>JAPQWN010000006.1:77126421-79526421 GCA_028538565.1 Umbellularia californica | reverse complement strand
TTTCTAGGTTGCCTTCCCGAGATATCTTCCGACTCTTTCTTAAATAACAAAGACAGCAAGGCCCAGATTCTACAGACACTGAGTCAAACAAAGAGGTGGCAGGCACCAGAAATGACAAACAGTAATCATATCAGTATCATAAATCTAAATAACTGTTGTTATATAGATATAGATATATATATTGAAGCCCCACTTACATGTTTTTCCGAAAGTACTGTTTCTTTTTGCTTCCTAAAAGCATTTTTTATGACCTTCCTACTTAAGAAAGAAAGGGGAAAAAAAGAAGAAAGAAACCCCCAACTGTAAATGTTCTGCTGGCTGGTGCTTTGGAACCCTTCCTAGCTCTGGCTCCAGCTTCAGTATATGGCAAGCTTTGTAGTTCTCTCCATCTTTTTTTCCATTGCTTTCTTGGCTATAGAACTCTGATAATCTATACAGGTGTTGGGGCTTTGTCTGCTTCATTTATACTAGAAGCATGAAAGCTGACTGACTCTCTCATTGTTCTTGATTCATTTATTTAATTTCAGTTTATTTGTTTTATTTAATTTCTTGCAATTTCTTGGCCACAATAAGAACTCCCATTCAACCATAATATGGTTTGTGGGAGAAGCCCAATAATGATCTTAGGTCTAATCAGGTAAATAACCTGCTAATCCAGTTTAAGCCTCTTAGCAGCAGGAGGAGTTGGACTTTCTTTAGAATCTTCCCACGTCTCAATTGATGTTTCACCAGTTCTATTACTCCAACTAGCATCCAGAACTCCAATTGGGCTATTTGACACCAATGAGGATGACCAACACACACTTTGAAAAGGCCTGCTCCTGCTGATCAATCCCATCTTTTGAATCAGCTCAAAACACTTGAAAACTCGTGCCTGCAATCGAAACCAGATGAACCTAGTTTCATCAAATGAATTAAAGCAAACAACTATAGATGTTGAAAGACAGAAGGGCCAAATACATCTAATGAGTTAGATAAACTGGAAATGCTCAAGGTACCAGAAAAAACAAAGATTTTTAAAAGGAACCCTTTTCGTGGGTGTCCATTATTTTTACCTTATCAACAAAGAGGCAACGTGAAACAGCATTTTCAAAATCCACTGTTTCGGATTCTTCTGTCACAGAAATGGCCACTGCTGCAGCAAGCTCAGATGGCCTGAATTCCAAGAATTCAACCCCTACATTGTGTTTTAAATGAAATTGAATTGGACAGTTCAGTTCATCATTCTTTTCCAACATGTTTGAAAGAAGTTGAAAATTGAACTATGAAAACAAGAAGCAAACCTCTACTTGCTCTTAGAACAACTTCTACAGATCTATAGATGGAAGATTGTAGAGGAGGATTGTTGTTGTTCACTTTTTGGAGGAAGTAATGTAACAGAGAGAAAGGAGTGATGGGCTGCATCCTCCATTTGAGTTTGGTAAGTATCAAAAGCTCCATTTTATGTACGGCTCTGGCTTTAAAATGTAAATTTCCAATTGCTACCTAATCAACCCAAATCAACATTTTGCAATTAGAGAAGTTTACAACAACCTTTAAACAATCCCAAAAATGCCTAACTATTGAAACAATGTTTCGTCACCTGTAAATCACGAAACCTAGGAATTGAAGTTTCCTCTACTTTTGCAGCAATATATAAACATGCAAGGATCACAAGTTGAATCATCCATGGCTTCCCTTCCTACAAATATCAAAGTAAAAAAAACATATATCAAACATAAAGATGTTAAAAGGCCTCGAGTTATATAGAATACAAATAGAGGAAGCTTAAGAAAGGTAAGTAATCTATAAAACAAAAAGGAAGAAGTGCGTAAGAAAAAGAGAGGAGTCTAAGATCTATTTAAAAAAAAAAAAAAACACTCACAGGAAGCTCATAGGATGATAGAAACCGATCAAAGTAGTTTATTGAGCGATAAGCAGTCAATGGTCCAAAGTCGTAATGGGCATGAGCCTGTTAGACCAATATACAAACATCAACAAAGAGAGAAATCAGGAAATAAAACATAATTCAGAAAGAACAAAATACAAAAATATACATGGTACTATAAAACATCGACATCAGAACCTCGATCCACAAAATCAAACAGAAAAGGAAGAATCCAAATCCAAATTGACAAAATCATTACGTACATTAAAAAATCACATTCAGTTACATAGTGTTATATATATATATATATATATGAAAATATTTATGTACATCCATCCCTCACCAGAATATGGTGAGGGACACCATAGTAGGGCCGACTTTATGATACATCCAAAGCATCTACACACATGAAGCCCCCTAAATTATATTGGATCTAATGGTTTTCACATATCCAAATGAATTGAAACGTTTGGTCGAGGGTCAAATCTTTTTCTTTAATATAGAGTCGTTAATTCTATGGGCCGTGGGTGAACGGGTTGGAGGCATTTGATTGACCACAAACTTGTTTTCTAAAAATTTCAATAATATACATATATATATAAAGATATATATATATATATATAAAGAGAGAGGGGAGGGGGGGGAGAGAGAGAATAATATCAATAAAAACTTCATTAATATACATTACTGCAACAAACATCAATTAAAAAAATTCAAAACAGTAGAAACCACCAAAATGCGTAGACAAAAGAATCAAAAGCATCATCAATATTGATTAAGAAAACCACTAAAAACTATCCCACTATCCAGTCAAAATCCACAAATCCCACCTGATTAATAAAATCCAGAGGAATCTAATGACACCCTACTCCTAGAATCCAAACCAGAACATGAACCAGACCACCCACCTTTCCAATCCAATCAACTGCAAATGTTCTCAATGATGAATCTAGAACCCCACTCTCCAGTCTCCTCTTATAATCATCCCTAGGCATATTATGGCATTCATTTTCCACCATCTCACATAAACTCACATCAGTCACAGGAAATTCCATAAAGAAATCCTGTGAGCACCCATGGCTCAGACTCTGCCCTGGTTCATAATATCTTTGTTCCTCTGCAGCAACAACAACAACAACAACATCATCATCATCTTCTCCAAAACCCATGATGCTGTTGTTGTCTTCAGAGCAGAAGAGGCCAGAGGATTCAAAGTCAAAGTTGGGAGCCATTGGAAGATGCTAAAACTATACAAACAACTCGGACGGTGGAGGTGAGAAGGAGAAACTCTTTCTATCTTGCTGTTCAATAGAGAGTGATAACAAGTTTATAAAGAGGGCTGTTTGATAGTGCTAGATTTTGTTGCAACTGGTGAGAGTTGTATTTAGAGAACAAACAAGAGAAGGGCATGGACTGAGAAATGGTGAATAGGAAAGAGAAATTCAGAATAAACAATGACATTTTCATGAAATATATAATGATCATGTAATTATGGAATGAAAGAAGAAAAAAGAATGGGTGCTCAACCCAACAGTTTGATGACCAAATTACCCTTCTGCTCTTGTTTGAGCATGCCTAATCAAGGTTGGACCATAGGCCAGAAACTTCATCTTGACCGTTTCATTGGTGAATTATAGACTGATTGCATATTGATTCAAATATTGGTTTGGACCCTATACCATTCCTGCCTAAAATTGATCGGTTTTATTAACCATATTGCGATATCGGTTATTATATGATGCTGATAAACGTAATCAACCAACATGATTAATAGCTCCATGGGAGAATCCATCGGAATATTCAAATCGGATCCATTTAATGATACGATTAGAATATCTAAATTAGATCAATTAGTTTGTCGTTATTCGCTAATTGGAATGCATTGATCGACGTACTTTTATTTTCTATTTATAAGAAGTTTCGTAGATTAGTAGGTTTTTCTTCTGCCGCGTGTCATTCTTCGTAACGTGCAGAGCTTGAAGCGCGAATAAAGGAGGGATAGTTGCCGGTCATCAAAAAAAAAAAAAAAAAAACTCATACTTTGAGTACTGCTCATAAAAAAAACTTCTATTTATTGGTAGAATTCATCATATTGATCTTTAAGGATGGCGGCGATGATAATGATGTTTAAAAGGCCAGGATCATCCCATCAAGTGTAGTCTTAGCAACGTAAGAAAAAATAATAATAGAAGGTGAAAAATGAATTTTTCTATCAAGGGCATTTTGGTCATATGAAAAACAAAAATAGAACCAACCTTAAATATTACACATTTCTTTTTTTGTTGCCATTTTGAAAAGGTTAGAGGGTAATTGTGGTATTTTAGACATTATAAGCAACCAATGGGAGCTGAGCACTTTTTCTTTCCTTTACAAGACACACGTG
Source organism: Umbellularia californica (assembly GCA_028538565.1). Taxonomy (NCBI): domain Eukaryota; kingdom Viridiplantae; phylum Streptophyta; class Magnoliopsida; order Laurales; family Lauraceae; genus Umbellularia; species Umbellularia californica. The sequence continues at coordinate 79,522,171 of JAPQWN010000006.1, read as the reverse complement.
TGCTGTCATTTATGCTCAGATAACGCAAATATACGTTTCCATGAGCAGATTTCAATTATTATACTATATTGAGCTTGATTTTACTTTGCCCCTACTTAGTGGAAGTATTTCCTAGTATGTCCTTTTTTCTTTTTAAAGAGGATTTTACATAGGAGGGCTTTTTTATGGACCCCCTATGATAAAAGAGGGTCCCATGGCTTCTCTGGTTGTAAGTCCATGGACGTGCAGGTGGGCCCCACATCCAAGGTTTAAGTTGGCCATTCTAGGGTCCACTTGAAACCATCACAACAGTGTGACTCTTTATATAGTTTCTTCATGGTGTGCATCACAAAAAATTGTAGACACCCCTTTTATAGGGCCCACCACAGTGGTTATGGATCTATGAACTCCTAAAATCTTTTATTTGATAGAGGAAACTTTTAAGAAAAAAAACTCTATAATTTCTAAAATAACCTTCAAAATGCTCCATCTTTTGAAGTTTCAAATGATGTTTCTTTTTAAGATTTTGCACATGGGTATTCTAGTGGTGAATTTCTAACAACAATTTGGGGGGATTTGAAAATTTTCCAACAATGAATCCTCACGTTCTTGATATCAGATTTCATGAAATCTCAAATTCCTGATATGTATCTTTTAAAGTTATTTTTTTCATTTTTATTGACTTTTATGAGATAGATAGACTCTTAATTAAAGGGTCATCTATTACATGTGAGAAGGGGCTCTCTCCCATCCTAAAATAGACTTTGTAGAACAACAAAGAATCCGGTTCTTCTCTGGAAAAGCCTCTCTGTTTGCATTAAACAGAGAAAACAAGAAGGAAGTTAATGATGCATTATATAAAGGACTCTGTTCAACACCAAGATTTACCTCTGGTGCATGTATGTTTCAGGGTGGTACATGTGTCAAACATGTCATAGAAACAGCCATGATTTGGTGACTAGTCCTTACTATGGGCCACTGTAACTCATTTGATTATTTTTATCAATAACTATCCTACAAATCTTGACCTTTCCATTTATGGATGATTGAAATTTTTTGGACGGTTTAGATTCTATCCAGCAGTATTTCATCTGCAGAGAAATGGACCCACCATGGCCCACCATTGAATGGCCCATCTCTCTTAATGACCTCATATCATATGATATGGATATGGATGTACTTGGTGGGTGGCAACTTTTATTTTGCTTTATGCTAGTTGGATGTGATAGTGAAGAATCTTGTTGTGATTTAGGAGCTTCTTTTTACAGCTAGTTTGAGATTGGAAGAAGATCTGTGTCTCTATTTTTAGTGGGTGAATTTCAGTTGGTTCGGTTTTAAGAGGCTTGATTTGTAATATATGAATTGTGGGGTATCATGGATAAAGCTAGATAGAATTCATTCAGCTAATTTTAGACTCGCAAGATTGAGACTGTCTTCATTGAGAATCACAGAGTCTGCTGGTTTTGAAGATATAATGGTCTTTCTAGTTCATTTATAAAACGCACACCATATGCCACATATGCATGTGCTATTGTAATTAATATAGTTCATGGGTCCTGTGAGGGTACCTGGCCTGGCTCGGCCCTCAAAAAGCCCGCAAAATGAGATATTTAGTTTTTCTCAAAAAGCCCAAGGGCTGTGCTTGGACAACAATTTCGCAAGCTTGCCAATTTGAGGGACAGACTTAGACAATTGCGAGTGTGGCCATGCCTAGCCCTCCTAGTTTTCTTTTATATATATGTGGATTTATTTAAGCATATATATGAATTCATTTCAGCATGATTCAACTTCAATGTATCGAATGGGCCACAACCTTAAAAAATAAAGTTCATAGGATCCCAATGGCATGCTATAAGGAGAATTACGAGAACAATCCTTTTTTTTTTTAGGATTTATTTGTCTGACACGTATTTAATTCTCATGAATTCATCTATCAAGGTCCTAAAATTAATGAGTTAAAAGATAAGATTCACCAATACCATCAAATAGTTTTCAGCTTTTTGCTTGATGGTAAATGATTGTGTAGCTAGCACCCTTCTAAATCAAATTTTAGTAAAATGAGATATTCATCTACCACCATGTTGCTTGTTGCATTGTGCTGCCAATCCTAAGCTTGAGTAAAGAAAAATGTTAAGTTCGAACTCAATCCATTGTAAAAATTATAAACTAAAAATAAAAATTCATTTTCTTCTCTTCAGACATAAGATTTGAGATTGGCCTAGTATAGGTCCTCTGAGAACTTTGGCCCAACCGTAATACATTGAGGGAAGGACTTGGACAACCTCAGGCCCAATCTGATCTAGTTCTAATCCTATCTCACCAAATAAAGTTGTTAAGATTAAGAACTTATCAAAATTTGGTTCAATTTAACGTTTATATATAGGATCCAATTTATAAAGTATGCAGGGGTTGGGTCCCCAAGAGACTTGCACATACGTGGAGAGAACCTGTAAACACAAGGAGTGGACTCGTACATGCGAGGAGTGATAACTCACACATACAAGCTGGAGAAAGTAGGTTGCACAAGCAAAGAGTGAAAACTCAAACATGCGAGGAGAGAGACTCGCACATGCAAGAAGTGGGGGGAGGCTAGGGTCGAATCCCGGACATCCCGGTGAGAACTGCTGTGTCTTACCACTAGGGTAACATGCCTTCTCAACTGTTATTTATTATATGGTTCACATTAGACGGCTAAAAATTGATGAGGTTTTGACCCACGTTCATTGGCACACCCTTTCTTATAGAACTTTGGAAAACTCCCATTGTTATTCCATATTGTCTTGTGATTTTGCAAATCCTTCTAAACTCCAAACACACACCACCCCCCACCCCCCCCCCCCCCCCCCCCCCCCCCCCAAACCTTACGTTATATCTAAGTTATCTTGTCTTACATGGGAAAATACGAATTTTCTTTTGGTAAAAATAAAAATATAAAAAAAATGGCAGATTTCTAAGGTAGATATTTCATTTCAGGATATCCTTAAAGTAACACGGTAGCTAGGATTTCTCAACCACAAAATTGTGGTAGTGTTACCTATCTTAGTTAAACACAAGGAAATATGACCAAATTATTTGCTTAAACTAACCGTCAACATAATAAAATCTCACATAATAAGCAAGGAATGTAGATGTGCCCTGCAGTTTCATAGGATTTGAGTTACTACGGTTGTGGCTGGATATTGATTTCCCATTTCCCTTTATTCAAAAGGGCTGGTTTCTTATCATAGGAATACAAAGGAACTAATTTGATAGGAATTCATGGTTACATGAGCTCCATCTTTATGAAAAGGGGTGAGGGAGGAAGGGAATGATCCTTAACCCAGGTTATATGTGGTGTAGTTGAGCGAGGATATGGCTGGGAGTTAAGCTGTGGATATGGCTGCATTCATGTTCCAAGTAAGTGTTTCTTTACTAGAATCCCTTATAGGAATTTGGGAATTTGGAATTTTTTTGAACACATCTTGTCCCCTTGCATTTGCAATAATATGTTGTGGAAACTATAGGCTATGGAAATGTTTGATTTTATTGGACTGATGTATCTTTATTTGTTTATTTATTTAGTCATGTGAATTGTAATTCTTGAACTGAAAAGTCTGCGTAAGCATAGATCTAAATGAGTTGGCTGCTACAAACGTGATAAGTATTGCGTCGCCTTTAATCAGGCACTGTGGAGATTTGTGATTGTCTACGAGAGATCAGAATTCACTCTTCAGGATCCAAAGGCAAGGATGTACACCCTCAATGTAGAAGATGATGGTGGACAAGTTTAGATCTAGGGGGAGAAAGAGAGTGATCTCGTGTCAGGGGATGAACTATTGAGAGTGACTTCAAACTCTCTTAATTTGAATTTGAATTTGAATGGAGATACGGTAAGGAAAGAGAGTTGGATAAAACCTCAACTAATCTTATACATATCACCTCTCTTTGTGAGTGGGTTCCACCCACATGTAAACACAAGCGGGCCACATCACAAATGCCAACTTGAACTTCATGTGGTAATCATATGTAGATTAACCTGATGGCAGGATCTGTAGCCTAATGCTAGATATGGCCAGGAAATCAATAGATGATGAATTGATGATATGGAGAATGAAAACTAGGATATTGCACAAAATTAAATGATTTTTAAACAAAATGGCACACCATCACATGGGGCCCACTGACTGATGGGGGTGGGTATACATGATTTTCCATTCTTGGGCCCCATTTCTTTTAGTTCAAGTCTCATACAACAACAGAGGCTGAATGGAGCTGAGAAAATTTGCGCATAGGCACATGCAGTTTCGTCCATCTCTATAGCATATGGATAGTACAAAGAAACTGTGGGGAATTTTTTGGAAGTTTTAGAAGAGGGGTTTCAGTGTGGATGGTGTATTGCCAAAACCCCAAATATGATTTTACATTGGATTGCTAAGAAAATCCACCATGTAACACTTGAGTTATGTTGAATGGCTACAAACATTCAATATATAACTGAATTTGCATTAATTCCTAAGTGTAGAAACTCCCATGTAGTTGTTAATTTGAGCATGGAACTCTTAGCTAGCTTCACTCTGAACAGATCAGGACCGGAATCCAAGGCCCCATTTGCTTGAATGGAATCCTTGAGAATTCTAAGAAATGCATTCTGTTAAGCGACATGGATGATGAAGTCTAAAAGTGTATCTTTGGAAAATTCACTTCATTTTTAATGAGATTGGGGCTTGATCTTCAAACCTTAATTTAGTCTTTCGTTATGAGCTTAAATCGGCCAATTCCATAGCAGATGATGCAGCCAAACAAGGGGTTGAGAGGTCATTAACTCGCAAATTCCATGGCAGATGATGTAGGCAAACAAGTGGTTGAGAGGTCATTTACTAGGAAGGGGATTCATTTATGTAAGATTGTTGTGTATAGGGGTACAATACTACTTTACCTCTTGTTCCTTTTCTTCTCCTTGTTTCCTCTTTTCCCTTTTAATGAAAGTTTTTTTTTTTTTACCGATCAAAATAATAATAATAATCTCCCATTTCTTGAAGAACTATTACACAACCATGAATCTAGTAAACTAAATTCCAGGAAAGTTAGGGTAGGGTTTCTCCTGCGTTGAGAATTTTCAGGTGACAAACACCCCAACTCTGTAGAATCCTCACTTCTGTAGATTCCTAACATCAAAAGTTCATATGCAAAAAATCCACAGGTCGTAGATAGATCCTTTCTTCCCACAGGATAATAGCATTTGCAAACAAACATTGTAATATGTTATACTTGAGAAAATTGATTTACATATTTCATCCATTAGATATGTATGTCTTAGCAGACTACAATTTCAGTGGCATTCCGGAAAAGTTCCAGCAGCTCCCCTCTAACCAATAGGAAATAGTTTTCTGAAGCCTGTCAATCCAAAACTTTCAGTTTTCTGGGCAGACAGAGAATCACAGCAGATCCAAGAAAAGTGACATCCACAACATCTGCACAACACATCCTAAAAATCGGAGACTTCACATCACCGAGGAATCCTAAGACATTATACAAATATGCACCTTGCAACCCCAGTCCCTCACCACAGAACAACCAGGGAATAATATCAGCAGTAAATATGTTGTGCTAATTCCAATTTTGGACTTCTGTCAAAATTGTATCTATAAATATCATCCAGAACCTCATTGTGTGAATCCTAGCCATCCGCTTTCCTTTTTGAGCTCAACAATCAACAACCTTTTTATACCAAAGAAAAAAAAATCAACAACCTTTAGCAACATTCCTTTCTTAGGCAAAATTGAAGGGTATTGAATCAGAGCTTACCACTCTATGGTCACATTCACCTGCAGTTCTACAACATACATGACATTAGGAAGTATCATTTATTCATGTTTCTGCGACATGAACAATGTCGAAAGATAACATGAAGTGACCCAAGATTTTTTTTTTCAAAACCAACTTAAATATAGAACTTTAAACTGACAGCTTGACTTAAATTTGTGTTAGAAGGAGATGCATGTGGTGATTAGCATTCTTCACATCAAAATATTTAGAAAACCCTAATTCTACTGTGTTGTTTCAAAAAGTACGCCACTTCAAGTGCAATTGCAATTGGCTGGGCTCTCATACTCACCGATTACTGAAGCATGCATTTGCAGATCGATACTGCACTGGAGGATTGATTCTAGCCAGCTAAGATGGTCACTGAATTGGATTGTATCACACCAAGATCAAGATTATAGTTCTCCTTTGTGCATAGTTTATACAACCCTATACAATGAAGTGCACGGTTGCAAATTTAAAAACTGGGATAAGAGGGGGCAAAACAAAGACATTGAAACAGTAAGGACAGATGAGAATGCTGAATTACAGATATCATGGCTGTTCACTGGGATAGTGAAAGAAGTAGAACTATAGGGCGAGAACTGAAACATAGGATAAGGCAATGATAATGATGTGTGCAATCATTGTGCAGGCTAATAAAATACAAGAAACTGCATGGTGGAAGTGAGTTACATCTGGTAGAAGCGTGTTGTGTCTGGACATATTTTGAACACAAGCATTCCTCTCTAGTGTTCTCGGGAGTCCTAGACACAAGTTCCTGCCGTTTATTGGAGTACCTGGTGTGAGTTGAAAACAGCACAAAGAATTGAATTTGAGGCTACAAAAACCAATGACACACATCCCAAATACTATCAAATTTATGAACCCAAGCAAAGTTGAAACAAAGAGAAGATTTGTTGCTTTCTACGGCGCATGCATGTCTTAGGTTGCAGAATACAGATAAATGACATTAAAGTCCACCTCCCTCAAGGAGAAGAATGCCCCAGCCCATAACATCTTCTATGCCTCATCCAGCAGATCCTGCATAATGCAAAAGCAATTAAGTTAATGGAAGATTTCATGAAAGATTGCACAATGATCCAAAGATGCTAAAGCAACAGCCAGCGAACTAAAGTAACACAGCCAGTGAATATGTTTTATTTACCTGCGCATCAGAAGTCCAGAGAGTGAGATTGTCTCTTAAAAGTTGCATGATAAGAGTGCTGTCCTTGTATGACTCCTCGCCCAATGTGTCAAGCTCAGCAATAGCTTCTTCAAATGCCTGCACGCACAAGTTATGGGAATCAAGAATCAAGAATCAAGGCTGGGTCATATGAGCTTTTAACTTAAGTAATCTAAGAGTAACCAGAAAACCGAAAACTGCAATTCTCAGTTTTTAAAGTGGGTTCCATCTCCATAATGGAGGAATTAGCAATAAGCTCAACAAGTAAAATGTTGGAAAGCATGGTTGATAAGTTATTACCATCTTCCAAACCTTCTTTTTCTTACTGCATTGGCATCATCCATTACTGCTAGTGCTTCCCACCCCAAATGAGCTTAATGCTTCTGTCTACTTCTCAAATCCTGGCAAGTGCAGTACACTTGGTTCTACAGTTAATGATCATTCAAGTAACCAACTCCCACTGCCAGCCTCTTCTGATAACAAATGTTGCCAGAAAACATTGCCGGTCCCAAAAATTGTCCTATTTAACTTGAAACTTCCTTTCATCACCAAAATCCACTTAAAATGAGTCATCAAATCCCATTAGCTCAAACAAGCTCCATAGGAAGTCTCATGTTCATTCTTAAACATTTTCCCAAAATCCAAAATGATTGCAGATTCTCAATGAATTGCTCCTCATCATCGACACTGAATTTGTAGAGTCTCTTGTTGGGAGATCTAGGAGTGCAAGCAAGGATGAAAATAGCAGTAGTGGCCCACCGCCAAAACGCTAAGTAACGGCGTAGCTATGCGTTTTGAAAAAAATCGTCAAAAAAATCTGAAAAAAATTCAGAAAATCCAGAATATCGCTATATGAATAGAAAAAAAAAATAGTAATGATCATTTTTTTCACATGTATTCATGTTACTTAGTAATACTCTTAGAAACTAATGAAAGATTCATAAAAAAAAAAAAAACACTAAGTCATGAAGTAAAAGGCATAAGAATTAAAAGACTTTTAAGTTAAGAGTTAGGTGTTAGGAATTCAATAGCAAACAATAAGAGTGAACTTTGGCTGTAAACGGACCATTTTCTATTAGAGTGTTATTTGGTTAGGGCCCTATTTCTTATTAATTAGAGCGAACTTTGGTTGGGCCCTATGTCCTATTAGAGTAGCCTATGTTTATTTAGTGTGAAATTTGGCTGCACTTTATTTTCAGTAGGTTTGAAAGTTGGCTATGGCACTATTCCTAATTAGAGTGAAATTTGACTAAGGTGTCAATTATACTATATTAAGCTAAGAGGTTTTCAATCTAATTTTGACATTCTCTTCTGATTTTGACTGTCAGATTCCCTACTCTCCTATCTCTTGTAACTGCCCACTTCTTATTCTATCTCTTAATTGCGAAAATAGGAACAGTCATAGATATTCTTCTTTATTTTCTTTCAAAAAATTTACTGTTGTACAATTGTATTTGGTTTGAATTGTACAGATAGACTCGTGCTCAGCACGGGTTCTTGTGCTAGTTTCAATTAAGTAATTAATATTTGGCTACGATATGACTTTTTTATTTTAACGCTGGTGCCTCATTGTGGACCCCACCAATGGTTACATAAGCCATTAGGTTCTTCAGCTTTATCGTTTTGGATGGCCCATTTAATTTTGATTTTTTTTTTTGAATGATTTTTTAATGGTTTTTATGTTTTTTGATGGCCCATTAATTTTCATTTGTGCCTTTCATCTCAAGGGCCCATAACTTACCCGTTTAATAAAACAAAAGGGAAGTAAGGGACGATGCAAGCAGCCCGACAAAGGGTATTTGTTGCTGCCCTAGGTTTCATTCGAAACAGAAAATCGAGATGAGAAAGAGGGAAAGGAGGAGGAGAAGAAGAGCACCTATAGTCCTGTACTAGGTTCTGCACGATGCTTGAGCAATGGAGAAGAAGTTGGAGTGGTGGAGGAGGGTTCTGCGCCGATGCTGCCTGCTATTGTTGTCACTGCCGTGATGCTGCTGGTGCCTCCATGTATCAGGTATATCCTCTACAACTCGTCTCTCTCTTTTATTCTTTTTTTTCCTTTCTTCCTCTTTTTCTCCCTTTTTTTTTGTTGTTTGTTCTATCAGTCAAGCAAACGAGGAGAGAAAAAAGGGGGGGGGGGGGGGGGGGGGGGGTGGTGTTTGTTTTCGCAAGATGGGTTGGGTTTTGAAACAACCTGACTATAACTGAACTTTACAAGAGCACTGCAAATACTAGTAAAACTCATTAACTGTAGACTGTAGGGTTTGGAGACACAGCCCTACACATCTTATCTTTCATCTTTGAAAGTTTCTGCGCCTGATAAGCATACTCCTAGAGCCCTATGCTTTGGACCCAAAACCACATCTTGGAGACAAACGAATTTCTGAATATTAGCATATCCTATTTCCGTTATTTCATAAGTTTCTTTTGAATTTCTTACTTATCAACATTAAAAAAATGGTTGAATTTCTTAACAGCAATCACCATCCAATGCAAAACTTAAAATTCAGGAAATTCAGGCACCTTTATGCATTTCATAGTCATATTTTCAATGAGATCTTTAAACAGTTTCAGCTCTGGTATTATGGCTACACATCTTCTTTATTTAAAGGGAATAATATTAAAATATTTGTAAAACATTTGCACATTAATTTTATCTTAAAGTATATACATTATTTGGGATAACATCTAGTACATCATGCGTTCTAATGGCATTAATCAAAGAACCAACACAAACACATCATGAAAACGCATTAAGAAATCCACACTAGGAGACAGAGACATCAAACAATCTTAAAAAATAAAAGAAATTTCACAAGAAAATAAGTTCTCTACCAGAAATGAACAAAAACCTAACAGCAAAGCCAACAGATAAAACTTCAGCAGCAATCAAGTTTACATCTTAAAACTTTCAAAACTAACTAGTTCTATTCGAAACAACTAATATGATAACTAGAAACCTGTCATAACTAATACTGAAGTATCAATAAACAATTAACCATTTTTTGAAAGACCATGAAAGTGGTTGAAACAATTAAGTCCCAATCACAATATCTTATAATGCAAGAATATTACTTTATAAATCAAAAACCTTTGAACAAACCAATATCAATTAAAATGAAAAACCCCATCAAGAGGCAGCAAACCATCATGTTATACAAATCAAAACCCACTCAATATCAAAGAGCATAAAACTGAACTTCTAACATCCTAAGACATACCATCAATGCTCATAGCAGAAAATCAGTTAACAAATCACAAATCCAAATATACCATACAAAAAACAGGAACTGATCAAAACAAACCTGTTTCGCCATGCTACAAGCTTTCTCCGATGAATTCAAGATCTCATAGTAGAACACAGAGAAATTGAGTGCCAGCCCCAGCCTAATCGGATGCGTAGGCGCCAGATCAGCCATCGCAATGTCCTTCAAAACAAAATCAAGATTACAAACAAAACAACAAAAACCAACACCCATAACAGATTTTTGAAGTCGTCAAAAACAAAGACCATTCATTTCCACCTAAACCCCATTTGCATTACCTGCGCCGCCTTGTAAGCAAGCATAGTGTCCTCCGCCGCCTCTTTCCGATCGACGCCGACCTTGAACTCAGCAAGATACCGGTGGTAATCGCCCTTCATCTTCAAGTAGAAGACCTTCGACTCGCTTGCAGCGGCGGACGGGATGAGATGCGAATCGAGCAGCTTGAGGATTCCGGCGCAGACGTCGGAGAGCTCGGATTCAACCCGAGATCTGTAGTCCTTGACGAGAGAGACGTGCTCGTCGTTCTTGCGGCTCTCCTCCTTCTGCTCGATGGAGGAGATTATGCGCCAGGCGGCGCGGCGGGAGCCGATGACGTTCTTGTAGGCGACGGAGAGGAGGTTGCGCTCCTCCACGGAGAGCTCTCCGGAGGCGGAGGATTCGACTACGAGCTTCTCCATGAAGGCGACCATCTCCTCGTAGCGCTCCGCCTGCTCCGCCAGCTTCGCCAGGTACACGTACTGGTCTCTGCTTAGGTTTTCTGGGACTCCGGCCATCGGAGAAGATGAAGATGATCAAGATCTAAAATTAGGGCTTTAGAGAAAGGGGTTTTGGAGATTGAGATCTTGGGGGTTTATACTTTATATGTTGTGTGTTTGTATTTGAAGAGGCGTTGAAAAGAGGGAGCGTTTTGTTCTTTTGAGTGTTTGGTGGTCCACAGGACTACTTTAACAGGTGGACCGCTTGGAGGCTGCTGAACTGAACATTGAAATCTGCTGAAATTATTAAGTAAATGAACTGTGGGGTAGTTTGTTGGTCTTGAATTTTAGTCCAAATTCAGTGATCCTAATCTAGATTATGTAGATCATTAATTATTATTTATCTGTATATTTGTGTAATATTGTTTTTATATTCGCTTTTCCACATTCATTTATTTTTTATTGTTTTAAGCAGCACAGGTCCCAATCCAGTGATCCCCAATCTAGATTATGTTGATCATTAATAATCGTTTTATCGGTACATTTTTGTAACACCGTTTTTATTCACTTTTCCGCTATCATTCATTTTTCCACGGTTTTGAGCGGCACACAACTTTTTTTTCTTTTTTCCATAATTACCTATTATTGTTAGTCTTGAATTTTAGTCCAAATTCAATGATCCTAATCTAGATTATGCTAACCGTTAATTATCATTTATCAATACATTTATGTAAATACCAATTTCGGCATTTGTTTTTCCGCGTTCATTCATTTTTCACGTTTTTAAGCAGCACAAGTCCAAATTCGGTGGTTCCTATCTAAATTATATTGGCCAATAATCATCGTTTATTTGTGTATTTGTGTAACACTGCTTTTTGTGTTCGCTTTTCCGCTATCATTCAGTTTCCACGGTTTTGAGCAGCACACGGTTTTTTACTTTTTCCTCATAATCATCTATTATTGATAGTCTTGAGTTTTAATTCAAATTCAATGATCCCATTCTAGATTATGTTAACCATTATTTATGGTTTATCGATACATTTGTGAAAATACCGTTTTTGTATTTGTTTTTCCGCCTTCATTCATTTTCCACCTCCAGATCTCCTTCACTCAGAGCGTGTTTGGATATGTGGTGAAGTGAAGTGAGGTGAGGTAAAGCCTCCATTATCCAGACAAGAAAAGAAAAGACAATGGGTCATAACAAAAGTACACAATTTCAAAATTCATTCCATCTTTTTCAAAAAAAGTCAAAAAAGCACCATTATTTCTCCACTAAAAGAAAAAAATGTTTCACTTTTCTATACAAAAAGTCAAAAAGATTTCATACCAAACAATTAAAAACAAAACACCATCATAACATCTTATATTTTATTCTCTCTTGATTTGATGTTTCACTTCATCATACTTCAATTCACCGTACATCCAAACAAACCCTCACGAGACCATTCAAGGGGGGAAAATAAGAAAAGCAATCATACTAGTAGTAGACCAGAAAGGGGGCTAATTGTAAGCCTGCGTGGCATGGCCACTGCCTGTCTTGTTTATTATGATTTCTTTAGTCTTTAGGAGAAAAGAAGTAAAATGTGTACATCAAAAGTGGTCTCACTTTATGACAGGTCCTCATGGGTATCTTCTTTTATGGATAGATGAAATGACTCGGATTGGGAGAATTTTAGGTCTATCAAAAATTTAATAATGTGACATTGTGGTCTATAAGACTAAAATGATTAAGTAGGGGATAGGGATTGACAGGTAAGGTCTATGAAAACTAGTCTCATATCCCCCCTAGGCATAATGATTCTTCTGTTGTTATTTTCACCCAAAGAATAAAAGAAAAAGTCTATATGTCCCGGAGGCTGTTCCGAAATGGTGACCGATCTCATGTGGATGATATAAAAAAAAATGCCTTAATGGGCTTTTTGTGAATGGATGAGGTTCCAAGATGCTCCACGTGGGGGTCGGTCCCAAATTCGGGACGTCCCATTCGGGACATATAGCTGGACTCAAGAAAAAAAAACAGTCCATCTGCCGCTGGTGCAATTTAAATACACTTAAAGCCAATAATGATAGCCCTAAACCCCTTTTGATCTCCCTTTGAGACTATAAAATCAGAGATTATTGTCAAGCTCATGGCAGCTATGAACCTCCTAGTTTTTCTTAAATCATTTGGATGGGGTGCGTTCATATGGGGGCGGTCGCATCCATTGGACTTTGGTCTAATTCTAAATCAACAAAAAAATCTAATTTGATTTTGAGAATTCATATTAAAATCCCGTGTTTGCCTCCGTGACCCGTATAAAAATCCTAAGTTTGTTTCCAAAATCCAATTGCCCATTTCGATTCGCACCCCTTAAGGATCAAACAAAAATCCCACCTTCAAACTATAAAATAAGGAGTTGCGATCATCAATCCTCTTTCATCTAAATGGCTATTTAAAGCACGAGTGCATATATTGGCAATGTGGCACCACCAATATAAGGACATGTTTGTGCAAGGAGATCTGCCAATTATATTCCCGTGAGAATAGTCATTTATATCTATCTCTTTTAGGGGTAATTGAAATCCTCCCAAAAATAAAAATACCAACCAAACAAGTTTTTCTTCATTCATTCTCAAAATGAAACAGTTTCAAAAATGATGCCAAATAGGTCTAAACCGTGGCACATCAAGCAAATTAATGGGCTACATGGAAAATCAAAATAATTCTCATCATTATCACAATCTCTTGCTGCACTAAGTATTTCACTCTCTTTTCGGTGTTACATATAATAATAATAATAAGAAGAAGAAGAAGAAGAATAAGAAATTGGTGAGTTTAGTCTTCTCTTTTGGTGAGAATCATGTGCTAAATCAGACGGAGTTCTTCGATGAGATCCAAAGAAATGAATGGGCATTGAGCCATTCATGACACATTCCACCACATCTGCACAGGCTTAAGAATAGAGCATCCATGTCACCATCTCTCTTCAAGAAATGTAATTATGATAATCTATAACCTCTCATTAACTTAACCTCAAGGGGTAGTTCAGTATGCTTAGTACCACGGTTTACACCCGGAGGTTGTAGGTTCGAAACTGCACTGCCACACGGGGCTACAGGGAGTTTACCTGGCTTCCCTCTGACCCTAGAAAGATTAGACCTCTCATTAACTTGGATGTACTGAATTTTAACGTGAATAGTTTTGTTCCTTCTTAAAACGGTTCAATATACCATTCAATATTGCTCATGCATGTTGATGAGCCCAAGAGATCACCATGAAGGCCTGAGGACAAACTCTGGGGCTAGTACACCAGGCCCATGAAAAGAGTCATCCCAGCTTCATTTTCATGCTCTTAATAGCTTGTTGTCTATCTTTCATAGCAAAGAAAAAAGTGAGTCCCAAGTTTGTGTTTGTGTTCATGTTTAAGGCCGGGATTAAAAACATTGTTCGGTTATGTTTAAAGTTCTCTTATGTAATAACAGAATATAATCGATGTGAGTGCTAAAAAACTGCATCATTTGGTTTTTCAGAAAATCTTGTTATTTCGTAAATGTGCCATATATATATATATATATATATATATATATATATATATATATAATATAAAGGTTTTCCACAGGATACAATCTGGAAAATGTCATGGAAAAAAAAAACACTAAATAAGAAATAATATAAAATTATGTTAAAAATAGTCCCCCGCCCCGCCCCCTGCCCCCCCTCTTTATTCCTATATTATCACAATTTTTTTCACAATATGTTCAATTGTAATGATATTTTTGAAAAATAGTGCAGTATTATCAGTAAAATATGTTCAATTACAATGATATTTCTAAAAATATTGCGGTATTATTAGGAAAATAACATTTCAAATAAATATCGGGACATTACCATGATATTTTCAAATGTTTTTATCCCATTGTTTGCTACATTAGGGATTCAAACTTACTCCAACTCTTTATGCTATGTGATTCACGTTCTATAAAGACAAAAATGTACATACTAGAAAGGTTAAATGATTTAAGAGAGAAATGAATCAATCTAATGTTGGATTAAATAGGTATGGCCCACATGACGACAAGCCCATTAAGGATCTTTAATCATACCTACTTGACTGCACATTTAAGAGACCTAATTATTTGATAGTTTGGAGTTAATGATTTCTTGACGGGTAGGAATCTTCTATAAAAGAAACTCTTGGGTAACTTCTTTAGTTAATAGTTTTTTGGCCTCCATCACTAAGCAAGAAAGAATAGCAAAGGCAAAGGAATTGTAAACCCCACCTGTCATTTCAAGGAGCTTCTCTTACCTTCAAGAAAGAGCTATGGAGTCAGGTAAGCTCCTCCCCATTCTCAGATTATTTATATTTGCTTCATTGTATCATTTGGATTAGACTCAAGGAGATCCTCCCGTGGATTGAGGGATCTTAAGCTACTATCTGAAGCACAATGAGGCACCAGGATGAGTAATGTACTTGACAAAATTTATGGAGGCTTCAAATGCAGGGGTGCACATATGGTGTTTGACTTTTTGTCCTCATTTATACTAAGTTGAAATTAACCTTCTCAAATTTTGTTTATTTGTGGCAGTTCATTGACTCTGGAGGGGGCTCGAACGATGCTGGGAAAAGACATGGGATTGATCAGTTTGCTTCTGGCATTCAAGTTAAAAACCATCCATGTGCCCTCGTTTTATTTTTCTCAAGTGTTTCTTAGTTATTCATTTGTTTGTTTCGTCTTTGTGGGGTATGGATTCTTTTCACTTGTGCTGCTGGTCTGTTAATTTATGCTAGACCATAACTACGGTTCAAGCTGGTCATGGCCTTCTGCAACTTGATTCTTGCAAGATTGTAAGTGGACTCCCTTTTCTTTTACTGTTGTTGTTTTTAGAACTAGTGGGATTGAATTGCTTAAGTTTCCTGCAAAAGGGTACTGAGTTGGGGTTGTTGAAATTGGTTTTCTATGGATACAATTGCATTTTGTGTTGAAAATGAGATACACCTTTGAATCACTTGGCTACCAATCTGGATTTTGCCTCTCCTAGCTCCTCTTAAAAGATGATATCACTGACTGATTCTCAATACCAATCTGGCTACCAATCCCTTGGAATCTGTTTTATTTCTTACAGAATCACTGACTGATTCTCAATATACTAGATGATATCTCAACAATTCCTTTGGTGGGTACTAAAATGGATGGGCTATGCTCAAGAAATGATGACATGGCAGGACAATCAGTAAGCCTCCATAGCATATGTATCTATGGACTCCAGTTTAAAGATCTCACCTTCAGATTATTAGCTTCACAATGGATGGTAAAAGTGGAAGTAAGGCTAAAAGTTCAGATTCTATGTACAAAACCCCACTTCACAGATAGCCATGTCCATCTGATCAGTGCAATTATGAACCATGCCCCTGTAGAAATTGGTGTGGCTCTAATACCACTTGTAGGAAATTGAATGGGCTCACACTCAACACATCACACAGGTTACAGGGCACTCAATGCAGGGAACAGAATCTCATATAAAGCATTTCATTCAACTGCACTCATAACTCAAATTACACTCACTGCATGAGCACTTAAGTGAAACAGAATTTATACTACTCAATTGAACCCAACTCATACAACTATACTTGAAGTGGATCATCCAACCATCTGACTCTGAATTCCCAAGCACACAAGATTTTGTGGGTGAAGTCCCACTCTCATCTCACCATTGAAATCTATGAAAACAAATAAACACACTAACGTAACATGAAAAATCACATCCAAACTCCTAACAAAATATTAAAAACCAGTGAATGATCAATTCAAATAATCAATTGAAATTCAAGAATATATATGAAAAATAAGCATTACATTGAATGATAAGTTAAAAGAGCTAGGAATCTAATCAATCTTCTAAAAATCTAACTGAGATCACTGAATTCGCCCACCCCGATTCGCCTAAGCTCAGTTTCATCTCATAGTCGAGATATTCAACTGCTCCGGGAATGGCCAGCACGAGTTGAAAACCACATTCAGATGTCTCTGGTTCCTCGTTCAGTAGCGATCTGCAGAAAGACCAAAGCACCTGAATTGGGTCTGTATGGAGAAAATTTCTCACTCGCCGCTGTCCATTCGGGAGGCGAACGACAATCCTACACCCATGCTTAGGCTCTTCTTCTGGGAGGGGAGGGTAAGAAACAATGGCAACAGAAGGAGCCTCTTCCTCAGTATCAACAGCAGGAATCTCTTCCTCTTGTTCTTGAACTTTGACCCAAGGAGCCTTAATTGCTTCTTGAGGGCTTCTATCATAGAAAGGCAGGAGCTCCTCAAGCAGATCTTCTAGGCGACTATAGAAGCCGCTTGGTGACCACATCTTCTGTCCAGTAATAGGGTCGATCAAAAGAATGGAAGGAATTGTTTCAATTTTATAGAAACAGCGTACCTTCATCCCTTCCACAGAGCTGTCTAAATTCTGCCACAACAAAAACTTCTCAGAGGTTACTTGGGTCATATTGCGGTCACCCCAAAAATCTAAATCCCGCGAGTAGTATTCCTCTGCAGACTGCAGATGAATTATCAGCCACCTATTTCGAATGGAAGCATCTAATTTAGCTTGTTCAAAATCTCCAAAGTGCTTCCAAGAATCCTCATAGTGATCTTCTCCCCAGTCACCTCTTGCAAGTTCTTGTCGCGACCATTCTTGTTGTTCTTGTTGGAGTCCATCTTCACTATACTCTTCTTCTTCTTGCCAATCTTGTTGTTCTTGTTGTTGTCCATCTTCACTATACTCTTCTTGTTCTTCTTCTTGCCAATCTTGTTCTTCTACTTGGAAACAATCTTCTTCCCATTCATTCCAAACTAGTTCTCCGCCGCTGCCTTCTTCTTTCAAGCCATCTTTTTCTTCTTCTTCGAATCTGGATTCGAACTCATCTTCTTCTTGTTTGGGCTCACCATTAAAGGGATCCATCATTCTCTCGTTTTCGCTTACCGATCAGAAATTTTTCTCTTCGTAGCTATTTGGCGTTTGAGACAAGTGGGGACTAGCTTTAATAATAGAAACTTCTAATTCTACTAGGAGACTTATTTTTGGTATTATGGGCAAGTACTTGTAACGAACTTCAATACTAGAAACTTCTAATTCTACGGGCAAGTACTCATAATTCGGGTGAAAGAGATAGCTGCTAATGCCACACACCAGACTTCTCTTAGCACACTCCTTGTCTCTGCACAATCTCAAATAAATTAAAAGATTCCCAGATTTCTCTCTACACACCTAATTCTTCCCAAAATACCCAAACCCCACCAAACTCCACTTCTCTATTCACTCTCCTTCTTCCCCCACTTTCTCCTTATCTCTACCTGCCGCCCTCTCTTCCTTTTTCTATCCCTCCCTCTTTCTCTCTCCCTCTCCCTCCCACTCTATGCATCCCGCCCACCGATGTCTCTCCCTCTCTCCCACCCTCTCTCCATACTCGCCTTCACCCTCTCTCCCCCTCTCCCTGCCCGCCTCCGCCCGGCGCCACCGCCCACTCCCTCTCCCTCTTTCTCTCTCCCTCTCCCTCTCCCCCTCTAGCCTTGCTGCCGAAGGGGGCGGAGGTGGCTGGGCTAGGGGTGGGGGTGGGTGATTGTAAAGAGAAATTGGGTGAGGAATGAAAATATGAGTGATGTCTATTTTGGTAATTTTCACACATGGGTATATTGGTCTTAAACTTAAGGGGTGTCCTCTGAGAAGCTTGAGGTGTGACATTAGCGGCTCTATATAAAACCACCTATAGTAGTCAATGTAATCTAAAATAAGTTGTAACTAGACCTGTCAATCACGTTGTGTTAAAGAATTCATGTTGCGGGTTAACGAATTAATGTTAGAATCACCTCAACCCGTACACAACACATTAAATAAACGGATCCAAAAACCAAATATGACATGATTATTTAACGGGTTAGACGACACGGCCTGTATAAGCCGTTGAATAATTGTGTCCATCTCAAATAGAGGCGTGTACGAGAAAGATGCTCTTCTCAAATGGAGATGATGAGAGAGTGAGAGACGACTCTTTTATCGATGAAAGGAGAGTGAAGGAGCGAGAAAAGTATCTTTTATATATAGGTTTTAGGGTTTCACTTTAACCTTTTCAAATTTATCGAAAGACCCCTCATGCATTTTTTTTTACTTTTTTACTTTCAGTGTTTTTAATATTTTAATTATATATATATATATATTTGGATTTTCACCATAAATATATTCTTTTAATGATTCATAAATCTATAGAGGATCAAGATAGTTAATCTTTTTATCAATAGTAAATTAAATATGGTCATGGGTATGGGAGTGTAGCACAACACTATAGAGCATATTTTTTTTTAACCCATTCCGAAGAAATGATGATGATGATGACTATGATGATATCAAGTCTAGGTGACACTCCACTTGGAATTAGGCGGTCATACTCATCTCTCTCTCTCTCTCTCTCTCTCTCTCTCTCTCCGGTCTTCCCTAAAGCTTTATGATTTATCTCACTATCATGTTTCGAATTTTAATATGTTATCTTCATATTCTTGAATTTCACAACTTATTTAATGATTGAGTGACTGATAATTGATATGTTATCTTTATTTTCTTATATTTTACACTAATAATTAGATCATGAGCCAAAATAATGGTTGCATTTTATGAAATATCGAAGAAGACAGCGACACATGTAGGCCTGTCAATGAGACGGGCCGGGCCTGGGCTTGGGTTGTCCAATCTCATCCCAAAATTGGGACGAGCCTGCTAGGTATTGCCCAATCCCAGCCTTAAATTGAACGGGCCTACATCTAATCTCGTCCCATACAGGCCCGGGCTGGGACAGGGCCGGGCCTGGGATTAACCCGATCCTGGAGATAAGCAAAACATTATCCAATTTGGACCTTTTCATTTAGTTATAGTTGAGGCTGTTTTATAATGGTTTGGACACTTGATTTGAGATTGAGCTCAGGCTTCGTCAAGCTTGCCTCGGCTTGTTTACATCCCTAGATATCATTGGTTTATATATATATATAAAAGAAACATCTGAATAACCTTTATAGAAATAACAACAATATCAGTTCACGTTTTCTTTTATCAATTCTTTTCCTTGCCCTTTCTGTTGCTTGGATCCTTAGTATACTTAATTATTTTAAAATCCCGTCATTCCAAAAGTTGCTCATTCCAAAAGTTGCTTAATATGCATCTAGACTGCCAATACCATAGGGAAATTTGCTTGGTACAAGTTAGAATAGCTGGGTAATTGCAAAAATTGTGAGGGGCTCTTTTTACTTCATCTCCATGTAGCCACAAGTTCAATTCATCAGCTAGTGCCAGCTTAGCATGTAGGCTAGCTTGCCTAAAGGCCAAGCCTGTCCACTCATATCAGTAGTACATATAGAATTCAAAACTACTTAACTCAGTAGTACATGCATATAGAATTCAAAACAATCCAAAAGGCAAAATCAGTGGAGCAAACCATCTTCTGTATTTCAACCCTTCTTAAGCCATCCCAATCCCATTTTGTAGCGAGCCGGGCCGGGCCTGAACGGGCTGGGTTGTTTCTTCCCAGTCCCAATCCCATTTTGGCCGGGCTTTAAAATGTATTGTCTAAACCCAGTCCCGTTTGGCTCAAATTTTTTTAAAAGCCCTGTATTTTCGGGCTTGAGACGGGTCGGGCCAGGCTTTTTACCCGTTTCATCCCATCCCATTGACAAGCCTAGACACAGGACTCATGACTTAGTATGATCAACATTTTTATTCATTGTTGTTACTAATCGAAACAAATATTGTTTTTCAGTATTTTTTAATATTCTTGATTTTTTAGATATTTTTGGGATTTTTTTATTGAAAAAATTCATACGGCGGCGACCTTAACGGACCAATAACAGCGACCGATATCGATACCGTATCGTTTTTTTTTTTTCCGATACAGCAATTTTGCACTATGGTCCGGATACACAATTTGAGAGGAGCCTATGCACAAGAGATAGTTTTTCATAAGGATATACTAGCTTGACCGCCATGTATAGAGCACAGAGATGTATTTGTATTAAGAAAAAACGAGAGAGAGAGAGAGAGTAGCATGCTTTAGGTTTTCTATTACTTAATTCAAGCCCAATTGCAAAATTAAACACCAACGCGGCCCATGAGGACCCCTAGAGAGATGGCAAGAGCAGGACCAAATCCCCTAGTCTCCCACGTGCTTCCGCTGTTTAAAATGGGTTTCATTCCCTCTAATGGTAGATTTTGAATTTTTAGATCAATAAGTTGGTCTCACCGTAAGATTAAAGGTACATGACTAATAAAGTAATTGGCACAATGTTATGCGTTATAAATCACGTGCATCAATCTCATTATCAATATTGTACTAAGTCTTACGGCAAGATCAATTCCTATTTAAATAAAACTTGAGGATATATCATTTTAGAGGATCACACATTAAAAATCTCGAATTATCATAAATGGGCCTGATAATGGATTTCCAAACATCCCACCCATGGGAAGCATGTGGGAGACACTTAGGTGATCCAAACTTGTCGACATGAGGCCATTCATGTTCCAGGGATGTTCTCAGAAATTTGTTTTTGGGTCTATGCAAACACAAACTGGAAGGTTATTTAGGCATTGTTCTTCATGAATGCCTAAATAAACTTCCAGTTTGGGTCTTGGTTATTTTGATTAGGGGTGCACGGCGGGCGGCTTGGGCGGTTATTGGGCGGTTTAGGCGGTTTTTTTTTATGGCGGTTTGTAAAAAATAGAAACTGTAACTGCCCAAAGTATAGGCGGTTTTGGCGGTTTTTTTAGCGGGCGACTTGGGCGGCATGTTGGGCGGTTTGGTATTTGTACCTATCTCTCTCCTTTTTTTTATTTTTAATAGAATGTAACTAAAGTTTCAAAGTACTTAACATAAAGAATAAAAATTAAACATTATTTTTAATAAAAGTCAATAATCAGTAATAAAATTTTTTTTCAACTAAGTATATAAATCTAAAATTAAAGTCCAAAGGCATCACCAAAATTAAAAAATACAATCACTTATATAATCTAACGTCCAAAAGTCAAAAATCAAATTGTGAATATGAAGCGTTTTTTTAGCAACTATATATTTTTCGAAAGATACGTGAAGTCTTTGAAGAATAGATGAATAGTTTTTTTTTTTTTTTTCTTTTTTTTTTTTTTTTAATTATGAGCGGGCGGGGCGGTTTGAAACCGCCTACTCAAATGTGAAACCGTAAGCGCCCGCTCATTAGTACGGATTGAAACCGCCCCGCCCGCCTAAAGGCGGTTTTGATGTATATCCACTTGTAGCGGGGCGGGGCGGAGCGGAGCGGACGGGTTGGCGGGTTACGATTATTTTTGTGCAGCCCTAATTTTGATGCTTGCTATATAGTTGATTAAGTGGGGTGGACTTGGGTCTAATTAGGCTTTAAGGCCTGGCCCAGCCGAGTAGATTTAGTATAATTAAGTAAAAATACTTTTGAAAAGTGCTGGCCTAGGGCCTGACTTTTTGAATCTGAGTCTGATGATTACACACCTGATAGGATAGGCCTTGTCAAGCTTTTGGCCTAGTCTGATTTAGCCAATGAATTTACCCGGAAAATGCCAATGTCATGAGATGAGGACGAGTGAAAGCAATGTCTCTGACCAAGTTAGAGCCGTAATTTAGGCAGACACTTCCAAGTGAGCAAATGGAAAACTTGGTCACAGACATAATTTAGGCAGATATTTTCAAGTGAGCAAATGGAAAACTTCCAGGGTAAGTCTGTGTAATCACTTTTTTTTTGAAAAAGTCCTACAAAAGTATGACATTTTTCTGTAGAGTTTTAATTTTTAATCTCGTCTGGTATGAATATCTTTCCATAAAGAAATGCATCAAAACCAATAAAAACTTTTTATAGTTCCAAAAAGAGAAAAAAATGTTACAGACTTGGGGATGACATTTTCTGTGATGCGACACAAATGTGCCCTTTTTTGTATGTATTTTATGATAAGTTTGTATACACTATTTTTACCAAATAACAAATTTGTCCATATACTTCTAACGAGTGACAAGTTTGTTTTTTCCTAATTAGAAGAGTCATACCAAATAGTCCATTTATAAAAGGGTATATTTAAAATATATCTATTTCAAACATATACGATTGAATCGGCTCTATTTCAGTCAGATCAGACTTTCAAAACAAGCCCTTAGATGATCTTATGTGGACCATTTTGCTTGCACATAAGAGACCCTATAGACTATTTGGGATACTTGATGTGGAGATGAACGTTTCTATGTCAATAAATGGGATAATCGGGAGAGCAAGGATGAGTGATGGTGTGCTTTTTCTCAAATAAGTGTTGGAATCTTGCCTTGGACTTCAGAGTTACAAATGGGCATCCAATTATAGCCAAAGTCTATAGCTGTGAATAAAGTGAGTGTAGAAATTATCTTTGGATTTTTGAGAAGGAAAACCCAATAAAGTTCACCCACTTGTGTGATTTTAATGGTTGGATTGCTATAAGGTTTTTTTTGTTGCTATGGGAGGCTTCCTAACTCTTCGGGCTGGACTAATCCTCCCGGGCCCAGAGGGAAGCCGGATAAATTCCCCTATAGCCCTAATGTGGTAGTGTAGTTTCGAACTCACAACCTCCGGGTGCAACCCCTGGTCTTAAGCCAACTGAATTACCCCTTGGGGTTAGATTGCTACAAGTAATCAACACAAAACTCCTTAAATATGAAAACCTGTTTTATGCACATACAAGAATTGATTAGTACCCCAAATCCATTCTGCATTCTTCCAAGAAACAAAACCATGTGTTTAACGAAGCAAAGGAGTTGTATGCATGTGTATTTGAAGATCTAAGAGTCTCCCTTTCGTAGTTTTTAGTCTGTGCGATTTGGGGATTATGTTAACCAAGAGGGATTGACATAGATGGTTTAAGAACCCACGACACGTCACTTTTGATAAACTCATTGGGAAATTCTATATGCACCACTGAAATTGCTGTACACACCCACTTTCCCTTGTGTGAACAGTGATTTTTTATTGTTCACACAAGGAAAAATGGGTGTGTACAGCAATGCATGTGGGTGCATTTAGAATCACTCAAACTCATTTCTCAACTCAAGCCGACTTTCTTCATCATCAATTTTTATAGGGTTCTTTTTTTTATTTTTCAAGATTTTCTTCGAAGTTACTCCTCCTTATATCTCTAATTTCAGGAGCCCATCAGCATAATGTGAGCGCCGGTGCTCCAAAACACATGGTGGGGGCCGCTTAATAGTCCATCCAAGTGGACTATAAAACAAGGACCCACCATGATAGTCATTGGTTACAGGGTTTGGCACCCATCCAAATGCATTAAACTATTTGATCGACTATGCCACTCACTAGATAGTGAAAATTTGTGAGTCATGGATCAAGTGGGGCTGATGATGATCTAAGACTCCGTCGTCATATACAGGGCTGTTGGCCGTGTGTGTGTTCCATCCCCAGCTGGGGCCCAAGATGGTGTCATAGCCCAGTAAATATCAAATTTCGGCAGTGTCCCATCCCCATCTGGGGCCCAAGATGGTGTCATAGCCCTGTAAATATCAATTTTCACTCATCTATTCAATTTTTCTTTCATCTTAGAATTTCCAATATCTTTTAAAGCAGTTTGAAATTATTAATCATTTTTTCTAGGACTGTTGGATTGAGACTTGGGTAACATGAGTGTGGCTGTGTATTAGTGTATGTAACATAGAAAAAATAAAATTAAAAAAACAAATAGACTAAATTGAAGCTAAAATGCAAAGGATTAATCTCTTGCTTCAGTAAAGTAATGGATGTGTGTTTGGTTTTCTTTTTACAAACTTCATTTTTTGAGCAAAACTAACTTTTAAGCTTGATCATTTTTTAATGAGAAATCCAGAATATTATTAGCAAAAGATACTATAGTTCACTAAAATATATATATTTATTTATTTTTACAGATGCTGTATATATATATATATTTAATTTTTATAGATGTATACAAATGTGCCATATCTCTCTCTCTCTCTCCTCTTTATGAGCTTTCTTGTTTTGTTAGGCTTCCAGACTTCCAGTTCTATGAATGTGTCCCATGCTTGGAAGTCCACATTCATCGAATACAGACCCCACTTGTTAGATATCTAGCCTTAAATATTGACTTCAGAATCCCAGATAAGATTTCTGATTTTGACTTGTGTATTGTATCTCTCACATCTTGGGGACCATTTGATAGGACCATCCTAACTGCCGTTCATCACTGACAAAAGTTGATGCATAGTCATTCCATCACAACCTTTGGATCAATTACTTGACAATGGTTCATCCATGCCTTAATAGACATTGCCACTTGCAAGATGAGGAATTGGTGCAAAGTCTTTAGTCCCACTAGTTTCCTAATGAAGAAATAAAATAATGGTTTGTGTGGGATATTTTCCATTAAACGATATGAGCAAGAACAGGAAGATTCTACTTAAAGGCAAGCCATTACTCCAAAAAGAGAAAGTGGGCCTTCACTAATGGCATCATTGGTCAATGTCAATCTACTCTGTCTTGTTAAAAGATAAAAATCTCATCATTCCTCTTGCATGCCCAACCATTCTCCAATGCCTATGCCACATAAATATGTAGATAAGATGGAAATATAATCAATTGTTTTGAATTTTCCTACTTTCAACATGAAAAGACATTCATACTGAAGACAAATAACAAAGATAACATTTATTAATTAAAAGATGTGATTAAAAAAATAAAAATAACCCCTTTCAGTTTTTTTTTTTTTCCTCTCTGTCTTTTATATTCAAACCTATGCACTCTATGCACACACCCATGTGACCAATAACCCCATTTTTATTTATATCCCAAATTTCTAACCTCTATATGTAGTGGCTGCAAAATTCAATACGACTCAAAATCAACCCACATTTGACCTGTATAATTTGACTTGCGATATATATGGGTCGATCTAGGGCTGTCAAAATGTCACACTATCTGTTAAAACGACACGAACCCACACAATATTAACGGATTTGGGTGGGCTCTTAATGGGTTCGGGTCGTTAACGGGTCAAACCCATTAACACGTTAAGTTAACGGGTCGTATACGAATTAAATCAGTAACCCATTAATATCCCGCTTAACTCGTTAAAATTATTTTAGTCTCTAAGTGTAGGTAGAATTAATTTATATTCATAAAGAAGAAATTAAAATTTATTGTTTTATGGTGAGATTTTAGGTGGAATCCACTCGTGATTCTCACTTACAATTTCGTGTGGCTTATATATTTTTTCTCATTAAATATTTTTGTATGGATTTTCTTTTAATTTTCGAAATGACTTAATTACTTAACAGGTTAAAGGGTTGGGTCGTGTAACCTGTTAAATTAAAGGGTAGTATTCGGGTTGGATTTTTGACCCATTAAGTTAACGGGTCGTGTACGGGTTGAGGTGATTTTAAAACGAATTCGTTAACCCGTAATCCGAATTCATTAACCCGAGATGACTGACAGCCCTATATGGGTCCATCATGGTCGTGAATCATGAAAGTTTGACCCACACCTAAATGACTCGGATTAGGATCAACTACCTCAACCCGCACAGCCCACCTAATTTGTAGTGAGTTAAAGTTTGACTTACACATATAAATTCATTTAAATAATTTGCCGGTTTAATATCTTGATATCTAGAAAGTTCAATTTTATATGGAAAAATCTGAACTTGTGTCGGGCATTTTCCCCACTTGCAACTTAAATAGGATGTAGCAATACTTGAAATCGATTTAATTGGAGCCAAGTTGGGTCCAGTTAAGTAAGTTGACACATTGAATATGGGCTGGATTAGGTTGACCCACATTTGGTGCAAGTTGAAGTTACTCGACCTATTTTAAAACATGTAAGATATAACAATGGCTCTTTACCTAAGTGGTAAGAAGTATCGATTCTTATATGGCTATTCAGGATTCAAATTTTGGGTACGTCATCTCCTTTTACATATATGGACTTCCTTCATACTTGAGTGTGCTGCTTTTCCGTGCGTATAATACCTAAAAAATAAACATGTAAGATATATGTTAACTTCAACTCATGAACACCCCTAACCAACCTGACCCATTTTTATCCGACCCAACTCATTTACCCTCTGGCCATATTATCTGTCTTTGTATATAACACCCCTAGTCCATACTTCTCTAACATTCTTCTCAATTTATCACATCTCTCTCTCTCTCTCTCTCTCTCACATATCACACACTACATGAGTTGAAGATGAAGGGAAGCTACGAAGAGGTAGGAAGAAAGCAACGAGAACGCCAGACAAGTGAAGAAGAAGAAGAAGAACAGGGAGGAGGAGGAGAGAGGAGCACCAAGAGATCGAAAAACACCGTCAGCACCGACGGAGCATCGATTGAGGTGGTCCGCCGGCCGCGCGGCCGACCACCGGGCTCCAAGAACAAGCCGAAGCCTCCCCCCATCATCATCACCCGCGAGACCACCGATTCCTCCATGCGCCCTCACGTCCTCCACCTCCCTGCAGGCCTCGACGTCGTTGACGCCATCTCCCGCTTTGCTCGCCGCCTCAACGTCGGCCTCTGCGTCCTCACCGGCACCGGAACCGTCGCCAACGTCACCCTCCGCCACCCCACCACCACCGTCACCTTCCACGGCCGCTATGATATCCTCTCCATCTCCGCCACCTTCCTCCCTCCTTCCTCTCCTCCTTTATCTTTTCAGTCAAATGGGTTTAAGGTATTGATTGCAGGAGCACAAGGGGAGATCGTTGGGGGGTCTGTAGTGGGGTCTTTGGTGGCTGCGGGTACTGTTGTTGTTGTTGCTACTGTTTTTTCTAGCCCAAGTTTTCATCGACTGAGTGGAGAAGAAGAGATTTCTGTTTCTGGGTCAGATGCAAGTACCCATCATCATCAATTTGAACAACACCAGCAGCAGCAGCAAGATGATCATGGGTCTCATATGTCTGTTTATAGCTGCAATCTTCCTTCCAGTGTGATTTGGGCACCCATAGCTCGGCCCCCACCTCCTTATTAAGTGATTTGCATAAGGTGTAATTGCACTCCACTTCTTCTTTGTCCCAGTTATCATGTTTATAATATACATGCATTCAATGTTTTTTTTTTTCCCCTTTTCCTAGAAGTAAGTACTGTAGAAATGGGATATAAATTAGATTTCATGTTTCTTGTAGCTGGTCTTTCTATTTAGGTGCTCCCTACAATGGTCCATGAATGATTTCTTGGTAATTAGAAGGGAGAGGTCGCATAAGCAAATCCTTGGATATGCATAGTGGCTCCCTAGTGTGTAATCTTCTTCTGGACTTAGGGCACGTTTCTGCAGGCATTTCCAGCATAACAATGAAGGTCGTGTTTGTTTACATTAAAATACAGAGGAATTGAGCACACAGGGTGGGTAAAAATGAAGATCATAGCTGATTTTCCAAATATGAGCATCAAACATCTTCTTTTGATTATATCTCCCTAAAAGAAAATATTTTTTGATGTTATCTTTTGAAAATTACCTTTAGTTCTCATTTCTAACCACCCTATCTACTCAATTCTTATGTATTCTATTGCAAACAGGCAGATCTAAAATATTTTTTCTGCCACAATCAACATAACCGTAGTATGGTGCAATGAATTCCTCAAAAAATCTTGCTCTGACTTGCGAAATCATCTATATATATATATATATATGTATATATATATATGGTTTTCCTTTGCATTTTTCTATTAATTTTTTTTTCCTTTCAGATTTGTGGAACTAGAGTAGATTTGTTGTTCTACAATTAAAGCCACAATGATAGGATAGTTGACTTTGATGGTTATTAGAAATCAGCTGAATATCAATACATTAAACAACGTCGACGAGCAATAGATAAGCTCCATAATAAAAATGAAAAAAAGGGACACCATCAGGAAAAATGTCATATCCAAGTCCTAAATCACCTTGGCATAGGGTAATCCCCGAGGTGAGACACACATACTCCCGTGATGCTGTACCTGTCTCGAGCTAAATATAACACACGAAGGAGAGAAAAGAAACTTTTCCACGTACGCGTGAGTTAAACTCACTAGAACATATCAATAACGATTAATCATAGCGGAAGCTGTAATTCATTCATGTTACAAAGGAATTACACAAGTATATACATTACTTTACAAAAGAGGGTGTATAAAAGAACCCTATACAAACACTATCAAAAGTATAAACAAAAGAATAACTACCCATCTAAGTAAAGCCCACGCAAAAAGGGCTAGCCACACACTACGGAAGCTCCCGAAAGGTCATCACGCACTTCGAGGAAGACAACTAAGTGGCCCCGGGCTCTAGCCACTCTTCTAATCAATCCTGAAGGTACCTTTTGGGTAGCCTTCTTTCTCTCCTTGGCCTTCTCAGGGCTGGGAGCTGCACTTGCGACTGTGACACCAAGAGTAGTATCATCAATACGACGATCTAACAAGTATAGGCAATAATAAGGAGATACATAATGCTTCAAGTTGAATTTAAAGACGAATAAGTTAATAGGTGTCAATGATAAGTATTAACTAAGCAAATTATGCGTAGATTGAATAATGTATGTTCGTGAATCAAATAAAATGAAAACTTACTAATTGGCTACTACATTGAGCTCATCCTCTCAAAAGAGAGCGAATCTAGTTGGAATGTCACCAGCGGCCCGGCCAAAGGCTAGCTGGCTACCCTGGTCTGGAGCTCCAGTGCTCCAGATAACTTACTGCAGTAGTCTCGAATAATTGAACTAAGTTCAACATCGTCAGGTATTACAGGGTCGAAGCTAAGTAGCGTCGACTCGATCGAATCAAATAACAATCGAATAATAATTGGATTAAGTAAGTTGTATTCACTTATTCATAATCAAATCGAATAGAAATCACATATCACGAATACTTACTCAATCCTACATTTCCAATAAATGCCGAATCGGATATACAATACTGAAGTTATGAATTTGAATATAAACAATCGGACCTCAATGAATACTTACAATGCTATAAATCAACTAAGCAGGATTTGATATCAATAATGAAATTGTACTCCAATATGAAATGCAATAATTTAAGGGAATCAAGACATTTTACAAGCCAACGCTAAACTGTTAAATTTTAGTCTTTCACCGTCCAATACAAGGTAGGTTTGAAAGGTCAACGTACTATTACTTTGTTAGATGTCACTATTTATGAAAAATACATTGAATTTACAAACCAGCCTTCATGGCGTAGTGTTCGACTAATGAATACCCGTATGACCAATTAGTGAAGTTAATGGTTCCATTTTAAGGTCATAAAGTCTCAAAGATTCCTAAAATCCTATGGAATAAGGGTAAGCACCTTAATTATCAATTAGAGATAATTAAGGTGGGTTATGATAGATTAAGGGTGGTAATTCAACCCAAAATTGGGTCGAAAAAGGGGTCAGGGTTCGACTTCAGGTTCGCTTGAGCTGACTAGATTCGCTCGAGCGGACCCATCCAGAGGCTTACTCACTTGAGCAAGTCTTATCGCTCGCTCGAGTGGTGAATACAGAAGGAGATCGCTCGAGCGGACCTCATCCAGAGAGGTGGACGTCCGATCGATCTTTTTGCTCGCTCGACCCATTGCTTTATAAGGAGGTTCGCTCGAGCGAATGTTCCAGAATTCATTGGAATCAAATGGAAATCAATCATCATATAAATCTAAATTAGAGCTTATACTTGCCTCAATTAGAGCTTTCCAAACTTTTTTTCACCACTTGATTCAAAGAAACCCATAACCCCCCAATTTACCAAACTCTAACAACAAATACACATGAAAAATAACAAATAAATATGCACGTATGGACAATGATGAGTCTCTTGACTCCATCACAACTCCCAAAGTCACAATAAAAGGTCTTGATTCTTACCTTGACAAGGGGATCCAAATTAGGAAAGGTAGGAGATGGTGGGAATGGCTCTTGTCAAAAATGAAGAGAGGAAGACGAAGATGATGAAGATGAGTACACTTTGGCTCCTGAGATGCAAAGCCATTAGCTTCTTGATGATTGAGAAAGAAGGAATGAAAGAAAGAGAAGAAGAAGGAGAGTGGAGAGAAAGGAAAAGAGAAGGAAATGAAAAAGAAAGGATAAGGTTGTATTTAAAGGGGTAAGAATGCCATTTTGCAAGAAAGCCCACTAAAATAATATATTCTCATATTAAGTCAAATGGGGTTCCAAATACTCAACGATAGTTCGAATGAAGTAAAGTCTTTTACAAAAGTCGACATACTCATCGAAACACACGTGATGATGCTAAAATGACGTGTAAATGACGCAAAATGCGAAAGTCGACAATTACGAAAAAGCCCTTGACTCATCCCAACCGAGTCAACACGACTCTAACTCACCTATCCAAGGCTCAAGACTCAACTACTTAAGTCTATAGAGGCTAAACAACACTAATTATCATAATTAGTAAATAAGCACAATTAATTTTTGTTAAAATATATTTAATTAGCACCAATCATGGTTTAATTGGGTCGGGGTGTAACAAAAAACTCATTCCCTTAAGATCGAAGTGGATGCAGTTGATGAAGAGGAGATTATTTTAACATTATTTGCCTTCAATGCAGCCCAAAATGTGAAGAGTAGGAAAAAAATCAATTCTTTTTTTTTCCTAAGAATTTAAGCTTAATTTAAGCTTGGATTATCATTTTATTGAAAAAAATAAGAATTTGAGCTTGGATTACAAGGATCTAATTTGGTCTAAATCAAGGGATTTGAAGAACTATGTGTTCAAGAATTTCTTTCAAAAAAATTTATTTATTATGATTGATTTATATAGAAGAGATAGATTGAAGAGGGATATGGATTTGAAGTAGTATGGATAGATTTGAAAAAGTGCAATCTATCTAAGGATTTGGTTAAGGATAGGTCAAAACGGAGAAATATAATGTACGTTGCAAACCCCAATATAGTTGGATTAAGACTTCGATAGCGATGACTTGATTCAGATGAATCAACACTTTTATTATACTTGTTATCTCTATAATTGTTACCATCCTCTTCAGCACTCACTGCATGAGTATCTTTTTATGGACTTTATCAAACATGCAATTCTTGGTATGCATCCCTTTTACGGTTTTACTCTTGTTTTCCGATCTACTTTCTTTATTTTGGAATGAAATTCACGTTTATAGATGTAATTTATACGTCTATTTCTGTCAATGCATGCATTCAGTGATATGAAATTATAAGAACCTTTAAAACAGGAATGGAAGCATAAGTTGTTTCTCTTTGCTTGAGGATTCTTTAAAAAGCATGATTCATCTCCAGTAACAATCTTTCAAGAGAGATAGCTAAGCTAGAAGCATAAGTAGCCACTGGAACACTAATACCAGAATAAAAGGAAAGTCTATAGCTTTCACAATTTGTCACATATTTATTTATACAAAGCTCACAAATTGTCAAATACTTCAAATCAGAACAGCTGCCCTCAAATGTTTATCAGTCAATACAACAGCAGAAAAGATCTCTATAATTAATTTAGATTGTATTTTACTGGATATGTTATTTGATACATATTACTTTCATCTATGAGTATACAATTAATGGACTTAATGTTAAGTAGACAACTACTTCAAAGTAGGTATTATTGATCTTTGAAAGTGACTCTACTAGTGTGATAGTTGTGGACATGGTTCTAAATGAGCATCATCATTGTTGTCATGATTCTGTAAATTTGAGACAACTATTTCAAAGTATAGTTGCATATAGTCAATCTATAAAAGATGGTTATACACTTACACTTCAGAGGGGATAAAATAAGATAACAAAAGAAATGAAAACAAAATTATGATGGTGAATTTAGTAGAAGACAAACTTAAGAATTGTTTTAAGACATTGAAAGAAAATAAGTGGTGCATTGGAGAAGAAGTTAAATTTAAGATATATATATATATATATATATTATTGCAAAGTATGTGAACTTTGAAATTTTAGCTCTAGCGGCAGGTAACAAACATATGATGGGTCCAAGCCCTCCAGTGAGGAGTTTTTCCATAGTCTTTTCATTAGTTGTGTGGTAATTTGTAGGAAAGAGAAACTTATATATTGAGGTCTCAAACTTGAGATGAGTTTATGTAATGTATCATACCTTTTTACCTATGCTTGCCAGGTTGTTCACTTTCATCTCTAGCTATCTACCAAACCACCATGTTAAAAACCACTAACGTGCATGCTCATGATTCCTGAGTAACTTTTGAGTATGCATGCAAATCAAAGATCAAGTTAATAAGATACTACTTCCCTGCCTTCTGGCCTTCAAGTCCCATGGGAGTACTACAGCCAGTCGAGGTAGTTCTAATTTATAGAAAGAATAAATTATTTGGGGACTGATGAATTGATTTTAGAATTTTATTCAGTGGCATAGAAGTCATGTGATACTAGACATAGTTCAATTCTAAAAATGGTGGTGGTAAGATAACAATGTTTCATTAGTGTCTAATGTAACATAAGAACAACGGATTGAAGATTTGGAATATCTCTCTCCAATCAATCTATCAAACACATGCATTAATACTTTGATATGGTCCAGAAAGATCAAATGATTCCTCCTTTCTTCTTGTTTTGGAAGAGTTTTACCAAAAGTATAGAACGTACACTATAACTAATCAATTGAGGAATTCCCATTGTTTCCAATTACTTATAACACAACTCTAATAGAAAATGATGTAAGTCTTCTGGGACCCAGATTGAATATGGCCCACCAATATTTTCTTCTAGGATGACTGTTTCAGTTGTTGACTTGTCCGAATTATCTGGTAATTTATTTTCCATTTTTGAATAGAGTGAGTTGAATTAATGAGTTTCTTATGTAAAATGGGCCCTTATATATGTGTGTGTGTGTGTGATTAACGCCATTATATTATACATAAGTTGTATCTAAAACAGTTTGATGGGGCTCTCATCACCAAATGAGTGTAAATGAACAATTTTTTATCACCTTTGCAAGCATCAGATTATTTTTCCAAACATGGTTGAACTAAACAACACCACATTGGAATCATCAAGAAATATATTGTTACATCAAACTCTAAGAAATTTGGGCCTATTTTCTTTCCTGCACCAAATGCTTGAAAAATACTATTATAGATTTCTATTTTTATGGCTTTTAAGATCCACGGAAAATAGGGCTCCAAAGATTCCACTCAGGGTAGACTCTTCTCTCTCTTCTCTTCGCACGAACGAGTCCTTAGGTGGTGTCCAAGTTCCATCTTAAAGTAGATGACACTTAGGTTTTAGTTTATAGGAGTTCTTAGGGTAGGACCAGATTTCTTCAGTTTTAACATCGAAATTGTTGGTTTAATTGCAACAGTAATGGGGCAATCCTGTTTATGTAAACTTGTACATCTGCAGCATATGCATACGGATGAGTCCAAATCCTCTTAAGGCTTTGTTCCAGAGAAATCCAGAGTTGAAAGAGTAGAACTCCATGCTCACTATTGAAAATCCAACGCCATTTAAAATAAAACCCCTCCCAATTTATAGGGTAAATCACATTTTAAAGAAAATAGTTTCTTCATTTTCGATTGTTCGGATATGTCCAAAGCAAGCCGAAAAGGGGCAGGCTGAAGAGGTTTTGAATGGAAGTAGCAGGACTAATCTAAATGAGTGTAACATATTTGAGGATATTTAAAACTGCAATGGCAGAATAGGATTAACTACCTTACTCAATATAGTTAGGACAAGGCTTCTCAAAGATGATGAGATGATCACATTTTCTATGGAGGCAGGCAGCAAATATTGTCGGGTTCAGATAAAACTAGCATGACTCAAAACAACAGCTTTCTGCAATGCAAGTGGGTATTAATTATTCCATCACAAGTGACAACGGATAGAGAATAATTGCACCCTTGACCCTTTCCAATTGAAAAAGAAAAAGGCACGAAAGCAGTTTTCCTGCAGGTCAAATAAGATTTTCTAGGCTGGTTGGTATTCATGTAAAGGGCCCATTGTTGGTGGGAGGTGTCAGAAATATCCTCTTAATTGGAACTTGTTACCATCACTGCCTATGAATTGAGGCTAACTAAAAACAAGGCTTTTTGACACTTTATTTTTTGGTCTTCTTAGGAAAATATTCTTTGAAACTGTGTTCTGACATCATCAATCCTCAACTTTCTGCATATCACAGAAGAGCACTTCCATAACAAGGAGAATACAAAAATACTTGAAAATGCCCCATCCTTTTTTTTTTGATGCAAATCCAAGAAGCTTTCGGGGTATAGAGTAATTTTAATTGTCATGTTTCTAGGCGAACCACACCTTTTACGAATGCACCCTGTTTGCTTCTAATAGTTTTGAGCCCTTCTTCAGCTCTGTTTGTACTTTATAGCATGGAAATAACAATGTCAAAATAAAATAACAGATCTTATAATGATACTAACTTGAACCATGAATCCTGTAAAGTTAATTTCACATATTTAAAAGATGAAGTGCGCAGCCACTTAAAATCTGATTGCAAATATGATTACTGAAAGATTAGTAATTCATGAAGCTAACCTCAAATGGATGGGATAAGGCATCCGTGACAATATATTATGGAAATAAAACATTACATTTTGTCTCCCATAACCAATGAGAGAATCAGCTCCTGTCAGCAGCCTGTAGAAGCTTTAAGTTTGAATCTTAAGCAGCTATGGTTTGGGCATACGGTGTTCAACCATGATAGATGTTGAGCAACAATAATATCATGGTACATTTGGAAAATGAGGAATGACCTTAACTTCAACCCACACACTATTTTTTTTTCCCCAAACGGTGAAGCATAAAACAATAAACTGAAGCTACAAACAGATTATAGCTGATGCTTGGCCTCAGTTTCTCCACAGGCTCCCCAAAAGAAACTTGGGACTCCTACGTCATGTAGTTTTTGCAAGCTTAATTTTTGGTTAATCCATCCAGTAATACAAAGGTATAGTCAGAATCGTTCATTATTCAGATAAAGCTACGAAAATGGTTTTTACGGTAGGAATGCATTGCATAAGTACAACTCTTAGTCAAAGTCTGGGTGTAAATAAACAAATTATGGAAAAAAAATTGCTTCATTCTTGATCAATACCTTTGGATTTTATGGTGTCAAGAAGAGAAAAAAAAAAAACTCTGGAGCGTTTGACTCACTTTTAACAGTGGAAAATTAAATTACATCGATGAACAGAAGACAAGGTGGCCGAATATCTACTGGAACTTTCATATTCATTGATCACTGCATTCAGATCTTTTCTGCTACTACATCAAAGACACATAAATGCAGGAAATGAGGGAAGCAGAGAGCTATAACAAGAGCGAAGAGACTAAATGGCAACACCATCCACAGACCAGACCCTCACCAGTTTCACTTGTTGATCATCTGTCCAGTAATTAGGTTAATGCTGATCAGAATGTCATGGACAACAAAGATATCATCAGCCAGAAAATGTTTCACTTCTTTAGCTTATGATTTTATAACCATTTTGTATATGAACTTTTTATTCTGCTTTTATTAATAATATCATCTTTTCAGAGATTAAAAAATGGTACATTTGCATCCATGGCAACAAAAGCAATTTAATGAAAATCCAGGAGGGTTACAGTAGGAGCGCGCGCTTTAATTATGACAGGGAAACCATTTGGCTCACCTGCATGACAAGCCCTCTGGCTCTGGACATTAACTCTTGTAAAATGTAATCTGTCTGCTGCAAGCAGCTTTGATGGCAGTTTCCAATCTCTCAACTTTGTCATAATCCACTCTAAACATTACCATTGTAACTCCGTCTTTACCTGTATTATAATCCTGTTTGATGTCCTCAGCTTGAAAAGAATGTAGCTGTGCAATAAACAAGCATCTTAGGGCTACAAAATATAGCAACGAGGAAGTCCATAGATATTAAAAATTGAATGCACATTAAAGCATGCAAACTGTTCAAATACAAATTTATAACAGGACTGAACATTGTTGGATGACTGATAAGAGAATCATTGCACATTATGAAGGTGAGCAAATATTGCAAAGACATGGTCACAGGTTTGAGTCAGCTAAACTTTAATTATGCATGACAGAAAAATGTTAAATCCCGCCACTCGACCTGGCGCATGAACTGAGCTGGTCTGGGCCAAGCTTTGGGCCTAAAACTAGGTCCAGTATGGTTGGGCCTAGACCCATCCCAGCCTGAATCATTGTGCATATAATAGTTTAAGGTTTTCAGAGGACTAGTCTAGTTGAGAGGATACTTCCACTTTCGGGTTTTCTGTTATTTCAAGTTGTTCAACTAGCAAGAATTCTATTTTTTTTAGAAGCTACTGGGATGTAATTCTAGAGAGAGAAACTAGAAAGCTTTCTTTTTTATTTCTTTTCTGTTGCTTCTTCGAGGCATTGTAGCAGTAGAAAACATTCCGCACTATACATTGGCTTCCCAGCCATTCATTGGGGTTTTTTTAATACGCATTTACTAAAATTCCAAAAGAAAAAAAAAAGTAACAGGTCTTTAGATATGTATGTGCAAGACATTCCATGGATCTTCTCCTAGACTTTATTGTTAGCACTTTTCATTTTTTTTTTGGGTGCCAACTCCAAACCTCCCCATGTTGATGCCTCCACTTGGTCCCTAGGAATTGAGTCGTTGGCCCATATCACAAGAAATTGAAGCCCAAAATTCCCATTTGGAGGGGCCAGTTGGCATGAAATTTGGCAGTTTTAAGTTTCCATTTCCATTACAATTTTTCTAGAAAAGGATGATTGAAAGGGATGCAAGGTCAAACTCACAGTTCTTTGTCTATAGGATCCTCTTGACAGAAGATTGAAAGAAATAATCTCAATGACTGTCCGACTGTGATAATGTTTATGGTATTATGTTGACTTCATGAAGAGTCTTAAAATGCCACATTTTAATATGATATCCTTAAAAGGTCTGGAATTTCTCATACCAAGAGAAATACTGACGCCCAACATCACATGATGGGTCACTCACTACTCATGCTTATCCAGTAAAAAAATAAAAGAATAACACAACTACAGGTATGGAATGCTGACAGTAGTTACACACTGACACTATGATGTCATACTAGCATAACTGTAAGTGAATGAAAAAAGAAAGTATCATGTACCACTCCACTCCAACAAACAATATTACACATGGTGGCAATGAGGAAGAGTCTCACAGGCCACAAAGCAACTGAACAACATTTGGATAACTACGTAAAAAGGTGAAAATATAAAGCTTCAATTATCAAAGCAATTGCACTAGTTTCTCACAAGTCAAAGAGTTACACAGAAAACACACCTGATGATACACACTGCCCAATAGATCAAAAGGCACTTCCAAACCAATCCTAACCTGAAATGAAGTATGATCACACAAGTCAAAAGCAAATTTTCTAATTGTAACACTAAATGACAAAAAGGAGCTATCCTTTTAAAAGAATATCATAAGATTGGGGATGAAGTAGAATGAAAACTGAATATGTAAACCAAACAAAATTTAAGAAGGTAAAAACTGAAAAAGAAGCTCGGATAATTCATCAACAAGATGACTACGCACATCTTCTTTTGGCAATAGAGAAAGGAGTATTTAAGAGGACCCAATTGTTTTTGCTGGTCCATTTTTTTTGCTAAAATGACTCTGAGACATCAATTTGTCCTGAATTTTCTTGAATTTTAAATTCTAAAATAAGCTAAGTTGCTGCAAGAGGAAAGATCAAACAATGAACACACTAAAAATCCAAAATTGACGAATAATAACAAGCAGCTAGTTAATACCTGAGATTTCACTAGGCAAGTTTCAGCATTTTTCAAGCACTCTGCTGCAACTCCTCCATAGGCCCTGACTAATCCTCCAGTCCCTAGTTCAATACCCCCAAAATGCCTACAGTTGAGACATAAAGTCATAAGAGAATTATTAGATAGAGAAACAGCAAGAGAACATTCCCTAATGCATGCGTTCTACCAATATCACATATAGCTAATTCTGACAAAATAGTATAACAAAAGGAAATCAATTAATATCAATGCTTGGAGATATTGTTTGCATTTTTTTTTATTGAGGCACCAGCAATCCAATTTAGTGTGAGGGCCCCTGTCATTGGAGTCTGAATCATCATTCAGATGGACCCATGGCGGAAAGGCTACAGTATCACATAAGCACTCATCGCTAGACTATTCCAATAATGTGACAATCAGATGTTAATCCAATTGAATATAAACCTAATCCATTGCATTGCAGGCCAAATATCAAATGTAAAGGGCGTTTGTTCATAACAAAACCAGCCATCACAGAATCCCATCAAACAAACACATGAAATCCAAATTCAAGAATCACCCAAGAAAGCTTGCAATTTAACAAACACATGGCACTCAATTCACCAACTGTTCAATAAAAGCCCACATTTCGACAAATACATGGCGTTAGATTCTAGAATTACTCAAGAGATTGAGATTTTTTTTTTTTTTAAAAAAGGAAGAACATTTACACCTGATGACAACGACCATAACCCTGTCGATCCCGGACGAAGCGATTGCAGAATAGATGGGTTTGCCAGCAGTACCTGACGGCTCTCCATCATCGCTAGAGCGGTATTGATCTCCCACCTAATAAACCCACAACCCCATTTCACCAAAAGATAAAACCTCAAATTCAAACAACCCCAGAAGAAATCACGAGGAATGAAGTAGTTGGGTGAAGCTATTTGATCGATTGTTCACCTTGTAAGCCCAGCAATTGTGTGTTGCTCGTGGGTCTCGCACCTGAAACCAAAAGAAACCCTAAACCCCAATAAGAGAAAGTTGTCCACGAATTGAAAATAACGAGAGAGAGAGAGAGAGAGAGAGAGAGACCTGAGAGAGGAATGAATGTGCGGATTGTTCATCTGAAATGGGTCCTGCGATTGCAATGAACTTGCTCTGCTTTATCTTTTGCTCGCAGATGGAACGCTTTCGAAGCGTCGTGTAAGAGGAAGAGGAAGAGGAAGAGGAGGAGGAGCTTTCGCTCCTGCTGCTTCTGCTACGGCTAGTGCTCATGATAATCCGCGCGTTGTTCGCGCTCGCAAGTCCTGGAACTGGGAAACGGTTGATTTTGGTGTGAGGTAGGAGCAGGAGTCTCACTCCCATAATGTTCCTCTGCCCATTTTCCGCTTACCAGAATTTTTAAACACCAAAATAGGTTTGAGATAATTAGCAAAGGTCCTTACAGTCGAATCTATCTGGCATCCGGTCCAAGCAAATTCTGTTTAAGGGCTTTGGTCCACTTAGCTAGATTATTTACAGCAAAAAAAGTTTCCTACATGATACATCCACACAATCACATATTTCAAAGACAAATTTGCCATTTCAATCGTTTTAGGCATAAATTTTGAAATTTAAAATTTCAAATCTTCCCTACTACATCCTTCCTAAATCCTCTCAATCGACTCAAGAGATCGGATCAAGGATTGATCCGGGTTTCTGCACTTCATCTTCGTTGCAGAAAAGAGCAGGAGTCCAGTCGCCTTAGAAGAACTTGCAGAGGATTCTCGATTCCGTCCGGAGTCCCAAAACACAGGTTTCAATCACCGGACTTCTTGTTGCAACCGCTGGTTGATCGCCTGGGAAAAAGGGCTTCGCTCAATTGCAGATCATCGGAAGAAAAAAAAGGACCGCTTGGGCTCTTGATTTGGAGGATCGCCACCAAATGCCTTGCCGCCATTTTCGCCGGACCGAAGGAAGACCACTACGCGCCTTCGCCGCTGCCTCATGCTGTAGGCCAGAGAGGAAGGAACACAGCCTTCCTCCATCAGTTCTGGTTGCATAACCAGTACAAAATGGAATGAAGAAGAATAAGAAGGTTGGTTCTGTTCTGGGTCGGTTCTGACTTAACCTGCTAAGGAAGCCTAGTTCAGAGCCCAAACCTACAATCAAATTTATCTGAGTTTTTTCAAATTTATTTGAACTTTTGTCAAATTTATCTGAGTTTTTATAAAATTTATCTGTCTTCGGTCATATCTCTCTATGTTTTTAGCAAATTTATCTGAGTTTTTTTTTTATTTATCTTAGTTCTTTAGCAAATTTATTTACGTTTTTTGAAATCTATTTGTGTTTTTTAATTTTATTTGCATCTTTTGAAATTTATTTATGTCTTTTCAAATTTATTTGCGTTTTTTGAAATAAATTTAACTAAGTTTTGGTAAAAATACTTAAGTTTTTGGTAAATTTTTCAAAAACTTGGAAAATGATTTATCTGAGTTTTAGCAAATGTGTTTGTGTTTTTTAATTTTATTTGCGTCTTTTGAAATTCATTTGCGTCTTTTGAAATTTATTTGCATTTTTTTAATTTTCTTTGGATCTTTTGAGATTTATTTGAGTCTTTTGAGATTTATTTACATTTTCTGAAATTTATTTTGATCTTTTTGAAACTTATTTGCATCTTTTTAAATTTATCTGCGTTCTTTTGAAATTTATTGCTTTTTTTAAAAAATTTATTGCTTTTTTTTTAAATTATTACATTTTTTAAATTTATTTGCGTTATTTTGAAATTTACTTGTGTGTTTTTAGAATTTATTTAAAAATCTCATTAATGGGATTCCATGAATCGTGGGCAATTAAATGGTAATTAGCCATTATTAATGGGATATCCCACTAATCTTGGGATATGATTTAAAGAAATGGCAAATTAGACATTTCAGGTATGTCATGTGTGTGAGGGACCTTTGGCTGCATTACTTTTTTCTGTGGACTGTTTACATTAAAGTCACACTTTGAGGGACCTCTAACCAAAGCCCTCAATAGATTAACCTTCATTTAAAGCAATGACACGCAGGGTTGTAAAAGAAAAAAACGAAAATCGTCTAATTGCCTAAACTGAATTGGTGGTTAACAACCGTGTTTCACGGTTTCAGTTATGATTATTAATATCAAAAAATCATGCTTCGCGGTTCGGTTTCGATTTTTAATTTCAGTTTTCAGTCTCGAGTCACGGTTATTAATTAAATCGAATCGTAAAATACAATTGGGTTAACCGTTTTTCCAAAACACATGGTTAACCGAACTGTTACACCCCAATCTAAAAGGAAAAAGAGAGAGAGAGAGAGAGAGAGAGAGAGAGAGAGAGAGAGAGAGAGAGAGAGAGGAAGGGGGTATTGTGAAATTTTATAACTTAAATAACCCCTTTTGACTTTTGAGCCCTAATCGTTGGAACAAAAACGAAAGAGGAAAAACGGAAGAAGAATAGGAAGTATTTTGCATTCTGACAAATATATATTTATATATATATGTAATTTAAGTGACAATTAACTGTAATCTAATTGTCTAATACGGTTAACCGCAGTTCGATTTTTTAACGATTTTTTAGGATACAGTTACGATTTTTAAAATTTGAAAACCGTAAAATACAGTTCGGTTAACGGTTTTCCAAAACACATGGTTAACCAAACCTTTACACCCCTAATGACATGGTTTGGCAACCACTACATGCAGCCAGACACCGATAAGAAAAATGAGGAGAATATAGAGGAAATGAAGGAGGATTTTATTTCAATATGAGTATTTAAAAAGTTCTAAAAAAATTGAGAAATAACTTTAATTGGATGAATGTCCTTAATTGAAAACTTCATAAAAACTTAGAGGCTAATTTGAAAAGTCTTGAAACTTGTATCATTTTTTGAAATAATACAAAAACTTAAAGCCTTTTTTGATGTTTCCCTGTCTAATTTTGTAGACATTCATAGCAATATTCAACCATAAACCTAAGCAGTCTGACGGACTAAAGGGGTTGTGATGAATGAAGGATTTAGTGTATGCTAATCGCTTTATTGGTTATTGAGCTATTGTATCATTTGTGTGGGAATGTCTTTTTGAGAGTAGTAGTACTATGGTCATGGGTTGTGAATTGTGATTGTAATGGTTGAAGTTATAGATGGTTCGAGTCTTTATGGCCTGACCTTGT
This sequence comes from Umbellularia californica, assembly GCA_028538565.1. Classification (NCBI taxonomy): domain Eukaryota; kingdom Viridiplantae; phylum Streptophyta; class Magnoliopsida; order Laurales; family Lauraceae; genus Umbellularia; species Umbellularia californica. The sequence goes on along the minus strand of JAPQWN010000006.1, from coordinate 79,479,378 downwards.
TTGAGTTGGCTATTGTAATTGATTTGCTCCCCACGTTTCGCGTTTTAAACTTCTCGGACTTATCTAGTGTGTGTTTGTGTGGATTTAGCAGGCGCATCCAAGCTCTTAGTTTCCAACATCCTAAACAGATGTCCATCCCTGGTTGGATATTTAGAGGGAGGGAGGGAGCGAGAGCGAGAGAGAGAGAGAGAGAGAGATTTGTTTTAAAGTGCTTGTTTGTGATGCTGGAGCTCCACATTCCATGAAAAACTCTCTTAAGAAAAGAGTTTTCCACATAATTAAAGAAATTAATCCGAATTTTCCCTCTTTCTGCAATTTTTTGACTAATATAAGCTCAAAACATTTGCATCTCAGAATCTTCCCTTACACAAATGAGGCCTTAAGATTTTGTGCTTTCACATGATAAGAAAATCATACTAGTAATGGATGCCAATAGAAGGTTTGAACAATATTGGGGCTCATTGGGCTGGGGCTTCCTAAGCCCAACCATAGTCCATTTAACGGAACAACAGAAAATGAGAAAATTTTTGCATTCCTTCTTCCATGGAAATATTGTTACACATGCATGCGTATATGAATTTGCTGGCTTTTTCACCTTTTTCTAGCCTCATTTGCTTGTAAGTCAATGCTTGCTTTTCCAGCGGTAAAGCACAATCTATGAAAAATAGTTCCTAAGTGGTCGCAGCAAGTGGAAAAGTCAAGTCACAGCCACCAAAGAATTTTACTTTCACCTTACCGGCAGACTAAAATTGTTAAACGCCAGGCCGGCTCAACACAATTTGAATCCGGCCTAAAGCGACAATCCTTAATGAGGCCTCAAATTATCTATTCTTTTTCTTCTTTTTTTTAAAGTTTTGAGTACCCTGATTCATATTTTCTAATAGACATATTTATCATTTATAAATTATAACTAATAATATTTACAAATAAAACGAACACTAACCATAATAAACATATAATATGAGCTTGGAATTAAAAAAATCCTAAAACCATAGAACAATAGAACTTGATTTAGTGAAGTTATCATTGTTAGTCACAAAAATTGTAAATGTAGATGAGTTTCGAATTTGATGCAACTTTTTCAATATGAAAAAAAAAAAAGAGATTATATTTGACATAGTGAGTTATGATTAACATATATTATCAAAAATATATTATAAAAAATACCCACATATATTATCAAGACATATCCACATATATTATTAAAAAAATACAAAACACAAATCAATAAATCCTTAAAGAAGATTGCTTTAGAAATAATAAAAAATAATAATATAGGGAAAGGCAATCTATGAGAGAGACAGAGAGGGTGAAAGAGTTAAGAGTACCTAAGATGAAAAGGCGTTGGTGGGGATTGAATTTTTGGTAGAGACATTTTAATATGATAAAAAAAAAACATTAATCTATGAGAGAGACAGAGAGGGTGAAAGAGTTAAGAGTACCTAAGATGAAAAGGTGTTGGTGGGGATTGAATTTTTGGTAGAGACATTTTAATATGACAAAAAAAACATTAATCTATAAGAAAAACGTTCATTTGAAAAACTTCACTGGTGAGGTGGTAAGGAGATTGAGATTTATTTGAATTTAAAAAGACATTGTGTAGAGGAAAAAAAGGATGAGAGTTGCTTTATTACTTTCTTGGAATGTGGAAAAATGGCTTTAGTACTATTATAGGGCCTTATTTTTTGGGGATCGAGAAAAGAAACGGTAGCAATTGCTTAAATACTTTTTTAGAATGTAAAAATATGACTTTAATAAAAATGTGATATTACGGGGACTTATTTTTTGAGAGGCCTAAAGCAAGGACTTTTCTTACCTTATGGTCGAACCACCCATGATCTATGCCAATCCCAGGCCACCTATTCTCCAAGTTCGTATCAAAATTTTCCATTTTACTTTACCAGCTCCACCTATTTTGCTCGTTTCTACTTCTAGAATCCCTTCTGAAATCCCTGACTAGCATTTCTAATTTTCGAAGAGTCAAACATGTCATTATCAATGTACTAAGATTTACAACAATGTACTAAGATTATAACGCCTCTACCCTTCTAATTAAAGAGGTGGAAAAAACACCTCTTTTCATCTGCATATTTCTCTTCCTTTGGAAACGCTCCTCTTTCTTCTAGGCACACCCACTTCCCCTTCCCTAATGCCTGTGGCTCTGTCATAAATGGTTCTCTCTCAACTCACTTCCAAATGCCAAATCTTTTGTCCAAGAATGCCTCACTCTCTCTCAATCACTTATCTCATCTGCCTTTGTCCACCAACACCTCTCTCTCACCATCTCCCATGCTTCTCACTTCCTTTGAATTTGTTTTTTGATCTTTTTTTTTTTTTTTTTTTTTTTTTTTTTTTTTTTTAAGACGGAGGAGATTTTGAATTAAAGTGCGGTTGATGTGACCCATTGTCTGAAAAATGGAGGCTTTACTTGACTTTTACTAATCTAGTTTCGTGCCAAACGGACCCTTTAATAAAATCTCTTTCATTGCTTTTGGGTTGATCTTTTTACTATGCTTAACTTAAATACTAATTTTGCTACTGTTTGAAGTGTGCAGCTTCACCTACAATCGATCACAATCAAAACTCCCATCGGATTCCTTGAACCCATCAGAATGATCAAGCTAATTACACTCCTCTTGGAGTGTGCCTTAATAATGCAATAACAGGTAGGCCCATCTAAAATGGGCCAGGCCCTAGATCTATGGGTTAACCATTTGGTCCATTGGGTTCAGTCCCCAAAGACGACCGGCAGCGACTGTGGACTAATCACTATTGATATTTTGTCTTGGTTTGAGAGATTTTTAGTAATCCATAGAATGTTTAGTTTCCTTCTTTGTTCTAAAATGTTTTGGATTGTGAGAAAAGCAAACTTTTCTAACAAGGGGAATGGGAGGGCTGATCTATCCACTCAACAAATAGAGAAGACTCCATTGTAGAAAGACACTGTTGATATTGTATAAAAAACCTCTCTAATTTTCCCTCTAAAATGGTGTTTTCTCCTTATATGAAAACTCTCCGAGTTCACTCTTAACTCTCCCAATTCATCTTGTTTTGACAAAGGACCGAGTCAAATGCAGGGGCCACTCGCCCGAGTCATCTGATTTTAATTAGTTATTTGCATTTTGACCCGTGCAATAAGTAGATCTAATTTTAAACAATTAAAATTTATTTATAAGTAAATGTGATCCTACGAAGGATTCAATCAACCCCCTTGAGGCTTTGATCTAATTCGCCTTACCATGTTTCTTTGATACTCTACATGTACCCATGTATCCAAAACATATGTTTATAGTCTACTGAAACCATGCTCAGTGAACTAAAGAATTTCTTGGAGTGAATGGGTTATGTGACGGATCAGGTCCTAAAGTAGTTAGTACTTCAGTTTGATTGATCATGAAGGGCTCTTGAGATCAGGCCCTAAAATATTTATTTTAGTTTGATCGATCACGAAGGGGTCTTAATCTGTAAGGGCCTGAGAAGGAGCGCAAGGGAAAATGAGATTTTTTTAATCCTAGGTCGCATGCAAATCATCATCATTATCGTCGTCATTGTCATTAGCTAATGCCATTTTGGCACCATTATGTTAAATTGCACTTCCTTGTTTCATCCAGTTATATGTTATAATACTCAATACTGTAGAACTGCATGCAAGTTAAACTTCATGGGACTTGTAGCTGGTCTATCTATGGAGGAACGCACAATTTCTTGTGTAATTACAAGCAGGGAAGTTACATTGTATGTGTGATGAATATGGTGGACAGAATGGTCACTTTAGGCGATCAAATTCTTAGGAATTCCTCGCTGGTTTTTTAATAAAATTATGAAAAATCGACATTTGGCAATTGTGAATCTCAAAGTTCTGGGTGGGAGTGGAAATCTTATTTTTTACGATTTGTAAGTTCGACCCTATAGGATTTGGAAATCCTCAATTTTACAGATTTATACATTACTTAGCCATAAGCATGCATCAATACACACGGAAATCGGTCTGATGGAATACTCAGGTATACAAATCCACAGTGAGGCATTCCTATTTCAGGGTAGCTAGCGAGGAATCAGATTTAGTGGTTGCTTTGTTCAATCATTTTAAAAGCTGACAAAAATCCATTAGATATAGCTACGACAGCAGATGTATGTTTTGTCAACTTTTTACAGTGGTAGCACATGCAGATATGTATGTACAAAGCATATTGTGATCTCAGAGGATAATTATTTGGACCTACGTTGGGTCTCATTTTCATGACACCAGTGATTCATCTGATGGGTCCATCTGATGAAACAATGAAAAAGGAAAAAAAAGATCTTTTCACTCTCTCTCTCTCTCTCTCTCTCTCTCTCTCTTTCTCTTTCTTGTGTTTCTATTTCTGAAGCACTGCCCAATCTAAAACTGGCCCACTAGATGAACAATGCTTAGGTGATGAGCCCCATGCTAAATATATCAAAATTAATTGACCCAGCACAGTAGGCAAATTAATTAAATAAGAAACAGAACCATCTTCAAAACTCACATAAAATACAACAAAGAGTGCTAGACCACTTTATTAATCACACCAAAAGACATTAAACACCACCAGAAACAAAGACAAACTCATACACATCACATCACACTGATACAAGTACACAACTCCTTATGTAAATCACAAATAACCACCCATCTAAGTCAAAGGAAATAAAGAGCTATCACCAACACCCTAAATTCTTCATCAATCCTCTTCTTAGGAAGCCATTCCTAAGCAAATCCTAGGGGCTAGCCTTGGAAGGAGGTGGTGAGAAGAAAGGGAAGGGAATGGAAGGGATGGTTGGAATTGTAGTTGGAATGGTAGGAAATGTGGCAGGCAATGGAGGCAATGTGACCTTAGGCACTGTAGGGATGCTTGGAATGGTGGGGATGGGCAACTGGGTAGCTGGCAATGGTGGAATGGTGGGCTTAGGAAGAGTCGGCACGGTCGGCAATGGCGGCAATGTGGGCTGAGGAAGACCGGGGATGGTGGGCAGAGTGGGCACGGCAGGTACAGCCGGAATTTGAAGAAGGTGGCGTGCCGCAAGGCTCACCTCAATGCACATCATTGACAAAGCTAAGGCCAAGAAACTGTAAGAATAAGAAGCCATTGTTAGACTAGCTAGAGAGATGGCTCTGATCAAAGTACAAGTGTAGAACTAATATTGTGGGGTGCAATGAAATAACATGGTGTTGGGTTTTTATAGAGTGATTTTGATGGTTGAAGAGGAAGGAAATCTATATTGTCATGTTGGTGTGGTTGGGAGTAGTGGTCAGGAAGGTTTGAGATTTTCAGTGGTTAGTTCACCTTCTCATCAGTCCTCTTTGAAAATGTCAAATGCAACAATGGCTTAAGAAATCTATTAGAATATATAAATACATATAATTTAGATATGAACTGCTGCAGTTCATACAATTAATTAATTAGCCTTCATCAAGTCATTGCCTATGGTTTTTGGGGGGCTTCATATGTATCTGTATATGGACATAACTAATGCAGATGTTGGTCACAAAATTCATGTGTTGGTGAGACTGACCAAACTTCATGTTCAAAGATCACCCACCGTGACATGTGGGATTTGTTTTGCCTTGCTTGCATTTCTCATTTTGCTTCTTTCTTGTTGTGACTTATGAGATGTGTGTGGAGTGTGGTTCACTTTTTGCAACTCAAATGGAGTTGCCTGATGAGATTCCAGGCCTATTAATCTATTAGTCTTGGCTACTTGTGAAATTACGAACACACAAAATCAGTGTCCCCCAAATTTTACTCCTATCTGAAATGGACTCATCATTAGGTTGAACATGTTTAAAAATAAAAGTGAAGCGAGTGAAATCGGGTTCGAAACACATGATCAACTTGATGGTGGGCCCACTTCTAATTGGATTGAGACTTGCTCTTAAGTCAATACAAAGGAAGGTTTTGATTTTGGTGGTGGTCTGGATAATTGGATTCTTCAGGGGGCACTGTTGATGAATTTCAACAAGAGTTCGATACTTAATGTTTGGGAGAGGTGGGAGGGTTTTCTCCAATTTAAGATTGTAATTCCAAATGGGATTTTTACATATAATAACAGGTAAGGGGCGCTCAAAGGCTGGGCCAGCCAGGTCCCGACCTGAGCCCAGCCCAGCCCTCTTTGGGCTGGGCTTGGATCTATTTTTTAACCCGCTTAATACATGGTTTGGGATTCAATTAAGTGATAGAAATTAAGCGCAGCCCAGCCAGTCCTGATTATGTACTACTGTAGCAATCAACTGATTTACCCAAATGTGTTAGAAAGCTAAAAACAACGTGCCCCAGTCCTGCCCGATTGACTAAATCGGCAGGCTTGGGCCTTGGGGCGGTTATGGATCTCTGTTTCTATAGGTGGCCTGGGCCTGGATATGCCTCAGCCTGGCCGGCCCAGCCCACGACCACCATTAATAACGGAATAGTCACTAGTGCACATTAAAGTTTTGATTGAATGGGACACATTCCACTTTTTCTCAATTGAGGAGAATTTATCTGGGTCATCCATTGGCCATAAATTGAACAATTGTAAATATTGTAGTGGATTTTAGATCTTCTCATAGTTTATCCACAAACTCTTTTTCTTATTTGATTGGGTGCCAATGGAGCTTAAAACCTCGTGCTATTGTGCCCCATTCTAATAGAACCATAAAAAAGTTGAGTCCGGATCTTTTGAGGCCTTTTCCAATGGAGATCGTGAGTAGACCAATCACGGTTCGCCACATCACCATGGCAAGCCCATCCCATCCAAGGCCTGCATCCCCACAGTGATACGGCAAACCGTGATTAGTCCACCAATGGTCACTGTAGGTCAAAAGCCTCAGAGGACCCCAATTTATAACAGTTGCATGGAAATTCCTTGGCAGATCGGGCATAACTAAATTTCTAGCTAGCTGAATGATCTTGGTCACCTTTTAAAATCATTCAAAATCATTGACTTACCATGTTTTATCACTAAAGGCCCATTTTGCTTGGATTGAATACATGGGAATTCAAGGTCAAATGAGCTCCGCGAAAAAATTACTAAAGAGGTGTTTGGGGTGTGGGATATAGGGGGGTGTGTGTGTGCAATAATTAGGGGTGAAAGTGGGTCGGACCGTCCACGGGCGGCATAGGCTCGGCCCGAGCTCGGCTCAAAAGACAAAAGAGCCGAGCTAGGGCCTAGTAGGAGGCCCGTTTGCTTAAAAGGGCCGAGCTCGGGCTTCATCAAGCCCGGCTCGTAAGCCCTAGGGCCTACATATATTAATACATATTATATATATATATGTATACTATACAATAGATAATACATATATGATATCCTAAACCTTAGTTTTAATCCAATATAAATAATCCATAAACCCTAAACACTAAACCCTAAGCACTAAATAATCCATAAACCCTAAACCTAAGCGCTAAACCTTAAACCCTAATTTTAATCCAATATAAATAATCCTTAAACCCTAAGCACTAAATAATCCATGAATCCTAAACCATAAATCTAAGCACTAAATAATCCATAAACTCTAAACCCTAAACCCTTTATTTTATGATGCTAGCCGAATATTTTATTTTATTCTATGATGCTATTGGAATTTAATTTGATTTGTATTATTGTTGGAGTTTGATAATGCTCGTCTACATTAACATTGAACTATATCATTATAAAACGGGACAGGCTCACAAGCCGAGCCTAGGGCTTCAATCAAGCCATGCTCAAAGGGCCGGCCCTACTTAATAAGAGCCGAGCCCGAGCCAGGATTTTTTAGGCCCTCTCAAGCTTGGGCCGGGCTAGGGCCTACTAAAAAATACTAGGGCCGAGCCTAGGGCCTGTCAAAGCCCGGCTCGGCCCAACCCGCTTTCATCCCTATGCGCAAACCTTCACTTTCCTGGGATTTGAATTATGAGGATGGTGGCCATATATTCTTTTCCCACCTTCCCGTATTTCAGTTTCCATTAGAGAGATAATTAAATGTTATTTTGAAAATTCACATTGGATTTCTTCAACTTCAGCCATTTTTAAAAATAAAGAATCTTACAATTCCAATATATTCTATTACATGAAACAAACCGACGATAAGAGATTTTGACCCCAATGGGAGTTTTGCCTACTGTGAGATCAATCACAACTAAATGTATGATTTGACTTTTGTTTTTTTTTTCATTTTAATCACATATTTTGAATGTGATTACATGTAGTAGATATAGATCAATTTGATGTGATCAATTAAATGTGATTTCGATGTGATCAACCGAAAAAACAGGTCTATCAAATGTCTTCTTGTGTCCAATAAAAGCCATAAAAATGGACATGAAGCAACTAATGAAGGACAAACTTTCTAACTTTACTATCTATTTTGTCGGCTTTGACTGGACAATTGCAACGTTTGAGAGACTCGATTTCTTCTCTCTCCAAATAGGTAGAAATGGAACTTAATTTTTGTTTTTTTCCCTTCAAAATGACTATATCATAAGGCATTGGATAATTATCAAGGACAAATGTCCTATTCTAATAATCAGTAAATGATCAATGTACTCCCTTCACACTCGCTACCCTCCAATGATTCGGCACTACCTTCCTATGAGCCCGCCAATGAATACGGGCCTGTTTGTTTGTAGGGTGGAATAAAATAAAATAAATTAAAGTGTCAAATCATAAGAAAAATAGAAAGTAGAGAGAGTTGGGAGTAAAAACTCTCTTTTTTTTTATCATTTTGTGCTTTTTTAATAGTCTTTTTTGGTCATCTTGCGCCTTTTAAGTGGCCTTTTTTTTTTTTTTTCATTTTGAGCAGCTTAAAGTGCCTTTTCTGTATATTTGTGCTTTTCCAACCAATTCCTTTCATTTTTTTTTTCTTGATTTTGCACTTTATTTTACTCCACCCTACAAATAAACGGGTTGACGCTTGTGAATTCCGAGAATGACACCAACACCAACGCTTGATCACATTGAAAAATCACACATCATCATTAATTAAGCAAATTAAAAGGAGGACAAATATCTCACACTCCCTACACAAGCATACATAAATGAAACCATCATACTTGCCAAAAGCAAAGAAATCAAAGCAAACAGAACAGCTTCGTCTTAGCCATCCATCCACACTGACTCACACATGCCATAGTTGAATTCAGGAGATCCAACTTTCCCATGGAGGGCCTTGGTGAATGAGATCAACGGTTATTAATACCACTACTACAACCATGGGAGTGTCCTGGTGGGTGCATGGGACAAGCAAATTTATGGGTGCCCTTCGAATTTAGGAAGAGTAGGGATGGTTGGGAGGGTGGATTTGGGAAATTCAGGTAAATGGGGCACCTCAGGTTCTTTCTCTTCAGGCTCTTCAGGTGCATGGGGTTCTTCCTCCGTGGGCTCTTCAGGTAATTTGGGTTCTTCCTCCTTAGGCACTTCAGGCAAATGGGGCAGCTCGGGCACCTCAATCTTGGGGATTTCAGGAAGATGGGGCAGCTCAGGCACTTCAATCTTGGGAATTTCAGGCAACTGGGGCACTTCAAATTCTGGCAGCGCAGGTAGATGTGGAAACTCAGGTACTTCTAGCTTGGGCACTTCTATGTCTAGGAGATGGCGAGCAATCACACTGTGGCTGAAAAGTGATAGTGCAATGAGGAAAGACAAGAGAAGGGCACCATGAGAAGCCATTGTCAAATGAAGAGAGGGCTGGTTTCACTTGTTCTTGATTGGCATTGCAAATTTCATGTAATATATAGGGAAGATGCTGGTGTGTTTTCTTTTGGTGGTTGGGATTTTTTTTAAAAGTTGGTGGATGTAGAGATCAGAGACGGTAGTTCACCTTCTCATCCATCTCTAATATCAAAACCACAAGATAGGACAATTCCATTTACAGGAAGACAAGGAAGATACGCACAATTGGCTAAATCGTACAGGCCATCTTCGTCGTGTCATCACCATCATCATCAAAACCTCAACCCCTTCAATGATCTCATTCCATCTTATCATGGAGTACCAGTTTTATGGTTCGAACTGACCACTTAACCCTGTTTAAAGCCATTAACCAAACAAACCGTAAAACCTTAAATTCCATTAATACTCCCAACTCAACCTTCAATCCACAGCATAGAAAGTTCAAACAAACAATACAACTATTGTAAACGTGATGGTGACTAAAATTCAACAGAATTTTTCAGCATTCCCTAATGACTGTTAAGATCAATGGTCTGGATCACAACTAACCCCACTTGTAGAGAATGGAAGAACCAATCATGCCACATTGGGTCAAGAAGATAAAGGCTTCATCCACAAAGCATGGTTCCACATGCACAAAATGGGAGCATCAGGATTTGTATTATAGAGCTTCATCTCAAACCCTTTTTTTTCCCTCAAAATGCTTGATCTCAACCCTTATTCTACGAAATCTGCTCATTGAGGATTGCCATCTGATGAGTGGCGCTCATCCAATCACTAGGACTTTAGAATCATATGCAGAGGACTCTAAATCAATGGATCCCTCCTATCCAACGGTCCACAATGCAAGCAAGTGGGTCCCGCAATCATAGAACAACAGACGATCGAGCTTAAATAGTGAAGAAATGCGTATCATATTTATGGCCAATAGACCACAATGCAGAAATGTTTCGCAAGTCAAGACACCACTTAGGCGAAATTTGATTACTACTGCAAGAAGTTCTTCAGGCATTAAGGAATAAAGGGATTTTGCTTTAGTTTTAACATTCATTTGTAGCAAATCTGCTTATTTCAACAGACAAATCTAGCTTCCCTTCTGTGTTGTCGTCAGTGGTGAGCATCTTCTTCGGTATAGCTAGAAAATGGCAGCCTGCAAGAACACAAGAAAATGAAGAAATCATTGCATTATCATCGTCGAAGCCTTATCCCATTTGTTCAATGTGCACTATATGAATTCTGTTCTTTCAAAACCTCCACAATCTACTGTGTCTTTCCTTGCTACATTTGTGAAGTAATTGTAATAAAAAAAAATTCATTGGCTTGCTTGTTTCACGTAATTGAATACCTAGGATTGTGAGTGGTTAACCATAAGAGCATAAGGTGAATATTCAAAAAATGACCATTAAATAACCTCCCCTTTAATGGTAATTGAATCAAGAAAAAATGGAAAATGAATACCAAGCCATCACCCTAGTAACTCAATACCAAAGAAAGTTGAAGTTCCATCTAAATCTCCACCTTATATCCTCCACCCTCACTTGACCATGAAATCCTATGTATTTCAAGCAAACAAGCTCTAATCAAAGTCCCATCTAGATCTCCACCTTATATCCTCCACCCTCACTTGACCATGAAATCCGATGTATTTCATGCAAACAAGCTCTAAACTAAAATTGGAAAGCCTGAATTTTGAACACCTAGGATTGTGAGTGGTTAACCATAAGAACATAAGGTGAATATTCAAAAAATGACCATTAAATAACCTCCCCTTTGATGGTAATTGAATCAAGAAAAAATGGAAAATGAATACCAAGCCATCACCCTAGTAACTCAATACCAAAGAAAGTTGAAGTTCCATCTAGATCTCCACCTTATATCCTCCACCCTCACTTGACCATGAAATCCTATGTATTTCATGCAAACAAGCTCTAATTAAAGTCCCATCTAGATCTCCACCTTATATCCTCCACTCTCACTTGACCATGAAATCCAATGTATTTCATGCAAACAAGCTCTAAACTAAAATTGGAAAGCCTGAATTTTGAACATCTAGCCTTGGGTAAGGAGACTATGATTCAGTTGGTCCACCCCATAGTTCAAAGCAGCAGCTGCTATGCCTCATTATTAGCCATAGTGGTTAAGGCCACTATGCTATTTTGAAAATAGCCGTGCTACGGTTAAAACCTTAGGGACAAATAATTTTAATTTAAAATATAATTTCTCATATTTCTTCTCCTCAATAGCCTTTAATTTCCAAAAGCTGTCTCTCACCTTTAATGTGGTTCCAAATATTGGCTGCTACATAATAATTTCATTTTTCTCACTTAATTTCACTCACACCGCTATGCTGTCACACATCGCCCGCTATGTAGCACTTTGCTCCATGCTCGCCGAAACTACTATTTTGATGCTTGAGTCCGCCGATATTCCTACCCCAAACGTCTCACATATGAAAATAAGAGAAAGTGAAGCTCACACTTTCCCACTCAACCAAGCACCTAACGTGCCTAGCACACAAGATATAATGTCTTCTACACGTGATTTGAAAATGTTGTATATATAAAAGTTACAAGTGAAACTTGGAAGCAACATCTTCCATACGTAAACATTGAATTTCATATTAAATTTATACGATCTTGGTATATCTCAAAATCAATTAAAAAATTTAAGTCAAGAAAAAGGGGTTGTTTGTCTTCTACGCGTGGAATATGTAAATACAATTTACACATGTAAATGATGAATATTCAAATTTTAAGTATGTAATATTTACACGTGTTTTTTTTTTACAACGTTTGTCTAATAACACTATTTTCGCACCATTTACACATGTGATTCATTTTTTTATGTTTGTTTCAATTATGTGTGCATATGTATTAAAAGATTTTATAAATAATACTTATTAATCATTAAATTATATTATACTATAATGATATGAAATGAGACAAAAAAGGTCTAACTTATATAAAAGTTTTCATTTGCATTTTAGATCCTTATACAAGAATATGTCTTTCAACATGAAATATACTTTTCAAAAATAGATATTTCTATCAATGAGCAGCTTTAAAAAAATGCGTTCCTACACGTTGGTTAAGGAAATAAGAGTTTATAGTCTGATGGTTAAGAAAAATAGAATTATTATTAATATGTTTATTAATTAATATTTAGTCCAATGTTATCTTAATTCATTATTCAATTTTCATAAAACTTAACCCATGCATCTCACTGGCTTTATGCTAATATTAATCGATTATAGAAAGTTCTTAAAATGAGTATTTAATTTATTACTAAGTCTAATTATATTAAAAGTATCACAAATTTATTATGGTTAGGTAAAATTGCATTTATACATTATTTTTGAATGATACCATAATGCTATATAAAATACATTCTTCCTTTTCTCTTACATTCATTTATACATATTTAAATGTTTTTAGAGTAATACAATAATAAATAATTTTAGAAAAATCATTGAAATATTGGAAGAAAATCCAAAAGGAGAACAGAAGATGGGGAAACAAATTCTGAAAGAATAAACCTACAGAGTAAATAGATTTATAAAATTTTTCCTTTTTTTATAGTAAGGCAAGACAGAGAAATAGAAAGGTTACCTTCATAAAAGGGGATGAGATGCAGGGAGGGTTTTCAATCATAGGTTTCAATGGTCTTGACGTATTTTTTATTATTATTTTGTAAATGCATTGGAGGGGGGGTTTTGAACCCAGAACCTCTTTAATGGAAATGCCTCTTTTATTATTATTTTTCTAAATGCGTTGGAGAGGGGTTTCGAACCCAGAACCTCTTTAAAGGAAACTGCCTCAAAACCAAGCCGTCCGCCTCCAACGGGCATTCTTTGAAATCACATGTGCTTTGGTATTCTCTTCACACCTGAACAAGTGTTCAAATCCTGGTGTGAAAATGGGTTCATTCCCATTTTCACACCATTTACACATCTGATTTACGCACAAGATGCGTAAATACTTGTGGACAAACATTATTAATACGTAAATATTACGCATATTCAATATTTACATATGTAAATGGGTGTAGACAAACAACCCCTAAGCATCTTTGGATTTAATGCAAACAAACTACCCTTAGAGAAAACAAGTCCTCTTTTACAAGACCCCCATCTCCTCCCTTCAGAAGCTCTCTTTTCCTTCTAACCCTTCCTTTTCAAAGAAAGTTAGAGCCTCAACACAGCCAAAGAGCAGTATTATCAAAGCTCATACACTTTCTAGCCATGATTAGCTAAAGATGAATCTAAATATGAGATTTATTACCGTGGGTTATCTTTTCATCCTATCTAGATAGTTGGAAAAACAAAAAAAAAAAACAACAACAAACTTTACCCTAGTTGAAAGTTTCTTCTTATTTTAAGGGAAGAATTATGTAATTATGTATCATCAACTCACCCTAACTTGAGAGAAGTGTCCGAACTATCATCATGATCTTGAGGTCCTGCCGAGTTGCACCCATTTGTCGCTGAATCAGATGACTGCCCATCTTCATATGGAATGTTCTCAATTTCAACAACAATCTGCTTATCACTTCGAGATGTTTCTGCAAGCTGCAACATAAAATCTCATGCATTAATGGTCCAATGAGAAATAAAACATTAAAAAGAAGAGAAATAAGAGAAGTATGGATCCAAAAGTAATTGAAATGGAATCACTCACATGCTTTTTCAGTCGCAAGTTCTCTTCCATCAGTCTGATTCCCTGCAAGTACATTTAAAACAAAAAATAATAATAATAACAATAAAGGAAAAAAAAAAAACCACATGAAAGTATTGAAACTTAAATACACGTGATACATCACTTTTCTCTAACAAAAATTCTGTACAGTGTTTATATTTGGATGGATAAAGATATGTAGGGAAAAACCATTTTAAGAACCTTTTTTAGAAACAAAAGACTTCATATTTAAACGGTTAAATATAGTTTCTCATAATAATATATCTTTTTCACTAGAGAAAAAAAAAGGGTATTTTCTCTGCACGTTTCTCCTTTAAAATAAATAAAAACCGAAACCAGAAAGGGTTCCACTAAAGAAAAAGCTTTTTCTCCTTTGGACTATTGTTCTCATTGAAATAGGCCAAGGAATTTTTTGTATTCCCTTCTGTTCTAAAAGAGCACCTTATGAAATAGATGGTGCTTTCTAAAGGTAACTCCAAGATTTTCATCGTATTAGAATCATTGTCCATCCTTATTTTATCGTTTTAGCATATTGGCCAATATCTGCTTTTAGAGAAATTATCCTCCTATGAGCGAAGTGCAAGTTGAGTCTGGCTCTATGTGGCCCAACCCAACTCCACAAACCAGCTTACATCAGTGTACCCCTTTTCACATTCAACATCTCTGCATGATTTGGTGAGTTGGTACCAGGCAGAATCTGACACGGATTTTACTTTTATTCATTGTTGGTTGAATTAAAACACACGCACAAAAAAAAAAAAAATAGTTGAAATACGATTAAATTAATTTTAAGGCATGGGTTTAGATAACTGGATGGGCCTGTTCTTTTTGACTGATTATTACCCAGCAAGGATGTAACTATGTGGCAGCCGATATATCAGCCGTAGCAGCATATACCGCTACGCATTTAAATTAACTTTAAGAGGCATGGGTTTAGATAACTGGATGGGCCTGATCTTTTGAATTGATTATTACCCAGCAATTCAAAACTGGATCAACTAGCATGGGTTTAGATAACTGGATGGCCGTAGCTTGGGTTTAGATAACTGGATCAACTAGGTTTGCTACCCATTTCATTGCAATTGAGAGCCTTATAAGGTTTAGAATAGAGCTAATTCAGATGTTTGCATAAGAAGAATGGCTTCGTTCGAAATGGGGCAATAAAACAAATGGTCCGGAATTTGAGATCCCTAACTTGATGAGAGACAATAAATTTTGGAAGAAAGTGTATAATTTATTAAAGGTTTATGAACCTTTAGTTAGAGTGTTGCAACTTGTAGATGGTGATGACAAGCCAACAATGGGATATATATATGAAGCAATGGATCGGGCTAAGCAAGCTATCATGAAAAATGTTAAATATCATGATGAATATATAAAGATTATTAATGCCCGATGGAACGACCAGCTGCACCATCCATTGCATGCTACAGGTATTCAATAACAATATCACTATTTGATGCCTTTAAAGCAAGCTAGCTCTCTTTAATTGATGTTTGATCATTTTGCATTTCAACTTGTTTTCAATGTAATTTCAACTTGCATTTCAACTTGCATTTCTTTAATCCCGAATTCAACTACCGCAATGCCCAACACCACAACGATGCATTAGAAACAGAGTTGGGGGTAGGATTAAGGCAAGTGTTGAAGAAATTATTGAGAGCTGATGATCAAATCCAAGCAATCCAAGAGGTGAGTTAGTGATTGAGATTTGAGATGACATATGCATATGCTTGAGATAGGTCCGTTAAACATGTATGGTTTATTGATTTATTCATAATTTTCACCTTGTAGATATCTACATACACACAAAGGAGATGAGGCTTTGCTGACCCTCTTGTAATAAGGGCGATTGGAAAGATGCCACCTGGTATGAACAAAAGACCCAATCACCCAAGCTAGCTCTCTTTTGTAATTTATCTCTCAATTGATTGGAACTTGGAAGGACTTAAGGAATATCTAATTCTATTTGTTCATTTTGAATTTCAGCTGATTGGTGGATGAATTTTGGAGAGGATACTCCAAATCTAAGGAGAGCGGCTATTCGCATCCTTAGTCAAGTTACAACTTCATCAAACTATGAAAGGAATTGGAGCACTTTCTCCTTGATCCACACAAAGTCCAGGAATCTGCACCATGCAAAAACTCAACAAACTTGTGTATTGCCATTACAATTTAAAGTTGAGAAACAGAAAGAGAGAAAGGAAGGCAAGGGATGATCCGAGCTATTGTCCTATTAGTTTGGATCACATATTCAGAGATGACGATCCCTTACTCCCATGGATAGCCGAAATAGAGGATCCATTAGTAAATTGAGATCCAGCCTTTCAGGAGGAGGTTAGAGATTTGCTTAATCAAGAAATGGATTAGGCAGAGGGTGCCCCACTTCAAGGAGAAGGCACAAGTGCCCGATCGCAGCCACAATCTAAAGGGAAAGAACTTGCTCTTATTGTGTCATCTTCTAAGAGGATGAGTACCACCGTCTCTTTGAACAGCCATGGAAGAGGAGATGGGGGAGATGGAGAAGGAGACACTAATGGGACAAGTTCTACTAGTGAATACTACCAACATGATCAGGAAGATGCCATTCCTATAAAGGAAGTACAGGACTTTCCGAAAAGAATGGAAGAAAACCGTGGTTATCAACGGCCACCACCTGCTCCTAGAGGTAGTAGTAATGAACAAGGAAATATGTGTGGAGATGTTGGAAGATAACAAGCGGCACCATATTCATGGGCCGATTCGTGGAACCCTAATTACAGTGAACAAAGACCGTCACAGTATTTTCCATATGGTCAACTGCAACAAGGAGAAGAACAGTCTTCTGTTTCAGGGTCCTACTCATATGGTGACTATGGTGAAATGCAATATAATAGATATCCACCTCCACCTCCAACTTACGATGATGCGGCTGCCTCCTTTGGATTTGTGGATCCCAATGCTCATCAATATCAAATGCAATATGGTGCCAATAGAAATGATAACACTGATGGGGAAGATGAGGATAACTATGCCTTGAATCTTGGTAGACATTCCTTTTGGTGGTGACCAAGGTATTCTTATTTCCTTCACCAACTCTCTACTCTTTGTCATTTCTAAATTGATGTTGAACTGTTGAGTGTTGATTACTTCATTCACTTGATTGAATTTGAAGTTTGAACCTTGAACCTTGAGGTATTGATTGTTCAAACCTAACCCTTAAATCTTATGCCTTTATTTCATTTTCTAGTTTTTTTTTTTATGAGCTTTTCATTACTTTCTACGTTAGTATGACTAAGAAACATGAATACAGATGAAAAAACTAATCATTACTATTATTTTCTATTTATACAGCGATACATAACCTCATATATTGAGGGCACTGCTACACCCCTTTTCCTTACCTACTTTTGCAAAAAAAAAAAAAAAAACATTTTCTTTCATTTTACAATTTTCTGGATTTTCTGGAATTTTTTCAGATTTTGTTGGAGAGTTTCAAATCACACAGTTACGCCACTACATAGCCCCACTACGCTACGTAGCACCCGTTTCGTAGCGGTTTGGCGGCGGGCGTTTACGCCACTACATAGCCCCACTACGCTATGTAGCACCCGTTTTGTAGCGGTTTGGCGGCGGGCGTTTTCATCCTTGTTACCCAGGACTCCTTTCTACCCCAATGGATTAGTATGCATGTAAGGACATTGAGTGTTGGCAAATTCATTGGGTAATGAAAAAAAAAAAACCAGGATTCATATTTTATTATGTATTTTCTAGTTGGACTGCCAAGATTAAATTGCTGAGGAGAAAGCTCAAAGAACTGAGAATAACACTGGGCACTAGGCACTAGAGCGGACGCTCACACCCGCTCTAGCGGACCCAAACAAAAGCTCATGCGCTCGAGCTGGCCTAACACAAAGCGCTCAAGCCTGACAAACGAAGCGCAAAAAAATCAAAACTAGAATGTCCTGCACTCGAGCGCCCGAAGTGCAATTCAGAAGTTCAAAACAGAAACCACTTCCTAATTTCTCTCATCTTTACCTAATTGAGTCATACCTTCTTTAAAGAACTCAAGGCACAAACCAAAACCTATAAATAGCCATTCTCTCTCAAGCCAAAAACACTTCTCTCCCATTCTAAATCCTAGAAGATCTTAAGAGACCCATCTTCTTCGCCAAAGCTCCATTAAAGTGCAGTGTTGAAGCTTCCAAGTCTTTGGAGTTGTTTTCATCTACCCTCCTGAAGTAGATTCTTCTTGAAGAGGCGTTCAAGGTGGTTGGTTCAAGCATAGTGAAAACGTACGGTGCGGTAAGTCGTCTACAAGATCTTCACAGTCCTTAGGTTGAGTTGCAACTAAGAAGGGATCCATGAGTTCTTGTAAATTTTAATTACATAGTGCCCGGTTGTCTGTTGGTCTAGACGATAAGACCCATGGTTTTTCCCGAGTAGGGTTTTCCATGTAAAAATTATAAGTCTCCTTCTCTTATAGTTGATTGCTTGATTTTCTGGATTTAGGTTAATTAACTCTATATTTGTTAATTGATTTTGAAATCTAAAAGAGAAACTTATGAGGGACCTTAGCCTTTGTTAAGGCTTAATCTCGTCTCTTCAATGCATCTACATGGGCCGCACAATGTGGACCATATATAAAAACATGTAGTCCGCTCATTGGTGAAATCACTTCAATCCCAAGATTTGATACCGAATATACCTAGACATGCTTTTAGATGTGCTCTGAAATTGGATTTAGGGCAATTGCTTATTTGGTCTAAAACAGAAAAGTCACACCTACTAGTGTCCCATACTATGCAATTTTTTATTCTACAACCCAAAAAATTGATTCTGTCATTTGCAATTCGGTTATCTTAACCAACCTTGATGTAAGATTACGGATGCTTTGATGAAGCAAACCTTCTCATGAGAAATAGATTGAACTATGATTCTATGCAAAGATTGAAATAAATTACTGTAGCACTCGACAATACTGCAAAAGATAAACTTTCCTTAAAACAATTGAATTGAATAGAGCATAACAACAAAAATCAAAGTTCCAGTTTCAAACCTTCATTTGCAGATCATTGATCTCTTTCATCATTTGCTCACTCTGAAACACAATGAAAAGCATGAATTATAATGTGCATAAATATGCAGGGAGGAAATCATGTAAACAAAAACCTTTCTGTCTAGCACACGAGTTAGTCCCGCTTCAAGGGTTTTTTCTAGTTGCTGCAATTCTTCAATTGTTAATTCTTGGAGCTCTTCTCCTTTCATCTGCCTGTAATAGATGGCACAATCTTCAAATGTTAATTTCCATTTGATGCATCTCCACGCTCAACTTGGTTGCATATATCTAGTTGTAAAAGAAGCAACAAAGCTCCAATACCTGAGAAGTTGGCCCTTTTCTGCTACCTGTTTGCTCAGCTCGGTGCGATGGCAATTCTCTAGCTGCAAAATGGCATGAAAAAAAAAAATCACTAGTTATAAAATCTGCTGTATCACTACTTGGATCATATAATAGCATCCATCGTTTAAACAACCCCAATTAAACAACAAAAATTTGGAGGGAGCCCTTTAGTCTCCTGGTAGTTCTGCAACTATTGCAGTACCAACGCTTGTAGACAATCTAATAGAGCTAATTTGCTGTTTTGGAACAAAAGATTATGTGACGGAGTGGGCTGTCAAGGACAGATTTGATGTGGCCTGGCTACAATAGGGAGGGGTTAACAAGATTTCACTGTCAAAATTGATTTCTTTTCGGTTTACAAAATGAAAGGACCAAGCAATAGGAAGATGAATATAAAAAGCGTGTCCATAAGTACCCCATAATTTAAGAAGCTTGAGAAGCTTACTTGCAACGCAAGAGATGGCAGTTCAGCTTCAGGAAGATTCCTAGAATGCATGTTGTACCTTTCTATAGTCTCCTTCATGCTTCAAAGGACAGAGAAATTGAAAAGTTTGTAAGCGCTTACATTTATCCACTATCAGTATCAGATATAAGGATAATATTTGTTGAATACTCAGTAATATCCAGTATACAAAAAATAACACTCAACACTTAAGTACAACTATATGACAAATCCTCAAAGTTCACATACATAAGCATGGCCCACATTTTTCTTTCCACAAGACTCATACATGGAGATCACTAATACAAATGGTTGACATGCTGAACTGATAAAAAAAATACAAGATAGGTCATGGTCAATCTTCTTCTTTTCGCTTTACATTTTTTTCCTTTTTTGTAAGAGATGATATCATTATCAAAGATCTCATATGATTGTAATATATTCAACCACCATATTTTTGGTAAGTATATCATGTGATGGGTTCTTAAATATATTTACAAGATGTTGTGAGATCTTATCATTATCATGCTAAGCATTTCTTTTCCGCCCCCTCAACATGACTGTCTATCTTGGACAATAAGTTTGTCAAGAAGAAAAGAAAAGCACTGAGAAACCCTGATTTTAGTAATGACACAGTGCTTAAGGAGTCTAACTCAGCAGTCAATTGCCAAAAACCATCCCTGTGAGATATACCAAAAGGATTGCTCGTGGAAGGTATTAGAAGAAGAGGGAGGTGCGTCATTAAAGACCTTGGCCAAAATAGCAAGGAATGATGCGTCCTTTAACAGGTTAGGTACAAGAATAAAAATCAAAATAAGTAGATGGGTTATACAATGTTAAAGTTGTACATGTGCACCCTTAGGTCCTCTTTCTTTGCTGGAATTTTTATTTGGGGAATTTTGAAGTTCTTAGACATGGTGGAATTCCTAAATGCTCCTTTGTCCGTGAGCACCTAGAAATTCCACCAAAAGCAAAGGGGCCGGAATTCTTAAAAGCCCTAAAATTCATTTGAGGACTTGTAGGTGACCGGAGTTTTGAAATGCTTGTGAAAAAACACGCCATTTGCAAATGCAAAACTCTAGTCTATGAGTTCATACTTAAAAGACATTGTTGGGCTGACTAAGATGTGTTGTGATCTTAAAGATATTTTACAACCATTTACTAACCCTGCTTTTGGTAATTATATCTTGTGACAATTTCTTAAACATCATAATAAGGTCTCACAGAAATAATTACCTTGTTCAATATTGGGAAATCCTTAAAATTGCTTCTCTATTACACCACCACATAGTCATAAAGAGTCGATTCTTTAGATAAACTCATTACCTCCCCCATGAATTCTCAAACAAAACCCAAACTACTGAAAAGTGCACTCAACTTTTTCCTCTTATTATAACATGAGAATTCATAAAATGAAGGATATTGAAGGGAAGGAAAAACGAGTGAACTCCCACTAAACAGCAAAAACAGCCAGGGATACATGACAATTAAAAAGGCTACTCGAAATTTCCAACCGAGCTAGTAGAATCGTGTAAAAGCAGCCCCAAACCTTAAAAAAAAAAAAAGGCTAGGAAAAATGCAAATGAACCCAAGAAGAACTCCGACATGAAAGTAAATAGAGATGTAGTGCAAATGGGTCTCAAGAAGTCCCAAAAGATCTGTCAGTACGTACGCTCGTTTTGTTATGGATATCTTAAAAATGGCAATGGTGTGTGTAGTGATGTCGCGGAATTCACGCACATGTGATTTGATTGTAGATGTAGAAGTGTAGAAGTGTAGAAGTAAGGCCACCTATGGCCACCCCCCATAGGCAAAAAAAAAAAAAAAAAAACCCAACGGATCTAATATATGTATGTAGGTATGTAGCGTTTGTACTATTGTCCTTCTGCTATTGCTCTTTTATCTCACATCTCATTCCATATGATTCAAGGGTCTCCGGTAAGAGTACATCAAAAAGTATCTCCTCTCTCCCCTATGTGGAAGGAGGAGCCAAAGTAGCAAACCCTTCTATATGGATCAAAAGACATGAAGGAACCAACCCCAGGTACATGCTGTCTCTGTTACATCGAAGAAGGAACTATAAACCCAGACGCATGTCTTCTCTCCCCCTCCTTATATGGATCAAAAGAAGGAAACAACCCTAGGTGCTCTCTCCCTCCACTTCTACGTGTATTAAAAGAAGGAAACAATCCCAGATGCTCTCTTCCTGCGCTTGTACGTGGATCAAAGGAAGTAAACAACCCCCCCAGATGCTCTCTCCCCCCACTTCTCTACTTTTACGTGGATCAAAATAAGGAAACAACCCCAGATGCTCTCTCTTTTGGAAGAAGGCACCATTTTCTCTCTCCCCCTCCCGCCTCCTGTATGGATCAAAAGAAGAAATCAACCCCAAGATGCTCTCTCTCCCCTATATGAAAGAAAGAACACCACTTCTATATGGATCTAAAAAAGCAACTAACCCTATGGATCAAAAGAAGGAACCAAACCTAGATGCATTTCTCTTCCAGCATCCTACATGAAACAAAGGAAAGAACCAAACCCAGAAGGATGTATGTCTAATAAATGCAATGAAAATACCTAGAGCTGCAGTAGTCAAAGAGCTTCCCGGTTGCAGAGAAGATGATGAGAGCGACCTGAGCATCACAGAGAATGGAGAGCTCTTGTGCTTTCTTGAAAAGCCCCCTTCTCCTCTTGGAGAAAGTCACCTGCCTTGCCGTCACGTTGTCGATCTTCCTTATCTGAATTTTCTCTCTCGCCATTCTCCCCCTCCTTGCCTTCCTTCACCTCCAAAAGTCAAAACAAAATCAGCAACAACAACCACAGTACACACGAGAGAGAGAGAGAGAGAGAGAGAGAGAGAGATGGGTTTCTTGATGACAAGCAAAAAGAGACAGAAAAATAAAAAAAACCAAACCTAAAGGCTTGTAGAGAGAGCTGACCAATGAGAAGGGTAGCCGCTGAATCGATTAAAATAAAGAGATCTATAGGGATTAGAGGGATTCTTTCTTCCTCTCTTGGAGGAGGTGAGAGAGTGAGAGAGAGAGAGAGAGGCGCGAATTACAGTGGAAGATAAGAAATATCAGCCAGTCCCATTTATGGTAAACCAGCGCCTTTCCTTTTCTATCTTCTTCAGTCTCTTTATTAATCTCTCTCTCTCTCTCTCTCTCTATTCCTACCAGGAGGGCCTGCACTCTGTAGGCTGGACTCCACCCGTACTATTCCGTACATACATCTGACTTCATGTGGGACCCACCTGAATTTTCTGAAGGGGTTTGATAGCTGACTTTGGACAAGAAACTGGCCCATTTATCAGATTGTTCAGGTTATATTACCTTCAATCCGAGATCTGCATGGTCATTATTAATTTTGAAATACTTGTGATTGAATCCTGTGATCAATATAGAGTTAGCCAATAGTGGTAATTTGGAGGGTTTGGGCGTGGATGGAAAAGGAATGGCTGAAAATAAAAGGGTTGCTGGAACTTGGAAGGATTTGGCTCCAAAAGTAGATTTCGACTTGTTGAACAAGGAAAGTAGATTGGGACTTGCTGAACGGGTAAGTCTGATAGAGAGAGAAGGTGCTGCATCAAATGACAATCCGGGAGGACTCCCAACTGGTTGGTTATGATTTAAGGGCCTGATTTAATGGGTGCCATAATATTGAAGGATCAAATTAAGGCCCCGTTTCTTTCTTGGAATTTTTGTCAGGAATTTCTGGACATAACGTGACATGTTGTCCCATAGAATTTCTGAATCCCATATTTCTTCAGTAGCATTTCTGAATTCAAGCCACTTAAAAGTTCTCTTTTGACCTTTGGGAATCCAGGAATTCCACTCCCTTTGCATTTGTGTGGAATTCCTGGATGCTCAAGCTCAAAAGGAATTCAGAAATTCCACTATGTCTGGAAATTTAGGAAATCCCCAGACATAAATTCCAGGAATTCCACTAAAGAAATAGACCCTAATTTTAGCTTTTCAAAGATTAGTGATATATATTATATATATATATATATATCATGCAAATATATTGTGAGCTGATAAACAGAAATCTGAGCTAAGTACAA
Organism: Umbellularia californica; assembly: GCA_028538565.1. NCBI lineage: Eukaryota > Viridiplantae > Streptophyta > Magnoliopsida > Laurales > Lauraceae > Umbellularia > Umbellularia californica. Next base: position 79,455,154 of record JAPQWN010000006.1, on the reverse strand, counting down.
GCATTCCCATTAAATGCATAATACACAACCATAAGATGAAACTACATTATAAATTAAAAAGATTAATAAATTTAAAGAAAAAAATGGTAATGTGAGAGTTAAACTCTCACCGCTTACCGTGGGCATGATGATTTTCATCTGGTGTCCCAATGATCACGGGACGAAGCAAATGGAAAGAGTCATCTTTGATGGGCATGGCTATCAAGTTTGACATCAATGCCATACCTCTAACCTCTTAATCCAAGGTCCATAAGTTGAATGACTTACATTAAAGAAAAGAATTTGACCATTTATCCAATGGTCCAATCTATTTAAATGGGTGCGAGCCCATGGGCTCTGGTCCGATTTAATTTGGAGGGATCCCATGTGTGTAGACGATTCAGATTGGTGATAGGTGGAGCTCACCATAAGACGGTGATAGTTAACTCCCGCATAAGCATTTTTCAAATTTAAAAATCATCACATACAATAATTAAACATCAATTAATTTTATAGAAATATAAATGACGAATAAGTTTGGAATGAACATAACTATAAAAGTCTTCACGACTATCAGAAATTTTAAAAGATGGACTAAAGATTATAAGTAAAACCGTGTACACAATTTGTGGAATATGAAATTCAAATATATGAAAATGGAAAATAATGCATCTCTTACTTCCACACTCATCTCGGAACTTCCTCTTCATTTTCCTCTATGTAATCTAGGTAACTCTAGGAGCAAAATAAAAACATTAAGAGGAGGGATGGGAGTTGAAATGAATGGTTGATGAGAGAGGAGGGAGTGCATGGAGAGGAAGAATCTTATCTCCCTTGGTGAGTGAGTGGCATGTGTGTTAAAAGTTGGGTAGATGGGAATGGGGGGAGTGAGATGGAAGTGGGGGACAAAACGGTTAAAGATACCGGAGCAATTGGTCAAAATCAAAACTAGATTTTAAAAAAATTCCACTTTAATATATAATTATCTTGATAACACAAACAAAAAAACTCTACTTTAATATATAATTATCTTGATAACACAAACAAATGGCCTGATTCATCACAATGCAACTGTAACCATCACCAATCTTTTTCACCCACCCCTCCGGATGGTCCGAGTCCAATATATTGCAATAAGCTTTGATGGCTTTTGGGTGGCAATAGGTCGCCTTCCAAAGGAAAAGCTCCTCAAAGTGCTGGAGTGATATGAGCCACATTTAGCATGCTTCAAACTGAATAGGATAGGTGGTGAGCCGGGTCCAAAACAGGGCTAGTGCGGCACATCCTTTCCAGGCAAAGAGGCAATGAAGGGTTCAAGCCTGACTGCCAAACTCACCAGGGCAAAGGTGACCGCACCAGGTAGATTTTGTGATATTTTGTTAGGTTTTTGTAGTGATTATAGGGTTACAAAATTTTAACCTGAGTCGGGTTTATAACTTGGGCAGCTTTTCTCCTTGTGCGGGCAGGGCCTAGGGTTTATCATAATAGGCAAATAAAGAGTCCAAATCTTCTAAAGGATTTAACTTAAGAAATCCTAAGTTAATTAAAACAGTGGAACTCTACATTAGAGCGCACTTGTTGAAAATTTGAGCTACTTAAAATAAAGGCCTTCCTAATGTATGGGTTATTTCTAAATTTTATGCACGAGGAGTTGGTCCTGCCGTATGATTGGTTGTTTGATAATGATGGAATAAGACAATGTTATACATCCATCATTCATAATCACTGGTTTTATCAAACAGTGGACTCTACTGTAGGACTAACTCCTATATGGGGTAAAACTTACAAATTACCACATACATTGGCAAATCCTTTATTCTAAGCAGCTTGGATTTTCAATAGATGGACCCTAGTAATGAAGTTCAAACCATGAGTTAGAAGTTCCATTAATCCTTTCACTCATGATTTCTCTTAAATTCAAAGCCCCTTAGGTCAAAAATTGTAAATAAGATATTTTAGAAGTACCGTTTGAGGTGGAGATAATACAAATTAGAGAGCTGCTAAATCCACACCCATAATTTCTCTTTCCACACCCCTTCTCTCTACACATACCCTTCAAGTGTAAGGATGTTACACCCCGACCCAAATTAAACCCTGATTGGCACTAATGAAATATGTTTTAGCTAAATTAATTTTTTTTATTACCTAAATATGATAATTAGGGTTGATTGATTCCTATAGATTGAGTTAGTTAAGTCTTAAGCCTTGAATAGGTGAGTTGGATCAGAGTTGACTCGGTTGAATAAAGTCAAGAGCTTTTTCGTAAATATCAATTTTCGTATTTTGCATCATTTACATGTCATTTTGGCATCGTCGCGTATATTTTGATGAATACATCGACTTTCGTATTGGACTTTACTTCATCCGACCTACTGTTGAATAATTGGACCCTCGTTCGACTCATAATAGAAATATACGGTCTTAATGGACTTTCTTGCAAAAATGACACTCTTACCCCTTTAAATACAGCCTTATCTCTTCCTCTTCATTTTCTTTCTCTTCCTTTCCCTCTACACTCCTCCTCCTCCTTCTCTTCTTTCTTCCTCAACTATCAAGAGCTTATGCATGTGCACTCGGAAGCTAGGAGAGGACTCAACTTCCTCATCTTCATCTTTCTCTTTACATTTTGGCAAGAGACCATCTCCATCCTTCCCTACTTCTTCCAAAAGTTGAAAGCCCTTGCTAGAGGTAGACTTCACACTCCTTTAGTTAAGTTTTTGAGTTGGAATAGAGTCAAGATGAACCATGATTGTCAACATGCATATTCACTTGGTTTTCCATTGTACATTGTGATTAGGGTTTAGTTATTTGGGGATTTTGGGATCCTTTGAGCTAAAGTGTGTAGAAAGGTTTGAAAAGCTCTTATTAGAGGCAAGTATAAGCATAAATTTGGTTTTACATTATGTTAGTTTCCACTTGATTCAAATGAGACTTTATTCTATGAGTCTATCTCTTAAACAATAATGGGTTGAATTTATTTATATAGTCTTGATGAATGAAACGGATGGAATAATTATATGATGTGAAGATGGGAGTAATGAGACTCCATTTAAGCAGTTGTTCACAGTGGAAAGAAGTTAAAATTGATGGAGGGAGAAATAGAAGAGAAATCCGAGTTTAGGAATTATGGAGTATTCGCTCGAGCAACCTGCCATTAAAGTTTTGGGTCGAGCGAACAAAATGATCGCTCGGACGCCCGTCTTTCTAAATGGGGTCCGCTCGAGCGGACCGACCACATCCCCTGAAAAACCTCGCTCAAACGAACAGATCGAGACGTGCGAGCGACCAACCTTCTGGATGGGTCCGCTCAAGCGAACCTGAAGCTGAAAACCTGGTCCTTTTGACCCATTGTTGGGGTGAATTTCCACTCTTAACCTATCATAACCACTCTTAATTATCCCAAATAGATAATTAAAATGCATACCCTTACTCTTATAGGATTTAGGAGCCTTAAGACCTTTATGATCATAAAATGGAACCGATAACTTTATTTATTAGTCCAATGGGTATTCATTAATCTAACACTATGCCATGAAGGTTAGTTTGAGAAATTTAATGTAATTTCCATAAATGTAACACCTAATAAGATAGTAATACGTTGATCTTTCCAAACTTACTTTATATTGGACGGTGAAACACTAAAATCAATAGTTTAGTATTGGTTCGTAAAATATCTTAATTCCTTTAAGTTACTGCATTTCACAATGGAGTATAATTTCTTAATGACAATCAAATCCTGATTAGTAGATTAGTACATCAATAGTGGTTATTGAGGTCCGATTGTTTACATTCAATTCGTAACTTCAGTATTCGTTGGAAATATGGATTGAGTAAGTAATTGTGATATGTGATTTTTATTCGATTTGATTATGGACAAATGAAATACAAACTTACTCAAATTCGATTATTATTCAATTATTATTTTTATTCGATCGAGTCGGCACTACTTAGCTTCGACCTTGTGATACCTGACGGGGTTGAACTTGGTTTAGTTATTCGAAGACTACTGTAGTAAGTCATCTAGAGCACCGGAATTCCAGAACCGGATAGCCGGTTAGCTTTTGGCCGGGCCGTTGGTGACATCCCAACTAGATTTGCTCTATTTGAGAGGATGAGTTTAAGGTAGTAGTCAATTTGTATGCTTTCATTTTACTTGATTCACAAGCATAAATTATTCAAATTACGCACAAATTGCCTAGTTAATACTCATCATTGGACTCCTGTTAATCTTAATCGTTATTCAAATTACGCACAAATTGCCTAGTTAATACTCATCATTTGACTCATGTTAATCTTAATCGTCTTTGATTCAATTTGATGCATTATGTATTTCCTTATTATTGCCTATATTTACTAAATTGTCGTATTGATGATACTACTCTTGGTGTCATAGTTGCAGATGCAACTTTCGGCTTTAAAGATGCCTTAGATGGAGAGAATGGCACCCAAGAGGTACCTTCAGGATTAGAGGAGTGGCCAAAGCTTGGAGCCTGGAGCCACTTAGTTGCCTTCATCGGAGTGCGTGATGATCTTTTGGGAATTCATTTAGTCTATGGCTAGCTCCTTTTTATGTGAGCCACACTTAGATGGATAGTTATTATTTTGTTATACTTTTGGTATTGTTTGTATAGAGCTCTTTTATACACCTTCTTTTATAAAACAATATATATTTGTATAATTTTTTGTATTAAAACTTGAAATATTAATTAGACTGGATATGAATTGATATCCTCACGCGAATTAAATACAACTTCCGCTATGATTAATTATTCTTTATATGTTCTAGTGAGTTTTAACTCACGTATATGGAAAATTATTTTCTCTCATTTGTGTGTTGTATTTGGCTCGAGACAGGTACATCACATGGGATTACGTACGTCTCACCTTGGAGATTACCCTAGGTCAGAGTGATTCGGGACCGGGATGTGACAAAGAATTTCAGTTTTTTCTTGGCACAACAGCCACCACTGCCTCTTCAGGCTGCACCGCCGGAGGGGAGAGGGAGAGGGAGAGAGGCGGGCGACAGGCTGCGAGAGGGAGAAAGATGGGGAGAGGGAGGGCGGGCGGAGGGGAGTAAGGAGATGGAAGAGGTAGTTTAGGGACTTTCTGTAGATGTATATTGATAATATTTTTTAAAAAAAAATGAAGGGTGGAAAAAGAAAAAAGGGATGTGGATTTAGCAGCTCTCTATAGATATATTGTCTTTACAGCCATGCTATGACAGTAGAAAAAGTCCACTTGTCCCGGGACTCATGTCCCGGGACTGGCCCGACTCCATAGGAGGAGGGCATTTTGGTCATTTGCCAAATGACCAAAATGCCCTCCTCCTATGGAGTCGGGCCAGTCCCGGGACATGAGTCCCGGGACAAGTAGCATTCCTCATGACAGTAACATGAAAGCGGAGACTCCTAAATCCACGGCTAATATTTCTGGTAAAAGAAATATCTACAGCTAAAATTGCTATCAGCATGGTGACCACAGATGAGTCACACGTGGTATATGGCCCAGCAGCCCTATCTTATGTGTTTGTTATTAACACAACTAGTGCAATACTGCACTATTAGGCCTGCGTTTAAAAGATCATTAAAAATTCTAGTTAGAAATATTTTTAAATATTTAAATAAATTATAAATAAATATTAATATATAATTCATAATAAAGATGAAAATTCATTAGGGATATTTTAGGTAGTCAGAAATATTTAAAGAAAGACCAAGTAAATAATAAAGATTTGAGGACCTTGATTTGATTATATTTGTACTCAGCCATATAAATTGAGTGCCATTTCATAATTAAATGTGGATTTTGAAATTAATTAGCTTCCACAATGTGCCCCACAGATTAATTAATCCTACTAAATATCCAAATAAAAATAAGGAGAAAAATGTCCATAATGGGCCCAACATATTAATCTTATTGAATATTAAAAGGAAAATAAGGAGAAAAAGGCAGCAGAATGCACCTTATGAAAGTGGCCACCGTTCTAATATAAAAAAACTCTTCGTGTGTTGGTATAAAAAAAAAAGTAGACCTCATAAATTGTGAGTTTGGAAAGAAAGAAGACTTGGACTTCATAATGGGGCTTATAGATTTATTTGGTTAAATTAGTAAATATAAATGATAATAAAAAAATTGTGATAAAGATGGAGACTCATGAGAGAAAATTTATTTGGTTAAATTAATAAATATAAATTATTATATATTAAATGTGGATTTTAAAATTAACTGACTTCCACAACGGTCCCCACTGATTAACCATACCAAATACTCCTTTTTGGGTAAACTATCCCATGCACATAACGCTTTTATCTGCATCGCCCACAAGTTTAACGGCTACCTACTAAAACTATCTTATGACCTTCCATTGAGCCGTCTATTCCATTTGTATCAGTGTCGAATCTCGTGTCCGGTGACTATCAAGGGGGTCCCCATTTACGTAATGGTTTTAGATTGGTGATAGATGGCCCCACCCCATAGTTCATGCTTTGAGATTCTACCCAATCCGGATGTACCGTAAAAAAATCTTCCCAAAAGAGAATATTGAGGGTCAACATTTATATCCAACGGTTCGTATTCTACAAATCCGTCCCCACTCCCCCGCTCAACCGACCGATGTGAATGAGATCCGTGGGCTTTTATCTTTGACGGATTTGTGGGTCCCACCATCGCAAGCATGCGTCACCCACGCAGAACCCCACCCCCCCCCTATCTCACCCCCGGCGCAAGTTAGCGGCACCCGCCCCACCCCAAATATTAAAAATAACAACACTACATGCAACAACTCCAAGGAGGAGCGAGCGAGCATTTGATTTGAATATTGTGACGGTGCCTTCGAAGCGGGATTAGGGTTTAAGAAAGAGAGACAGAAGGAGAAGAAGGAGTAGAAGAAGAAGGAGAAGAGATTGGAGGGAGATGGCGAATCCGCGGTGCTTTTTAGACATAAGCATAGGAGGAGAGCTGGAGGGAAGGATAGTGGTGGAGCTTTACAGCGATGTCGTCCCCAAAACAGCTGAGAATTTCAGAGCTCTCTGCACAGGCGAGAAAGGCATTGGCCCCAACACAGGGGCTCCTCTCCATTACAAGGTGACAGAAGTTTAAAAATGACATTTTTATCATTTGGGGCTTTCAGATGTTATCTGGGTTGCCTTCCAACTTGTTGATTTCCTTGTGAGGGTAATGCTTTCTTTTCCACCCTCGTCCCAGTTTCAGATAATCAAGGAAAGATTTTTTTTTTTTGATTGCTTTTGGGTGTACTCGGAATTGTGACGTGTGGGAATCGGTAAGAAAAATGGGGTCTTTTGTGTATTTTTAGTCTGGAACAAGCATTTGCAGATTTGGGGTGGTTTTGATTTTGGGTAGAATACTCGAAAAAAATGTGGGGTTTTAGTGTTTTTAACCTGAAACTGGAGTTTGCTGATTTGGGGTGTTTTGATTTGGAAAAAAAAGAAGAAGTGATATTTCTTGTTTTTTTAATCTGAAACCGGCATTTGCTGATTTGGGGTGATCTTGATTCATTAACAAAATGTGTTGTTTTTGTGTTTTTTAACATGAAACCAGTATTTGCGGATTTGGGGTGGTTTTGATTTGGGATGGAAGATTGCAGAGTTGAAGAACTCTCTACCGAATTGTACAAACATCTTGCAATTGAAAATGTGCGTTTAGTAGCGTTTTCAACAGGGATGCCTGCATTTTCGATACACAAGTTCTTTTGTGTCTTTAACTTGGTTTCTTTTGATGCAATAGGAAACGCATGTGTATTTATGTAGTAAGTTAAGAGGGAAATCAATTACTATATGGAGCGATATTAGAAGCAATAGGTATTGTTATGGATATTGTAAGTTACCTAATGTTGGGGATTATCATAAGTAAAGTTGATAATTTTCAGCATGGAGAGAGAGAGAGAGAGAGAGAGAGAGAGAGAGAGAGAGAGAGAGAGAGAGAGAGAGAGAGTTATGTTCATTGTTTTCCCTTGATTTAGAGTGTAAGTCTTAAAATAGAAAAACCCTTTAATAAGGTAGTTTTTAAGTCCCTTGATTTGGAGTGCAATAAATGCCACTAAATAGTCTTAAAATAGCAAAACCCTTTAATAAGGTAATTTTTAAGTTGCCACGATTGTATGCCCAGTATATTAACTAAAAATGAGTTTTCAAAAAAAAAAAAAAAAAACCTAAAAATGAATTTCCATAAAACGTCATTGCTGAAGGCTATTATCAGCCATCGTAATTGTTTTAACTTGTAACATTAAATTAATTGATTTAAGCAATTAACAGCCATTTGACCCTATGGCAGTGATGCCTGCAGTTTGTTGGTGGGTTTTTAATGAAATCTCCTCCAATAAGTGAGGATGTGTTGATCTATATTCATGGGAATCTCCTCTAATAAGTGAAGATGCATTGCCATTTTTGCATTTATGCAGTATTTTCCTTGGGTATGGATAATGGGGCATTTGGGTTTTGGAACTTTTTAGGGACCTTACTTTGTGCAATGGTAAAAGTCTCTGGTGCCATGCATGATAAAGCATGTTTGAGGCCTGCGAGTAACCACTGTGTAAAATTGCCAAAGGTTAGGTCTATCGTGAGTCTGGACCTACCTAGGGCGCTGCTTCGTTGGGACTTGCACTGCGTAATGACCTGGCAATATATTTAATGCTATTTTTCTTTTCAGTCGTAGATTATTTTTGACATTTTCTTTAGATGTAAAAATATTTTCCCCAGTTTTAAAGTCTTCGGTTACTGAATCCCATAGGGCTAGGACTGTAGTCACATCATGCGATATCAGCCAAGGGACCCCTATGGGATTTGATCCTAGCAATAGCATAATAAACTGGACATGATCTATTTAGATTTTAGTTTCAATTTTCAATGTGGCAATGACTTCTTCTCATATTTATTATTTCTCTCAGGGTGTCTGTTTTCATCGCATTGTCAGAGGTTTCATGATACAAGGTGGAGACTTATCTGCTGGGGATGGAACAGGAGGAGAGTCTATTTATGGGTTGAAATTTGATGATGAGAACTTTGAACTCAAACATGAAAGGAAAGGAATGTTATCAATGGCTAGTTCTGGACCCAACACCAATGGGTCTCAATTTTTTATCACCACTGCACGCACATCCCATCTAGATGGGAAGTATGTTGTGTTTGGAAAGGTGATCAAAGGTATTGGAGTGGTTCGTTCTATCGAGCATACTCCCACCGGTGATGGAGATTTTCCCTCTGTTGATGTAATGATTGCAGATTGTGGAGAAATTCCTGAGGGAGGGGATGGAGGCATCACAAATTTCTTCAAAGATGGGGATCAGTTTCCTGATTGGCCTGCTGACCTTGATGAGAAGGCAAGCGAGATTTCTTGGTGGATAAATGCAGTAGAGTCGGTGAAAACCTTTGGAAATGAATACTACAAGGTGAAATGTGCTAATTCTCATGGTCCTGAGTCCTGAGTTAATGATTCTATCCTAAGATTTTCATCTTTAGAGTGCTGTAATGCCGACCTTTGAACATAAATTGTACAGGCTATGTCTGCTGATATGCTTACTGTATCAACCTATAACGGTTGGTACTATTTTTGCCAAAATACTCTTGCAACAGTAGTGGTTTCAGTTGGAATGATGTATTGGCTGATACAGGAGAAACATATACATACTTAAAATGCATGTGATTTCTCGTGATGTCAAACACCAGCATATTACCACTTATTTGTATAGTTTATTGTCATTGAGTTTGGAGAACCGTGATTCTTTACTGTCTTCTTTTAGGCTGAAACTTACATAACACAGCTGTATGAAAGTTTTTTTTTTCCCTTGGCATGAGGACATGATTCTTTTGCTAGATACTTCATTTTTTTTTTCTTGAAAGAACAAAAGTAATAGAATTTTTGCTGGTAAACGGAAAGTAATATGAGAACTTCAAGAAGTATAGAATTCAAAAGATGCTTAGCATGCTATACATCACATATTATCATTTAGCTGATTGTGCCAAGTTTCATTGCTCCTTGCAATTTATAATGTTCTACAGAAAAGTTTACTCTGTTTAAAGTTTGCATTTCTCTGTATTCATCACTACTGTAACTGTTTGCTGTTGGCAATTCACTTAACTCTTGTTCCTCTCTCTTCTACTTTGCTGCATATAGAAACAAGATTTTAAGATGGCTCTTAGAAAGTATCGGAAGGCATTGCGCTACTTGGATGTTTGCTGGGAGAAAGAAGAGATTGATGAGGGTACACTGTTAGCCTCTCTACATGCTATTTACCTTGTCTTGTCATTTTGGGTGACTGCACCGTCTTATCTGGCTTGCCTTCTTATTAGATGATACTAATTTTTCCGCTTTCGCAGAGAGGAGTTCTTACTTGAGGAAAACAAAGTCGCAGATATTAACTAATAGCTCTGTAAGATTTTTCATTGTTCATTTTGGTGGAATTAAGTCCTTGCTTGATATGTCTTGCAACTGATATTTTAAAACTTGCAATCAACAAAGTCATATTTAGAATGTCAAAGTGGGTCTATTTAGGCTGAGATAATCAGGCACTGTTGAAGTTGACATTAAGCAAGTTTATGTTGTTCCAAATGGCGGATAATGAGGGGAAAAAGGTTAAAAACAGAGTAATTGCTAGTTTTTTTTTTTTTTTTTCACTGGTCAGCACTTATCATTCAAAGAAGAAGAAACATGAAAAAACAAAATAAAGAACAAAAAAAATCACTGGTTAACACTTTTTGTTACATGGCTTCACTTTCCCATGCATCTCCTTTTGTAATGCAAGCATAAATTATTCGCTCGAGAAAAAAGAATTTCCATGTTTACCTTTGCCATGTAGCTGAAAACTTTTGGAAAAAAGACAGCAAGTGTATATTACCAACATCATGACATGCACAGAGACAATGTTGGGCACAAATTAACCCCTTTTGAAGGGACCACATGGTTGTTGAATTGTTCTATTTTCTTCTTTTGAAATGTAGGCTGACCTGAACCTCCCAACCAAGTAGCTATAATAATAAGCACCTTTCAATTGATTTTATTTTCTCATTAAATTATAACCATTTTATTTAGTCAATTTTTTTTTATCCTTGTCATGTGTTTTTATTCCTACTTTATCTGTCATGCCCGCAGTCCCAAACCTGGAATGGAGGGCTGGTGCTGGTGTTGGGCAATTGGCCATAGGCCCATAACATACTCACAGGGAGAAACTTTGAGAAACATAGTAACTGGGTTAGTTGGGATATGGTTACTGCAAAGCAATGGGGTTAGTTGGGATATTGTTACTGCAAGTGATGTAGGATGAGGTTTTGGCACTAACATTGTAATTTTGTCACTAGTCATGTAGCACTTCTAGTTGTATGACATTTTTTGGCTGCTGCCGTCATGCAAGCAGTAATGGGTGCTAGAAATTGTAATTTTTTGCAGCTTCGGTGCATCGCTGTAGTATTGCACTACTGCACTGCTCTGCTCCCCATGTCTGAGCAAGGATATTGTTAGTTCAACTCTGAAAGTGCTTCAAGTAGTATTTGTTTTCCTCAGCATGATATACATACATGCACCATCTTCGGTTTCTGTTATTTGCTTCCATTTATTACGGATATAATATTGTCTTATCTGGGCATATTGTTTCTTGCCTATGGTGTAGGCTTAGTCTTTAAACCTAACTACTATATGCATTGTGTGCTTGCTCTTTAGGCATGTAAGTTGAAATTAGGAGACTTAAAAGGTGCATTGGTGGACACTGACTTTGCAATACGTGAAGGAGAGGGTAATGTCAAAGCATTGTTCCGCCAAGGTCAGGTTAGTATCTTCCAATGATATCTGGAGTTTGACTTTTCTTTAATTTGGATGTCAACACTGAACATGACACCTTGTTTGTGGTCCTGTGTGTTTCCTAAGAACAAGTTTGAGATGGCTGTACAGACTACAGTTCAAAATCTGAGAACTTCTAATAGTAATATGTGATTGGCCTTCAAACATCTAAACCAGGCTAACTTTTCTAACTTGGGGGAACTGTCTGGGCTGGTGTTTAAGCTTTAATTATGGATCCTTGATGGACCTTGTGCATGTGCGCTTGTTTAGAAAGCTTAGCACAGTGTTTTACAAATCATCTTCTCATATGTTTGGTAATGGAATCACTGGGCCTAGGAATCTGAATATGTTATATGCCTTGTCTCATGTCGCTTTTTTAGCCTTTTTCTTGTCTGCATTTATCTTTGTTCCCTACCATTTACCGGTGGTCTGCAGTCTGCACTGCAGTTCTCTGACTCTGCTAGTTTAATGAACAAGGGAAAAGACACAGATAATACTTTGAGTGATCGAAAGGTATAATAGTGTCCAAGGCTTTGTCATATTGAGATAGATGAATGCTGAATACTTTTCAAACCTTTATTAGGGAAATAAATGAATTCATGAGGTAAAGTAGGTTTTGATTTCTTACCCAGCCTTCAGCCAAACCACTCTTTAGATTTAATACATCAAACATCACAATGAAAGATTCCCCGGAATAGACTCTTTCCCCCTTTTTAGAATTCATGTTTGGTAGAAAAAAGGAGTTGATTAACAAGAAATTAAACAGAAAAGTCTAGCATGAGAAGTTTCTCAGAATGAGTCTTTGAAAACATTAGACGTGGAATGGGTTATGAGTTCTGACATTCAATGTATTACAATGTTAAACACAAACGTGCCCTTTTATATGAGCCTTGATCAACTGAAGTTAGCGTGACAATTCTGCTTAAATCAATTGTGTTGAGGTAACTAAGTTAATGCTCTTTTTTTTGTTGATTTATCAGGCATATATGGCACTTAATGATGTAGATGCAGCTGTTGAAAGCTTCAAGAAGGCATTAGAATTGGAGCCAAGTGATGGTAGGTCGACTTAAAATTTGCCTCAATGTGCTTTTGTTACAGGCCTTCAAATGCTTAGTGATTTTACGTCCTGACTTAAATATGGCATTTTTCAGGAGGAATAAGAAAAGAGCTTGCTGCTGCAAGGAAGAGGGTCAGTTGGTTTGCTCTAAATGTACGTTATTTAGTACTATTGGCCAATACCATGAAAGCTAAAATTATGGGTGTTGCAGATTGCTGATAGACTTGATCTGGAGAGAAAAGCTTATTCCAAAATGTTCCAATGAGCTTCCAAGTGGCCCTCGTGGTATGTGAAGACCTTTTCTTTTATTATTATAATTTGTTGCTGCATGCTTGGTTATGATGGCTGTTGCTTCCAATTCCCTCTTGGTATGTGAAGTCCTTTTCTTTTCCGTTTCTTTTATTATTATAATTTGTTGCTGCATGCTTTGGTTATGATGCTCAGTTGACAGAAATCATGTAGGTTAATTATAAAAATGGAGATAAGATGTAAGTTGAGCAGTATGGCAATTGATGTGCCCAACCTTTGAGATCTTCCTTATAATGGGAAATAAAAAAATAAAAAATTCTCTAACAACTCTTATATTGGATGATCATAGCTATCATATTATTCTTGAGTCTCAGAGATACAAGTCAGTTTTCTGCATTGAACAGGGGTGTAATCATGAACTTATTTTCATCCAAAGGAGATTTATGGGCCCATATCCTAATAATTGGTCTCACATATTTAGAAGGGCCATGCAAATGGTCTGAATGAGCATGTATATATATACTTATAAGCTCACATGACATTCTGCATAACATCATCAATTGTGGTTGGTACTTAAATGAGACTCATTTTTTAATGACTAATTAGCTCTTTCTTTGTGTTGCAGAGAACTCCATAACTGGAAAAACTGCATTCTAAATTTTCATAGTCAAATGGTTTAGGCTTACCATGTCATGGCAGGGATTGATTAGTTAGTTAAGAGTACAGGTATTCAGAGTTGCCTTCTATCTTATTCTTCATGTATACTGATAAATCACTCTGATGCTGTAAATGAACTTGCCAATTGCCAGGTTTTGTCTTTTCAATGGGGCTAAGGAAGAATTCCGAGATCCCTCAAGAGCAATACAAATACATGAGCTTGAATCAATTTTTGTTCTGAACATTTACCATAGGTACAATTTTGAATGGTGTTGTAGTGATTCATCTGATAATGGAATTCTTAAATAATCTGGGGTTTCCATCTAAACTCTGTTCAATGCACGGTAGCTTCTGTTGCCAACTAAATTCTGTTAATGGTTGCTGAAGCTTCTTGAGGTCATTGATAAGATGCTTTGTGTCCAACCAGGGTTGCATAGAAAATGGGTCGTGCATTTGATTGAATTTGGATCTGTTTAGGAATTTCACACAGCATGATGTCATGGAGATCGATCCATTGAATTTGCCATTGCCCACCTAGAGAAAGTGCCGTCCTTTTTATGAGCTTACATTTGAAAGATGACCCACATGTAAACGATGACCTAATCCATACAATACTCTGATCAAAGAATGCACTTCTATTTTATTAACACACTAACCCACTTGGGTTAGAGTGGGTTAGTCCTTTGGAAGACTTGGGATGGTAACGTTCACATGGTCTTGTGGGTTCTAATTTAAATTTTGCGGTTGACCAATTCAATCTCATCTGACTCCACAGAAAGCCTTGAAAGAATCTGCGAAATTTTAAATTAAAAATAATTTTTTTTTGAATATTTTTGGTAAATAAAATAATGCAATCCATGGAGCCTCTATTTATATTTGAGTTATCATCCATAGACTTGAAAGTTAATAATAGCACTTGACGGCTTCCATTATTTAGGGTGCATTTGTTTGACAAGAGATATATGCTGCAAAATGGAAAATTTTCTAATTTTTCGTGTAGCCACTTTTCCAATACTTTTGATGCGACATATTTCCTTGTGAAATAAAAACAAGTTTTATGATTATGCTCATTAGAGAGCACTTCGATTTTTATCAGGGATAAGAACGTAGGATTTCTCTTTATTGCGAAAATGAAAATCTGCGGACAACAGGAATCACCTTGTTGCACAAGTGCGCCCAAAGCACAAACATTTTCTCCTTTGAAAACCCCGCAACTACCAAACTTTTGTGCTCAGCCTGCCTGAAACCCCTGCCTGATATTGACAATGGGGATTTTTCGCTCTAGATTCCCCTATTCCGTTCCTCCCCATGTTATGGTGAGGGATAAACTTTATTATATGAAATATTCATGTACGTCCATTCTTCACCATGTTATAGTGAGGGACAAACTTTATTATGTGTGCACCTAATTCCTTGTTCAATTAATGAACCAGACAACTATCACTACATCTCAGGATATATGGTGCAAGGCAAAGATGCATGACTAACTCCTTCACTAATGAATAGGATGACGCATTGGTTGGGAACACTTCATCAGTTAACATTTCGACAAGAGAGAACTTGCTCAATCTGGTGGAGATTGGGAAGAAGCTTTTGCAGAAGCCGGTGTCCAGGGTGAATTGAGATACAGGTGTGACCCAGGAAGTTAAAGGAGAAGGAACCAATGAAGTTGCTCGCGCTCATTTTGCCAAAATCCTCTCTGATGAGAGGAGGCTTAGGCTCTCCAAGTTGCAAATCCATTGCTAACTTTGGTAGTTGTGGCCCCTCTAAAATAAGATTTGCAAGTTGTATTGTCTTCCCCTAATACTTTTCTTATGTATCAATTTGTTGTATTGGTGCATCAATATCACACACTTGTGTAGGGATCAACCCTGGGTCTTTAGATTGATAGTATCACTCATCGCCAGCATGCCAATCTGAGAGAGAGAGAGAGAGAGAGAGGGAGCAGTGGCAGTGGCGGATCTAGAATTTTTGTTTGAGTGGGGTAGACTATGGTCGATTGAAAATGTCAAATTAAATTTTATAGCATACCTATGTTTTCAAATTCTTGGGAGAACCTTAGAGAAAACGAGGAGCACTAATCCGCAACAACGGTAGAAAAAAAACGCAAACAAGAAAAAATATTTTCTTACCAAAAAAAGAAAAGAGAAAAAAAGATTTAAAAAATAGGCTTTCTTGTAGCAATTGCAGAAAAATTCAAAACACTCCATGGAATAAAGAAAGCCCACCTCTTTCACCAATCACTGAAACGTAATCTTACCTTTTCGATGGAGGGGTCTTTGCCAATTTGGGTATTAGATTTTTCACTTTGCATCTTCATGGGTAGGGCGGGATTTATTTTTAAGATGGGCCTTGGGCCGTACGGCCAATAGCATATTTAAGTCTTTTTCAAGTTGCACAGGTGCGATAGCACCGGCGTGCCAAAATTTGGGTCTGCACTAGCGTGCAAATAATAGCAGGGCATGAGTCTAAGCTAATCTTAAGGTGAAAAATATAATGTCCCCCCAACACCCCCACAACAAACGGCACTCAAACCTAAAAGCAAGATCACACAGATCCCAATGCAGGCACTCTAACTTCCGGCTCCACCTCCTGGTATGCCGGTCCCCACCTATGCTCGTCGGCTAACGGCAGCTCGAGGAGCGCATTATCCTCAGGGATGGGATCGATAACAATACCTAAGCACCAAATAATGGATTAGATCCAAAGGATCTGGCAATCATAGTATAAAAGTAACATATGATTGTATTAGCTTAACTGAAAATTCTATTGTGATTCTCAAAGTAGAGCAAAATTGTAGGGCACTGCCCATATTCCTTTCTCATATGAGATTCATATTTGCTTATTTATTTGGATTTATGAAATTCTTTTGGTACATTCCCCTAACGTCCTGGAATTCAAGGCACCAAGATCATGGGGCGTTACACTCCTCGTCGTAGAAATTTTTCGAGAGGATAGCATGATTTCAAGGGAATGAAGGAATGCTTGGGTTATTATTGTAACACTTTGACAGAACTTGAACCTTGACAAAACTTGAACCTGGAGACTAACTATCAAGAGTTATAATATTAAGATTTCTAACCCAATAAAAAATGGAGTGGAGTTTAATAGGAGCCAATGCATTTTATGGCATTGCTCAACCTCACTCAGTCTCGACTCAACCCCTAGATCCAATGCCATTTCTTTATTAGAATTTCTGATATGCCTATGAAGGATCGAAGTGTGAGTGGAATGGTCTTGGGACCTTTAACAAGATGTTACTAAGGCACTATGTATGGAAGAAGGGCTCTAAAAAATCTTAGCAATTATGGCCCATTGAAATGAGCTCAAGTATATATAGACAACTCTTCAACAGCACTGGCGGTTAACCCCTTCAAATCTGTGGTTAACCGCCACCTCTAACGGTCAGAAAACTAGTTTGACTTTTCAGCCACAAGTGATCTACAGCTAGCTTACGGTTAACCATGAGGTGCTTACGGTTAATCGTGATGCCTTGCGGTTGAACGTGAGAACTGTTTTCTGACAGATTTCTCATCTAGTTATTCTAACGGCGAGGTGACCGTGGGGACCTGCAGTTAGCTGACCCCAGAACCACTGCTCAATTTTGCCAATAAAACCCTACTGAATTTGCCACAACTTGGAGTTCTCCCTTAAGGGTCCTAGGCCATTTACTTGAATAGGTTGCCACAACTTGGAGTTCTCCCTTGATGAGATCCAGGCCTTCCAAAACTTGAAACTTTGCCTTCGAACTTGATCTTTCTTGAGAGACTCTAAGAGGCAAGGTCTTGTACTCTTTATGACACGGAATTGACAATCAAAGGGTGTGCATATTTGACTATGGCACTAACACAAACTTCTTTACCATTCATAGACAATTCATACATACTTCAATCATATGAATCCGTACATTATCCCTGTGAAAAATATCAACAATCTGCCACTACATCTTCTTCAATCATCCACACTTCATACAAACTTGAAATGAATTACACTTCACTTCAAGATGCTTGCAAACATTCAAGGCCAATAAACATAAAAGCAAAAAATGGCAGCATCTTGCATAGTGAAAATAACTCGAGCCCAACAATTTCATTTTTAGATACATTCAATTTCACCATTCAACAATGCACATTTCAATTCCGTGTATAGTTCATCCAGCATTTGTACAATTTCATAAACAAAACACAAACTATCAACATACAAAAAATCCATTTGTACAAATGCATTCAGGCTGTGATCTCTACATATACTACCAAAATGGAGTACAAAAAATCGAATCTACTTCATGACGGCTCCTCTCCTTCTATAGCTACTCATATGAAACTCATGTTGTCTCGCAGAGTCCATGTGGACAATCTTTAGGTGTAAATTGGATGGGCCTCGTGGTGTAAAATATAATTGACGAAGGCCAACACAAAGAACCCACAGACTAGTACATTGAACATAATATTTGAACTCAATAGAGAAACCACCAGCACCAATGATGTGCTCAGATCTCAACATATCTATGGACTAATTCATAAAGAATACATCACCATAACACAATAAAAAGCTATAATTCAACACATTGCTTAACCAGAAAAGTACAAAAGGAACTTGAAGAACTAATTCATTAAGATCATAAAACCTCAAGTAAGATCTAACTCACAGAATTCCATCAGTACTCCCTATCTGTATATGTATCATTATCAAATTCGAAAAATGAAACAACAAGAAACAACACCAGAAACACCATCCACCCATCACAAAGCCTCACCCAAGACCCATCATCATCCATGTTCCATGTCATTGTTTTCACCCATGTTCACAAACCACTCACCATCATCACTCCATCACACACGATCATCTCTCTCTAATAGCCCACATAGCACCTGTGCTCACTCAAACCGACACTCATCAGAACAGCTCACCATTCTCCCTCTTTGTCCATCCAAAACATACAAACACTAACCCTTTCTTCATCTCAAAACCCACCTTCTCATACAATCCCTCACATTTTCTCCTCTTCTCCATCTCACAAAACAAATACAAATGCAAACCGACACCGTCAGTTCACATCCCACAGTCAAATACAATCCCTTACCATGCTTGAAGGGGTGATGCAGTGATGCTAGAGATGGAAGGTTTGCAGACGAATCAGTGATGGAGATGAGACGAGCATTGGGGTTCGGCGATGGAGACTAGACTGAGTAGCTTAGGGGATGAAGATGAGGGGTTGTGCTGGATTTGGTGCTCGTTTGGCATGAATGAGAAATCGCAACCCAAGTGAAAGAAAGAAAGAATAGAGAAGAAGAAATAAACACCCACCTGCGATCTCCAAGTCATCAATCTCTCTTCCTCTGTGAAAATCGTAGCCTAGGAGGAAGATGAAGTGGGTTGTTGATTTTCACCAAGGCATTTTGACAATATCATCAACAAGGCAATATTGTCAACAAAAATAGTACGAACCATTAAATCATATTTTTCTTATTATTCTTCATAAAACTATTTAATCAGATTCTAAACTTAATTATTTAATAAAAATCTCTAGAAATAAAGACCAAAATATCCTCCATTTTTGCAATATTAATTTTTTTTTGTGATATCACAAAAAAATTATCAAATAGACTACAGTAGCAGAGTTCTTTATGTTTCCTCTATCAATCAGCTTTCCATTTCCAAAGTTTTGGACCACACGGATATCAATGTAAGATGAAAATCAATTTTGATTGAATGAAAATGTAATGTCTATCCTCGAGTTAAAAAATGCGGCATCACAAAAGGCCATTTTTGTTTTTTTTTTTCTCCAAGGTACATTTAGTACACAGAAACTATGGGAAGATTTTGTAAATTTAAAAAGGAGTTTTTCTCTCAAAACAGTAACATACCGGCAAAAGCCCTCAATAAATTATCACATTTTAACTTCTTCAATTTTAACCTTACTGGTAGATGAGCAACTGCGATAGAAATACTGGCCTGCCCTACCATTCTCTGTCCTGTGCCTTAATGTGGCTGCATCCTCCCTCCCACTCTGCAAACCCCAACCTCCATGACTTTTCAATAAATAAAAAAGTAAAGAACATTGCTATCAGTAAATCATAGAAAATGATAAGAATGGTGATGATAGAATACCTTATAAAGACGCCTGCAACTGAGTTGCTAAAAGACTGGATACAAATTGGAACACGACTCCCTCTTATAATAATTCCAATTTCCCTGTACCGCAGATGATTCCAATAGTCACCACCATTACATGGGTATGTCCCACCAATACGGTAGTCAATCATACGTATTTCAGCACCAACAAACACGAAAATTGATTTCATGATAATCACTGATTGTTTGAAAAAATTTCAGCTGTAGGCCATCTATTCATGCATATTTTCTAACAGTCACCAAAATTAAATTGTTATAATGACAGGCTTTGTTTCTCATACGAAATCTTGGCACTTGAAAAAAAAAAAAAACAATTTTATAAATACTATTTACTGTTACACATATTTTAAGAGTGCATCGTTCTCAGGGTTGTCATCAAAGATATTCAGTAAGTTTTCATCACAGCACTTGGATATAACACTGTAAACTTCAATTAAGAGATTTGGGAATTGGGTTGCAAAGTAATCATAAATTTCTCCATGAGTTGATCCAATAATCACCTGAGATAGAATATAAAAGAAGGATTATAGTTAGATAGAGGAAGTATCAATCTTACAACAATGAAACCGAACTTAACCTTTGGGACTGCAAAACATAGATCTCAGTAATTTCACATCTTACTCTGACTCTACTTCCATGAAAGGAAACGTTATTTGATCTTCATTTTTTAGAATTCACTTAGGCGATCAATTTTTTGACCACTTTTGCATGAAATCCTGTGTATTTTAAAGCAAACAAACAGGCCCTTATGTTCCATGGAAATAGAATCAAGGGAAGATAAGAAATGAATACCAAACCACCACCCTAGAAATTTAATACGTAGGAAAGTGAAGGTCCTATCTACATCTTCACCTTATATCCTTCACCCCTTACCCCATGCTTGTCACCCCGCACCTCATTAATAATCCATTGGTAGAGTTAATTTCACTATGAATTCCTATAAATGGATCAAAATAGCGGCTGCTACTGTGTTTGTGAGGCCTTGCCCCTTCACTTGCTATAATTATGCTTGTATGTACTAATTAGTAGGGTATTATTAAGGGTAGAAGGGTAATTTCCTAGGTTCTAGGCTTAATTGTGTGGTTTAGGGGGTCTACTTGTAGTCTAGAGGCTATTTAGGGGGTTAGTTGTAAGTTTTAATAGTAAGCAAGGCCCTTAAAGGTAAATATGGGTTATAATAGGGTCCCTCGGAGAATTGTGCAATTTCTGATGAAATACAAGAAATGCCCTTATATCTCCTTTACAGCTCACTAGAGGGAGTGGCATTTTAGTCATTTCACCCCCAAACCAACCTATATAACTAACTCCCGTCCCATTGCAAATGATACTTATCTCTCTCTTCCCTCTCCATATTTCATTTCAATTTCCTCTCTTCCCTCCCAAGTCCCATCTCCCTCACTTCCTCCTCCTACAAGCTAGGGTTTCTCCATACAAGATCAAGGGCTTCCATCAATAAAAACAAGAGAATTCTCAAGTTTCCAGCCTTCCTTTTGCTTGTGATCATCATCTTCTTCTCTAAATCTCCTTTTCTGCTTCAAATCAAGGTAAATTTCATGATCTAGCTTCATCTCAATAGCATTCTAGGGTTTCTTGGTGAATTCTCCACTCTTATGCATGTCTCTCCTTGGGAATGGGCTGTAGGTGTTGATCTTGCTGTATCAGCAGATCTAGAGGTGTTTTGGGGTATAGGAGAGTTAGAAGGCCTGGATCTTGGAAGTCTAGCTTGGAAACCATAGATCAGAGGCCAATGCAAGTGCAATATAACCTAACATAGCATGCATGTCGTTCTTCATTTAATTTCTGTGATTTTATCTCATGTTGATGTGTTTGATTTGGTAGTATTCCCATCTATATGCTCTTGCTTTTGATTTAGACCATTTGATGCTTGGAAACCCCAGTTGGATGATCAACGACCCACTTATTGATGTATTGATGATGGATGATGTGAAAGAGGGGGGTTTTTGTTGATTTTGGATGATGTAATGGATGAGGGTTTTTGATGATTTGGATGAAAATGGAAGGAAATTGGAGTGGATTAGATGAGGCTTTGGTCGTGAAGTTTTCAACTTTTGTAGTTCCACGGTCGACTGTGAGACCTTTCATGGTTGACAGTGGAACCACAGGGTCGACCCTGGTCACCTAGCGGTTAGAAAGTCAATAAGTGAATTGTCAGAAAAATTGCACTATGGGCAGCACTCGGCTAATTGTGGCCTTCCCACGGTCGGCCGTGAGCCAACCGTGGATACTACAGTCAGCTTTACGTAGAACTTGAATGACAGAGTTGTACTGTGGCTAATCATGAGGCAACTGTGGAGTATCCACGGTCACGGCAGACCGTGTATACTACAGTCAGCTTTATGTAGAACTTGACTGACAGAGTTGTACTGTGGCTAATCATGAGGCAACTGTGGAGTATCCACGGTTGACCATGAGAGTCCCACAGTCGACCGTGAGACCCCTGTTTTGTATTTTCTGGTTTTGCATTCTTTGGCCATTTTGTTTGATTTGGTGCCCATTGATTGACCTTGGACCAAACATGTGTTAAGGGTGGAGCCTAACCTTGGCGCATGCAGTTGCTCGAAGTAGGGTATGAGGTACTGGAAATGGAACCGACACCTTGCTTAAGAGTTGTCTTGAATGCCAAACACCTTCAGAGCACCAAGAACTTATCATTGACATCAACCTAGGTTGGATTACTCGTATTTTCATTTACTAATTGATATTGATGAGATGCAATTTATATGATCTTTTCTCTACTTTCCTCTTATTCCAATTGTAATTGTAAATGGATAATGATGTAAATGAGAACCTTGGCCTAGGGTTCACCTAGAGGAGACCTTGGATGTGATTGGAGGACAATTGCCCGTGTCTTTGGCTAGGCAAGCTATTCGATGGCCTTGTCTTTGGGATGACCTTTGAACCTTGGAGTAGATGATTTGTTTGCATGGATTAGATACCCTTTTGATGGATGGTATGTATTGCACTTTGATGGTATGGTTTGATGGATTGGCACTTTGATGATTTGATTGATGGTTATTTGGATGGAATGTTTGGATAGTTTGATGGTATGGACTGGACTTTGATATCAGACCTTGTTAAACATTGAAACCTTGCTTATGCAAGAGTAGCCTAGTCGGACACCAACCTTCTTCTACGGTTCTTGGAGTCGGCTTAAACATCAAAAGCACTTTAATTCAAAACTCACTTCATCTTTTTTAAAAAAAAGTAAAAAAGCAACCACCTTTATCCACTAAAATACAAAAAAAAAAAAAAAAAAAAAAAAAAAAATCCACTTTCCCGTACAAAAAGTCAAAAAGAGAGAAAGCTAACTGTGAATGTACTACGGCTAGGTTTTCCAGAGGCATGAAAATGGGCATTTTGTTATATGGCAGCCTCACAGCTAGCCATAGCGCTACCCACGGTGAGACTCAAAGCTAGCCATAGTAGACTAACAGCCAACCATAACAAGAGCTCGAATAGTCGTGAGCCTGGGTTTTCCAAAGTGCAAAATTAGTATCTTTTGACCTTTAAACCGTATGTGGGACCCTTAAACCCACTCAATGGCCTTTAATTGGAGGACTTATGATGTGCGGATGGTTAAGCTTAGCATTCGCTCATCGGTTGTATGATGTAGGGTTTGAGAGGCGAGTATGGCCAAGGAAATGGTGAATTTGGGACCTTTAATGTCTTTGACCATCAGGGCACCAAGACTCAATTATGTGACATCCGAAACTATCGTTTAACCATTGTGTTGAATAGCTCAGCGCTCATGCTTGAAAATCAACCATTGACCTAGGTTGGTTACTTCTATTCGTTCCTTGATTGGTATTGATGATATGATCTACTTTGCCTTGTATATTTGTTGATATCTTATTCGATGAGTTGTCTTTATGTCTTGATACATATAACTGTTAATTAAGATGGTGATGATGGACCTAGGGTTTACCTAGAGGATGTCGTGTGTATTAGGGGATGTGGATTACTTGTGTCTTGGGTTCAATGGCCTGAATTGGAAGGGGCTACCTCTTGTATTGGATTGAGTGTTGATGGCTTGTTTTGGATGGACTTGGATCCTTGAAATGTATTGAATTATGTCTTGAGGTACTTGGATGGATTGGCATTTCTGGACATACTTTTTGAAGTAGTTCCTTCATTTTCCATGGGATTCTTGCTCATGCAAGAGGAGCCTAGCCAGACATTGTTCCTTTGTTATTCTTAAGTCAAGCACCAGTACCACTCAGTTGATTAAGTCTAGCCACAGTTTTGGATTCCCTATGGTAAGGGTTATCTATTACTTTGCCGTCAATAGATTGGGTTTTGAGGTGAGCATACATCACTGGTATTACTCTTGAAGCTTTGAGCACCAACTTTGGTTGGCTATTCCGTGAAACTTATTCTTGGCCAAGCTTGTCATCCCGTGCATCTCCACCACAACTCTTTCGAATATGAGAGGGCAGCAACATAATTTCCCGTCGCATTAGTTTATATGGATGATGCCTATTTTGCTAGGTTATTTGAAGATTATCATTTACATTGATTCATGTTATTCTATTATTCATGCACGATTGCCTAGTTCTCCTATCTTTGTTAATCTATTAATCTTCTTTATTGTCTTTTACTCTACCTTATGCATACAGTACTATGTCACTTATATATTGTCTAGCCAAGTTTTCCCAAACTTGATTTTCTCTTACCTCGGTGCTTTGGGTATTGGATCCACATTTCCCACGTCGGTTGGTGAGGCATTCTATGAGACGCTGGGCATTGCAGTGTACGAGTGGGGCGTTGGTGACATAGCCTAGGTCACCGTGGTCTACGCATGAGAGCCATACTCACATAATTGGGGCGTTGTTTTCAGTTCTATATCTTTTGTTGCCCTTGGGGCCTATTGCAATAAAAACATGCTGCGTTTCTTTTGAAACTAGAAACATCTGTAGTTGAGACTTGTTCTACTTTACTTGATACATGAACTAATACCTACGATAGACATTATATACATAGCATCCGCTCATTGATATTATCGCTTCCGCTTAAATATTGTTTATGAGATGTGGAAAAAGTTTTAAAGTGTCCTCACAGCAGACTACGATCCTGGTCGTATTTAATAGTCACCGCCCCAAGATTTGGACTTTCGTGATGATTTGGGAATCCAGGTTTGGGGGAGTGACGGGTTGGTATGGTGTTGGGCAAAAGTAGGACAAATGATTTATGGGTGTTTCACTAGTGGGGAAGTGCTAATGGTGATTGGTAACAGTCAGCCAATAGGGTCTAGGATGTTGATGGCTGGCGATTAGGGATCTAAGGCACTATGTGGTCGGCTCATGCATATGGATGGGTGATGGCTGGTGGCCATGGAGGAGTGGTATGGAACTTTGGTTTTGATGTGGATTTGGTTGTGCGGGTCAATGGAAGGTGAGATTTAAGGCTGCTTGATGGTGGAGATGGTGATGGGAAAAACAAACAAGCAAAACTTACGTAATGGGAAAAAGGAAGGGGGAGAAGATTAACTAAATCGCCAGACTTCACCGGTGGCTTCGAGTGGAATCCTTTCAAGGAGGGAGGGAGAGAGAGCATAAGCACCCAAAAGTGTTCTATTATTCATCATTGGATCTGAAAATGTCTTTACAATGCATCAATAGATAAACCCTAACCTTGAACTTGATCTCAGTCATAGGAAACATGCCAATGGTTGAGATTAAAACAACTACTTAAGACCTATAAACCCACAACTAAAAAACTCTTAAACTCATAAATGAATTAAAACAAACTAGATAAAAGAAAAGAAACGAATCGGACATGACTCCATGGAGAATGGGCCGTACGGCCTATATACGGCTCACTTTGTGTGCCATTTGATGGGCCCCTCCTGATCTTGATCTTGATCTTCTTTCATGCTTCTTTTATCACTAGTCCCTCCCATGTGGCACATCCCAAACTAGGGCCTTCCTACTGTCTTCCACATGAGGCCTTCATCTTGATCATGGGATCACGGGTTAGATCCAACAGTGGATCTGCATCGGGATCAAGATTCAATGGTGAATCCTCATCAGATCTACAATCTAATGGTGGGTCTTCATCGAATCTGCGATCTAAAACCAAAAACTAGACATCCAACCACAAGGAAGTATGTTTGCATGCTTTCTTCTTCTTCCTTTGGTAGATCCTAAATGGAGGAGCTGCGATGTCCTCATCATGCATGCAGTGAAATTAGAGATTACCCCTCTACCAGCATTAAAGGCCTCCGATGTTTGCCTTCAATTGAAAAGGAGTGTAAAGGAAGCATACCAATACCAATGCCAGATTAGCAAATGTGGAAGTTTTCCTTCACTGCGATAATGATCATTAAGAGGAAGTGGAAACTGTTTAGAGTAGAGGTAGAGATTGTGGCAGCAGAGGTGGCCTGGACGTGGAAGAGGAAGGGTTGGGCCCAATAACAGGCTTACATCACTGATGTTGCACAATCCTTGAAGAATACGATTGAATATCAAACGAGTTGACAAAGAAGAGTATTTAATATTACTATTCTCTAAAAATCAAAATCGCATCGCATCATTCAAAGGGATGAATCAAATCATATTGTGAATCGTGGCAATTTTATTTTTTCAAAAAAAAAAAAATTTAAATTTCAAAAAAGAATAAAGAAAGTAGTTATTGGTAATACATCCATTTTCTATCCATAACATAATTTCAATGACGAATAAGACTCTGATACAATCATATGAAGGACATTATTGACATATTAATATACCATAGATGATATGTATGAACAGGTAAATATGTTTTAATAATATACAATGTTGCTAACAAAAAAAAAAAAAAAAAAGTTGCAATAGTTTTTTCTATTATATTTAAATACAAAATAAATATAAAATCTAAATCATCATTCACTTATGTTTGGATGTCTCCAAAATTAAAAAAAGAATGCGTTCATGAAGAAAACATTGAAAATATTTTTTTAGAAAAAGGATACACGATAAAATCCCATACATACACTCAAATGCTTGTTTGTTATTTATTTATATAACTTCCACAAAACCACACAATTTTTTAAGAGGTTTCATTAACAGTTCAATAACTTTTTTTAAAAAAGAAAACACTAAAAAAATTGTAAAAGATTATTAATATTAAAGTCCTTCCTATGACTATTCTCAGTCAGTATATAGCTTGAATCGTATGATTCGATGAAACGAGCATTCTATATTGAATTGTATGATTCACAATTGAGCCCTAAGATTCACATGTAAATGGGATTCATTGCATAGATACAACTTAGTTATCTTAGGATTCAATATGAATCATAGTAATCAGGCACAAGCCATGGATTCTGAAAACAATGAATATATAAGATCCACTGTGACTACTCAATATACAAGGGTGATGACAACTCAAGATACAAGTGGGATTATCCTTGTAGACTACTCAAGATATAAGTGAATATACCACAACATTTATGTTTGGGGTGTGACAAATACAAGTGTATGCACCTAATTACTGTAAATATTAGGCCGCACAATTCTTGTAGTTGGAAGCTATCATGCACGGGTACTTCAAAATAGGCAACGTATCATGATGTCTCGTCTTCGATACTTTCCTTTTTATGTGTAAAATCCGTGTCCCTAACGTGTCCAAGGTGTGTTCCTATCACATCCATGTCATATCTAGGCACCATATAATGGAAGTACTGTCAAAATCAAAAGAATTGATTGAGGAAGTGTATTTAATACAGCCCAAGAGGGGCTGTCATACAGAATGGGCTTTGGGAAAATAGGCTAGACCCGGCCCCCAAGACCAATGGGCTAGGCTCCTTGGGCGTTTGGTAGAACAAGTAAATCTTTGTATACCTTTTTTTTTTCCCTCCATACTTCTGTTATGTGAGTAGGGAGGGTTCGCTCAATCAACTATATGAAAAACTATTTGTTGTATCTCATTAGATCTAATACCTTCGATCAATGGGGATGAAAGTGGATGATGGTGTATACAAATCTGTCCTTCAAGATTTTCCTCTTTTAGTGGTGCCTCTTTCTTTCACTAATCACAGGGCACCATCAAAGGGTGATGATCTTCGAAGTGATAGATTACCTTTAGACATCAACCATCCAAATGGTTAAAGCTAATGGACTTCTGGCTAAAGAAAAGCTATAAGGAGACTCATATGGTACTGAGGTGTTTGAGTTGTGATGAACACAACTCATGTATTGTACACGGGAAGAGTATAAGCACTGCACCTTCAGTTGACCCATGAGGGGAGCACTTTTGGTTGATCCAAGTAGTGATATCACATTGCCTCTTAAATGGCTAATTTCCT
The DNA here is from genome assembly GCA_028538565.1 of Umbellularia californica. NCBI lineage: Eukaryota > Viridiplantae > Streptophyta > Magnoliopsida > Laurales > Lauraceae > Umbellularia > Umbellularia californica. The sequence continues at coordinate 79,426,988 of JAPQWN010000006.1, read as the reverse complement.
AAAATTTATTTCAGACCGACATGCACCGTCGAAGTAAATAATGGAAGTGAATGACATCATCATTTTAATTAAGCTATTTTTATTACACACTGGTAAAAACCTACACATATTTAGTTCCCATCAGAGTGAAATTCCGGTGAGGCATATTTGGTGGGTGCTCTGTGTGAGTATAATTGAGTTGGATCAACCAAATCTGGTCGTCTATGGAGGAGTGATGCAAATCCTAGGGTTAGGATTTGGATCGAAGGTGCTGCAGCATAATGATGGGTTTCCACAGAAAAAAAATCACACGATGGAGATGTCTCTCCAACGATAAATCCCACGAGGGAAAATTCTATTAGGCTATTCATCTCTACAATGTCATATAAATAATAAAAGAAACCTAGGCCCCAAGAAAACTAATTAAACTAGGAAACTTAAGCAACTTAGAAACTTTCCTAATTGCAATTGAATTGAGAAAATTAAAATATTTCTAAACAATGTTTGGTGGTCCCACACATGGGCCACAAGCCTTCTTGCATCAGTCTATTGGTGCTGCTGCATCAAGAAGGTGATGGTATAGAAACTCCCATGCCGGCATTTCTCTTTTATCGCCCTCAGTAGGATGTTTAAAAAGTATGATGGTCCCTTGGCATTTAATGTATTAAAATTTGAGATGTCAATGAAACTTGGGTTCTAGCCTAGGAGCCAGATATGGGTCTCATGCATCCAACACTTGGGTTCTAGCCTAATGAAGAGGAATATTTAAATGTAATATGGATTTACTTACTAATATAGGGATTTTGGTTGGTGGTGATGAGGAGGGGGAACTTCTGAAGGGAAACTAGAGAAAAACAATCAATTGAAAACCCCCATGATTGATCACCAGGTTTCATTTTTGGGTCCAGAACAGAAAGGATAAGGCTTGTATCTGATTCTACAATAATAGCATTTCCATGACTAGAGAAATCAGCAACGTTGAAGATTAATTGCAGCAATCAATCGATATAGCCTTGTAACATGATTTAAATGAAAGATTTCGGGAAGAAGAAGAAGAAGAAGATTAATTGAATGACTCACCTGGGACTTCCCACGGGAAGGGGAAGAGACGGGAGATAGATGTTGGGTTGACGACGACGACGTTTGGCCTCTAGGGGAAAGGAGCTCAAAAATAACACAATCAGATTTCACTTGGGGCTTGACAAGTTTGGGTTTCTATGGAAGAGGTTAAGGTCTGAGAAGATTCCCATGTCTGATAGCAGAGGCCACGAAAATCGGCACCACCGCAAAAAGAGGCAAACCCTAACAAAAACAAAGAAAACGACATACTTCACTCTAGTTGAAGTCATCATCTTATTTTAAGGGAGGAATATGTATCATCAACTCACCCTAACTTGAGAGAAGTGTCCAAACTATCATCATGATCTTGAGGTCCTGTCAAGGTGCACCCACATCTTCATATGGAATGTTCACAATGTCACCAACAATCTGCTTGAGCTTTCTGCAAGCTGCAACATGAAATCTCATTCATGGTCCAATGAGAAATAAAACATTAAAAAAGAAGACAAATAAGACAAGTATGCATCCAAAAGTAACTGAAATGCAATCACTCCCGTCACCTGATTTTTCAGTCGCACGTTCTCTTCCATCAGTCTAATTCCCTGCAAGTAAATCTAAAACAAATAATAACAATAAAAAAGAAACACACACACACATATACCCGAGAGCAAAAATTTTCAGGAAGGGAGTCAGCTGTGAGCTTGACCGTTCGAGTGCTGACGGACAGATTTAAAAAAAAAAAATGAGATTCTTGGGATTCTGTGTAGATGAAAATTATGGATACATTGAGAGCTATTAAATTTACAATGTGCACTTGAAATTTAGAGCTACTATTAGTTTTAGAGGTACTAATTTATTTTTAAATTTCAACATTCAGATTTCAAATACACAAAATATCAAATAATGTGATCTAAGAGCAACTCGAACAAAGGAGTTATAATGCCACATCAGCCTCTAATGGCTTAAAAAAAGGGTATGCACATGCTCCGAGAGATGCTCTATATCCTTGTTGGATTTTGGCTTTGGCTGTGGATCAGATATGTCAAAAATGGCATGTGAAAAGTCACATGCCATTTTATTTTTTTAAATTAAATAATGAGTTTTTGAACTTTTCCCATGTCAGGTTTCACATGCCATTATATATCAGACGTTTGAAGTTTTCCAACGGCCATGGGCAATATGGGTGAGATGGGTATAGGTCACCTGACATGGGAAATATGGCAACGGTCACCTGCCATTTTTCAATCGTCCGAATTTTTTTTTTTTACCGTTTAAATAAAATGTTGTACTTCAATTTTATAAAGTTGTCATTTCACTAGCTATTTTATAGCCATTGGAGAAAACTAGCCGTTTTATAGCCGTTGAAGAAAACTAGCCGTTAGAATATTTCATATATATAAACCATTCTGGAAAAAAATTCTTAGACCCAAACTTCTTACTTCTCTTCATCTCAAAATAAGAAAACCTTTGGTTCATCAATTCGGAGATGTCTCAAAATTATACTGTTTCCTCTTCTGACACGATGGATGAGCTATAGCATACCGTCATAAATTCCGATTCGGATGAAGAGTTGCAGATGTTGTGTAGGGTTGCTCTGGAAGAAGAAAGAGAATACTTACGAAGGAGAACGAGAGTGCATCGTGGTTCTATTGAAGGTCACGCAGTCATCCACAGAGGACGAATCTCAGGACATCAAAGGCTTTACAATGACTACTTTAGTGAAAACCTTGTCTACACTCCCTCTCAATTTACAAGGAGGTTTCGAATGCTCAAATCTCTTTTTCTTCAAATTGTAAATGCAGTGGAGGCTCATGACCCATACTTTCAACAAAAAAGAAATTGTGCAGGCAGTCTTGGTTTATCAGCTCTTCAAAAGGTCACAACTGCAGTGAGGATGCTTGCTTATGGAGTTGCGGCAAATGCTGTGGACGATTACGTGAGGATCGCTGAAAGTACCTCTATACAATCATTGAAAAAGTTTGTTCAAGTGATCATTGATGTTTTTGGCAACGAATATTTGAGAACACCAAATAATGCTGACATTTGTAGATTGTTATCAGAAGGTGAGAGACGCGGGTTTCCTGGGATGCTGGTATCATAGACTGTATGCATTGGAAGTGGAATAATTGTCCAATTGCGTGGAAAGGCATGTATCCTCGTGGAGACCACCGCGAGCCTTTTTTGATTCTTGAAGCCGTGGCATCGTATGATCTTTAGATATGGAATGCTTTTTTTGGACTACCAGGATCGCACAATGATATCAATGTGTTGGATCGATCTCCTATATTTACCGATCTCGCTGAAGGCCGTGCTCATTTTGCCAACTACTCAATCAATGGTCATGAATATACAACTGGCTACTATCTTGCTGATGGCATATATCCATCATGGGCGACATTTGTCAAAACAATTCCATGTCCTAACGGACCCAAGGCCACAAATTTTGCTGCAGCTCAAGAGTCCGCAAGGAAGGATGTGGAGCGTGCATTTGGAGTACTACAGGCGTGTTTTGCAATTGTTCGCGGGCCTGCTCGTTTCTGGGATCGTCAAACACTTTAGCATATAATGAAGGTATGTATCATAATGATAACATGATTATCGAAGATGAACGCGATCAAAGTCTTCCACCCAATTACGATGCACGAGATGGTGAATGCAGTGACCTTCCTGTGTTACGTGACCACACTGTAGAATTTCAGGATTTCATTCAAAACCACTTGCATATTCGTGACAAGAGAACACATTCTCAACTCCAAGCCGATCTGGTGGAGCACCTGTGGCATTTCCAAGGTCAATATGAAGAAGCATGTGATTGACTATAATGTTATGTAATTTGATTTTACCTTTTCAATGAAAAATGGATTTCAAATACAATTTGTGCATTTTTTGTTTTTTTAATAATTTATTACTTTAATAACATTTAAATCCAACCAAATCCCATTAAATATAAGTATGATATATGTAATAAAGCAAATGAGGATTAAATGAAAAAAGAATAAAATAATAATTTGACATCTCTCTTGGAGTTGCCCAAGTGAGATGCCAAATTTACATATGCCTTTTTTGCCACATAAGCTTTTATTTTTGAAAATGCAATATGGAGAAATGAAGTACCCGTTGGAGATGCTCTTAGCATATGCTTGCGTGCTTGTTTGTAAATCGAAGGTCAATATGAGAATTGTACCGGTTTGTGACTGCTTTAACTTGTAAATAGCAGATTTGTCTTGAAATATTCCAAGAGCCAAAAGAGTCTTGCTTTCATGAAAACTCTTGATAAAGGAAACTTTGAGGGACTACTTCTAGTGCTTTTACATGCTATTAGCTTATGCTACCCCGTCTTGTCTTATCTTCTCTGTTTCATGATTAGTCTTGTAAATATATTTTTGTCTTTTGCATTCATGAATTTGAGTAGACTGCTTTTCGATTCCACGGCCGAACCCCAACCACCTTGTGTGGCGTGGGATCTTGTCTTGTCTTGCTTGCTCTTATCATCTTGTATGACAGAGAATGATGAGCTCAACGTGGGTTTGCCAATCGTGATACTATTAAGTATCTCATGGAAGATTTCTTTCTTGTACCTTATTCTTGGGCTTTCATGGATTTATTATCCATTTTAGTTATGTACTTGTTTTAAATTTATATTTTAGCTAAATCATGTTTTCTTTCAAATTCAATGATGTATATGACCTGTATGCTCAATACCTAAATCGATCACCTACTTGTCGTGTCTGACCCTTTCATCTTGGTGACCAGGTGCAAGCATCGATACCTTTGAGGAGGAGCGTGCGGAAGAGACGGTTGAGCCTCCATATCATAGAGAGAGTGGACATCGGGTGGGGTCATGAGTCGTGAATCATGTTTTGGGAGGGCTCATGTCCTTTTTTTGTGTGAATGTATTTGTCTTTGTTGGCCTCTTATTATAGGATTGTAAAACTTAACTTACTTTTTGTGTTAACATGAGACTTTAAAGTGCTATGGGAATGCTACAGGTTACATCTCTCCCTCTGACATTACGTCTTATGATTCTTATGTATGTTTAATGTGATTTACTACATGCTTCCACAATCATGTTCAGGTTTATTCTAGAGGATTATTGTTTTGGAATCCTCATCATGGAAACCTATGGTATATCGCACATGTGGACAAAAGAGTTGTTCCTCGTTTCGCATGCGCACCACCACGATCGGATTAGGGACCGTCATTAGCCTAAGCCCGTTTCAGGGTGGTGACGGGACTGGTATCAGAGCGGGACATGTTTCAGGCAATTAAAAGAAACTAAAATTCATAGGAATGTGGCGAGGAACCGTTACTTTTTTCGTTAGCTCGTTTAGAATGGGACTTTGGTATATACCAGCCATGTATTTATTATGTACTAACATTGTGTTTTGCAGCATCATACCTCCACGTAAAAATTCAAGGAATCCCAACACTTCAGGCAGTAACACCACAAATGCCGAGCCATCCCCAACAAATCCACATGAATCACCCATGCAAACTCAGTTTCAGTAGCTCATGCAAGCTATGATTGAGCAGTAGTGTCAAGCTAATGAAAATCGGGCTAAATTGCAAGAATAGAAGGCCAAGAAAGATGAGGATCATACAATAGGGATTGCACAAGTATAGAGGTAGCTTCTAGAGGTCTTGGAAAGGAGACTTGAACCTGCACCGATGTAGCCATTGGATCCAAACATTGTCATCAACAACAAAGACAATGATGCTAAAATATTGTTTTAACAGTTCAGGAAGAAAGGACCAAAGGAATTCACAGGCCAAGAGGACCCACTGACAGCAGATGACTGGCTAGCATAAATAGTAAACATCTTTGATATCTATAGGTGCATGGGTAGACAGCAAGTCCACCTTGCAGCCTCTCTATTCATCGGGCTCGCCGAAATATGGTGGAAGATAGTCAAGGAACCTTATCAGGACATTGCAAATGACCAAGTTTGGATAGAATTCAAGAAGCAGTTCAGTGAGAAGTATGTGCCAGATCATGTCATGAGATAGAAAGCTATTGAATTTCAACGACTCAAGCAAGAAAAAATGACAATTCTCTAATACCTCACCGAATTTGAGAGATTGTCTAGGTAATAGGTATGCCCCAGAGTTGATTGATACAGTGATAGCCAAGTTCTTGGAAGGAACCCAATCATTGAAAAAGATGCTACGGGAGAAGCTGTCAAGCAAGCATATAAATTTAAAAACTTGAACAACAAGATTATCCAAAACTCACAGAAGAAGCATCGTAACAAGATCTAAAGGCAAGACCGGAATCAGGGACGACGGGTTGCTTGTGCAAATTGCGGTAAAAACCATGACACGAGCCAGTGTCGTAAATGGTTTGGAGCATGTTTTAAGTGTGGGGCACTTTATCACTTGGTTAAAGATTGTCCACAAAATTAGAATCGGGGTAACATATATCGGCCATAATGACCAACAGCTCCTCAGAACCATCCATTGGTTCTACCTCAGGCTAGAGAGCCCTAGCAGCAGCAAGGCAAACCACAAGTCCAAAATCAGAATGCTCGTCCCCCACAGCAGAATAGAAAAGAGCAAAAATGAGGGCAAAATCAAGATCAAAATAGGCCACAGCAGCAAGGACATGCATATCATCTCAACCGTGTGGATCCAGACAATGCAGGCAACGTAGTGGAAGGTAAACTTCTTGTTTATGAAGTAGAAGCACATATTTTATTTAATCCTAGATCCACTCATTCATTTTTATCTCATATGTTTGCCAAGTTGATTCATACTCTAATTAGAGACTTGAATATGTTTTTATTATCACCATGCCAGTAGGTAAATAGATTGTATATAGTTTCTATTATCCTAACTGTGCAGTTAAAATAGGTGAAGTATTTTTACCAACAAACCTCATTCTCTTAGACATGCATGATTTCGATATAATCTTGGGTATGGATTGGTTAGTAGGATATCATAGCACGATGGACTGTTTTAGTAAGTCTGTCACCTTTAGATTGGAGGGAGCACCAACAAAATTGATAATTTAGGGAAACAAGAGAGACACCCAGATAGGTTTCATTTCAGCCTTGAAAGCCAGTAGACTCTTAAAAAGTGGATACAAAGGATTTATCGTGTTTATCATGGAGGATAAACGGTCCTAAGGGGTGGAGGAAATCCCCCTTGTTTGTGAGTTTTCGGATGTTTTTACGGAAAAAATCTGGGATTACCACCAGTTAGGGAAATTGAGTTTACAATTGAACTTTTACCAGGGACAACTCCAATCTCCATTGCACCATATAGAATGGATCCAGCAGAATTGGGTGAATTGAAAATTCAGTTGGAGGAATTATTGAACAAAGGCTTCATTAGGCCAAGCGTTTCACCTGGGGAGCGCTGATTTTGTTTGTGAAAAAGAAAGATGGTAGTTTGAGAATGTACATTGACTACAAAAGATTGAACCATGTGATCATCAAGAACAAATATCCGTTGTCAGAAGTAAATGAATTGTTTAATCAATTACAAGGAGCAACCTACTTTTTTTTTTTTTTTTTGTATACTAGGCATGCCACCTGCTTCACAAGTTCACCGGCAATCTTTTTGTTTTTTGTTTTTTTTCCTTTGCTTGGGATCCTTCATCATCCACATGAGGGAGGCGGTGCTTTACCACTGCTCCAAGTGTTGGCCTTAGTTTTCAAGTGTTTAGATTTGTCTGGTGAATACTTTAATATCTGCCATAGTATTTGAGTGTTAGTAGGTGTTGTTTTCCTTGCTGGACCTACAAAGATTTACACATTTTGATCCTTTAGGTCATGTTTGGTAAACGTCCTCAAAGAGGATTTCTCGCGACTTTCTGCGATCCCGTGGAAAACCCACGTTTGGATTAACATGGAAAAGGGCATGGAGGACTCCAGAAATCCATGTTTGCAAATATTTTAAGAATCGGACCCCCCTTCGGATTAGTAGAATCCATGTGCGCAGGGAAAAGCGGAGCTACAATGTTTTTGGCGGTAATTTAGGGGAGATCGGCTTTTTTTTTTTTTTTTTTTTTTTTTGCTTTTTTTGGGGTTTCTATGGGCTCCACAATCAAGATCTAAATCGATAATAGTGGTAAGAAGGTCCAAAATGGCTACCACGTTAAATATCAGCCGTTGATTCCACCTATAATTTGAGATATTTTTAAAAAAGTGCAGGACGTTAGATCATTAAATCTAGAATTTTGTGGGGCCCATTTGATATATCTGATATATCTGAACCGTTCATTCTTTCAATCAGACCCCAAACGGCTATGGGGTCAAATTTGGGAACATAATTCATCATGGATCATTAGAAAATGGCAAACCAATTCTGACTGTTAACATAGCATAGTGTAAAAAATGAAATTATTTGGCACTATGTTTTTTTTTCATTTTTTTTAAAAATTTTTGTGGGCCTTAAAATCATGATCCCAACCGTTGATAATTTAGAGGAGTCTAAACACAACTAGGAGCTCAAATTTTAACCGTAGATCCATCATGAATTTTGAGATATTTGCAAAAACGTCTACACTTTAAAATATTAATTTTTTATTTATGTAGCCCCCTTTGCACCATCTGAACCGTTTAGATTATCCGAAGAGCCAAAAATGGCAATGAGGTGAAAAATCAGACCTTGATTGTTCATGGATTATGACAAATTGACAAAGAAAACCTATGATTGTTGGATCACACAGTACATAGACTCCAGAATTCCATTCTTCTACCAAAAACTTGAACCTTGAAACTATATTCTGGAAATCCTTTTTGAGGATGGCTTGATTCCAACAGAACAAAGGCTATCAATTTGCCAAACGTGTACATTTAGAAAAAAAGAGCACGCAATATATTTGGATCTGTTTAGGAATATCACACATTTTGATCCATTCGATTGAATTTGGCCATTGCCCATATAGAGAATGTGACGTCCTTTCTATGAGCTAACATTTGAAAGATGACCACATGTAAAAGATGACCTAATGCATACATTACGATGATCAAAGAATGCACTTCTATTTTATAATTGGCACACTAAGCCACTTGGGTTTGAGTGGGTTAGTCCTTTGGAAGACTTTGGATGGTAGCTGTTTCGTTCACATGGTCTTGTGGGTTCTTATCTAAATTTTGCGGTTGACCAATTCAATCTCATCTGACTCCACAGAAAGTCTTGAATGAATCTGCAAAATTATATATTAAAAAATTTTTTGGTAAATAATGTAATCCACAAAGCCTCTATTTATGATTAGGGCTTAAAGCTATCATCCATTGACTAGAAAGTTAATAACATCATTGGACGATGGCTTTTCATTATTTATGGTACGTTTGTGTGACAAGAGAAGTCTACAGTACAATGGGAGTGCTTCTGATTTTTGTGTATCCTCTTTTCCGATCATTTGATGCGACATGGTTTTTTTTTTATTTTTTTTTTAGGAAAAGGAAAAAAATTATCTGATTTTGTTCACATTAGAGAGGATTTCGGTTTCTATATGAGGAATAGCAATGCAGGATTTCCCTTTATTGCAGAAATAAAAGTCTACATAGAACGGAATCATCTTGTCGCACAAATGCAGCCAAAGAACAAACATTTTCTCTTCTTTGACATTCTATTTTTATAATATATATACTTCAAACCCTCTCCTCTCGTTCGTGAAAGTATGCAAATGCTAAGTGAGAAATTACCAAACTTTTGAACCCAGAAACACAAGTGTGAAAAACCTGGATTAGCTGAAAAATCCACACAACTTCTCACCAACCCACAAAGAAGGACCACTAACCACCTTTTCATCTCAAATTGGAAAATTACCTATAAAAATTCAATAGTGTTCTGTCAATAGTTGACTCAGATCAAAACAGGTACAAACCTAAAGCTGTCTGCTCATTTGCAATCAAATTCCATCATCTCCACTCCCACTATATAAACCCCATCAATACATACCTTCCTCTGCAACACACTCATAAACTACATCTTTTTTGTGTGGTTTTATCCTCTAGAACTTTTATTGAAGATGGGTCTGAAATGTGGGGCTGGCTTTGCTGTAGCTACACTTCTTTTGGTGGTGTTGATGATGTCCGTGCCCACCACAGCAAGAAATGTTGGAGGGTCTGGAAACTGGGGCTTTGGTTTCAACTACACCAATTGGGCTCAGCGAAACAACAGAATTGTTGTTGGAGGGTCCCAACACTGGCGTTTTGGCTTCAACTATACCAACTGGGCTTTCCAAAACGGCCCCTTCGTCCAAAATGACACTTTAGGTAAGTGTTACTGTCTAGTATGTCATAGCTCTTAAATGGGTTGGGCCGGGTAGGGTCGTTGAGCAAATTGGATCTGGTCAGACAGGTCCAGCGTTCATAACAGTATAAACTGCAATAGGACAACACTAATGTTCATCTAATAAGATAGGTCCATCAGCATAGTATTCAGGTACATGGGCCTTGCCGGCCTCTGGACCCAATTCTGACCCATCGACGCAGTTGGAGTCCTTGGTTTGGGGCCTCTTTAATGTCTGAACCAGTTCATAGAGTGAATGATATAATTAAGGTACATAGCAAAATAGATGAGACCTTGACTGTCCCATGATGGATTGATCGGTATTCATTTTCCATCGATTTGATTTTCTTTAAGAGTAGGTTATTTGATGGTCCTTTTCTGATGTTCACCTTGATTCTTCGTTTTCAACCACTTATAGAAATACAACCCTAGGAATCCAATGAACATGAAACAAGTAGCCCTTAGTGTTTTGTGTCGACCCTTTCTATCTTTCGTGGGTTGGGCTTGGGATGGCAATTTTTATCCCAATTAATGAATCGTTAGGGTTGTCCTTAACCCTATTCATGTTACCCTCAATACTCAATTTGTGATATTAACATGAATACATCATCGACAATAACGGGTTTCTAAGTTGGTTGGCAACCATGCATGTCACCCTGCAAACTAAGGATCAAGTTTCAACCCCTATGCCACTCTTCCCACTTTGTGGGCTTCTCTTCTAACTTGTGTGGGCTCTTGGGTCCCAGTTCCCTAAGCTTGGGCGTAAAAAACACATGAATAGATCATCATCGTCATCAAAGTTTTATGAAAATTATATAGGATTAGCTACACAAATTATATTTCTTCATTCAATCGATCCTAAGCGAACAAATGTTTGTATTTTGCAGTTTTCATGTATGATCCACCCAACGGTACTACTTTCCCTCACAGTGTATACCTGCTCAAGGATTTTAGAAGCTTCATAACTTGCAACTTGAAGAAAGCGACCTTAGTGGGGAACGTGGTTCAAGGAGGTGGAACAGGGTTTAATTTTGTTCTCAAGAAGAGAAAGCCCTACTACTTTGCATGTGGAGAGCGTGGCGGAGTACACTGCAACATGGGGCTGATGAAGTTCTCTGTCTGGCCTCTAAAACCTCCTGGCAAGGGTTAAAGACGAGCTCTACCTATAGGAGTAGTTGCTGCAGCTACTGATGCAGTTGCTTCTTTTATATCTTCTTCTATAACTAAATAAGCAACAAGTTTTGGGGTGCTTTGTTTTGATTTGGTTATTAGAGTTTTGATTTTTGTCTGGGAGGAATATTAGGTTGAGAATAAAGATGTCTCTGTAGCTTGGATTTATCTATTGTACAAGGGGAAATTTATCAAACCATGTGTTTATTTTAATTCCAATTTTGAGAGAGTTGCTAAACCTTGGTTAAATTTAATTTGGAATGGGGAAAATCTGAGGGTGGAATTACTTGCCAGAAAGGAAAGCTTGGGGATGAATAATTAAGAAAGTGATATCCCAGTCCACTGGTGGATAATAGTAAAGCACCTACCATTATTGGGCAGGTTCAATCCCTGGACAATGAAGAATAAGCTTGCTAGTGTATGATGAATAAGATAAAAGGTCTTAAAATTGACATGATCGGAAATCTAAAAAAAAAAAACTTGCTAATCAGTTTAAAGCACTCAAACATCTATTTGAATATGTTTTAAATTAAATAGATGCAAAAGTAGACAAAACAGCACCTAATTGAATTCAAAGTCCTCTATAGACAAATTCCATTTAGATCCCTAGTAGAAAATTTGATGCGGGAACTATCATTGATAAAGTTGACATCCAAAACCAGCATTTGGCATGAACTAATCTAAGTTTTGCATGAGATTCCCTACTAGGGATCTAAATGGAATGGGTCTCTACAGATTTCAACCAAGTTGAGCACTTGAAGGTTGACAAGGGGTTGCTCAGTTGGCTTGCAACCGCGATTGTCACCTAGCTGTCTAGGGTTTGACCCCTTGTGGGCTTCTTTTTCCACTTGTGTAGGCTATTGTTACCACTCAGTGGGATTCCTTTTATAAAAGAAATTCCTTAATTGTCACTCTCTAAAAAGACCTTGAAATTTTAGAAGTTCAACCGATCAAAGAAAAAAACTTCAGAGAATCACTGTAGCTAGCTTCTGAGATTCTGTATGTCAAATGGATACGTAATCTGGAGAATCTAAGGACGTCTGACTACCATTTGGAATTTTCATATTTCGCGAATTCCAGAAGTTTCACTTTCTCTTAATAGCCATGAAGGCTGTTTATGTAACACACCCCAACACTCTTTATCGCATTCCATTCTCCCTTCTCAAGCGAAAAGTCAATTCAAAATGTGTTTTCTTTTCTATGCAGATAATCGTTGGGGACAAAGGGAGCCAATTTCCTGTTTTCACATTGTAATCAGAAGTATGCAACCCTACGGCATTTCCATGAGGAACATGTGACACTAGCTATAATGTACACTTTTTAAACTCCCATGATATCATAGGATCGAGGGCAAAAAAGTGAAAAAAAAAAATATTTATAGAATTTTAGTCATGAAATTGGGAATTAAGTGTTTAAGGGGGCATTGAAATGTCAAATCCCCAAAAGTATATTATTGTTCTGATGACCTTTAACATAGATAAGAATGTGAAATATACTTGTATGTGTTATTGTTTTATAAGCCTTAAAGTATATAAAATGACAACTCTTTGTATCTATATCTAGCTAACCAATTATGTAATCAGTTTTATAAAACATTGTTGCCATACAATACAAGTAACTTTGATTGTGATAGGGCCAGCCTCCAAATCCACAAGTCCAAACGATTGTCTTGGCAGTACTGGTATAAATTTAGGGTGATTCTAAATGCACCCTCCCATAATATTGTGCACACCCACACCCCCTTATGTTAACAGTGAAAAATCACCGTTCCCATAATGGGATGTGGGTGTGTAAAGCAGATAATGGGGGTGCGTTTAGAATCACCCATAAATTTAACCCAATATGGGTGGGGTCCACCATCGGATTTATCAGGTGTAAATGCACAGCTAACCCATTGTTATCCACCACCCACATCATATTAGCAAGTGGACAATGAATTTAGCCATTGGTCTTTATGTATGGTGTCTTTCCATAAAAAAACTTTAAAAAATAAGATTAAAGGAAAAGACTAACCCATGTTTTAGTCATGCTCCCATGAGCAAGAAATCAATCAACACGATGAGATTGTTGTTGACTGAATATAGACATCATGCCTATAAATACTGTTGTTTCCAGGGCCATCTCCATATATAAGACTAAAAAAATCCTTCATTCTCTTTGCTCAATTAACTCATAAAACTACAGTTAGCAATGGCAATCAATGGCCGATCAATTGTCAGTCCTTCTCCATCTCTTGGAAATATGATCACAGTGCTCAGCATTGATGGAGGAGGCTTGTATTGAGGAGTGGGCTCCAACTGAGGGGGATTATTGAAAAGTATTTCCTTTACAATAAAGATTTTATGAACAGTTATAAGATATACTCACGCTCATTTACCTCAGTCTGTACCTCGACCTAAGGACTGTAGTTGTTTTTGCACAGAATCCACTAACACGACTTTCACCGTGCACCGTTTTCCTTGATTGATCTCCTCGCACATTGCCAACCAAGATGATCAATATTCTACAAGGAGTAGAAGCAACAAAATCTTCTAGAGCAACTCTTCAGAACAATCTCTCAATGACACTAGAGAAATAAGGAAATCTCTTTTAGGGTATTCTAACCTCAGATTAAGAAAGAGAATTAACTTCTTGTCTTGTGTATTTGGGTTGAGAGATCGAATCACTCAATTTATAAGCTCAAAACCGTGCTTAAGACTCCTAATAATAGTCCAATCTGGAAAGAAGTCCCTTCGCAAACTCTAAAAACAGAGTTCGGAACCAACCGGGACACCTGTGCCATTCTCGCTATAGCGAGACACCTCACTGTCTCGGGCGTGACCTTGTGACAGTCCTAACAGCTGCCTCTACTAACGCCTTGAGGTTTTTGTAAGAATGGTTAGCTAAATAAATTTTATATGGTATCAGAGTTAACCAGTCGTGAGTTCGGATCCCAGGAGGAACGACTTAGCGCAAAAAAAAAAAAAAAAATGCATGTCGCCAAAAGTGCGCCGGCCGGGTTCCACCTGAGGGGGAGTATTGAGGAGTTGGCTCCACCTGAGGGGGAATATTGAAAAGTATTTCCGCTGCCTCCACTAACGCCTTGAGATTTTGGTAGGAATAGTTAGATAAAGAAATTTAATAGTTTGAAAGGAATAATTCCTAGGACTATACTCGCCTTCTTGGAATCCAAACTCTAGGTGATTGAAGACATATTTCATTATAACATTAAAAAACATTGTGGAAAGAAGTTTTTTAAGTTAACAAAGAGCTGATTTGTTTTGTCCCTTAAATTCCAACTTATTGAGTTTTACTTCTTTTTTACTAGATTTAGAAAGATTGTTTCCTGAAATTTTTTATTGAAAACTGCCGTGTTTTTTTTTTTGGAAACTTTGATTTCATGGAGCTTTTAAGAATAACCCATTAAAGCAGTTCATGATTAGAATTTGCACTCACCCAATGCTGCTACAATGATACATTCAGGGGGAGTTGAAATTGAGGGGTAGCTATTGATCCTAATTGAAAAGTAAGCTGTTGATATCATTATTATATTTGTCAATTATGGGCAAAAAAGGAGAGAAAGGTGACAGATCAATGGGGAGAACAAGAAGAACAGAGATTGTCAGAGACAATGTAGATCTACATGCACTGATTGCCAATTTTTGTGATGATTGACTATTTTTAAAATTCAATGTATTTTGGGTTTTTAGGTAAATCTATTTGTATTGTCTTAGGGAGTTTTGTCCATGAATTGCCAAAGGGGGAGATTGTTAGGTTTTTTGTTTGTTGGCTAATTCATGGGTTGGATAAAAGTCTTGGTCTATTGAGTTGTAATTCTTATTTTTAAAAAAGAACTATGAAAACAGAAGACTGGAAGGACTCAAAGAAGAAGTCTAATAAAATTAGAAGTGTGCTAAAGGGAGAGACAGAAGACTGAAAGGAATAAAAGAGTTGATTTTCCGGATCATGTTTAAAGGCCCGCTCGAGCGCCCCTTTGCCTGCTCGAGCGGTTGTAGTCGGAAGCAACCAAGCGCCAGACAGAATGTTAGCCCACTCGAGCGTGCCATAACCCACTCGAGCAGACGATGCAACTGAGTCCTACGAAAATTAGAAGTGTGTTTCTAATTGTGCTCAAACAGCTTATTTTAGTCCTAATCAGTTTAGGCAACCTTAAGCACATCTTAAAGACTATTTAAAAGACTCATTGGCTACCATTATGGAGTACCTCACCTTTCAAAATTTGAGTTTGAGATCATTATTAAGAGAATTCATCTATAGAGTTATTTGAAGAGTTGTGCTGCTAAGATTATCTAGATAGCCAGTTTATTCTACTTCCTTAGTAGAATATCTTCTTGCGTAGAAGATTTGAAGAGTCAAGTGCAATATTGAGTATGTTGCAATCAACGGTGTAAAGTTGTTGAAGCGTTAAGCGACACAAGGTAACTGTAGTCCTTAGGTAGGGGATATATAGGGATGGATCTGTATATAGCCAATGGTATATAGATTAATTATAGACTGTTTTTTCGATTCCTGGTGCAATAGCAGGAAATGTTGATCTGTAATAGCATTTAAAGATCAACATTTAAAGATCAACATTAAGGTAGCCCATGAGTTAATCTATAATTGAAAATTGAAAAATTGAAATCTATAATTTTTCAATTTTCAATTATAGATTGTTCAATTTTCGATTCCAATTTTCAAAACCTTCGAGATCCCAATGGTAAGCCCTGCCGTTGAGATTCTTTAAATGTTGATCTCTAAAAACAAATTGGAATTTTAGAATTTCTGGCATTTCATGGGTAGCATTAGCCACTTTACTATAGCTAGCTTTTGAAACTCTTACTTATCAAATGGATATTCTGGGGAAATAGAGAAGCCCGAGTGGAAAGGGGCATCACAAGAACACTAGGGGCCGATCCTTGGGTGGGTAGGTAGTTTCACAAGTTTTGTAAGACTGCCCCTAATTAGCAATATATATATATATATATATATTAAACAACAGACAATAATATTCCTCTCACTTATATATGGAAACAATCTATATTGATTAAATTATTAGGTTCTTCATTTGAATTTATATCCTATATTGCATGTCTCTAACATAAGTTTATTAAGTAGCTGGAAATCTTTCTAATTAAAGATAAGTTTCCTAAGTAAATTGAGATTATCCACATCAAGGAGAGGAAACCTATCGAACAAAAGCTTATACAAAGGGGCCAATGCACTAACAGTCTAGTGACATAGGCATGGCACAACAGGGTGGACGGCTTGGGGTCTATCCCCCACCATCACGGTCGGCGTTATAATCCCGTGCCAGTGAGGTATGAGGCACATAGCAAAGAAATAGTTATATAAAAGGGACCGACACAGTTATGGTTGAGTGGTGTTGGTGTCTACATATCACACACATGCTTAGGGATCAACCTAGGTCTTTAGATTGACAGTATCACTCATAGTCAGTAAACCAATCTAGTAGAGAGGGAGAGATGGCGTTCGTTTTTTTTGTGTGCATGACCCGTTGACCGGTGTCCGTGAAAGAGAGAAAAAGAGAGGAAAAAAGATTGAAAATGAGGAAACCATTCTTGTCGATCGGAACCATCCATCTTTTAGGTCTACATCAGGCCGGTGTCCATCCAAACCCTTGGATCATGAAGAAGACTGTTGCTTGATCCTTATAAATCATTTCAACTTTTCCTTTCGTGGGAGTGGATCTTATATCCCGGGACGAAGGTTTTGAGGGGTCCCAGCCCCTTAGCTGGGTTAAAAAATAAATAAATAAGGCTGTGTGTGTTTTGTCCCCTACTCAAAAGGGAAGTCAATTCAAAAATGTGTTTTCAATGCAGATAATTGATTGGGACCAAGGGGGCCAATTTCGTCGACTCTTTCCCAGAATTCTTACATTACCAACCACGAGTATGACTTCCATGATCACACTGTATCTACACTACTGTTCAAGAGCCCGCCCACTTCACAGCAAGTAGTGCGAGGAAAGAAATTTCTGAGAAAGCATCTATTGGTTACTGGTAATTAGTCTAGTTCAAATGGGTCAGTCTCCTGGAATGAATACATATCATGTGCTTCATTATTCAAATTCAACTGAAAGCAGGCAGGAATCAATCGACCTTCGCATTCCTGAGTAAATCCCAAAGAAAAGTTGGGCACATCAATTCCCCATAAACCCATGTTTTACATTACTTTATGGGCAGAAGCACCATGCAGCAACATGCTACAGCGCCCATGTTAGTCCCACTTTTGGCAAATCCAAACTGCTCCCTGCCCCAAGACCCATTGTGTACTTTGTATTTGAATATGCAAAATCTATTTCAGCACCAGAATTCATACATAAGAGGCTCCTTTCATTTCTGCCCATTAAAAAGAGGAAAGTAAAGAAAGTTAATCATGGATTGCAAATTTAGTTGATCCAATGGTGTCCATCTCACAAATTTGAATAATAATTTAGCATTTGATCACTACAATAGTATTAGGACTAACAAGAGGTTTGGATTTTCCAAAAGGTGGGCTCCACCCATAATTTTTACATGGGTGTATGTAGCCATGCGTCTAATCCATAACCCAAAAAGAATGAATGAATGAAAAAGAAAAAAACTTATATCAGTCTATTATTTAAGAGACTTATGTGATATGACCACTCAACTCAGGAATATGATATTGTTTACTTTGACTCACATGTATGTGAGAGGTGGCATTAAAACGCTTCATGTCGAGTTACGGCAAGGCTTGATTTATAAGTCCAGGACTTAATGTTTCGGATGTGGGACTTGTGGAGACTCTCCATACCCATGGGTAGCACCACGATCCACCCCATCTGCTAGGGTGCCGCCGTGGCTGAGGGCTGAGTCTTCACACTTCATCTATATAAAAAATTCGAGAAAAGGATTTGCATTTTTCCTCCATTAAAAAGTGGAGGGATGCTGCTGCTGCTTCTTTTTTTCTCTTCTTTTATATTTTTTGGAATAGAAATTCCTGCTATTGTTTGGAACCGCCCCTTTCTAGTGTTTGTTTATCATTTTCATACAGGAGGCACATTCAATCAATCGAATTCTTCACACCTAAACCCTGGACCTGACATTTTCTCTAGTTCAAAACTAGCCAGGGCATTAGGCATTAGATTCACTACATAATGTTAGGGCATTTTTCTCTTGGTGTCCACCCAAAACATGACAATGAATGAGAGTACGTAGTCGACGGACTAGATTTAATTTTTGTCTTTTATATAACCTCTTTGTTCCATGCTACAGTCAAATGGTCAAATGAGCAGTGAGATAAAATGGGAGTCCGAATTCTCTCATCACTGCTGTTAACTAATTAGTGAATCCAGTTTAAAAGTTTAATATGAGAAGATTACTGTTCCACCTTATTCTATCATTAAAAAAATGACTCTAATGATGATAGCCATAGTTTTGATTGAATTGAAATTTTACTTCAATCAAAGCACGGAGCATGGAATTTGGCGAGGGCCTCAATTAATTCCTTTTTTGTATTAGTATTGGTAACATGACATAAAGTTACACACTCAAAGTTGTAAAAGTGAGCACCTTCCATTGTATTACGAGTTTTTCATCGGGCCGACTAGGAGAATATCTAATCCCGAGTCCTTCTTCCCTCACACAAGGCCGCCCTTACCTCACCCGAGGTCCGTGGGCTTAAAAAAGAAGAAGAAGATGACGACGACCATGACTTATTAATGACAAAAAAAAAGCACATGACAGAATCAAGGTCTGCATTTTACATATGCCATGTTTAATTACGTGTGCCATTTGACACCTCAGTAGTATTTACTTTTGTTTCTTCTATTTATCCATTGGTTGCAAAGGCGGCCGGCACCCTAACTAATTTTAATTGTTTTTAAACGCATCCACATCTGCACTTACTGACACAGTGTTTTGATATTGTAATCGAAGTTAGAAATATGCAACTCCACGGCATTAACATCACACCATTTGTCGTATGTAATCAAAACAGTTGTTGACTACTATTGAGCAGAACGTATATTATGATCAGATGACTTTTAACATAGATAAGACTCTGAAATAGCACCTGTATTTGGTGTTATTCATCGTTTTGTATAGCCTTGAAATATATACAAGGACAATATCCTCTTTGTGTTCTATATCATGTAATCAGTTTTATAAAAACAATGTTGCCATATAATATACAAGTAACTTTGATTTTGATCATATGGTAGCCTTGTCCAAAAGTCCAATATGGATGGGCCCACCATCAGATTCATCAGCAGGTGTAAAATACACGCCTAGACCATTTTTCATCCACCCACCCACATACATTTTAGAAAGTGATCGAACAATGCATTAAGCCATTTGTCTTCATCCTTCCCACATAAATTAAACAAAGGAAGATTCAAGGAAAAAAAAAAATTAACCATGTTTTAGTCATGCTCCTTACCCATGTTTGAGTCATGCATGCTCTCCCATGAACAAGAAATCAACCAACACGATGAAATCATGGTCGAGGACTGTACACAGATTTGATGCCTATAAATACTAGTGAACCCGGCTCGACCACTCCATCTGTAGAAGATTAAAAAATCCTTCATCATTCTCTTTGCTCAGATAGCACATAAAACTCCTTTCTTTTAAGTTAGCAATGGCGATCAATGACCGATCAACTGTTAAACCTTCTCCATCACTTGGAAATATGATCACGGTGCTCAGCATCGATGGAGGAGGTTTGAGAGGAATAATACCTGGGACGCTACTCGCCTTCTTGGAATCCAAGCTCCAGGTGATTGAAGTTATATAGCACTCTAGCCTTAGTGAAGATGGTAGAAAGAGATTTTCAGAAGTTAACATAGACCAGTTATTATTTTGTCCCTTAACTTCCATCTTATCGATTTTCTTCTTCTTTAATTGATTGAAAAATCTATTTTTCAGGATGTTTAATGTTTGAAAACTGCTGGTTTTTTACGCGAACTTTGAATTTATGGTTGTTTTAAGAATAACCCATTAAAGCTGTTATGGGTTGGTGATATCCATCTTATCTGTTACATTTTTTGGAGAGAGAGAGAGAGAGAGAGAGAGAGAGAGAGAGAGAGAGAGAGAGAGAGAGTTGTGTTATGAAACAGTATCAAAAGTTTTTTTGTTTAACATATGACAGTACTGCTTGTTTTCTGTAAAGGTTTTTGTTAGAAGAATGTTTTAGTTAATGTTGTGGAAACCCTAACAACAATCAATCTAAGTTTAACATAATTGTAATTTTTGGGATTCCATAGGAGCTTGATGGGAAGGATGTAAGGATCGCTGACTACTTCGACGTCATCTCTGGAACGAGCACAGGCGGGCTAGTGACCACCATGCTTACAGCTCCTGATGCGAACAATCGCCCCATATTTGCAGCTAAAGACATCACTGAGTTTTACTTAGAGAATGGCCCCAAGATTTTTCCTCAAAAGAGGTAAATAGCTAATAAGTTTAATTAAATTGGCCAGCATATTAGTATCATCCCAAATCAACGTTCTCCAATATTGTCCACTCACCTATTAACTTTGTGCAGTGCTGGATTCTTGAGTTCAATCAATGGTTTGTTAGGAGCAATCAAAGGACCAAAATACGATGGTAAATACTTGCATTCAAAAATTCAACAACTGCTCGGCGATCTGAGGATGAAAGACACCTTGACAGACATCCTAATTCCGACTTTCGACATCAAGTTTCTTCAACCAACCCTCTTCTCCACCTATGAAGTACTCATTTTAGTCCTTTCATTGCCTTAACTGTATAAATTCATTGCATTCTATATTCAGATACGTATCTTAGCTTCTTTTCTCTGTCCTAAATGTATGTACAGGCGAGATACAATGCTTCAAAAGACGCCCATTTATCAGATGTGTGCATCAGTACTTCAGCAGCTCCAACTTATCTTCCAGCTCATTACTTTGAAACTGAAGACTCAAAAGGCAATGTTAGGAAATTCAATCTCGTGGATGGTGGAGTTGTTGCAAACAACCCTGTGAGTTGCTTGGATGGACCCTTTTAACTCCTGCCGTGTGATTGATGTACCACTCCCTCTACTTGAATTTTGATTGTTCTAATGTGATTTTGCAGACTTTGTTGGCAATGAGCCATATCACCAAGCAAATTCATGAGAAGAACGAGGATTTCTCTTTGATTGAAGCAGTAGACTGTCGGAAATTTCTTGTAATCTCTTTAGGCACAGGGACTGCGAAGCAAGAGAATAAATTCAATGCTCAAATGGCCTCCAAATGGGGTGTTCTTGGATGGTTGTACAATGGGGGCGCCACGCCTTTGATCGACTGTTTTAGCCAAGGAAGTGGGGACATTGTAGACTTCCATGCTTCCGTTCTATTTCAAGCACTCCATTCTGAGAAAAATTACCTTCGCATACAGGTATATTATTTAGGACTTAATACTCGGTGATCCTTTGTTGCTGAAAAAATCACTCGATGATTCTAATCATGGGATAGATTTTCAAGTTCAATCCATGGGTTTACACGAGGCTAATTACCTCACTACTAGGTGGTAGCAGTTCTCACCTGGCTGTCCAGGTTTCGAACCCTAAGGGCGTGTTTGGATATGTGGTGAAGTGAGGTGAGGTGAGGTAAAGCCCAATTTCAAAATTCCCTCCATCTTTTTAAAAAAAAGTCAAAAAAGCACCATCCTTTCTCCACTAAAAGACAAAAAAGCTCCACTTTTCTATACAAAAAGTCAAAAAGATTTCATATCAAACAACTAAAAACAAAATACCATCATAACACCTTATATTTTATTCTCTCTTGATTTGATGCTTCACCTCACCATACTTCAATTCACCATACATCCAAACAGGCCTTAAGTATGCAGTATCTTTTAACTTTTGTGGGATTTCTTCCTGCTTGTGCAGGCTGTCTTCATGTGTGTGTAGGGCTTTCTCTTGGGTCCTAGCCCCCTTGGCTGGGTTTCAAAAAAAAAAAAAAAAAATCTTTGGGTTTACACAATTCAGATGATTATCAGATTTGGATGAGTGTTACTTCATGGGTATCTGAGGGGTATCGATTGATGATAAAGGGTTTGGTCATTTTATTTTATATATATCTAGAACAGCTGGTCATCCTTGAAAAGCTTTGTTGCCAAATTCAAAAGTCTACAGCCAAGATGGAATAAGGAAAATTCATGTCTCCTTTCTGAAATGCTATGTAGAGAGGTAGAATCTCTAACATTCTAGGAATTCTATTGTCATTCCTCAGACTCTCCTTTCTGAAAAAACCTTTTCTGCTCAGCCTTCGTAAAACCCTACCTGATATCGACAATGGGGATTTGCCACTCTAGATTCCCCTATTTTTCACAGTATAGTTAATTTCATTTTTCGGGTCCCTTGACAAAATGGGCTTCATATATTATTATGCTTGTTGTTCAATTAATGAGCCAAACAAATATCACTATATCTCAGGATATATGGTGGAATGCAATGACGCATGACTAACTCCTTCACTAATGAACAGGATGACACTTTGGTTGGGAACACTTCATCAGTTGACATTTCGACAAGAGAGAACTTGCTCAATCTGGTGGAGATTGGGAAGAAGCTTTTGCAGAAGCCGATGTCGCGGGTGAATTTAGATACAGGTGTGACCCAGGAGGTTAAAGGAGAAGGAACCAATGAAGATGCTCTTGCTCATTTTGCCAAACTTCTCTCTGATGAGAGGAGTCTTAGGCTCTCCAAGTTACAAATGCATTGACAACTTTGGTAGTTGTGGCCCGTCTAAAATAAGATTTGCAAGTTGTAATGTCTTCCTCTAATACTTTTCTAATGTATCAATTTGTTGTATATGATCATCAAATTTCTCAACAAATATCAAAATAAATGGATTTGAATTATTGCAAACTGTAGTTGTGTATGTGGAAAGCAATGGGATTTTTTGTTGTTGTTGTTGTTGTTGTTGATGACATCATCCAATAAGTAGGATTCTGTACAAGATGACAGAACTTCACCCAGCTCAAAACCTCCTACAAAAGAAAAATGGGTCACTGAAGAATGAATCATGGTATTGCTGTTACACGACTACTGAGTGAAGTGGTTTTTTGGTAAAAGTCTGAGTCAAGTAGATATTGTTGCAGCAGAATTACCATCAGAACTGGGTCAAGTTGCTGACTGTCCATGTCTTAAATTCAAAAAGGGTGAGCTGTCAAGAGAGCATAAGTTTATTGTCTCTAACAAATTATATTCTCTTCATTATTGGCAATAATCTATATTGATTTAATTATTAGGTTTTTCATTTGAATTTATATTCTGTAATATTGTCTCTAAGATAAGATTATTAAGCAGCTGAAAATCTTTCTAATTAAAGATAAGTTTCCTAAGTAAATTGAGATTACTCCATCAAGGAGAGGAAACAAATCTAACAAAAGCTTAAATAAAGGGGCCAATGCACTAATAGTTTAGTGGTACAGGCATGCCATTGAGGAATATAGCAAAGAAAAAGTTGTATAAAAGGGACCCACACACTCATTAGGGTTGAGTGGTGTTGGTGCCTCAATATCACACATGGGTCTTTAGTTTGACACTATCACTCCTCAGCACTAGGCCAATCTAGGAGGGAGAGAGAGAAAGCAGCCAGCGGCAGACTCAGAATTTTTATTTGACTGGGACAGACCATAGTCAATTATAAATGTCAAATTGGATTTTATAGCATACCCATGTTTTCAAATTCTTTAGAGAACCTTAGAGAAAACGAGAAGATTACTCATCCACAACTATAGTAGAAAAGTATCGCACACATGAAAGAAAGATTTAAAAGCTAGGCTTTCTTGTATCAATTACAGGAAAATTCTAAACACTCCAAAGAATAACGAAAGCCCATGTTTTCTCCAATCATAAAAATGTAATTTTACCTTTTCGAGGGGTATTAGGTTTTTGACTTTGCATCTTCAAGGGTGGGGCGGGATTGATTTTGAAGGTGGGGTGTGCACCGTATGGCCAATAGCCCATCATAATTTGGGTCCGCCCCTTAGAGAGAGAGATTAGTTTTTTTTTTTTTTCTTGTTTTTTTTTTTATTTTATGCGTATGACCTGTTGACTTGTGTGGCTGAAAGAGAAAAAAAGGAGAAGAAAAAATGATTTGAAACCGAGTAAATCATTTTTGGTCTATCCAAACCATCCATCTTCTAGTGTCCATCCAATCCCTTGGATCATGTGGAAGACTGTTGGGACCTGGGGGCAAAGTTTCTAATGGGTCCAGCCCCCGTAGCTGCGTTGAAAAAAAAAACACAATATATGAAGGCTGTCTATGCGTTCTCCCCTACTCAGAAGGTAGGGAAGTCAATTCAAAATTTTGTTTCGAATGCAGATAATCGGTTGGGACAAAGTGAGCCAATTTTGTCTCTTTCGCAGAATTCTTACATTGCCAAAGTGGTTCAGTCTCCTCGAATGAATACATTTCACGTGATTCATAATTCAGAGTCCACTGAAAGCAAGCAGGAATCACTGACCTTGTCATTCCTGACTAAATTCCATGAAAAGTTGACGCATCAATTTCCCCATAAGCCCATGTTTTACATTACTTTTATGTCTAACCGTGCGTCTAATATGCTCCACCAAAAAAGAAAGAAAAAAAAAACTGATCAGTCCATTTTTGAAGGGCTTCATCCATATCAAAAATTGCAAATAAGGATCTGCATATTTTTCCATTAAAAAGTGGCGGTGATGCTGCTGCATTTCCTTTTAGTGAAAGTGAAATTCCTGTTATTGTTTGGAACGCCCCTCTCCCCTCTCTTCCTATATCATTCTCAAATGGAGAGTTAGGGCCTCTTTCTTTACTGGAGTTTCAGAAATTCCTGTATGGGGAATTCTTAAATTCCCAAACAAAGTAGAATTCTCAGATGCTCCTTTGGGCTTGAGTATCCAGGAATTCCACCAAAATGCATAGGGAGTGGAATTCATGGATTCCCAAAGGTCAAAAGAGACATTTCATTTGGTTAAAATCCAGAAATGCTGGTAGAGAAACATGGAATTCGGAAATTTCAAGGGACGGCCTGTCACATTATGTCCAGGAATTCCTGGACATTGTGAATTTTTAGGAGAAATTCCATTAAAGAAACATGGCCTAAATCCGATTCCTCGCATACACCTAAACCGCTAAACCGTGGACTTGAGATTATCTCTAATTTGAAACTTGCTACTCTCAAATGGCAACTACGCAGTGAGATAAAATGGGATTCCGAATTCTCTCATTACTGTAACAACTAATTATAGTGAATCCAGCTTCAAAGTTTAATCTAATTAAATCATTATTCTACCTTTTTTTATCTTAAAAAAGAAGAAGATGATAGGCATAGTTTTGATTGGACCTAAATTTTACTTCCTAATAAAAGCAGAGACCATGAATTTCAGTGAGGGCCTTAGTGAATTAATTCCTTTTTTTTTTCTTTTTTTCTTTTTTTTACTCAAGCCACATTGTTTTTTTTTTTTTTTTTTTTGGGTTAAAAAGCCCATATTATCAAAGCTGCAAAAGTGAGCACCTTCCACTTTATTACGAGTTCCTTGTCAGGGCGCAGAGAATATCCAAACCCAGAGTCTTCTTCCCTCACCCAAGGGTCCCCTTACCTCACCAGAGGTCTCAATGGGTTCCCATCCCCCCGTTAGCTGGGGTTTAAAAAGAAGAAGAAGACAACTACTTATAATGACACTAAGCACATGATGTAAGAATCAAGGTGTGCATTTTCCATATGCCATTTAACTCCTCGGCAGTAGTTATTTACTTTTGTTTCTTCTATTTATTCATTGGTTAAAGGCATCCACATCTTCACTTATTGACACATTGTTTTGATATTGTAATTGAAGTTAGAAGTATGCTACTCCACGGCTTAACATCACACTATTTGTCATGTAATCAAAACAATCGAAATTTGGGCTACTATTAAGTATATTATAGTTGATCAGATGATATAGATAAGATCCTGTGAAATAGAACCTGTATGTGATGTTATTCATCGTTTTGTATAGCCTTGAAGTCTATATCTAGCTAACCAATTTTGTAGTAAGTTTTTTAAAAACAATGTTGCCATATAATACAAGTAACTTTGATTGTGATATGGTAGCCTCATCCACAAGTCCAATATGGATGGGGCCCACCATCAGATTCAGCAGGTGTAAAATACACGCCTAGACCAATTTTAATCCCCCCCAAATACATTTTAGAAAGTCAAAATTGTATGTAGCCATTTGTCTTCATCTTTCCAGCATAACTTAAACAAAGATTAAAGAAAAGAGAACTTAAACCATGTTTAAGTCATGCTCCCATGAACAAGAAATCAACCAAGACGATGAAATCATTTTCGAGGACTGTACACATATTTGATGCCTATAGATGAGCACAGGTCCATGATCTCCATCTGTAAAAGATTCAAATATCTTTCATTCTCTTTGCACAGATAGCACATAAAACTCCTGCCTTTTAAGTTAGCAATGGCGATCAATGACCAATCAACCATTAAACCTCCTCCATCCCTTGGAAGTGTGATCACGGTGCTTAGCATCGATGGAGGAGGTTTGAGAGGAATAATACCTGGGATGATACTCGACTTCTTGGAATCCAAGCTCCAGGTGATTGAAGTTATATTAGACTCTAGCCTTAATGAAGATGGTAGAAAAATATTTTTATAAGTTAACAGCGAGCAGATATTATTTCGTCCCTTAACTTCCATCTTATCGATTTTTTTCCTTTATGAATTGATTCAAAAATCTATTTTTCGGAATGTTTAATGTTGAAAATGGTGGCTTTTTATGAAAATTTTGATTTTATGGGTAATTTAAGAATAACCCATTAGTTTTTTTTTTTTGGAGAGATGGAGAGAGAGAGAGAGAGAGAGAGAGAGAGAGAGAGAGAGAGTTGTGTTTTTTTTAAAAGTTCTCTTGTTTAACTTATGACAGAATGTTTGTTTTCTGTAAAGCTTTTTGTTACAAGAATGTTTTAGTTAATGTTGTGGAGAACCTAACAACAAAAATTGTAACATCTTGATCCTACTCTAATCATGTTTAGTGTCTAATTAATCTTAATTAGATGCCTAATGTATGTTTTGAATGTATTTGGGCTTGATTAGGTAGATTAAAAAAGGGTTTGACCCTTGACTAGCTAGCATTATGACTATTGGGTATTTTGTGGTTATTGGGTCCCGCGTGTGTGTTTTCTATTTTTCCAAGGATTTTGGGTGCATCTCATAGTTCATAAGTCATTTTCAATTTCTATATTTTGACCCAACTCATTTGAGCTTATTTAGATCCATTTAGAAGCCAAAAGCCCTATACTATAAATCTTCATTATATTTTTTGACTTTCCTTCAAATACTAGAACTTTATGGTATTAAAGGCTAGCTAAAACCCTAAACCCCATCTCTTTTATTTCATTCCATCTCCATTAGCAAGAGGCACCTAGGGTTCCATTTCCTACCCATTCTTCATCATTTTCCTTTTTACCAAACACCAAATAGAGAGGTTTGAGAGTGTTTTCCTTCATCTTCCTCAAGCAAGAACCCATTTTCTACAAGTTTCATCATCTTCAAGCTCTCATTTGTTCTTCTTCTTCCTCCATTCCATTATATAGGCAAGCAAAACTTTTCCCAAATTACTCCTTATTGTTCAAAGCAATGATTAAAGGTTTTTAGTAGTGAATACTTGTTGATTTTGTAGTTCTTTCTTCAATTTTCACCATTGTAGAAGCTTGGTTGATGTTCCATTTTGGGGGTTTTTGCTTAGAGTTTGGTTTTGAGTGGGTATAGCTTGGATTTCTATAAATTTGTGTTGCAAGCACTTAAGGCAAGTAAACATTTATAAAATGTACATGTTTTTTCTCTATTTATGATTCTTGTAATGGATCTCATGTTAGATTACCTAATTTCAGCTCATGTTATCTATTGTTCTAATTTGATTTAAATTTGTAAATAGGTGTAGTAATAACTTGATATTTCTTTTGGATTTTATTTTGATTGGGAATGTGTTTGATGATTTGGAGTGGATATTGGAGACTCCTTTTGTGCTTATGAAATGAGTTTGAAAGGTTGTAAGAAGTTGGGGAAGGTGCCCACTCCAAAGATAGAGTTTCGAGCATAGAATTCATGGTTTATGCAAAATTTTCAAGCATAAAATTCATGGTTTATGCCAAATTTCAGGTCATAAATTCAGTCAAGAATTTGGCCAACCGAATTTTGACAGATACTTCACCAAATTTACAGATTCTCGAAAGGCCATAACTTTTGATCCGTATGTTCAATTTTGGAGTTCTACATATCGTTGGAAAGCTCTTGAAATGTAGAATTCATTGGTCCATGTAACTTAATGATCAGAGGTTAGGAAAGTTAGAGGATATTTAAACCAACGAATTTAGCCCCATAACTCATGCTACCCACATTGTACTTAGGTGAACTAAGTGTGGTTATGTTGGAATCAACTTAATAGGATTTTTAGGTGGTTATGGACCTAGTTTTGGACTTATGGACCTAGTTTTGGACCTTAGTATTGGATCCTTTAACTTTAATTTAAGCCAAATGGATTTCTAATGTTAGAGGGTGTTGTTTGAGCACGCATACACTCTCATGGAAACTCGTTCCTGGTCTTCTTTTACCCCGAACTAAGGGTGTTTTCTTAAGGTATTTGACATCCCAAATTATGTAACGCCAAGGGTTCTCTTGTAGCCCAATGATTTCGGAAATCTTAAGCCTACACATTGTTGGACGGTGAAGCCCATGAGTATTTCAAAACCTTAGGATTGGTTTGTTATGCATCCTTGATTCCATATATAAACCTTATGCATGCATTTCATTTCTGTTTCTAGTGCTCTTGCATGATATGTACATGCTATCTCGTGTCTATTTGCTTAGCTCATGTGCCCTTGTTGTTTTACATCATATGTTTCCTTATGCATTATGTATCTATGTATGTTCATATGATATGTCATGTTACACATTTATGATTATCGTCATGTACTTCTCAATGTTTACATTTATATATGTCTATGCTCATGCTACGTCACACCATGTACACTCTATCTTGAGTCAGCACCACTTAACTTTGACCTTAGCCCAATCGGATCCGGCTGGGTGTGGGTTTAGTTAATTTTTATGGATCTTTGCAGATGGTATTTATATGGGGGTTGACCGGTATCTCAAGTCCACGATGGAGTATCCGGGTCCTATGTCTCCTAGTGATACCTCATGTTTATTTTATGTTATGCCATGCTCTCATGTGACTATGTTTACATGCTTATGCGGAAGAATATAGCTCATGTGGTTTTGCCATCTAGTTATGATATATATGTCTATACACTTGTCATCTTTGATTCCTTACGTATCATGCCTACTCACGCATCATGTATGCCTAGATTTATTATATTTTTTATATTTATTTCTATTAATATTTCGGATAGTCGTGCCCTACTTAGCATGGGTTATTGTGCTAATACAAAATATTATTTAATATAGTAGAAATCATAATAGTTAAATGTTATTTAGATCCTAACCATAGGCCTGACCCAGAGCCATTTTAATATAATCGGCTGTGGGTGCTGTAGGATGAGAACCCAGGAGCAGAGCTATGTACAATGCTTAACTGGGAGCTATTGCAATCCGAGCTGGGCCCTGGAAGGTGAATCCAAGTGGGTCTATATGGCGAGGTGGAGGTAGGGGTTGGCAATTCCTGACCCTGCCTGTACCAATTACCAACCCATAACCAATCTGTAAGGTTTCAGGTTATTTTTGGGTTGGGGTTGAGATTGCCGACTTGATTTATTACTGGATTTGAGCAGCTTGACCTGCCAACCTGACACGAACTTGATCTCAATGACCTACTGACCCAACCCAAAACCGATCTTTGAACTGGGGTTCTGGTCAGGTTTGGGTTGATCCTATGCATTTTACTAACAATGCTCAACCAGACCCAGGGACACCTCTTGGTGGAGGGTATATAGTCGAGCAAAACTAGACTTATCAAGGGGCATTGTAGCTATTAATTTTGTAATTTATATGATGGTTCTTAACTAGTGGTGTTCATGTGCTGGGCCAAAAAGGAGCCACCTGATCCTGGCTAGTTTTTGTGCCAATGGGGTGGTCCTGGGTGTCATTTTATGGCCTGATAGCTAAATGAGCCAGGCCTTAAATTTTGTGTACCTAATAAGAGCGGCCTTGATCAGCATAGCTAGCACAGAGAACATGTATATTTTGCAAGAAATTGGAACCAGCCACACCCTACAGTCCATGGGCCGGATGCAAGCCTTAATATTAGGTCTGCTATATAAGTACGATGGGCTACAATTTCTTCAGCCCCATGCAGCCCATGAATATCCCTTCCCTGAGAGTAGAAGCTGTAAACCATGGAAAGGCCAGTCTTTCCCCAGCATGGAACAGCAGAGCTTGTTGGATCCATCTGAAAGTCCTGGAGGAGAAAGGTGTTTAAAAGGTCTCTCTTCCTCTGTATTTGTGTGTGAAAAAGAGGAACTATCTAATGGTACTATTTTGAAGGTTTCGAAGTTGTTCAAATCAAACTAGGTTTGATATTGGGGTTCCAATTAGCATAATCATTGCAAGGGCATTAAGAATTTGGATGACCGTTATATTTTGTAAATGTCAATTCATAGGGAGTTAGTGCGGGAGAAGGGTAGGCTGATCATAGGGTAGTCCAGTAGCCCCCTGGAGGGCAGGCCATTGCATGTTGAGATAAACTCTTGCCCATTTAAAACTCAACATCCAATTTAACACGTACGAACTGTCCAACACAGATTGAAGATGACGTGGATGTAAGTAGTAAGAATAAATCTAAAGAACTACAACCTGTTCGAAGATTTGGTCCATGCTAGACTGGAATGGTGAAATCAAATTAATATAGCTAACCCCAACATTGGTGGAACAACGCTTTGATGATTATCCAATATAACTCAAAATGTTCACTGAATCAATTCAGGCCACACTCCACAGGTTTGTGTTAGTTTAGAAAGAGTTCCCTTGTAAGCAGGGGTTTCCTAGATTGCCACATGCACCGACCCATGAACTACGATCCCAATTACAATCAATCTAAATCCGGGGTCAGTTTTCTTTGGGTCGCAATGTCCAACGATCTACATTATTTTGATTCACAATTTAATTCATCATAGGGTTGAATCTTAATCAACTTCGAATCTTATCTCAAATTTTATAATCTTTGATTCAAATTGCCAATTGTATCAAAACTTGGACCTAGGCAAATCATATCAGTGGCTTGAAATCCTAAACTTAATTACAACATGACCCACTTGAAAATTTACTCTTTTTTTATCCCTAAAACTGAATCAACTCATCCCCCTCCCCTACCCCCCTAAAAATGAAGCAGGAAAGAAGTTAAATCACAAGGGCTGGTTTGCAATTATTAGAAAATAAGAGGGTTTTCAAATAAACTCCCTAGACAAAACGTATGTCACACTTTCCACTCAAACATCCAATTGAGATTGCTCCCTTGCCCATCAACCCAAAATGGATGGTCCAGATCATATCACAAAAATGGCATGGACCCCACTCATGGATTAGTAAATCAATGAGCAACTTTCAGAAGACTAGAGCACTCAAAATAGAAAATATAAAATGACTTGTCAGCATACGTATGATCAAAGCAATGAATGTTCCAAGATAAGATACTTGAAGTTTCCTTTTGTCTTCTCCAAAAGAAATGCAGTTTTTGAAGGGCATGTTCTTTTCATTTAAACTGTGCTGGCCAAGGCATTGCCTTTGAATGCCTCCTAAGCTTACAACAGACCCCTCTAAAATATATCTTTCTTGATAGTTACATGTTAGAGTGAGTGTCATTTTCCCTTCTTATCAAGTTGTTTTTATTATGTTCCTCTATATAGTCACAAGTCCTGCCCTTTTCTATTGCTTTATCTTTCATGTAAAGCAAATGTGCTTGACACGCAAGAAAGCCGACTTATTAGAAGTTAGGAGTAAATGCCTTTTTACGCGCGCTCTCTCTATCAAACACAAACTTTGAGCACCGAGCACGTTTGTGTAGCATCCATTGATATGGAAGTATTCGGACTTGTGCTTTTTCGAAGAATACTCCATCTTTCTTGTACCTCGCAACTAATTGGAAATGCCTTTCCGCAAATTCTAAAATGTCAACGTAAAAAAATATTTTTCCTTATAAAATGTTTACACCAAACGATGAAAAATAAAGTCTAGATAAAATTGTAACACTTCTATATTTGTTTTTCATGAAAAATCCATTATACAAATTAGCCCTTTATGTTTGAGGCATTGATGTGTGAATGGTAGTATCTTATTTAGGCCTGTCAATGGGCCGGGCCGGGCCTGGGCTTGAGTTATCCAATTCCATTCAGAAAATAGGACGGGCCCACTGGGTGTTGTCCAATCCCGACCTTAAATTGAACGGGCCTACATCAAGTCCCGTCCCATACAGGCCCGGACTGGGACAGGGCCGGGCCTAGGCTTAGCCCGATCCTAGACATAAGCAAAACATTCTCTAATTATTCCTACTGTCACCAGACAAATGATGTGAATTGAATTTTAAACCCTCCTTTTTTCCGGGCTTAGGACCGGCAATGCAATGCAATGCAACAAGCAACATGGCGGTGTTAAAAACTCTTTTTTTTTTTTTTTTTTGCCAGTGACAGTAGAAAATCAATAGAAATGAATGAATATCCTATAAGCTGTATGGGTCGAGTAATGTAGGAATGGTTAAAACCTTTTTTTTTTTTTGGCCGATGAAAGTAGAAAATCAGAAAATCAATAGAAATGAATGAGAATGACTATCCTATATGAGTCAATTAAGTTAAAGTAATGTAGGGTCACTTAAAACCTAATTAGTCGTTTTTTGTTATTAGTGAGGGGTACTTTCAGTAATATATAAAAAAATATTATTAAATGACTTTGTAGCGGGCCAGGCCGAGCCTGAACGGGCTGGGTTGTTTCTGCCCAGTCCCAGTCCCATTTTGGTAGGGCTTTAAAATGTATTGTCCAAGCCCAGCCCAGCCGATTAGGCTCAAATTTTTTTAAAAGCCTTGTATTTTTGGGCTTGGGACGGGCCGGACCAGGCTTTCTACCCGCTTCAAGACGTCCCCTTGACAGGCCTAATCTTATTTTCCATGTAAGGGTTGAGATTGGGGATATGCGGATTTAAGCTTCACCTGTATGTGACCCATCTATTAACCTGGTGAAATGCCAACCTTCACCCAATGCGGGTCAAGTAAGCCTGACCCACCTAAACTAATTCAACTAACATAGTTTGAACAACTTTAAAACTCGACTTAACTTAGAAGGTCGCTAAGTGAAGTAATTGGGGTAATTAGTGTTCCATGTCCTTATCTAAACTCAACCACACTCTTGAGACCTGGGGGATTACTTACCCAAGTCTACTCGAGGAAGTTAAGGCAAGTTAGAATGAGTTTTTGAGCTTTTAAAGACTTTGTTTGACAATAATATTCCTTTTTGATTACATGTTGGGCCATCTTTACAAGTTATTTATTGTGGACCACATATGAAAAGGTGTCATAAACATTCACTCTTACCACATAATGATCTCCAAAAAGCTTCACTGTAATTGTAAGCTTCCCTAAACTAGGTCCCTTCAGGGTTAGGGTGGAGCTGTGGAGGCATTAAAGCGATAAATATATGGTTTAGGCGGGTCGACCCATCTAACTGTAGGTCAGGATTTTACCATCCACCACCAACTCTTTCTTGGTGCCAATGGCAATTTCAATCAGTTTGATGAAACGGAAATAAATGAGTCAGGTTAGCGAGTCGGGTCAGATTTTCTCAACCCCATGGTGAGGGATATGTGTTAGAAATCATGTGACTCGCCTACCGTGAGGGCCATGTCTGATTGAGTCATTCAATGGTTTGAAAGTTGGAAACATATGTGTCAAATTAGCGAGTCGGATCGGGTTTCTGAGCCCATTTTGTGTGATATGATGCACCCTTTTTGAGAGGTGGGTCCACAACTTTTGTTGGTGGGGGTTGTTTTCGAGTGGTTGGTTGATTTTTCCTTTACCTTTTGTTTATGGTTTTGTAACTTTTGCTTGAAAGGAAGGATCATTTTTTTACTGCAATGATCAGATAACAGGAAGCTTAGTGCCCAAATCATTGTTTATGATGGTCAAATTCGGTGCTCCAAAGTCCAAAACAATCATTATTACATTGCCTTTTGCCGTGGGTGTATTGAGAGGGATGGAGAAAGAAAGAGAGAGTTTATGATTACTTTTAAGTGGAAAAGTCACTCACCATCAAAGAATTTTCATTGAGCAGAAGAAATGAAATAGCAAGTCATTGTTTCAATGACGTTCAAATTCCTTTTGTGCAGCAGGAGAAGATGCTTCTTTCCATGCACACAAAAGGGCTACACTAGTATGTGCGTCTTCCACATGCTATAGCAGTGGGAACTCTTTTCTTGTAAGAAGGAAATGTATTTTCACCAACCTTACCATCTAATTCATCAACCCACTTATTGGCATGTGGCCCACATATGATGACCATTCAGAGCCTCAACAGCTATGTTGAATATTCCTCATTGTTAAATAGTTGTTTGTGCAGTTTTCAATCACCAATTAATTTTGAGATTAACGGCTAGCAACTCTGTCATGGCATCATAGCGGGTTTCGATCCTGTCATTCTTGTGTAGCCCACGTGGCAAGTCCATCCATGCAATCTATTGGGCCTGTACGTGAGGGGGAGTATTGGTAAAGTATAGCCCCACATTCCACGCTGCCTAAAATAATGCCTTTGATAAGGCTTCATATACATGTTTGGGCTTACCACGTTGAGCAAAAAATGTCCCATGCCGTATTGTGTATTTGTGCTGGCGCGACATAATTGTAGCAATGACTTTTGCATGCAATACCTGAGATGACTATGGAAGTTGCTCTTGATATGTTAAGTATTGAAGAGTTGCATTGCTCTTGATCCATTAACTGATTGGTCAGCTCTAAAACACTCCTGTCTGATGGCCACACTTAGATGGTTATGATGATTTTAATCAGAGTGATATCTACATGAATGCCATCTATGTGGGGCCTGCTTTGTGGTTCTGTATATGTGGGCAAGGTTTATTAGCAAGTGGGGTTTCTTCTACAAAGTTTAAGCTGTGTGCAAGACTCACATGAGTATTTACCAAAAAAATAAAGACTCACATGACAGCAGTTTATCTTGGATTATCTGGGCCAGCTGCTGCTTTATACAGACAGTATCCACCTTTTGGTGAGTGGTATCTGCAGTCAAAATCTCTAGAAATTCTTAGGGGGGCCTTTTTGTTCAAATTGGAAGGAGGGATGTAGCTGTGGTGGGCCCCACTAAATTGTATATAGGGACTAGGGCAGTAGGGCACCTATATCCATTGGATGCCTGCTATGGCTTTTTGTTTGTGGGCCAACTTGCTTCTGTGGTTGGTCCTTTTCTTTACCAAAAACAAACTGTGCTGGGTCCTGTTAATGGTCAAATCCATAGGCAAAAGGGTGTAAATATAATCGTGTGGGTCCAACCTCTATGTTACCAATTGTGTTCCACATGTGGTAGGGTCCAAGCTCTCTTGTTCTGTGTTAATAGGTTTTCATTTTCTAAGGTAAGAGCATCATATTTAGCAAGATTTAAGGAAGTAAATCTGGAATTCACTGAACCAAAAGCAATGGAGACAGAAACCATAGACATGGAAGTTTTTAATTTCTATTTCTATGAAACTCAAAAAACTGCAGCCAAAAGATGTTGCACACAAACATGTTTTAGAGGTGACACATTATCATAGTTTTTTAGTGCATTAAGGTAAGATCACTATTTATCCTTTCTTTTGCAGTCATAAATTATCTCGAAAATTCCTTTTTAATTGGCACCCATTTTTTGTTCAACTATGATCAATTCAATCCCTATTCCCTTCGTGCAAGCACAACCCCCCTCTAGGCATTGGTTTATTTTGGGATGCATCTCAATCAGGTTGTGTTGGATTCTAAGTAAATAAAAACTATATATTATATAGCGTTAAACTGTCAAAACCTACCATAAGAATCATTCAATCAAATCAAGAGCTCCTATGTCCCATAGAAAAGAAAATGAGAATCTATGAGTTTCAATTAGAACTCATCATGTTAGCCTAAGTTATTCCAAATAAAAAGATTTATGCTAAGTTTCTCTTTTTTTAACCCGGCCTTTGGGGGCTAGGAAACAAGTTCCTCTTTGACATCCCTTTTGTTGTTAATTCAGGTGAGCTGCTGGGAGCTAGAATCCAAATCAAGGGATGAATCTTATGGTGCAGTAGTTGTGGTGTAACCAACCAAAAATGTTGCCTGCGATTTCATGTAACTTCATGTAACATGAAGCGGGTTTTCAAACTGTTTTTACACTCAAGAGGAGCATTCATTTGGAGACACCTGTTACACCCTGACCCGAACTAATCACAATTAAGGCTAATTAATTAGGATTAGTGCTAATTAAGCACGATAATTGAGTTAATTAAGGTCAAAGACCAAAGAGAGACAAATTAGTCTCAAATGATGCATTAAGTACAATGGAATGAATTTGAATGGGTTTGAGTGGGTTAAAATGAGTTTAAACTCAAACAAGGTGGGCTAAGGACTTTTTCGTAAATACGAGTTTTTACGTATTTCGTCGAATACGGAAGTTCTTGATACCAACGTGTGTGTCTCGAATAGTACTTTAATTTTCGTAATAGGCGCGATCCCATTTGACCTCAAATGGACCAAGTGAGGTTTTGTTTGACTTAAAATGTAATAAGACTAAATATGAGGGAGTTTTAGTGTGAGAGTGCCCTATATTAGAATGAGATGAGGGAAATGAGCCCATTTCCAACAAAATCTAGACTCATCTCCATCTTCTTCTTTTCTCTTCCATTCTCCTTCATCAAGAGTGAGGTGAGGAGTGATTCAAGGGGGGGTTTCGAGGAGTTTATCTTCATCTTCATCTTCTTCCTCAACCCAATTTCCATTACTTAAGTGATAGGGCTTGAAGAGAATCCAAGATTTCATCATTGAGCTACAAGTAAGTACTTGGAACTTTTTAATGAGTTTACTAGTTATGATGAGTGCTTAGGCATGATTTCTAGCACAAATAGCTTAAGAGTTGTGTATTTTCATGCTTTCATGGATTTAGGGTTTGAAGTTTGGGGGTTTCATCTTAAAGCAAGCTAACCAAAAAGGGCTTGGAGTTTATTGACTTCAAAAGAGGCAAGTGTAAACATTTCTTGTGATTAGTGTTAATGATTGTAGTAATGCATAGAGTTTTCATGGGTTTGTATGTATTCCCATTGAGTTTTGAGTTGCTTATAGATTGATTAGATGCTTAATGGAGGATTAGAAATGTTATTGGATGTGATTGCATGATGTATGAGGAGGGAACAAGAGGTTCCAACTTTTATTGCAGGTTGTGGTAATGAGATGGAGAAATGGGAGTAGAAGAAGGAAGTGAATCAGAAATTTCGAAATGGATTTCTGAAGGGTTCGCTCGAGCGAACAACATTCTGTTTGGGACGTTCTGATGTCCTGATGGGTTCGCTCGAGCGAACATGAAGTCCGCTCGAGCGAACAACTCTCTGTTTGGTCCGCTCGAGCGAACATGTAGTCCGCTCAAGCGAACCTGATACTGGCCAAACATGAATTCTAAGCAAAAAATTGGCCAATCGATCGGACCGATAATGTGGATTTTGGATTTTTGTGTAAACTTGGAGCACTCCTCGTGAGTATAGATACTCCCTATATTAGTTTTAAGACTAATCATGGGGTAAAGTGAGACCGATAAGAATTATGAATAATAAAGAAGGGATCTCATAGATAATTTATTGTGGACTAGACTTCCATGGGTGATAATTATAGGAACTAGAATGCACACACTAATATTACAAATGTGATGTCCATCAAGAATAACACGTGCATTCGGTGACCAATGGTTATACCTTATTTGTTGTTTAGATTTGAGATAGAGTTAAATAGAAACATGATTGACTAGCAAGTCCCTTATTGTAACTTTGTGTCCCAATCTAATGAGATTGGTATCACTATTATTCCCTTCCCTCGTCATGATGGGAATCATTGAATGGAATTAAATCTAGGATTGGATTGCTCACTGAAAAACATTGACCCTGAAGTCTGGCACTGCTTAGCAATTGTACTAGAACTCTAAATGAGTTCAATGAATTAATAAATGAAAGAAATGACTAATCCTACTGCAGTAGATGGATTTCGGGGCGTTCCAGAGCTCCGTGGTGATGCTAGCTGTCCCTGGCCCGGACACTAGTAAGTCCCACTAATTTTCGATCGTATCTATGGGTATTGATCGATGCCTTCCAATTGGAAGATGAATCCTTCCTTTGAGGGAAGATGGTAATGATAAAACCTTCTTTTGAGGGAATATGGTAAATGAAATGAATGAAATGACAATGAATGCTGCGGTAGTGACCACCCATAAACATGTCCACAAGACTGACTTTTATAGTTATATATTGTTATTGTAGGAACTTTCTAGACTTATCTAAAATTGGAACTGTTACTAATAGATTGATTAAGTTTAACTTATGGACTAACATGATATTGTGAGATTTGTTTATACATTGTTGAACCGTCGTGTTCACTAGTGTTATTGATGGTATTACAGGCCCGATTGCCCTTTCCGGTGCAGCAGCGCCCTCGGCGGGAGCGGAGGTGACCGCTCAGGTTCCTTCAGGAGGTTTAAATGAATGGAACGGACGAGATACCATTTGATACGGGCATCCGAGTGCGAGAAGGAATATTATATTTTGGGAAATGTTTTGTGAAGTCATTCTTTTTGTATAATCATTTTGGGATGTAATTAATGGTTATTGTTCCATGTTTTGGACATGCACTATTTGACAAGTAAATGATGGATATGATACATGTATAAGGAACATTATTTTATATACATGTAAATCGTATTTGATATTGTCAAGTAAAAATATTTCCGCAGATTTGTGTAATTGATAGGTTTATTGAGAATGTTATCCCTTGTGGATTTCATTTTAACCTCGGTTAATTCAGGATTTACAGGAGTAAGTATGGGCTACGGCTCGGGGTTATCGGATCTCGGGCCCGAATCGTGGCAACACCCCCAATGATTCCAGTCTCTGTGAGTGGCACCGAGCATGATTCTTTAACAGCAGACAGATTGGCATCTATAACCAGAAACGGTGTCCCACAGTACAGTAGTTACATGGTTGAGACTTGAGACAGGAAATTTTCATCCACGGATGATCCGTAAGTGGAGTCCATGGGCCCACTCTGACAATTGTAAATTCGTGCAGGCTTTCCTTATTACAATAGCAATTAATTTCTTATCTCAATAGCAATAAATTGGGGTTAAAGATACTGTTTTCACCCATACCATCATGTAAGGTCGTCACATGAAAAAGCACATGGTGTGAGATTCAGAGTTCAGACAATCAGACCATCAACAAGATAGGTCCCACCTAGAAAGTCCTTTCCTAATTAGCTCTGTTAAAGTAATTAGACAGTATCTTTCAATATTAAAAGAAAGAAAAAATCAAAAAACATCATTGCTTGGAGGGGAAAGAAAAAAAAAAAAACAAAAACCCTGCACTGTGTATTCCGCTTTGAAGGTTAATATTTGAAATTCTGTGAAATATTTTAGACAAGATATCCTCAAATACTTGCAACCAAACTGTCCAAACAAATTTAAATAATGGTATATGCACCCGCTATATTGATCAATGAAATATATATAGTTATATTTTCATCCACGTTGTCAATCCAATATTAGGATTTGCCAAATTGGTCAGTGAATTAGAAGTTTTACCTTACTATACTAGGTGAAAAATGAGAGATTTTCTCTCTTTTTGGAATTTTATAGTAATTTCAAGTGTAATTAATAGCTCTTCTTAGAAAGTAGTGACAAGGAATATTGAGATGTGGAGTTTCGATAAAGAAAAAATGTAATCTATCAGATTCGATTAGACTAGACTAGGATTCTTTTGGTTTCTTCTTTATTTTAGAGATAAAGAGTTTTTTAGATTTTAAATGATTTGGTTTACATTTAAAGAGATGTAAATGATTAGGAGGGAAAATTTGGAATGGAAGTTGGCATGATTGTTGTACATATTTTTCCCCCTTTCACCTTTGTGTGAAGTGGACCCAAGTCTTTTGCTAGGCTTTTTTATGTGTTCTATTATATCTTTTTTTTTTTTTTTGGGTTAAAGGATGGCCAAATTCCTCCTTGTTGCATGTTGTGTGCATGCAGAAGTGGAAACTCTTCATCCACAATCAACTGCACAAACATGATTCGGAGGTTTGCTTGCATCCGGGGATAAATAAAAAATCTCTTTCTTTTCCACTCTTGGGGCATTTCTTTTTGTAGCATTCTAAGAACTCATGCTGGAGAATTTGTAAATTCACCAGAAGCTATCTCTTGAGTGGAATCCCTAAATCCTCCATCCCATCGGATAATTTAGAAATGTTGAGAATTCCAAAGGTTATTCTTAACTTTTTGAAGTGGTAGAAATTCATAATTCGAACTAAAAAACCTTTGCATCCATAAATTCCAAGGGACAACCATCATGCTGGTATGAAAACTTTTAAAGGATGTGTCATGTGAATCACCGGTGAAAATTCCTACTTCTAAGGATTTTGATTTCCAAGCAAGAGGGGTTGCATCTATTAATTTTTATTTTTGCAAATCTGTACACTCTTTCATCTCCAACTCTTCATTACTACGTCAAATAAAAATTGAGAATTTTATGATTTATAAAATCTCTACCTACAATTTAAGTTCGTTCACAACCATTTCCAACTACTGGTTTCAAACCTTCCCCACATGTAGTCATCTTGGATTGCCATTTCCTTCAAAATACTGCCAAACTTCTGAGTAGAAGTTAAATTGGTTGACCCTATATTTGAAGAACTGGTGAGTTGGGTAGACCAAACAGGTCTTTAATGTTTGTTACAATGGCTATGGAATTTTAAATGG
Organism: Umbellularia californica; assembly: GCA_028538565.1. Classification (NCBI taxonomy): domain Eukaryota; kingdom Viridiplantae; phylum Streptophyta; class Magnoliopsida; order Laurales; family Lauraceae; genus Umbellularia; species Umbellularia californica. Next base: position 79,385,622 of record JAPQWN010000006.1, on the reverse strand, counting down.
CCCCTGCTTATAGTTGAAGGTGAATCTTGAATGGGGCTACTTAAATTGCCGACAGCACATTTGCTATTGGATGATCCTCTTGGATTATAAAGTGCATGCATTCCTCTCTTGTGACTGTACTACGCTGCTCTACAGTAAATGAATTCATTAACACAATGACATATTTCAATGGAGGAGTCATTTAGTACTATTTAATAGTGAGTTGGCAGTTGTCCTGGAACTCTACCTTAATTTATGTCTTCTACCGAACAAACCCAATCAATGTGGCATTGCTTTCTTCATAATAAGGAAGGTAGTTTCATTTTATCCATCTACCTCTAAGCTGAAGATGTCAATGGCATATGTTATCTGAACATTTGAAGTCCCTGATCTAAAAAAAAAAGGGTTATGGAGATAGTTTTTGGGTTTGGGAGATTTAGATTTAGACTCGGATCCATGCTTATACGATTCAGAAGTTGTCCAATTTGAATCCAAAGCTTATTACAAGCATTATGAAAAAATTGCTTTTTATCATACCCCATGTGTATGTGTTTTAGATATATTTATGAGCCCCATTGATTCAACTATATTCATTTTTCAATCCAAATATGGATCGAAAGACAGCTCCATCTTATATAAACCAGATTTGGGCGTGATGACACCACGGTTTTATCTCGGACCTAATTATGTTAATGATGTCTCAATATTTAGTTACTTAATGTAATGCCCCACTTACACCCATCACGGTTTTGTTTTTAATGGGCGTCAACCCATCAAAAGGCCTCATGCAAAATAAGGGTGTAAGTTCTATATATAACCCCATTCACTTTCCTCTTTATAGTCGATGTAGGACTCCGGAGCGTTACACTTAAAGGACACAACCCAAAAGAGTTGAGTTGGTTATGACAAGTTCTTCTATACCCGATTCAGAATATAGTTCATGTTAGCATCCAACACAACAAAGGCAAGAAAAACTAGATCTCAAAAATTGTGACTTATTTAAGGATTTGACTCAAGAAAGATGCGAACGAAGAAACAAAATTCATATATTATAGTTGGGATAAGACTTTGATGATATATATGAATAGATTTCATTCTAATATTAGTGTTATGGTGCTGCTTTTTTTTTTTTTTTTTAAGTGGTTGCATCAAAGCTAAAAATACAACATTGTCTCATTTGGAAGCTATGTTATATATTAGACTTGTTGGAACTGGGCTCAGGTCGATTGAAATTGGCTCTAGCTGCTTCCCAATCATCACAGCAGGCACGTGGGTGGCTTGGATCATTTTTCCAGATTCCATTCTGCTCCATTTGACTCTGCATGCCAGGAAACCCTAATTCAGACAAAAGGAGCAAATCAGCAAAACACAACCCCTGCCGGACATAATGCAACCACTCCTGTCCTGCTCCCACCACTGTGGCCACAAACGCTTGTGATCCAGCAGTGTATACAGTAATATCTTCTTTCGGCTGAGAAAAATGAACTGCATTTATTCTATGACTAAACCATAGTGTTCAATAGAGTTTGATATGTATAGATTGGGCCTGTCTTTGCTTGATCCAATACTCAAACATGACTCATCCACCGAATCATGATTTTTTTTAGGAAAATTTTATATGCACCACTGAAATTGCTGTACACACCCACTTTCCCTTGTGTGAACAGTGGTTCACTGTTCACACAAGGGAAAGTGGGTGTGTACAGCAATGCATGTAGGTGCATTTAGAATCACTCTTTTTTTTAAGCTCGGCATTGTAAGTTTGTTAGTGGGGTGTTTATGTGAAATCCAAGCTACTCAGAATCATTGTCATATAGTGAATTGTAACTAGGTCATTTCTCACTTTAATCGAATTTGGGTTCACTTTCAAATTGATAGTGTGTGAAAACATGTGCTGTAGCAAAGTTTCACTTTAACTGTGATTAGGCTGGGCCCATCATGTGTTCCTATATGACGGAGAGTCCAACACAAATAGTTGATAAATTTGGTAATATGCAAAATCAGTTCAGAGGTGGTCTCACTAATGGATTTGTACAATTGGCCTTAAAAGTATTTAAATTTTAATTAATGAACATTGAAATCTATAATGATGATGAAGATTATGCATATAAAGAGCTTGCTTATTTTGTGTAATGGAATACATAATAATGGTAAAAGCTTACTAAAGAAATAATATGAACTACTAAAAATAACCGTCTCCGCCTCATACCATTCACCTTTCACCTTTCACTTCTTTAATAATTTACATTGGAGTCCATTTAATCATGAATTCCTATATTTTCAATTTCCATGGATACGTACGGGCCAGAATTGATTGGGAAAAAGAATTGAAATATACATGTTACACACAATCAAGCAAATGGTATATATCAATTTTTTTTTTCTCTGAAAAAGTGATGCTACACTTAAATTGTGCATAAAATGGTTTATATTTTCAGCAGGGTAATGGAGACAGAAGAAACAATTGGGCTCAAATGCAAACTTCTTTCACATTGCAAAAACAAATACCACCCTGATACAAGACAATGGAAGCATGATTAATTAAAGGCCTCTCCTGTACAAATTGTCTGTATGCAATATGGTAATTGGAGATCAGATGAGAACAAAACCCAGTGTCTCTTTCGACTTAGGATTCTAAACTTATATCTTGTCTTTCCCTTGTAAAAGTTTGCATATAACGACCTTCTTACAATAATACTTTCAGAAAGCACCTCTATTTTTGGCTTTTACATACAACCATTTATGCTCCATTAATATTATTGGTCAAGTACCTTGATTAAAAGGGTAGACCCAAGAAAATTTTCTTGAGGGATCCATGGTGCAATTCTTTCAAGGGACTATATGTGAGAATATGATTTTCAATAAAAATTTGGGGGGCCGATGGCCCCTTGTACCCCGCAATTCCATCTCTCCTTGATCAATTACATTAATTCATCAATTTTTTTTATAAAGATAAAAATGTCTTTACCTTATAGAAGAGTCTTTCTCCTAAAAATTGACCTTATAATAATTGATGTAGTCAACTCACAATACTTATCTAGACAACGGACACGGAAAGGCGTCATCATGAAAACAATTAGTAAAGAATCAACTTCTTTAGATTATTAGATTATTAAAGCCTTTGATTTAATGAGCCTCAAAATCTGAATAATCTTTTAGTTACACATTTTTATTTCCCATTCAATTCAATAATGAGCAAAGGTCATATGAGTTATAAATGGAAGGAAGGATAGGAGCCATCAAGATGGCTCATATGCACATCATAGAACTGGACTAAATATGAATAATCTTGTCTCTCAACCCTCTAAACTTAACATATCATTTTTTACCTCAAAATTAGATGCATCCAAAATGAGCTGCAGAAGATGAATGCTCATCCTTTCTAATCCATTTTGTTTCTAAAGTCCAATGAAAATTGTCAAAAGACCCCTTTCCTAGCCTTTTTGACTACAAGTCAAAATAACTTGAGCCATATTGTCATAGTCCCCTTGCCAGCTGAATGTAAAAATAAAAAATAAAAAAAAAATTGGAGGTGTTCATTTGCAAACATAAAAAATGACCCAATGACTATAAAAATTTCCCATGCCTTTTTACTAGGGTTTTACACCAGAGAGAGAGAGAGAGAGGCATTTCCTCACAACAGATAAAAACACCCAAAAAGAATAAAAAATCAGAACACAACACAAGAAAAGAAAACCAAGAGAGAAGGAAAGAAAGCAAACAGAGAAAAAGTAGAGGACCAGAAAACTCAGATCCAGTTCCAAACTCAAAGAAAGCCATTGCCATTGCAGAGAAATGCATCACATTAGCCCTTGAAAGATCCAAATTTGCACTGAAATGGGAGTCTCCCACTCCAAATCCAAACCCCAAAGACGAAATCCCTACGCCCCAAGAGAAGCAATCACCACCCCAAAACCCCCCACAACACCATCTAACCCACTTCAGGGAAATTCCCACAATCACAAGCCGAAGAAAGATGATAGAGAGGTCGGGAAGCGGTCGCCTTTCTTCCCCTTTTACAGTCCTAGCCCCGCTCGGTTTTTCTCGAAGAAATCTCCGGCTCCAAATGCCAGCACTAATTCGACCCCGAGAAGGTTCTTTCGGGGGCCTTTCCCGCCGCCGTCGCCGGCGAAGCACATCCGGGCGGTGCTGGCAAGGCGGCATGGGTCGGTGAAGCCGAATGGGGCGGCGATAGTGCAGGGGAATGAGGCGGAGGGAGGCGGTGCTGGGCTTGATAAGAGCTTTGGGTTTTCGAAGAACTTTGCGAGCAAGTATGAGCTCGGTGGGGAAGTGGGGCGGGGGCATTTTGGGTATACATGCTCGGCGAGGTTCAAGAAGGGGGAGCTGAAAGGGCAGCAGGTTGCTGTGAAGGTCATTCCCAAAGCCAAGGTGAGAAATTTACAGTTTTTGGATTAAGAATTTTGTGTTTGGTTTGTTGTAAAGTAATGGGGTTTGGTGGAATATGTGTCTGTTTGGATGTGCCAAAATTTCAAGTAATTTGAATGTCTTGGTGGTCTGGTTTTTTGTTTTTTTGTGTTTTTTTTTTTTCCTTCTTTGGTTTTGAATGTGTTGGCATTGAAAGGGAAAACCTAGTTGACTGATAGGGTTTCTTTTCTTTTCTTTTTTTTATTTTCCCTGGACTCTTTTTGGGGGTCCAAGTTGTTTTTGGGAAAAATTGGCTGGAATTGAGATTTGGGGTTTGGTTGGATTATGGGTCTCTTTGGATGTGCCCAAAATCTCCAGTAATTTGGATGTCTTGGTGGTCTGGTTTTTTGTTTTTTTGTTGTTTTTTCCTGCTTTGATTTTGAAATGTGTTGGAATTGAAAGAGAAAACCGAGTTGACTGATAGGGCTTCTTTTCTTCTTCTTTTTTCCCTGGATTTTTTTTGGGGGTCAGTTGTTTTTGGGAAAAATTGGCTGGAATTGAGATTTGGGATGGTGAAGTGGATAAAAACAGCATTTCTACTATGCATTTTCTAATTTTTGTGTTGCCCAAAATGTTATGCTAAATATCTATATTGGGGTGATGTGGTAATTAGTGGTCATCGAGCAGTTTTTTTTTTTTTTTATCTGTGATGATTTTGATTTCATGATGTGTAGAGATGGATCGGTGTAGATGCATACTCTACTAGGATTCCACTTCCTCTGTTTGAATTTCATGTGGACATGAATTTGTTTTTGGCTGATGATTTTTGTTTTGGTGTTTTTTTCTTGTACGTATGTAATCTTTTACAATACTAACAGACATCCATTATTTATAAAAATGTAATATATCAGAGAACTTGTTGCTCGTGCTACTTCCTTTTATTAAGTCTTTCAGCATTGCTTTCTCTGAAATGAAATCCGTTTCAATCTTGAATCGGGGACTATCCAGCAAAGGTTTTTTTTTTTTTTTTTTTTTTTAACTTATGGTTTACTGTTTCTATCTCAATTGATAACTATTTGGGTGATAGCTTGCTTGATGGTTACTAGTTTACATTCAAACTTCTGTAGTTGATACACTGTTACCGGATTTGGGAGGAGATGGTGTGCGCAAATTGTTTCTGCTACTTTAGATGTTGGGTTATGCGTCAGTTTCATCATAATGCTGTTCATCAATTGTATACGGTCCCTTTTTTGGCAGATGACAACAGCCATTTCCATTGAGGATGTCAGGAGGGAGGTGAAAATCTTGAGAGCTCTGTCTGGCCACAACAATCTTGTGCAGTTTTATGATGCATATGAAGACCATGACAATGTGTATATAGTAATGGAGTAAGCTTGAACCCAGAACTGCTATTGAATTTTAGTTTATAAACATGAAGTTAGATGATCAAGGATTTGATGATAAGAAGAAAAAGAAGTGTTTATTTTTTCTTCCCCTTTTGTTTCTCTTATAATTATATATTTTGGAATCCTTGTTTGTCCCTTTTTTCTTGAGTTCAGAAACACCTGGTGCTAAACAGTAGAGATATTAAGGTTTCAGAAGTTAAACGTTTGAATGTTACTGAAGTTGTCCTTCTGATATTGGAATGATCGAAGTCCTGGTTGCCTTGTGGATGTTCATTCTCTTGGATTTCTTATACATGGATGTCCTATCAGAATATCTGTTAGCTTTGTTATATACTAGATTGAAAGGATGATGATTTTGACAATTCCCATTTACTAATAAGGGTATGGTTTGAAATATTGGTTTTGGTGGCTGCAGAAAAAATCATTCATATTGATGGAGAACTCCGGAATGCATGTTTATTATATGTTTACAGAATACATATACCTACATATTGAACCTAATAATATATGGTTAGTGATGCCAGGTCCTGATCTATCGAATCCAATGTTTCAATCTCTCAGTTAGCACTAGCTAAGTAATATTTGTTACATATATACAATTTTTATTTTATTTTTATAGTACTTCACAACTTATACAACTAAACTAGTATTTTACATACTTATATGCTCATACTCTCTCATCAAAGGATGATACTTTACAGTGTACATATATATATATATATTTGAATGATTGTACAGATTATATTATAACCATGTTGGTAAAATATGATTGCTCGTGTTAATATACTTTGAATTGATCTGCATACTGCATGGTAGTTTGAGAGTTTGTACTGAATGAATGTGTGGATTGAGTGGAGGACCTGGACTGCAATGTTGGAATAGAATGCTTTAGAACTTAATGTCTCATTATCACATGTTTCAGGTTATGTGAAGGTGGGGAGCTTTTGGATAGGATACTCTCCAGGTGATTTTTTTGATATTGTTATATGGATATTACAAAGTGATTATATATAAAGGCTACTTGCTTATGTTTGGTCCTTCTTTGTAAAGGGGAGGAAAGTATTCGGAAGACGATGCAAAGACTGTTATGGTGCAGATCTTGAATGTTGTTTCATTTTGCCACCTCCAAGGTGTGGTTCATCGGGATCTCAAACCAGAGGTAATTCATCTTTCTGAGACATGGGGCTTTCATCCTTTTTGTGGTTTCTTCTGAATATCAAATCAATATAGCATTATTAAGGATTCCTTTTGGTTGCTTGAATGTTAGATTTATGTAACTCATTGTCCTTTGTTAATTGGCTGAAGAAAGTCCATTGAACTGTCAGCTTCTGAATGTATTATATTTATACCTTATTTACTCACTAGAGTTTAACCTGTCCTTTTCTACTAGATTCCTTTCATATTTTAGTAGAAAATAATTAGTTGGTAGCATTCTATTTTCTTTCTAAGAAAAGAGGCACCCAAAAAAAAAGCCTACAAAGGAGAGGAAAAAAAATTTGTTGGTCACTTCACCTTTGTTCAAAACATAATAATCTTTTCTATAACCAAATCCTAAGGTTAATTTGATTATATATAAGCACATATTGGTTTTGTGGGTGTCACTTGATTAGGACTCATTTGGTTGACCGCAGGTAGATGGGATGAGGCTAAGATTGTAATGATGACATAGCAATTTTGTGGTTTTGTCATGTTCTCTCTCTCTCTCTCATATGAACTTTGATCTTTGTTGCGTCAGAATTTCCTTTATGCTTCCAAGGATGAAAACTCCCAGTTGAAGGCTATCGACTTTGGATTATCAGATTTTGTCAGGCCAGGTGGGTCCTTAGTGACCATGTTATTTTAACTGTGAGAACTGTCAGTTGTTTTGAATTCTCAAATTTGTCTACTGGTTTCTAATTTTTCAGTTGTTTTACAGATGAAAGGCTTAATGACATTGTAGGAAGTGCTTACTATGTAGCTCCTGAAGTTCTACATAGGTCTTATAGTTCAGAAGCTGATGTGTGGAGTGTCGGTGTGATTGCATATATTCTTTTATGTGGGAGTCGCCCATTTTGGGCCCGAACTGAATCCGGTATCTTTCGGTCTGTTCTAAAGGCTGATCCCAGTTTTGACGAACCACCTTGGCCTTCACTCTCTGCTGAGGCAAAAGATTTTGTCAAACGCTTACTGATTAAAGATTCACGCAAAAGAATGACTGCGTCTCAGGCTCTAAGTAAGTGCATCATGGCTAGTGTATTTTATTTTATTTTTCCCATTTTTCTTTCTCCCTTCCTTACGTACTCAAAATTTTGTGCCTGCAGGCCATCCTTGGATTAGAAATTACCATGACATAAACGTACCCTTGGATATTCTAATATTCAAGCTCATGAAGGCCTATATGCGTTCATCATCTCTGCGTAAGGCTGCATTGAGGGTGTGTATCTGATAATTGTCCGATAATGTTTTTGTTCTTTTTCTCGTCATGTTTATGTTCATATTCATATCATGGTCTTTTCAACATATTGTTTATATTATGCTCCTCGAGGCTTAAAGAGGACATTTAGGGCCTGTAGCATCAGAAAATGCATGGATGATGTTCCCAATATTGAGATAAGCCTTGATGTAATCTTATAACCTTGAGATATCTGTATATTAGGATATTCATCTCTGTCAAGATATGCACAATACAACTTAAACATGTATTTATGTCTCCCCCTTTTCTTTCTAAAAAGAAGAATAAAAAAAGAATAGATATATAGTTTTCTTGACCATCATCATATCGGCCCACTCACCAATCTCAGCCGTTTTCATGAAAATTGACTCCATTCCATAATCCATCTATTAGGGTCTAATTATCTAATGAGTGGATATTATGTAAAAATGCTGATGAAAGATATGTTTGAGCTTGCTTGAAACTCAATGTGGGCTCCTTGACAGCTCCATACCCTACCCCTTAGTTAATATTATGGCTTGTGGTTTGTTATTTTAATGTTACTATTAGATGTTAAGCTTTAAATAATTATTGTAGACTTTAAAAAACTGCTAAACTATTGAATGTTTTTAAATTCACCAATAAGGAATTACCATTACTCCTTTGAAATTTAACTAATCCATTGCAATGTTTATTACTTCATTGTTTACACTAAAACTTTTACGCTATTTTTTTGTTGTGATGTTTTTGCTGATTATTTATATTTAAGATAAATGTTTTGTTAAATACGATTCCCAGTTTATAATCCTATATTTTGGGATTTGCAATTGGACACCTCATACTAGGGGTGCAACTTGCGCTGGGCAAATTTGAATGTGACTTGACCCAACCAAACCTAAAATTCAGGTTGGGCTTATTTGGTTCAGGCTCAGTCCTTAAATTTGAAACCTGTTTGGAACTGGGGTTGTAGTTTGGGTCTCATGTAACCCAAATTTAACCTCGGTGCCAGATCATGTACAAAGGTACAAACTTGTGTTTATGTATTGTTTACAATATTAGCAAAACATTATATACAACGTTTAAATTTTATACCCTTCTAAAAACCCATTAAAAAAAAAAAAGAAGAAAAAAAGAAAAGAAAAGACCCTTCTAAAAACCTAAAAAAATCAGGTACCTGATCCAACCTGATTTCAATTGGGGTACTAATTTACAGTTTGGGTCAGACGGTCAGGTATGTTCCGAATGATTCTTGACCTCGGGCTCAGTTTTGCTCTGGCATGCGTGGACTAATGCTTGATCTGACTTGCACCCCTACCACATGCTAGTATTGGATTCAGATACATGTATCCATCCTTGTGTAACTTGCTCTATTTTTTCCTCTTTACAAATTTGGCTTTGTTTCCTTGTTACTCAGAAAGCTTTCATTTGTCTTATTGGTTTCATCTTTGTTTTTATGCACATGGCCAGATATGATAATTAGAAAGGGATGTGTTTTACTTGGTTCTTTCACCAAATGTGTTCTCAGATATATATTAAACTTTATTTCATTTGTACCTGTCATAGGCTTTGTCAAAGACCCTGACTGTTGATGAGCTATTTTACCTTAAGGAGCAATTTGCACTATTGGAGCCAAATAAGCATGGTTTCATCTCTTTAGAAAACATCAAGATGGTTAGTCTCGGTTTGTTTTCTTTTATTATTAAAGCAATTGAGATTGTCTACTTGATGACAGTTGAAGTTAGTAAAGATATGTTGAAGCTACTGATGATGATTTTAACTGTTCTTTGTCAGGCATTGATGAAAAATGCGACAGATGCAATGAAGGATTCCTGCATTCATGATTTTCTTTCCTCGGTATCACTTTTCCCTCTTTAGATTAGCTGCAGTTGTTCCTCATTTCCGTATGAAGGATTCATGCATTATGTGGTTAAATGCGTGATAAACATAGCTAACATTTGTTTCTCTATCATGACAGCTGGGTGCTCTTCAATATAGAAAAATGGATTATGAAGAATTCTGTGCAGCCGCACTAAGTGTGCACCAGCTTGAAGCACTGGATAGGTGGGAGCAGCATGCTCGGAGTGCCTATGAGTTCTTTGAGAAGGATGGGAACAGAGCTATTGTCATTGATGAACTTGCGTCGGTATGTTGAATTTTTTTCCCTTATTAGATGAAGCGAATTGGCCTATGCTTGCTCTCATGCATGGAAGCTCTCTGTGTTTGTGCTTGGGAAGGAAAGCTGGAACTCAAGCCCAACACATACTCATTGAATGGAAATTTTGAGTTACATTCCACTGCTCTAGTTTATCTATGCGGGGCATATGGACTTGTTTCTTTTAAGTGCCCTAATTTGATTGAGGTTGAAGATGGGAAGTTCCAACCCAGTACATGTTGGTTTATAAATAAGAATGTAAAGGAAGATACCTTATGTTTTTGGATTAGGCTGATTATTTTATTTTCTAGATTTTTTTTAAAAATTCTTTTAAAATGGAACTTTTAGACTCTTCACATGCATTTGCGAAAACTTGAACTTCTTGCTTTCACAGTAGTTGAATCTCGCTGCGCTGATTCAGTAGTTGCTTATTTCTGGTATTTGGGGTGTTTCAGGAACTAGGACTTGGTCCGTCTGTGCCTCTTCATGCAGTTCTTCATGATTGGATCAGGCACACTGATGGGAAACTTAACTTTCTCGGATTTGTTAAATTGTTGCACGGTATATCTAGCAGGAGCGTTGCAAAGCCTCATTAGCAACTGCAGCATGTTCAGGGACTTCCTGAATAGTCCATTCTTTGGCTGCATATTTCATGACTAATTCTTCCCTAAAATCAACCCCTGGGAGGGGGCAGAGACGGTTTCAAGTTGCTCTTCCACATTATTCGTGGTGTTCTGCAGTGGCATGTGTCCCAGGCAATCTATTTGGCATTTTTGGTGTGTAACGGGAGATTGTGCTGATCAGAATTGTTTCATGAGGGGTGGGCAGATTCAGTTCCTTACATTTGTAGTCATTTTGCTCTTTTATTGCTGCAACTGTGAAATCCATTGTTGTTGCTTGCTGTAAAATAAGTGTATCATCATGTTTGGGGTGACCTATATTTTTCTAATTTCCACACTCGCGATCTTAACACGTTCACATATTTCTTGACAATCCCACACATCATTTAGTGGACTGGGATCTGGCTACCTTATGATTGTAATTGAAAAAAAAAAAAAAAAGGATCTCAAGCATGGAGGGGTTTACTCAAGACCCTGTTGCTTTCTTTGGTATGTATGATATGGGTGTTGGAGGTTAATATTGTGGCATCTACTTCATCTAGAATTCTAGAGAAGCCAATGCTGAAATTGAACTAGCTCTGGAATGAAAACTTGTTAGAATTTTTATGCTTCTCTTTAGTTTTTCATCTACCTGAAGGGTCTTATCCTTTCGCATTCTCATATTATTATTATTATTTTTTGTGCCTGTTTGTTTCATGGTATTGAATGTACTAAAAATGGTTAAAAATGTGTTTTTTCAAAAATGACAATCAAATTATCCCCTCTTTAATGGAAAACGATTCAAGGGGAGTTGGGAAGTGAATACCCGGCCCCAAATTCAAAATCCTAGGAAAGTAAGGGTTGCATCTAATTGCTTGCTTGATGGCAGATATAATTTGGGTCGGATCCAATAAGACTTTAAACCGTATGAAATGTCCACTGCTAATTTTGCTACACAGTTTTGTATCAAGAACTTGACTCAGGTCAAAACTTAAATGCCCACCCACATTAGAGTTAGGTCAGCGCAGGTCACCACCCTCTTAACCCAACTTATCACCATCCCATACTTGATCAGATCAACCTCTTCCCCAAAAGAATGAAAAATTTTTTTAACAGGAGAAATTAAAATGTGTATTGTGAGGCTGGCATCTCAACCAAACCTGGTAGACCAACCACTTGATCCGACCTAAACCTTTTTAGTTGAGACCTGTCCAGTTGAGTAATAGATATTTCAAACCAGATCCATCCATAAATATCACTTTAATCTAAATTGATATTTGGGAGGGGACAGGGCTTTCGTACAGTGGCTTCTACTTTCAAAATAAAGAGGGCCTACACTGCAGATCTGGCTCACCTGAATGATATTAGCTTAACAGAACATGCTCTTTTTCTTAGTTAGTTTATGAGTAATAATGACATTTCAATGGTCAACGTCTTAACAGTTGGGTTTATTATACTAATTTCCATTTTTAAATCTTATTCACCTTTGGCAGTAAGCTACTGTAGAATATTGCTGTTTCTTATCATTTATATGCTCTTAAGTCTCTTAATCAATTCCCCTTCCAACTTTATATAGATCAAGTTCTGACCATCATTTCTACCATAAAAAAAAATCATTTCAAGCTAATGACTCAATAGGTCTCAAATATTTTATTCACTGAAAGGTGCTGCAGCATGTGAGACAGTGGAATCTCTAGGGCCCCTTTGGATCGTATGTTAACTGAATGAGGACAACATAGTTTAAATAAGGACTCAATCATTTAGAAAAGCCAAGTCACACCTGTATTTGAGTTGTTTTCTCCTCTCACCATCAATTGTAAGCAAACAGATTAACATATAATTAGATTTACAGGTAACCCAAGCTCTGATGATCCAAACAAAGTCAATGGGGTTGCTCGTGCATGTGGGAATTAGTTTCTAACAATATTTTTTGATTTATTTTTGGCTTTATTATTATTATTTTTTAATGTTCTCTCTGTAATTCCCAAGTTCTGCTGAGTGATCAATTGAGACGACAACTCTGCATGATGTTAATGGCCAACATAAATTTGATTGAGGTCATCAGACCCTTTGTTTTAGTGGATTAATGACAGGAGAGAGAGAGAGAGAGAGAGAGAGAGAGAGAGAGAGAGAGAGAGAGAGAGAGATCACAAATTACATGGAAGAATATCTTTGCATTATTTTGATGGGCATTTTCCAAAATTCATGTTCTTTCACACTTCATTTTTGTGCAAGGAAACTTGACAAAAAAGACATAAGCCTTCTTCATGGAATAATCACCTTCATGGCCTTCCTGTCTTGGGATTGAGGTGGACCAACATAAATTGAAGACTCCAAAAGAATGTTCCATAGCATACACCAATTTAATGGAGCTGTGGTTGCATATCATCCAAGATCCTTGGTGGTTAAAACTTTTCACACTTCGTGTGAACCAGTCACCTCATCTGCATCACTTGCACGGTCGCACCCGTCCACACTCCACAATGTAAAGTCTCCCACTCACTCAGCCCGTGTTCTCATCAACTAACCAATGCCTAAGAATATAAAAAGAAAAAAGATGGGGTTCAATGCAGACAAAATAGGAGAGTTTCAGAGCAAAGCCTCAAACAAATATAATATACTGAAAGAAATAGTTCAGCTGAGGCATGTTCGTACCTTATGGACTTGATCATTAAGTTTCAAGGCATCAAGAATGCTATCGACCCAACTGCCATAAAAGGATAAAAAGAGGTAAAAAAAAATGTCCCATGGAATCAGTTTAATGATTGCAATATATAATTGGCCATTGCCGCTTGATTGCATTAAAATACATAGGTGAATTACTAGAGTGATGGCCTAGTATTCATTTTCCATCTTTTGATTCTACTTCCTAAAAGTAAAGCTAATTTGATTCTTATTTCCATAAAAAGGACAAGTTATTTGACGCTTGTTTTAGGAAATTCACCTTTGATCTTCACCTTTAACTACTTGGAATGAACTATGTATTCATTTCCTATCAATTTATGCCGCTTTCAGAGCATGCCAATTCACAGGGGTAGGTAGGATGTGAAGGGGGATGGCTGGAACTTCACCTTAATTGGGTGATTGTAACCATGTATTCAAGGGCCTACAAAAGGGATTGTTGGACCAACACTTTTGTTTTGATTCATCTACTTTGAAGGCTCCTTGTGTGGACTGTTTCCACCGAAACCGATGTTATCCCGGCCTCGCCAATGGTACCAATCAGAAAAGGCCTTAACCCCCACCTTTTTGGCACAGCAGCATCTCAGCCGTTGTCAAGGTGGGACTGGTCCTGGTAGAAGTACCGACCACATCCTTCCGAGCTCAGCCTCGCGCTGGCATCCTTGTCCGATCTCAGGCATAACTGACCTCGGTGCCTTCTCCAGTTCGGCCCCTCGGCCGAGGTGAATACTAGGCGTCCAGTTCCCATTATGAGATGGGACGGGTGCTTTATAGGGAGTCTCTGACAAGTAGGGTGGCCACCGGCCATTGATAAGGGCTCGTTCCTATCAACAGATCACATCCACATTTATGTGAGGGATTTGAAGGGAGATCTGATGGAACAAGTATCCTCACCTACCCCCACTAAGGATCCCAGGTGTGGACTGATGGGACAAATATCCTCACCTACCTCCACTATGGAATCTTCTACTCTCCTCTATATATGCCTGCATGAAGAGCCATGAACAGGTACATGCAATATACAGCCTACACTATTATTCTGCTAGCACCTTCTTCTCCACTTCACCCTAGTTCAGTGACTGCACTAACTCAGGCGTCGGAGTGCCTTTGGCTGACAGCAGCCTCTGGCCCTGACCGTTCTTTCTTCCCTTTTTTCAGGATTCAGGCCGTCAGTGACTTCTCCGATCAGCTGAACAGGATTTTCCTAATCCCCTTCATCACCTAAACTAAGTCCGTAATAATTTAGGCACGCACACTCCTAATCACCAAGGTTATAGATTACTTTATGATTAATAATGATCAGTAAGTATGCATAGGCTGTGTATGTAAAAAAAACTGGGATGAGCTCAACCTTATTAGGAAAGATAGAAATAAGAAAAAATATTTGATTGGGGTTTACCCTCTTCTATTAGACTATCTCTCTCTCTCTCTCTCTCTCTCTATATATATATATATATATATATATAAGGAGATGCTCCCACCTTACTAGAAGAGATACGGTGGGGCCCCTCACATCCATATCCAATGCCAACAACTTAAATATGAAGGTCCTCACCTTCCCTCTCATAGTAAGGTGAGGGATGCTCTCATCCTTATACACCAGCCGCCCCCCCCCCCCCCACACCCACTATGAGAGATAAGGTGGGGGCCCTCACACTACATAGGTAGCATTTGCATACAGAAAACCAGACACACTGCAAGCAGCACATTACCGTAACACCTGTTGCAGCAGCAGTGCTGCTCATGCCCACCTATGCGCAGCTCACCGAACCAAGCCAACACACCCTGCCTTCTGATAAATCGTCTGATTCCACCCATTTGCCCTTCTATCTTTCTCTTGTTGATCTACCTTTTTCCATCAGAGATGAAGCTCATCGCTACTTGTGGCCTTGAGCTTCAATTAGCAATCCTCCATAAATGGCATGCCCTGTTCTTGGCTCTGCCATTAATGCCACCCAGCAGTCCTCAGGGTGCTCTTGCTATCCCAGCCATTAGTATAGTTGGACCAATGGCTGTGAATGGCCTCTCTCCCACTGTTCACGCTCCCTAATCAAAATTTTAAACGATGAAGATGACTACCTTCTAGGTTATGTATAGTTGTCTGTTTACTACTCTTGAAGGGGGGTTTTACTTTGCGAGTCCGTAGCTATTCACACACCTAAGGACTTTCAGATTCTAAGTTATTTCGGTATGGGCGTAGATTTTGATTCATTTGCAATAGTTAAAAGTACTTCCAGAACTTCTACAAGAACACGGAAATTATTGGACTGGAGCACACTGATTTAATTGTCATTGCAGAATGGAAAAAAGGAAACAGTAACTGCCTTAGGTGTACTTATGCATTTCATACAGAACATCACTGATTGAGCATGTCCCAGTCAGACCGCAAAAAAGCACTGCAGTTTTTAAGGAAAAGGAACCTGCCTGCTAGTGAGTTTTGAGTGATCCGCATGTAGCCTTTAGATACTAGATCAACTAAAGGAGTCTTGAATTTCATTACTGTTCCAAGAGGAAACACTTTCCAGTTTGAAGTTTGCTGACGGGTTATAACCCGAAGCATGTGAAGATCGCATTCTTAAGAAACTCATCATAATTTGACATTGTTATTAGAAAGTTACCAATCTAAAAAATAAAGTAAAAATTTATCTTTTTAAATAGTAAAAGAAATTTAAAAAGTCACAAAATGTGCACAATCGCATGTGCAGGTTAAGTAACCATTTAATCATTTTCAGAATTTTTTTTAAAAGCCCCAGCAAAAAGAGGACGAGCAATACCCTTCAAGACCAGGATATTCTGAGTGATAAACATTCTTCAAGCCTAGTCTTTTTGCAGCCAAAGCAGTCGTCTCACCAATGCAAGCAATGGAGTTATTCCAGCTCTCTGATCTTGAAATAAGATTGACCCAAGCACTGCTTTGAAGAAAGAAAATTGACTCAATGGTAGAGTAATAAACATTATAATATCAAAACACCAACAAAGGCCAGGGACACCTCATGAGGACAAAAGTATTAAATTTGAAGAGATTTAATTATTCCAGATATCTCTTAAGAACGAAGTTCAGGAAAAACCAAATTCCAAGTGGTTAAATACCACTGTAAGTCAACTTTGTTTCGTTTAGATTTTAAGGCATACAACCATCAAAGAAAGTGACTTTGTTTTTTTTATTTTATTTTATTTTTATAAAGGCCATCAGAAATTTCATTAAAAAAAGGAAAAAAAAAGGGCTGTAAGTGGTGAGTGCGAATATCTTTTTGATGATAAAAGCAATCTTGAGACGTTATTAGTTATTACCGTTTTCAATAAGGTGAATAACAGGGAAGACTATTACAAACTCTACAAGTTGGCTATGAAAGTCACCTTTCTTTTGTGTGTGTGTGCACAGGCATGCATGGTCATGTGTTCAACCAAATACAGGTAAATATACTGGTCTGGGACCAAGAACTATGCCAAATTAAACCTGACAAATATTAGGATATCAGGACACAACTATACAGATTCTCAATGTTTTCTACAACTAATGAGTCATTTTATTTTTTAAATTAAATTTTAAATATGCTTGCATGATAGTAAATTGATTGTCATGAGTACTGCTTACGTACTACTAAGCCACATATCCAACATGTAGGGGTGTAAATGAGCTGCATTAGGCCTAGCTTCGCCTAGCTTGAGAATGGCTGGAACATAACACAGGCCACCCTGAGCTCAAGCAGAGCCGAGCTTAGCCCAGCTTGAGCTTGGTTCAAATTAAGTCAAGCTAAACTTGATAGCACTAAATTGAACTCAAGCTCAAGCTAAGGCCTAATTAGAAATCAGGCCCAACCAAGCAAAGCTTGAGCTCGGACAATACATATCAAGTTTGAGCTTAAATCAAGCCTAACTCAAACATTATCAATTAATGGGTAAGTTTCATAAATGAAGTTTGTGCAGTTTTTGTTTTCTTTCCATGGAATTATATATTGTAAACACAATGTCTTGATTGGAATATTTGCTCATCATTTTCTGATTTTGAGTTAACCCTAAACTATGTAGGACCACTTAAACGAGCATTATTGATGTGACATTATCAGGGATTCACTTTTATTAATAATCAAGAGGAGCAAAGGGATAGAAGGCCAACGAATGGATAAGGAATAGCCTAAAACCAACCTTATTGGATAGATATCCGTATGTTTTATAGCAGTAAAGATCAACACTAAAAGAAGTGTTAAAATAGGGTCATTTTCATATAAAAATATTTATTCTGGGCAGTTAATAAGGTTGACACAAAATAGTTCGATTGTGAGAATATGATCATTTTTTTAATTTTATTATGTCCCCCGTGTGTGTGTCTATATATATATATATATGTATGTATGTATGTATCTATATATATAGGGAGGTGCTTTAGTGAGAGACACTCTCACCTAGATGGTGAGAGATGGGTGGGGGCCCTCACATTTAAGTTGGGGGTCCTTGCATTTAAGTTAGTAAGAGTGGATATGGAAGTGAGGGCCCCCACCTATCTCTCATAAACTTGGTGAGAGTGTCTCTCATAGGAGCACCTCCCATATATATATATATATATATATATATATATATATATATATATATATATGAGAGCATTTCTCACCTTATTATGAGAGATAAGGTGGGGGCCCTCATATTTAAGTTGTTGGCATTGGATATGGATACAAGGGCCCCGACCTTATCTCTCATAGTAAGGTCAGAGATGCCTCATAGGAGCACCTCCCATATATATATATATATATATATCTATATATATATATATATATTGATATTCCAATGGCAGCGAAGCTTGAAAGATCTAGGCATTGGCCCAAAGATATTGGTTTGAGCTTTCATACTATATCCAAGTGAACAGGAAAACAATGCTCACTGAAAAGAGAGAATCTGTCTAAAAAATAAATTAAACAGAAGTACAGAAATGAACCGACCATAAAAGAGCAAAACACCTAATGTTTATTAAACTATGGCCATACCGAACTGCAGAAGGTGAAGCTATTGCAATAACTGGAGCAGATAATGCTTGTGTTAATACTGTTAGGTTTACATCACGAACAGGTACCTGCAAATAAAAGGAAAACAGAAAATTTACTTGCACCCTTCATTCAGCAGCTTATCCATGTCAGTTGAATCACGAACATTTGCATGGTTTAGTTTAGCTAACTACCAGAAGTCTAGAATGATTATAGTTTTTCATGAAGGTGAACTTAAACTTCCAACATTAAATCTTATAATGATACCGTTGTCATTCAAAGAACAATGTCATCAACAACAATAACAACAATAAACTATACATTTTTCTTAATGATTACAAATTTATTCAGAAAATACGAGTAGAAGTAGAATCTTGAACATCAGACTCAAGAGGGGTATAAAGTTGCACCAACTTTGGCCTAGATATTAGCTAAAAATAAAACAGCTTTCAAAAGAAATAACCAGAATCTCCTCTATCCAATCAGCTGATTGCAAGGATGCATATCAAAAGAAGAAGCCCCTTGAATAGCTATAGTTGGTTATTGAAACATACAACTTGTCAGATCCCGACCCAGATTAGCCCGATTAGTGTGTACTTGTGAGTGTGCTTAAACTTAAGTGGGTTAGTGATCGTTGGTTTAGAACATGTTTGGACTTAGTCTTGGAAATAGCTTTGGGAATTTTGAGAGTGTTTTGTTTAAGTCAGACACGCTTAGGGATGCCCTGAGTACACGTGTGAGCATGAGAGAATGACTCTGGATTCTGATTTTAATTGTGATTTTGATTTCTTTTGAATGTTTTTGTTATTTTCTATAACTTTCGTGTTCAGTCCGTCCTTATTTCAAGCCCAAAAACCTGTGTTTTGGCCTAAAAGGGTAAAATTGTCTTTTCACACTCAAATCTGGACATGATTTTTGAAATCTCAAAACCATGTGAAAATTATACTTTTTAGAAACTAGATTTTTCAAGGATCATTTTATCCTTTTTCGTCAATCTCATCCGGGGCCCACAAGAGCATGTTTTAGCCATTTGAAGTTTTAGACCTGGTGGGGCGGTGGGGCCCACTCCCCACTTGCACAAAACGTGCCTTCCTCTCTTACACCTTCATTCACATGGAAAACTTCACTCCAGCTTCAGAAATCTCAGAGCGTAAGGGAGAACTCTTCTTCCTCTACCTTTTTCCTCTTGCATGTCCTAACATTTGGGCTTGAATTGGAGATTTGATCACATCATCTTCTTCCTCTCCTTCCAAGTTCTCCATTGGACCCATTTGTTTGGTGTTTTTAGCTGGACAGCTACTCCTTCCTTGCTTCTTGTGTGGACACCTCTAGGTAAGAGCTTCATCCCATGTCTCTAATGGAGTCCTTTTAGCTCCTAAGAAACTTGTTTTTCAAACATGCAACACCCATTTTGAAATGGTTCTTGTTTTTCAAATTTGTTGGGTTATTGAGGAGATTTATTGGGGCTTTTTGTAGATCTTGGTTCAGCTGTAGAGAGTGATCTTTGAGAAGATTTTGATTTACAGTTTGGATCAAGGCAAGTGATCCTTTTAGTTTGAATGTGCATGCAAGATAATTGGTACATTTTGTTTCTAAAGTGCGTTGGTTATACTTATCTAGCTTTCAAATTATATTATTTGTTTACAAAGCATAATTTGGTTTTCATTTCTTTACATATAAGTTATGTTAATTGCTCTCCAAAATTCTTGTTTACTGTTTTGAATTGAAGCTCCTTTTCTTGTCTTGAAAATTGCTTTGTTTAGTGTGATATGGAGATGTGGTGGTGATAGGAGAAATGTTGTTGAAATGATTGGGAAATGGTTGTCATTGGAGGAGAGCATGGGGGGCTCATTTTTGTGCAAGTTATAGCCCTTGGAATGGTTTAGAAAGGGTGGAGATTTATTTTGGGAATGAATAGAACTCAAAAATTCAGCAAACAATACTTTCTGCACTCGAACGTTCGAACTTCGCTCCTGAGAGTTCTAACTCTTGGCCTCTTGGTTTTTTGCCTGGACTGAAAGTTTGAACTCAGCTCCTGAGAGTTCGAACTCTTGGTCGAAAGTTCGAACTCTACTCCTGATAGTTCGAACTCTTGGTAATTCTGATGGTTGACCGATTTTACGCAGATTTTCAAACGGGTATTACTTTTGACCTGTTCGTCGGATTTTCGAATTCTATATACCGTTGGATAGCTCTCGAAGCGAGGAATCCAGTGGTATACTTATCTTTATGATCAAAGGTTGGAAAATGAAGTGGATATTTAGATCAATGAAAACCAAAATACGTTAAGGGCTTTTAGCTTGATATTGTGCACTTGAAACTTGAAATGTTGTTCAGCTTTGGAGGCTCCAATCCGTGTTTAATTCCAACATTTGGGTTTCAAATACACATGGTTCAAATGAAGGGTCTTAACATATACTTGCGAAGCTTGTTTCGAAATCTCAGTTTTGACACGAATAATATCGTTTTGCAACCGTTTTGAATTGTAAGTATCAGCTTTGTTTTGAATTGTTTCAAGAACTAATATGGGGATCACTTCTTATGCTTTGCTTTGTGTTGCTATAGCTTATGCTATTTCTGTTTAGTCTTGTTTTGCCTAGTTTTGGTAAGTGATTTCCCCTATCTTCGATTCGTTTTGTATATGTATCGCTTTGTTTTGTGCATTCACGAATTCAGGTGAATACCACTGAGCTTGGACTGCCCCTTCAGTCTAATTCACTAGTCCAGGGGTCCTTAAACATATGGACTATCTGCAGATTAGTCGTGTATTTATATACACATTTTTGTTTTATTCCGGTTCCACGGCCGGCTCCCCATCTACCTTAAGTAGCATGGGATCTCGTTTTGCTTTGTCTTTGCTTACTCTTGTCATGATAGATAAAGGATGAGCTCAATGTGGATTTACCAATCATGATATTATATGTATCCATGATAGTTTTGTTTATTGATATGCATCTTAATCATGAATTGTTTTAAATTCAATAAGTGGTTTTAATATTGTTTCTTTCAAAATTTAATCGAACTATGCTCTTTCCTAAATTGATTACCTGCCAAACCGTCGTGTTTGATCCTTGTTGTTTTGGTGCCCAGGTGCATGTGATGTTGCCCTTGAGGAGGAGCACCCGGAGGAGGCTGTTGAGCCACCCCCAGCTAGAGAGTGGCAGCTCGACGACGTCATCTAGACGTCGGGTGGGATCTCGAGCCACGTTTCATTTTGATATGGGCTTCATCTTTCGTTAATTTTGGGTTGTATTGGCCTTTGTTGGCCCCTTATGGGTTGTAAACTTAACTTTAACATACTTTCCTAACTTTGGAACTTGAACAAATTTGGGAAATGCTTGTCTTGATGTGATTTGCTACACGCTTCCGCAACCATGATTGTATGAGCCTCCATTTTTTGGGATCCTCACAGCAGGAGCCTATGGGAAACCGTGTCGCAGGCCCGGGTCTCAGTCCGGGGTCGCGACACAACTAAAGATCCAGTGATATATATTGCATTAGTCTAAATTTTATAGTGTACTGCAAATTATTTAACCAAAAGGCAGTTGACACTAGATCGATGAGATAAGGCTTTGGTTATGATGGCAAAGGATTTAGATATCACATGATCACACTAGTAACCAGTCCAAGAAGCTGGCCAACAATCAAATCTTAGGAAGTTTTGCTAAGTTCTTCAAACTAAAAATAAAAGCAATAAAAACTTGTCTGATGCCCATACAGTGGGAATAACTTAATATGATTCACAAAAATATGATTATTGATGACATGATGACTAGAAAATATGGACAAGCTTCTCAATAAAAAAGAAAAGAAAAGAAAACCCAAGAAACTCCCACAAAATATATTGAGAGTTGAAAACTTTACAGTGGAGTATGTATTCAGCCTTGTGACCACGAATCCACGATCTGACAACACTTCTTCTGCAGCAACAAACTACTGCATCAGCCACTATTCTCATCGTTACCCTCTTTAATTATATGAAAAGAAAAGCTGATGGTAAGCAATTTTTTTACCAAACAATGGCATCTATTTCAGCTCTGAGATCTTCCACAAAATGAGTTAGTTATGTTCAGAGCAATTCGGTAGTAAAGACAGCTATATTGGTTTGTCAATGGCCTAGTCCACTCAACTCAATGATCTGATGGAATCGTTACAACTGATTCGGGTCAGGTCTGGGTCCATGTCAATCAGACCCACTGGATCCTAGGGATTTGTTGACTAATGAGTATTTAATATTTGTTAGGATAGGCTTTACTGAATGCCCAATATTAGTTAATAAATACAGAAATGGGTGGTTGGCCCAACCCTTGAGTGAAAAGGATTGACTCACTTCTAAGTTTCAGGTGTCAACAGGTTAGGAGTAAACTTTAGATCTGGGTATGTTGTTCAAGTCAGCTGGGCTACTGTATGGGTCATGACTAATAAGTTTAAATCCAGATCTAGTCATTTTCGTTCCCAGTATGTCATTTCTCCAATTGGATTGGATCTAATTCTAGTTAGCTCAAATCCATATTAAATCATCCATGATCCAACTCCAAATCTGACTTGCTTGCTGCCCAATGGTGCTAATATGAATCTTAGAAACTATGATTAATATTAATATCTACAAAAGATAAATGAGAAAATCAGAATGATTCAATCCACCTCCAACCACTACCTGGCAAATACTTCAGAAATACACCTCTATCAACAAAAATAGAAGGACAAGTAACTAGCGTACTTAAACTCAATCAGGTACAATTTTCTCTACTTGAGTCAAATCCAGTTTTAATTATTTCAATTCCATCTCACATCCAGGTACATTATTGCTCGAATCAGAGCAACCTAGATATGACCCAATCACAACCAGTTATAAGCCCAAAGGCGATGGTATGAGATTTTGGAATTATTACTCAGGACTAAATTTCTATTAATAATTTTTTGAAATGCGACATGTGTATCTGACAATTTGAAACAAGGGAAACGGAACCCTAAAGTACACCTAGGAACAAGAGCCTGTAGCACAGTTAGGAGGTCCTAATTGTTGCAACCACAAGGTTGCAGATTTGAGTCACATGACCTACTTAAAAAATAAAAAGAAAAGAAAGCATAGCTGCCTGACAACACTCAGCATAGCTTAAACAAAAAGTCTCATCCAGAATTTCAGACTCTCACATTCATCTATTGATTGCCAACATGTAATATTCTAGTATCAAAATAACAAATAATATGAAATGAAAAGGGTTCATCCACTCACACATACAAGACATTAGAGAGAAGCAAAAGATGCAATGTTAAAACCCTCGAAACAGAAGCAATAAACATACCAATTTCATTGCCAGCCTTCACAGAAGCAGGATACAGAACAGTGCATGTTTTATTCCGACACTTTGGAAGCTCTGAAGCTAAAACCTTGCCAATTGCTGGAAAATATGATAATAGAATATCATTACCACGGTGATAATAGAATGAAAACACCCAATCTTCACAATTCAGAAACTCAAAATGTCAGACAACACATAAAGTTATGACTGATAAAAAAAGATTTGTTAAATTGGGATTGATTTCTGAGTTAATCATCAATAGGCAGCAATCTATGCTGCAATTCATCCCCAGCAGAAAGGGCATTTGTGCATGTCAAACAATAAAAATCAAATAATGTGCAAATAATAAGGATGATGCACTAGACCCCAAAAGTAATACTGGTATGAAAATCTAAACAACCGGTTTGCACATTGATCTGAACCACCGACCATCTTACTAAACTGTGCATTAGAAAAAAAAAAGGGTAAATTAGGATCATTTGAACAATGCATTTTAAGGGAGAGAGATTTCCTCCTACAGAACTCCTGTGCGGTAGCCGTGTGGGATTTTTGGCCCCCACTTTAATTCATTGGGGGCCCATTTTGTGGGTGGCGGGGATTGAAAATCCCACGACGCCCTTGTGCGGGACACTCACAGGTGAAATTTCTGCTTTTAAGACGAACTTTATCTAAAATGTCAAAAGCATATAAATTCTATACGCATGATAGATGAATTGCCACAAAGCAAACACTAACAAACCAGCCTATCTCAAAGCAAATATTATCAAAGGAAAGCTTCACACAATTTAGGATGTTACATATCATGTACAAGTAAGCACGTACCTTTTGATGGCAAAAAGGCAACCTTCGGAGATCCACCCCGCAACCGCTTTACTTCCTCAAAGATTCTTTCTGTACCAGCTCCCACCACCCCAATGCGAACATTTGGAGTTCCAGCAGCTCTACAAACGAATTCAACTAAGCAAAAGGTCAAGAACTATCATAAATATAACTTTCTGAATGGAAAATCAAGATTACTAGACCAAACAGCCCAATTGCCTTTTGGGTATCATCTAATTAGCAATAATTCCAAAACCCCAACTCTACAAACCATCAATCATCTTAAAAAAAAAAATTGCATCTCCCCAACTGAAACTGAATTTAAAGACTTTAGTACAAAAACCCCACTTACTTCCATGCATCGAGAAAGAACGAAGCCGCTTCAGGAGAGGTTATGACGATCCAATCAAATGCAGTGTCTTGCAACAATAAAACAAAGGAAAAGAAGAAAAAGAAATCAATCAAAACACACTGCTGTATGAACAGCAGTAAAGTTGCTTGTATGAGCTCAAAGACAGCATTTTTACCACTTAAAACAGTAGAAAGATGATTTCGATCGGGCCCTTTTATGTGTTCAATGAGAGGAAGCTCCAAACAAGGAACCCCATATCGACCCTGTAAAAAAAAAAGAGTACTTGTAATCAATTCTCTTTGTAATCTTCATAAGATTGGAAGGAGGAGGTGGTGATGGTGATGAGAAGATGGGTACCAAGGCAGTGATGAGGGTCTTGTTCTTGCCATGCCCTCGAGTGACGACGACCTTTGGCTTTGGCTTCTGCAACGAAGGAAGAGAGGAGGAAGAAGAAGAAGATTGGAGCTTGCAGGAAGGGGTGAGAAATCTCGCAGAAAGAGAAGGAGAAGAAGAGAGGGAAGAGAATGGGGCCATGTATTGATGGAAACGTGTAGGACGACAAGGGCTCCTTCCACTTTCGTTAAGAGTGTTTTTTCATTTGGTGCTTTGGTTTTGGGCCCGGCAATGTTTTTGTCCATAAGAAAAGGCCCACACTCTTGCGGTTATGTTTTTGCGAAAATAAATAGAATTAATGGCACGTTTGTGTAGATACTTGAAACTAGTTTAGAGGCCTTTTTATCTTTCATTGGAAAAAATAATAATTTTTCAGCCCCCGCTACAAGGAAAAGCTTTTCCATTTTTTAGTGTCGGAGAATTTTTAACCTATTTTTCGGTTTTTTCTCACAAAAAAGCAAAAGCAACTAACGCAATTTTTATTGGATCACACGGAGCAATATTTTCACAAACTTTACTTTTTTCATAGAAAATCAGATATACAAACGTGGTCAAGAGGAGAGAAGGTTGGACTACACTTCTCTCTCTCTCTCTCTCTCTCTCTCTCTATATATATATATATATATATATATATATATATATATCTTTCTCTCTGTCAGGAAGATTCGCTTGAAACACTAGGTTTTGCATGGAGAATATTGCTGCACTAAAATGATGATAAACAAGAGGCGCAAAAAATTTAAATGCAAGTCTCCTGCTTCCGTGGGGAATGTACAAACGTGCCCTAGGAGTTTTATGCACTTTAGCACCTGGGGCTAATTGAATGCGTAGAAATTCATGCCATAAGTTGTTAAAATGAAGACTAGAGGCATGTACAACAAAAATAAACATCATTTTGCACTTCTCACTCACCTCATATCCTTCAAATAATCCTTTATAGAGCTCAGCTCATTTGGATATGAATTTCTGTGTTCAATCCCTTTGTCATCTAATACAAATAAATAGGCCCCTAGGAAAATTTGGAATATAGAATAGAGTCATCATTATGAGTTTGTGTAGATAGAAGAATTTTCTGCTATAACTTTCACGCTCTTATTCCCCAGTAATTTTCATGCTCATCAAACATCTCTACTCACCGTTGAGTTGAATCTAAAAAAAATTATGGTTAATGGACCATTAAATTGTAAGATTCATCTGATAGGGCTGATTTTTTCACATGATCCTCATCTGTAAAGAGACTTTTCCATCAATATTACTCTCAATCACAGTTGAGCTTCCAAGTGGGGCCATAGAAGATGAAGTGCATAAGCACAATATGCGGTCCTCTTGAAGGTGGACATTTTCTATGTAAGGACTGCTCAATTGTTCAAAGAATCATTGCAGGTGGTATATCGGATATTGTATGACCATTTTGATGCACCCACTATTCAAAGACCACCTTTACATCAAAGGCCACCTTTACCTCAGATTTACTCTCTTGGAAAAGTGGACGTTTTTTCTTTGGCACACTTGAGATTTCTAACGTGACCACTTGCCACTGTGAATTGATCAAAAATGTTGTTGTTTCAAATTTAACCTTAATTTGCAGCAAGTACTTAAAAGAAGACAAAAAAATTTTTACTGTTGAAGAGGCCAAAGTTTTGATAAACACCATCCATATGAGTCCAACAGCTTTGACCACCCCCCAAGAGGGCCTCTACTTGTCTGAACCCCTCTGGTTTTTCCAATTTTAACGCGTAATGAGCAACTATCATTTGGCCCCAGCATAAGATTGATCATTTGGTAAATAATGTGGTTAATACAATCTCATACATTTTTAATCATATATGGTGAATCTTACCTTGGACACAACTCTTATTGTTGAAGTAAAATTCAGGATCATAACATACATTTGAGGGGGAGCGGCTGAGATTTTCAGATGGTGTACTTGTGAGTACTGGGAGTTGGGAAAAGTCCACATCAACATTGAAGTGGATGGTGGATAAAATGTCCAACAATCGTCGGCTTGTATAATTATAAGATGAATAACCCGATGGCCGAGTGCTGAGCTCCAAAACATGTGGGGCCCACATTTTGATCCATCCGAGTGGAGAAAAAATAGAGAAATCCTTGAAAGTCATGGCTCCTGGATTTGGTGCCCATCCTAATGGACTGGACCGTTGGATTGACTGTTCACTCATTTTGGATAATGAAAACTCATGGGCTGCTGATCAAGTTGTTAGGATGATGATCCGAGCATCCATCACCATGCATAGGTGCACGATGGGCCTAAAATGAGCCCCACCAGCTCCGCGCTCAGCAGAGGGCTAGCCACAAACACACAATATGACAAAGGGGTAAAATTACATTCTCATGCATGTTCTGGCATGAGATGGTGAGAGCATTCAACTGAATAGACACTGGTTGTGCTCCCTGCATTTTTCACATGGAACTTAAAATCAGAATACCACAGTTTGAGCGATTTGCAATTGAATTGAATCACTCAGTTCATTCCCATGGATGATCAATACTCATTGCTATTATATGCCTCCTCTACCAGAAATGACTGACCCAAACATGATGCGAGAATATGATCAGCATCACAATTTTTGAGGAGCCTCTACAGATCGTTTAGAGGCCAAAGTCAAAAATTCAACTCACATTCGGTACTAATGAGTCAAAAGCACTTGTGCGTGCCGAATTACTTTGGCGCTAACTATCACATTTTGCTAGCCAGTAATGAAATCATTAGTATCTTTCAACCATGATACCTGACTCTCGGCACATCATGCTCATATGATATTATGATTGCGTGACTAAATAGGGTACATGATATAAAAAAAATATCAGCAACGATCCATGTTCAACCGTGAAATTATGCACCCAACAAAACAATCTCTGGATCAAAGAATAGGATCTTTCAACCATGATATCTGACTCTTGGCAAATCATGCTCATATGATCTTATGATTGCCTGAATAAATAGGGTACATGATATCAGAGAAATATCAACAACAATCCATGTTCAACAGTGAAATTACACTTCCAACAAAACAATCTCTGGATCAAAGAATAGGAAATCAAAGGAGTTCCCAACTGCTAATGCAAAAAACATGATAAAGAAAAGAGCGTTTTTCTCATCATCAAAATTTTTTATGAGCTTACAGAATCTCAAAATAAATATAGGCCTCAAACCAATTCTAGTTCACCATAAAGTGATCATACAATTGCCAGCTAACTAAACTACTTGAGTGATGCTTCATGTCCATCTATTGTGATGGTGCCTGATCACACTAAGCTAATTCTATGGATAATTAGAAAAAATTAAAAAGAAAAAAAGGAAAAAATGGGAAAAACTAGCGTACTTGCTGTTGGTGACTACCATAAATAGGATAAGCCCCAGGAGCCGCAGCCGCGTACATGGTTGGATCTTGACGTGCTACGGCATATCCATAGCCATTGTAAACCTGGCTCCCATAGTACAAAATGTTCCACTGATTTCCAAGATCCGTTCTTTGCTGTCAGATCCATAAGAATAAAAAATCTTTATAAAACAAAGATATACATCAAAATATGACAGAATGGTTATGAGAATTCATGCCCCAAGGTTAGAAACAAGAATTACATAGTTCTACACTCTGTGACCTGAATAACTCTTAAGGTATCCAAGTAAAGGCCCTAAACCAAGCACCTCATAAATGACCCTCAGAATGGACAAGATAATATGCCCCAAAATTTCGCAGTTGGGAAAATTTTGGTGCTTCAACTGTTGAACTTCTCTTATTGAATGTGCACCATCAATCCTCTTTTTAGGCCACAAAGATTGAGGGGTAAGAACCTTCCGATCCCCCATGGGCCTTTTGTGAACACAAGCAAGGGTATAAAACAGACAAGACATGCAGCGCAAAGGATATAGAAGAGACAATATATGCAATAACATAGTTGTTCTATTCATCAATGCCGTCATCAAAGCCTAATCTCATCAGGTAATCGGTCAATTATGAGCCTTAAATAACAATAATGATTGTTCATGACCTAATCTACCTGCTTGTTTCCCGGATTGCGACCCCATGAAAGACGAATCGCTTGCTTCCCAATAATTATTCCATTCAACTTATCCAATGCTTCTTCGGCATTGTTTCTGCCAAGAGTTGAGCAAGTGAGAAACCAAAATAAGCATCAATAAAGAGAGAATCTAAAATCAATGTGTGATGGATGATTTAACATGTTGTATGCTTGCATTGAATCATATGCAAAGGATATTTACCGATGAGCAAATTGCACAAACCCACAGCCTTTCCCAATGGGGATCTTTACTGAAACAATTTCACCATATTGAGAGAAGGCTTGTCTAAGATCCTCATCGCTGGCATTTGGATCAAGTCGTCCAACAAATATCTACCAAAAGAAAGAAGTTAACAGTCACAGAATTGATCATATCAACACAATAAGGGCAGATCTGCACTCACTGTTGTGTTACTCAAATCACCATCAGACTGGAGAGCAACATTTGATGCATAACTACCTATCAATAATAACAAGGAGAAGGTTAAGGAAAATAACAAAGATTATTTCTTTTTTTGCCAACCTTCACTTGATTTTTTTTTTACCAAGTCTGCAGTTCAAAAGAATTGCTATGTGAAATGTCAAATAGACCTCTGAAATAC
This sequence comes from Umbellularia californica, assembly GCA_028538565.1. Taxonomy (NCBI): domain Eukaryota; kingdom Viridiplantae; phylum Streptophyta; class Magnoliopsida; order Laurales; family Lauraceae; genus Umbellularia; species Umbellularia californica. Next base: position 79,355,540 of record JAPQWN010000006.1, on the reverse strand, counting down.
AGTTCGACCCAGTATTTGTTAACGAAACCTTCTTCTAATTTCTATTTTCATAAAATTAAATATAGAAAGGATTAACTCCACAATCACCAATCTACTTGTAGCTCAAGTGGTGAGCCAACTCTCTATCCACGGACACAAGAAGGGATGGATGCTTGGGCCTCTTAGATAGGATCTTGGGGTAGTGTGGGTGTGTGGGTGTGTGAGTATCTAGCAGAGCAAAAAAAAAAAAAAAAAAAACACGAAGAAAGAAAGAAAGAAAAAGAAAACCACAATCTGTTAATACTGTGTCGGCCCTGATCCAGGGCCCACTTTCTGTGAGAAAAATTCCAATGTAGGTTCATATCCACTCAAAAAGGGTCCTATGTGGTGACATAGAAAAAGAAAAATTTAGAATGATAAGTTTCTTTTTCAGAGACAAGCAGGGTAAGACGCTGTTTGAATGGCCAAAATTAGGTGCCTGTTGCTTATTTGACTACGCATCCAACAAGGCCAAGATTATACAATCTTGAGAAGTACTAAAGTAGTTATGGCCTATGATGCACAGATACTTCAAAGTGGGCAATGTATCGTGTCGTATCGTATCCAATACTTCACTTTTTATGTGTAAAATCCGTATCCCTGCCATGTCTACGACGTATCGATGCCGTATCTGTGCATCATAGGTTATGGCTGATTTACTGTTATAGTGCAATGGGATTCTGAATTTGAGTTAATGTTAAGAGCCTTTGCTAAAGTTGAAGTAGTGGATGAGTTTTAGAAGTGTTTGTAGGAGCACAACAAGGAGGGGCTGTCAAGTGCGCGAGCACGCACACACATGGTTTTCTCCTGCTGAAAGGCATCTCTCACGTTGTGCGCGAGAGGTAACAAAGGGCCTGTTTGGCATTATTCTTGCACTAAGAGTATTTTTATTCTGAAAATGAGTTGTGCTGAGAATGAATTTATGTTGAGATTGAAATGTAGTGAATTTGTTTGGTAACACAATTTTTATACAGTCAAAATTGTTCTAGAGGAGAAGGATAGTAGAATCATGTTTGAAAACACTTCACTTTGAATCCTATTTTAAAATCCCACACAACTTCTATATGTTAAATTAAAAATCATGTTACATGCAGAATTCTCTTTTAACAATAGTGTCGGCGAGCGAAACTTCGATACTAATTGTCGTATTTTCAACAGAACTCAAAATATATGAAATAAATTGTTTATTTTGCATAAAAAGTAGAGGTAGGGAAAGATAAGCAGTATGTATGAGATGTGCATATCAATTTACAGAAGGGTGTGTGGCCTACCCAAGCACAGCACTTGACACGTATTCAGTGGGGATGGGTGGTGGTAGGCAATGGAGAAACTCACAAGAGATTCATGAATAGATTTTATGAATGACCCCTAATAATTGATTTAAAAGTTTTAGCAGGGACAACTCTCAAGGATCCACTTTCCCCTCTCTCTTTGCATTTGCAGAGGCTACATTTTGATGAATTGCAAAGAGAGGATAGAGGTGTGAACAAGGAGAGAGCACGACTTTCTCTTTTGTGACTGCATACATTGAATTTGCATGATTGTGAAGACGAGAGAAAGTCGGGGGGCCGGGGGTTGCAGGAAGAGAGAAGAAGAAGAGAGACATGATAGAGGGAAGAGAGACAAGGGGGAGAAAGAAAGAAAGAAAGAGATTTCCAGGTGAGGGGGAGAGTGAGAAGAGATTCGTGCGGAGGGACATCACAGCGATGCGGGCCTCCTCATTCTGATGTGAAAAACGAAGTTTTATTGTTCCTAAAACTTCATTCCATGAGAATGGTTTTCTAAAGATATCTTCTCTCAGCGTAATTAAGAAACTTCCGTGGGAGTGAAAAAATGTTCCCTCGTAATGATGCCAAATGGCCCTTATTTGACAATGTATCCAACAAGGCCAAGATTATACAATCTTGAGAAGTACTAAAGTAGTTATGGCTGATTTATTGTTATAGTGCAATAGAGTTCTGAATTTGAGTTAATGTTAAGAGCCTTTGTTAGAGTTGAAGTAGTGGATAAAGTTTTAGAATTGTTTGTATGAGCACAACAAGGAGGGGATGTCAGTGCACGAGCACACGCACACATGGTTTTCTTCTGCTGAAAGGCATCTCTCACGTTGTGCGCGAGAGGTAACAAATTTAGCACAACATGGGACCCACCTATCTCTCATGTTGTTATTCAGAAGTTCATGTTTGCTTCTCAACTTAATGTACAAATCCAAAGGTGACAACTCCTAGGACCTTCTCTCTTCATATTTCCTTCAATTAGAGCCCCAAAATCTCTCGCAAATTAACCCCCAATTTTTCCAACCCAAAATCCCAATTTCTGCCCTGTACCAAACTTCAGCCAAGTCCCTCAAAACCCAACCCAAACCAAACTACACCCATACCCATCTCAGAATTAACCAAATCTACACACCAGCTATGGCTACCAATACCAGCAATCATATATTTGATCCCGAATTAAAATCCCAGCAAAACAAAAGAAACCGTAAACCCAATTTGAGCCACTCTCAGTCAAATCCCAACCAAATGTAGCTAATCATCCCAAAACCATTCCCATATTCGTACAGGCCCAGCTGCCAATTTCTGCAGCCCAACCAGTCCTCTAAATGGGTGTCCAACCCAACCAGAACAGTTAAAGCATTCCTAGTTGAGGATCCTGGCTCCATTTGAACCTAAACCTGATCCTATCCGAACCCAACATCCCTCTAATCCAACTCTTAACCACAGCCCTAATCCAACCCAAACTCCTAATAACAGTCCGAAAAGAACCAATATGTGATACTTGATAGATATGGCATCTCAACTGACATATTGCCAATAACTGATAGATATGGCATTTTGACCAACATATTGTCGTTTTTCAAAAGATCTTTCTTTCTTTATTTATTGCAATCAGTTAACAAGTAGGAGGGATGAAATAGTTAGAATGAAGTATCTGAATTCTGAAGTCATTTACGCTAGTGGAAAGGAACGGTGTTATCAAATACCTTGAGAAGAATATGGTTGTTGAAATCCGGATGCCTTCCTTGGAGTTGCAGCGCCAACACGCATTGCCCTACTGGAACAATATACACCATTCATTTCAGTCATTGCTCGCAATCTCTCATTGTCATCAGCAAATCTCACAAAGCCATAACCCTTCGAACGACCAGTATTAGCATCAATGACAACTTTTGCGCCTTTTACTGATGGATACCTACTCACAAAAATCTCTTGTAGCAATGCATCAGTAACATCAGAAGCCAAATCACCAACAAATATAGATGGATCAGAGCTAACATCTGAACGCCTATCACCTGAACTAAACAATGCCCAATTCAACCGAAAGGGCTGCTCTGTATTAGGCATCGTAGCACCATTGTAGCTCTGCAGAACATTCTCAGCTGTTGCATGTGAAAGAAATTCTACAAATCCATAGCATTCCGACTGACCAGTCTGCTTATTGCGAATAACTTTGATAGAGATGACCTGCATAAATCATGTGGAAATCATTTTTGCAACAAATGACAAATCCGATGACTAAATAGTAAATAGTTAAGTGGCTTAGATATAAAGCATATAAAGGATGTCTCCAACACCACCATAAGCCTAAGACAATTTCACTAGCAATGCAGCTGAAATGCCCAATTTAAATTAGTTTGATCTTTGGGTCACATTTGGAGTCCCAGTTTATGTCAATAAAGATTGGTTTCACATCCACAGTCCAAGACTTACAAAATACATTTCGTTAGCAATTAAAGTGTCAAACCAAGAAAGAAGGGCTATCCTTTAAAAGCCACCAAATCTAAGAAATGAGCCCAAATGCACCATATAAACTTTAAACCATCCTTCAATGTCCAGGATTTTCAGTATTTTCATCATCTCACAATGGATAAATACGGAAGAGATATGACTGTTAAAAGATAAATCCAGACCCAATGATAAGTGCAATGCATTAAAGATATGAGGTTACCATTAACAAAAAAAAAAAAACTCAGGTAAGTTGCAAGAGAATAGATAAATGCATCAAAATTTGACACCAGTATGAGGCAATCAACTAGGCAAAACCCATAAAAAAGGCATGATTCAAGATAATATTTAAATACATTAAAATAAATACCCACTTTTTTAATGAAGAATAATATGCAAACATAACACCATAACTAATGTCCGAAATCTTACTCCAAAAAAATTAAGCGATAAGCATTACAATTTTTAATCTGGTTTCAAAAGAGAAAAAATGGTAAGACTATTTTTTTTTTTTTTGGTTTAAATAAGTACAAGAATCATCCGACCCAAGAATTCCAGTCGATGCAAGTCAAAATGCAATGCGTAGCTCATTTCAAGTACTCTGTGTATAAAGTATAACAGGCCCAAATAATGATTGTCACAACATAGCAATCTGTTTAACAGCTCCAACTAAAACTCACCTGTTTTGAATGAACAAGCTTTTTTCTTGCTCCCCTTCAATTTTTAAATCAGGATTCTCTATTCACAGTATAGAAAGAAATAAGTTTGATCATAATATCGTGGTTGTTACACATTGACTTCAAAATCCTACAGACACTCAACTCAAAACTTACCATCATAACCCCCACCTTATCCCATCTAAGGTCAGCTTTGTAAGCTCAACATTTCCATTCAACCTAAAGCCATGTTCTTAGTAGCTCCACAGTTTATCATGTCTTTCCTCAGTACTTCACCCAAGGTGTTAATTAGTCTCTCCACTTCTCAATGTACCTTGAACTTGTAACTTTTCAATATCCCACTTGATACAGTAGCCTATTGCATCACAAGTCACAAATGAAGAGGTACAACGGAAGATTACTGCCAGCAATGACAATCATAAGCAGCAAGCTGATGCTCATAGAAGGCATGTAGAATTCAAAGAACATAGCATGGTTATGTTATGCTGAGAATGACATGAAAAAGAGTTCCCGAGGGACCCTGCAAGAAGCTACATGCCAGAAGTGCAGGACCATTTAAAATCATAAAAAGATCAATACTATTGCAATAAGTAATTCACAAAAAGTCAAAGTAAGGATACACTGACAAAATGTTTATGTTGGGCCTCAATGGGAATTTGAGTTAGGAGTAGATCTTTCTAAGGTATATAAATTTGAAAGTGAGAACCCCTTTCTTTATTTGGTTTAACTACTAGAGTCGGATGAGGCAAAACCTTCACATCCAGTTTTTAAGGAGCGATCCAATAAGAATCTATTCCAAATTTTCTTACACAGCTAAAAAACCTACTTGTGATTACGAGGGTCATTCAAATCATGCCAACAGATACATGTCGAACCAATCAGATAAGCCGAACATTAGCCCCACATTCAATGTGGAAAATCTAACATCTATGGATGAGACATACAAGGGAGTGCATTGTATACTCGTCAAGGCAGATACCAAGGACTGTGTTTGTGCAAAGAGAGGATTCCCCTCTCAAGAGTTTCTATTTCCACGGGCGAGAGGATTTGCGCATACCTCTACCCTCTCCATAGGAAATCAAAATCCTCAACCATTGAGAAAACTCAATTCAACTTTTCTTTTCTTTTTCGCAAGGAAAATATGTCACGCCAAACAACAAAACAGTGGGCTGCATGGAAAATCAATATAATTTTCCTCTCCATCGTACAATCCTCTCCTCGCCCAGACGCACCGCAAAAGTTTTCTGGAAAGTGGAAACAAAGACCATTCTCATGTGCACCTGGATTTTAGGCACATATATACCTTCAACAACTCAACCAAGAGCTATATCAGCCATCATAGTTGTCAATTCCATGATATTCCATCAATACAAAACGACCCCGTGTAATGCTTTCTCCATATAATATGTCTCTTAATTGTCATATCAAGACAAGACTACCCACCATGATCAGATTGTATATTGTAGCAGTTTCCACAGGACAATCCATGTAACTCTTCCTTTCCTTTATAAATCTTATTTCAAATTTCCATTTCCATTCCATCTTCTAACATCTATCTCTACCATTTCATGCATCATTGCCAATGTTTCTTTGCTCAATCTGATTATAAGTAATCTGGGGTATCCAGTTTTTGACAAAAACACACTTCAAAACACAATTAAAAAAAAAAACCCACATCTACAACCCCTAGTTACCATAAAATCAACGAAGAAGATCGTGATTTGAATGACCCACCTCGCCGGTTTGGGCAAAGCAGCTGTGGAGGTAATTCTCGTCCATCCAGTAATGGAGATCACCGACCCAGATCGTCTTGTTCTCATCCGTCGATCCCTGCGGATGAGATTGTTGGTGGTAGGCAATGAAATTGTGGGGTGGGTAGTGGTGGGCCATCATCATGGCCGATGCCGGATATTGCATGGAAGCCCATTGCTGCTGCGGTTCTGAACCGTTCATCTTCGTTGTCTTGATCTTCTTGTTTTAGTGTTTCTCTTGCAGAAAAGAGAGATGGGGGAGAAGTGAAGGGTAATTTGGGAGATTGGATGGAAAAAAGAGAAGGTCTGGTGTGAGGGAGAAGAAGAGATTGGATTGGGAAGAGAAGAAAAAGAAAGGGCGATGGAAAGGGATTTTCGATCAATGGAAGGGAAGGAGAGAGGAATAGGAGGTTTGTTTTTACCGTTGAATTAGATCGTTGTGATCTGGACCGTTGATTTGGGAGATCTAAGTATGAACGGGTGCCATCAACCATATCCATTTCTAAGTCTGTTGATTTATTTTTATTCTTTTATTTTGTGTTTTATAGATATACATGGGCAATTATAATATATTAAGCTGAGAGGTTTTGGATTCAATTTTGACTGTTGGTTATGATTTTGACTGTAAGTTACTTTAACTACCTTCTTTATCTCTTTATAATAACCACTCATAATTGCTCTCCACTTCTCTTTTCTTTTCTTTTATTTCTCAAAGATTTTGTTTCAATCCAAACTCTATCATTCCCATTTTACTCTAATTTTCATTTTTTTCATTCTATGTTACCAATTCTTCGATTATATAAATACATACTCATAATTTTTTACTTTTGCTTTCTTTCTAAAAAATCTATGAAATTTTAATACATGAATATTTAAATTACAATATTCCCCCTTATCTCTTGTAATTGCCCACTTCTTATCCATGCAACACTAATCATCTCATATAACTACCCATTTCTCACTACCTATGTAACTACCCATGTCTCTTGTAACTTCCCTATTTTTTCTTTTTAGTTTCCGCAAAAAATTCTTTTCTATTCACATCTCTTATTCCCATTTTTACATTTTTATTTTTTCTACTTCATTTCTTCTGTTTTCTTTCTATTTTACATCTTTTAATTGCGAAAATAGGTACAGTCATAGATATTCTTTATTTATTTTCTTTCAATAAATTTACTGTTGTGCAATTATATTTGGTTTGAATTGTACGGATAGACTCGTGCTCAGCACGGGTTCTTGTGCTAGTGGTAAATTATCATGATCCTTAACTAGCCTCATTTACCATCGTAGGCTCATCTTTACAATGGGTCATGTTGGGCAACCAATTCCTTTAGAGATTCCTTATTAGGTTTATTTATTTATTTATTTTAAAGTCCATATTTTCCAATTGTAAATCCTTTCGGGCACATTTGTATAGAGGCCACTTCTATGAAAAGATGAAATTATCACATCAACAAATTCTTTGTTTTTTAAATGCTTCGGAAAAGGTTTTCTAAGGAAGTTATCTATGAAAAGATGAAATTATCACATCAATCAATTCTTTATTTTTTAAATGCCTCGGAAAAGGTTTTCTAAGGAAGTTAGAACTTCATGTTTAGTACAAAAAGGTTTTCCTTAATTCCTTATTGAAAACTAGTATTTATTGTTTGGTGAGTCAATTTCCTCAAAAGAATAACAAAACTGGAGTTGAACCCATCTTGATTGTCAAAGGCCTTAGGGCCAATTAGAAGTGACGTTTCTTGACCAAACCTACCTATCCAACATTATAATTCAAGTTTCATGTTGAACCTTTTTTTTCCGTCAGTAATGACATATCTAAGTAATAAATGGGTTAGGTTCGGATTGAGTACATTCTTATCATTCACAATGCCCAACACTCATCCATTTATGTAGGATGCTCATCCATTTCTGTAGAATTAGTAATGGATCACATGTTCACAAAAAAAAAAAAAAAAAAAAAAATGGTGGATCCACATTAAAATTCCTAAAAGATGGCCCAACACTATATTCCTATAGAGGTGGGTCGGGGCCGATGCACACCATAAGTAGTGGGATCGGCCGCCCTGGTAAAATTCTAAGTTCCCTTGAAGGGCTTTGGGCCACATGAGGCATGCACCAGCTGGGGCCCAATCCTACACCACCCCATGACCTAGGTAGCCCATTTTAATATTGAAAATTCATCCTGATTTCATTCAAACCCCATTTTCGAATCACCGTTTTAGGGCATCCAGATACTTAGCTAGGATAAAAGGAAATGTTAAATTAGATGTCTTATAATGATGCATTGATGATCACTTGAATTTGGGTGAGCCAGTGGGAAGACCCTTCAATTAGGCAAGGGATTTGAGAGGGGAAAAAAGCTTTTTGTCTATTTGCGGTGTTGTTAATGTGGGTCATTTTTTTTTTCGGTGTGTTAATGTGAAAAAGTTAGCAAAATTAAGCAAAGATTTAGCCCTACCCAAACAAAAATCCTGGGTCCGCCACTGGAGGTGGGCTCCATGTTTTAATTTTCAAAAGTGGGTACCATATTATAATTTCTAAAGGTGGGTCCATTGTTTAACAAAATAGATTTAAGTTCAGCAGTGGCGTCAAACATGATTATTTCGATTTTGTTTCTTACAACAAAGTTATTATAATGTTACCAAACAAGCTCTGTGCAGCATATTCTCTAGGGAACAATTTCATGTAATGTCGCCAAAATAAGTTTTGTACGACAATGCTTGAGCACAACCTAATTTCAGCATAATCTGATATTGGCATAAAATTGGGAACAACCTAGGAACCATGCCAAACGGCCCCTAAATTTTTCATGCCATGTCCTTTTGTTAGGGAGAATTGGACATCCAAATTATTGTTGTTTTCCAGCTTTTAACCTATTGGTTAACAGTATCAAACAGAATTTCTTATCATTAATACATAGATGGGTAGATGAATGTATATATATTTGTGACATGTTCCATTCTACTAGTGCAGATTATTCCAACCTCAGTGAGACTCCGAAATCATCCACCCACAATGAGCCATACGGGTGCACAAAAAATCCGTCGATCCGTAAATCCGATCCAATCTGATCCAATCCGTGGATTTTTATCCGATCCGAAGGTAAACGGACTGGTGACGGATTGAAAATTTTATAATCCGTTAGCAACGGATCGGTGGCGGATTTCACCCTCAATCCGCGGATTCAATCTGATCCGATCTGTTGACATTAAATATAAAAATAAATATATAAGGGGTCTAAATATAAATTAAGATATCTAAATTTAAAATAAGAAAAAAACTTAAGGGGTCAAAATGTAATTTTTTTCACAACATATTTTATATTTTTCTTTTAATATTTGATTGAACGGATTGGACAGATTAATCCGATCCAATCCGGTCCTCCACGGATCGGATCGGATCGGATTTGAACAGCCACGGATTGGTGACGGATTCCAAATCCGTCAATCCGTAGGTAACGGATTTGACCCAATTCGCACCAATCCGATCCGTGTACACCCCTAATGAGCCATATGATATTTGTGACAGGGATCAAAGGTGGTTAAGATTACAAGCCACATGAGGAGGTTTAAGTTTACTAGCAGTCCCAAGTAGGGGTGAAAGTGGGCTAAGCCGTCCGCAGGCGGTCTGCGGATGGCCCGTTATAGGCTCGGCCCAAGCTCGGCTCAAAAGACAAAAGAGCTGAGCTAGGGCCTAGTAGGAGACCCGTTTCCTTAAAAGAGCCGAGCTCGGGCTTGATGAAGCTAGGCTCGTAAGCCCTAGGGCCTATATATATTAATACATATATTATATATATGTACACCATACAGTATATAATATATATATATGATATAACATAATCCATAAATCCTAAACCTTAGTTTTAATCCAATATAAATAATCCATAAATCTTAAACACTATACCCTAAGCACTAAATAATCCATAAACTCTAAACATAAGCACTAAACCTTAAACCCTAATTTTAATCCAATATAAATAATCCCTAAACCCTAAGCACTAAATAATCCATGAACCCTAAACCCTAAATCTAAGCACTAAATAATCCATAAACCCTAAACCCTAAACCTTTATTTTATGATGCTAGCCGAATACTTTATTTTATTCTATGATGCTGTTGGAGTTTAATTTGATTTGTATTATTGTTGGAGTTTGATAATGCTCATCTACATAGGAATTGAACTATGATGGAGTGTTGGAACTAGGCTCCCTTTGCTTTTATGGAGTCTTTCTTATTTAGTTAATTTTATTGCTGCAAACCAAATTATGGGAATGGGAATATGAGATGAATGCATGCATTTGACCATTTTTTTGTTCTGGTTTGCATATGCAGATTTCTTTGAATTCTGACAGGATTTTTTTTCCTGAAAATATTTTCTTTCAACTAGTACTCTATCATTATAAAGCGGGCCGGGCTCACAAGCCGAGCCTATGGCCTCAATTGGGCCTGGCTCAAAGGGCCGGCTCTAGGGCCTCATAACTTAATAAGAGCCGAGCCTAAGCAAGGGTTTTTGAGGCCCTCTCGAGCTCGGGCCGAGCTAGAGCTTACTGAAAACTACTAGGGCCAAGCCTAGGGCCTTTCAAAGCCCGGCTCGGCCCGGCCTACTTTCATCCCTAGTCCCAAGCTGAAAAGGGGGACAAGAGTTGCAGCAGGTTCGACGTAAAACTTTTGTCACATCTAAATCATGAATTTGGAAAAATTCTCAACATAATTCATGTAACTGACCCCTGACATACTTGAGACAAGGCTTTAATGATGAAGATGATGATGATAAGGAGGTTAGCACATTCTCAACATTTTAGGCTTAGTCCTTCCATATTATGAATAGCCTTTGATTCAATCCATTCATATGGTCCTTCACAATATTGATCTAATGCTTAACTATTGTTGGGTTTAATAGCAGAAAAGAAATGTGTTTAGAGTACTGTTAAATTTTGAGCCTTAAATACTATGATTATATAATAGAATAATACTTTTCTCTCTGTTTTTTTTTTTTTTTTTGGTAAAAGCTAATAGAATAATACTAGTAGTGCCTTAATTCGATAAGTTGGATACGTCCCAATTGGGTCCACATAAAAGTGAAGTACTTGTGACACAAAGGAATATAAATTAAGAAGAGAAGATTGAAGGGTAGGTAGAGATGTACATGAGATCTCCACTCTATTTTATTTGATTTACTGGGGTGACGGCTGAGAAACAATCTTTAGAACTTACACTTTGACTTACCAATTGTAGGCTCCTTTTAATAGTAAGCCATTGCTTAGAATTGCATTCAATTCAATACTCATCAAACAAATCAGTCTTTTTAAGAATATAGATGCCACAAGATTTTATTGATTCAGAGAAGGCACTCTATCTTCTTGCATGTGCTAGTTGCCTAAATAGGCCAGCACAGTATAAAATTCAAAGCACCAAAACAAAGGTCGAGTTGGATTAAAATTAGATATTAAAGATGACCCACGATCATATAAAGAAAGACAGATTAAGAATAAGATGATTAAAGATTCCGTAAATGATCACATCTTGATTACAAGACTGCATTTACCACTTTTTAATTGATGAGAGGCCTCTCTTTGCTTGGTGCAAGCATGCTCCCATGTTTAGACATTGAACCAAATTTCACGTTTTTAGTTACATATGATCGATCCAATGCGGTATATAGCAATACAGCACGACATTCATTATCATCGGGGCAAGCTTTACATAGTAACTAACCACTAAGAATTTCACATAGTTCAGAAATGATATAGATGACTATCATCTCTTCATTATTCCTCTGTGTGAACACAGACTTGACATTACTTCATGTAATTCACAACACCCTGAGGTGACACTAGTAGTAAGTGGAGTACCGAACTACATGACAGTACAAGGTCCTCGTCGTCCTCCTCCTCCTCCTCCCTTGCCGCCATTGTTATCAACAGGATTGATTTGAACAGGGGTGCCTCCCTTCTTGTAATTGTCATTAGCAGCAACATTGAGTCGATCAGGGCCCCCACCACCGAGGTTTACCCGAACACCACTCCCATGAGTTTTACCGTCCTGCACCATCAGCCATAGGATAGTAATTAGGCATTTCAAATCTGAATGCATAAATTGTCGACACCACTCCTAACTATAAGAAATTATCTATCGCCAACAAGATGAAGATGTAATATGGCATGTTGGTAGGTTTCATCTTAGGATGTATTTGTATAACGCTGTAGGAGAGGCAGTTTCTGTAAACATTTTGCACCAAATGGTAATGTCAGCTTGCACTTGGCTGTCCGGTGATCGATCCTTAGGCAGCCACATGTCCTCACACGAGAACACTTTGCCTCATTCGAGGGCCCCTTTACTGCACCCAAGCAGGGGGTGGGGGGAAGTATCTTTATTTTATGCGAGTTCGGATCCCCTGTTACGTAGAAAGGAGACACTGTTCCGTCCAATCCACATTACCAACTGTGTAAAATATTATGCCAGCTAATGCACCCTCTCAATTGCTTTCTTGGAATGAAAGAAATCAAGGAAGAGATTTTAGTCAATTGGCAAACGTGGATTGGACGAAACAGTATCCCTCTATTTCTACGAGACGGGATCGGGACTCATTTTATGCCCTTTTTGCCCCACCACAACTTTTTCTGCCCTTTGAGAACTTTAGAGAGCAACAAGGGTTTTCTTGTCTGAATAAAGGCATTATTAACATTTTCTTTTCCTAAAAGATAAAATCTTATGGTCTTATCTCTGCAATGTTATTCTCATCCATCATTATGTTTCATCCCACATCCAACCATGTTTAGACAACATTTAATGAAGCTCTTGAATGGAGCCCACTGAATAAAATTAAAGAGGCTCATAATGTAGGTCCTTTATGGTTTATGCTCTTAAGTGGGGCATACTTTGGAAAAATGTGTAAACCCCATAAAATAAATATTCTAGTTCTCTATGAAAAAATATAACTCAATATGATTTAAGCACAGGTAAAATTGATCTATATGAGAAAATTGAACATGTTTATAAAAACTCTATGAAATATTATTTAAAAGTTAATAATCTTAAGCTGTGTCATTTGAGTGAGATTTAATAAGGTCTATACACTATATGAGGAGGTTGTTTTTAAACAATTTAAATGTTTTATAAGTGAGTCTATTGCCGTGGAACTCTTCTATCATGTTTTTGTTCTTCTCTTTTTACTGTCTCTGCTGTTAGATGACAATTGCGGATATTGAAATCACCCCAACTCTCGATTTAACAACATTAAAACCTAACACTATTTTAATAATGTTTTCTTTCTTTTCTTATTAGATCCAATCTAATAGTGGCTAATTAAAGGATAAATGAGCATCAAAACTTGGCATGGTGCCAAATCAAGGTGGGGATATAATATAAATGTGAAAGGAGCTAAATTGATCAAAGGTTGCCCCAAGTCTCCAAATTAAGAATTGGACTTTACATGTAATTTGCTTGTAAGAGAAAATCTTTCTTTAAGTGAATCTTTTGTAGATAATAAGGGAATGTGTCATTTCTTAAATGGTTTAGATTTTTCATAAGTGAGTCTACTAACATTATTGGTCGATCAACTTTGCTCCCACTAGAAGAAAACTCTGGCTCCATCCCTACATCCGAGGTCTCTTTCTCTCACTTTTGGGCTCTCCCACGGGTGTGGGTTCAATGAGTACCCTGCCCCTTGGCTTGGTTAAGAAAAAAGAAATTGTACACCAAACACATTAGATTCATATGGAAGCAAAAAAGGTTCTCTCTAATCCACCAAAAAAAAAAAAAAAAATGTTCTCTCTCTAAACGGTGTTGTACAAATGCACTGTCACAACTGGTTGGAACACATGAAATTGAGATTTTTTCCTTGGATTGCACGGAATTGAAATCCTAGAATTCTAGGAAAGATATATTTCCACAAAGTGGCTAGAATAATATCTCCTTTAAAAAAAAATAAATCAAGAGGTGATAGAAAATGAATACTTAGTCATGATCCTAGTTTATTCAGGAAAGTTTCAAGTACAAAAGAAAAGTGTACTTCTCTTTTGTACTTCTCTTTTGTATTTGAAACTTTCCAAAAATGGGGTATTGAGTTACGCTACAAATATTCTCCGACAAATGTGAATCTTTTATAGATTCTCTTAAATCATTGGCTATTAGATAGGGGCAGAAACTTTTCTTTTGAGATACGAGAGTTTTTGAGAATTTATATATATATATATATATATATATATATATATATATATAGAGAGAGAGAGAGAGGGGTACCATGTCCGTCCAAGTTTGGTGAAGCCCTTGAAGTTAAATTGATCAAGTTGGAAACTTGCCTTGGACTTCGAGGTCATAAGGCCTCCACTCCAGTTTATATAGATAGCAAGTCTGTGTCAACAGCAAATGAAATTGACATTTGAATGCCCATTAATTATAAGGAATTGCATCAGTTCTCTTGGCCCACCCCTATTGTGCACTTGTGCAGGTGGATCTTTCTCATTAACGAGAATAAAATAAAGAGAGAAGAATATCATTAGATTAAAGTGAAAATAATGCAGTTAAGGCATATTTTCATCATCTAGACGTCCCAGGTATATATCGTTTAACATGATGCATGTTACTATTTTGACTGTTTAATATTCCTGCCCAAGAAAGGAAGCAAAAATAAAATTAATTAAAAATAAAAAAATTGCAACCCATATTCTTTCCTGCCAGTTTAATAAACCAACGATTATATGTCTATAAGGCCATGTAACATTTCCATCTGAACAACATGTGGGTGGTACCAATTGGAGGTAGGTTCCTAACCAAATGTGAGGAGGGAGAGACCCACCACTACTTTCAATATTTGAACAATTTCCCCATATCTGATTTTTCCATTTTCTTCATACCATGTTAGACTTTCTTTCATTCAGCATCTTCTATGAAATAATGGAAGAAAAAATTGGCATTTTTTTTATTCATTTTCAAACATATGTAATTAATCAGCCCAATGTGAAGTAGCCCTTGCATCTTCTAATAAGAAGGCACATGGGCGATTACACAAGTGGACTCTTGGTAAGTTCTCTCTCTTCTTTTGTTTGGCATAGGTTGTTTTGATCATTATCAGCAAATGCATTTTGCTATTTAAGGGTATATGGTATACTAACAAAAGTACTAAATCCAAGCTAATCTATTTTGACCTAATATTTTCTTCTTTTTTTTTTTTTTTTTTTCCCCAAATGGGTCTACATAAATCAGGTTATAGGAAATAGAATCAGGTTGGATGTCATTAAGGGCCAAGTGTTCTGTCCAATTCAAATTTGAGGGTATGATTGAATGGCTGTGAGTTCATTGTTTGTGAATGTGTGATCTGATTTCAAACGGACGTGGAAGGCTAAGGTGAGTGGGATTTAATTGCACACTTTCCTTCTTGTGCTACTGCTGCTGCTGTTTGCTATTTCTATTTTTTTGGTTCTGTAGATGCTTTATTTAGTGTTCATTTGTCAACAAAATGCTCATTCTTTAACTTTATATAATTAACTGTTAGCATCTCCTAGATGCTTTTGCTATAATAATTTTAGCTTTGAGTTGTACTTCACGTGTAAGTCTGATACACTTTTCTTTTCTTTTCTTTTCTTTTATAATAAATTTGCTATTTAGAACTTTAATAATAATTTTAATTGTCTGTTTATTTTTAAAAAAATTTCTTAAAGGAAAAGAAATCCTAACTCTATCATATTTGAGCAACATACGAATTTGCTTCTGTGATGTATCTCACCCACCAATATGGATTGTATCATTGTATATCCTGGATTTCTTTGCCATCTGCAATATAAACAGGAGTCAAATCAATATAAGAAGCATATTAGAGGAGAGTGCAATAAATGCCTTCATATACTAGTAAATAGTATCCCTAAAAAATTCCTAATCTAGGAACATATCAGTATCCCAATCCTAATTTATCCACATTAAACTAGATTTCCAATGCCACGCTCAAGTTAAGTTGATTGGATCATTTCAATAATTTTTTCCTCTGAACTTTTGATTTTTGAAGTTTAATCTTAATTTTGCTTTGTTATGAATTATATGTTAATATTTATTTATAATTTCTTTAAATATTTATAAAATCTCCATTTAAATATGTAATTTGTTTTTTACAAACGAGGGCATGTTGCACTAATTAAAAACATTAACAAACTTTGTCAACACCATTTCTCTTAGATGATTATATCTAAAAGAGAATTGTGCTCACTTCAGTTTTTTGGTGGAGAAGTCTCTTTGGTTCATTTGTAGCGCCAGCACCAATAATAGCTCCTCTAAAGAACATAGCAAAACCAAAACCAGACTCTCCATAAGATGCATTCAATGCAGCATCTCAAAAATATACTGTCATCTCCCACCTCCCTTCCATAAAAAAATATAAATTTCTTCATATGTTTGTAAGTGTGGACTTTTTTTTTTTTTTTTAGCTGTGGGTGGATCGGTTGAGCACAATCCATCCAACTCTTACCAATAAGCAAGATTGTTAATGTCAAGCTTATGGATCAACAACCATAAAGTAAAGACCCTTAATTGACAATATGAGCTGTCTAATGGAAGGAAATGAATGTAGATCATCACCTGAATATCTTTGGGCACAATACTAGACCCAGGCTCAAACCTAAAAATTAGATGGGTCACAAGTAAGTTCTAATACTCTATTTTTATGGGTCTAGATCGGGTCTGTGGGTACCTATGGCCATCCCCCTAAGTATAACCTTCTACAATGGTAAGTTACGAGTGAACCTCTAGATGGGTTAGTTTCATCGCTAGTGATAAGGCCCACTCTGATATTTTCATGGATTGCGAAGCTTAAGAGAGCGCCCGTTGGGCCCACTTGAGAACAATGCCAATCACAATCATAAAGGTAGTACGAGAAAAATGATTCTTTTTTTTTTTTTTTTTTTGCTTGAAGGTAATATTTGTATGAGAAAAGGATTCATGAATGAGAATAAGAGTTTTGTACCTCAAATTTAGTTGAGATAGAAAATTCTGAGGAGATTCTCATCATTGATGTGGAATAAACATTATTCAATAAGAGAGAATTGGTTCCTTCTTGCTTGCAAAATCAGGAGGTAGAAAAATCTGCATCCTTGGATGGCCCCAATATATCCCCACACGTTAGGATTGTTCCATTCCAACGGTGTTAATAGCATGGCTGTACTTGGGATTTAGTCGGAGTTGAGCACTAAGGTTTGCTCCCGAAGGTTGAGGGTTCGAAATTGTGCTACGAGACTTGGGCCGTAGGGAAATTACCTAGCTATGTCTGAGGCCAATGGGATTAGTCCGGCCCAACCCTCCGCCTCCATATTATATATATATATATATATATATATATATATATATATATGAGAAATATTCATATTCATCTATCCCTCACCATTTTTGGTGAGGGACACTCCTTTTGGGGGTGTTTCAAGTACAAAAGGGATATATATATATATATATATATGGTAATGTGCATACTGTCTAGACTAGATAGACTCGGCACAAATTAACTCGGCTCATTTCCAACTCACCAAGCAATTCAGATATATGTTTTCATTAATAAATCCCACTGAGTTACAAATCCATTTTTGGTTGGGTAATTACTCACACACCAATACAAACACTCACACAAGTCCCTCATCATCAGCACTATAGATTAATCCCTGGTTGCTTCAATGGATGGTAGGTGACTCAACATTTAAGCTACCAGCGGATTGGCTCATAAAACACTTAACAAATAGTTTTCAAAACCACAGGTTTCCCTTTTTCCCCCTCTCCTCCCACCTTGATTTGTTTGGGCAGTAATTTCTTTTGAGGATTTTAAGCCAAGCAGTTAAATTGGAATATGGAGAAGCTTAGAAGTACCTTTAGAAATAATATGGATTTAATGAAATTGCTAAAATTTGTATTCCCCAAAAATAATCAGGAGGGTAAGTGGGTTTGGACCATTCTTGGAGTAGTGAGATCACTACAATATCTCACTTTAAACTCGTAAGCACCCAAAAGACAAACACAGAGCGTCAACACTTGTGGGGCCTTCCTCTTCTTCAAAGAGTTTTTAACTTTTTGTGGTTGGAAATGTCTATCATGCTAAAGAGCCTGTCTTAAATCTAAATTTAATTAGTAAGTGTGCTTTTTTACTTCTTATGTTGAACAAAAGATGAATTTGTTGAGCACATCCTCTTCCAATGTGATTTTGCTAGAGCAATTTGCTGTAGTTTTCAGCTTGAGGTGTTATGGCAGAATCTCAAATGCGACAACTTAGTGGAATGGTGGAATAAGTGGACGAACCATGCTCAACTGAATTATTCTATGCTAGCCCATTCTCCTAGGCCCGGTTGCTAGCTTCATGGTGGGCTATATGGAAGGCAAAAAATGATTCTTGTCTTTAAAGGGACAACAGTAAGGCCCTAAGGCCCAAAAGAATTATCTTATTAGCCAATGACATGAATTACTCCTCTAGTGAAAGGGAGATAGGCAATAAATCCAGGTCCTTCTCCTGATGTTTCCCGATTTGGGAGTAGGGGTTTCGAATTTGATGTTATCCTGTTCTCTAACACAGTTCTTAGCTCTTCTTCACGTAAAGTAGCTTACATAAGTTTGCCTAACCACATAATTCTTTTTGTCGTGTGATTGTTTGTTTGCTTGGATTAATCGCGTATTTTTCCCTTAAAATTCCTAACAATTGGTAACAAAGCTATTGTTGGGTTTATGTCTTGTATTCTGTGTTTACCGGATTGGTTCATTGGGTTAACTAATGACCGGGTTTAGGGTCAAGAAAATTTTGGTCAATGTATCAAGGCTTTCTCTCAAAATTTAGGGGTTAAGAGGGCAGAGATTATATATTATATTTTGGTTAATGTTCTCTCAAAAAGTTTTGCACTCGGATATCAATTAAATGATATCATCAAGTCCATTCAAGCGGTCCTCTTGGAGGAACCTGAGCGACCTCCTCCACTGGTGGCGCTGCCTCTACAAGACTGGGATGGGCAATTGGGCGTGTAATGTCATCAATAACACTAGTGAACACAACTGTTCAGCAATGTATACACTGATCTATGATAGTCCATATTAATACTTATACTAAATCTGTTCAATTTATCAATTAAACAATTCTATAATCAATATCCAATTCTAGACAATCCGTACAATGACAATAACCTATGCATTCAAAGTCTAGTAATGGCAATTACTAGTTTGGCAACTACAATAATATTCATTTCACTTCAGTTCTTCCAAAAGGAAGCGTTCGTTTATCCGTTTAACGGAATTTAGCCAATGTTATTTATTCAAAACACAATGTTCATTCAATATGCATTCGAAAAATACTTTTTAAGTAACTTTTAACGTGGGATCTACCGGTGTTTGGATCAGAGACAAATCCAATGAATAAATAGTAAATAGTTAAGTGGCATAGATATAAAGCATATAAAGGATGTCTCCAACACCACCATTAGCCTAAGACAATTTCACTAGCAATGTAGCTGGAATGCCCAATTTAAATTAGTTTGATCTCCGGGTTACATTTGGAGTCCCAGTTTATGCCAATAAAGCTTGGTTTCAGATCCACAGTGCAAGACTTGCAAAATACATTTAGTTAGCAATTAGGGTGTCAAACCAAGAAAGAAGGGCTATCCTTTAAAAGCCACCTAATCTAAAAGATGAGCCCAAATGCACCATATATACTTTAAACCATCCTTCAATGTCCAGGATTTTCAGCATTTTCATCAGCTCACAATGGATAAATACGAAAGAGGTATGACTGTTGAAAGATAAATCCAGACCCAATGATAAGTGTAATGCATTAAAGATACGAGGTTACCATTCACAATTAATACAAAAAAAAAAAAAAAAAAAAAAAAAAAAAACACCTCAGGTAAGTTGAAAGAGAAAGGATAAATGCATCAAAATTTGACACAAGTATGAGGTGATCATTTAGGCAAAACCCATAATATTTAAAAAAGGCATGATTCAAGATAATATTTAAATACATTAAAATAAATACCCATTTTTTAATGAAGAATAATATGCAAACATAACACCATAACTAATGTCCAAAATCTTACTCCAAAAGAATTAAGCTGTAAGCATTACGATTTTTAATCTAGTTTCAAAAGAGAAAAAAAGGTAAGATTCTTTTTTTGTTTAAACAAGTACTACCAGTCGATGCAAGTCTTTTTGCTTTAAGGTAAATTTATATTGAAGAAAAAGAGTGAGAAGGGCTTAAGACCCAAAGTTACAAAGAGAAACCAGCAATGGGAGGCTAACAAAAAAAAATTGCCAACCCAAAAAAGCAAACCAGCCAAGGAAAGAACACTAAACAAAGAGGACAGAAATTCAAAGAAAAAGCCACAAAGAAGAAAGAACTTCCCCAACCCTCAGACGAGCATTGAACTACTCGAGGAAGCTTTTGCAACAGAGCCCACACACAAACAAGGCTGCTGAATACGCCACTGCAACACTGAACTCCAACACAGCAAACCGCTCAACCTTGCATCACACATGACTGCCAAACAGAAGGAGAAAATAGAAAAGGCCTGCACATGGAGAAAAGGCTACAAAGCACACTCCACACAGCACCACAGTAGACCACACTACACAGCAAAGGAACATGCTTAACTCTCCACAAACAAAAAAACCAGCAGCCGAAAAAGAGAGCTAAATGGTCCACCCAAAAGACTTCAGAATGGGGTGAGAAGGGATTCTCTTGCTGGAGACTGCACTAAACATTCCCCCCATCCTGTCCAAGATGACCAACTGAGCTTTCATGTAGGAACCAGAGGACGTTGATGGCTTGTGATGAGTTCACAAAAGATGCACTTTCATAGCATTATTTTATGATTTTTCAAAGATAAAAGAACTCAAAATGCTATTTTTAGTAGAAAAATAATAAATTTCCTCCCTATCATGCTTTGCTCATATCTTTCCATTATAGATGGTCATTTGTATGCATTTATATGAGTTTTAATGGCTTCTATACAAAATATGTTTGAAAATACTTTCAATTATGTTAATTTCTCTTTGTAGATGTTAATTGAAGATTAATTTGAAGATTAAAGTTGAGATTCAAGAGTTAAAGAGAGTAAGGATAAGTTTGGAAGACAATTGGATGAAGAAATGACAAAGTTAGGCCAATAATAAGAAGAAAAATGAAAGACCTGGGTTGGTATTTTGACCATATCCTTTTACTTGGGTGTCCGATTGAGGTGATCTCAGAAGCATTGGAAAGCTTGTTCTAAGATCTACAAATCATATTTCACAATATTTTTCCCAATTCGGACGTTTCGGGAGTCAAACTTGCTCATCAATCTGGGACCTGTTTTCTAACACGGGATCACATTCATATGTTCATATTTCCATTCTTGTGAAGTCCCACTTTGGAAAGAAATTAAAATAGAGTAAGACAAATGTTTTTATATAAAGAAGGGAGCTCTAGGCATTACAAACTTAAGTAAGGAGAGCTTCCTCCTCTTTACTTAAGCTATTCATGTAATTGAAAGCAATTAGAGAGAAAGTGAGGAAAGCATTGTAAAATTTGAAGGTTTATAATGAAAGCTTTGTCTTTTCCAATCGGTGGCTAATCACTTTGATTGGATCTTCTAGATGAAGCTAAGTTAATACTATTTCTTTTGCTCATGCTTTTAATTCCCTTTGTTTATGTGCTTAATATGCTAGAATAGATTTTTCTTCATTGCAATGTGCTACCTTTCATGTTTATTTTCTATCTTAGCATTCTTTTTACTATCTATGCTTAGGTTTGATAAATCATGCTTAGGAGTTAATATCTTTTGATAGTTTATGCTTACTTTTGATAGATAGTCATTAGGAATCTTTTCTTTTATGAAGGGAAGAAGATCTTAACTATTAGATTGTTAATTTCTATATTAGAGCTTTAAAGTTATATTTTCCAAATCTAAGCATTGATTTGTCATTAGATTTGAGTATTTGTTTAGGAAAAGAGAAGAGCATTAGTGTTGGATTAGTGTTACTTAGTGGATTCTAGATGATTCAATATATCCATTAGTATTGCTTGTTGCTTATCTTGCTTACTTTAGTTAGATTCTATCCACATTCCTACACATTTATTCACTTATTTTAATTCTCATACTCCATTTCTCTATTCACACCATCAATTCCGCATCTGATTTTATACTTCTAGCACATTTCTTTTTATCTCCATCCACTCATTTTTTATCTTGTTCTCTTTATTAGTTAGTTTTCATGGATGCTTTTAGTTTTTTTTTTATATTGATCTTTCACTTATTTTCACACACTTATTCACTTGATCTATTTAATATTGCTCCATTGTTCTTGTATTAACATTGTCATTTGGTTTTGTTATTAGCTTGTTACTAATCTTGTTCTTGGTTTGTTTTTACTTGAGTTTTTCTATTTTTACTAACATCTTTTTGTTATCTAGTTTATTATTTTCTTTTAGTTTGCATTCTTTTATTTCCATTGTTATTATCTTGATTTGTATTTCCATTGTTTTTGTTACCTCCATTTACATTTGTTAGCTATATTTGAGTTGATACTCCTTTTTATTGATCATTGTTATTTTCCTTGTAACGATCCTCGTGGGAACGATATTCGGACTTCAATAGTCCATATTACTTGAGACAATCGTATACTTGCGGTAATCGGCAAACAGCTTGGAAGAAGATCGTTGCGGCAGACTTTCTTCCTTAAGCATCAACACCCTGCTGAAGAGCTGTCCAGACTGATGAAGGAGAGAAAGTATAAGAAGGAGAATGGCCTCCTTGACTGGGAAGCCAAGACCAAAGCTGCCGAGCTAGAGCACAGTCGATGCAAGTCAACATGCAATGTGTAGCTCATTTCAAGTAATCTGTGTATAAAGTATAACAGGCCCAAATAATGATTGTCACAACATAGCAATCCAACAGATTTGCTGCAGCAACTCCAACTAAAACTCACCTGTATTGAATGACCAAGCCTCTTTCTTGCTCCCCTTCAATTTTTAAATTAGGATAATTTATTCACAGTTTAGAAAGAAACGAGTTTGATCATAATATCGTGTTTGTTACACATTGACTTCAAAATCCTATAGACACTCAACCTAAAACTTACCATCATAACCCCCACCTTATCCCATCTAAGGTCGGCTCTGTAAGCTCAACATATCCATTCAACCTAAAGCCATGTTCTTAGTAGCTCCACAATTTATCATGTCTTTCCTCAATACTTCACCTATGGTCTTTATTAGTCTCTCCACTTCTCAATGTTCCTTGAACTTTTAACTTTTCAGTATCCCACTTGATATAGTAGCCTATTGCATCACAAGTTACAAATGAAGAGGTGCATCGGAAGATTACTGCCAGCAATGACAATCGTAAGCAGCAAGCTGATGTTCATAGAAGGCATGTGGAATTCAAAGAAGATAGCATGGTTATGTTATGTTGAGGATGACATGAAAAAGAGTTCCCGAGGGACCCTCTACCATCTACCATGGACATGTATGGATGAGACATACAAGGGAGCACATTGTAAACTCGTCAAGGAGGATACCAAGGATTGTATTTGTGCAAAGAGAGGATTCCACTCTCAAGGTTTCTATTTCCATGGGCGAGAGGATTCACGCATACCTACCCTCTCCATAGGAAATCAAAATCCTCAACCATTGAGGAAACTCAATTCAACTTTTCTTTTCTTTTTCGCAAGGAAAATATTTTACGCAAAACAACAAAACAGTGGGCGGCACGGAAAATCCATATAATTTTCCTCTCCATCATACAATCCTCTCCTCGCCCAGACGCATTGCAAAAGTTCTATGTAAAGTGGAAAGAAAGACCTTTCTTTTATAGACCTAGATTTTACGCACATATATACCTCAAACAACTCAACCAAGAACTTTATCAGCCATCATAGTTGTCAATTCCATGATATTTCATCAATACAAAACGACCCCATGTAATGCTTTCTCCTCTTAATTGTCATATCAAGACAAGACTACGCACCATGATCAGATTGTATATTGTAGCTATTTCCATAGGACAATCCATGTAACTTTTCCTTTCGTTTTTAAATCTTATTTCAAATTTCCATTTCCATTCCATCTTCTAATATCTATTTGTTACCATTTCATGCATCATTGCCAATGTTTCCTTGCTCAATTTGATTATATATAATTTGGGGTATCCAATATTTGATAAAAACACACTTCAAAACACAATAAAAAGAAAAACAACTTCATATCTACAACCCCTAGTTACCATAAAATCAACGAAGAAGATCGTGATAATACAACAGATTCGAAATGACCCATGTCACATCCCGGACTCAAGAATCCCCTGATTAGGGTGGTTCCCAAGGTGTGACACGCGTATTCCCATGAACTCGCATCTGTTCCGGACCAAGTCTAAACTTACGAAGGAGAAAATTCTACATTTCACTTGTGATGATTACTCACTGACACCTATCAAAGAATATTTATTTGCGGAAGCATGCATATCATCAATAACAAAGCCGTGAGCTGTCCATTATCCAAATCCATTATGTTACAATTTATCTTTAACAAAGCTAATAATCTAACCTCTTAAATGCATTTCACAAAAGTACTCTAATGATAGAAAATACTATATGCTTATCTCAATGGAACACAATCCTAATACAAATGTAAAATAAAACTAATCACAGGCATTACCGTAAACTAAGTGCAATATGAAATACTTAGTCTCAAACCCATGATTACCACTGTGATACGTACTTCGGCGGTAATAGCTGACCCATGTGCTTACCAATCAAATCTCTAATCTGAATGATTATTAGTTATTCTCTTTGGTGTCTTGGATCCCTGTGATACGAAGTGTAGCACCATGATTACGGCGATTCAACAAGATATATGAGCAATTGAGATTCAACACATGTTATTCAAATTCTGAATTTAAAGATGAATAGATTAAAGAACCAAATAAATGTCTGCTAGGCACATTGTGCATTATGAATAAATCGTGTTTTATCGAATCAATAATTGAATACTCACTTTCTAGTTGGCTATTACATTTGGTCATACTCTTTGATAGAGAGCGAATCTAGTTGGGATGTCCGGTACTGGAGTCCGGTACTCCATATGATATACTGGCTGCCCCGTTCTGGAGTTCCGATACTCTATATGACATACTGCAATAGTCTTGAATAATTAAACCAAGTTGTAACCCCGTCGAGTATCACAAGGTTGAAGCTAAATAGTGCTAAACCATTTGAATCGAATAATAATTAGATTGGAGTAAGACTTTTCTAACCGAATCATTTCAAATCAAATCCATTTATTTTCAAACCATAATTTCGAATCATATGCTTACCCCGTTCTAATATCACATCAATGTACAATAACATTTGTAAGGCAATTGTATAACAATTTGTGGAATAATACGAATAATGGATATAACAAGTAACTGAATATTTGAGAGCAATAAATAAATCAATCTCAAAATGCAAATGCAAATAGATTAATAGAATCAAAGGTATTTACTAGCCAACTCTAATCTAATTATCCGTCGTATCTAACCGTTCATTACGATATAGTTTTAGATGATTCAATGCACGTGCTACATTTCGTTGGTGTCACGTTGTGTATGTGTGAGACGCATTGAAGTCTTCTAAATCCACACCCATGGTGAAGTTCTAGATGAGTCAGATAAGCACGTGAGATGATCTCAGTCCAACATTCCTCACGGTTTATGAATCCATTAAGCCATGTTAATTGTCAAGGGTTTCATGTCTATGGACCTACAAGGTCAATCTCAAACACTCTAAGAAACTTATTAGTTTAGTTTTTATGTCATAATCATCCTCATGGATTAATCATGGAAGGTTTAGGCCCTTTTGAAGTGGAGTTAACTTCCTAGTTAGTCAATGGATTCTAATAGGGTCTAAACTAGGTTCAAAGTCCCTTTTTCAAAGAGAATGGATTTGGTTCATTGATCCAATATTCACTCAGTCTCCCAACCTCTGATCATGAAGAGGAGTAGACCGTTGGATTCTACACTTCAAGAGCTTTCTAACGGTATAAAGAACTAAAAAATCGGGCATATGGATCAAAAGTCATGGCCATTTCAAAGTTAGTACCGGACCTGCTCGAGCGGCTTATGATCTGCTCGAGCAGACAGCACTGTCGTGACACGTTTTTTGTGCAGAAACTGAGCCTAAATGCTCTGTTTTCTGGGGTCTCTTCTTCCTACTAAAATCCGTCCTTATAATGCATGAATTTGGACCAAAATGGGCCTCCAAAGGGCTCACAAAACCCATGATCCATCAAATTATATTTTACATTAATTCACTATAAGAACCCATTTACATTATAATTCTAATACAATGAAAATGGCTGAATTGATATCCAAGAGAACCATAACATTCAATCAAAGATTCATAAACATGTATAAATCATAGTTGCTCATTACTTGCCTCTTTTAGGTGCCTTTCACTCTAATCTTTTCCTTTGGCTCAAATCAAGTAAAACCCCCAATCTCTAAGCTCAAATGCAAGCAAACCTCCAAATGCTAACTCAATCACAATTTCTTACATGGTGAAATGCAATAATGAGAGCTAATTAGCATGCATGCAACTAAGGATTCCTACAACCCATTTTAGCTTTGAGGGTCATTTATAAGCTAATTTCTGACCAATGGAGAAAAAGAAAGAAGATGGTGATGTAAGAGATGAGATTCTACAACGGTTAAAACCTAGAATGAGAGAGAAGAAGATGTATGCATTTCTCAACAATCCTAATTACCATTTCAAGCAATATTAAGGGATTATGAGAGAAAGATGGTTACCAATGGACTCTGTAGTGGGTTGGAAGAGGTGAATGAGAGCTTGTAGGAGTTAGAGATGATGTTGAAGAAGAAGATGTAGTCTAAAGCACCCACATGCATGAGCTCCCCTTTGATGCTTTGAGAAGAAGAAGAGGAGAGAATGAGAAGCCCTTGACTGGAATGGATGAAGAAGGACGAGTCCTTGCCAAATGAAATGAAAAGAGTGAAGGGGATGGTGGCCGCGTTTATTTCAAGTGGTAAGTTTTGTTCCATTGCATGCAAGTCCACCTTCTTGAATGAAATTTGGGAAAAGGGTTTTTGTGTTTAAATGGGCTTGGCTATGGGTAGGTTGGGTTGGGTCGGGTTGGTTTGGGTCCAAACATGGAAATGATGTTAGAAAAATGCTTGATGAAATGCGCAAGAAAGTCTACAAAATTATACACAAATGTACTACCCAAAATTATTAAAAAGGTCATAGTTCTACTTAACTTGGCTCAAACCCCATCTAATTAATCATTCATCAAATCATCCAAAACAAATATTTAGGTGCCTAATCAAGGTTAATTAAGCACTAAACCTACCAAGGTGGGGTCGGGGTCTAACAACCCACCTCGCTGGTTTGTGCAAAGCAGCTGTGGAGGTAATTCTCATCCATCCAGTAATGGAGATCACCGACCCAGTTCGTCTTGTTCTCATCCGTCGATCCCTGTGGATGAGATTGTTGGTGGTAGGTGATGGAATTGTGGGGTGGGTAGTGGTGGGCCATCATCATGGCTGATGCCGGATATTGCATGGCCGTCCATTGCTGCTGCGGATCTGAACCGTTCATCTTCGTCGTCTTGGTCTACTTGTTTTAGTATTTCTCTTGCAGAAAAGAGAGATGGGGGAGAAGTGAAGGGTAATTTGGGAGATTGGATGGAAAAAAGAGAAGGTCTGGTGCGAGGGAGAAGAAGAGATTTGATTGGGAAGAGAAGAAGAAGAAAGGGATATGGAAAGGGATTTTCTATCAATGGAAGGGAAGGGGAGAGTAATAGGAGGTTTGTTTTTACCGTTGGATTATGATGGTTTTGATCTGGACCGTTGATTTAGGAGATCGAGTATGAACGACTGCTATTAACCATATCTATTTCTAAGTCTGTCCAACATGATCCTAAACTAGCCTCATTTACCATCCTAGGCTCATCTCTACAATGGGGTCATGTTGGGCAGCCAATTCCTTGGAGATTACTAATTTTTTTTTTTTTTTAAGATTTGGGAAATCCACATTTTCCAATTGTAAATCCTTCCTTGTTGATTGATTGTATTTGGTCCTACCCTTTGTCATTGTCCAATGTTTTCTTTTGCTTCTCCTTCACAAAAAGAACACGTCTCTAACATTTTTTTATGGGCAATTTAAGAAGCTCGGGGCAATCTTTGCACCTGATTGCTATAAATCCATTGGTTTCACCAACCAATGTATTGGGTTTTTTCCTACCTTTCGGCCTGTTTGTGCCCATGTCATGGTTTTATGGGAAAATGTTTTTTTCGACCTCCCTCATAGGAATTTATTTTTTGAGAAATTACAAAAAACTGAGCCTATTTTTATGCTTTTCCACTGGAAAAAGCAGCTACACCAAATAAGAATTTTATTATTGTGCATAATTTAATTTACACAATCCTCAGTTTTTTCTGCGTAAAACCAGCTACACATACATGCCCTTTTCGTTTGGTAATTTTATTATTAAAGTGAAGTGAAGTAAAACCTCCATTTAAGAGACATGAAAAGACTAGGGGGTCATATCAAAAGTACACAAATTCAAAACTCCCCCTTTCTTTCTAAAAATTTAAAATAAAGAACCAACGCCTTCAATCCATTAAATGAGAAAATATCATCCACTTTGTACGCAAAAAAGTAGAAAAAAATTCATTATCAAGAAGCAACTAAAGACAGATGATCATCTTAACCCCCTTATATTTTATTCTCCCTTGATTTGAGGCTTCACCTCACTTCACCTTACATGTAAAGTTACCAAATGGGCATATAGTCACTTGTCGGCATATAGTCACTTGTCTTTTACACATGTGTAAGAAAAATGAATCACATTTGTAAATGATACAAATGTGATTCACTTGCACATTCCACCATTCCTTATTTTCACAACTCCACATATGAATTTGAGTGCATCAAGCATGATCATGGTTTTTCACAAATTTCTCAAGATCAATGACGAATTAAGACATGAGATTTGATCTCTTAATCGTGTTTAGCTTATAGAGAGGATAAAAAAAAAAGTGCTTTTAGAGAAGTTTTTAATGGTTTGGTCTTTTTTCACAAATATCTCAAAATCCATAATGGATTAAGACCCGAACGTTGACCCAACGACCCTTTTTTGCATTCACATGAAAATCATGTGTAATACAATAGGTACATTGGTTCATGGTTTTTCATAAATTTAAGGAGATCCATGCTGAAAGGTATGAAATTTGACCACTTAATTATTTTGGACCTTCTAAAGAAGAACGGTTCTAATAGTAAAAATGGTGGTCGCAAGAGTCTAAAATGATAGACTTTTGAGTCAAGACATTTTCATAGATATCTCAAACTCTGTAAATTTACAATGGCTGAAATTTTGAGATACCTTGATTCATAGGCCTCTAAATCAATGGCTGTAATGAATCGTTGAATTATCTTGTTTTGTAGGCCTCCAAATCAAGATCATTCATGCATGTGATGCATAAAATGGTGCAAATAGACATGAGATGAGTAACCGTTATGCAGTAAGGCCAATGGTGCAACCAAATGACCCCATGAGTCTGTAAGCTAGAGCCCACAAACTTATGTGACAGTTATCTTTTTCACTTTATGGGCAATATTTCTAAGGTAATTTCATTTACATCTATCTATTAATCTATGTAAAATTGTCCATGGATATTATCAGATGCATTGAACCTATGATTCCTAAATAAAGATTAGCAACCGACACAAATTGATGAGGGGATTTAAGTTCTAATGACTCGTTTTTTCAAAAATTTAGATCCAACAAAACCCTTGAAGCACCTTGGTAGGCTAATATCTCAGTACTCCTACAAATGGTAGCAACCAGTGAAATCTCTTGTTGACCTTCTTTCATTTTGAGCATATTTAACCATAATATTAATTATGAACAGTGGGCTAGAGAGTTTCTTGAGGCTCATCGGGCATAGTTAGTAATGGATCACATGTTCACAATAAAAAAAACTGGTGGGCCCACACTGTAATTCCCATAAAGCTGGCCCCACACTCTATTGTGGCTCCCTGCTTTAATTCTCAAAGGTGGGTCCCATGTTGTAATTTCTAAATGTGGGTCTATTGTACAACAAAATATATTTAAGTTAAATGGAGGTGCCAAACATGATTATTTTGATTTTGTATGTTACAATAACGTTTTTTTTTTTTTTTTTTTGCTGTCGGAGGGTTCCTAACCCTTTGGGATCGATTAATCCCTCCGAGTCCAAAGGGAAGCTGGTTAAACAGTACCCCTGTAGCCCCATGGTGGTAGCACTAGTGGGCTCAACCTTTGAATCTTGAGGAAGGGGGAACCAGGGGTCGATACCAAGACCTTCAACTCCGGAGGAGGGAGGAACCGTGGTCCTGATCGACCACTCGGCCAACCCCTTGGGGTCACAACAACGTTGTTATATTGTTACCAAACAAGTTCTGTGCAGTATATTTTCTAGGGAACGATTTCATGCAATAATGCTGCCAAATATGTTTCACAGGGCAATGCTTGAGCACAACCTGAATTTTGCACAATTCGATATTGCATGAAGTTGGGAACAACCTAAGAAGTAAGAACCATGCCAAACGGGCCGGACCCAAGATTTGTCATGCCATGTCTTTTTCTTTGGGAGAATTGGACATCCAAGTTCTCTGTTTTTTTTTTTTTTTTTTTTTTTTTGTTTTTTTTTAAGTTATTGACCTATCGGTTAACAATACTCAACAAAATTTCATATCATTAATACACAGTTTAGTGACATATTCCATTCTATTATTGCAGATTATTTCAACCTGAGAAAAATTCTGAAATCATCCACACACAATGAGTCATATGATATTTATGACAGGGATTAAATGTGGTTAATTACTAGCCACATGAGGAGGTTTAAGTTTGCTAGGAGTCCCAAGCTTGAAAAGGAAAACAAGAGTTGCAGCAGGTTCAATGTAAAACTTGTAAAACTTTTGACACTTCTAAATCATGAATTTGGAAAAATTCTCAAAATAATTCATGCAACCGACCCCTAACATACTTAAGACAAGGCTTTAATGATGAAAATGATGATGATAAGGAGGTTAGCACGTTCTCAACATTTTAGGCTTAGTCCTTCCATATTATGAATAGCCTTTGATTCAATCCATTCATATGGTCCTTCACATTGATCTAATGCTTAAATATTGTTGGGTTTAATAGCGGAAAAGAAATGTGTTTAGAGCACTGTTAAATTTTGAGCCTTAAATGCTATGATTATCTAATAGAATATACTTTTTTTTTTTTTTTTGGTGAAAGCTAATAGAATAATATTAGAAGTGCCTAATTCTATGAGTTAAATACGTCCACTCTTTTTTATTTGATTTACCGGGGTGACGGCTGAGAAACAATTTTTAGAACTTACGCTTTGCCTTTCCAACAGTAGGCTCCTTTTGATAGTAAGCCATTGTTTAGAATTGCTTTTATTGATTCAGAGAAGGCACTCTATCTTCTCGCATGTGCTAGTTGCCTAAATAGGCCAGCGCAGTATAAAATTCAAAGCACCAAAACTGAGGTCGAGTTGGATTAAAAACAGATATTAAAGAAGACCCACAATTATTATATATGAAACGAAGTGGTTTCAAATTGAAATCAGTTCCAATTGATTTTTACTCATCCAATTTACCAATTTAATTTAGTTTGATTCTAACAAACGGGTCGGATCGGGGTAAATTAGGTCGGGCCAGAGATAAAACACACTTTTTGGACCCAACCTGACCCGTGTATTTTTAATGACATGGAAAAAATTAATCTGGTTTATGCCGAGACTCGAATTCAATACAATATGGATTTCAAAGGATCGACCATACCACTACACCACAGAGCATCTTTTTATTAATAGTTATCAACAAAAACTTAAAATTAGTTAATGAGAAAGGGACTCAGCCCACTTTGGAATATTGACCGTGAGTTGGAATTTATCTACGCGGTATTTATAAAAAAAACTATATTTTTAGAATATTGACCCCTATAAATACTGTTGTTATTATTTTCATACTTATGCATTGTACTTTAAGCATAAATGATCAAACTTTTGAAATAACTATTTTATATAATTTCCTATATAGTCATTAATTTTCTATGACAACCATTTTACAATAAAACTAAACTCAAATGAATAAATAAAATATGGAATTGATCAACAAAAATAATAAGTTTCATAATTAATAAAAAAATGACAATATTATTAAAAAAAGAAAAACTCGCGAAAATAGCGTGGAGCTAAAGAGGAGGTGAGAAACTTTCCATGTAACTGATGTGCTACCATGCACGCTTGCCAAGTGAGAAAAGGTGGAGTCTGGTTTTTTCTTTTTTGTGTGTGTTGCTTTCACTTTTATAAATTGTGATGTAAATGGAGTGGAACACAACGATAGACCTCATCTATTAAAAATCACAATCATGAAGGCAAACATCCTTGCTATTTATGGGATACCTCAAATTCTCACCTCATTCTGGGTTATTTCCACGGTCAAATTGATTCTTAAAAATTAATAAAAAGAATACAAAATAACAGAGTTTTTCAAATAAAGTTTTTTTTTTCTTTTTTTGTGATTTGGACTCTCCATCATGCCTTCTGTCTATTAAGAAACCCCCAATATCATCATATTTCTATCAAGGCAATAGCATTTGAGTGTTAATGGGTCCCAGTGTCTATAAGTGCCACTAATCTAAGAAATTTCAAGTATTTTTGTTTCTTTTGATCATATGATTTTTTTTCTTTTTTTTTAGATAATGAAATGCCAATTTCTGAGTTGTCTGGTTTATTTAATCCTTAGGTTGTTTTTATTCAATCCACTCTCAGTTCTGGGTTGTTTGCTTTTTTTTATTTTTTATCTATTGATTTTGATTGTATACTTTTTTTTTAAAAATGCGGAACTAATGGTAAAAGGAATCTCCAATAATATTGGTCCATCTAAATAAAGAATTAAGCTCATTCTTATTATCATCATTTTCTGTTTTCTCCAATATAATTCTATTTCTCTATGTTAACAAGAGAACTTTCATTTTTTCCATTCATTTACTTTTTAAATTCATTGTATTTTTTTAGAGCAACTTCAATAATTTGTTTGTTTCTTTGTGTCTCTTTTTAGTACCGTCTCATGTCTCATTTGCATGCTAAGTTTAGATCAGTGTTCAACTCATTTTAAAATGTAATCATCTTGAGACAATTGGTGCAATTTTTAAAAATTTCAATTTGAGAGGTAAACATTTTTAATTCATTTACTTTTGAGTTCATCATATTTTATTTGAGCAATTTTAGTTATGTCATTTTAATATGATTTATACAAAAGAATTATCATTTGAAAATTTTATAGATTTTTAATATTTTTATAGTTTGTATTTGTATAGTTTTCATAGATTGTGAGTTTCTTTTTTCCCCTTTTTTGTTTCAACTTTTGCGTATTGGGTTCTCCTTGGGTTTTTTTTTCTTTTAAATCACTTTTTAGCATGGGATTTGCTTTGAATTCTCATTTTTCTGTTCTATTTTTTAAATTTTTTAATGCTTATCATTGTGAGTTAATTATTTATTTTACTTCCATTGGGTTCTTTAAGTTCTCTTTGTGAAATCTTTTTATGGATTTTTCTTATTTCTTTTGTGGCTTCATATTTTCATTTTTGAGTATTAGATTATCATAAGTTGGTTTGGTTTTTCTAAATTTCTTTTATTATTATATTGCTATGAATCTTTATTTATATATATTTTTATAGCCTTTTTAATAAAATTTATTTCGTTTTATTTTGTATTTCTTTTACTATAAATTCTCACTTGTGATGGGTTTTTAGTTTTTTTTTTTTTATGATGGTTTCTCATGAATTTGTGGATTCTTTTGTCTTCGCCCTTCTGTGCTCCATTGTTGAGGTTTTTTTTTTTTTTTTTCCTCATGAGTGTTTGATTCTTTTAAATTGCTTATGTTATTGAGTTGATTATGGATTTTCATTTCTATGTTTTATTTCTATGTGTCTTTCAAATTTCATTGGATTTTATTCATAGTTTATATTGTTTGTTTGTTTTGATTTAGTTTTTTAGTTTTCTTGATCATTAATCTTCAATTTTCTTGGGCTTCTGTTTTTTTTTTTTTTTTTTTTTAAATTATATGGTATTCAGTATTGAATTCTTATGACCTATTTTTTCCCTCTTTCTCAGACTAAAACCTTTTGCATTTAATTTTAAAGAAACTGATCATAATTTCTTTGTTATAAATTTTAATATTATGATTATATTGCCCGTGCTAAGCAGGGGCGATAGACCTCATCTATTAAAAATCACAATCATGAAGGCAAACATCCTTGCTATTTATGGGATACCTCAAATTCTCACCTCATTCTGGGTTATTTCCACGGTCAAATTGATTCTTAAAAATTAATAAAAAGAATACAAAATAACAGAGTTTTTCAAATAAAGTTTTTTTTTCTTTTTTTTGTGATTTGGACTCTCCATCATGCCTTTTGTCTATTAAGAAACCCCCAATATCATCATATTTCTATCAAGGCAATAACATTTGAGTGTTAATGGGTCCCAGTGTCTATAAGTGCCACTAATCTAAGGAATTTCAAGTATTTTTGTTTCTTTTGATCATATGATTTTTTTTCTTTTTTTTTAGATAATGAAATGCCGATTTCTGAGTTGTCTGGTTTATTTAATCCTTAGGTTGTTTTTATTCAATCCACTCTCAGTTCTGGGTTGTTTGCTTTTCTTTTTTTTTTTTTTTTATCTGTTGATTTTGATTGTGTACTTTTTTTTTAAAAATGCGGAACTAATGGTAAAAGGAATCTCCAATAATATTGGTCCATCTAAATAAAGAATTAAGCTCATTCTTATTATCATCATTTTCTGCTTTCTCCAATATAATTCTATTTCTCTCTGTTAACAAGAGAACTTTCATTTTTTCCATTCATTTACTTTTTAAGTTCATCGTGTTTTTTTAGAGCAACTTCAATAATTTGTTTGTTTCTTTGTGTCTCTTTTTAGTACCGTCTCATGTCTCATTTGCATGCTTAGTTTAGATCAGTGTTCAACTCATTTTAAAATGTAATCATCTTGAGACAATTGGTGCAATTTTTAAAATTTTCAATTTGAGAGCTAAACATTTTTAATTCATTTACTTTTGAGTTCATCATATTTTATTTGAGCAATTTTAGTTACGTCATTTTAATATGATTTATACAAAAGAATTATCATTTGAAAATTTTATAGATTTGTAATATTTTTATAGTTTGTATTTGTATAGTTTTCATAGATTATGAGTTTCTTTTTTCCCCTTTTTTGTTTCAACTTTTGCGTATTGGGTTCTCCTTGGGTTTTTTTTCTTTTAAATCACTTTTTAGCATGGGATTTGCTGTGAATTCTCATTTTTCTGTTCTGTTTTTTAAATTTTTTAATGCTTATCATTGTGAGTTAATTATTTATTTTACTTCCATTGGGTTTTTTAAGTTCTCTTTGTGAAATCTTTTTATGGATTTTTCTTATTTCTTTTGTGGCTTCATATTTTCATTTTTGAGTGTTAGATTATCATAAGTTGGTTTGGTTTTTCTAAATTTCTTTTATCATTATATTGCTATGAATCTTTATTTATATATATATATTTATAGCCTT
The DNA here is from genome assembly GCA_028538565.1 of Umbellularia californica. Taxonomy (NCBI): domain Eukaryota; kingdom Viridiplantae; phylum Streptophyta; class Magnoliopsida; order Laurales; family Lauraceae; genus Umbellularia; species Umbellularia californica. Next base: position 79,319,767 of record JAPQWN010000006.1, on the reverse strand, counting down.
TTTAATAAAATTTATTTTGTTTTATTTTGTATTTCTTTTACTATAATTTCTCACTTGTGATGGTTTTTTTTTTTTTTTTTTTTTTTTTTTTTTTTTTAATGATGGTTTCTCATGAATTTGTGGGTTCTTTTGTCTTCACCCTTCTATGCTCCATTGTTGAGGTTTTTTTTTTTTTTCCTCATGAGTGTTTGATTCTTTTAAATTGCTTATGTTATTGAGTTGATTATGGATTTTCATTTCTATGTTTTATTTCTATGTGTCTTTCAAATTTCATTGGATTTTATTCATAGTTTATATTGTTTGTTTGTTTTGATTTAGTTTTTTAGTTTTCTTGATCATTAATCTTCAATTTTCTTAGGCTTCTGTTTTTTTTTTTTTTTTTTAATTATATGGTATTCAGTATTGAATTCTTATGGCCTTTTTTTCCCTCTTTCTCAGACTAAAACCTTTTGCATTTAATTTTAAAGAAACTGATCATAATTTATTTTTTATAAATTTTAATATTATGATTATATTGCCCGTGCTAAGCACGGGCGTGTTTTTCTAGTCATATAAGAAAGGCAGAGTAGGAATAAGATGATTAAAGATTCTGTAAATGATCACGTCTTGATTACAAGACTGCATTTACCAACTTTATAATTGATGAGAGGCCTCTCTTTGCTTGGTGCAACCATGCTCCAATGTTTAGACATTGAACCAAATTTCACGTTTTTAGGAGCGATGTATTACATATGATCGATCCAATATGGTATATATATAGCAATATAACATGACATTCATTAACGTCAGGGCAAGCTTTACATAGTAACTAACCACTAGCATTGCACATAGTCCAGAAATGATGTAGATGACTATCTTTTTATTATTTCTGTGTGTGAACACAGACTAACATTACTTCATATAACAGAACATCATGAGGTGACACTAGTACTAAGTGATGATAGTAGAGAAGCTTATACATGGTGAAACATGGCTATGCTTGCACTGGGGACAGGGATACAAGTAGAAGCAATGATATTAGCTTCAAAACTCTCATTATTTATTTATGTTTACATGGGGAACTTAAATTCATGCATTCTCTCTCTAATGCCCACTTAATAGGGTAGATTTGAATACTCTTACGTGGTAGGGGCTATTTTTTCATTTTGATTGGGCAGTTTTTCTCAGTTCTTCTTTTCGTCAGAAGTAGAATTACCATTTCTGTTGCCGCCATTTGGTGTGTCGGGCTCCTTTTTAGGAGGAGGATGGATATGGATTTCAATCGGTGGCCAAATGGAAAATGGGAATCTAGGGCTGGACGTCCTTCCTGGCCCACGACCAGGTCCACCACGTTTAGCGTTCTGCACCATCAGCCATAGGATAATAATTAGGCATTTCAAATCTGAATACATAACATGTCGACACCACACCAAACTATAAGAAATTGTCCATCGCCCACAAGAAGAAGATATATCATTGGCATGTTGGTAGGGCTCATCTTAGGATGTATTTGTGTAACGCTGTCGGAGAAGCAGTTTCTGTCCGAAAACATTTTGCACCAAATGACAACGGCCTTTTACCTCAGTGGTAAGAGGCGTCAATTCGCATTAGGCTGTCCACTGTTCAAACCTTAGGCAACCCACTTTTCCTCACTTGAGGGCTCCTTGCCTCATCCAAGAACCCCTTTACCTCACCTGAGCAAGGAAACCTTGCCTCATCCAAGAACCCCTTTACCTCACCTGAGCCGGGGGGCGGGGGGGATTGCTCCAGTCAAATTTTTTTCATCTTTGAAACCAAGAGAAGATATATGAGTAATTTAGTCCTTTGGAGGGAGGGAGGGAGGGAGTGAGGGTTCTTTTGTTTTGGGTTTACTGGATTAGTCCATTGGGTTAGCCAGGGACTGTGCTTTGAATATGAGCTAAGAAAGAGAAAGTTATATATAGATGTAACTTGTAACTCTACATCTAAGAGTTAAATAATAAATAGTTAGTAAGTTATTTTTGGCCGTGGATGTAGGCACATCATTGAACCACATAAATCTCTTTGTGTTATTTTCGTTTTTTTTTTTTTTTTTTTGGTATGATTTGTTTGATCGATCGCAGATATTTGCTCTTCTGCACGCGCACACTCAACACAAACAAATGATCCTGAGAGGATAGGTAGCCAATGCATTTGTTTTCCACTACTTTAAATAACAAAAAATTGTGGACGTTGCTTTTATTAGTTTAAAACCAAGGAGACCCTTGGAGCCTACAAAACATTTAAATGTTCCTCAGTTTCAAACACCCTTCTTATTGTTAGCTAATTAAAGAGAGACTTTGGGGTGGGGGGGAGGAGCTCACCTTATACTGAGTGCCGGTGCTCTAGAACATGTGATGGGGCATACCTTATGATCGATCTGACTGCACAATAAAATAGGGAAAACCAACCCCACTCCGTTATAGTCATGGCTTCTAGGTTTGGCACCTATCCGAATGAACTGGACCATTAGATTTTAGCGTGAACTCATTTTGGATGGTGAAAACTTGATATCCAAGGTTCAAGTGGGGCTAGTGGTGATTTGAGCCTCTGTCACCATGTACAGGGCCGGGGGTGGGGGAATGCCCAGGTGTGTCCCGAGGTGGGTCCCACAAGCATCGGTACTCACAATAACATGAGCGCCGACTCTCAATATAGGGTGCCACACCCCCCATCCAACGATCCACGCCATTTGGTTGGGTACCAAATCTCGGGATTAGTGACTATCAAGCAGTCCCAGTTCGTGCACGATTTAGATTGTTTGCTAGGTGGGCCCCACCAATAATTTTCACCGAAGCACGGTGAGAGAGAATTACTTTTCACTTAAATATTTCCATATATATATATATATATATATAGAGAGAGAGAGAGAGAGAGAGAGAGGGGGTACCATGGCCGTACAACTTTGGTGAAATGGCCCTTGTAGTTAAATTGAGTAAGTTGGAAGCTCTGCTTGGGCTTGGAGATCTTAAGGTTTCCACTCCAGTTTATATAGACAGCAAGTCTGTGTCAACAGCAAATGAAATTGACATTTGAATGCCCATTAATTATAAGGAATTGCATCAGTTCTCTTGGCCCACCCCTATTGTGCACTTGTGCAGGTGGATCTTTCTCATTAACGAGAACAAAATAAAGAGAGAAGAATATAATTCGATTAAAGTGAAAATAATGCAGTGAAGGCATATTTTCATCATCTAGACGTCCCAGGTATCATATAACAAGAAAGAAAAATTGTATAAAAATAAAAATATTTCTACCCAAGAAAGAGAACAAAAATAGAATAAATTAAAAATAAAAAATTGTAACCCATAATATTCTTTCCGGCCAGTTTAATAATCCAACGATGATATGTCTATGGCCATGTAGCTCCATATTCTTCATATCATTATCCCCATCCTAATTAATCCACAGTAAACGAGATTTCCAATGCCACACGCCAGATAAGTTGATTGGATCATTTCACTAATTTTTTCCTCTGAACTTTTGATTTTTGAAGTTTAATCTTAATTTTGCTTTGTTATGGATTATATGTTAATATTCATTTATAATTTCTTTAAATATTTATAAAATCTCTATTTAAATATGTAATTTGTTTTTTACCAACGCGGGCATGTTGCACTAATTAAAAACATTAACAAACTTTGTCAACACCATTTCCTTTAGATGATTATATCTAAAAGAGAATTGTGCTCACTTCGGTTCTTTGGTGGAGAAGTCTCTTTGGTTCATTTGTAGCGCCAGCACCAATAATAGTTCCTCTAAAGAACATAGCAAAACCAAAACCAGACTCTCCATAAGATGCATTCAATGCAGCATCTCAAAAATTATAGTGTCATCTCCCACCTCCCTTCCACAAAAAAATATAAATTTCTTCATATGTTTGTAAGTGTGGACTTTTTTTTATTTTTTTTCCCAGTTGTGGGTGGATCAGTTGAGCACAATCCATCCAACCGTTACCAATAAGCAAGATTGTTAATGTCAAGCTTATGGATCAACAACCATAAAGTAAAGACCTTTAATTGACAATATGAGCTGTCTAATGGAAGGAATGAATGTAGATCATCACCTGAATATCTTTGGGCACAATACTAGACCCAGGCTCAAACCTAAAAATTAGATGGGTCCCAAGTAAGTTCTAATACTCTATTTTTATGGGTCTAGATCGGGCCTGTGGGTACCTATGGCCATCCCACTAAGTTTAACCTTCTACAATGGTAAGTTACGAGTCAACCTCTAGATGGGTTAGTTTCATCGCTTGTCATGAGGCCCACTCAGATATGTCATGGATTACGAAGCTTAAGAGAGCGCCCGTTGGGCCCACTTGAGAACAATGCCAATCACAATCATAAAGGTAGTACGAGAAAAATGATTCTTTTTTTTTTTTCTTGAAGGTAATATTTGTATGAGAAAATGATTCATCAATGAGAATAGGAATTTTGTACCTAAAATTTAGTTGAGATGGAAAATTCTGAAGAGATTCTCATCATTGATGTGGAATAAATATTATCCGATAAGAGAGAATCGGTTCCTTCTTGCTTGAATCAGGAGGTAGAAAAATCTACATCCTTGGATGGCCCCAATATATCACCACATGTTAGGATTGTTCCATTCCAACGGTGGCAATGGCACGGGTTGTACTTGGGATTCAATTGGAGCTGAGCACTAAGGTTTGCTCCTGGAGGTTGAGGGTTCGAAATTGTACTACGACACTTGGGCCGTAAGGAATTTACCTGGCTCTCCCTGAAGCCGAAAGGATTAGTCAGGCCTAAAGGGCTGAGGCACCCTCTGCCTCCATTATATATATAAAAAACGGTAATATTTAAGTGAGAACTAGTTCTCACGTATTATATGATAACTATTTTATGGGGCCCAATTGTGGGCCCCATTTGAGGATGGGAACGGGGGGGATGGAAAGATCTATGTGAGACTACCCAACGTATCAAGTTTGACACCAAACCCATGCCCTTAACCCCCTCATCCGTAGCCCACAAGTTTAATGACTTCATATTAAAAAAATGTTCAACCCTCAATCCAACAGTTCAGTCCATTCGGATGTGTGCCTATCCTTGTGATTAGTGCCTATCAAGGGGTTCCTATTGGTTGTTAGGTTTGGATGGGTTACTAGTTAGGCCCTGTAAAAGAGTTTTCATATAATTCTCACTTTAATATTTTCCTATAAGAAAAAGGTAATATGCATACTGTCTAGACTAGATAGACTCGGCACAAATTAACTTGGCTCATTTCCAATTCACAAAGCAATTCATATATATATATATATATATAATTTTATATGGAATAAACCAAGCTTGCATTGGACCCTTTTTTCCAGCAGTTTTACTCAAATATAGTCTTAATATTTGAAATGGATTTGCTTTGAGACATGCTTCTACAGGTCAGTTGGACTAAATAGGTTGACTTGTTTTGAATGCGGATTATGTGAGCCGAGTCGGGTTGACGGGCAATTGGTTCGGATTAAAGTTACTCGCCCCCGTTTAAAAATTGGTACGGATGTGAGTTGGACTTCAACCTGTCGACATGACTCATGGAGCCCATTCGTCTGTCATCCTTAGTAAGGGTGGCAATAGGTTGGGGTTTAATAATTCATTATAAGTATGTAATCAACCCACAATCCCCTAAGCCATGTTATCACTTTGGACCTATTTATTTGCATTAGAATATAAAGGAAATTGAATACATGATGATTAAAAACGTAGATTAAAGGTGAGTTTCCAAAAATTGAATACTGAACAGTATTTTTAGGGAAATAAAATTAAAAAAAAATGTTATTTGATGCTTAGTTTTTGAAAATTCATATGTAATCTTCATTTAAAACCATCTATCCATTTTAGTTAAAACAAACAGTGTCTATGAGGTTTTTTTTTTTTTTTTTTTTTGAGGGACCTAGAGGAGAGACTATGAATCCGTCTGGAGACATCCAAAGGCCTAGGTAACTTTTAGGTGCTGAGCGTAGCCTCTTAAACTACCACATCCATGGGCGCTGTGTGTGTCTTCGAGTTTGTTTCTTGTTGCGGGTATACAAATTCTACAGTGATGTCGCCATGTAGAATTCATGAAAGTAAGTACAACAACAGTTCAAGGATACATTTGGAAACAGCTGTGGATTCCTATGGCTTACGAAATCCAAAGTGTACTTTTTTCCGTGGAACATTTGGTTAGCACCTGTAAGAGGTGAATACCCCTCACAGGTGATGACAACCATCAGGTATTGTATATACTTCAGGCGATCGAAGGCACATGGCCCCTAGCCCTATTCATGCATTTGTCCCTCATCCCACATCGGCAGGAGAGGGCGCCTCCCAAGTGTGGTACACCCTTCTATGAGCCCAAGGCTTATAAGTGGGTGGGAGGCGCCCTCTCCTGCCGATGTGAGATGAGGGACAAATGCATGAATCGGGCTATGGGCCATGTGCCTTCGATCACCTGAAGTGTATACAATACCTGGTGGTTGTCATCATCTGTGAGGGGTATTCACCTCTTACAGCACCTATCACAATTTTTTTTTGAAACGGTTCTGTCACAATTTTTCTTTCAAAAGAAAGAAATCCATTTTCCATTCCTAATCAATATCAGCTACTGTTGCAACTTCCTATTTCTGTTCTGTCACAACTCACAAATGCCTATCAGAATGGGTAGACATCATCTTGCCAAAATATTCAAATAACTAATATTTGGGGTGCATCTAAATGTGAAACTGAAGCTTATGAACTTTTTCTGGTATGATTACCAAAATCAGGTGAAAAGTTTCTGTTCGAAAAGGGTATGGAGTGAACAAAGCCTGCATTATTGACTTGAATTGCGTTATTTTTTTATTAGAATGTGGGTGCTAAAGTCTGGACTAGCATTTCTGTCTGGCTCTGTTGGCTAATTGATTGATAGAATGGGGCTCTGATGATGATGATTTCCATCAGGCCTTTCTCGCTAAGGCGCTCATGTGGAAAGGAAGACAAACTGTAGCATTTCCTTTGTGGTTTATATTCTTAATGGATAAAGAGTGATAGATAACTTGCTGCAGGTAATGGTTGGGAGTTTCATCTATGGGGGCACAAAAGAGAAAAGTAAATCTGGAATGGGTCCTGAATCGGGCGTGGACTCTGCATATGCCACAAGTGATCAATCAGCCACTCCAACCAGCATGACTCCCAGTCAAAATCTCCAACCAGCATGACTTCCAGTCAAAATCTCACAGCCTCTGCTGTCAGTGGGTGGCTTGTTTCACAGCCAATGTGGATAATTTTAACCTTACATTAATGTGGAAGAGAAGCGGAATGTGTATAACTGGCATTCAGTGGAGAGCATAAACTAGTCACCCATCTGTTGTACTAACATGTAACTAAGCGAAAGTGTTTAGCCATCTTAGCCCCTCGTTAATTTTCCATTATTAGTGAAATTCAGCCAGTTTTAATTTTTAGGGATATGTTTTTTGTCTTCAATGATACTTACTTTCACATTTGCTGGTTAGGACTTGGGACACTCTACAATTCACCACAAAAGAGGTTCAGTTCCTCCTCTACAAAATTCTTTCTCCAATTCTAGAGTTGAGTAGTACTTGTTAATGAAAATTTCATTTAAGTGATGTTTTAGCATTGGTCAGAATTTTCCAAAGAAATTAGATGGAGCTATCCAATGTTTATCGGTAAAATTTTAAAGCTTTTTTTTTTCTTAAATTTTCAGCCTATAGAGCCCTGCATAATAGTGATGGGGATTTGCAAATTCCGTTAATAGAAGAGAAAAACTGACTCAAATGGATGTTCTTATTAGCACAGTCCTTTGGATTGTCGCCGAAAGGACTGTCGCCATGCAAAGGCACATTGGTATGTCATGCAGAGCAGGAGAGGCAAAAGCTCCTCTATTTGAATCAAGGAGGTGATGAGGGTGGACCTCATTGGCATACCCAACTTCTGCAGTTGAACTGTGACTAGGACAAATTAAGCATATACCCAGTTGACCCTCTGTTGCCTATATGTAGCAAAGTCCTGAACCATCAGATCATGATTGGGCTATGCACATGTGACATGACACAGCTGTAGGATGGTGGGTAAATTCATGAAGGTTAGGTTGGCCCCTCTTCCTTTTTCTCTTCGTCTTCTTCTCAGAACCCTCGTGATGGCACATTTCAGCAAATCTCATATGAGGAATCCTAGAAAGAGAATGGAAGGTACCCTAGATCTCTATTCCTTTGAAAATTCTAACCCGAGAAATATGATTAATTAAACAGCTGCCTTACTCTTTCCCATGTGTTTTAGCCTAAGAGGATGCAAAAATATTAAACTCAAAAGTAAAAAATTTAATGTGGGTCTAAACAAGTCGAATGAGATTTATGTACAGACCTAATCTGGTTTAAACCAGGAATGATTTGGACCAATTGACCCAACCGGGAATGATCACTAGTCTAAATCGGTAGAACCCGACTAATTTTTACTCTAATAAAAGTTAGGCTCATCTTAAGATTAGTCCATAGTAATTTATTTTATTCATGTCTTAGGTTTAATTCCTGTGAAAAGAAAAATTGGCCAAGGTCAGGTTAGAAATTGCCAACCCTTTGGAACAGTGGCGGATCCAGGATTTAAACTCATTGGGGCATGATTAAGTAGTGGGGGTCCGGGGCCAACGCCCCCGGATTTTTTTTTTTGGTTATTTATATGGGACGAATATAATGTAATAATTTCAAGCAATAAAACAAAGAAATCTTTATTTGTCATAATTGTTCCCTACGAGTTTTCATATTCTGAAAAAGTTCTATTACAATATCATTAGTAATAGTTTCAAGCAACTCTTTTTCTATAAAACATACAAGACAATCATTCATAAATTGATCACTCATTTGATTGCGCAAATCTGTCTTGACAATGTTCATTCCTGAAAAGCATCTTTCAACACTTGCTGTTGCAATCGGCAAAACCAAAGCTAACTTCAAAAGTCGATACACCAAAGGAAAACATAGATGTTTCTTTGTTTGCACTAGTAATCTAGAAAGATCACTGAGTCCCTTCAACTGACTAAATCTGTCATCCGTGCGTACATCTGCAATGTATGTCTCTAGTTGATTATCAAGAGCTATGCATTTAATGAGAGAGAAGTCATTGGGATAAATTTGAGCCAACTTTATCAACTTTGATGAATCAAAATGATCAAAAGCATCACTTGGATTCAAGCAAGCAACACAAAGAAGCAACTCGGAATTAACCTCATTGAATCGTTCATTAAGCTCCAAAAGTTGCATATCCACAATCGTATAAAAGCATTCTACACGATAATGAAATTCATTAGTAGTGTTGCTTTTACGTCGGGGATGATATGGATCGACACACTCTTCCTCCATATTCAAATTTTCAATTTTGTGCTCATTACAAAAATTCATCATCTTACCTAGGAGACATTCCCATCCATGATCCCTTAAATTTTGCAGACGCCCCTTGGCCACTTTCACAAATGCAATAGCATTCAAAATGTCTTCATCTTTCCTTTGCAAAGCTAATGATAACTCATTTGTGATCCCCAATATAGTTAGCATTAATTGCAAATTGAAAATAAAATCAAATGATTGCAAATATCTCAGAAGACCACGTGATTGAGCTTTTTTTGATGAATCTGAAGCATCACATGAAACAACTATAAGAACTTCAATAACGGAGGAGAACAAAGCAACCAAGTTTAAAAGCGATTTATAATGAGACCCCCAACGTGTATCCCTGGCCCTCTTAAGACTTAGCTCTTGATTCAATCCTTTCCCAGTCTGAATATCACCATTCATTATTCCTTGTGCAACTTTTTCTGCTTGTTTTTGCCGAATCATGTCTTTACGCTTGCAAGAGGCTCCAACAACATTCATCAAAGTAGATATCATATTAAAAAAGTCGGCAATATCAACATGTTTTTTAGCAACAGCAACAAGAGCATTTTTTATTGGGGGCCTGGTTACATCTCATTGGGGGCTTGATTACTTTGGGCCTAACTTTGCATATATAATTTTTTTTTTTCCAAAAATTCACTGCGGAGCCAGCCCCCTAGTGAATCTTAATTAAGTGTATCCGCCTCTGCTTTGGAAGTTCTAAACCCAAAGATTGATATAAGTTTCATGCTCTCTCCTCTAAAGTCCAACTGGGTCTTTGCGGGCAAGTATAAACATGTCAACATCAACCCAAATATACAAGGAACCCACAAATTCATAGAAATAGGCTGATATGAGATTTTTTTTTTATTTGATAGAGAATTTTCAGAACTTAGACCTAAGATATTAGTTGGAGTAGTTTTCTCAACAAATTGAAACTAAAAGCTTACAGTTTCATCCAGTCAATGTGAAGTCAAGTTCCACTTCTTAGCAAGGGGATAAAACACAATAAAAGAAAAGAAAAGAAAAAACCCAGGTTTTAGAGGCGGGCAGATCAAACCGCCACTACAGCCACAAATCAACGCTCACAACTAACAATCAGTGACAAAAACGAAGACACCAGGGGGAGTAGATTTTTAGCGGCGGGCTATTTTTTTCCACACGACACCACCTTTTGACGATAAAATTAGGATTTCTTTTCCTTTAAGAAAAAAAATTAAAAATAATTATGCAGTGGCGGACCCAGGATTTTCATTTGGATGGCGGACACACATTGGGGATCGAAATTCCCAAACAGCCAATGATGTCTTCCCCTAACTAGATGTTTTTCCCATAACAGCCTCCAAATGAACAGTTCTAATTTCTAGGGGGTTTCTAAATTCCAAACTCTCTTCCATGGTCTGGGAGGGCCTTTGGGATGGTCTTTTAGGGTCCTATAAATTGCTTTAACATAACATGGAAAAAAATACTTCTGTTAACTCAATTTCTGAACGATGGAAAAATAATTTGGAAATGAATGACTCTACAAAACCAAAATTTGATATTCATTCAAAAATTTGAATTTTGGCTTTGTGGTGGTCCTTGTGGAAAGGTATAAATGATTTCATTTTTAGAGGAAAGGGGATTCACCCTATAAATACTCTAAATTTTGCTAAAACTTTTAGAGTTTTTGTATATGCCCCCCTACGTTTTATAGAATTTGTAAATAGGCCCCAGTGGTTTCAGTATTTGAATATACCCCCCTACCTTTTAAATTTAATACCTTCCATATCCCCAAATTTACTAGTCACAGCGACCAACAAAAGATTTGTATTCAATTTTTATAAAAATTAAAACTTTGCCCTTAAGTTAAATTAAAAGAATATAACTGTCATTATTTATAAAAATACCATCAATTTTATCCCAAGTCCCAATAATCTCTCTCAAATTGTCCAATGCACATGACACCTAATCATGTATTTGAGACTTTCATTAATCTAATTGGGGGTTGTGCACGGATTGGGTCAATTATAACCAATTATAAGTACAAGTGTAGATTTTCTTTGTGATCGATTTAGATTTGATGAAATGGGCCCCGTATTGATAAAAATGGATTTATGTAGGGTTACTCTCTCCCATTGAATGTACTATAGTAATTGTTAATATTAAAAGATTTAAAGAAAAATAAATTCAAGCTTTTGAAAATATGCATATATAAATAGACGGGCAAAAATGTCATTTTACTCTAAAGAACTTATGGTGATTGTAAGGCTACTAATTTTGGGACATGAAAAGTATTAAAATGAGAGGGCAATGGGGTATATACAAATAATGAAACCATAGGGGCCTATTTACAAATTATTTAAACCTTAGGGGGTATATACAAAAAACTCAAACTTCTTTTATCATGGATATCAATCTCTTGTCCGTAAAAACAGGAGAAATTGGAAATGATACTGAATGAGGGATTATCTGATTAGCTGTTTATATATATATATATATATATATATATATAGTTATCTGCATCGTTTCTGCATATTTTTGGATCTCAAGTAGTTATTGTGTAATGCTTGCTTGCTGATTAGTCAAAGTGGTGTCTGCATATTTTTGGATCTCAAGTAGTTATTGTGTAATGCTTGCTTGCTGATTAGTCAAAGTGGTGTTATATATATATATATATATATATATATATATATATATATATATATATATATATATATTTTTATGTTGTGTAAACAGAGGCTAACATTACTTCCAGTATTATTTATAACTTTGGGAGGCCGGAGGCGCTTTCAGTAACTGGAGGACCCTGACTTAGTTGAAAGTAGACTAAGCTTAGAGACTAGAGCACGGATGGTAGTAGCTTCAACATCCTCATTTAGAGGGGGAAAATATTTTTTCAATTAATAGTAAAGTTACCACCATCTTCTTATGAGCAATATGCATTACATGACATTATTCCAATCGAAACATCATTGGGCATGAGTCATGCTCGATTAACGTTGGGTTTGTCTTGTATTCCAGATTTATCAGAGTGGTCCATCAGGTTAGTCAATGATCGGGTTTAGGATTTAAGATGTTTTGTTCATTGTATGGGAGAGTCAAGATGTATGTCATTGGTCTCTTTCCGTGGACGTAGCTAAACCACATAAAATCCCCGTCTATCTTGTGTGGCATAGTTATTCAATTGCAAGTTTCGCACTTCTATACTCACGCGCACCACATTTAGTCTAGGTTTTTTATTCATAATTGTATATCTTACGTCACTTTCCTTCTCTCTCCATCTTCCTCACTCACGTGTACCAACACAATATCCACATCTACCCACCTGTATCACAGCCACCCGCCTAAAAGCTGGCCCCACACTATATTCCTATAGTGGTGGAGGGGCGGATGCACACTATAGGTAGTGGGTGCAGCCGCCCCCAGGTAAAATTCTGAGTTCCCTTGTAATGCTTTGGGCTACATAAGCCATGCACCAGTTGGGGCCCAATCCTGCACCACCCCATGACCTGGGTAGCCCCATTTCAATATAGAAAATTCATCTTAATTTCATTCAAATCCCATTCTCAAATCTCAATTTTAAGGCATCCATATACCTAGGATTAAAGGAAATGTTATCTTAGATACTTTCATGATGATGAATTGATGATCACCTGAATTTGGGAGAGCTAGTGAGAAGACCATTCAATTAGGCAAGGGATCTGAGCAGGGAAAAAAGTTGTGTGTCTGCTATATGTGGTATTGTTAATGTGAGAATCTTTTTTGCCATATTTGTTAATGTGAAAAGAGTTAGTAAAATTAAGCAAAGATTTAGCCACCCAAACAAAAATCCTAGGTCTGCCACTGGAGGTGGGCTCCATGTTTTGATTTTCAAAGGTGGGTACCATATTATAATTTCTAAAGGTGGGTCCATTGTTTAACAAAATAGATTTAAGTTCTGCAGTGGCGTCAAATCTTACAACAAAGTCATTATAATGTTACAAACAAGCTCCATGCATCATATTCTAGGGAACAATTTCATGTAATGTCGCCAAAATAAGTTTTGTACGACAATGCTTGAGCACCACCTGATTTCTGCATAATCCGATCTTGGCATAAAATTGGGAACAACCTTGGAACCATGCCAAACAGGGCCTAAATTTGTCATGCCATGTCCTTTTGTTAGGGAGAATTGAACATCCAAGTTTTTTGTTTAATTTGTTTTTATTTTTATTTTATTTTAGTTTTTAACCTATCGGCTAACAATATCAAACGGAATTTCTTATCATTAATATATACATAGTTGGGTAGATGAATGTACATATATTTGTGACATGTTCCATTCTACTAGTGCAGATTATTCCAACCTGAGTGAAACTCCAAAATCATCCACCCACAATGAGCCATATGATATTTGTGACAGGGATTAAAGGTGGTTAAGATTACAAGCCACATGAGGTTTAAGTTTACTAGCAATCCCAGGCTTGAAAAGGAGTACAAGAGTTACAGCAGATTCAATGTAAAACTTTTGTCACATCTAAATCATTCATTTGGAAAAATTCTCAAAATAATTTCAAATAGGCTTTTTAACTCACATTGGGCTTATAAGTCAAACCCTGTCTTAACTGAACATGAGGCCTTTTAAAACCGTGCGGGCTCGGATCCCGTAAGAATTCCAAAGTTAAGAGTGCTCGGGCGAGATCAGTATTAGAATGGGTGATCTCCTCGGAAGTCCTCGATCCAATGTGATATATAGGAATATAGCATCACATTCATTAACATCAGGATAAGCTTTACATAGTAACTAACCACTAGCATTGCACATAGTTTAGAAATGATGTAGATGACTATCTTTTCATTATTTCTCTGTGTGAACACAGACTAACATTACTTCATGTAACATAACACTATGAGGCGACACTAGTACTAAGTGGACGACCCGGACTAGGTGATAGTAGAGAGAGCTTATACATAACTAAACATGGCTATATATGCTTGCACTGGGGACTGGGATACAAGTAGAAGCAGTGATATTAGCTTCAATACCCTCATTATTTATTTATGTTTTTGGATAGGGGACTCAAATTCATGCACATTTTCTCTCTCTAATGCCCACTTAATAGAGGAGATTTCAATACTCCTACTATTAGACGCTATTTTTTTTTTTTCATTTTGCTGGGGCTACTTTCCTTTGTTCTTGTCTTCATCTGAAGTAGACTTGCCGCCCTTTGGTTTGTTCGGCTCCTTGTAAGGAGGATGAAAATGGAATTCAAAATTTGGTCGAATGGAAAATCGGGGTCTGCCTTGAGAAGGGTTGGGCCTATTGCTAGGCCCACGACCAGGTCCACCACCACGTTTTGCGTTCTGCACCATCAGCCATAGGATAGTAATTAGGCATTTCAAATCTGAAAACATAAATTGTCGACACCACACCAAACTATATATAAGAAATTGTCTATCGCCAACAAGAAGAAGATATAACATGGCATGTTGTAGGGTTCATTTTCGGATGTATTTGTGTAGCGCTCTAGGACGGGCAGTTTCTGTCCGGAAACACTTTGCACCAAATGACAACGGCCTCTTACCTTAGTGGTAAGAGGCGTCAGTTGGTGCTAGGCTGTCTAGTGTTTGAACCATAGGTAGTCACCTTTCCTCACCTGAGGGCTCCTTGCCTCATCCGAGAACTCATTTACCTCACCCGAGCAAGGAAGGAGGGAGGGAGGGTTCTTGTATTATGGGTTTACTGGATTGGTCCATTGGGCTAGCCAGGGACTGGGCTTTGGATAGGAGTTAAGAAAGAGGGAGTTATATATAGATGTAACTTGTAACTCTAGATTTAAGAGTGAAATAGCTAGTAAAGAGTTAGTGATTTCTCCTAGGCTGTGGACTTAGGCACATCACTCAACCACAAAAATCTCCTGTGTGTTATTTTCTCTTTTTTTGTGCAAGGCTTCTTTGATTGATCGCAGATATTTGCGCTTTTGTATACACACACTCAACACCCTGGAGGATAGATTGCCAATGCATTTGTTTTCCACTACTTTAAATAGTTTTCACATAAGCACGGTGACAGAGAATTAGTTTTCACTTAAATAATTCCAGATATATATATAGAGAGAGGGGTACCATGTCCGTTCAACTTTGGTGAAATGGCCCTTGTTGTTAAATTGAGTAAGTTGGAAGCTCTGCTAGGACTTGGAGATCTTAAGGTTTCCACTCCAGTTTATATAGACACCAAGTCTCTGTCAACAGCAGATGAAATTGACATTTAAATGCCCATTAATTATAAGGGATAGCATCAGTTCTCTTGGTCCACCCCTTTGGTTCTTTCTCATTAACGAGAATAAAATAAAGAAAGAAGAATATAATTAGATTAAAGTGAAAATAATGCAGTTAAGGCATATTTTCATCATCTAGATATCCCAGGTATCATATAACATGCAGGTTACTGTTTTGGCTGTTTAATATTCCTACCCAAGAAAGAAAACAAAAATAGAATTAATTAAAAATAAAAAATTGTAACCCATAACTCTTAATTGAGTTGAGTGCCCACTTACCAATGATAAAATACATTAATTGGCACAAGAAGATATTTAGGGGATAGATTACATCTTGAAAATTATATGTTCCCACAACCTTACTATCACGTACCCATAAATTTGAGGCATTGACCTACAATTGGCCTCACTCATTATTGGTGACTCAAAGTAAATGCATATTTGAAGCTTGAGTCCATGTCAGGATTAAGAGCCAATTGCTCGGAAATTATAAGAGTAGTCCTTAAATTAAAGATAGATTTATATAATATGCTACTCATGGTCCTTTAGTACATCTAATGTACTAGCACAACAATCTAGAGTTTTACACTATGATGATTAGGAAAAATCATACTATCTCATAGTAATTGCAGTGTTACAATCTTTTGAAATGAGATGCCTATTCTCATCATTGGTTATGAAAACACTTCAAGTATAAGATTTGTGAACCATGTATTCTGTATGTGAATCTCATCCATACACATGGATTAAATCTATTACGCTTGTGAACTTTGGTTCATCTCATGAACCATCAAGTCATTTTGTATTGATTATATGTAATCATAGAATCAAACACCGTTCATCACACGACTAAAGTATGAAAATATAAATTAATTAATAAAATAAATCAATTTGTTCGGATCATCCACCAGATTGAGGATATACAATCTAACAGATTGGGCTATGCACATGTGACATGACGCAGGCGTAGGATGGAGGGTAACTTCGTGAAGTTTAGTTTGGCCCCTCTTCCTTTTTCTCTTCGTCTTCTTCTCAAAACCCTAGTAATGGCAGATTTCAACAAATCTCATATGCGGCATCTTAGGTAGCGTCTGGTTCGCTGGAATGGTTTTAGGTAGGAATGGAATGAAGAGTGGAATGAGTTTGGAATGGAATGAGGCAGGAATGATCATTTCCATTCCAACATTTGGTTAGACTGAAGAATCAATCCAGTAACAGAATTCTTATTCCTGTTATTGTATTTGGTACGCTGGAATGATGCCTGAAATGGAATAAAATTTATATTAGACGGGCCAAAATACCCTCCTCCTTTTCTCTCTTCTCCACTTTCCATCGATCTCCGGCCATTTTCCAGATGGGTTCACTGGAAAACCTCCTCATATTCCTCCTCACCACCACCCTCCTCCTCCCAATTGCATTGAGCCTCTCTCTCTCTCTCTCTCTCTCTCTCTCTCTCTCTCTCTCGTTTATACTGCAATCTTCTGATGTTTGATTTCGTTGCTGATGGTTGAAGATTTCTCTCTATCTCTGTCTCGTTCTGATAAAAATCTAATCTTTCTCTTTTCCCGCTTTCCTAGCTTTAGATTAGAAGATGTTCCGTTACAATCTTCAATCTATTTTCGACAGTGTCCATTGCTTTAGGTTTGATTTCTTATCTGCTTCTTATTGTTGTGTTTTTTTGGGTTCTGTTCAATAAATTGATCTGTGTTATAACCGCTTAGAATCATTTCGGTTGATGGGTGATTGAGTTTTCTTTCTCCTTGTTTTGATTCAGTAGCACTAGTTAAGAGTAACTGCAAGATGTTGTGGAAGTTTACAGGGGTTATCTGATTCCATATTCCAAACGGGCACTTTTAGATTACACCTGAGGTGGCTCATAACTTCATATAATGGGGGGTAGGTGAAATCCATGTGATTTGTCTGTTGCTTTGTGTTTAGCATCACGGGAGAACTAAAATTTCCTTCTAATTTGGACCCTTCAATAGCAGCTCCTATTTCACCATCGTCGTCGAGTCTGTAGCCACCTACAACCTCTCCCAGATTGGGATTCAAATCGCCCCGGAAATCACCGCCAACTACACTGTTTGGGTTGGCCGCCACAGGGGGAGAGAGAGAGAGGAGAGAGAGAATAGAGAAGGAAGGCGGAAGAAGAAGAAGAAAAGAGAAAACGAAAGGTGGAGGGGGGTGGCCGGGGCTACCACCGGGGCCTTTCGGCTGGTCTCCTTCTCAACTGGTGACTGGGAGGAGGAGAAGGAGGAGGAGGAGGAGGGTGGAGGGCATTTTGGTTTCAAGAAACTTATTATAAAGGAATGGAATGACCATTCCTCTACCTACCCAGTGGAATGACCATTCCTCTACATAAAGGAATGGTGATTCCGGAAGTAATGGTCATTCCGCCACTTTTTTTGCGAACCAAATACGGTAATGATCATTCCATGGAATGACCATTCCATTCCGACCTTCATTACAACGAACCAAACGCTACCTTAGAGAGAGAATGGAAGGTATCCTAGATCTCTATGCCTTCGAAAATCTTAACTCGAGAAAGATGATTAATTATAGAGCTGCCTTACTCTCTTCCCAGGTGTTTTAGCTTAAGAGGATGCAAAAATATCACTACCTGAAAAATCGCAAAAAACAACGGCCATTAACCATTGTTTTTTTCACAAAAATCTACTTATATGAGAAGTCGGGAATTTCATAGTCGTTTTTAAAAAATCAATCATGAGAGTCGTTTTACCAATGGTCGTCGGTTTTCGTGATTTTTGAGGTAGTGATATTATACTCAAAAGTAAATAATTTAATATGGGCCTAAACAAGTCGAATGGGATTTATATACAGACCTAATCTAGTTTAAGCCAAGAATGATTTGAACCTATTGACCCAACCAGGAATGCTCACTAGTCTAAATCGGATAGAACCCAACCAATTTTTACTCTAATAAAAGTTAGGCTCATCTTAAGATGAGTCCATAGTAATTTTTTTTTTAATTCATGTGTTAGGCTTAATTCCTGTTAAAAGAAAACTTGGCCAAGGTCAGGTTAGAAATTGCCAACCCTTTCGAAGTTCTAACACCAAAGATTGATATAAGTTTCGTGCTCTCTCCTCTAAAGTCCAATTAGGTCTTTGCTAATAAGTATAAACGAGTCAACATCAACCCAAATATACTAGGAACCCACAAATTCAAAGAAATAGGCTGATATGAGAATTTTTTTTTATTTGATAGAGAATTTTCTGAACTTAGACGTAAGATATTAGTTGGAGTAGTTTTCTCAACAAATTGAATCTAAAATCTTACAGTTTCATCCATTCAATGTGAAGTCAAGTTCCACTTTTTAGTGAGGGGACAAAACAACAAAAAAAAAAAAAAAAAAAAAGAAAAAAAACCCAGGTTTTAGGGGCGGGCAGAAAACAGTGCCAAAAACGAAGACACCAGGCGGAGTAGATTTTTAGCGGCGGGCTATTTTTTTCCACACCACACCACACCACCTTTTGATGATAAAAGCCCCGCGGGACATTTTCCTGCCGCTAAATCTTATCAATTAGTTGTGGATAAAAACCGCTGCTAAATCTCAATTTTCTTGTAGTGTATTTTTTTTTTTTTTTAGAAAAATGGAAACCCGACAAATTCAAGGAAGATTGTTTGGAATAAAAGTGGTTTGCGTTGAAATCTCAAAGCTTCATTATGTTTAGCCTTTTTTCTTAGAAATAGAGAAATACTAACATTGATCATGTCTACCTTTTTATACTTCACACTAGTTAATATGTAATACAATTTGATTTTTTTTCATGGAAAACCCATGTGCTTTCATCTTGTGTCGGACCAAACACTTTCACATGGGCATCTTAAACTTTTATTTATAAAGGGTATACTGGTGGCGCTGCAGCCATGTAGGCCTCACGCATGATGCCTCTATTGGTCTCTCACGTTGCCTCTTATCCCTGCAGCTTGGATCCATAGAAGTTTAATTTAAGAAAACCTTCTGCAAATGGGGTCCAAACCCCACACCTCAAGACCTGAGATGGTAGCCAATTTAGGTGACGGATCAAACAGGTTCCATTGCAGAATGGCTGATTGAGTCTTTTGTATATCTGTCTTCGGTTCGGCCATATTGGGGCTGTTTCAAACAGATAAAGGTTCCTCATCTTCCAAGTATACTAAGGGCACGTTTGGCAAAAGGCATGACAATGGAATCCTCTTCATTTTCTGCGTTTTTGAGGATTTTCCATGTTTGGTTAGGAGATGATTTTGAGAGGAATGACATGAGTTTTCCTCTCATGTGATTATTTACACAATCAAACCACCCCCCCCCCCCCCCCCCCTCCTCTCATGTGATTATTTACACAATCAAAACCCCACCCCCCCGTACCAAGTGATTCCTTGAATGAGAGGAAAGGCGGAGCTACAGTGTATGAATAGTGATGAAGACGTTAATGTGGTCTTGGCCGGTTTTTGCATTTTTAATGCATCTTTTGGGTCCCACAATCAAGATCCAAACCGTTAATAATGTTTAAACAATCCAAAACGGCCATGTCACCAAATTTCAGCAGTTGATTCAGCTTAGATCTTGAGATATATGCAAATCTGTCTAAACCGTTAGATGACCAAATTCTGAGATCTGTTGGGCCAAAACCGGGATGGAGACCAGTCCGTTTTTTTCAATTTTCTGGTTCCTGTGGGCCCCACGATCATGATCTGAACCGTTAGTTATTTTTACAAGGTCAAACACAACTATTTGACCAAATTTCAACCGTTGATCCTTACAATATCTTGAGATATTTGCAAAAAGTCCAGGTACTAAAATATTAATTTCTTGTTCCTGTGGGGCCCCTTTGCACGATCTGAACCATTCAGAATTTCTAGATGACCACAAACAACTTTGAGGTGAAAGTTGAGGTCTTGATTGTTCATGGATTTTAGAAATTTTTATAAAACTAACCATTGAATCATATATTCTACAATTTATAGGAATCCTCCCTCCATCCAAACATGGAACTTTCTTTGGGAATCCTACTTGAGGATTGTGGCCTTCTTTAGAGGTGGAGAGAATCCTCTAAATAACGGATTCTTCTGCGTTTACCAAACGTGCCTTAAATGTAAACTGGAATATGAGGGCCTTGGAACGGTCCTAGGGAGTTGGTTCCAGATGTTTTTGGTCATTTGGCAAAAAGCAAATAGATGGCCTGTTGGGGTTCAAAGTTCCCAAACAGCCAATGGTGTCTTCCCCTAACTGGATGTTTTCCCCATAAAAGCCTCCAAATGAACAGTTCTAATTTCTAGGGGGTTTCTAAATTCCAAACTCTCTTCCATGGTCTGGGAGGGCC
Organism: Umbellularia californica; assembly: GCA_028538565.1. Taxonomy (NCBI): domain Eukaryota; kingdom Viridiplantae; phylum Streptophyta; class Magnoliopsida; order Laurales; family Lauraceae; genus Umbellularia; species Umbellularia californica. Next base: position 79,298,857 of record JAPQWN010000006.1, on the reverse strand, counting down.
TTTGGGATGGTCTTTTAGGTTCCTATAATTTGCTTTAACATAACATGAAAAAAATACCTCTGTTAACTCAATTTCTAAATGATGAAAAAATAATTTGGAAATGAATGACTACACAAAACCAAAATTTGATATTCATTCAAATGTTTGAATTTTGGCTTCGTGGTGGTCCTTGTGGGAAGGTATAAATGATTTCATTTTTAGAGGAAAGGGGATTCACCCTATAAATACTCTAAATTTTGCTAAAACTTTTATCATGGATATCAATCTCTTGTCTGTAAAAAGCAGGGGAAATTGGAAAAGATACTGAATGAGGGATTAGCTGATTAGCTGTTATGTGGCTTTTATATATATATATATATATATATATATATATATATATATATATATAACACACCACTTTGACTAATCAGCAAGCAAGCATTACACAATAACTACTTGAGATCCAAAAAATTACAGAAACGATGCAGATAACTATTTTTTTTTTTTTTTTTTTTGTGTAAACAGAGGCTAACATGCATTACTTCCAGTATTATTTATAACTTTGGGAGGCCGGAGGCGCTTTCAGTAACTGGAGGACCCTGACTTAGTTGAAAGTAGACTAAGCTTAAAGACTTGAGCACGGATGGTAGTAGCTTCAACATCCTCACTTAGGAGTGTGGGGGGTTGAATATTTTTTCAATTAATAGTAAAGTTACCACCATCAGATATTTGAGGTCCCATATTGATGTTGCCACCTCCATCTGCTTTGTTCCCCCCTTGGACTTGTGGGTTGTACTTGCCCCCACCAGTCTGGACATTTTTGGTCGTGTTATTAGGCTGGGGTGGTGGTGACTTATCAGAGCTCCCAAGACTAAATTGAATGTCCTGCACAATCAGCCATAAAATAGTTAGATAGTTGCGATTTAAACAAATAAATAGGTGAGACCCACTTGATAATAGAAATTTTGGTTTCTTTGCCCAGGAAAAAAGAGGACCCCATGGCATGGAAGTGGGGTTCTTTTATCATCGGTCCAGCAATTTTGAACGGGGCAAAACTCCTTCTACCCATCATTTTTATTGATTTTGGACCTAAGGATAGTGAATAAAATCTGTTTTCCATGCTTTTTTTGTTGGTACATTGAAATTGGTGAAATTTGTGGACATTGTTTTAGGAGTCCAGACCAATAAACCCCATGCCTAGGGAATGTTTTGGATGCTCCTTGCATCCAAACATCCCCACCAAACTACACTCTTCTTTGGAGAGAGAGAGAGAGAGAGAGAGAGAGAGAGAGAGAGAGACCATGGAAAATCAGCTTAAGTTGAAGTGGTCTTGAAGTTGTAATTGAGAAGTTAGAAACTGCCTGTACAGCTCATAAGGCCTCCAATCCAATTTATATAGATAACAGTTAGTGTCAATCAAAATTAAAATTGACACCAGTTGCATCGATTCACTGGGCCCATTCCTTTATTTCTGACCAAGAAGAATAAGACACACAGAATAAAAGACACGCAGAATAAAGTGAAAGGAATAAAGCTTCCGAAAGTGAAAGGACTGAAGCCTGTGTCCGTTCACATTGGGCACACCTCGCCCTCGCGTGGCACAATGGTCACTTGTATTTCCATCATGGTACTAGCATGAAGCCCTGTGTATCAAACAAGCTAAGTCTTTCCACCTAAATATTATACTGAAACTAATATTCCTTTCATATAAATCTATTTATAATTAGATAATTAAAAAAATTCAAACCAACCAAATAACTATAAAAATCAAACCTTTCTTCCCTTAATCCACGTCAGCATATACATTTTATCTTAAAAACAAAAGGATTTCTACTCATTTTGAATACTGTGTAAAAACTTCGAAAATAAGCTTAATTTATAGAGTTGTAAGACATCACTTTGAATTAGGTTACATTCACACAAATGGGCCCAAGAGACATATTTTTATTGAAAAGGCACATATATATTTTAAAAAGACACATTCAGAAATGGACCCCAAGAAGCTGATGTAGCTTCTCCTAAGATCATAATTCTTTCTCTTTAAAGCTGAATGTTGGTTGCAAAAAAAAAAAAAAAAAAAACACTTCAATTCTGGCCTTAGGAGAAGCCACATCAGCTTCTTGGGGTCCATTTGTAAATGTTTCCTTTTAAAAACACATAATATTTGCTTCAACAAAATGTGTCTCTTGGGCTACATATGTGCCTTTTCAATAAAATGTGTCTGTCGAGCCCATTTGTATGGATGTGACCCAATTTAAAGGGATGCCTTCCAACTCTATAAATTAAGGTTATTTTCAAAGTTTTGATGAATGTTGGTTGGAAAAAAAAACACTTAATTTTGGCCTTATGATAAGCCACATCAGCTTCTTGGGGTCCATTTATGAATGTTTCCTTATAAAACACATAATATTTACATTTTCAATAAAATGTGTCTCTTGGGCTACATATGTGCATTTTCAATAAAATGTGTCTCTTGGGCCCATTTGTATGGATGTGACCCAATTTAAAGGGATGCTTTCCATCTCTATAAATTAAGGTTATTTTCAAAGTTTTGATTTAGTATTCAAAATGAGCAGATATGCGTATGAATCCTTTAGTTTTAAGATGAAACGTATATGCTGACATGAATTAAAGGAAGAAAGGGATATTATAATGGTTTGGTTTTCATAATTTTTTGGTTGATTTGAATTTTTTTAATTATTTTATTATATATAGATTTATATGAAAGGGATATTAGTTTTAATATATTATATAGGTTGCACGAGACTTAACCTGTGCATCACATAGGGGCTTCATGCTAGTATATTTTAAAAAGACACATTCAGAAATGGACCCTAAGAAGGGGCACATTTTATTGAAAAGGCACATGTGTGTTTTTGGAAAGGTACATTAACAAATGGGCCCTAAGAAGTTGATGTGGCTGCTCCTAAGGTCAGAATTGAGGGGTTTTTTTTTTTTTTTTTTTTCAACCAACATTTAGCTTTAAAGAAAAAGAATGGATGCAAACATCCTTATCTGTTTTTACAAGCATGCAAATTTATCATACTAAACTATAAACTATATAAGCAAATTTGTTGATGTATATATAAAAAAAAACCAAGTTGTTTGACATTGATGATGGAATTTTCTTTACATTAGTTAGTTTTTGGGAAAAAGGAGAATGAAATTAACAGTGACTCAGTCAGAGAGCCTCAAACACTTGTTTGGATAAGTTTTAAGTAAAATAGAGAAATTATTATTATTATTTTTTGGGTACAAGCCACCTTGGCTAGACTTTTGAGAGACTCAAGTACTTGTTTAGATGTATATAATTGTATCAAATGAAATTATTTTTCATCCAAATTTTATTTTACTAAACAACACATTTTACAATATATTATATTAAAATAATTAGAAGATGAAATTCTAAACTAAGTGAAAAATCAAAATAAAAGATAAAATAATAGATAAGGGCCAATGGTTTGTTTGATTGAACTTTTCAAAAGTGGTTTTTAAGATTCTGGCTTTTAAGAAGTCCAAAAGCCCGAATAAAATTAATTTAATCAATTTATTCAAATAGATTAGTTCCAAATTAGTAGAGATGTAAACAACTCAAGTCAAAACTTACGGGTTAAAATGGGCAAACCATCCCAACTATCTAATAATTTACTAGTATAAGAAATTTAAATATGCAACTACAATCAATGGCCACATTTTTCAACCTACGATGTTTGGCGAACATTACTAGTATTAAAGATGGCCCACAATCACCTTAAAGAGACATATTACGAATAATACGATTATAAGGGAAAATTAAAAAATAGGGCCTAATTTTATGATAGATTTCAAAACAGGACAAAAATAAGATCATATTTCAAATTGGGCCGTAAGTTTTCCAATTGGATTTTAATTCAGGACATCTAGCCAAAATGGGCGCGGACAGCCCATTTTCCCTTTTTTGGTCAAGTGCTTTAAGTCGCAACACGAAAAAAAAAAAAAAAAAGTTGTGTTTTGCCCTTTTCACTCCCAACGTCTCCTTCCCCGTCCTTCCCTCTCCACACTCTTCTTCCGGAAAGATTGTGATTCCTTTGCAATATGTGCCTAAGAGATTGGATCATAGGCCATTAAATACTAAGTGGTTTAATCTTGAGAAGCATGTGGCTGTAGAGGGTAATCAGAAGGAGGTAAAGTTTGCTAGTATGATTCATTTAAGGATCTGTTTGATTGGTGGCTATCATGTTTTGGATGAGTTCATACCTTACAGAAGCGATCTTCGGGCGACGATGAAGCAGTTATGGAAGCAAAGTATTGGTGTTTTGAAATTTGGAATTTTGAGTGCTCGGGGCTTGTTGCTAATGAAGACCAAGGATGGAAGGGGAACTACAGATGCTTACAGTTTAGCAAAATGTGGGAAGAAGAGGGTATGGACGAGGACAATTTTAGATAGTTGGACTCCAAAGTGGAATGAACAATACACTTGGGAGGTATACGATCCATGGACTATGATTACAATTGGTGTGTTTGACAATTGTCATTTGCAAGGTGTGACGTATTCAAAATAAGAATTGGGAAAAAACGTGAAAAATTAAATCAAATTCAAATTCTTGTGTTTAATATAACACAAGCTTCCGAAAGTGGATCCACAAAATTTCATAAAAAGTGGTGAGTCAAAATAAATTTCATTAAATGCAACGTTAGCTTTATTCAATTGGTATTCAAAATTCATAAATAAAATCCAACACTAAAATCAAATAAACATTAACAATTAAAGTTGAAGAATAAATTAAACGAATACTAAGGGAAAGTTTATCATTAAAAGAACGTTCATATAAAGAATTTCTATGATGACGTCCGCTCTCATGCTGGCTCAGATGGATCCAAAGCCATCTCCGGCATCCCACTCTGGTTCAACAGTTGGCTCAAATGTTTGAAACGTTTGATTCTCCTCTGTCTCCTCGGTAAAGTAGGGCTCAGTACCTATGCACCAAATATTATAAAGTAAATAGCAAGAACATGATCATAATTCGAAATTAAAATACGATAACGAGATGAATATAGACAAGTGAAATCATAATGAAACAATGACAGTGACAAAAAAAGAACGTATAATATAAATCCAAATAAAGCAAATGAAGCAATATAATTCACATGAAGACAAGTGTCCCCGTTGTGGATGGTCAGCCCTAAATAAATTGGGAGAGCCCGTTCATAACGTCGGTGGTCATAAACCGATCAAATTAAATACCAGGATAACCTGTTCACATTCAAAGCGGATTGTAAGTGATCCGGTCACATCAGTGATCAACTGCCCATATATCGATCTGCAGTCATCCATAAATGACCAACATAAACATAAAAATATATGTATAGTAGACCCGAATAATAATGCTTCGATACAAGAGTCCTAATTCAAAGTAAAGTGCTGGCTATTTCACATTCCATATCATAATCAAATCGTCATACATAATTTGCCAAGCCACTTTATAGTCCATAACACACAATAGGGTATGCATTTAAAGGAATACATAACCTAAACCAAGATATGCATGCGAAGGTCAAGACATAGATACAAATCAATCCTAAGGTTAGACGTACATTCACATACCTTTCAGCATATAACGATAAACGCTAGTGAGCTAGGGATATTACATTTCTCAACATTCATGGTGTATAGTGCCAATGAAGGGTTACCAATAGAGATGTATTACCCATTTCTCACTAGAATTCATGAAACAAAATCGGGTATTTGAATCCTACATATATAAGATACCGTATGCCTAAAGACGGTTCTTATGTCAAGTCCAGGTAGATAGTTTAAGGTTATTAAATCCATATGAAGTCCCATACATGATGCCATAAATCACCAAAACGATACAGAGCCAAATCAGTCGGAAATAATCATACATTGCCCAAGTACACTGAACGTTCGAACGTACAAGACCAATGTTCAAACGTTCAGGGTCTCTGGTCTTTGGCTTAGAGGCGAGAAAACTCAAGCGTTCGAACGTTCATGTGGCACGTTCGAATGTGTGATGCTTCTGCCCCTTTGGCCCAGACAAGCCTGGACTCGAGCGTTTGAATGCACGAAGGGAACATTCGAACGTGTGACATCGTCCAAAATATTGGCCGAGTTCGTACAGTCATAGAGATTTGGGGTTTTTCCCTTTTTCATCCATTTTTCTTCATGTCCCAAAGGAGTATCCAATTCATCCAAAATCCGTACAAATCACATTCCATTAGAAAGGAAATAGAATCCACATTTTCATTACCCAAATACCAAATAACCCAAATATCCATTTCAAATCCATATTCTACCATTATCATTTTGAAAAGGGCAATTAAACAAACTTTTATGCATTAGATAGGAATCAAAGATTAAACACTCATTCAATAACAAATTATAATAATGTACTTGCCTTTCACTGGGATTTGAAGAAAATGCAACAGATCATAACCAATACCTAAACCGAGATTACCACGGTGCTAGATCACGATCCTAACACCAATCTGACATAGAGGATGTGATAGAAATGCTCAGATGAACAAATCTATGGTATTCCTACCCAAAACCTAACATTGGAAAGATTAAGAATGAACATAAGAGTACATATTTACTCCTAAAGGTTTGAGGAGAGAGTTACCTGAGATAAGAAAGTTGAACTAAGAATGATGGTATCCTCAGATCTTGATTTTGATGGCTGGATCCTAAAGTTGCAAAGGCCTAGGAAGCTGAAAGAGGAAAAGACGAAACGGAACAAGAGGAATTGCAGAGATAAGCGGGGAGAGATAAGAAGTGTGTTCGTAATAAAAGGGATTAGGTTAAGAGAATACCCTCTGAGCTTAAGTCATTGAGTCAAACTACGGGTCAGGTCATCTACCCATTAACCCAACTCACCGATCCAAGAACTTAATCTAACGTGAGCCCCACTTAACTCTAACTACTTAAATAACTAAAATACATTTAATTAAAATAATAGTAATATTCTAATTAAAATATAATAAAAATATAATAAGCGGGACTGGGATCTTACACAAGGAGATAAGGCGTCGGCACAAAAGGATTCTCGAATCGGAAAGGTGAGGGAAGGAGACGTTAAAAGGGCAAAGGGGATAGGTTTTATTATTATTATTATTATTTATTTTTTGCAACTTATAGCCCTAAGGCCAGTTTGGGGTTTTTGAGAAAAAAGAGGAAAATCGGCTGTCTAATGCCCATTTTGGTGGGATGTCCTCTATTGAAATTCAATTGGAAAACTTAAGGCCTATTTTGAAATGTGATCTTGTTTTTTTCCTGTTTTGAAATATGTAAGAAACTTAGGCCTTGTTTTGTAATTGTCCCTTGAATTTCTATAAATGACAACTCTAGAAAATTTAAGGGGGGCGGGGGTGGGCTTCTTTTTCATAGCCACTACCCTTCTCTCTTATTATTAGTTTTTGCGAAAAAAGAAAAAATAGTAAACGATTGTATCTTAGAAGGACTAACCACCTTTTTGATAGATGATTCAATAATATAACTAGAGGCAAATTGAGAACATGCTTAAAGATTATATAGACGATCACCTCCTAACAAGAACGGCTCCATACTCGAGTGGTAAGGAGTGCCGGCTCTTACCTGGCTATATGTCATCTTGTCCCACTTGTACGGTCTCCTTTCTCACTTGAGTGAGCTGGTTTTTTGTTCGTATGTGTGCTCTCTCTTAGGCCTCAACTCCCTTAGCTGGGGTACCAAAAAACATTTACTTCCTAACAAGACTACCTTGACCTGTTTGATAGTTGTGGGACCTATCTTTGCGCGCCCCCACTCCGCCCCCCCCCCCCCCCCCCCTCCCCCCCCCACCCCCGTCTACTAGATTAGTTGATGTTTGTTTCCTTTTTTGGGCTGATCATGTCTAATTGTTTTGCTGGTTTTTGGACTCTTCTCTTTGTTTGGTTGATTGCATTTCTCTCCTTAAAAAAAAAAAAAAAAAGAGGGGGTGGGGCACTTATCCAAATTTCTCGAGGAGAGGGATGCACACTACTAGTCGATGATGTGTTAAAATTGAAAAATATGGCATCTTATTACACATCACAAATTCTTCATCAGCTTCAGTTTCCGAAACTTCATACTTGTTTGGCATAGCTACCAGAGGAAGCAAAGACACACAAGGAGGGGGTAATAGATGAAGAAAGAGAGAAAGAAGAAGTCAAAGTAGAGAGCTTCAAATTATCAGACAGGAACTGGAAAGTATGTGATGAGGTGAAAGGGCATGGTCTATAAGTTAGAATTGAGATGGTGGGAAACTGGGGGTTGGAAATCACAAGGCTAGTTGGAAACTAGGGCTTGGAAAGCACAAGGCCTCCTTTCAAGTTTACATAGATAGTAATTCAAAGCCCATTACATGGCTTTGCATCAATTCCAGTTGGTCCACCCCTTGTCCTTCAGATGGATCCTCCTCAAATTATGAACCAAAAAGAGAATAACTTAAAGTGAGAATATGGTGATATTCTATGGTCTTCAGGCTTCCTGGACTAGTTGGTGAAGAGCCAGTGCCAGCTTTTGTTTCATTTGTTTTTCAATGACATTCACCCTTTATCAAAAAAAAAAAAAAAAAAAAAAGGTGCTCTGACTAGTAGTGCTCTTTGAGCATACTCGAGTTGAACAGAGGCACTTTGGTGAGAATGAGATCCCAACATATACTATCTTTTTATTATCATTTGTAAACAAAGGCTAACATTACTTATTGTATAATTACATCTGGAGAGCCTGACTTGGATGATAGTAGGTAGAGCTTCATATTACATAAGACATAAGTAGCAGCAAGCGCTGAGGGTAGCTTCACCACTCTGATTGAGTAGGGGCTATTTTTCAGTTAATTGTGAAGTTTCCACCATCAGTGATTTCAGGTCCCATATTGATCTTGCCACCTCCGTCTGATTTGTTCCCTCCTTGGACTTGTGGGTTGTACTTGCCCCCACCAGTCTGGGCATTTTTGGTCTTGTTATTAGGCTGGGGTGGTGGTGACTTCTTAGAGCTCCCAAGACTAAATTGAATGTCCTGTACCATGCATCAACGTCAAAGAGTTAAGCAATTGCAATTTGAATCAATAAATAGGTGAGACCAACCTGCGAGAAGAATTCCTTAACCAAAAAAAAAAAAAAAAAGGACTTGAGAGAAGGAAGTTTTTTCTGTGCCCCCAAAAAAGGGACACGCCATGCCAGGTAAGTGGAGTTCATTTATTATTGGTCAACCAATTAATCAACTAATCAGGTTTGCCATGCAGGTGAAATTCGTTCTGTACATCCCTGTTTTCCTTTTGGACCAAACGATGGTGAATAAAATCTCTTTTCCATTTTTTTTTATTGAAATAGTTGATGTTTGTGAGCACTGCTTGTGGATTTAATTACACTCATATTTGCATTAGAAGCTTTTGAGAGAGAGAGAGAGAGAGAGAGAGAGAGAGAGAGAGAGAGAGAGAGAGAGATTTAATTACACTCATATTTGCTTTAGAAGCTTTTCATATTTGCATTAGATCAAGCTTTTGAGAGAGAGAGAGAGAGAGAGAGAGAGAGAGAGAGAGAGAGAGAGAGAGAGAGAATATGATACCATGGCGAAGTTACTTAATTGAAGTGGTCCTGATGCTAGAATTGAGAAATTGGAAGCTGGCCTTGTAGCTCTTGAGACCTCCAATCCATTTTATATAGATGGCAAGTAGGTGTCAATAGAAAATGAAGTTGACATTTGAATGCAAATTAGACCGGTTGCATCAATTCACAGGCCCCACCCCTTATCGCTGCTGTGAATTTTTTGATCTTGAAAAGGACACAGAATAATGTGAGAAAAACAGAAATAAGCGGTGGAGAAGAAACTTACAAAACTAAAAGGTATATTGGTGTATGTCCATTCACTTGGCCCTCCATTGCATCGCACAAGGGTAAGGCATGCTTCCATCATAAGAAAGGTCCAAAGATTTTTTTGAACGGGAAAGGTCCAAAGATCAAAGAATGGGAGGACATATTGCGTGTAAAGATCAATGGCCAGAAATGTGGACCACATTTCCTTCAGAACAACTTGTGGGTGGTACCAGGATGTAGCCTTCCCACGCATGGATGTAACCTGACACGATCTGTTGATGGCTTCAAGGATGAGAGCTTGGACTTTTGATCATAGTCATCCGATCAAAATAAATAACACAAATCAATATATATATCAAGGAGTTAAGGATTTTAATATTTAATTGAATGGATAATTAGGATTAGTGAGAACTATCTTCATCCACGGCCATCTAACACCAAGACCGGGAAACTAACTATCTTCATCCATGGCCATCTAATACCAAGGCCGGAAAACTCTTCGAGTTGACTCGTGACTTAGCCAAATCACCTCATTTTGGACCAAGGCTGAGTCAAATTTAGGAGAAGACTCGGTATATTATGGAAAATTTTGGTAAGAATGTTCTATTTTCTGTCTTTGTTTTTTTCTTATTTTTTGAATATGTGAATTTTATTAATTTGGATTAATCATCATGGATATGGGTAAATTAACACATATTTTATCTATTTCTAAATATTTTTAAAATAATTTAAATAAAAATTAAAGCTCTCATTCTGGCACTTCTGAAGTGTTTTTGAGTTGGGCGAGTCGAGTACTTGGTTCAAAGTTTCCCAAACAGGTATGATACTAATGGGAGAAGGCCCTGACCCAGGTAGAATTTTTGCCCATTTAAATAGTGGGACCCAAAAATAGCGGACCCCACAAAAAATGAACCCTGTCGTATCCGAATGAGAAATTTGATGCTCTGATGCCCCAAGTGGAGGAAATTGAGTGAGACAAAGGGATTTGTTCTATTGAAATATGGGAAGTTGTGGAGCCCACCTTATCCAATTGGTTTTAACACATAGGTGTAAATATATTCGATACATGTTTGATCTGATGGTGTCAGTTGCTACAATCGGGAATATTTAAAGCATGGAGGACCACATAGCAGCCGTGTGGAATCTTTCGTGCTCTCATTTTAACTAAGGGGTTTTCTTTGTGGACGGTGGAGATAAAAAATTCCGCAATGCCCTTATTTGGGGCTTCGATATGTGAAAATTCCACTGTGTTAAATGAGTGTCGATGTCTCCTATGAATTTCATGGTATGGATGATAAAAAAATTTTGGTAGAAGATAATAAAATTGATAATACAAAAGAATCATAGGCATAGTAGCTTTACAACTCTGGATACTTCCGGGCATCTTTTAAGGATAGTGATGGGAAAGTGACCTTTCGTTATGATTTTAAAGGGTGTTATTTTGGATGTAGGTGTCAATGAACTAAAGTTGCCTCTTTAAAAAAAGGCTGAAAATAGGGCGGTTTTAGTCGCTTTAGAAAAGGCTTAAAAAAAAAAATGAAAGGCTAATATGCATATGGTGTCATATGCCAAAGAGGTGGTTCAAGTTCTGAAAAAAGATGATAATTTGCCTATTAGTCATATTATCTCAGACAATAAAAGACTGGCCTCTTTTGCAGAAAGAAAGATTGGGCTCTTTATATTTTTGTGCATCTCACTTTATCCATACGAGTTTAAATGGTCAAACACATAAGCACGCTTTCTTTTTTTTCTTTTCTTTTTTTTTTTCTTTTGCTAACGGAGGGTTTCCAACCCTTTGGGCTGGACTATTCCCTCCGGGCCCAGAGAGAAGCTGGGTAAAAACCCATGTGGCCCCTAGGTAGTAGCACAAGTGGACTCAACCTTCGGTTCCTGAAGAGGGGGGAACCGGGAGTCAATACCAAGACCTCTAGCTCCGAAAGAGGGAGGAACCGTGATCCTGACCATTCGGCCAACCCCTTGGGGTTCAAACACATAAGCATGCTTAACTCTACTATTCTATTAGTGAGGATATTATAAGAGAGATGGCGGCTATTGTGCTAGGGCTGAGGAGTGAATTTGGTTTTTTGTGTTCCCGCTTCTTTTCTTTGTGCTTATGTTAGGTCGGTGATGGTAAAAGCTTATAGTTACTGAACATCCATGACTTGGTTGATGGTAGATAAAGCTTAGATATTTCATAAAAAAATGACTGGAGCAGTGATGGTAGTAGCTTCAACTTCCTCATTTAGCAGGGGATATTTTTTCAATTAATGGTAAAGTTACAACATTCAGATATTTGAGGTCCAATATTTATGCTGCGACCTCCATCTGCTTTGCTCCCCCATGGACCTATGGGTTGTACTTGCCCCCCACTAGTCTGGACATTCTTGGTCGTGTTATTAGGCAGGGGTGGTGGCGACTTATCAGAGCTCCCAATACTAAATTGAATGTCCTGCACAATAACTATAAAATAGTTAGAGGCCGTTGCAATTTGAATCCATAAATAGGTGAGACCCACTTCATAGTAGATTTTTTTTTTTCCTTTGTCCAGAAAAAAAGGAACCCCATGTCATGTAAGTGGGTTCATTTATTATTGGTCCACACATCTATTAATCAGGTTCCTACCCAAAAAGGAGAAAAAAACAGGTTCACTGGGTGGGCAAAACTCGCTCTACCCATCATTTTTATTGATTTTGGACCAAATAATGGTCAATAAAATCCGCTTTCCATTCTTCTCTTTCCTCGGTACTGGTTCTAAGATTTCTTTTAACCTTTTAAGAGTAATTTCTCCTCTCAGGAATATATATATATATATATATATATATATATATAAAATTCAAGGTATCTCCCGCCCAGTCCAGGAGCTTTTGGCCTTGAACCCGAGGGACACTCAATTCTAGACAGTGAACAACTTATCCCTAGGGGCACATGCAAACCCTCCAATCCACATGCACCGAGTAAAACTATGGGAGGTGGCCAGCGAAGGTAGGTGTCAAACACAAGACCTTTCTGCTTTGTGAGGCGCATAGTCCTTAGCCAATTGAGCTACCACTCGTTGATTTCCTCCTGGGAATAATAAAGATTGCATTTATTTAATTAGATCTAAGCCGTCCATCATCTAATTCTACAATTAAGGCATCCATCCTTGTTTTTGCCATATGAGCAATGATGAGGTTTCAAGATGGATTACTCGACTTTAAATCTTCAATTATGAGGACTCAAGGATTTCTTCTTCGTTTGAAAAGATGATGGTGTTTATTAAGGAGATTTCTACGAGCCCGACCCGGGCCCAGCCCGGCTTGGGTCTGGCTTGAGAATTAGCTTTTAGTACTTGGGGTGGGCTGGATATATGCTCTGGGTCCATTTAATGTATGGACCGGGCTCGGAGTAAGTGGTGGAAAGCCCGAAGCCTGGCCCGACCCGATTTAAAGGCACTGTGTAAGTAAAAACAATAATATTTTTTTCTGTGAAAGAGAAGAGTTGAACACACATTCTCTCACACCCAAACAAACCTCCCTAGGCGTCTACAAGTTGGGTTAGAAAAAAGTCTTCCCTTTTATTTATAAAAAATAAAATATAATAGACTTGGGCTCTGGCTTAAGATTTAGGTGGGCTGGGCTATGGCCAGGTGCTTATGGTCCGAGTCGGGCTTTGCCTGGGCCCTGGCCTGTTGTTTAAAATCTGGGCTTGGCCAGGATATTGCACTCCAGCCAGGCCCATGAACACCCCTAGAAATGGCTGGTGATGTCGCCAGTAGGATACTTTCGTAAAAAAACATCCTCTGTCTATTTTTTTTTTATAGAAATAGAGAAATAATAACATTGATCATGTCTACCATTTTATACTTCACACTGGTTAATATGTAATACAATATGATTTTTTTTTTATCATGGAACACCCATGTGCTTTCATCTTGTGGTCGGACCAAACCCACATTCACATGGGCATCTTAGACTTCTATTTATAAAGTCTACATTGGTCATTTATGAAGTAATTCCGATTTATCAGTGAGATGGATGGATTATTAGGTTGATCCACTTACTAATAAGGGACTTGGCAGAGAGCAAATATCCCCACAGCACTTGGAATGAAGCTAAACCTTTGAAAAAGTCACTACAATTGGATATCCAACCTACCTGATTAGAAATCCCAAGAAGTAGGTTTATTTGGAGCCCTAGAACAACGGGTCTTACCCAAAAATAAACAGCCCCAAGCAATTAGCTTGTAAAAGGCTTGAAGGATCATTAAATTAAAAAAGGGAACACAGTAATTAGATCAAGCGCAGACTCAAGGCTCATGAATTTAATCTTCCCAATTTTATCATACCTAAACTGGGATCCATCCATTCAACTCTTTGGGCCAGCTTGGGCATACGAAAACCCAAGTGCATGTAACTATTTGTGCACGTAAATGAAGGTTCATGTATTTGGATGACTTGAGCTAATTGTGCTAATTGTTAGTCTCATTTGTTTCGTTCTTTTCTTTACTAGTACGTACAGGTAAACTGACGTACATGTAATTTTGTAGATCAAATGCAGGCCTTTAGAACATAGAATCGTCTTCTGACTCCTCCTGCTCACAAAAAAAAAAAAGAGTACTCGAAAACCCAAAATAAGGTACAGTCCCTTGTACATGCACTCCATCCTCTGACTTCTCCTCCGGGTCCATCGGTCCCCACCCGTACTGATCGGTTAAATGCAAGCCAAATAACCATCTAAACAATATAGAACATTCACGTGAGTTGGACACCGTGAGATATTATGCCGCTGCCCTCCCATACTAATTACCAGTTTCGGTTGGGGAATAATAGTGCAATGCAAGGGATAATAGGCACCACCGATATAATACATCTCTTTAATAAGTATCCATGTATTACCGGAGTCTATTGGCCGCGAATGCATATATACTACTGGAGTCTGCCGGCCATCTAGTCATAGCTAATCATGATGGCCCCATCTCTGTTAATTACCTCCCACCAAGGGTTATCAGTCCAGGGCTAAGTTTACAACAATTGAGTCAATGTCCTACTCCGACTCAAGGGAACCAAGTAACAGTTAGTGTCTGGCTAGGCTATCATTCGGTGAGCAAGGTCATTTCATATCCATAAAAGGTTAGGTATACATGTCAAATCCATATATGTAGTCCATATCCATAATTGAATACACGACCATCCATATATGTAGTCCATATCCATAATTGAATACACGACCATGATCCACTATGTCATGGTCTTTGTCCATTCCCATTGCACTCCATAACCAACATTGATCAATTTATAACCCGTCCATAAGTGGGTCCCTAGATCAATAACACAATCATGTAGTCTAACGTAATCTCATCCATAGGCCATAGGATAGCCCGTCAAGCCACAAACTCGGATTAAGTGATCTCCATTCACAATCCAGGTCACCACTAGGACATCCTAGGTTCAGGTCCTCCAATTTCCATTTATTATATAGGTTTAAGCAATAGATAATAATAAGAGCGAACATCAATGAAAATCATCTATCATAACTAACATACATGCCAATCATAGGAAGGAAATAGCAAGGGTCCACCCTAGGTTAGTACCCTCTTTCATGTCTGAGGTCAATGTCGGCCAATTCAATTCCTAAATCAGAATCCAATTAATACCCTAGACCCTACTTAAGTGGCCACATGGGTCAAGGCTAAGCCCAACCCTTAACTCATGTTTAGCACATCACCTAAGGTCCACATAGAAGGTCAATGGGCCCCATACATCACTAACTTAAAAAAGGAACAAGATCTGGAAATTCATTGTCTGTAGTGTGCCCGGTCGACCTGCAACACAGAGATCTCTGGACTTGGCTTATAGTCTGGAAGATGTGTTGTAGTGTACCCAGTCAACCGGGTGACTAGCCAGGCCGACCGACTGCGCTATATCCATAACAGCATGGTACTGGCAAAGCCTCGGTTATTTGTGCCCTGAGTGTGACCGGTTGACCGGGCACAGGGGCTGGTCAACTGGGTACACGCATAAACCCCATTTTTCATATTTCTAGAACTTTCTTCCATTCATTAGTCATCATCCAATTCTCCTCCAATTCGTCTCCAATCATCACCAATCCATCAAAAAAACATGATAACCGCCTCAAGCAACACATCTACGTCATCCATGGGCCATTGATCTTATGCAAGATCACATCCATCATTGGCTGAAAATCCATAAAGCAAGGCTTAAAAGAAGAGATCCAACAATCAACACACACACACACACACACACACACACACACACACATGAATTGAGTTACATAATTCAAGACACACACACACACACATGAATTGAGTTACATAATTCAAGAAAGAAATCATGCATTCTATGTTAAATAGGAATATCGCACTTGCTTCCGATCCAAAACAAGGGTTTCTTGGCTTGATCTATAAGATCCAAGCTCCAAATCACCAATTCCAAGCTCTAATGGCTTGCCTATCCCAAAACAATACACAAAACCTTAGATCTACAAAGATCTAGGCTGCCTACACCCAATTCCAATAGAGAAATACATATAGGAGATGAAATTCTAGAGATGAAAAGGAAAATCCAAGGAAATTGAGCAATGGGAGATGACTTACCTTGCTGTGTAGAGAGAGAATATATCTAAGAGGTGGAAAGCATCTCCTAGCTTGAAAAGGGCTGAAGCTTCAAGGATCTAGCTCTGTCTTGGTGTAGAAACCCTAGATCTAGGTCTTCTTTTAGAGATAGAGAGAGAAAGGGAAGGAATTCTTGGAGGGAAATGAGAAAAATGAAAGGAAAATGAGAGCGAGATTGTTTGGACGTTTCGGAGGGAAGTGGGGTGTTTTTATAGGCTTTGGTCTGGAAAAGACAAGAATGACCTTTTTATTTAGTTTTAGGTCGGGATAAGTACATGGGTGTTTGGGGAAATTCAAGTTTATTTGCAAATTATCCAATGGAAACCCCTCCTATTCTTCCTAATTACTTCTAAGGGCTCTAACTAACTAACTAACTCCCTAAAGTCCATCTAGAACCCTATAGTTTCTCGAAAGTAGGTCTAAAACTTAGCAAAACTCTAAACCACCCTTACTAACCCCTATTAATTAATACAAATAGGTATTAAATACTAGGGGGATTCGGCGACGGGTCCCTAAACATTTCACTGTATTGCCTTAGGTCCACAATCTTTTCTTATAGTGTAATAGGTCATTTTTCCAAATTTGAAAACCTAAAATGTCTAATTTACCCTTTCTTCAAATCATATCCCATGATTAGTGGGATAAGCCATTAATAATGGTCAACTACCATTAAATTAATCATGATTAATAAAATTCCACTAATGAGGTTTTCAAATAAATTTCTAAAAAATACAAATAAATTTTAAAAAATAGGAAAAAAATTTCAAATAAATTTCTAAAAATGAAAGAAATTTAAAAAACACAAATAAATTTCAAAAGAAATCAAATAAATTTCAAAAAATGAAATAAATTTCAAAAAATGCAATAAATTTCAAAAGAACATAGATAATTTAAAAAAGACTCGAAGAAATTTCAAAAGATCCAAATAAATTTCAGAAAATGTAAATAAATTTTCAAAGAGGCAAATGAATTTCAAAAGATTCTAATAAAATTCAAAAAATATAAATATATTTGAAAAGACACAAATGCATTTCGAAAGACTAAATAAAATAAAAAATGAAAATAGATTTGAAAAAACGCAAATAAATTTTCGAAAAAACTCAGATAGATTTTCCAAAAACTTAGATAAATTTGCCTAACACACAGAAAGACTTATTAAAAACTCAGCTAAAATTTCCAAAATGAAGATAAATTTGTCAAAAACTCAGATAAATTTGTTAAAAAATCAGATAAATTTTCCGAAACCTTAGTTAAATTTGTCGGGAACTCATATATATTTGCCAAAAATACAAATAAATTTCTCAAAAACTCAGATAGATTTGCTTTTGGGCTTTTGAAACTAGGTCAAACTTGACCTGACCTGACCCGGACTGGAATCGACCATCTGGGTCATCTTCTTCTTCCTCTCGTTCTGATGACCGATTTCTCGACCTCACTGATTTCTCGTCTTCCTCGGACCCGATCGACTCGGTTTTTCCTTGGTAATGCCTTCCTCGGCATTGCTTCCTTGGCATTACTTCTGTTAATTATAGATCGTCAATTTCCATCTCAACTGACTGCAGTCAATTTAAAGACGATGACAGATCTGCAAATAACAGATGATCGACTCGTCGTCTTCATCAATTTGCAGATCTGCCTTCGTCTGCAAATAACAGACGATCGACTCGTCTTCTTCACTCAGGATGGGAGGATTGCAGTCAACTTGGGATTCCTCGGACTCGATTGACTCGTCTTCTTCATTAGACACTCCATCTCCTTCGCCGTCGATCACTCCATCCCCTTCTCCACCGTCGGAATCTCCAGACGATCGACTCGTCTTCTTCATCAATTTGCAGATCTGCCTTCGTCTGCAAATAACAAACGATCGAATCGTCTTCTTCACTCAGGATGGGAGGATTGCAGTCAACTTGGGATTCCTCGAACTCGATTGACTTGTCTTCTTCATCAGACGCTCCATCTCCTTCGCCGTTGATCACTCCATCCCCTTCTCCGCCGTCGGAATCTCCAGCTCTGTTCCCTGAGAGTTCTTCGCCGCCGATCACTCCATCCCCTTCTCCGCTGTCTGACTCGAATGAGAGTTCTTCTCGTATGACACGACGATCAGATGACGGATGAGAGTTCTTCCCCGGTTCCCGAAGAGCCTGGGCCGGCACCCAACGGCTGGAGAATCTACCGGCACCTAACGGCGTATCAGACGATGATCCGGGTTCTCTGTTCTTGTTGTCTTCCTTGGCAAGGAGTCAGGAATCCTCAACGATCTTCTCCAATCAACAATCGTGGCCCCTTGTAATGAGGGGGAGAATGAAAGATTTGAAATTTAAAAATTCAAAATTAGATGCCTAAACAGTTGAAAGAGGGCAAATTAGTCATGCAAATTGTATCCAGGGACCTCTGGCTGCAAACAGTCTAGCTGCTTGGACCAGAGCCCTTAAAAAATTTTTACCTGGATTGGAGGCTGTTTAGATTCAATTCTAGAGATCTTTCGCTAATTATCTCTAAATACTATAACTAGCACAAATCAAATATAGGTGGGGGACCACAAGGGGTGGGGCCTCACACATTGGTATCTCCAAAAGCCTAGGGAGCCCAGGGATTCATCCCTAAGTTCTCAAGTTGATTGTATCACTTCTACCTAGTGGGCAAACAAAAGAAAACCTCTCTGCTTCCATCCCACGACAGCCTTTTCAACCAGCTATTCTTCTCATGTCGTCACGAGTGATTAGATGAATCACTTTTTCCTCTCTAATGTTTTCTCATCATAAGCTCTCTTGAATTTGGTGAGACTTTGTAAAACCATAAATTTTGGTGCCTATGGTTATTATTATTATTATTATTATTATTATTATTTTGGGTAGAAATCTTCATTCAGGTTAGGACCTCTAATATAGGGCGACTTAGGCATGAAAATCTGGGCCGTGCCAGCACTCAAGATTGGGCCCAGTCGTGCCCGGGCTGGGCCGGCACGACCCATGATTAATATGTGGGCTGGCCGTGCCGGGCGCAACCCTAATTGGGGTCAGCCCAGCACGGCCTAAGGCACGACTCTAGTCATGCCGTGTTGGGCTGGGCTCTAGTCGGGCCTAGGCCGTGCAGCCCGTGGGTGGCCCATAGATCCCCCTCCCCTTTTTTTTTTTTTAAATTTTTAAATTTTTTTTAAATCTTAGAGGCTTAGACTCCTGGTCTTCGACCAATTTCATTAAAATAAAAAAATTAAGAGAAATAAATAAGTAGAATAACACTAATGATGTTTTGAAAAAACAAACATCAAATAAATTGTATTTCCTGAAATTTAAGTTCCAAAAGTTCAAAAAAATTCACAAGTTTGAACTTGGATCAATATATATATATATAATGAAATCCAAACCTTCTGATAAATGAAAAAAGAATTACAACTTTAGAAACCTATGATACATTCTAAAAAATAAATTACAACTTTGAAAACCTATGATACATTGTAAAAAATAAATTACAAGTTGAAAGCCTATTATACTATGATATATGTAACGCCGCTAGCTCGTCTTCTATCTCAAACTCATCATCGATGTGTTGTTCCCTATCATGTGCTTGATACCAATCCTCTACGCACATGTAGGTCTCAATGGTTTCTTCTGTAAGCATAGTCCTCTTGGGTTCAATAAGGCGCCCACTTGCACTAAATGCCTGCTCTGATACAACTGTAGACGCTGGTATTGTGAGTATATCACGGGCTATGGCGTAAAGCACATGAAACTTAGTTTCGAATGATTTCCACCATACCAAAAGATCAAAATCATCTTATTCATCATCCGAGATTGAAACAAGATCTCTCCCCAGGTATACATTGTTAATTCATTAAGGTTGTAAGAGGATCCTCCGAAACAAGATGAGTTACTTTCGTAAGATTTCCTCATAGTACTCCAAATGGCATTCTTTTTTCCTTTATGTACTTGGGGAGGGTCTGTTGGGACCGTGGTTGCTATGGATCTACATTTCTGATAGCATAATCCAAATAAAGTGTTTCCAATTGTGTCTTAATTGTAAACATGTCATTTATATTAGCTGTATTCATGTTAGAGTTTATTTCATCAAGAAGGGTTTCTACACTTTTTAATTTCAATCTAGGGTTTAATGCAGCAGCTATACAAAATGTTAAAGGAGCTATTTTCCAATATTGTGAAAACTTGGCCTCCATTTGTACACACATAAGTTGAAAATTTGGAAAACCTCTATACTTTTTAAAAGTAAGACTTATTTCATAAAAGATGGGCTAAAGCTTGATTTGATGTGGGATAATATACCCCAGAAAAAAACAATGTTGCATCACGAAAAACTTCTAAAAAATCTCTTATTATCTCAAGAAGGGTCTATCTATCATCACTTATAAAAATATTTTCATGCTCCAAATAAAGTTGACAATATTGATTTAGTGCCATTTTATAGACATATGATTCTTTTAACAATTTATAGGTAAAATTCCATCTATGCTTTACATCTTGTGATATTTTCTTTGGTCTTAGACCCAAATTTACACATATATCCCTCCACCATTGTCTTCGCGAGGAGAACAAAAAATGTATCATACAATCCATTTAATGATTTCTAAATCATCTCTAATAGATTTTACCCCTACTTGCACGATAAGATTTATGATGTGGCATGCACATCTATTGTGAAATAGATCTCCATTTAAATCAAGTTAAATCGCAGGTTTTAGTAAATCTGCTGCGACATTGTTAGCGCTTGCATTATCTAAAGTTATAAAAATAATTTTATTTTCAATTTTAAATTCTCTAAGCTTTTCAAGGATTGTGGACCCTATCCTAGAACTAGTGTGTAGGAACTCTTATATAGAAAACAACATCATTCTTTTTTGTATCACCCAATCATTATCAATATAATGTTATGTGATTGCAATGTACCCCAAAATTTGTTTAGTGGTCCATAAATTTGAAGTTAAAGCCACTTTTCCAGGTACATTTTCAAAACCTGTTTTAGATTCTCTTTTTTTTATTCAAAAAAGTTTTTATTGCGTCATTTTTAGCAGTAACTCTAGATATTTTCTGCCATGAAGGAACAAAGGCAGACCTCAAAAATCTTTCAAATGGTCGGTCTTCGGCAAGTATAAATTGTAATTGGCGAACTATTATAAACTTAATAAGTTGATATCTAGCATTAGTAGGGTCATAGTTGAAAACTCCTAAACCACCAGATGAATTTGTTTGAAAAAATTGTGTTTGAATCATCCCACCTCTTTCCCCATCGTTAGCGGTATTCGTGTGTTTGTGCACACACTTATTCATGTGTCTATTAAGGTGGCCAGTGTCGCTTGATGATTTGGCACTGTGGAGATCTTTGCAATATTTACATTGTGCATTTTCCTTTGTTCCTCCCTTGGGACTTGGGACACTAACTTTAATAAAATAAGACCATACAGGAGAAGTCAATCTTGATTTTCTCTTCTTTTTAGTTGTAAAAACCGAATATGCTGGATCTTGGGGACTATTACTATCTACTTCTATGCCCTGACTTTGATCTAAATGAATAAATCCAGGATCTTCCTCATTTAGAGAGAAGTCAAGGTTGAAAGGTTGTGATGGTCCAGCCATTTTTCTAAATAAAAGATAAAAAAAACTTAAATAAATAATTATGTATAATGTGTTTTTTGTGATAATTTATATAAGAAAGGGGAGAAGATGAGATTTAATATATAATAATACTATGTATATTATTACTAAATAAAACTCAAAATTAAAGGTAATAAATAACTTTACGAGAAGAGAGCTAATGGAGAAGTCCTTCTTAGTTGAATCCTCTACTTTAGAGAAGTCACTCTCACTCTTTACTTCTTAGAAAACTTTGTAGAGAGCTTAGACTTTAGACTGAGACTTAAGAGAGTTTAGAGGCCTAGAACTTTAGAGGGAGTGTAAGAAATGAGAGAGTAGATGAGTGTAGAGAAATGAGAGGAATGAGGGCTATTTATAGAATTTTTAAATGATAAAATGATAAAAAAATACCCCTCATATGACCGTTTTATAACAATTGGGGGGTATAATGGTAAAAAATGATCAAGACACTAATATCACCACCCCCCCGGGGGGGTTTTCAAAAATATGGCCGTTGGGGGCCTTCCACGGGCCAGGCCATGCCGTGCCTCATATGCTGAACCGGGCCGCCCGCGGGCTTGGGGCACTGGCCAAGCACGGCACGGATTTTAACAGTGCCATGCCTCGGGCCTGGTAGCCCTGGCCCAGCACGACCCAGTGTGGACTGCCGGGCCGGCCCCTTGACCAAGTCAATGGGCCCAGGCACGGTTTTTCCGTGCTGGGCTTGGGCCGCCGCCCATATTTACACCCCTAGGCCGACTACAGTGCACCCGGTACCTACATGTGCAACCAGTAACGATAAATATCAAGATACCGTTCTTTGTGTTGGGTGAAATATGAAAACAAATTAGAAAAATCTCTATCACCTCGTCAGTTAATTGGTGAGAATGATTGTGTTGGGTGAAATATAGATGATTTTGGAGATACACACGATATGCTATATTTATGAGAAAGATTTACGAGAAATAATACACTTGTAAGTTTTGTTTTGTTTTTCATCAATGGGTTGGCCGATCTTCTATGATTTATTCGGATCTTGAGATTCAATCAATCTTTTAATTAGCTGGTGGGATCTTGAGATTCAATGAATCTTTGGTGATCACTAATCTGCTATTATGGGTGTCCATTGCTCTGAAGTCGTGTTTTCATGCTATCAGCATATGTGAGAGAGATAGAAGAAAGGGGGTGCCCATGGGCCGGGCCAGTCGAAGCCCGATCCTCGCCTAGCCCGCTTTGGGGCGGGGCTTGGATGTGTGATCAAGGCATGTTTGATAATTGGGCCGCGCTTGGATTAAGTGATAGAAAGCTCAAAGCTCAGCCCGTGTAAGGAATGTATGTAATTTAATTTAATTAGTCAAAACAATTGCTGAAATGCCTACAACAATGATCAAAAGCCCGGTTGCCCGGCCCAATTGATTAAATGGGTGGGCTTGGGCCTGACTTTTACGCCTGTGTCGGCTTGGACAGGGCCTGGGCCAGGGTTTCTAAAGCCGGACCAGATATGCCTTAGCCCGACCCATGAACACCCTGAATAGAAGATCCGAACTCATGTCTGATTTTTAGTAGCCTATCAGATCAACCAAGTCACCAGCTATGTTGATTCTAGATGTTAGTGTTTATTACTATCTTTTTTTGTTTCTTCTTTTGTTTGTTTTCGCTAGAGATCGACCAACTACAGACTATGATTCAAACTCCGTTTTTTACGATTGTTTTCCACACGGGAACTCAAACTCAAGCCCTCTCACTCAAATGATCAATTCCCTTTAAAGCTTGGGGATTCAAATTCTAATTGCTGCTACCTACTCTTCGCTGCAATTGGACATAAGAAGATGCGAAACAAACGCTGGAACCCCGATCTCCATGTAGACCAACTTGAGGTACCTAGAGGTTCTTTGACATTCTTTTGTACCGAGAAAATAACTATTTTGAGAATCGAGCATGCTAAACTTGTTTGATTATAACGTATTAGATTTATTTCCAGATCATTTTCTTTATATAAATACCTCGTTTTTCGAAAAAGAATGATCTCTGCTTCTGGTATTCTATTTGAGATAGAGCTAGCTCATTACATTGAAATGGGTTAATGCATGTCCTTTCTTGCTCTTCAACTGAGAGTCCAGTGAAATGTGATTTGACTCTATTAATTTTTGAAATCTTTTAGCACAATGGGATAACAGCAGTAGACCCTTTAATTGTCATTCACTGTGGTCAAAATCTCATTGATGTTGCAAACCTCAGGACTCATTTGGATCTTTGTAAACCGAATGCGGTGGCTTTACTTACGTCTGAAGGATTTTCTTGGATCTTTATAAATAGGGGAGAAACAATTGATGAAAAATGATCTCTGTTGACTCTACTACAGAGGATCGACTTGTGTATTCAGTATATATGGTATTACAGGATATATATGGTAAAATATTTAAATAAATGAGATCCACAATCATAGGGATCTTTTACAGTCATACAAGATTGCAGAGAATCAGTTTGAGATCCACAATCTAAGGAAATCATATCCTGGTCAGATTGCCTAACAAGGGGAATGTTCCTTCGTTCTCACATATGAGAATATATCTAGTTGCAGTGTCTTGATCATCCTCTTTAGAAAGAAGATTTATGAATGCAAACAATGGAGAACGCAAGAAATGAAGATGTCTCACTTTCCAAATAGTACACCGGAAGCAGAGACCATTGTGCCCATCCTTTTTTAATTAAAGATGCCCCACGATCGTAGGACAAAGGCTGATAAAAAATAAGATTATTAAAGATTAAAAATAATGGCTTATATAACACAAACTTTTATCAATAAGCAAGCAAGCATTACACAATAGCCACTTGGGATCCACAAAATACAGAAATGATGCAAATAACTATCTTCTTGTTATTTTGTAAACACAGGCCAACATTACTTCCTGCATCACTTGTAGTAGGCATGTCGTCCCGGCAGGGCCCGCTCCAGCCTCGGCCCGCCGGTGCCACAGGCTGGGCCGGCACGGCCCGCCAAGGCTCGAGCTGGAGCGGGCCGGGCTGGCATGGCCAACTGGGCCTGTTCATATTTTTTTTCCTTTTTTCTATTAGTATTAAAAAAAAATTTAGAACACAAGCGTGGAGATTGACAAAGATATTTAAGAGGTTCGATCAAACTCGACCTACTCCACTGAGAAGAGAGAACCATTTGGATCTTAACTTCTTGGAAGTTTCTAAATAGGATTACCTTCAAAACCTTACAATCTTTTTAGAAAATAAAAATAAAAAAAGAATGAAAAACTTATAAATTTAAAAATTACGATGAAGGAAAAAGTAAAAAATCAGATGCGTAGTCCATTAATGTATTCTGCTGGTTCATAATCTTCCATTGATATCAACTCTTTCTTCCTTTTATCTGCCAAACACCAGTCTCGTAGGCAAACACAACACTCCACCGTTTCTTCAGTTAGATTTGTTCTTCTGTCATCTACCACACGTCCACTTGCACTAAAAGCCTGTTCTGATGCGACAGAAGACATTGAAACAGTCAATAGATCATGAGCCATAGCGGCCAACATCGGATAAATGCCTTCTTGTTGCTTCTACCAAGTTAAAAGGTCAAAATTAGATGCATCCTGCACCCATATTACACCGACGTCAAGATACGATGATAACTCCGTCATAGTGTTACTTGAGCTTGAGCTGGATGCCATGCCCGTAGATAGGGAAGAATACCACACATCCCACTCACCAACACCTGTTTGCTGGACTTCTGAATGACCCATATTAAGCCTAGTTGTACCCATTTGCTCACAATAAAATTGAAAAAGTGCTTGTAGATTTGCCAATATATTTGAAAAAATATTTAAATCTATATAATTCATATTTTTATTTATTCTATCAATAAAAAAATATACACCACTTAATTTTAACCTAGGATCAAATACAGCAGCTATAGAAAATGTTAGTGGAGCCTCTTTCCAATATTTATTAAATTTTTCTTCCATGTTTTTAATAGTGCTACTCAGTAAAAAATAATCTCTAAATCTACTGAATTGTAAAGTAATTTTAAAAAGCTTCATTAGATGTGGGATAATATATCTCGAAAAAAAAATGTTGAAGTATAAAAAGCTTCTAATAAATCTCTTATATGGGCACATAACTCTCAATGTTCATCACTAATCATCAAGTCTTGTGCATGAAAAGCACAAAATTCATTCAAAACAGTTTTCCGATCAGGTGCCTTGTTTAACAAATCATATATAAAATTCCATATATGTTTTACCTCTTTATGCATTTTAATAGGTGATACGCCTTGCCTCGCACATATTTGGACATACAATTGTCTTCTCAGTGCGGAAGAGAAAATAAATCTAGCAATGTCTTTAAGGCATCTGTGTAACTTACAATATGCTTTAAACCAACCTTTGCAATGAGATTTAAGATGTGACATACACATCTACATTCTTATTAATTCAATAGCCACTATAGTATTACTGACATTATCTAAAGTTATAGATAAAACTTTTTCTTTAATATTATATTCATCTAGTTTTTCCAAAATAAATGTACTTATTCTAGTGCCATTGTGTGGCCATTCAAGACAACTAAAACTAGTTATACGTTTATTAATAATCCATTTTGCATCTATGTTATGTGCAGTAATACAAACAAAACTATCACCCCCTTTAGAAGTCCACATATATGTGGTTATTACTATTCTACCAGGAATTTCTGCAATGTAATTTTTTATATTTGTTTTCTCTTCCTGCCAGAGTCTAATAGCATCATTTCTGGTTGTATTTCTTGAAATACTGTGAAATTGTGGTTGACAGTGTTTCTGGACCCATTCTTCAAAAAACTCATTTTCAACAAAAGAAAATGGTAATTCGGATATCACAATCATTTTAACAAGATTTTGTCTAGCACTTTGTGCATTAAAATAAAAAAGACCCAAACTGCTACTACTACTACCATCACCAGTAGTAGAAATTTGGGTCTGTGAACCAGGCCTCCCTGTCCTTGCATCCGCTGGCTTATATAAGGCTAAACATTTTTGCCGATGTCTTGTCAAATGGCTGATACCCATTTTTGACTCGGCACAATAAATCTTACTACAAAATTTGCATTTTGCCTTTTCAACTTTCTTTCCATTTTCAATAACCTCAAACCTTGTAAATACCTCTGAGACTACTGAAGTTCTTTTCCTCTTGGTTGGTTTACGGGAACTCTGAGGAAAGGGGGGAGGTAAATCCCCTACTTCATCTTGTAATTCAATAAAACTTTCTTCTTCTCCTAAATTAATTGAAGAAGATTTTGTGGGAAATCTTCTAGCCATATTTCAAAAAATAAATTTTATAAATAATGACAGTAATAGGCTCTAATAGCCTTCTTTTGTGATAATTAATATAAGAAAGGGGAGAAAATGAGAGTTAATATAATATAATACAAACGTATAGATATGGAATCTCAAGTTTAAATAAAATAAATGCCTTTAAATCTTTGAAGTCCTCTTTAATCTTATCTCTTGATGGCTTGATCTTTGGTCCTCCAAAAACTTCTTAAAGAGAGTGAAACAGTTGAATGCTTTGAGAGAGAGATAGAGAATGTATAAAGAATGAGAGAGTTGTGTAAATTGGTGAGGAATGAGAATGGGAGGGTTAGGGTATTTATAGACTTTGTAAAATGAAAAATTACACAAAATACCCCTCATATGACCATTTTATAGCTGTTGGGGGGGGGGGGGGGGGGGGATAAAATGGACTTTTTTTTTCAAAAAAAGGGGACTTGGCCGTTGGGCGGGTGTGTCGGGCTAGCGGGTGGGAGGGCTGGCTGGCGGGTTGGAGGCTTATATGACCATTTTATAGCTGTTGGGAGGGTAAAATGGACTTTTTTTTTCAAAAAAAGGGGACTTGGCCGTTGGGCGGGCGTGCCGGGCTGGCTGGCGGGTTGGAGCCACTAGTCCACGTGCTAGGCGGGCCTGGGCCAAATGGGCGAACGGGCACAGGTTCACGGCCCGTGCCTTGGGGGCCGTGCCGGGCCCGGCCCGTTGACTGGCGGCCCGGCCCGGCCCATATGACATCCCTCTTGTAGTAATCTGACAATCTTCACTTAGTTGACCGTAAGAATGTTGATAGTAGGGTGCCTAAAAAACAAAAAAGAATGTTCATAGTAGATAAAGCTTATGCATTACATGATACCCATGAAACATGATAACCGGGACAAATAAAATCACTGATGGTAGTAGCTTGAACATTCTTTTTCAACAACCCTTCTACTTGGACAAATTTTTTGGCCAGAATTTGGGACAAACTCCCATGTGGCACAATCCTAGAGGTGCTTTTTCCCCCTCTCTCAAAAGTTGCACCTCTAGGATTGTGCCACATGGGAGTTTGTCCCAAATTCTGGCCAAAAAGTTTGTCCATTTAGACTTTTTGCTTTTTCAAATGGGGACAGCTGTAACATTTCCGGCTCCATCTATCACCATGATTTCCCTGAGAAGATAACTTGGTATACCTCCAGGATATCCTTGATCAGTTCCCAAATTGATGTTACCTCCAGCACATACTTGATATCCCAAGTTGATGTTACCTTGACCACATGCTTGAGTTCCCGAATTGAAGTTACCTCCAGTACCTGCATTGATATTCCCTTCAACCTGGGGGTTGTTCCCTCCCACACCATACTGGGTATTGCCTTGCAACATCGGCCATAAAATGGTTCCGTAGTTGCAATATGAATCCATAAATATGTGGCACCCAATTGATAGTAAATTTCTTTTCTTTGCCTAGAGAAAATGGGGAAGTTCATGGCGTGTAAATAACTACAAGAAATTGCACTTTTAGCGACGTTTTCATAAATTCGTCACTAAAGAGCTTTTTACCGACATATGTTATTTCGTCGGTAAAAATCCAACTTTTACCGACGTTTTACAGAAAACGTCGGTGAAAGCCTGCTTTTACCTTGGATTTTTACCGACGTTTTTGTTAAATCGTCGGTAAAAGGTTAATTATAGAATTAGCTTAATTTCTAGGAAAGGTAAAAAATCAAATATTTTTAGTGACTTTTTTTTTAAAACGTCCGTAAAAGGTTAATTTTAGAATTAACTTAATTTGTAGGAAAGTAAAAAATCATAATATTTTACAAACGTTTTGGAAAAAAACGTCGGTAAATCCCTCTAATTTTTCCCACTCCTTTTTTTCCCTCTCCCGCCACCAAAAACCCCTCTTTTCTCCTCTGTCTCTCTCTCTGCTCGATCTCTCTCTCTCTCTCTCTCTGCGATCTCGCACACTCGGTCTCTCTCTGCTCTCTCACTGCTCTCTCTCTCTCTCGCTCGCTCGCTCTCTCTCCCTCTGCTCTCTCTCTCTCTCGCTCTCAGTCTCCCTCTGCTCTCTGTCTCTCGCTCTCTCTGCTCTAACTCTCGCTCTCAGTCTCTCTCTGCTCTCTGTCTCTCGTTCTCTCCGTCTCCAAAAACCCATCTCTGTTATCAGGCGCAAACCCATCTCTCACTCAGGTGCCCCCTTTTCCGGTCGTCTTCTCCAAAGCCAGCACGAGTATGACCCCTTTTCCGGTCGTTTTTCCAGACACAGCACAAGGTCGACTCCTTAACTGATTTATGTGGTGTGCTTGGATGTCCTAAGCGGAGGACGGGATTTATCGCTGTGTAGCACTTCGCTCACGAAGAGGTCGAATCCACAGAGAACGGACTAAGGTTTCAGCTCTAGAAGACTTCTTTTGGTCTAGAGTGACCAACTTTTGTTCAAGGGTTGAATCGATTCTAGGCTAAGGACTAATTAACACTGCAAAACTAATTGAAATTGTTAAGCTGAGAGATGGTTCAACCTAGGGTTCAATTCACCCGGGATTACATGATTTCATCTTCCTTTCCATTACACAGGTTAGAATTTGCACAATCCAATTCTTACCTGGAAAATTCCTTCGTAAAAATCAAATATCAATCCAAGTGAATAATTTCCAAAGAGATTCTAAACGTTCTAATCAATAACCTGAGAGTCGTCGACCTAAGCACCAATTGTATCACCCTAGATGAACACAATTGGTAAAAGGCTTAACATCTCAGTTGAGATTTCTGAAAACAGAACATCAATGGAAATTATCTTTCATCATTAAAGCATGATCAGGAAGAATAACCATGTAAAACCCAGGGTAACTTCCCCTTAGATTAAACCATCTGAGATTCTACCCCTCCATTAATGGAGAAGTCTAAATACAAATTAAATGAAAGCAAGAGAATAGAAAGAACAATATTAAAACATTACCTCTATCGAAAACTTGAATTAAAAATGAAGGATTCTGTCTTACTACATGTGCTTAGCAAACTTGAACAATGATTTTCAATGGAAAACTCCCTATACATTCATCTATCAAAGGAGGAAAGAAAAAGGGGCTGGGAAACCAAGACTATTCCCAGATAACCCTAAATGTCGAGTTACAATGCTTTATATAGGTCCCCAAAACTTTAATTACAAAAGTGCCCCAAAAAGTGAAATCCGAGTGTTCTACCGGTAGAACTACCGGTAGAAGTCGTTCTACCGGTAGAACTACCGGTAGAACAAGTGCACAGCTGATGTCCATCTCTTTGCCTGATTTTCAGCCATTTATACCGGTAGAAATTGCGGTTTAACCTTTTCTACCGGTAGAAATTCCGGTTGGACGAGTAGAACTCCATGCCTTCAGCTCACTGGTTGAATTTCAGCATTTTCTACCGGTAGAACTTGCGGTACACGAAGTTCTACCGGTAGAAATTCCGGTAGAAGAGTGAAATCTCATTTTTTCAGCTTTCTGTCCAATTTTTGGACATTTCTACCGGTAGATCTTCCGGTTGGAGTATAGAAGTTCAATTTCTTGCTTTTTGTTGCTCAATTCTTCGAAGTCACTTGATCCTTCAATCTGCACTTGGTCTATTCATCATCCCAAAAGCTTCATTCTTCACTAATTTCCTGCAATTGACCAAAGACCAACACTCGTGCAAAATTATATGAAATCAAAGGAATTAAACACGAATGAAGGTGATGGAAGGGAAATTAAGTCTCTAATTACTTAACAATTAGGTACTTATCACACCCCCCAACTTGGACTTTGCTAGTCCCTAGCAAATTAAGAAGAAGTTATCTTTTTGTACAGATGATTCTCAATTAAACATGGAAATACATGACTTATGCCCAATTGATGCAAATGTCTAAGGCCATGAAAACATTCAATCAAGATGTTCAATTTAAAATGAGTTAGCCATCACATCCAATTTGATTCCAAATCTCACAAAAGCACATCACTCAAGTAACTGTCACACATTTGAACGAACATATCCCATAAAAACTAATCTCACGATACTATCCTAACATCACACACATACAAAACAACACAAGAGTAGCATATAATTCAAACATGCATGCCATGTTAATGGAAGTAATGACACAAAAAGATTAATCAAGGACTTTAGGATTGAATTGAAAAGGGTTATCAATGAAAGTTTTAAGACCAAATGGGGCATGGCCTTACATGGCTTGGGTCAACTACCCCATGGCCATGCCCATCACAATTCACTTGACAAAAAAATGCAAAATGAGGCAATTGAAATACCACCCGCTGCTAAACTAAGACCAACCATCACCCTAGACAATTCATTCACTGACTAATTCTTCAGTATCATCTTCCCCTTCATCTTCATCTTCATCTTCATCTTCCTCATCATCATCTTCTTCTAACTCTGCCTCTCTTCCTGCTGCAGCATCACCATCACCCTTAGGCTGGCTCGGGCCTGCCTCTGCCTCTCTCTGGGGTGACACATATGGCTCAGCTCCTTGTGATACGGCAAACTTCATCAGATACTCCTGCCGGGATCTCTGCTTCTCCATTTCTTGTCGAATCTTTTTCTGCCCATCTATGCAGTCATCCACCTTGCACCCAATCCACTTCAATAAATCCTTCATATAAGTCTGAAAAGATGAACCCTTCACTTGCTTTGGAAGGGACGAAGAGGGCTGAGCTGCTGCTGGAGAGTCCCGTTTTTGTGATCGGGCTTTCGCCATGGTTTTAACAGTGATTGCCCCCCTATCACTAGGCAGAAGCCGGTCATCTGGACCTTTTTCCACCTTCTGATCCAAACATATCTTAGTGATGAGACAAGGGTATGGGAGGGCTGCCTTAGCTGTGCTCTCTTCCGGGTATCTCCTCATCTGATTGTATATGAATTGAGCTACATTCAGCCCTTCATTTGGGCTCCAGATTACCCAAAGCAATTCCATCTCCTTCCTTCCCAGCATCTTCTCATCACCTCGAGGGAAGATGTTGTAATGCATGATTTTATTCAACATTCCTGCTTCCCCATTCAAATTCCCAACTGTGGTTGTCCCTTCTACCACAGCTTCTTCTCTCAACACCAATTGGGCATAGGGAATTTCCAAGGAGACATTTTGAGGGTTAGGGAATGTGATCTTCTCCCTAGCCACAGGGGTGTATCCTAGGACTTTTGCAATGATATATTGGTCCACCCTAATCCTTGTTCCATTCACCATGGCAACAATTTGCTCACCCCCTGCTATAACAAGCTCCATAGACTTGTAAAATTGACGAACGAGGTTAGGAATATACCCTGTGAATGCAGTGTCCATATACTCTAGTTTGCTGCTAATTATTGCTCCGAAGCACTCTCCATTCCCAAGTTTCCCCACATCAACTCTACGTTCGATGACAAAGGCCTTTTTGTCAACTTTCTTCTCCCATTTGATTTGATCCGCAGTTTTCTGAGGAGGAGGAGGAGAAGACTCCCTTGGTCTTTTTTCTGCCCTTCTCTCACTTCCCCCTGAAGTGCTTCCCTTGGATTTCCTTACTTTGGCAACTGCTCCTTTCTTTGGTGCGCCCCCAACACTCGGATTTTTTGTTCTTGGCATGGTTAGGGTTTTGGAGAATAAGGAGGGTGGAATGTAGAATGAAAAAAAAGGGTTTGTGGAGGAGAGATGATTGGAGTTGATGAATGTATGGCTAAAGGGGGAAGGTTGAAATTTTCGGCCAAAGTGGGTTTCTTAGGGTTTTGGAAGGTTTTAATCCGATGAAGGAGAGAGGAATGGAGATGGGATTAGAAGTTTGGACGAGTTTGGCTGAAGATTGGGTGGATCAATGGAGGATTTGGAAGTTTGGGGCTAGGGTTTTGAGAAGGAAGGTGTTTCCGCCAGAGAGAAAGGTGAAGGAAGAAAACGAAATGAAAACAGCATGAGGGCAAGATATATAACTTGAGTGCCTGGGCCCGCATTTTCTACCGGTAGAACTACCGGTAGATAATGTTCTACCGGTAGAACTACCGGTTCTGTCATAGCATTCAAAACTCCACACTCTCTGCCAAAAATTCCAGTTTTTGAACCGGTGTTTCTACCGGTACTGCTAACCATTTAGCATGTTATACCGGTAGAAATACCGGTAGAATTTCCTTTTCCTGCACATCACTCCTCTGCCTCAATTTCCATCTTTAAACCGGTGTTTCTACCGGTACTGCCGTTCATTCATCATCATTTTTCAAACTTTTTTTTTTTTTGAATGAATGAATGACTACAAAGCCAAAACTTTCTTCCTCTGATTTTAATATCTGCAGTCGTAAGCCTCACTTATAGTCCTTCGAAGCGACTCATTAACGAATTTCACCAACTATGCAACGGGCTACTGAAAGAGCAGAAGTCTCACTGAATCCATCTTCATAAAATGCCTTCATTTCAGCCACTCAAAAACTCCACTACAAAGGAATAGAAGCTCAACTCCACTGTAAAGTTTTTCTTATACATATCACAACCAAATCCAATTTTCAATAGGCACCCATTTTTCACCTGCAGAAATTCTTCAAACCCCCCATTCCTCCTCTACACCGGTCCCCTAAGTTTTAGCACAAGAATAATAGGATAAGGAACATGGCTCAAAAAAAAGGGTACAAGGGTGACTCTTTTCTGGTCTCATAGACAACAAAATTTCCTTGTATTAACAGTTTGTGCCACCACTTCCAAAAGAGGTAAAATGAATGCAATTCAAAGCTACAAAAGTGTGAATTTGCAAGTGTGTGGAATCTAATCTATCACTCAAGCACTCTAAAAAAAAAACAAGGGATATGGTATGAATTCAATTTAATGTGATGATCAACTCGACAATCATTCAAAGACACCTAGTTATCACAGAGGGCATAAATCATGTAATTCACGGAAGTTGAATCTCCAAATGAGAATTTCGATGAAATGAAAGCAAGGCTTGGATTAACACTTTCTAAATACTGAAAAATGAACTATATTCATGTATGAACAAGTATCTATAAGCATGAATGAATTTCATGCCTCTCCCCCCCAACTTAAACAAAACATTGTCCTCAATGAATAAAAGAACTAAGAACAAAGGGAAAAGAGAGGAATGAAGTTACCAATTTACCAAGGTTGTTGTTGTAGAACGAATAACCTGCCAAGACTTAACAGCAACCATTGGTTAGAAACAAAAAAGGGGTAAGCACCGATGGCGTACCCAAAAAAGAATTTCCACTTTTCATTGGTCTTTTAAAGTCAGATTCCAAGACATCACACGAAAGAACGATGTGATACGGAGTAGCATCATCCGCTATTTATTTGAAGATGCAATTAGGCCAATCATGCACACAAACAAGATAAAGACATCAAACAGAGAAAAACAGAATGCATGCAAGCTGGCACAAACAAAGTCAAGGAAGATTAAGAACTAGTGGGTTCCGGATAAACCGGATCCACTAACTCTTCCACAGTTTCATCTTTTACAAAATTCTCAAGAAATGGCTTAAGCCTTTGCCCATTAACTTTGAAAATCTTACCATCATTTTTATTAAAAACCTCAACAGCACCATGAGGGTAGATTTTGTGCACAAAGTAAGGCCCAGCCCATCTTGAACGCAACTTTCCCGGGTGGAGATGAAGTTTTGAATTATATAAAAGGACCTTTTGCCCCACCTCAAAGTTTTTCCTCACAATGTTTTTATCATGAAAAGCCTTGACCTTGGATTTGTAGATATTAGCGTTCTCATAGGCTTCTCTCCTCATCTCTTCTAATTTGGTCAATTGGAACTTCCTAAGGACACCTGCCTTGGGCAAGGAGAAATTTAAAGTCTTGAGAGCCCAGAATGCTTTATGCTCAATTTCGACCGGAAGGTGACAAGTCTTGCCATACACAAGCCTATACGGAGACATCCCTAAAACTGTCTTGTAGGCCGTTCGATAGGCCCATAAAGCATCAGTCAACCGAGTTGACCAATCCTTCCTATTAGGATTCACAGTTTTCTCTAAGATGTGCTTGACCTCCCTATTGGCTAATTCGGCTTGCCCATTGGTTTGGGGATGATAGGCAGTGGACACTTTATGGGTGATCCCATACTTGGCCATCAAGGCCGCGAAGGGACGATTGCAAAAGTGAGTGCCCTGATCACTAATTATGGCTTTCGGCATCCCAAACCGAGACAGAATATTTTCCTTCATGAATTTGACCACAACCTTGTGGTCATTGGTCTTAGTGGGAATAGCCTCTACCCACTTAGACACGTAATCTACAGCCAGAAGGATGTAGAGGAATCCATACGAACTCGGGAAAGGACCCATAAAATCTATACCCCAGCAATCAAAGATCTCTATGATAAGCATGGGCTGAAGGGGCATGGCATTCCTCTTGGAAATAGCTCCTAACCGCTGACATTTAGGACAAGACCGACAAAACTCATGGGCATCTCTAAAAAGTGTGGGCCAGAAGAAGCCACACTGCAAAATCTTTGCAGTGGTCTTTCTTGATGAGAAGTGACCCCCACACGCCTCAGTGTGGCAGAATGACAAGATACTCTGTTGTTCCGACTCAGGGACACACCTCCTAATAATCTGATCAGCACAATACTTGTAAAGATAAGGATCATCGAAAGCGTACTTTCTCACCTCCACTAAGAACCTTCTTCTCACTTGAGAAGTCCAGTCAGTAGGAAGCTGCCCTGTCACGAGATAATTGACGATATCCGCATACCACGGACACGTCGACATTGAATATAACTGCTCATCGGGAAAAGAATCAAGGACCGGAAGATGGGATGACTTATCCTCAAACTCAAGTCACGAAAGATGATCCGCAACGACATTCTCAACCCCCTTCTTATCCTTGATGGTGATATTAAACTCTTGGAGCAGCAAGACCCACCGAATGAGACGCGCTTTCGCGTCTTGTTTGCTCATCAGATACTTGAGCGCTGCGTGATCAGTAAAAACAACAATCGGAGAACCTATGATATAGGATCTAAACTTATCAAGAGCAAAGACCACCGCAAGCAGCTCTTTCTCTGTGGTGGTGTAATTGAGTTGAGCATCATTCAGGGTTTTGCTGGCATAAGCAATGGCATAAGGGACTTTATCTCTTCTTTGACCCAAAACGGCACCAATGGCATAGTCACTAGCGTCGCACATCAACTCAAACGGAAGACTCCAATCCGGGGCTTGCATAATAGGTGGAGAAGTGAGGCACGCTTTCAAAGCGCTGAAGGCTTTCTCGCAAGCCTCGGTCCAAACAAATGGTGCCTCTTTGGTCAAAAGATTGCACAAGGGGCGTGCAATAGCGCTAAAAGCACGAATGAATCGCCTATAGAAACCACAATGACCTAAGAAGGATCGGATATCTTTGACACATTTGGGTGAAGGTAATTGGGAGATCAATTCCACCTTAGCCTTGTCCACTTCAATGCCTCTAGGAGAAACTATATGGCCTAATACAATCCCTTGTGTCACCATGAAATGACACTTCTCCCAATTCAGGACTAACTTCTTCTCCTCACATCTTTCTAGGACTTTTTCTAAATTTTCTAAACACCCCGCAAAGCTATCTCCAAAAACAGAAAAATCATCCATGAATACCTCCAAGAAGTCCCCGACCATGTCATCAAAAATACCCATCATGCACCTCTGAAAGGTGCTCGGGGCATTGCACAACCCAAAGGGCATGCGCCTATAAGCGAAGGTCCCAAAGGGACAAGTGAACACGGTCTTCTCCTGATCCTCTAAAGACACTTCAATCTGATTATATCCTGAATACCCATCCAGGAAGCAATAGAAAGTATGATTTGCAACTCTTTCTAAGACTTGATCAATGAAAGGAAGAGGGAAATGGTCCTTCTTCGTGCTGGCATTAAGCTTTCGGTAATCGATACAAACTCTCCACCCCGTGGTAACTCTAGTAGGGATTAATTCTCCTTCTTCATTAGCCACAACAGTTACCCCTGCCTTTTTAGGCACTACCTGTATAGGACTCACCCATTTACTATCAGCTACAGGATAGATAATCCCAGCATCAAGCAATTTCAGAATCTCCTTCCTAACCACATCTTTCAGAACAGGGTTTAATCTACGCTGGGGTTGGCGGGAAGGTTTGACATCATCCTCTAAATGAATCCTATGGGTGCAAATCAAGGGACTAATCCCTTGTAGATCAGCTAAAGTCCACCCAATTGCTCTCTTGTGCCTACCTAAGACCTCTAACAGCTGGGTCTCTTGGTGTTCCTCAAGAGAAGAGGAAATCACCACAGGATATGACTCGTCGACACCAAGAAAAGCATATTTTACCGAAGAGGGTAAAGGCTTCAACTCAAGCGTAGGGGCTTCCTCACTACTAGGCATAGACTTAGCTTCCGATTTCGGAAGCTCTTCAAATTTTGGTGCCCAATACGCAGCACCCTTGACTTCCTCAACCTCATCTAATAGAGAATACAAATACTCTACCTCAGGGGATTCAAGAAACTCCCTCTCCTCTTGGGTCAAGAATGTCTCTAAAAGATCTGAATATAAGTGTGTGTCCACATGTTCTTGAACCAAACTCTCTATTAAACTCACCTCATGTATCTCCTCATCATCTCCCAATTGGGAGGCAACATTGTAGATGTTCAGATCAAGGGTCATGTTTCCAAAGGTGATGGACATGTTCCCATTCCTAACCTTGATGACTGAATCTATGGTGGCTAGGAAAGGACGACCTAGAATGATAGGGGCTTGATCACTAACCCCTAGAATTGGACATGTGTCCAACACAATGAAGTCTGCGGGATACACGAAACTCCCTATCTGAACTAACACATCCTTCAAAATCCCCTTAGGGACTCTAACACTCCTATCTGCCAACTGAAGTATAACCGAGGTGGGCTGAAGTTCCTCCAACCCGAGTTGGAGGTAGACTGAATAAGGCAAAAGATTGACACTTGCCCCTAAATCACACAAAGCTCTCTCTATCTTCTTTCCCCCTATCTCTACCGAAATGCAAGGACAACCAGGATCCTTGAATTTGGGAGGAAGAGAACCAGAGATGGTGGTACTGACGTTGGCTGCTAGGAGGACCTTGTTTTGATGCATGAACTTGCGCTTGTAAGTGCACAAGTCCTTAAGATACTTCGCATAGACAGGAATGTGTTGGATAGCATCCAAGAGCGGAATGTTGAGCTTAACTTGAGAGAAAAGCTCCTTAAGAGATTCTGCAAGATCTGGTTTGGACTTACCTCTCAACCTCTGAGGGAAAGGAGCTGGGGGTTGGAAAGCTTGGACTTTAGGATCTTGAATGGTAGAAGTGGGAGACTCATCTTTCTTAATTTCATTGGACTCATTAGATCTCTTTGAAAGCTCATCCCTAGACTCAGAATTCTTAGGCTCCTCCACTTCATGCGAAGCAGGAGGTGCCATGGAAGTAGAAACATCGGGTTTAGATGGCTTGGGAGAGATGGTTTTATCAATGATCTTACCACTCCTCAAAATGGTGACAGCCTTAAGTTGATCCATTTGAGCATCCGACTCACCGGAATCAGCCACAAAGTGCTGGCCTTGGACATTAGGGATAGCTTGGGTAGGCAAGGCACCCCTTGTGGTTTGACTAGCACTCACCGCATTGGTAAGTGTAGTTAATTGAGATTTGATGTTCTCTAGGGTCCGGTTGTTCTGCTCATTGATGGAAGTCTGACTACTCAAAAAGGCTTGGAAGGTGTCTTCTAGACTTCTCTTATGGGGAGGCTGATATGGAGCATGACCTTGAGGGGGTCCTTGTTGCTGAAAATGTTGATAAGACTGGGATGGAAACTGCTGCTGAGATGGGAATCTCTGCTGCTGATACTGTGGGGCAGATTGGAAGAATTGCCCTTGACCTTGATTAGACTGAGGAAATTGCCCTTGATTCTGATAGGGCTGAGACTGAAAACTTGAAGAATTTTGATTGTGGGCTTGGGGTGGGTTGTCCCTCCACCGAAAATTGGGATGATCATTGTATCTAGGGTTGAAGTTCTGATATTGGTTAGATTGGAAAGAAGACTTCTGCTGGGGATTCACAGCATTGACATCAGATGGAGGGTTACCATGGAGTAACTCCTTGATGGAAGGAATGGTTGGACAATTGTCTGTACCATGATCATTCTGTGAACAAATTGCACACAATTGATCCACTTGGGCAACTGGTGTAGGATTAATCTCACTAACTCTTTTCAGCTCTAAACCTTCTATCTGATGGGTAAGTTGAGCTATCCTTGCACTCAAATCCTCCTTCTCACTCAAAGTAAACTTTCCTGCACTAGGAACACTAGGAAACACATTTGGAGTTGTTCTATCATTGGGATTGGTGGTGTCCCAAACCTGATATTGCTCTGCCAAACTCTCTAAATATGCATAGGCTTCATGAGGTTCCTTGGCACGGAAAGTACCATTGCACATCATATCAATGAACTGTTTGTTTGTTGAACTCAATCCTTCATAAAATATTGAAACAACTCAGGAATGGTAAAACCATGATGAGGGACCAAGTTCAACGTCTCATGGAACCGATCCCAACATTGATGAAAAGACTCTCCCCCTTTTTCAGCAAAACTCTGGATATTTTTCTTTAAAGCAATTGTTTTCTGATGGGGAAAGTATTTTTTATAAAACTCTCTTTGCAATTGATCCCATGTGGTGATTCTTACAGATCTCAGATTGTTCAACCAATTTTTGGCATTCCCTTTCAAGGAGAAAGGAAACAACCGAAGTTTGGCTGATTCTCTTTGAGCTGCAGGACACATGGTTTCAATTATGGCATTGAACTCTTTAACGTGCAAATAAGGCATTTCAGATGTCATTCCATGAAAGGTAGGGAGATGAGTCAAAATATTTGGTTTGACCTGATATGCAATTGCACCCTGAGCTTCATCTACAATGCAAGATGGAGCATCAGTCCACCTAGGGGTCAAGTAATCATCCATTGTCCTAGGTGGGACAGCTTGATTATGTTGATTATGGGGGTCATTATCATTCTGTCGATCCGCCATTGTTTCAAAAGAAGGGTCGGGCAGGGGAAGCTCAACAAAAATGTCGATCCCTGGCCAATCGGTTATAGGAACTTCTGTAAGATCTACTCTGACCAATCTGTTGTGTATGTCCCTACGGTAATGAGAGGACATATAACACAAACAACCCCAATTATCAAAATAATCAACTAATCCTAAAGGAAAACTAAAAAGAAAAGAATAAGAAGAAATACTCACAAAGCTGTTTTTACCTTAACTGCCGTTCCCCGGCAACGGCGCCAGAAATGCTTAACTGATTTATGTGGTGTGCTTGGATGTCCTAAGCGGAGGACGGGATTTATCGCTGTGTAGCACTTCGCTCACGAAGAGGTCGAATCCACAGAGAACGGACTAAGGTTTCAGCTCTAGAAGACTTCTTTTGGTCTAGAGTGACCAACTTTTGTTCAAGGGTTGAATCGATTCTAGGCTAAGGACTAATTAACACTGCAAAACTAATTGAAATTGTTAAGCTGAGAGATGGTTCAACCTAGGGTTCAATTCACCCGGGATTACATGATTTCATCTTCCTTTCCATTACACAGGTTAGAATTTGCACAATCCAATTCTTACCTGGAAAATTCCTTCGTAAAAATCAAATATCAATCCAAGTGAATAATTTCCAAAGAGATTCTAAACGTTCTAATCAATAACCTGAGAGTCGTCGACCTAAGCACCAATTGTATCACCCTAGATGAACACAATTGGTAAAAGGCTTAACATCTCAGTTGAGATTTCTGAAAACAGAACATCAATGGAAATTATCTTTCATCATTAAAGCATGATCAGGAAGAATAACCATGTAAAACCCAGGGTAACTTCCCCTTAGATTAAACCATCTGAGATTCTACCCCTCCATTAATGGAGAAGTCTAAATACAAATTAAATGAAAGCAAGAGAATAGAAAGAACAATATTAAAACATTACCTCTATCGAAAACTTGAATTAAAAATGAAGGATTCTGTCTTACTACATGTGCTTAGCAAACTTGAACAATGATTTTCAATGGAAAACTCCCTATACATTCATCTATCAAAGGAGGAAAGAAAAAGGGGCTGGGAAACCAAGACTATTCCCAGATAACCCTAAATGTCGAGTTACAATGCTTTATATAGGTCCCCAAAACTTTAATTACAAAAGTGCCCCAAAAAGTGAAATCCGAGTGTTCTACCGGTAGAACTACCGGTAGAAGTCGTTCTACCGGTAGAACTACCGGTAGAACAAGTGCACAGCTGATGTCCATCTCTCTGCCTGATTTTCAGCCATTTATACCGGTAGAAATTGCGGTTTAACCTTTTCTACCGGTAGAAATTCCGGTTGGACGAGTAGAACTCCATGCCTTCAGCTCACTGGTTGAATTTCAGCATTTTCTACCGGTAGAACTTGCGGTACACGAAGTTCTACCGGTAGAAATTCCGGTAGAAGAGTGAAATCTCATTTTTTCAGCTTTCTGTCCAATTTTTGGACATTTCTACCGGTAGATCTTCCGGTTGGAGTATAGAAGTTCAATTTCTTGCTTTTTGTTGCTCAATTCTTCGAAGTCACTTGATCCTTCAATCTGCACTTGGTCTATTCATCATCCCAAAAGCTTCATTCTTCACTAATTTCCTGCAATTGACCAAAGACCAATACTCGTGCAAAATTATATGAAATCAAAGGAATTAAACACGAATGAAGGTGATGGAAGGGAAATTAAGTCTCTAATTACTTAACAATTAGGTACTTATCAGTGAGGGCTTGGAATCTGAAGTTGTCTGTGGTGGTGGTTTGTTTGATCAGATGTGGGAGTTGGGGAGAATTTGGGAATGATGTGTGCATTTGTTGAGAGTTGGTATAGTGGTGCTTGGGGAGTCTGGGTAGGTTGAGCATTTGGGTTGTGATTCAGTTGATTGTGGGGTTTTGAGATCTGGTATACATCTCATCATTTCCTATCTCATTTCCATGACCGTGAAATCAATTGACATAAGGTTTATCCGTAGAGTCTTTCTGTTTGTTTGTTTTGTTTTTAGTCTTGTATAGTGGACATGTGTTTCATTTTACATTTGTCTGCTTGGTATTGAATTCCTGTTAAAAGAGGTTTGTATAATTGTATAGATAGGAGCGATGGGACCATGGCTTTTGAAGTTTAATGTATGTGGTAGGGTAATGGATGGGTATTAAAGGTTGGGTTTTTTTTTTTTTAATGGTCCCTTGATCCTTCTTCACTTTTAGCCCCTTTGCTTTGAAATCCTAAGAATTCAATAACAAACGGGATGTTCCTGCTATTTTTCTAGGAAGCCATTTCATGTTATTCATCACTCATCCAACCAACAAAGTGATTTCCTTCGTGTGTGTGTGTGTGTTTAGTAGCTACATTTGCTTGGTTTCTTTCTATTGATGGCATTCTTCATACGTGAATAAGGGGAAGTTTGTTTATGGTAATTCTGAGAATCCCTGGGAAGATATACAAACTCTCTAAATACTATCCCCAGCAGGTTTCTCAAATGCTTTATTACAAGTGTGTGTGTGTGTGTGTGTGTGTGTGTGTGTGTGTGTTTAGTAGCTACATTTGCTTGGTTTCTTTCTATTGATGGCATTCTTCATACGTGAATAATGGGAAGTTTGTTTATGGTAATTCTGAGAATCCCTGCTGGGAAGATATACAAACTCTCTAAATACTATCCCCAGCAGGTTTCTCAAATGCTTTATTACAAGTACAACCGAACTTTCAAGTGCAAACACACTGAACTCCAAATGCTTGAGGACAGAGACTAACATTGCTGTGAGAACTGTCACATATTACCCCAAACAAACAGGTCCTATGGGCTTGTTTGGCTAGAGGATATGTGAAAATTAGTGTTTGGGAGATATCTGAATTCCCCAAAAGTTGTTCCTGGGTGGATTCACAAATGCAAAGGAAGCCCTGAGGATTTTGAAAGATGGTATTTGGAGAATATGGGAAGTTATATAAGCCAAAGAAGCCATGACACAAGGCTGCCTTTTCGAGAACTTTCAAGGAAAAAAGAACTGAGAATTTAACAAGCTAGGGGCCAATCAACTGACATGCTAGCAGAAATCCCCTACAGCCAAAAACAAACCAGTCAGTTTTACTTCATTGGGCAAATCAGTTCAAAAAACCTTAAATCTCAATTGAAATGGCCTTCGGAATGCTCCAAATTCTAAAATCTCAATTATTTATTATATAAACATTTGAGGACTTCCAATCCTGTTTTTAAGAAGAAACTGAGTGGTTTCGCTTCTCCATATAATAATTCTCTAGCTTGTTACTGTTTCACCATTGGAACAAGTGCGTATACAACTGCTAAATTATGGTCCCTTAAGTAGGTCTCAGAGCATGCTGATTCTGTTCATTCTGCTCATGCTCATGCTTTCTAGGGTGGGCCTAGAAAATTGATGAATCCGATTGATGATTTTTTTTTGGTTAATTTGGGACAAACTGTCCACGTGGCGCAACGTGATTGGACTCTCTCAAAAGTAGAAATGCATTGTCCCTATCATGTTGCGCCACATGGTGCATTGTCCCTATCATGTTGCGCCACATGGACAGTTTGTCCCAAATTCTGTCCATGAGTTTGTCCATATAGACAAACTATTTTTTAACAAAAAGTCTATTTGGACAAACTTTATGGACAGAATTTGGGACAAACTGTCCACGTGGCGCAACGTGATTGGACTCTCTCAAAAGTAGAAATGCATTGTCCCTATCATGTTGCGCCACATGGTGCATTGTCCCTATCATGTTGCGCCACATGGACAGTTTGTCCCAAATTCTGTCCATGAGTTTGTCCATATAGACAAACTGTTTTTTTAAAGCTGGTTTCTTGTATACTGCTGCCACTGATTTTCTATTATCTAATACAATGAGTGGATGCCACAACATGCTGAACTCTTGATACTGCTGCCACTGGGGTCCTTTTGTTGGGGATATTCTGTAACATCCAAAACTGTTGCACTTGCCGACGTTGGGTTTAAGTCTTGTATCCCGAGTTAATTAGACTGGTTCATTGGGTTAGCAAGGGACTAGGTTTTGGGCCAGGATTGTTTCAATAAATTTATCGGCTCTATCATTGCCTGACCAAGAAAAGGATTTATAACTTGAAAATCCTATAT
Organism: Umbellularia californica; assembly: GCA_028538565.1. Classification (NCBI taxonomy): domain Eukaryota; kingdom Viridiplantae; phylum Streptophyta; class Magnoliopsida; order Laurales; family Lauraceae; genus Umbellularia; species Umbellularia californica. The sequence goes on along the minus strand of JAPQWN010000006.1, from coordinate 79,254,481 downwards.
ACACCTAGTCTCCATGTCTGTATGACTGTATCTTAAGTCTGTTTGATTGGTGTTGCTTGCATTGGTACAGTAGACTCCAATTAAGATTTTTTTTAATGAGTCCAATTAAGTTATTCTCCAGTAGCATGTCATGATTAGTGCTTGCCTACCAAAAGGAAATGAAATTTATTTTTCAGTCCTTTGTTGTTTATGATTTGGGAAACCATCAATGTTTTGTCTTGTTTGGATGCTACCTCGTGTGAGTGAAGAATTTCATTTGTTACGTGACAATGAATCTTATCCTCCTTTTAGTTCATGCATCAATTTGGATGATAAGATTCCAACTTCAAGATGTCTTCTTTCATTCTTTCTTTCTTTCTTTATTTATTTATACTAATTGATAGATGGAATAAAAAAATAAAATTTACCATTCATAAAAACTTTTTTGGCCATGCTTTCTCATAAAATTTACCATTCATAAAGAAGTGTACTAATCCATATGATGCATCAACCCATAGGTTCCAATTATTACTATTGTGGTAGTCCTTTAGACTTCAGAGTATATTTAATATTGCCAATACATGTCTTAATAAGGATTTTCCCGCACCACAATATAGTTTAGATTTTATAATATATATGTTTAATATTTAATATTATGAATCATGCTGCCCGTGTTTAATCAACACGGTGGCTTTTCTCTAGTATAATTTGATGAATGTAGTAAAGTTTATCATCTATTATATTAGGTAAAAATATTTGTATAATTATTTTCCCATGTAGAAATATGTTGTACGAAACACCGACACATAGGAATCATCAAGGAATTTGCTGTTAGCTTGTTGTACAAAACAACTCCTCTAATGAATCTGAGCCTGTTTCTTTTGTTGTATCAAATGCTAAAAACAACTTGTAAATGTCAAAATCATTCTTGAAAACATCAAACAACACAAACAAATTGCAAATTATCACCAGTAAACAAAAAGATCATAACTTAAAACATTAGTCCTTCTCACCATAAGTCAAAACTCATGAAATAAAAAGTCATTCTTCAAAACAACACACAAACTTGAAATTATGCTTGTAGAAAAGAAAAACTCGTAACTTATTGATTTTGCAAAGGTGAATTCGGGCGGGGCAGTGTTGATTAACTGCCCGTGTAACGATTGCTGGAACCATCAGAAGCATGACTATGTAACCATGAGAAATCATTTGCACATTCAAGGAATGATGGTCTCATACCTACGGTAGATATATCATGGGGAACCTTTAGTTCAGCCCGATGATTTAGATGAGAGCGATGATGAATCAGAAGAGAATCAAGATGAATACAATGAGTTGATAGAGGATCATCGTAGCGGAACTTACTTGGAGGCAGACACTCAAGAGAGGGATAAGGTGCAGGATTTTGAAAATTTGTTGAAGGCTTCACAGCGTGGCCTGTACCCAGGATGCAAAAACTCAGATACTCTGTTATCGTTTGTCATCAAGATATTGCATGTGAAGGTAGAAAGTGGGTGTAGCAACAAGTCGTTCGATAAGGTTCTGCAGATTTTTAAGGACTTTTTACCTGAAGGTCATGTGGTGCCGGCCTCAGTTTACGAGGCGAAGAAATTATTACGTGACTTGGGCATGGGATACAAGAACATAGATGCCTGCAAACACAATTGTGTGTTGTAGTGGAAGGAGAATGCTCAATTGGATAAATGTCCAGAATGTGAAGAGCCTAGGTACAAGGTCAATGATGGCAAGCGAAAGAAGATCCCTCATCAGGTGCTCCGTTACTTTCCATTGACACCGAGGTTACGAAGATTGTATATGTCAAGGAGGACAGCCACAGAGATGAGATGGCACAGTGATAAGCGCGTTGACGATGGGATAGCGCGGCATCCGGCTGATTCAATGGAATGGAAAGAATTTGATAAGAAATATCCAGAGTTTGCCCAAGAGACACGTAATGTGAGGCTGGGGTTAGCCACCGATGGATTCAATCCTTTCGGTAACATGAGCACCTCTTATAGCATGTGGCCTGTTATACTTATGCCCTATAATTTGCCACCATGGATGTGCATGAATGAGCCATTCTTGATGATGTCATTACTTATTCCAGGACCAAGCTCACCGGGAAACGATATCGATGTATATCTTAGGCCCTTGGTTGATGAGTTGAAGGAGCTGTGGGATCATGGTGTATCGACTTATGATGCCTCCACTAAGCAGACCTTTCAAATGCATGCGGCTGTAATGTGGACGATAAATGACTTTCCTGCATATGGTAACTTGTTTGGGTGGAGCACAAAATGTTATAACGCCTGCCCCTCGTGTAACGACAGCTCGTTAGGGGTGAAGTTGAAAGATAAGATTAGGTATATTGGCCATCGAAAATCTTGGAACTGAACCACCAATGGAGTAGAAGTAAGGCCTTCAATGGTCAGCCTGAGCGTGAAAATAATTCTTTGGATTTACTAAGGCAAAAGGTACTAGACCAGCTATAAGAACTAGCACCGGTCAAGTTTGGCAAGAATAACAAAAGACCGCGTGACTCCGGAGAACTGAATTGGACAAAGAAAAGCATCCTATTTGAATGGCTCTACTAGAAGTGCAAAAAACTCCGACACAACCTTGATCCTATGCACATTGAGAAGAACATCTGTGTAGCTTTGGTTGGAACAATTTTGGGCATAAAGGGCAAAAATAAGGACACCGTGAAAGCGCGTAAGGATTTGAAAAATATGGGCATCAGGCCAGAGTTGCATCTAGTGGAGAGGGGCGATGGATCCAGCTTGAAGCCGCATGCCTCTTACACTCTGGAAACAAAACATAGAGATGGATTTTATGAATTCTTGAAGTCGATCAAATACCTAGACGGCTATGCGGCGAACCTCTCGAGGTGTGTAACCTTGATAAAAATGATAAATTAACTGGTTTAAAGAGCAATGATTGCCACATCCTTATCCAACGCATCCTTCCTATTGGCATGCGCGGCTTTCTGAATAAGGATATCTGTACAACATTGTTTGAGTTAGGCAGCTTTTTCCAAGACCTGTGCTCGAAAACACAGAGACACGATGTTTTGAAAAAATTGGAGGAGCAGATAGTTTTAATATTGTGCAAGCTGGAGAGGATTTTTCCTCCTGCTTTCTTTGATGTGATGGTTCATCTATCGGTTCACTTGCCACGCGAGGCCATGCTTGGTGGACCGGTGCAATATTGGTGGATGTACCCGATAGAAAGGTAATAGTTGATGACCATTGATTAATTATTTATGTATTAGTGCAACTAACTGCCTTGTATTGAAAATCATAATTGTTATCATTGGTTGTCTAAAGGTTTCTGAAGACCCTAAAAGGGTACGTTTGCAACCGAGCTCGGCCTGAAGGTTCAATCACTGAGGCTTACATTGTCAAAGAGTACCTCACTTTTTGCTCAATGTATTTAAAGCAGACTGATCGAGGAGAGCGCTATGATGATGGTGGCGAACGTAGCCCGGGGATGTCGGTCTTCACACAAACTGTCCGTCCCATCGGACCGATGCCAAGGGCACATGATCCTTCTCAAAAAAAGCGTGACATGGCTCATTGGTTTGTGCTGAATAATTGCCCCGAGGTGGAGCCGTATCTACAGTATGTGCTTCAATCTAGCCATATTTATGCATTGCTTGTTAACTCCTTTATTCATTCTCTACTCTTACTTATTCATTAAAAGCTATCTTGAGTATGGAACACAAGAATTTAGTGCAAGATCAAAGAACTGGAGATGTCGGGTAGATACAACGAAAAGAATTTGCAGGATGGTTCAAACAACGTGTAAGACATATAAAATATCATCATTTTAATTGCTACATATTATTGGATTGCATTTCAAATAACATTAGTCCAATACATTTGTCACAATCTGCTTATGTAGATGAATCAATTGCGAACTCTAGGGTCACCAGAAGCTTTTGATGAGATGTGGTCATTAGCAAATTGCCCTAGATCCCTAGTGAATCTTTACCAGGGGTGTGATTGCAATTGCGTCCAATACCACACTATAGACCGTGAGAAATGTCGTAGGAGCCAGAGTAGTGGCTTGGTTGTGGAAGAGGAATACCAAGGGGTGAAGCATGACTACTATGGCTACATCTGCAAAGTCTGGAAATTGTCCTATCGGCACGGGGGTAAGGTGGTCTTATTTGAATGTGAGTGGTACAACACTAGTACCAAGCACAAGATAAACATCGAAGACCATGTTACAAGCATTAATATCATGGGTCGTTGGTGCATGGATGATCCAAGTCAGGTGACACAAGTCTTCTACGTCAATGACACCAGCAGAGGAAAAAATTGGAGAGTTATAGAACGGGTCAAGCCTCGGGGAGTATGGGATGTACCTCCTAAGCAGGATGACGACGACGACGACGATGATGTGCCTAATGATGCATTTCAGCAACACGAAACGACATTTGTTGTCCTAGTCCTCATCGATGGTACTAGCATCCAATACTCTAGGGATAATCTAGATCCTGAGATCGTTCTCAGTGATGAGTCAGCAGACGAGGATGGCCAAGACGAGGATGAAACACTGGCGGAGTACGAAGATGAAGAAGAAAATGATGTTCATAGTCAGGAAGATGATGACATGGAATATGACATGTAGTATTTGTTTCAGGTTTTGCATATGTAACGATTATGTAAATTAATAAAAATCTTGTCTTACATAATGACATTGTTTTCAATTTCATTTTCTCTTCTGATTTGTTTATATATGGATAAGACATTTCTACATTTCACATTTTATTCTTACTTCTATATATCATAGTTGCAAAAGATGCCAAACGGAGGGAAAAAATGGGTCAAACCAGGAGAGTTGTCCCGTTAAGTGCAAGCATCCAATTATTTATTAAAGAGAAAAAAGACAATTAAGCATAATGCAGAAAAACTTGCATCTCTAGGGCTCCTGCTGACCGCATGTTCTATATTTGGTTCGGCTAAAGGGACAAATGAGAAGGGAAAGAGGAATGTTAGTGTGAATGATAAGGATGAGAACTACATTCCCCACGAAGATGATGTAGATGACGAGGCATCTTGGTCTCAATCGGATGAGGTAATCTTTCTGTGAATGCCTATGACGTGTACTTGAAAATATTAGTTTTGACGGTGACACTCATGCTAAAATGATTTCCATTTCCATTTAATGTACATTGTTGACATTCACTTTACTAATATTATTGATTTTTTCTAATAATTATTTATTTTCCTTGTCACTTTGCGTTATGCCAGATTACAGATATGCCTCAGGAAAATAGGGTGAAACGTGCTCGGATGATCGCAGCTGCACTTCTAGTCACACCTGAGGTCTCGACACAGCCTCCGTTGGCTGCTTTTCTAGCTACACGGTCTAGAGGATTAGGGAGCACCCCTGATTTGGTAGCCCCCCAGCCTCTGCCGATTCAGCCTCCGACCACACAGCCCTCGCCCACCCAGCCTCAGCCGTCCCAGTTTCCGACGAGTCCTCATACAGTCGGGAGCAGTGTAGGTGAGAAAATTATGACCTTTTAAGATTTAGAATGGTTCACCTCAATTTAAGGATTTGTGTTCACTAACTCATTTAGCATTTTCATCTTAACAGCATCAACCCCAGTCTCGGAGGTTCTGAACCGTGTAAGGGGTGTTACGCGAGGGAAGAATGTGACAAAGCTGAAGAGACAGCTAGGTCATAACATCCAAGTCCCAATCCCCATCTTCAGTCATAGGCCAGAAGGGGAACATGCCCCATCACTAGTTAACCATCTTGGGTTAGCCATTAGGGAGGTTGCCCCAGTCAGGCCCCATGGTTGGAAGAAGCTTAACACTGGGATCAAGCTTGCCGTCATTGCTGCAGTTCAGGTAAACTTCAACGAGAAATATCAACCAAACTGATTATAGTTGTGCTCCGCATTACAATTTGATTATTTATTTTCATATTTGTACTTGGGTATCATTTCTCATATATATTTTCTAAGTTCTTGTCTTCTAGGTCAAATGAAATGTTCCACGCTTAAAGTTTTTAAGTTTATTTCTCTCTCATGAACTTAGAAACCCACGAAACCAACAGAGCATAGAATCCTCTCGTTTTACAAACAAGTCTCAAAGAACTCAAAGTTATGACAATGACACGAAATATATATACTATTAGAAAGAGATGAGCCATTGTCTATTTTGAGGGCATGGATGCTAACAAATGAGATGAGCCATTGTCTATTTTAAGCCCACAAAAATTCAGTAAATTTTGAAAGAGGAGGTTAAAACAAATGAGATGCTAACAAAACAAAATAAGGTGATCTAATGTTTGCCTCTAAGGGGTCCTCTCTTTTCATGTAAATCCATCTCAGAGGGCTGAAATCATGTTTGGATGATGGATTTATTGAAAATGATTTTACTTGAAAGTTAGTTTTTGAAAAATATTGATGGGAAAAAGTTGTAAACCTTTTCAAACTTTTTCCATCTCAATTCATTTTACAAGCTAACCATTTGAAGTTTCAAAATTGAAAATTAGTGTTGTTTAACTGATTGTTACCATTGAAATTGCAGTATATGGTCTTCCCCTTAGATCTGCCACTCATTACTAATTTCCTGGTGCATGTATCACAGTATCACACCCTATCATCTCTAGTAAACAATTAAAAAAAAAGGAGAACTTACTGTCCAGGCAATGTAGTTGATATCTAATGTGCCATCTTTAGGATATGTTGGGTCAAATCCTTTGGTCAGTTGATGGATATCTGACTTGCCATACAGTTTGCTCTTGAGAATATCTGACTTGCCATTTCAAAAAAAAAATTAAATTCCATTTCAAAAAAAAAAAAAAAAATCTGACTTGCCTTTGCAACCATCTGAATTCAATCAATAATGCAGTTAGAACTTTTATTTTGGCTAGAAGTGTAAAACATGCTTTTGGGTTGTAACATAGACATGCTATCATATATGATATCATCTATAACCTTATTCCGACAATGTAGTGTAGACTGAGAGCTACTTTCATAAAAATGTAGACTCAAATTTTGATCCGATGAAGTTTTATGACTGGATGCTTGTCTGACACCAACCCTCCTTTTTTGAGCTTGCAATTAACACCTTCCAAAAAGCATCATATAGTGGAGGAACTATTTGTAGCAAGACATTCTAACGGGGCACAAAACGAAGTATATGAGGGATGAACACATTGCTCACTTTATTTTTGCTTAGAGAAAGGGACATCAAATAAGGGGCCATCGAAGGAAAGGCCATACTTAAGGACGTCCATTTGGTACTGGAATAGGAAAAATACTTGTCTGGTAGTTGTTTGATGGAAAAATGAATTGTTTGATAAAAAAAATGAGTGGGTAGTTGCATGATATATAGTTACTTAACTGTCGGTCAAAATTATAACCGACGGTCAAAATTGAAGCTTAATATATTATAGTTTGTTATTACTAATCTTTATATGGCTCTCCCCTAATTGCAGCAAATTTTTGATATCGGGGACTACGAAGGCGATATGCAGTTGAGGGCGGACATTGACCGCCAATGCGGGGTTTTGTATAGGAGTTGAAAGTATGAGCTGCATAGTCACTATCTCGAGTTGTTGGAGCAGGGGGTTCCCCGACCCCAGGACCACCCGGCGGAGGGTTGTGATCCGGTTGATTGGCAGTTGATGGACTCGCAGTGCTGGGAATTACCAGCCTGGAAGGTAACTTTGGGATGTTATCTACAACAATTAATTATATTCCAACGTAATTCTATTGGTAATGATTTTATAAATGATTGCTACTGTATTATTGTTTTTCTATGTAGTCGAAGTTGAAAAAAGCTCAAGAAAGTCGAGCCAAGCTGCCATATAATCATACTAGTGGCTCCAGGTCATTTGCATCGAGGATATCTCTGATGCTACTAATTATATTCATATGAAAAAACTTGATTAAGTTTATTAATTTATCAATATGTAGCTAGGTTCATATCTAATACAAAGCTATTTCAAATGACAGACGGCACAAAATGCCGGTCAAGCGCCGCCTATTACTCAGTTCTTCCTCGACGCCCACTACAGAGAAAAAAGTAATGAGTGGGTAAATGAGGTGGCTCAGGAGAGACATGCACGTCTGCTAATAAATCAATTATGATCAATAATGCCATAAAAGCATTCTAAATCCCTTAATGATTTAAATGGCAGGAGGCCTTGGTGCAGCGGACCGAGGAGCAGTCGCAGCCCTCTGTCACAGCTCCGATGATTGAGGAACAGATTGCTGTTGATGTGCTTGGAAAGAGGTCGGGATATTTAAAAGGGTATGAGATATACACTAGGACCTCTTCTACTCTTCATCTTCCACACAGTCTCAGGCACCGGATCCTGAGGTGATCGCCCTGCGGGAGCAGATAGCTGAGCAGGCTAAGAGGCAGGCTGAGTAAGACAGGAGACAGGCTGAGCAGGACAGGAGAACACGTGCACTTGAGGCCCTTGTTCAACAGTTGGCAGCTGCGGCTGGGATAGATCCGACCACCTATTTCGACATCATGAGAGGGACCACTTCTGCTGGTGTTACACCCCAAGCTTAATTAACCTTAATTATTGCTAATTAATTGAGTATTAGCCAAATTAATTATGCTTGACTTCTAATTATGATGAATTAGTATTGATTAATGCATTTGATTGAGTTGGGTGAGTTTTGAACCCTAAATAGATGAGTTGACCGATTGACTCAGTTTAATGTAATTAAGAGCTTTTTCGTAATTCTCGATTTTCATAAAGTACATCAATTGTACGTCCCTATCAACTTTGCCACTAACACGTGTATTTTGTCTACCCTATCAACTTTCATAATAGACTTGAACTCATTTGACCACTCATTGAGAAGGTGGACTCTCAATTGACTTAAAATGAAATTATTCTTAGCTAATTGACTAATTGGCAAAAAGTTCATTCTCATCTCTTATATAAGCTTTAACCCTTTCTCCTTTCATTCATTTCATTCCCCCATTCTCTGCAACCCTCATAATTACCTTTCTCTTCCGTTACTCCCCTCATTCAATCATTCAAAGGACCATTGCATGTACTTAAGAGTTGGGTGAATCATCATCTTCTTCCTCATCTCTCCAATTCCTCCATTTTGTGACAAGAGGCATCTTCCAACTCTCTCTCTATTCCCTTTCAAATTCGAAATCTCTACTAAAGGTGAGTAGCAAAACCCCTTTGACCATGATTTGAGTATCTTAGAGGTAAATCAACCCATTCTCATACATGCATTGCATCCTCATCAAGTTTTCATGTGTTTGTGATGATTAGGGTTTGAGCATTGGGTCTTTTGGGTTTTTCCTCTAGTCAAGTGTGTGAGAAGTTATAAGCTCTTCTTTGAGGCAAGTATAAACATAAATTGGGTGTGCATTTTGTACATTTTCATTGATGCAAGTATTTCTCTTTCTTTCTCCATAAGTTTGGGTTTTTATGTCGATAGAAGATAAATGAGTTGAATTTCTTCATGTGGTTGTTTGGGAAGTATGGAAATATTGTGTATGTGTTATGGAGAGCAAGAAGGCTCATTTGGCAAAGATTAAAATAGAAGAGAAGAAGAAAATTGAACTTGAGAAGTTCTACCGGTAGAAGTGGCTCGAAATTTGACAGAGAGTTGAAGAAACTGAGAACCCTTAGTTCTACCGAAAGTTCTACCGGTAGAAACAGTTAAAAATCTGGCAGAGAGCCTGGATAAGGAAATCCAGCTGTTTAAACCGAAAGTTCTACCGGTAGAGTTACTTCTACAGAAATTTGTACCGGTAGAGCTGCTTAAACCGGTAGTTCTACCGGTAGAGATGCTTCTACCGGAAGTTCTACTGGTAAAACTACCTAAACCAGTCTGTTGGGCCTCTTTACGGCCCAATGAAGGTGTATTATCACTCCTAGTCTATAATTAACCCTCCTAATCACTCCGAAATGGATAATTAGGATGTACACCCCCTTACCACAGGAACTTAGGTTTCATTTAATTTATGTCTTAGTATTGGAACCATAATCCTCCTAATTAAGCCCAAAGGAAATCATTAACCTATTGTTAAGCCATGAAGAATAATTTAGAGATTCAACATGAGATCATCGTAAGTGACACTAAGAAAACAGTAACATGTTGATTTTATAAATTAATCTTGTATTGGATGACAATAGATTATATGAACAAAAACTTAATATCAATTGTTATTGTGGTCAAATATTTGCTTTAAGTATTGAAAACGAGAATTTTATTTACATCAATTTATTCGATAATTGTCATATTGATATAATGCTCTTCATTTGTTATACATTATGTGATATTGATATGGATAACACCATTGAGTGTATCCAAATAATTGAATAGTTACTCGATTTGAATTGCAAACGAAATTCGATTTGAATAAGTAGGCACTACTTAGCTTCGACCGGACGGTACTCGACGGGGTTAAGTCTTGGTTTAATATTGAACGTCGCTGCGCAGTTGACAGACTGGAGTACCGGAACTCCAGGACCCGGGTAGGTAGGTGGATCTTTGGTCGGACCCCTAGTGACATCCCAACACGATTTGCTCTCAAGGAGGGGATGAGCTTCATGTAGTTGCCAATTCTTGTATTTGTATTTTCTTTAATGATTTTAAAAGGATTTACTCAGGAAATGGATTATCTGAATTCTCTTTTACTCGTCTCATTATTATCCTCAATTATAATTGTCTTCAGAAACTTTATTGTATTCCTGTTTACTGTTTATGCTTGCCAATCGTTGTATTGAGATACTACTCTTGGTGTCACAGGCATAGACGCAGCTCTCGGTCCAGCAGAGACCGCGGAGGGAGAGAAGGTTACTCAGGAGGTACCTTCGGGACTAGAGGAGTGGCCCGGAGTAGGGCCCATGTAGAGACTCCTCGGTTCGGAGAGCGTCAAGATATTTTGAGAGCATAGTAGATGTGTGACTAGTGTTTTTGTTGGGTCACACTTTCTTTAATTCATTTTTTTATGTATTTTGGATAATGATGTATAAAACATTTTTTTTTATACAAACATGGTATGTCAATGTATATATTCTTTTGTTTTAAACTTGAAGATTGGAACTTGAATATTGTATATGGGATTGTACAGGGTTATGAAGATCTTTGATATAAGCTTCTGCTATATGAACTGTTGATTGATAGTTACCAGTGAGTTCGACTCACGAGTGGAATAGTTTTCTCCTTCGTGTGCTTGTATTTGACTCGCGACAGGTACAATCACACGGGAGTACGTGTGTTTCACCTCGGGGATTACCCTAGGCCAGGGTGATTCGGGACCGGGATGTGATAGCTGGTGATGGCACAGTTACTGGAGATCATGATGCCACCCTTTGGTTAGTAGATTATTCTCTTGAAATTCTAACATAATAACTAGTCGAAATTTATAAACACAAAAAATGTAGCATTTTCAACACCTCGGAATGGAATACTGCAGATAATTTGATCTTGGCTGCGAGCAAATGAATTGAGCGAGGATCCAATACATTTGAGTGGCCGGTTTTGTGATGAATTTCATGATGATATGGCTTCTCTTCAGTGCCTACCTCCTACCAGTGAGCCACGTGTTTTTGATCACATGAGCCAGATTATTGATATGATAACTCAGGTACCATTTTGCATCTTATTTAGGTTAATTGAATGTGAACTATATGCAATTCTTATCCATTTTGAGCTTAGCAGCAATAGATGGCGCTTGGGTTTCTTGAATTTACGTTCATACTAATCTCGTATGGTGGTATTTTCTTGGATTAAAATATCCTTGGAAATTCTGTTTATTTATTTATTCTCCATTTTCACATTTCCAATTGATCACAGGGTGTATGTATTGGTCTGAGCGAAGTGATGGCAAGTGCTGGTAGGCACCAGTTGTTGAGTTTCATGGATGATCTCATCCCTACAATTCGTACAGCCCTCTGTGATAGATATGTTTCTTTTTCAAAAAAAAAAAAAATGTAGTTTTTATGATGGCATCTCATGTATTGATTTTTTATTTTTCACTTATATAAATTTCCAACAGAAGTTTATTGGAGAGGGTTCACCAGGCCCAAAGGTCAGTGGTTCAATGGACCACACATATGCATGATAATGGAACAGGCTATGGACTGTTTAGATCTTCATGAACTGATTGATTGTAGGTTACTTAGTTTACTTGTAAATGACTGCTGCATTTGTATTGCTTAAGCTACACTAATGTCATACTTATTTCTTTCTTTTTTGTAATTCACTAAAGAATGGTTGTTACAGCTATTAGTTTTTGAAACCTTTTTTATGGGTAGTTGACACTCATGTCATGTTAGGTTCTTTTGGGCACTTCCAAGCAAGTAGATCTGGGGTCCACAATGGAGGGTTGCAGTTGCCTTTTATTAAGGCTGGCTTTGTGGCTACTCGTATTTCTGTCAGTCTTTTATAAAATCTTATGCTTGCTATTGTTGTTAGGCTTTTCCCTTCCCTTCTTGGTATTCTTTGGGGTTTCTTACTTTGCCTGTAGCAAGTCTGAATCTATTTTATTGAGATTCTTGTTGTGCACTCTTAAAGAGTTCATTAATAGCTGTTGCAACATAATTATGTAACTTCTTTTGGTTGGCTAAGTCTAATATATTGATGAAAAGTAGATAACATGGTAAACCATTCAGTAACTGATCCAAATCCATATTATTCATTTTGATGTTCAAAATAAAGCGCGGCAATGAACAAAAAAGAAATGGGAAATGAAAAGGAAAAAACTCTTTAACATGCTGTCTATTGTCCACATTAGATAACACTATGAACTGAGGTGTCATCCTAAGACCATTTGGGCAACACCCATCTTGTCAGTCCTCAAACTAATACATATCGTTCAGAAGACAGATGGCAGCAAGTTTCTCGTGTTTGTTGCAAGCAAAGAAGACCTCCAAAACAATTGCTCTATCAAATCCCATCGCCTCAAGCTGCCAAAGTACATCACAATAAAAATATCCATTAACAGTCCAGAACCAGCAAATACGAACAAAAGATGTCTAGGGTAAGCAGTGCAAATACGAAGAGAGGTGATCTACTATTAACTTATGATTTTACATCACCACCCTCTAGGATATGTAAGGTCCCATTGATCAGACATTGCAAAGACGGGACACACAAAGCACCCAGGCACTAGATCATTTTGTATTAAAAAAAAAAAAATTGATGGCACAGAAATACACCAAAACCTAAAAGAACATATTGCATAAAAAGGAGAAAGTAGCAAACCTAGACTTGAGTAAGAAACTTACTCGTTCGATGGCCTCACGCTCTTCAGGAGTAACTGTAATTGCCTGTGGCATTGCTGAAGCCAGCTGTGCCTGAAGATTGCTGCTTCACAGTGACAACTGAAATTAGCACTATAGATAACCAGTAGCAAGAGGCAGTCTTATTGTAAAAAATGTCTCACCTCTCTGCTCCTTCAGCAGGCTCATTGATCACACGAAGGAAGTCAGCCTGATGGTCTTGAATGAGTTGCAGAAGCCGAGGATTTTGTTTCCCCAGTTCTTGAAGCATTGGCTGTAAACAACAAAAATTATTAACAGGATGTGTGTCTCTCTGTGTGTGTGTGTGTGTGAGAGAGAGAGAGAGAGAGAGAGAGAGAGAGAGAGAAGACAACCTGCAGGATCTGAGGGTTTGCCTGCACCATGGCTCGCAAAGCTGGGAACTGCACAGAAAGAAATGGATGTGATAAATGTAATTTCTAACCATAATAAACTACTAAACTCTTATCATAATCTGTACCTGTGGACTGTTACGTAGAAAATCCAGGCTGCCAGCACCCACATTAGAACCCATGTTAGGAACGCCCTGTTAACAAAACAATAAACGCTTATTACTACCATGTTATTCTCAAATCAAAAGCAATATAAGTAGCATAAGCACCACACCAACCTGAGGGAGAAGGTCTAATAAAGGATTTTCGTTGGGTCCACTAGCAGGAACAGCTGGCTGTGCTGGTTGAGGAGCCTGGGTGTAAGGCCCCGTCCCGAGTTAATCAAGATTAACTCTAATTAATCGAAATTAAAGCTAATTAATCATATTTAAGAAGACTAATGATGGTCAACGACTAAGCTCAATGAGATTAGTCCCAAATGAACTTAAGGGAGTATTGATGAAAGAGATTAAATGAATTGAATAAGTTTTAAGCCTAAATTAAGATAACAAGGACTTTTTCGTAAATACGGATTTATACGTATTTTATCGAATACGGAAACTCTTGATACCAATGCACGTATCTCGACGAGTACGTTAACTTCCGTAATAGGCTCAAAGTCATTTGACAAGGAATTGGCCAAGTGGGCCTTCATTTGACTTGAATAGAGCTAGAATATAAAAGAAAGAGAGGGTTTAGTTGCAAAATATCCCTTATAAGGCATTGAAATGAACCCCTTGAGTTCATTCAACTCAAATCCATTGCAATAGAAACCCTAGGCTCCCCCCTTCTTCTTCATCATGAGTGGATTTTTAGAGAGATTCAAGTGGATTTTTGAAGAGGTTTCTTCTTCCCCATCATCTTCATCAACTTGTCTTCTTTCCTTGGAGTGTTGAAACTTGAAAGAAAAGCTCAAGAGTTCCCTACTCACACTACAAGTCGTTTTTTTTTTTTCGCCGGCAAAGGTCAAGGCAAATTCCACCTTCCATCCCCGCCAAACGATTGCACCTTATTTTTCTTTTGCCGGCGAACAAGTTGCGTCGGGCAATGTTTTAAGTCACTATATTTTCAAAAATATTTATCCCGGCGGACTATTTGCGCCGGTAATGTTACTACTAATACCCAAACTTTTTCTCCGCCCATCTATTTTCCCCCTGTAATTCCCCATCTCACCTCCATCCCTCGTCTCTCTCACCCATCCCTCTCTCGCCCGCCCATCTCGCCTCCATCCCTCATCTCCCTCTCCCACTCCCACGCAAGTCATCTCCTCTCCCGGGCGCAGAACCCCCCCTCTCCTCCATCTCTCAGGCGACCTCATCCCCTTCTCCCTCTCCCTCTCATCATCTCCGTCTCACGATCCCTCTCATCACCTGCACATACCTACCTAGCAGCCCCCCATCTCCATCTCCATCTTCTTCCTCCTTGCACAGAACTCTCCATCACCATTCCTCTCTCACGCCTCACCCTCTCCACGCCTGTGTCTCCATTACCGACCCATCTCACATCCCAGGATCAGCCACAGAACGTAGATCCGGACTCCGGTCGCCACCACTGCGCTGCCCTGAGCGAGGAGAGAGGAATAGAGAGATGGGCGAAGAAGAACGGGTTTGCTTTTGTATTTCTCTGATCAGGAGCAGAAATCGGAGACTGTCAAGGAATGAAATCTCAACACACAGGTCGGAGAGGATGACGATCGCAGGAGATCTCTGCACACAGATCTCAACACGTTTGGGATATATGGGAGGCTGATGGTTGCGACTTAAAAATCAGCTAGATCAATTAAGAAATGATCTCATACATATACTGGGGAAAGAAGACATTCATCTGGTTCGAAATCCATAAAATTTCTGGAATCTTTCTCTATTGAAACTTCTGTTTTTCTTCGCTTTCAAGATCTGTTTTTCTTTGTGTGATTCTATTTAGATCGGCTCTTTCATGGTTTGGTTTTTCTTTGTGTGAATCCAGACTACCATCAGGAAGCCCATGATATCATAGGTGCTGATGATTGGAACATGGTTCCCACTTTTACTTTCCTAAGGCCTGAGGATTCCTCCATCGGCTCATGAATATCCTCTGTACTTCATCAAGGATTCAAGATTAAGAACAAACCTGAGGAGGAGTGTGACCAAGAAGTTCACGCAGTGGTCTGTCAGCCAAAGGATGCTCGGCTGGAAGTGCATATACAATTTGTTTGAAGATCTGCAGACAGCCATGTTGAAGAAGAATTCAGATTAAGAACAAACCTTATTCTAAGAAGAAAGTGAAAATGGAATTAAGCTTCAAATTTATGCTGCATGGTGAGGCACTAATCATATCATAGATTTAAATGATATGTCCTGTGGTTTAAGCAGAATAACAAAGCCAACTCCATGTGACCTTAGTTCCTGAAAACCAATAATCTGTTGGTTGAATAATGAGTTTTGCATTTCTATGAGAAAGTAAAGGAATTCCTTTTCTACTCAAACGATGTTTATAATTACAAGGGGTTCCATCCTGGAAATTTGCTACTAGCAAGAAAATAGTTTTACGGATTTGATTTTCAGCACTTAATCTATTTAAATTTTGGACCACCAAGAACCCAGACTTGTCTCAAATACTTGGTTAAGTCTCAATAAGACCTGTCTAAATGACAATTATTACTTCAAAATTTAATGATATTAATTTTTTAAACTAATACTAGTCTAAAAAATATATAAACAATTATTGCATTTTATTCTTCCAATTTACTTTTCTTCATTGTTGTTTCTTAGAGTTCCAGCCCTTAAGTTGTTGTTTCAAACTTAGGTGGCATCCCCTTTCTTGTATCAGGTACTGCATCAGGTTTGAACACTCATACATGAGTTAGAGTTTTTAGATTCGTTCTATGTGGTATATGGTTTTTAATTTCTTAATGGTATTAGTTCCATTGTTCTAAAAATGCATCCCTGCTTACTTTTATCCCATGATTATTTCACATCTTTGATTGTCACAAAAGTGTTGCAGATTGTTCATGTTTTAGTGGGAAGTATTGTGATTTTATTATCATGAAAAATCTGGTACACATCATTTGTTTTTATCAAGGATTCTAACTGTGCATTGGTTTGTACCTAGTTGCAAACGAGGCTAACACCTCTGCATATTTCATTTATCCAGGGCTCATGCCCATAGCCTATGAAGACCATTCCCAACCTATCTAGTGGCGAATCCCCTCCACGTAGGAATAGAAATATGAGTTTATGTGGCTTCCTTTTTTTTTTATTTTTACGTCGCTTATATTGTTTGGTTATTAATTATTGTTGGTAGCAATTCTTTCTATTCTCCTTCTCTCCATGGATATCATCTTAATATAGGATGCTATAAACAGAATTTTGTTGTTTGGTGCTTGAACTAACAATTGGTGTTACTAGATCAACTTGCTGACTTTGAAGAGACTTGGATGGGGAGTGCAAGAAAGCACTTACCTGGTGGCTGGAACCAAGGACTCAACAGCTTTAACAATGGGCATGCTGGTAATATCTAATTTCAATAATCATTTTTGTAACCTGAGAAAAGAGCTAGGCATTATTATAACTAGGTCTTGTGTGATAAGATTATTGAGAAATTGATAATGATATACAAAACTTCTGTATCAGTGTATCTATATGGAGTAACAAAAGTTTTCACAATAATGGTGGGTGGGCTGCACTTTTGAAATGGCCGGTTTAAGTATTTGGAAACTGAAGTGGAGATGCAAATGGGTCAAATCGGGGTGGACTATATATTGCATTAGTATAATTGGATAAAAGATTTTAAAAATATTTTTTTTAGATATATACAGGTAGGATTAATAAATGGTATATGATTAAAGCTAAGTAGACTCTCAAATATGATTATAAATCAAGCAATGTAGGCCCTTAGAGCCTACATAGATTTTTTAGGTGAATGTAATCGTCTTGTATCCAGATCCTCGGGTTGGAACATACTCGGATTAGGTTCCAAATCCAAATGTACCAGATCTTATATGAGTTGATACAGGTCCGGATTAGAATGTCTCCTCGATCCAAAAATAGGTTCCAAAAGTGCTTTATCTAGAACCAGACATTGGATACTTGCTTGGATAATAGGATACCCATTTGAAACTCTAGTTGGAATACTGTCAATCTACTCTTTCTACCCTCTTAAGTATTTCGGCAATCACATTGTACTGTTTACTACTGATGCTTGATTGTGGATAGGATATAGTTAAGAATATTTTTTCTATTGCGTGAATGAGTTTTCTTTTTGCTGGAAGCTTTGACTCTCTCTCTCTCTCTCTCTCTCTCTCTCTCTCTCTCTCTCTCTATTTTGTGAAATTGTAGGATCTAGTGCTTGTGGGACAAATGGACAGGCGCAGAGGGGTTGGGCACTTCCTTCAACAGAGTCACTACATAACCAGGGACGAATGAGGTCTCAAATGAACTAAACATAAGAATACTCACCCAAAGGTGCTCAGAAAAATTGGAATTCCTGATAGTATGTCTAGTGCTGGATTGGATGAATCATTGATTTTCTATCATTCGTTAGGTATCATGAAAATGTGGTTGGAGGAAACTATGTTAAACATATGGTTGCATTAGAGTGGTTTTTGGATGGTAATGGTAAAGTGTTTTCAATGTTGCAAGGATGTTTGAATATTAATATGAAGTGAAATGAATTTTCTTGTTTCATTTTTTGATGATTTTGGAATGGAAATGGATGTAGGGTGTGTAGTAGATGTGGTCTTGGATAATGGAATTAGAAATTTCAGTGACAAACAGGAAAAGAAATTTAAAAACCAAATAAAAAAAATATTAAAAAAAAAAATATTCCCGGGCAAGAAAAGACGCCAGCAAAAAGATTTTGCAAAAATAATTTTCGTAATTTGTAAATCTTTTCTCGGCGCAAAATAATGCCGGCGAAAGTTTTTCTAAATTTATTTTTGAAAAAATAAAATCTTTTCCTGGCGCAAAATAACACTGGCAAAAGTTTTTCTACATTTATTTTTGAAAAAATAAAATCTTTTCCCGAAGCAAAATAACGCCAGGAAAAGTTTTTCTAAACATTTATTTTTAAAAAATAAAACTCTTTTCCCGGCGAAATAAACCTCTTTTTCCGACAAAATAAAACGCCGGCAATGTATAGACTTTTACTGGCGCTGCCTTTTTTTCGCCGGCAAATGCTATTACTGGCGAGCTTTTCTAGGCACATTGCCGGTGCAAGAGAAATCGCCGGTAATAGACATTGACGGCGTTTAATGGACCTTTACTGGCGCTTTTTTAGCGCCGACAAAAGTGCAAATTGTTGTAGTGTAGGCTGGAAAATAGGCCGCCGAAAAACTTAGGAAAAGATATTTATATATATATACATGTTTATCTTTCATTTATAATTTAATTCGTTGAAAAGATTCTAATGTTGTTTTTCTCATTGCAGATTGATTGACGCTTTGCGGTCAGTTGCAGACTTTTGGGGGTGTTATATTCTTTTCTGTTTATTTGTATATGTATATTGGATATTTATATGGGATTGTATCATTATTGATTGTAATATTTCGTTAATGAGATGAATGATTAGATGAAAAATGGTGATGGTTGTTTGTTAATTTAGCAACTTTTGTTTTTATGCATTTTTTTATATTGAATATAGGTACATGAATAGGTTTACTTCTGATACAGGTGTATAAACAGCTTTACAGGAAAATTATATTAAAAAAACGAATATGGTATTTAAAAAAAAATAAAATCACTTTTACCGCCGTTTTATTTTCGTCGGTAAAGTGGTTTTATTTTTTTATTTTCTATTTTACCGATGAAAATAAAACGTCGGTAAAAGTGGTTTTAGTTTTTTTTTTTTTTATCGACGAAAAAAAAACGTCTGGAAAAGTGGTTTTATTTTTTTTATTTTTCCTTTTTATTTTACTGACGAAAATAAAACGTACGTAAAATTTGGTTTTTTTTTTATTTTATTTTTTATTTCACCGACGAAAATAAAACGTCGGTAAAAGTGGTTTTATTTTTTTTATATTTCTTTTTTATTTTACAGAAGAAAATAAAACGTCGGTAAAAAGTCATTTTATTTTTTGTTTACTTGTCTTTTTTTTGCCGACGAAAATAAAACGTTGGTAAAAGTGCTTCATTTTTTATTTATTTTTCTTTTTTATTTTGCCGACGAAAATAAATGTTGGTAAAAGTATTTATTAAATTTTTAGATAAGCAAAAGCATATTGCCGACGTATTTAAAACATCGGTAAAATTCAAATAATCGTCGGTAAAAATCCAATTTTTGCCGACGGAAAAATATTTCGTCAGTAAAATCTTTTGCTCACGACTTTTTACTGATGTATGGCAGACGAAAACATTTTCTTCGGTAAAGGTATTTACCGACGTTTTAGTGACTTTTGGCGACGAAAAATTTCGTCGCTAAAAGTGCAGTTTGTTGTA
This sequence comes from Umbellularia californica, assembly GCA_028538565.1. Taxonomy (NCBI): domain Eukaryota; kingdom Viridiplantae; phylum Streptophyta; class Magnoliopsida; order Laurales; family Lauraceae; genus Umbellularia; species Umbellularia californica. The sequence continues at coordinate 79,234,440 of JAPQWN010000006.1, read as the reverse complement.
GGTCCATCTATCATTAGTCAGCTAAATCTACTAATCAGGTTCGCCGTGGAGGCAAAACTTGATCCATGCATCATTTCTATGGCTTTTGGACTAAAGGATAGTGAATGAACTATTTTTCATGCCTTTTCTTTCATTGTACATTGAGAGAGCTGAAAATTGTGGACATCGCTTTTGGAATCCAAAACTATTAAAACCATTAGTGCGTAGGGGACGTTTTGGATTTCTTTTATGTCCAAACACCCCAACCTAATTGCACTATCATTGGATATGGACTTGGGAGAAAAAAGGAGACAAGACACCTGGTAATCACTCATAATTTATGAGAGGTCTTGAAGCTGCAATTGAGAAATTAGGAACTCGCTTGTAGCTCATAAGGCCTCCGATCCAATTTATATAGAAAATGCTAGGGAGAGAAAGGGAATTATAAAATTTGAGAAACTTCCCTGCATTGTACTCAATAAATGGTAGCAGAATGGGTTATTAAAATTGGGCACAAGTTGCAATTAATTTTATCTAGTAGTTGTACATTAAAATTTTGGTGCTTCTAGCGTTCCCCACCCCTAACGGATCTAATCCCTAATATGAACTCAATCAAGCCGGTACTCTATACTGGAATTAAAATCCCCCCAACCCACCCACCCCAATCAAACCAGTACTCCATGTTGGAATTAAAAATGGATCTCATCCCTAATATGAAATCAATCAAGCCTGTACTCCATACTGGAATTAAAAATCCCCCCAACCCACCCACCCCAATCAAACCAGTACTCCATGCCGGAATTAAAAATGGATCTAATCCCTAGTATGAACTCCATCAAGCCGATACTCCATTATCGATACTCCATTATGGAATTCAAAATGGATCTAATCCCTAGTATGAACTCCATCAAGCCGGCACTCCATGCTGGATTTAAAAATGGATCTAATCCCTAGTATGAACTCCATCGAGCCGCCCCGGGCCGGAGGGTTTGGAACAGACAATGCTTTGGGTTCCGGTGTTTGCATTATTAGTTTTTTTTTCTGTTATAAAAAGCCCCCTATATAATCCATTATTTTCCTCTGAATTCCATGAGTGGGGTTGTTTGGTGATTGAAAACTGAATTGTCATTTAAACCCACGTGGCGAACCAGGATTGGTGGGAACAGGGTTCCCCTGTTTCGAAGTAACAGGGGATCCGGACTCTAGAAGAATGGGTTATTAAAATTGGGCACAACTTGCAATTAATTTTATCCAGTAGTTGTCCATTAAAATTTTGATAGGTTCCTTTCTTCGACCATTTCAATAGTCTCCCAGCATTTCAAATTTCTATAGTCAACAATGATCTGTCAAATAACAATTAAAACTGAAATTTGAATGGACATTACAACTGCTGCATCAATTCATTAATTGGCCGACTTCTTATTTTACATTTACCAAAAAGACGCATAGTAGCATCAAAGAAAAATATTCATAAATAAATGTATGGGAATAAGGCTTAAGGATAAGAATAGGAAAAGTTGCCCGGTGGCTGAAGAATAGGAAGGGTCGCCGGCGGCTGAAGAATAGGAAAAGTCGCCTGCGACTAAAGAATAGGAAAGCTCGCTGGCGGCTGAAGAATAGGAAAGCTCGCTGGCGGTTGAAGAATAGGACAGGTCGCCGGCAGCTGAATAATAGAAAAGGTCGTCGGCGGCTGCATAATAGGAATGGAGGGAGGGAGGGAAGAGGGGAGAATAATAGGAAAGGTCGCCGGCGATTGAAGAATAGGAAATGAGGGAGGGAGAGGAAGAGGTGCAAAAGTGGGGGGGAGAAGAAGAGGAGAGGGAGGAGCGGGGGTGGGGGTGGGGGCGGGGGTGGGGCGGGGCGGGGCGCGTCAGCAAGCTGGAGTTGCTGCGTGGGCTATTGTCTCGCCTCCCCGCCAGAGACTGGGAGGAGTGGGGTGGGGTGGGGTGGAGGTGGAGGGAGAGGCTGAGGATGGAGGGGGACGAGGTAGTGGACAAGGAGCAAAACTTACAGTATACCGTACCTGGATTCCCAAATTGACGCTACCGCCCGCATTAATATTCCCTTGGGCCTGGGGGTTGTTCCCTCCCGCACCATACTGGGCCCGAGGGTTGTTCCCTCCCTTATCATATTGGGCATTGCCCTGCAGCATCAGCCATAAAATGATTAGGTAGTTGCAATATGAATCTACAAATACGTGACACCCAATTGATAGTAGATTTTTTTGCTTTGCCCCAGAGAAAAAGGGAACTTAAAGGCATGTAAATGGGGTCCATCTATCATTAGTCAGCTAAATCTACTAATCAGCTTCGCCATGGAGGTAAAACTTGATGCATGAATCATTTCTATGGCTTTTGGACTAAAGGATAGTGAATAAAATCTATTTTTCATGCCTTTTCTTTCATTGTACATTGAGAGAGCTGAAAATTGTGGACATCGCTTTTGGAATCCAAAACCATTAAAACCATTAGTGCGTAGGGGATGTTTTGGATCTCTTTTATCCAAACACCCCAACCTTAAAACCATTAGTGCGTAGGGGATGTTTTGGATCTCTTTTATCCAAACACCCCAACCTAATCGCACTATCATTGAATATGGACTTGGGAGAGAAAAGGAGAGAAGATACCTGGTAATAACTCATAATTTGTGAGAGGTCTTGAAGTTGCAATTGAGAAGTTAGAAACTTGCTTGTAGCTCGTAAGGCCTCGATCCAATTTATATAGAAAATGCTACGGAGACAAAGGGAATTATAAAATTTGAGAAACTTCCCCGCATTGTACTCAATAAATGGTAGCAGAATGGGTTATTAAAATTGGGCACAAATTGCTATTAATTTTATCCAGTAGTTGTCCATTAAACTTTTGATAGGTTCCTTTCTTTGTTTTGCCATGTCAATATTCTCCCGGCATTTCTCATTTCTATAGTCAACAATGATCTGTCAATAACAATTAAAACTGAAATTTGAATGGACAGTACAACTTCTGCATCAATTCATTAATTGGCCGACTTCTTATTTTACATTGACCAAAATGACGCAGAGCAGAGTCAAAGAAAAATATTCATAAATAAATGTATGAGGATAAAGTTTACATTAAAGAAAGGCTGCCTTTAGGGCCCGTTTGGTAACTCTACTAATTGAGTCAAGTGAAGTAAAGTTGATTTTGAAGAAAGAATAAAATATAAGTGGGTTATGATGGTATTTTATTTTTAGTTGTTTGTTATGGAGTTTTTTTTACTTTTTGTATGGAAAAGTGGAGTATTTTTGTCTTTTAGTGAGTAAAGGTAGTTGCTTTTTGACTTTTTTGGGAAAAGATGGAGGGAATTTTGGTAAAAGGTGCTTTTGATGGAATGTTTAAATTGACTTAACTTTACTTGACTTTATAAGTAAAGGACTTTAGCACGAGTACAAAAAAAAAAAAAAAAAAAAAGTCTCAGCAGCTTGTGCCTCACGAGGCAACTCATATTTCCATTATGAGAACTAGAAGGCCATTTTTGTTCTTTTGAATTTTTTTTAACCTTTTAAGAGTTATTTCTCCTCCAGCGAATAATAAAGACTGTATTAATTTAATCAGATATAAGCTGTCCATCATCTAATAAGTTTTTGTTACCCATTGATAATTTCAAAGCCCAATAAAACAAAGCCACCTCATTTGGACTTGTTTATGCAATAAGAGGATTCTAGTTTATACAGATTTTTATTTCCTCATGAGAATGGAATTTTGTATTTTCGTAGAAAATCAAAGTCCTCTCTATTAAGGAAAAATGATTCATTTTCTTCTTCTATGCAAGGAAAATACATTACACCAAACAACATAATATTGGTAACAAAGAAAATCATAAAAATGTGCAATCCTCTCGTTGCACAAATGCACCATTTTTTTTTTAATTTCACATAGGCCAATGGTAATTTCAATCCCTCCGCACAAATTTCTTCTCTACCCGTTTGAAGTAGCACCAATACCATTTTAGAACTGATCAAAGCATTTTTTAAGTTCTAGATTTTTGAAAAAAATGTATAAACATCTTAACTTTAAAAGCCATAAATTATAAGGCTTTAAAACTACAGGCTAGTGTTATTTGATTCCAGTAATAATTAGCCCACCTTGAATCAATGTATATATCTCTTAATTATGAGTACATGTGGGCCTACCGAAGTGTAATTTATGGTGAGCCAAACCTAGGGTCATATGTCTATATAATCAGATCAAAAAATGATGCCTATAATATTCAACCAAAAAACTCCAACCTTAAAACATTTTTTATCACAAGCCTTTAGGAGAATGATTGGGTTGCTGAGGTGGCACCCCTCACAGCCCACCTCCTCCTTTGCTTTAATATATATATATATAATGAGATGTGGCTACTCCACTTATCTTCACTCGAAAACCTGTTCATCCTTTTTCATTTTAGTTGTAAACCAAGTTTCAAATTTATGAAAGAAATTTTTATATTTTCAGCTTGGAAAGCTAAGTCCCTCTCCTTTGTTGAATGTCTAATTCTAATCAAACAAGTTCTTTCTAGCATCCCCATACATTTAGCAGCGGTTTTACCTCTCCCGGTCTCCACTTGTAAAGAAATTGAGATATTAATGAGGATCTTTCTCTCGTCTGGCAATGCAACTTCTTCTAAGCCAAGTTATGTCAATTGGGCTACGTTTGTGCCTCAGAGAAGTTAATGATGCCTTCTTCATTAAGCTGGGCTGGAAAGCTCATAACTCCCTGTGGTCACAATAGTTCAAGAATTGATATTTCCATAGGAATCCCATTTGGAGCAATGCCAACACTCTTTACGGCTCTTTTATTTGGAAAAAGATGCGTCGTCTTGCTACTTTCATCCACCATGGCAGCAGATGGATCTTTGGCAATGGGTAGGAAATTGATATTTGGCATGACTCTTGGTGTGCTGACAAACCAATCTCTTCCTTAGAGAGCCCTTTTTAGGCCCTATTGAAGGTAAATTAACAAGGTAAAGGTGATAGTTGCTCTTCTGGCCCCACCCAGCAACGCCTCTCTCTTATGAAAGGTGAGGTTGGAAAAATAATAAGGGTTGAGATTGGGGGATGAAGGAAATATGAAAGGGGTGTGAAAGTATCAAAGAAAAAATCGGAAAGCATTGTTGGCTATGTTTGGAAATCGCGCTTGTCACGCATGTGCAGGGCTTAACTATTATTAAATAAAAAAATGACTGGAGCACTACTTCAACTAGTATTAAATAAAAAACGACTGGAGCACTACTTCATCATTTAGCAGGGGGTTTTTTTCAATTAATAGTATAGTTACAACCATCAGATATTTGAGGTAAATTGATGTTGCCGCGTCCATCTGCTTTGTTCCCCCTGGACCTGTGGGTTGTAGTTGCCCCCACCACCCAAAATTTTTATTGATTTTGGAGCAAAGGATAGTGAATAAAATCTACTGTCCATTCTTCTTTTTCCTTTGTACTGAGATTTTTTTTCTATAGTAAAACTTTTAAGGGTTATTTCTCCTCCCATGAGTAATAAAGATTGTATTTATTTAATCATATCTAAGCCGTCCATCATCTAATTCTACAATTATGGCGTCCATCCTTGTTTTTACTATATGTCCAATGATGAGATTTCGAGATGGATTTCTCGTCTTAACAACACACCCTTGACCTCCTTTTCTTTGTAGTTGTGAGACCTATCTTGATTTAACCATGCACAAGCTGAAGCACTGATCTAAATTTGGCCTTTTAAGTCAACCCAAACTTTTATTAAGCATTACACAATAGCCACCTGCGACCCACAAAATATAGAAATGATGCAAATAACTATGTTCTTATTATTGTCCTAAATCAATTGCAGTAACCGGACTTATTTGATAGTAGACAAAGCTTAAACATTACATAAGACACACATGAAACATGGATAACTGGGACATAAGTAAAACCACCACCGATGGTACTAGCTTCAACGTTCTCACTCGGAGGTGGATATATTTTTCATTTGTGAGTCCAGGCACCACCACCATATCTTTGATATCCCTTATTGAGGTTACCTCCACCGTATCCTTGATGTCCCTGATTTAAGGGTGGCAATTTTGCTCCGTCCCTCCCCGCCCCGGCTTGCTCGCTCCGCCCCGCGCTGGTTTTCCCCACCCCGATCCTTAGGTGGGGCGGGGAGTAAAATTGTGCCCCGGAAGCGAGGCGGGGCGGGGATGAGTTTGCTCTTTTCCCCATACCCTGCCCCGCCCCGTTACCTCGCCCCGTACTCCACGGATCGGATCGGATCGGATTTTAACAGCCACGGATTGGTAACGAATTCCAAATCCGTCAATCCGCATGTCACGGATTGGTGGCGGATTTGGCCCAATCTGCACCAATCTGATCCGTGTACACCCCTAAATTGCCTCTTATTCAGAGTCTCGGAGTGGAGAATCATATCACTGATGCGCCACCAGTTGAGACGGTGCTCAATGACAAAGGAGAACCTGTGCCAAATGCAGCATCTACAATCTGGAAAGACGAGACCTGCTTCTCAGAGGATGGATAACAGGTATGTAGCCTGAAGAGGCATTACATTATGTCGTTGGATGTAATACGGGACAGAAAATATGGAGTGAGCTTGAAGAACATTTTCTTCAAGCTACTAAGGATAGAGAAATACAGTTAAAACTACTTATGCAAGATCTGAAACTGGGATCTCAGCCTCTCTCTGATTTTCCCAAAGCCTTCAAAAAGGTTTTTGATGATTTAGCTGCCATACAAAAGCCCGTGGCAGATGATGAATAAGTAATCCATATGTCCAAGGGCCTTGGGCAGAAATACAATGTATTGGTCACTTCAATGTTGGCCAAACCACCGATTCGCTTCTATTCCCAGTTCGTGACTGCTGTACAGAGCTATATGGCTTACGACTGCAAGAAATGACCCCAGAACAAAAAACAACCTGATCCTAACCTGGCATAAAATGCCAGTCGCCCAAATGGTGGTGGGGGTGTGTCACGACTCGGGCCAGAGATCGGACTAATCGGGGCCTAACCCGGATCGCGATGTCATTATACTTACTCCCGTAAATCTTGAATTAACTGAAGTTAAGACAGGACTCACAAGGGATCTATCATACGTACTTGTCAAATGTACAATTTTGCGGAAACATATATATATATATATATATATATATATATACATTGACAATAATTTGACTTTACCTCATAAGTAAAGTTCACATATACAAAATACAGTCCAATGAAGTCCACCACTGCATATTCAAAATACAATACAGGGGACATCTAATTACATCTCAAAATGATATACAATAGTATCTATCAAATAATTCCCAAAATAATCTCAAACATTCAAAATCAACGCCCTCCGAACTATGCCCATTCGATCAATCCTCCTAGAGGAATCGGATTGGCTTCCTCCGCACGCGGTGCGGCCTCTGCAAGGCCGGGATGGGCAACTGGGCCTGTAATGCCATCAATAACACTATGAACACGACGGTTCAACAAGGTATAAACACATTTATGATAACTCATGCTAATCTTGTCCATTGTCAATATAAGAACTCTAGACAATTAAATCTAGGTTACTACAATATTCTGAACAGTGTAGTCAATTGATAATCAATGACTAGATTACAAGTACAATAATTTATCGTCATTCAGTTCAGTGTCTTCCAAAGGGAAGTGTATACCAGTTCGTTTCATTAATTTCATATCGTTCATTGATTACATTGGACATTTATTAGATGGCTTATGGGACTCTTCAGTCCAATACATATTACTTTTCATTACATGGCTTATCAATTCATTGACTTTTCAGTCTATGTGGGGGATCTACTAGTGTCTTGATCAGAGATCACTGGCATCACCACGGAGTTCCGGAACACCCCATCCATCTGCTCACACATTTAAGGACATCATGTCCTCTCCTCATTTATCATTTAAATACAAAAACCACACTTCTACTTCATCATTTAAAGCATCAAAAATCCATAGAACTAAACCAAATCCACAAAATCTCCATTTCTAACAATAGGGTTTGAGAATCCAACTCTTATAACTCAAAGAAAACTTGGAAATTAACATGTTTGATCGTAAGGAAGCATTTATACTTGCCTCTTAAAGCCTATTAGCAAGAAACCCTTTGATAGATTGACTTGAGACGAAAACCCCCAAATGAAAACCCTTTTCAAGCCTATTTCCATGGAAACATAAAAAACACAAACCCTATGAGCTAAATGAGCCAGGAATCACTCCTAACCACTCATTATAACTTGAAAATCCTTTAAAAGCTCCAAGTACTTACTTGTGGTGTGAGTAGGGAGCTCTTGAGCTTTTCTTCAAGTTCCAAACACTCCAATGGAAAACAAACTAAGGAAGAAGATGAAGAAGATGAATTTCTCCAAAACCCACTTGAAATACTCCCAATCTCACTCTCTTTTGATGAAGAAGAATGAAAGAAAGAAGAAGGGAGAAGGGAGAAGAGATGGGGGTGTCTAGGGTTTCTCTCTTCAATGGAATGGGTGGAATGACTCAAAGGGTTTTATCCTTTTATTTAAACTCCCTTTTTGCATTTAAGTCCCCCTTATCAAGACTATTCACATTTCGAGTCAAATGAAGGGCCACTTGACCAAATTCTCGTCAAACGATGTTGAGTCTATTATGGAAGTTAATGTACTCGTCGAGATATACGCGTTGGTATCAAGAGTTTCCGTATTTGACAAAATACATATAAATCCGTATTTACGACAAAGGCCTTGTTTCCTTATTTTGAGTCTAAATCCTCATTTAATCCATTCAATTTCCTTTATTATCATTTCCTTAAGCCTAAATCATTCCTTTGAGACTAATCTCATCCAATTTGATCATTAGCCATCATTAGTCTAATTATACTTAATTAACTAGCATTAATTACAATTAATTAGAGTTAATCTTGATTAACTCGGGGCGGGGTCGTACAGCGCGGTAGAGGATCCAGCAGAGGACGACGTAGTTATAACTTCAATTGTATAGGTTGATGACTTGTTCCAGCAGGGCAAGTATACAACAGAGGAAAAAAATCCAATTTTCGTCAAGGAAACTAAAACGAAGACTCTAAGGAGCAAGCCAAGGATACTTTTCAGCAGAAGACAAAAGGTTCTTCTCAGCGTGCAGCCAATCCCAAAGGCGATTTTAATATTTTTGCTGGTCCAGTATATTGTCAAATATGCAATCGCAGAGAGCATTCAGCTATCAAGTGCTGCTACAGGTGGGATTTCTCCTACCAACCTCAGGTTGATGTACCAAGCCTTAACTATAAAAGATGTTGATGCAACTGCATGGATACCGGTGCTAGTGCTCACATCACTAATGATCCAGGTACATTGACAAACTTAGTACCCTATTATGGTTCAGACAAAATCATGATAGGGGACGCTTCACATCTAAACATCTCGCACATTGGAGATTGTGAGAAATACAAAAATTTCAAGATGAAAGATGTCTCAGTTGTTCCAAATATAAGAAAGAATCTTGTTTCTGTTTCTCAATTAACTAGAGATAATTCCTGTATCTGTGAGTTCACTGATTCAGACTTTTTCATTAAATATCAGCAAACCAAGAAGGTCCTAGCAACGGGCAGTAAGAGAGGGAATCTATATGCATTTAACAAGGAATCTATGACGGCTCTTGTTGCAGTCAACACAGGAAGAGCACCGGAGGAGACACAGCATCATTTGAGAAATAGAACTGCCTCTGAATGTTTGCATATAATTCATAGTGATGTGTGGGGTCCAGTGCCAATTGAATCTGTTCAAGGAATGAAATACTACGGCATATTTGTCGATAATTTCAGTCGATTCACTTGGTTTTATCCATTAAGACAAAAACCAGGTTTCTTTGACACATTTTTGAAATTTCAAAAGTTTGTAGAAAATCAGTTCCAAAGAAAATTAAAATCTTCCAAAGTGATGGAGGTGGCGAATATCAATCCAAACGATTTGTTCAGCATCGAGAGAATTGTGGGATCCAACGACAACTTTCATGTCCAGGAACACCTGAACAAAACGATGTGGCTGAACGAAACACAGGCACATAGTCGAACCGTCTTAACTATGATTTTTCATGCCAGTGTTCCCAAGTTTTATGGGTGGAAGCTTTTTCAACAGCCACTTTTCTTATCAACAGATTGCCATCAAAGGTTCTTGAGATGGACAGCCGATTCTTCAAATTACATAACAGACATCCATACTACTCCATCCTGAAGGTCTTCGGTTGTAGATGCTTTCCATATCTTAGAGATAAGATATCCAACAAGTTTCAACACAAGTCTAATCATCCACCCAATAGAAAAGTTTTTCTATCCAGGCATGTTGTGTTTGATGAACATACATTTCCTTATGCTAACGCCCGCTTATTATTTACTCTGTCTCAGGAAGCAGGTTCCATCACAACCATTGAGGAATTTCTTAATTGGAAGAATCCAAACCTGGATACAAATTCAAACTCTGCAGAAGCTGCAAGCAAAGGGGAGCAGCTTATGTCTCTGCCCATTTCAGCCACAACAAACCAGAATGTCACTGTGTCAAATTCCTCAGAGTCAATACAGACTGCCTCTCTTGGCAGCAGATGCACTTGTCTAGATGGGCCGTCTTCATGAATTCCAGACTGTGACTGTCACATACCAGAAGATGTGGATTCACGAGCAAATAACCCATGCTTTGCCTCTTAGATCAAGTTCACACAACGGAACAGGGGACCAATCTCTTCTTCACCTGAATTCTGAAATTCTCCGACCTGATTCTCTGCAAAGCTCTACGCACCAGCAGCTTCAAAGTCAGTCCCCTGTTATGCAAGAATTGGTTCCTTAGAACATCAAGGTGAGGTTACTAATTCTCAGACTCACCTGTACAACAGACCAGACCAACAAGAAACACTCAGTCATTCAACTGAGAATGTTGCATTTCAGCCATTATGTGGTGCTATGGATGCCTACCCACCTAGTGGTCTTCATGGACAGATGGCAGTTGACTTGCCCATTTCAGATTCTTTAAATCTGACATGCATCCACCAAACCTACAAAAAAGGCTCCTAAGGCATTGACCGATATTTATTCCATGATAGCACGTTCAAAGTCTAGTGCTACTAGACCCACACCGCTGGCTAACTGCTGGCTACAAACATTGACATCACTGAAGCTACTACTGTCTCTGAAGCATTAACTAAACCTGAATGGATGACTGCCATGAAAGATGAGCTTCATGCTCTAGAAAAAAATAGGACGTGGGTATTGGTTCCACGCCAACCTGTCATGAATATGATCGGTTCAAGATGGGTGTTCAAAACCAAATTGAAACCTGAGGGGTCTATAGAGAGGCACAAGGCCCAGTTAGTGGCAAAAGGTTACAACCAAAAAGAAGGGATGGATTTTAGTGAACCCTTCAGTCCTGTTGTAAAATCAGCAACTATACGAATAGTTCTCTCCCTTGCAGTCATTCGAACATGGCCTCTTCGACAATTAGACGTGAAGGGCTTTTACATGAGACGGTTTTTATGGAGTAGCCATCTGGGTTTGTGGATAGATGTCATCCTTCACATGTATGTTATCTAAAAGAGCTATCTATGGACTCAAACAAGCCCCAAGAGCTTGGTTTTATACGTTCAGTAAACACGTCCTCCACATGGGGTTTTTCTGCAGCAAATCAGATCCATCACTATTTGTTCTGAAAAGTGATCAGGGCACAGTTCTTCTCCTATTATATGTTGACGACATCATCGTGAAAGTGATAATCCCCCACTCTTACCACATTTGATTAAAAGGCTTGGGGCTGAATTTGCAAGAGGATTTGGGACCCCGCATTATTTCCTAGGAATTGAGGTTATTCCTTTCAAAGATGGAATCTTCTTATATCAGTCCAAATATGTATTGCAGCTTCTCACAAAAACAAACATGCATAATTCCAAACCAATTGGAACTCCACTTGCTCCAAATCATAATCAAGCTTGGAACTGCTAGCAAACTTAAACCTCCTCATGTGGATTGTAATTAACCACATTTATCCCTGTCATAAATATCATATGATTCATTGTGGGTGGATGATTTTAGAATTTCACTCAGGTTGAAATAATCTGCACTAATAGAATGGAACATGTCACAAAACTGTGTATTAATGATGTGAAATTTTGTTTGATACTCTTAACCGATAGGTTAAAAACTTCTAAAAAATAAAACAAAAAACAAAACAAAGAACTTGGATGTCCAACTCTCCCAAAGAAAAAGACATGGCATGATAAACTTAGGGCCTGGTCCGTTTGGCATGGTTCTTAGGTTGTTCCCAATTTTATGCTAATATTGAGTTGTGGGAAAATCAAGTTGTGCTCGAGCATTGCCGTGCAATGCAAAACTTATTTGGCGACATTACATGAAATTGTTCCCTAGAGAATATACTGCACAGAACTTGTGTAGTAACAATATAACAACGTTGTTGTAACAATCAAAATCGAAATATTCATGTTTGACACCACCATTGAACTTATATCTATTTTGTTGTACAATAGACCCATCTTTAGAAATTACAATATGGTACCCACCTTTGAGAGTTAAAGCATGGAGCCCACCTCTATAGGAATATAATGTGGGGCCAGCTTTATAGGAATTATAGTGTGGGCCCACCAGTTTTATTTATTGTGAACATGTGATCCATTACTAATTATGCCCGATGAGCCTCAAGATACGCTCTAGCCCACTGTTCATTAATATTATGGTTAAATATGCTCAAAATGAAGGAAGGTCAAGATATTTCACTGATTCCTACCATTTGTAGGAGTACTGAAATATTAGCCTACCAAGGTCCTTCAAGGGTTTTTCTGGATCTAAGATTTTGAAAAAACAAGTCATATGAACTTAAATCCCCTCAGCGATTTGTGTCAGTAGTTTATCTATATTTAGGAATCATAGGTTTAATGCTCTAATCATATCCACGGACAATGTTAAATAGAATATTAATAGATAGATGTAAATGAAAATACCTTAGAAATATTGCCCATAAAGTTAAAAAGATAAATGGCACATAAATTTGTGGGCTCTAGCTTACAGATTCAAGGGGTCATTTGTCTGCACCATTGGCCTTACTACATAACCGTTACTCATCTCATGTTTATATGCACTATTTTCTGCATCACATGCATGAATGATCTTGATTTGGAGGCCTAGAAAACAGGATAATTCAACGATTCATTACAGCCATTGATTTAGAGGCCTACAAATCAAGATATCTTAAGATTTCAGCCATTGATTCGTTACAGATTTTGAGATGTTTATGAAAATGAGTCCATCATTTTAGACTCTTGCGAACACCATTTTCACTATTAGAACGGTTCTTCTTTAGAAGGTCCAAAATAATTAAGTGGTCAAATTTCATACTTTAGTTCAGCATGGATCTTTGGATCTCGCGAAATTTGTGAAAAACCATGAACCAATGTACCTATTGTACTACACATGATTTTCATGTCCCTTAGACCTAATCCTTTATTTATTTATTTTTCTTTAATTTCTCTCTTCATGTGGGCTCCTAAATCATGACTTAAACCGTTCTTCCTTTTTAGAATGCAAAAAAAAGGTCGTGGGGTCAATGTTCGGGTCTTAATCCATTATGGATTTTGAGATATTTGTCAAAAAAGACCAAACCATTAAAAACTTCTCTAAAAGCACAATTTTTATGATCCATACCGTTCATCCTCTCTATAAGCTGAACATGATTAAGAGATCAAATCTCATGTCTTAATTCATCGTTGATCTCGAGCAATTTGTGAAAAACCATGATCATCCTTGATGCACTCATATTCATATGTGAAGAGGTGTGAAAATAAGGAATAATAGAATGTGCAAGTGAATCACATTTGTATCATTTACACATGTGATTCATTTTTCTTACACATGTGTAAAAGACAAGTGACTATATGCCCATTTGGTAACTTTACATGTACGGTGAAGTGGGGTGAAGCCTCAAATCAATGGAGAATAAAACATAAGGGGGTTATGATTATCTTTTGTCTTTAATTGCTTCTTGATAAGGAATTTTTTTCTACTTTTTTGTGTACAAAGTGGATGATATTTTGTCATTTAATAGATTGAAGGCGTTGCTTCTTTATTTTTATTTTTTAGAAAGAAAGGGGGAGTTTTGAATTTGCGTACTTTTGATATGACCCCCTAGTCTTTTCATGTCTCTTAAATGGAGGTTTTACTTCACTTCACTTTAATAATAAAATTACCAAAAGAAAAGGGCGCGTATGTGTAGCTGGTTTTACACAGAAAAAATCAAGAATTGTAGAAATTAAATTCTGCACTACAATAAAATTCTTATTTGGTGTAGCTGCTTTTCCCCATGGAAAAGCATAACAATAGGCTAATTTTTTTGTATTTTCTCAAAAAATAAATTCCTATGAGTGAGGTCGGAAAAACTTTTTCCCGTAAATCCATGATATGTATACAAACATGCCGAGAGGTAGGACAAAACCTAATATATTAGTAGGTCAAACCAATGGATTTATAGCAATCAGGTGCCCCGAGTTTCATAAATTGCCCATAAAAAGATGTTAGAGACGTGTTCTTTAATTTTGTGAAGAAGAAGCAAAAAAAAAAAAAAAAAAAGAAAAATGGACAATGACAAAGGGTAGGGCCAAATGCAATCAACCAACAAGGAAGGATTTACAATTGGAAAATGTGGATTTCCTAAATCCGGATAAAAAAAAAAAAAAGCTATTGAGCAATCACCAAGGAATTGGTTGCCCAACATAACCCCATTGTAGAGATGAGCCTAGGATGGTAAATGAGGCTAGTTTAGGATCATGGTGGACATACTTAGCAATGGACATGGTTAATCGCAGCCGTTCATACTCGATCTCTTAAATCAACGGTCTAGATCAAAACCATCATAATCCAACGGTAAAAACAAACCTCTTACTCCCCTCCCCTTCCCTTCCATTGATAGAAAATTCCTTTCCATATCCCCTTCTTCTTCTTCTTCGCTTCCCAATCCAATCTTTTCTTCTCCCTCACACCAGACCTTCTCTTTTTTCCATCCAATCTCCCAAAGTACCCTTCACTTCTCCCCTATCTCTCTTTTTCTGCAAGTGAAGCACTAAAACAAGAAGATCAAGACGACGAAGATGAACGGTTCAGATCCGCACAGCAATGGGTGGCCATGCAATATCCGGCATCGGCCATGATGATGGCCCATCACTACCCACCCCACAATTTCATTGCCTACCACAACCAATCTCATCCGCATGGATCAACGAATGAGAACAAGACGATCCATGGGTTGGTGATCTCCATTACTGAAGGGACGAGAATTACCTCCACAACTGCTTTGCGCAAACCGGCGAGGTGAGTCATTCAAATCTGTTGTATATCACGATCTTCTTCGTTGATTTTATGGTAACTAGGGGTTGTAGATGTGGGGTTGCTTGTTTATTGTGTTTTGAAGTGTGTTTTTGTCAAAAATTGGATACCCCAGATTAAATATAATCAAATTGAGCAAGGAAACATTTGCAATGATGCATGAAATGGTAGAGATAGATGTTAGAAGATGGAATGGAAATGGAAATTTGAAATAAGATTTAAAAAGGAAAGGGACGTTACATGGATTGTCCTGTGGAAATAGCTACAATGTACAAACTGATCATGGTGGGTAGTCTTGTCTTGATATGACAATTAAGAGGAGAAAGCATTACATGGGGCCATTTTGTATTGATGGAATATCACGGAATTGACAACTATGATGGCTGATAAAGTTCTTGGTTGAGTTGTTGAAGGTATATATGTGCCTAAAATCTAGATGCATAGGAGAAAGGTCTTTGTTTCCCCTTTACAAAGAACTTTTAGCGGTGCGTCTGGGTGAGGAGAAGATTGTATGATGGAGAGGAAAATTATATGCAACCCAATGTTTTTTTGTTTGGTGTGATATATTTTCCTTGCGAAAAAGAAAAGAAAAGTTAAATTGAGTTTCCTCAATTGTTGAGGATTTTGATTCCCTATGGAGACGGTTGGTATGCGCGAATCCTCTCGCCCGCGGAAATAGAAACTCTTGATAGTGGAATCCTCTCTTTGCACAAACACAGTCCTTGGTATTAGGCTTGACGAGTATACAATGTGCTCCCTTGTATGTCTCATCCATAGATGTTAGATTTTCCACATTGAATGTGGGGCTAATGTTCGGCTCGTCTGATTGGTTCAACATGTATCTGTTGGAAAAATTTGAATGAACCTTGTAATCACAAGTAGGTTTTCTAGCTGTGTAAGAAAATTTGGAATAGATTCTTATTGGATCGCCCCTTAAAAATTGGATGTGAAGGTTTTGCCTTATCCGACTCTAGTAGTTGAACCAAATAAATAAAGGGGTTCTCACTTTCAAATTTGTATACCTTAGAAAGATCTACTCCTAACTCAAATTCCCATTGAGGCCCTACATAAACGTTTTGTCGGTTCATCCTTTCTTTGACCTTTTCTGAATTACTTATTGCAGTAGGATTGATCTTTTTATGATTTTAAATGGTCCTACACTTTTGGCATGTAGCTTCTTGCAGGGTCCCTCAGGAACCCTTTCTCATGTCATCCTCAACATAACCATGCTATCTTCTTTGAATTCCATGCCTTCTATGAACATCAGCTTGCTGCTTATGATTGTCATTGCTGGCAGTAATCTTCCGATGTACCTCTTCATTTGTGACTTGTGATGCAATAGGCTACTGTATCAAGTGGGATATTGAAAAGTTACAAGTTCAAGGAATATTGAGAAGTGGAGAGATTAATAAAGACCTTGGGTGAAGTACTGAGGAAGACATGATAAACTGTGGAGCTACTAAGAACATGGCTTTAGGTTGAATGGAAATGTTGAGCTTACAAAGCCGATGTTAGATGGGATAAGGTGGGGGTTATGATGGTAAGTTTGAGTTGAGTGCCTGTAGGATTTTGAAGTCATGTGTAACGAACACGATATTATGATCAAACTCATTTCTTTCTATACTGTGAATAGAGAATACTGATTTAAAAATTGAAGGGGAGCAAGAAAGAAGCTTGGTCATTCAAAACAAGTGAGTTTTAGTTGGAGCTGTGTTACACCCTGACCCAAACTAATCGTGATTAAGGCTAATTAATTGGGATTAATGCTAATTAAGCATAGATAATTGAGTTAATGAAGGTTAATGACCAAAGAGAGACAATTAGTCTCAAATGATATATTAAGCATAAGGGAATGAAGTTGAGTAGGTTAAAATGAGTTTAGACTCAAACAAAGTAGGTTACGGACTTTTTCGTAAATACGGGTTTTTCACGTATTTCGTCAAATGCGAAAATTCTTGATACTAACGTGTGTATCTCGAATAATACAATAACTTTTATAATAAACACGATTCCATGTGACCTTAAATGAATCAAATGAGGCTTCGTTTGACTCAAAATGTAATTAGACTTAATAAAGAGGGGTCTTAGTGTGAGAGGGCCTTATATTAGAATGAAATGAGTTCATTCACCCATTTCACCTCAAACAAACCCTAGGCTCACCTCCTTCATCTTCTTTTCTCTTCCATTCTTCTTCACCAAGTGTGATCTTAGAAGGTTTTTCAAGTGGTCTTGAGAGAGGGCCCCATCTTCATCTTCTTCCTCAAGTCATTTCCCCTATTGCTGAAGTGTAGAGCTTGAAAAAGATCTCAAAATCCTTTCATTCACTACAACAATTTGCACTTTTATCGGGCATTTTTTTGCCAGCGCAATCATTAAACGCCGGGGAAAGTATAACTTTTACTGGCGAAATAGCTTCTTTTGCCGGGAAAAGATAGGGTTTTCCCGACGACAGATTTTCATCGGTAAAGGTCAATATTTTCCCGGCGTTTTATTTGTTTCGACGGCAAAGGTCATTTTTTTACTGGCGCTCTAAGTAGTTCGCCGGCAAATGTCACCCCGCCAACTCCATCAAAAGATCGCGCCTTTATTTTTCTTTTGCCCGCGCATGATTCCGCCGGGCAATGTTTTTTTTCAATATATTTTCGAAATTATTTTTGCCGGCGCTAAGTGGCTGCCGCTAAAAGTTCATGACAACTTTTTGCCCTAGTCTCTCTTCTCTCGTTCTAATATCCCTCTCTTGCTCTCTTCCTCTCCGGCCCTCGTCTCCATTTGTCGTTCTCATCCAATTACTCCTAGGCGCACGAACCTGATTCCCTCATCTCCCTCCTTGGCATCATCTCCATCCCTCACCTCCATCACCAGTCACGCTGCCCTCCCACTATCTCCACCGCTCTTTCCATTCTCTGTTTTCTCTTTTCTTTTCTCCTTTTCTTTTACTTTCTGCCATGGTTTCAGGTGGAGGCCGAGTGGGCTGAGACCGGAAGGAGGGAGGAAGGAGAGGGAGGAGAGAGAGGGGGAGTTCGCTAGCTGGTGGCCCAGGTATGTGGGTCCCGCCCCTTCTCTTCTTCCATTTCTTATTTTCTTTCTTTTTTTGTTAACTTCTCTGCCATGGTTTCAAGTGGAAACCGAGCAGCACATCCCCTGCCATGGTTTTCAGGTGGAGGCCGAGTGGGGAGCGGGGAGAGTGACAGCAAAGTGAGGGGAGGAGGAAGAAGGGAGCTCGCCAGTTAGCCCAGGTATGTGGATCCTCACTCCCTGCCATCTTCCATTCTTTTTTTTTTTTTTTTTGTTACCCCTGCTGCTGCCGTTTCAGGTGTACGCTGATGGAACGCGCTCCGAGGCGCCGTCTGGGGCGGCTACCGGGGTCGGCGGAACGTGGGAGTCCGTCGGGTCCGACCCTTTCGCGCCCTGGCGGGCCCTGAAGCGTGCATCAACATTTCTTTTATGTGGGTGTGCCAGATTTTCTATTTTACTTGGAATTGCAAGTGGTAATCCGGAGATCAACCTTCGCAAGTAAAAAGGAAATCAACTTCTTTCAAGTTTTCCATTGCACAAATATTTAAGAAAAGAGACATTTTCTTGGTTTGCCGTGAAAGGCGATTTTGTTTGGCATTTATAGCCGATTTTGGCGTTTATAGCCGATTTACAATTCTTATCAATAATGAAAGACAAGAGTTGTGATTTTTGTCTCTTTAGAAAAATACAAATTACAATGAAAAGCAAGAAAAGGAAGATCTAACTTTTCAGGAGATTGTGGGGGACTCGTTCAGATTGACGGTCGCAAGCCATGTATGGGCTTCGCCATCATCCATGCAGATGAGAACAGAAGATGCTCTTGATTCGCTTGGCTTGGCTATAACCTCAGGTTTTTAGAGGACAAAGACCAAGAGAAGGTCCTATGTCCAATAAAAAGCTAAGTAGACGGGCTGAAAAGCCACGTCTAAGCCATTGGAGGCAGCAGGAGAAGGCAAGGACCTTGGGGGGGGGGTGCCCCCCAAGGGACTTTTGTCACCTTGTAGTGGTGGCCGGTGCAGAACTTCAGCAGAGTTTTTCTCTCTTTTTCTTTCTCTCAGATCTCTTTCTGATCTTTTTTTTCTGATCCTCTGATTTTCTCCTCTTTTTTCTAATCTTCTTTCCGATCTCCATTTCAATGGAATGCTCTCCTATTTATAGGCCTTTGGTAGCCATTTAGGAGGGTTTATGAGCCTTAATGGCTTTAATGGGAGGAGTTACAAGATTTATTTCTTGATTTTGTAACTCCTTTTTCCTTGAACCTGATTGGCCGATGGAGATTAAGGGCTTTTAATCACCTTAATTACCATAATGGGAGGAGTTTCATGGTTTAAATGCCATGAATCAATTGACTTGTAACTCCCAAATGCTTGCTTCTGATTGGGCCGTCCAAAGAAATGAATTAATGACTGCAATAAAGCTAGTCAATTAACCACATTAATTGGTCGCCGAGCAGTCGAAGAGTCGCGGGCCATGCCGTGTCTTCTGGAATTCTTCTGGCGATGATCATCGATGGATCTACATGCTGATCGACATCGGATGAACATGTAACTTCAGACATTGATAGCTAAGAGTGGGCCGGTGACATCTGTCTTGTCGATTTCACGATCGGTCGGACAGAAAGTGCACTTTCTTGGTCGATCGGTTGGCGATCTTGGAGCGATCAATGATGATTTTATGCTTTTGACGGCGGATCCGAGATGTCGTCGGATATGAGTCAATTTAGAGCACTAAAAATCACATTTTCAGGAAACCACAGGGGCCAAAGTGCGCGAAACGCGAAAAAAGACGGAAAAACGGGTCACCGGCGGAAAATCCGGTGACCCGGACCTCCATGGTCGCCGGCGACCATGGACCGGCGACCATGGGCCATGGTCGCAGGGGTCTGCGACCCTGGGGGATTTTTCCCCTTCGGAGCCCGTTTTGCGGTCGTTTTGAGGTCTTTTTCGTCGCCGTTTTCTTCTGTATTTTTCTTGACATTTCTTCTCATTTATTGGCTTGATTTCCCTGTAGAAAACTTAATGAGAATCCTTGCATTTTTAGAGTGCAAAGTTTCCAATTTTCCGGGAAAGCCGAAGACTTTGTCGCGTAGAGCTGCTGATTTTCCGCCAGAAGCTGAAACTTGGTCAAACGATGTCGGAATGACCTGAAATTTGAGGTGAAGCCTCCTGAGCAATAAATAAGACCAACCATAGGCTTTTGTTTGAGTTTTGAAGCCGTTTGGGGTCCCGTCGATGCTTCACTTGATTTTGCTGCGGGGAAAATGCCGAGCTTTGATATGTGGCCAAACGATGTCCGATTGACCTGAAATTTGACGGGGAGCCTATTGGAGTCATTTTGAGACGTTCCATGGGCTCCGTTTTGGATGTCATGGTCCTGGGTTGCTCCACCGCCGGTAGGCTTGATTTTCTCTCGGAGCATCAAAACCTGGTCAAACGTTGTCGGAATGACCTGAAATTTGACGTGCAGCCTTTTGGAAGCATGTTGAAGCCACTCATGCACTTGGTTTGATGAGCGAAGGCTTCGGTGGTTCCCGCCGCCGGGAGGCTTGATTTTGCTGCTCGAGCATTGATGGAGGGTCAAACGTTGTCGGTTTGACTTGAAATTTGGCATAGAGCCCTTTTGGGACATGCTGGAGTCATCTGTAGGCTTTGATCGAAGTTTTGACGTCTCCGATGATGTCGCCGCCGGGAGCTCCCGTTTAGCTGTCGGAGAAGTGAAGTTAGGCCAAATGTTGTCGAAATGGCCCGAAACTTCATGTGTACTCTTCTCTTGGCTATCTTGAAGGATCTTGCAGTTTTTGTTTGATTCTGACAAGATTTGATTTTTTGGAGAAATTGCATTGCCTATTTATGGCAGGTTACGACTTCATGCAGCTCTCTTGATGTTGAAGTGGCAAAGTGACATTTTTGGTGTCAACAAATGCGCCCTCGAGGTACAGCGACGAGTTGCTTGACTTTTGTAGTCGATGTGCCTCGAAGAGATTTTTGAAGGAGAGCTTGTGTCTTGACCAAGAGTCTTTGAGCAATCCTTCCTTTGGTAGAGTAGCCTTTGAGCTTCCAGGGGAATTTTATGGTAGTGAAAGGAATCACACACCGTCTCGAGGCAAAGTTTTGAAGATGACATCAGGGATGTGGATTTGGGTTTCTGTTTTTGATCTTGTGACCTAACCAGCTATATATGGCAGGTTAGGGGATCGGGTTTTGGTTTTGACCTTGTGACCCAACAAGCTGTATGTGGCAAGTTGGGGGATCATGATTTGGTTTTTGGTTTTGGTCTTGTGACCTAACAAGCTGTATGTGGCAAGTTAGGGGACCAGGATTTGGTTTTTGGTCACTCTTTGGGACTGTGTGGGTCCATTGGAGTGGTTTGGATTTTTGTGGAATGTCAATTTCAAGATTTTTGGCCCAACTTGGTATATGAGGCTGGATGGTTTGATTTTTTGGAAGCTCATGGGGCTTGGAATTTTTTGTATGGTTCAATCAACTCAAAAGAGGCATGGAACCATTATTGTATGTCTTGGTAAGAGGGATTTTTTCCTGACTAAAAGCCCATTTTTTTTTTTTTAGTGCCTAGGTGGTCAAACCTGGCTCATATGGGCTAGCCCATGGGACCTTAAGCTTTTTAGGATGGCTTAGATCTCATGTGGGGCCATTTTTGTAAAGAATATCTAAAGATATCTCATTTGGATAGAGAATATCTAAAAATATCTTTATGGGAGAGAATCTCTCATATTCCCTTAATTTGGGAGAGAATATCTCAAGGTATCTTTCTTTTTGGGAAAGAATCTCCAATCTCCTATTTTGTTGGAGAGAATCTCTCATTGATTGATTTTGGGAGAAAATCTCTCAAAGACATCTTTCTTTTTTGGGAAAGAATCTTTCTAATTCCTTCTCTTTTGGTAAGGTTACTAATTAGTAACACTTACCTTTCTTCTTTGTTTCCTTCTTTGATTTGCTCTCTCCTATAAAAGCAAAGGGAGGTAGGATCTCTTGCTCTTATTGCTTTCTTTTGCAACAATCTCAAGAGAGCTCCAAGGCCAAGAGTTTTTCTTCTTCAAGGATCTTCAAGCTTTTTCCTTCTTCTTCTCCATTAATGGCTTCAAGTAAGTTTTCTCTCTTTTTCTTTCAAGAAAACTCCATGTAGAGAATAGGATGGAAAAAAAGTGTCTCTTCTCTTTTTTTCTTTCTTTTCTTTTTTTTTTCTTTTTTTTTTTTTTTATTTTTTTTTTTCACGTGATTTCTGTTTTTTTTTTTCACGTGTGTCTCTTTTCTCTTTTTTTTTTTGTTGTTCCCTACGCTTACTCAAATCTTTTTGTGATGAAAGCAATTGCTAAATGGGATTTGATCAAAAGCTTTGTCATTTTGTGAAAATCTTTTGTCAAATAATTGTTTTGGCATGGGAGCCTGATTTTGGTTGTGGCGTGAAAGCCGATTTTGAGATGGCATGGAAGCCGAAATTTTATGGCGTAAAAGCCAAAATTTGGGTTGGCATGGAAGCCGAAATTTTGTGGCATTTACAGCCAGTTTGGTGGCATTGATAGCCAATTTGTGGCATTTATAGCCGGTTTGGTGGCATTGATAGCCAATTTGTGGCATTTATAGCCGGTTTTGACATGAGAGTCAGGTTTTTTTTGTGTGGCATTTGTAGCCGAGTTTTTTGAAAACCAAGTTTTGTTTTATTGGCATGAAAGCCGATTTTGGCGTTTATAGCCGGAAATTTTTTTGTTTTGGCATTCATAGCCGAATTTTGGCATTTATAGCCGAGTTTTGGTTTTCAAAATGCAGGTATCGACTAAATGTCGCCTCCCCGCTGAATGGTCTTGCAAGTATCGATGGAATGTCGCTTCCTTGCTCATTCGGTTTTGCGAGTATTGATGGAATGTCACTTCCTCGCGGGTTAGGTTTTGCAAGTATCGATGGAATGTCGCTTCCTCGCGAATTGGGGTGCAAATATCGACTAAGCGTCGCTTCCCTGCTTTTCCCAAGACTTTTGGTTTTGCGGGTACTGACTTGATGTCGTTTCTCCGCGATTTTTGAAATTTGAGGTTTTCTCGAACCATTTGTAATTTTGGGTTGTGGATAGCAACTGGTATGTTGCATCTCCACGATTTTTGAAATTGGGTTGTGGCTATCAACTGGTTTGTTGCTTCTCCACGATTTTAGGTTTTCTCGAACCTTTGAAATTTGGGTTGTGGATATCAACTGGTTTGTTGCTTCTCCACGGTTTTTGGATTTTACAAGTATCGACGAAATGTCGCTTCCCTGTGATTTTGGATGCAAGTATTGATGGAATGTCGCATCCTTGCTTTTTTTTCAAAATTTTTGTTTTGCGGGTACTGACTTTGATGTCGTTTCCCCACGATTTTTGAAAAACCATTTTTTTTTTGTTTAAAGACACGAGGGTCGTAAATTTTGACCTAGAACCATTTGGCGGTAAAAGGTAAGGTGGACTAGGGTGGAAATCCCTGAATCCGGATTTTTGTTTCAAACCATGAATTTTGGTTCAAGGATCGAAAGTTTTGGTCAAGTCAGGGAGAGGCTCCTAAACTTGGATTTTTGTTTTTGAACAATGAAACAATGAAAGTAAGCATTGTTTTTGAATCTCTAGAAATTTTGACATTTGATATGAAAATTCTAAAGAGAGTGGGTTTGACGAGCGAGTACCTGAGAACAGGTTTTGGCCATACAGGCATTGCTCTTACCCAGTTGGGTAAGTCTTCAAGGGTAGTACCGCTTCAAGAACTTGCCGTTGATAGGCAGCATACATCTGTCGCCTTCCATGTTTAGGAGGGCATATGCGCCGTTGGAGAAGACTTTGTCGATGACGTAGGGTCCCTCCCATTTTGGTTCAAATTTGCCTTTGGATTTGTGTGCGAAGACCATTGGTCTTTTTACCGCAAGAACCAAGTTACCCTTTTTGTAGGCGCGTTGCCGGACCCTTTTGTCAAAAGATCCTGCCATGCGTGCTTGGTAAAGTTCAATGCTTTGTCGAGCTTCGAGCCGTCTCTCGTCGAGATTGTCCAGCTCATGGAGTCTCAATTTGACATTGCTTTCTTGAGTCATGTCATTTTGTAGAGATACCCTCAGAGAAGGAATTTGTACCTCTAGGGGCACGACAGCTTCGCATCCATAGACCAAGGAGAATGGTGTGCTATGGGTTGGTCCTCGAACGGTGGTTCGATAGGCCCACAAAGCTTCAGACAGTTTGTCGCTCCAGTCTCTTTTGTGACTAGAGACCATTTTCTTGAGGATTTTGCAGAGTGTCTTGTTGAAGGCTTCTGCTAATCCGTTTGCTGCCGGATTGTATGGAGTCGAAGGACAGCTTTGAATTTTGTATTTGTCGCAAAACCTGTAGAATCGATGATCCCGGAATTGTGGTCCGTTATCATGGACGAATCTCTTGGGTATGCCGAAACGACAAATGATGTTGGTGCGCAGGAACTGAAGAACTGATGAGGTCTTCATTTCGTTGAACGCAAATGCTTCTGACCACTTGGAGAAATAATCCGTAGCGGCGAAGATGAAGCGATGACCTTTGCTTGAAGGGGGAGAGATAGGACCTATGATGTCCATGCCCCATGCTTCAAAAGGCCATGAGATTGCTGTAGGATGCAGCCATTCCGGAGGCATGTGAATGTAATCTCCGTAAACTTGGCATAGCTGGCAGCGTTTGGCAAATTGCATTGCATCAGCAACCATGGTAGGCCAATAGTAACCTAACCTTTTTATCTGATCATAGAGCTTAGGACCTGCCTGATGGGCTCCACAAAGACCAGCATGAACTTCTTTAAGTGTTTCTTCTGCCTCTTGTTGTGACAAGCAGCGTAGAAGTACTCCGTTGAAGGATTTCCTGTAGAGGATTTTTGAAGGAATATCCAAATGAAAGTTTGGGGCTCGCCTTTGTATGCTTACCCGTTCTTTTGGATCTTTAGGTAGGATTCCGAACATAGTGTAATCAATGAACGGATCCCTCCAGTCGACGATTGAAGGTTGAAGGATAGAGATCCGACTTCCAACCACTCGGTGGCATTCGGCAACTGCTTGGTGTGTGTTAAGAGGAGGGAGGATCCTTCTCTCGCACACTGTAATTTGCATGTTTTCCCCTTCCTGGATCGCCATTGATGGGGCAAGTCCGGCCAGGGCATCTGCACGGATATTTTCACCTCTACGAATGTGGGTGATGTTGCAGATGTCAAACTTTTGCAGAAGCGATTGTGCCTTGTTGTAATAAGGCAGCAGATCGGGCTTCCTGACTTCATATTTCTGATTCATCTGGTTGACGATCAGTTGAGAGTCTCCAAAGACTTCCAGCATGGTGATACAGGATTCAATGGCGAGTTCTAATCCTAGGATCAGAGCTTGGTATTCAGCTGCATTGTTTGTGCATGGTTCCAGTAGCGAGAAAGCGTGGGGAATCATGCATTTGTCGGGGCTAACAAAGAGGATGCCAACTCCCGAGATCAGCTTTCTGTTTTCATTTGTCCTGGTTGCACCGTCAAAGTACATGTCCCAGGAGGCATTTGGTGAGGAAGTCTCCACGTTGTAGACAGGTTCGTCTGGGAGATCATCTCTGAGTGGTGAATCTTTAGGCAATGGATGCTCTGCGAGGAAATCTGCTAGAGCTTGGCCTTTGATTGCTTTTTGTGGCACATACCTAATATCAAATTGTGACAAGAGGATGGACCATTTTGCCAGTCGGGCATTAAGAGAACCTGCCTTTGTGACAAGGACCTTCAAGAGGTTGATCCTTGAGACGAGGTAGACTGTGTTGGAAAGCAAGTAGTGACGTAGCTTTTGTACGGCAAACATCACTGCAAGGCATTCCTTTTCGACTGGGGAGTAGCGATGCTCTGTACCTACTAGCATGCGGCTGAGGTAGTATAGAGCAGCTTCTTTTCCCTCACCATTCTCTTGTGCAAGCAGAGCGCCTACAGAATGATCAAGAGCTCTTGTGTACAAGATGAATGGTTTTCCAGAGGCAGGGGCAGCTAACACTGGAGGTTTGGTCAGGTATGACTTGATATCTTGAAATGCGGCTTCACAGTCGGCATCCCAGACAAAGTCTATACCCTTTTTCATCAATCGAGAGAATGGACGGCATTTCCCCGAAAGATTGGAGATGAACCGTCTGATGTAGGCCAATCTCCCTTGAAGCCCTTTTAGTTCTCTCAAGGTTCTTGGAGAGGGCATTTCTAGAATAGCCTTGACTTTGATGGGGTCAAGTTCTATTCCAGCTTTCCGAACAAGGAATCCGAGAAACTTACCCGACGAGACGCCGAAGAAGCATTTTAGAGGATTCATCCGCAGTTTGTGTTTGCGAAGTCGGAGGAAGACTTCCCGAAGATCTTTGAGATGGTCTTCTTTTCTTCTGCTTTTGACGGCGAGGTCATCAACGTAACATTCGACCGTCTTGTGCTGCATATCTTGGAATATTTTCATCATAGCCCTCTGATATGTGGCACCAGCATTTTTCAGACCAAATGGCATGACAGTGTAGCAATACACGCCAAATGGAGTCCGAAATGAAGTGTGTTTTTCATCCTCGGGATGCATCTTTATCTGATTGTAACCAGAGAAGCCATCCATGAATGTCATTCGCTCGAATCCGCAGGTATTATCAATCATCACCTCCGGTATGGGGAGCGGGAATTCATCTTTAGGGCAAGCGCCATTCAAGTCTCTATAGTCAATACAGACTCTGATCTGCCCATTTTTCTTTGTCACGGGGACAATGTTGGCCAACCATTCTGGATGTTGTTCCTCACGGATGAAGCCAACGCTTTTGAGTTTTTGAACTTCTTGTTCAATTTTATCCATCACATCTGGACGGAATCTTCTTTGGCCTTGTTTGACAGGCTTGATTTCTTCTTGAAGATTGAGTTTGTGGACTGCTACTTTGGGGTCTAAACCAGGCATTTCAGCGTAGGACCATGCAAAGCAATCAACGAACTCACGAAGAAAAGCGATATACTCGGGTAACTCATCATCCTTTATATTCTTGCTTATGAATACAGGACGTGGGTTATCAGGTGTTCCCAAGTTTATCTTTTGAACAGGATCTTCTGTCGGAAGGTTCGAAGGTGGTTCCTCCACAATATTTTCGGAGGCTTCCAACTCAACGAAACCTTCTGTAGTTTCAACTGCATTACCAGACCAAGGCTCTGTTCCTTTCCATGGATTTTCTTGATTGGTGATCTCCTCAAGGCTTGCTATGAGATAGTCCCAATCGCCTGTTGAGTCTGGTATTTCTTTTGGAGACGAGGGTTCTTTTGGGTCAGGATGCCACAAGTCTGTATTATCGGACGATTCCTCTTTATCATCAGAGAAATCATACCAATTGGATGAGCTTCCTGGATCTTTGTCAGGTAACTCTTTAAAGAGATTTCCAGGGAGATCGATGTCTTCGTGGACTTTAGATGTTGAGGCTTGGTCGGTAAAACAACTTTTAAGCCTTTGTGTCAACTGTCTCAGAGGAGTGTCGGGATCATACCCTAACCCATATGAAGACTTTTCTACATGACCGTAGAGTCTCCAATCTTCCAGCTGGCTTTTGGTCAAGGCGGGCTCCAATGGCGTGAGAATACCGCGTCTTTCTCCCAAACCGACTGGGTTTTGAGCGTCATAGCCCATTTTCTTCATAATTGCTTGTGCCACAGGACTATATAGAGATAGCTGAGGCATACCTTCATTTTGAAAAGGTTCCAGCATGGAGTTTGATGAAGAAGCGTCCGATCTATGGAAGAAGATCGGCCTTTGCTTTGGTGATGTTGCCGGAACAACAAAGGTAGCTGACGTAGGATCTTCTACATCAGCAGGTGTCTCCATCGGAGTGAGAGCAGGCTGAACTTGCTGAGTGTCAGCTTGGCTTGACGATGCATCGTCTTCTGGTTCTGAGTCCGAGTCTGTGTCTTGCATGATAGACACGAGAGAAACAACAAATTTGCCCCCAGGCTTTTGTTTCGCCTTCTTCACTTTAGTCATGATGACCAAAGGTTTTGAATTCTTGAGGGAGATAACGAAGGGAGATTGACTACTCTCTTCTAATTTGCCGGAGGGTTTGTTTTCTTCCGGTGATTTTTGAGGAGCCTTGCCTTTATCTTTCTGGAGATTTTCAGCAGGGGGTGCTATTTCCTCTTCTTCTTTTTCTCCTTCATACATTTGGGAGTCTGCGAAGTGGACTTCTTTACCTTTGAAGGGTTTCCTGTCCGCAAAGACTCGATGTACCATGCCGTCGTCGCCGACAAACTTGATGCATTGATGTAGAGTTGAAGGAACAACACCATTCTCGTGTATCCAAGGACGTCCGAGAAGGATGTTGTAGCATGAGGGGGTTTTTATTGCATACACAGTGACCTCAGAGATAAGATCACCGATTTGCAATTTGAACCTGATTTTGCCGATAGGCCTTTGAGTGCTCCCATCGTATCCAAAGATAGATACAGATGTGTGGCTTAGCTTGCTGGGTGGGATGCCCAACTCTTCAAGAGCCGAAGTGGAGATAAGGTTGAGTGCAGAACCTGGGTCGATCTGAACTCTATGTATCGGCATTTCTTTGATGTACCCTGTGAAGTACAGGGGTCGGTTGTGCCTTGCTTCGCCAAGTAGGAGGTCTTCCTTAGTGAAGGCGATGGTTGCACTGGCTGCCTTTTGAACCGAGAGGCATTGGATGCATGATCCCTCAGTTTTCTTTTTTTCTTCTTTTAAGGAAGTTTCAGAGTTTTTGACCCGGTAGTCCATTTCAATTTGGAGGACTTGTGGGGCATGTTTGTCGACATCCTCATTCAGTTTTTGTAATTCTGAGATGAGATTATCACGAGTGCGTGGAGACATTCGTAATAAATCCAGGATGTGAAGACGTGCAGGTATGTGTTTGAAGTGCTCAACCAAGTCATACTTGAAAGCCTCCTTAGGGCCTGCATGTTCATCATTGTTGCCACTGGGGGCGCTTACAACATCTTTTCCCGAAGGATTTACATAAGTAAAGGAAGATTGGTTGTAATTTTTGTGGTAGTCCCGGCCAGAGCGGGTGCCTCTACCAACTTCGAGAGCTTCTTGAGAAGGATCTTCGTTTGGAAGATTGTCTTCAGGATCAAGAGGCTGTCGTTTTTCATCTACTGGGGATGTATCTGCAGCAGAGTTGCCATCCTCAGTGATTGTGTTGCACGGAGCATTTTCCGGGAGCAAGTCCTGAACAGCATCCAGCAGCTTTTCTTCTTCGTTGACCCATCCATCACCCCAAGTTGGGTTTTCTTCATGATGATGAGTCTGGAAGAATGTGTATCCTGAAGTCACAGTCTCAGGAGAAGAAACCTGAGAGGGTGTCATCTCTGTGAAAGTCACATGAGACAAGGTAGCTCCAGAGGATACATTGCTAGGCGTCGTCGGAGTATAGGTAATCTCATCAGACGACGCTTCAGAAGAGCTATAGTCCTGATATATTACATTACAGGAAGCTCTGATAGGAGATGTTGCCTGCTCGGAGTCAGACTCATCCTCGGATGTAAGAGGATCGTCTATCCAGCAATGTTCTCCATTTTCAGGAGTTGAGGGAGGAGGTACCTGATGGGCTTCAGGGACTTCCGGCTCTGGATTGTGAGGAATCTCGTTGACGCGGTCTTGCTCTTGTTCTAGAGCGAGACGCTGCAAGATCCTTGCATATTCTTCAAGATCAGGCATGGGAGCCAGATCCTCTTCTTCGTCTTCTCCGTGTGGCTCAACATAGTTGATTTCCACTGGAGCAATGACAGGTGCTGGGTTAACAGCATCTTCTTGTGCAGCCTCTTGGTCTTCTTCATCATCAGACCAGGATCCTTGTGGTTGCAAGGGGTTATACCAGATTACTGGCATAAGGTGAGTTTCAGGAACCCATTCTTCATCAGAGAGAAATTCTCCTGTTTCAAGAGATTCCTCCCACTCATCGGTGTAGTTGGGCTCGAATCCCTCGTCGGTGTCGCTGGACTCGTATCCATCAATGGAGAATCCAACTACCGAGTTGCAAGAGTATGATGCCCCCTGCATGGCTTCTTTTTTGAATTGAGGTGGCATGAAATCACTGAGAGTGAAGTTTCTTACCGCCTTTGAAGTCTCTGGAGGGGACGTTTCTGTTGCCCCGAGTGAAGTGGTAGAGGAGGCCTCTGCCTTTTCATGAACTTCTTGTTTTGGCTGGGTCTTCTCTTGCCGTTTGAGCCTGAGGAGATGTTTCCTAGCCTGCCTTCGCTGTTGAGCGGTCGGCTTTGTTTTGACGATCTCCCAATTTTCATCTTCCAGGAGATCGGGATGTACCCATATGGGTTGTCCGTCTAGTGTCGGGCAAGGAACCAACACTTCGGACGTTTGAATTCTATTTATCACCTTGAAGGAAGTAGTGATCTTCTTCTTCGGTGATTTTGGTGTTTGTCCACATGACACCATGTTGACGGAGGCGGGGCCATAATTTTTGTCAAAGGTGATGACTCCGTTTTTCCACATCTCGTTTATCTTCTCTCTCACAACAAAGCATTGATTGAGAGGATGTGAGATCATCTGGTGGTATGGACAGTACCGAGGATCGTTGGTTTTGCCAACGTCTCCCGGTCTTTTGGGCTCTGGCAAAATGAGTTTGCCATTTGCTAGGAGAGCCTCAAAGATTTCTTCAACGTCTTCATCGAACGGATATTTCTTTTCTACACGTTCTTTGAAGGCATCAGAGAGTTCAGGCCTTTTACCTGCAGTTTTGTTTTCAGCTTTCTTTGGCTGCTGAGGAGCTGACTTGATTTGCACATTAAGGACCTCTTTCTTCTTTGGTTTAGAGGTTGCAATGGCGGTTGGCTCTTTTCTTGATGACTTCTGACTGTTGAGGTCTTTGATCACCATTTCAGCTTCCATGGAAGCTTCGAGGAGTTCCCCCAGGTTCTTTGATTTATTGCCGATGATCATGGAGCGGATTTTAGCTCTCATGTTGTTTCGGCAGATGTCGACTAGCGATGCTTGTGGCAGTACATCTGAGCATTTGTACGCCATTGCTTTCCACTTGTGAATGAAGTCATAAGTTGACTCATTCTCTCCCTGTTTTAGGCTGCAGAGCTGAGCCATAGTAACAGGATGATCCTCACCTTGGAAGTGGGTCAGGAAGCGTGTCTCCAGCATAGCCCAGTTCTGAATGGAGTTCTCCGGCAGAGTGGAGTACCAATCGAAGGCCGTACCTTTTAGGGTACTTGCAAAGAGGCGGATCTTGAGTGCATCTTGATCCGCGATAGCTCCCGTCAAGATCTTGAAGTGGATGACGTGCTGTCTGGCTGATCCTTTCCCCGTATATGTTTGGAGAGTAGGATGCTTGAATTTTGTGGGGAACGGGACCGAGTCCATCCATAAAGGATATGGTGGCTTGATCCCATGCTCTTTGAGTATATCCTCTTCTTTAGCTTTGGCGAGGATACTGTCTACGTCCTTTTTGGTAAGGGCGCGTGACTCATTTTCTTCACAATTCTCCTCGTTATTGTTATGATTCGGAGGAGGCTCATTGTTCACCTGATTTTGGACGACAAGGAGAATGTTTTCCATCAGAGTTTCAATCCTCTGCTGGCCTTGTTCCAACTGCTGGATGCGTGTGAGAGCATCATCTCGAGGTGGATTCTGAGGTGGTGGCTCAGAACTTGTAGCCAAGACGTTCATCCCTCGGGATTCGAACGAAGAAATCGTCCTGGTGACCGAGCTGGGGCTCATTCTTTTTGATGAAGAGCTTGATGAAGGATTACTCTCCCGTCCTTGGCTTGAAGGGGCAGGAGATTCTTCAGGATGTCTTCGTGTCCCGGTGATGCTACGGGTCACCGGACGTCGGACATGGATTTTTGATGCTGACCTTTGGCGTCTTCTGGTTTTTCCAACCATATGGACGGCAGCAACTTGGTCGGGTCTTTCTTTTTCGACCCATTTGTGGGAGACATGAAGTGTAGGAGGCTGGGTCCGTTGCTTCTCTAGTCTCTTTTGTCGATATGACGCACGGCGGCGTGCTCGACGAGCGATTTGAGCTTCAGTCAGCTCTGGCTGGGCTCTTACGATGAAGGATGTGCTCCCTCGGGCGCAGCAGCCGAGCCTGTCTTCTTTGTAGCTAGGCAATGACAGGATCCGGACCCGGTCCTTTGCCTGTTGCAGCGAAGCTTTGAACCTTTCGAGTTCGGCCCCTGTAGAGATGAAGGGTCGAACTGAAGGAGTATAGGCCTTAGCAGGTGCTTGTAGAGGCCTGGTGATGCATGATCTGATTTTGGGCCTGTAGGAACAAGCCGGCTCATGCTGGGTTGACTTGGGAGTCAGGTTGGAGATGGGTCTCTTCTCTTTCATGTAGGCAAGAGGGTAGAACTGGTTCTCCTTGAGTGGGGCCAGGTATGCTGGCTTGGTGGATGTTTGAGACCTTCTTTGTTTTGGGGAAGGTCTTGGAGACCAAGTCTTGGGATAGACCTGATTGTTTGTTGGTCGAGGCTTCGCGGGGGTGCCGCGGGCTTCGGGCTTTTGGGCGCTCGCCTTTGGTGTCACGGGAGTGACACGTTGAGAGGCGATCTTCTGCTTTTTAGCAGGCGCAGCTTGTTCTTCGGGAAGTGGGAATGGTCCCAGTGTCCCGAAGACGATGGTCCGGGGAGTCGAGGTCGACCCGGAGTTCAGAGAGTTGCCGAGGGAGTTGATGCTTCGGCAGCTGGCAGGGCGCTTGTAAGTGCGCTCGGTTTGCTTCTGTTGAAGCATGAGTTGGTGCTTGTTTTCATCGAAGGTGATGATCAGTGAAGCTGCCATTGTTAGTTTCAAAATTTCTGAAACAAGACCACATCCATTAGTAATCACAAGAATATGATGATCATAAATGGGGAATTCTATGATTTTGTCTTTTCAAATCGCTCAAGGGACATGACCCAAGCAATATGAGGAAGGCAAAAAGCCATAGAGGGTACAATTGTTCTGACAGCAAGTATGGTGAGCCCAGAATGAGCGTTCCAGTGACTGCTAGAAGCAATTGTAAACCTAAATTCGACTTATCGAGAAGCGGAGCTTGCTCGAGATAAGAAGAATACAAGGTAGGAGTTACAAATGTGCCGGTCACAGATATAGTAGACCCTGAAAGGGCGTACTAGTACCGCTATGCACAAATGTTGGAGATCGCATCCATGAGATGGGATTCTCTTTTTTTTTTGAAATGTCAAGATTGGATTCATCAAAGAGAGCAGATGGTATTCTGATCCGAATACGGGCTCAACGATTTCCGCGAGCACCAGTACCCAGAAGGGAAGGAACCACAATTTCTCGGATCTGAATCTAAAATGACGAGAGTTTTTTTTTTGAAGATTTTTTTTTTAAGATTTTCATTTTTTTTTTTTTTAAAAAAAAATCTTTTTTTTTTGTTTAAGATTTTTTTTGAAAATCCTTTTTTTTATTTTTTATTTTTTATTTTTTTTATTTTGATTTTTTTATTTTTTTTTTTAAGATTTTTTTTTGGAAATCTTTTTTTTTTATTTTTGATTTTTTTTTATTTTTAAGATTTAAAGACGAGAGAGTACACATAGGCCTCCTAACCCGGTCTTATGAAACCTCAATTGATAGAATTGCCCCCAGGTAAGGGTAGGATTACTTAATGAACCCGTTTGGAGGACCCTTGCCTAGAACAGTCAAGCTGTCTCCACACTCTGGACAAGGCTTTTCTTGAATCAATCGTGATCAAAGAACGCAGTTGGTTTAACCTTAGTGGTCTATGTCTTTTTTTTTTTCAAATCCCAAATAGACTCATCGAAGAGAAACGATGGCCCAAAACCTTAGTCGAACGGGCTCAACATTTCTGCAAGCACCAAAGAACGATAGGATAGGATCAAAGTTTCTCAATTTTGAATCAGAACTAAGAAAACTGATTTTTTGATTTTTTTTTTTGAAATCTCTAATGAACTCATCGAAGAGAAACGATGGCCCAAAACCTTAGTCGAACGGGCTCAACATTTCTGCAAGCACCAAAGAACGATAGGATAGGATCAAAGTTTCTCAATTTTGAATTCAAACTAAGAAAACTGATTTTTTTATTATTATTATTTTTTTTATATTTTTTTAAATCTCTAATGAACTCATCGAAGAGAAACGATGGCCCAAAACCTTAGTCGAACGGGCTCAACATTTCTGCAAGCACCAAAGAACGATAGGATAGGATCAAAGTTTCTCAATTTTGAATTCAAACTAAGAAAACTGATTTTTTATTTATTTATATTTTTTTTTTGAAATCTCTAATGAACTCATCGAAGAGAAACGATGGCCCAAAACCTTAGTCGAACGGGCTCAACATTTCTGCAAGCACCAAAGAACGATAGGATAGGATCAAAGTTTCTCAATTTTGAATTCAAACTAAGAAAACTGATTTTTTTATTATTATTATTTTTTTTATATTTTTTTAAATCTCTAATGAACTCATCGAAGAGAAACGATGGCCCAAAACCTTAGTCGAACGGGCTCAACATTTCTGCAAGCACCAAAGAACGATAGGATAGGATCAAAGTTTCTCAATTTTGAATTCAAACTAAGAAAACTGATTTTTTATTTATTTATATTTTTTTTTGAAATCTCTAATGAACTCATCGAAGAGAAACGATGGCCCAAAACCTTAGTCGAATGGGCTCAACATTTTGCTGTTAGACCCTAAGTTGTGTTTGCAATTTGATGTCCAACATTTGCATCATGATCATCTCATTTCATTTCTCATTGGTTTATCTTGAAAATCACAGGATTTAAATCAACTTGCTAAAACTATGTTTCAAACCTTTTGGTTGATTTTAATCTTATTTTGAAAAGCTTTTTTCTTGATAAAACCTTGTCTCAAACACCTTTATATTCTGAGTTTTCAAAAATGATTTCAAAGTTAGATTTTTCAAAACTGAAGGAACTCAGAAATACAACTGACCTGTTGTCGGTCAGCTTGTCGGTTCATGTCGGCTAACCGAGAAAGCGAGCCGAGGTCAACCGATGGTTGTCGGTCCGAATTCCAGAGAGCTACAAATTTCAGATCATCTCTGTCGGTCATCGCGTCGGTTCATGTCGGTCAACCGACAGTTTATAAAAATCCAGACCGAGAGCTTGTCGGTTCAAAATCCAGAGAGCATCATTTTATTCATCTTTGTGCTGTCGGTTCGGTTGTCGGTCCGATGTCGGTCGACCGATAATGGCGGTCAACCGACAATGACAATTTGGTCAGAAAAATTTGAAAAATATGACCGTTGCCATTAGACCGTTGAACCATCGGTCAACCGACCCCTAGTTGTCGGTTGACCGACAGGTATCCGTTGGGCCAAAAATTCTATAAAACTTAGTTCATTCCAAGGTCAAAAGAGATGATTCTTGAAGCCATTTCTGAGGTGTACTAAGGCAAATCAAAGGGAATGAACTAAGAAGGCAAAAGGATCATTAAGTAAAGCTAAACTTGGATTAAAGAAGTTCAATCACCAAGTAAGCTTTGACTTTTCCTAATCATATGTTTTTATGCATTGTCTAAATTATTGGTAAATGATTTTTAGCATATTAACTATGATGTGTTGAATCCATTCTTCTCTTAATCTTTGATTTAAGTTATTGGATTCTTCACCTTGATTCAAATCAAGTTTGTGGTAGAAAACTTCTTAAACATGTTTATCAAAATCTTCAAGTTATGTTATAACATGTTTCACTAACTTGTATGAATCTTCCTAGTTGTTTTCAATCTTTAAAACTTTAGTCAAAATACTTTGATTTTGAAAACAACATATCACATGCATCACATGTTTAGATATAATTAATTTCATCCAACTTACAAGCCTTGGATTTTCATATCATCATTAAGCTTGTACTTTGTTCATGTGATTTGCATATCACTTCAATCAAATCATGTTATGTGCATTAAACTTTTAATTGCTTCAAGCATAAACTGATTGAGCTTTCATTTTCAACTTGATTGAAGTTTTCACACACACACATCATGAGCATTCATCTTTGTATTTTATAGTGTGTTGTGAGAGTTGATTTTCACTTTCGCATTCGCCTATTTTAGAGGCAAATTATATCGTGCTTAATGTATTTCTCTCATAGTGTTTAGACACTTTCTTGAGAAAGAAAATCTATTTGTATGAAAGGTTATTGCTAAGCCAAAGAAAAGCAAATTGTAAAGGTTATTGCTTATCCTAGAAAAGCACATAGATAGGTTGTTGTTTAGCCTTAAAAACATCATTGTAAGGGTTATTGCTTAGCCTTTTGTAAAAGCATAAATAGTGGAAATCCGGTGGGGTGTGTGATCACAAGCCGGTAGTGGATGTAGGCATTGAGGCCGAACCACTATAAATCTTTGTGCAATGGTGAATGACTTGTGGTGATTGATTTGTTTATCTTCCGCACCTTTTCTTATAATCATCACTAGTTGGAGTTTAATTTGAAGAAAATTAAAATTGGAAATCAATTTGTAGCTCACCCTATTCACCCCCCCCCCCCCCCCCCCCCCCTCTAGGGTAAGGATCCGGAACTTTCATTTGCAAGCGCCAAAGAACGATAGGATAGGATCAAAGTTTCTCAATTTTGAATTCAAACTAAGAAAACTGATTTTTTTTTTATTTTTTTTTTTTTGAAATCTCTAATGAACTCATCGAAGAGAAACGATGGTCCAAAACCTTAGTCGAACGGGCTCAACATTTCTGCAAGCACCAAAGAACGATAGGATAGGATCAAAGTTTCTCAATTTTGAATCCAAACTAAGAAAACTGATTTTTTTTTTATTTTTTTTATTTTTTTTTTTTTTGAAAAGGGAAAGAATGGAAACAAACTCAAAGAAATAGAAATTTCCAAAAAATCCCATCTCATGTTTTTTTAGGTTGCAAAATCCAACATAGGCTACCAGCTAGAAAGTAGCCAAGGAATCCGGAAAAGAAGTATAAGAATAGAGCAAAAAGTATGATATGCAAATATTTCATTTCCAAGCACCGTGTTCTCAAATGAACGAGTCCCACCGGGTGTGCCAGCTTGATGGAACGCGCTCCGAGGCGCCGTCTGGGGCGGCTACCGGGGTCGGCGGAACGTGGGAGTCCGTCGGGTCCGACCCTTTCGCGCCCTGGCGGGCCCTGAAGCGTGCATCAACATTTCTTTTATGTGGGTGTGCCAGATTTTCTATTTTACTTGGAATTGCAAGTGGTAATCCGGAGATCAACCTTCGCAAGTAAAAAGGAAATCAACTTCTTTCAAGTTTTCCATTGCACAAATATTTAAGAAAAGAGACATTTTCTTGGTTTGCCGTGAAAGGCGATTTTGTTTGGCATTTATAGCCGATTTTGGCGTTTATAGCCGATTTACAATTCTTATCAATAATGAAAGACAAGAGTTGTGATTTTTGTCTCTTTAGAAAAATACAAATTACAATGAAAAGCAAGAAAAGGAAGATCTAACTTTTCAGGAGATTGTGGGGGACTCGTTCAGATTGACGGTCGCAAGCCATGTATGGGCTTCGCCATCATCCATGCAGATGAGAACAGAAGATGCTCTTGATTCGCTTGGCTTGGCTATAACCTCAGGTTTTTAGAGGACAAAGACCAAGAGAAGGTCCTATGTCCAATAAAAAGCTAAGTAGACGGGCTGAAAAGCCACGTCTAAGCCATTGGAGGCAGCAGGAGAAGGCAAGGACCTTGGGGGGGGGGGTGCCCCCCAAGGGACTTTTGTCACCTTGTAGTGGTGGCCGGTGCAGAACTTCAGCAGAGTTTTTCTCTCTTTTTCTTTCTCTCAGATCTCTTTCTGATCTTTTTTTTCTGATCCTCTGATTTTCTCCTCTTTTTTCTCATCTTCTTTCCGATCTCCATTTCAATGGAATGCTCTCCTATTTATAGGCCTTTGGTAGCCATTTAGGAGGGTTTATGAGCCTTAATGGCTTTAATGGGAGGAGTTACAAGATTTATTTCTTGATTTTGTAACTCCTTTTTCCTTGAACCTGATTGGCCGATGGAGATTAAGGGCTTTTAATCACCTTAATTACCATAATGGGAGGAGTTTCATGGTTTAAATGCCATGAATCAATTGACTTGTAACTCCCAAATGCTTGCTTCTGATTGGGCCGTCCAAAGAAATGAATTAATGACTGCAATAAAGCTAGTCAATTAACCACATTAATTGGTCGCCGAGCAGTCGAAGAGTCGCGGGCCATGCCGTGTCTTCTGGAATTCTTCTGGCGATGATCATCGATGGATCTACATGCTGATCGACATCGGATGAACATGTAACTTCAGACATTGATAGCTAAGAGTGGGCCGGTGACATCTGTCTTGTCGATTTCACGATCGGTCGGACAGAAAGTGCACTTTCTTGGTCGATCGGTTGGCGATCTTGGAGCGATCAATGATGATTTTATGCTTTTGACGGCGGATCCGAGATGTCGTCGGATATGAGTCAATTTAGAGCACTAAAAATCACATTTTCAGGAAACCACAGGGGCCAAAGTGCGCGAAAAGCGAAAAAAGACGGAAAAACGGGTCACCGGCGGAAAATCCGGTGACCCGGACCTCCATGGTCGCAGGGGCCTGCGACCATGGGCCATGGTCGCAGGGGTCTGCGACCCTGGGGGATTTTTCCCCTTCGGAGCCCGTTTTGCGGTCGTTTTGAGGTCTTTTTCGTCGCCGTTTTCTTCTGTATTTTTCTTGACATTTCTTCTCATTTATTGGCTTGATTTCCCTGTAGAAAACTTAATGAGAATCCTTGCATTTTTAGAGTGCAAAGTTTCCAATTTTCCGGGAAAGCCGAAGACTTTGTCGCGTAGAGCTGCTGATTTTCCGCCAGAAGCTGAAACTTGGTCAAACGATGTCGGAATGACCTGAAATTTGAGGTGAAGCCTCCTGAGCAATAAATAAGACCAACCATAGGCTTTTGTTTGAGTTTTGAAGCCGTTTGGGGTCCCGTCGATGCTTCACTTGATTTTGCTGCGGGGAAAATGCCGAGCTTTGATATGTGGCCAAACGATGTCCGATTGACCTGAAATTTGACGGGGAGCCTATTGGAGTCATTTTGAGACGTTCCATGGGCTCCGTTTTGGATGTCATGGTCCTGGGTTGCTCCACCGCCGGTAGGCTTGATTTTCTCTCGGAGCATCAAAACCTGGTCAAACGTTGTCGGAATGACCTGAAATTTGACGTGCAGCCTTTTGGAAGCATGTTGAAGCCACTCATGCACTTGGTTTGATGAGCGAAGGCTTCGGTGGTTCCCGCCGCCGGGAGGCTTGATTTTGCTGCTCGAGCATTGATGGAGGGTCAAACGTTGTCGGTTTGACTTGAAATTTGGCATAGAGCCCTTTTGGGACATGCTGGAGTCATCTGTAGGCTTTGATCGAAGTTTTGACGTCTCCGATGATGTCGCCGCCGGGAGCTCCCGTTTAGCTGTCGGAGAAGTGAAGTTAGGCCAAATGTTGTCGAAATGGCCCGAAACTTCATGTGTACTCTTCTCTTGGCTATCTTGAAGGATCTTGCAGTTTTTGTTTGATTCTGACAAGATTTGATTTTTTGGAGAAATTGCATTGCCTATTTATGGCAGGTTGCGACTTCATGCAGCTCTCTTGATGTTGAAGTGGCAAAGTGACATTTTTGGTGTCAACATACGCCACTCGCTGCCGTTTCATGTGTTTCTTATGTGATTGAACATGCTGTCTATTGCTTGATGGATGGTGGTGGCGTGGAATGGAATGAAACAGTGAGGAGGTGGAATGTGGTGAAGGCGGAAATCGAATGGGTCTTGTGTTTGTGTTCTCATTTGATGCAGAATGGGCCATATGTACGGGTGAATGTAAAGGTTAAACTATGGTTATTCATCATTACTTGCATGACCCATCAGATGAATGAACCATCATAATTTTTGAGCTGTGCTTTCAGCATACTGGGTTGCAGAACTTGGATGTGAATGAATGCCAACACACAATCAGTCCACCTCATCAATTGATATGCCTAATTTCTTTCATTCTATGCATTTGACCCAATGGGATCCAGTGGATGCTCATAGTCTTGTGGTTGAGCTTCAGTAATCCACATTCATCTTATATTTGTGGAGAAATAATATGTAATATTGCCTTCTTTTAAAAAAAAGGTATTATTGCCTGATCTAGCCTAAGACCATCTGCATTTCAATATACATGGGTCATATGTTTGGCTTGCATGTGGGAGATCCAAACCGTGAATGTACTGTGTATCCAAAATAGGATTTTTGAGGAAAATGAGGATGGTAAATGTAACATTGAGCAACTTTGTTCTTGCTTAGCTATCCATGTTCAATACTGAGAAAACATTTTAGGATTGTATGGTCACCTATTTTTGAGCTACAGGGTCCATCCAAGGTTGGACCTGCCAGATGAACTGTTTTGATCTTTTATTCGCTTGTTGTGTGAAGTCAAGTCACCAACATACTTCTTTAAATTAGAAAAGGGGAAATGAAAAATAAGTGGCTAATTTTCCTATATGGGAAAAGACCTGTTTTACTACTTTTCTCTTTAATCTCGATTTTTCTTTGTATTAGGGAATTCAGAAGGAAACAGCAATAGCAATTCATCAGGGCCTAATTGCAATGCCTCCACAAGGAACAATAAAGGGTACTTTTCTCCCAAAACCACTCTTGATTTGTGTGTTCATGCACTTGAGTGTTGCATATCTTCACCATTGCTCTCAATGTGCATGTGCCTCTGCATATGTGGTGTATCAAACAACTGCCCCTGGTGTCTTTGTGTTGTTTGTGTTCTCTCACATTCTAACAAATATGAATCTGTGGTAAAAAGGATATATTATACCACTGAAACTCCCATGCTAAGTAACTATGCTATTTGACCTACAATTGTTATTGGTAATTCCAATGTTAAATTAGTCATAATGGGTTCAATTTAAACTGAATAAGTTTTTCTTTTTTAAAGATGTTGGATAGTTTTCTTTTTTTAAGATGTTGGGTACTTTGCTTCATCCTAAAACTGTGCTTTTTCTGTAATTTTTCTCTTTTTTATCGTTATTTTCCACAACCGTTCATTCCCATTTCCCAACCTCTTTGTCTCTATACCATCCTTTCTTTCTCTCCTCTTCATCTTTGTACCCCACTCTTAACTTTTTTCCTCTTCATGCATATGTGCAGACTTGACTTTTCCCTCCTACATTGGAACCCTCTTCCTAAATCGAGCTAAAGAGAAATAGATGGAGGTCTATAGTGGCAAAGCAACTGGGCCGACATTTTCAATCATTGAGAGCCCCTTCTGTACCTTGTCCTCAAATCTGGTTTCTAAAAATGGAAATACAGGTAAGATCTCATCCTCTCTCTCAGATTGATATTTATTATATGATTCGTCTTGTGAAAATGCTGAGGTTTGTATAGATCTTCTCTGTTTATTGATTGCTTTTTGTGAATAAGGGATTTTTACACAAAGGATTGTACAAATCTCTCAATTACAGTCGATCTTACAAATCATTTCCCTTTCCTTCGTGTACCTTGATGTGAAAATAGGAATTTGTATTTGATGCTATATTTTAGCAGTTATTTATTTATTTATTTGTAAAAAGAATATCATTTTACCGATCGCTTGAGTTTGTTTCTCGATTAACATAAGCTATTGATTTCATTGTAGCTAGAAACTGTATGGAGACATTCTTATAAAGCCAGTGAGTGGAGGCCTTATATAAAGAAGAATCTTGGAGCTATGAATAATCA
Source organism: Umbellularia californica (assembly GCA_028538565.1). NCBI lineage: Eukaryota > Viridiplantae > Streptophyta > Magnoliopsida > Laurales > Lauraceae > Umbellularia > Umbellularia californica. Next base: position 79,192,441 of record JAPQWN010000006.1, on the reverse strand, counting down.
CTACATTTTTTCAGCTTGTAAGTTTTAAAAAGGTATTTCACTTGTCACTAGATTTGTAACATGAACATTTGAGCTAAATTTCTTGTATTCACATGGCAAATCATGTTATACTATTGATCCTGATGGCCTATGCAACATTGTCCTCATGTTCTAATGGTTGCATTTTTAAAGTTTTCTTAAATGATCATTGGACTGGTGAGATTTTCTTTGATTTACTTAATCATTCTGAGATAGAAGAAAATCAGCTACAGTGGAGGCACCTATACTTGCTGAGATTAAAAAAAATGACCTATAAATAGCTGCATTCATGTCCTTGTCCTCATGTTCACTCTGGCATACTGTCTGAATTTTATATTATGTCCAATAACCATCTTTTCAATATAATGTTCATGATGCAAGGGCAAATTAATTATATTATTAGCATTCCAAATCCTAAGGAATTTAGTTTTCTGCCTTTGGTGAGATGCCTTCGTTGTATTTAACATTATGTGTCTAATGAAGGATTGTTTGTTACATTTTAACTACATATTATATTTTCAATTTTTGTCTATCTTGCACAATTTAGGGCTTGTTCAAGTCACTGTTTATTCCATGTCTAGCATCTAGAACTTAAATTGACAAATATTGTCAATTCTGTTGCATGAAAGGACTGCACTTGATGAAAAACAGATTTTATGATGCCATGGTGTAACGGTGTTAGCAGAAATCACAATGTCCGTCACCTTATTGCCTGATGTCCATGGCTTCATTGAAGATGCTTTATGAGCTTCTGTTCTTGCGATTTGGGTTAAGCTTAATTAACTTCCATGTGAGAGAGTTATTACCAGAACATGAGAATGCTAAATCTGCAACCGGACATGGGTCTAATTAGCATTTTAACTCATTTAAGTCTTTCGAGGGTTTTTTTTTTCACTGCTATGATCATATGACTCATTACACTTATACATCTTCTATGGCCACAATGGTTGCATTCTAAAAGTTGTGCATATGACATTCTTAATCATATGTTAATCTTGCTAATTTTTTTTATGCAAATTGAATGAAAATTGAAAAAAAAAATTTGTTGAAAGAGTCCATGCAGCTAAGATGCAGCCAACATGAAGGCCAAGTATGCAGAGTAACAGATTGCTATATGTTAAAATGGGATGCATGAAGTTTTTTAAAACAATGGCGCAGGTGTTGGAATGGTGCAACAATGAAATCATCATATATGAATATGTAAATTTTCATTGGCATTTGAATATTGATCCAGAGTAGAATGTTACCATTTGTTTTAATTTTGTAATGGTAATCGTAAAGTGCTTTCAATGTTGAAAGGATGTTTGAATATTAATATGAAGTGGAATGAATTTTCTTGTTTCATTTTTTGATGATTTTGGAATGGAAATGGATGTTAGGTGTGTAATAGATTTGGTTTTGGATAATGGAATTAGCAATTTCAATTTATTCATGTGACACACAGGAAAAGAAAATCAAAAATCAAATAAATAAAAAAATTATATTAAAAAAATATTCCCGGCGAGAAAAAACGCCGGCAAAAAAATCTGAAAAAATAATTTTCGTAAATTGTAAATCTTTTCCCGGCGCAAAATAACGCCGGTGAAAGTTTTTCTAAATTTATTTTTGAAAAAATAAACCACTTTTCCCGGCTCAAAATAACACCGGCGAAAGTTTTTCTTACATTTATTTTTGAAAAAAAAAAACATCTTTTCCCAGCGAAATAAACCTCTTTTCCTGGCGACATAAAACGCCGGTAATGTATAGGCTTTTGCCGGCGCTACCTCTTTTTCGCCGGCAAATGTTATTACCGGCGAACTTTTCCCGGCAGATTACCGGCGCAATAGAAATCGCCGGTAATACCTTTCGCCGGCGTTTTAGGGACCTTTACCGACGCTTATTTAGCGCCGGCAAAAGTGCAAATTGTTGTAGTGCTTTGAACCACAAGTAAGTAGTTAAGTGCTTTTATAGAACTTTCAAGTTCTATTGGTTGGTTAGTAAAGATTTCTAGCATAAGTGGCTCATAGGAGTTCATTTGCATGTTTCATGGATTAGGGTTTTTGTTTGGAGGGAGTTTGTGCTTAACTGATTTATGTGGTGTGCTTGGATGTCCTAAGCGGAGGACGGGATTTATCGCTGTGTAGCACTTCGCTCACGAAGAGGTCGAATCCACAGAGAACGGACTAAGGTTTCAGCTCTAGAAGACTTCTTTTGGTCTAGAGTGACCAACTTTTGTTCAAGGGTTGAATCGATTCTAGGCTAAGGACTAATTAACACTGCAAAACTAATTGAAATTGTTAAGCTGAGAGATGGTTCAACCTAGGGTTCAATTCACCCGGGATTACATGATTTCATCTTCCTTTCCATTACACAGGTTAGAATTTGCACAATCCAATTCTTACCTGGAAAATTCCTTCGTAAAAATCAAATATCAATCCAAGTGAATAATTTCCAAAGAGATTCTAAACGTTCTAATCAATAACCTGAGAGTCGTCGACCTAAGCACCAATTGTATCACCCTAGATGAACACAATTGGTAAAAGGCTTAACATCTCAGTTGAGATTTCTGAAAACAGAACATCAATGGAAATTATCTTTCATCATTAAAGCATGATCAGGAAGAATAACCATGTAAAACCCAGGGTAACTTCCCCTTAGATTAAACCATCTGAGATTCTACCCCTCCATTAATGGAGAAGTCTAAATACAAATTAAATGAAAGCAAGAGAATAGAAAGAACAATATTAAAACATTACCTCTATCGAAAACTTGAATTAAAAATGAAGGATTCTGTCTTACTACATGTGCTTAGCAAACTTGAACAATGATTTTCAATGGAAAACTCCCTATACATTCATCTATCAAAGGAGGAAAGAAAAGGGGGCTGGGAAACCAATACTATTCCCAGATAACCCTAAATGTCGAGTTACAATGCTTTATATAGGTCCCCAAAACTTTAATTACAAAAGTGCCCCAAAAAGTGAAATCCGAGTGTTCTACCGGTAGAACTACCGGTAGAACGAGTGCACAGCTGATGTCCATCTCTCTGCCTGATTTTCAGCCATTTCTACCGGTAGAAATTGCGGTTTAACCTTTTCTACCGGTAGAAATTCCGGTTGGACGAGTAGAACTCCATGCCTTCAACTCACTGGTTGAATTTCAGCATTTTCTACCGGTAGAACTTGCGGTACAAGAAGTTATACCGGTAGAAATTCCGGTAGAAGAGTGAAATCTCATTTTTTCAGCTTTCTGTCCAATTTTTGGACATTTCTACCGGTAGATCTTCCGGTTGGAGTATAGAAGTTCAATTTCTTGCTTTTTGTTGCTCAATTCTTCGAAGTCACTTGATCCTTCAATCTGCACTTGGTCTATTCATCATCCCAAAAGCTTCATTCTTCACTAATTTCCTGCAATTGACCAAAGACCAACACTCGTGCAAAATTATATGAAATCAAAGGAATTAAACACGAATGAAGGTGATGGAAGGGAAATTAAGTCTCTAATTACTTAACAATTAGGTACTTATCACACCCCCCAACTTGGACTTTGCTAGTCCCTAGCAAATTAAGAAGAAGTTATCTTTTTGTACAGATGATTCTCAATTAAACATGGAAATACATGACTTATGCCCAATTGATGCAAATGTCTAAGGCCATGAAAACATTCAATCAAGATGTTCAATTTAAAATGAGTTAGCCATCACATCCAATTTGATTCCAAATCTCACAAAAGCACATCACTCAAGTAACTGTCACACATTTGAACGAACATATCCCATAAAAACTAATCTCACGATACTATCCTAACATCACACACATACAAAACAACACAAGAGTAGCATATAATTCAAACATGCATGCCATGTTAATGGAAGTAATGACACAAAAAGATTAATCAAGGACTTTAGGATTGAATTGAAAAGGGTTATCAATGAAAGTTTTAAGACCAAATGGGGCATGGCCTTACATGGCTTGGGTCAACTACCCCATGGCCATGCCCATCACAATTCACTTGACAAAAAATGCAAAATGAGGCAATTGAAATACCACCCGCTGCTAAACTAAGACCAACCATCACCCTAGACAATTCATTCACTGACTAGTTCTTCAGTATCATCTTCCCCTTCATCTTCATCTTCATCTTCATCTTCATCTTCCTCATCATCATCTTCTTCTAACTCTGCCTCTCTTCCTGCTGCAGCATCACCATCACCCTTAGGCTGGCTCGGGCCTGCCTCTGCCTCTCTCTGGGGTGACACATATGGCTCAGCTCCTTGTGATACGGTAAACTTCATCAGATACTCCTGCCGGGATCTCTGCTTCTCCATTTCTTGTCGAATCTTTTTCTGCCCATCTATGCAGTCATCCACCTTGCACCCAATCCACTTCAATAAATCCTTCATATAAGTCTGAAAAGATGAACCCTTCACTTGCTTTGGAAGGGACGAAGAGGGCTGAGCTGCTGCTGGAGAGTCCCGTTTTTGTGATCGGGCTTTCACCATGGTTTTAACAGTGATTGCCCCCCTATCACTAGGCAGAAGCCGGTCATCTGGACCTTTTTCCACCTTCTGATCCAAACATATCTTAGTGATGAGACAAGGGTATGGGAGGGCTGCCTTAGCTGTGCTCTCTTCCGGGTATCTCCTCATCTGATTGTATATGAATTGAGCTACATTCAGCCCTTCATTTGGGCTCCAGATTACCCAAAGCAATTCCATCTCCTTCCTTCCCAGCATCTTCTCATCACCTCGAGGGAAGATGTTGTAATGCATGATTTTATTCAACATTCCTGCTTCCCCATTCAAATTCCCAACTGTGGTTGTCCCTTCTACCACAGCTTCTTCTCTCAACACCAATTGGGCATAGGGAATTTCCAAGGAGACATTTTGAGGGTTAGGGAATGTGATCTTCTCCCTAGCCACAGGGGTGTATCCTAGGACTTTTGCAATGATATATTGGTCCACCCTAATCCTTGTTCCATTCACCATGGCAACAATTTACTCACCCCCTGCTATAACAAGCTCCATAGACTTGTAAAATTGACGAACGAGGTTAGGAATATACCCTGTGAATGCAGTGTCCATATACTCTAGTTTGCTGCTAATTATTGCTCCGAAGCACTCTCCATTCCCAAGTTTCCCCACATCAACTCTACGTTCGATGACAAAGGCCTTCTTGTCAACTTTCTTCTCCCATTTGATTTGATCCGCAGTTTTCTGAGGAGGAGGAGGAGAAGACTCCCTTGGTCTTTTTTCTGCCCTTCTCTCACTTCCCCCTGAAGTGCTTCCCTTGGATTTCCTTACTTTGGCAACTGCTCCTTTCTTTGGTGCGCCCCCAACACTCGGATTTTTTGTTCTTGGCATGGTTAGGGTTTTGGAGAATAAGGAGGGTGGAATGTAGAATGAAAAAAAAGGGTTTGTGGAGGAGAGATGATTGGAGTTGATGAATGTATGGCTAAAGGGGGAAGGTTGAAATTTTCGGCCAAAGTGGGTTTCTTAGGGTTTTGGAAGGTTTTAATCCGATGAAGGAGAGAGGAATGGAGATGGGATTAGAAGTTTGGACGAGTTTGGCTGAAGATTGGGTGGATCAATGGAGGATTTGGAAGTTTGGGGCTAGGGTTTTGAGAAGGAAGGTGTTTCCGCCAGAGAGAAAGGTGAAGGAAGAAAATGAAATGAAAACAGCATGAGGGCAAGATATATAAATTGAGTGCCTGGGCCCGCATTTTCTACCGGTAGAACTACCGGTAGATAATGTTCTACTGGTAGAACTACCGGTTCTGTCATAGCATTCAAAAGTCCACACTCTCTGCCAAAAATTCCAGTTTTTGAACCGGTGTTTCTACCGGTACTGCTAACCATTTAGCATGTTATACCGGTAGAAATACCGGTAGAATTTCCTTTTCCTGCACATCACTCCTCTGCCTCAATTTCCATCTTTAAACCGGTGTTTCTACCGGTACTGCCGTTCATTCATCATCATTTTTCAAACTTTTTTTTTTTTTTTTTTTTGAATGAATGAATGACTACAAAGCCAAAACTTTCTTCCTCTGATTTTAATATCTGCAGTCGTAAGCCTCACTTATAGTCCTTCGAAGCGACTCATTAACGAATTTCACCAACTATGCAACGGGCTACTGAAAGAGCAGAAGTCTCACTGAATCCATCTTCATAAAATGCCTTCATTTCAGCCACTCAAAAACTCCACTACAAAGGAATAGAAGCTCAACTCCACTGTAAAGTTATTCTTATACATATCACAACCAAATCCAATTTTCAATAGGCACCCATTTTTCACCTGCAGAAATTCTTCAAACCCCCCATTCCTCCTCTACACCGGTCCCCTAAGTTTTAGCACAAGAATAATAGGATAAGGAACATGGCTCAAAAAAAAGGGTACAAGGGTGACGCTTTTCTGGTTTCATAGACAACAAAATTTCCTTGTATTAACAGTTTGTGCCACCACTTCCAAAAGAGGTAAAATGAATGCAATTCAAAGCTACAAAAGTGTGAATTTGCAAGTGTGTGGAATCTAATCTATCACTCAAGCACTCTAAAAAAAAACAAGGGATATGGTATGAATTCAATTTAATGTGATGATCAACTCGACAATCATTCAAAGACACCTAGTTATCACAGAGGGCATAAATCATGTAATTCACGGTAGTTGAATCTCCAAATGAGAATTTCGATGAAATGAAAGCAAGGCTTGGATTAACACTTTCTAAATACTGAAAAATGAACTATATTCATGTATGAACAAGTATCTATAAGCATGAATGAATTTCATGCCTCTCCCCCCCAACTTAAACAAAACATTGTCCTCAATGAATAAAAGAACTAAGAACAAAGGGAAAAGAGAGGAATGAAGTTACCAATTTACCAAGGTTGTTGTTGTAGAACGAATAACCTGCCAAGACTTGACAGCAACCATTGGTTAGAAACAAAAAAGGGGTAAGCACCGATGGCGTACCCAAAAAAGAATTTCCACTTTTCATTGGTCTTTTAAAGTCAGATTCCAAGACATCACACGAAAGAACGATGTGATACGGAGTAGCATCATCCGCTATTTATTTGAAGATGCAATTAGGCCAATCATGCACACAAACAAGATAAAGACATCAAACAGAGAAAAACAGAATGCATGCAAGCTGGCACAAACAAAGTCAAGGAAGATTAAGAACTAGTGGGTTCCGGATAAACCGGATCCACTAACTCTTCCACAGTTTCATCTTTTACAAAATTCTCAAGAAATGGCTTAAGCCTTTGCCCATTAACTTTGAAAATCTTACCATCATTTTTATTAAAAACCTCAACAGCACCATGAGGGTAGATTTTGTGCACAAAGTAAGGCCCAGCCCATCTTGAACGCAACTTTCCCGGGTGGAGATGAAGTTTTGAATTATATAAAAGGACCTTTTGCCCCACCTCAAAGTTTTTCCTCACAATGTTTTTATCATGAAAAGCCTTGACCTTGGATTTGTAGATATTAGCGTTCTCATAGGCTTCTCTCCTCATCTCTTCTAATTCGGTCAATTGGAACTTCCTAAGGACACCTGCCTTGGGCAAGGAGAAATTTAAAGTCTTGAGAGCCCAGAATGCTTTATGCTCAATTTCGACCGGAAGGTGACAAGTCTTGCCATACACAAGCCTATACGGAGACATCCCTAAAACTGTCTTGTAGGCCGTTCGATAGGCCCATAAAGCATCAGTCAACCGAGTTGACCAATCCTTCCTATTAGGATTCACAGTTTTCTCTAAGATGTGCTTGACCTCCCTATTGGCTAATTCGGCTTGCCCATTGGTTTGGGGATGATAGGCAGTGGACACTTTATGGGTGATCCCATACTTGGCCATCAAGGCCGCGAAGGGACGATTGCAAAAGTGAGTGCCCTGATCACTAATTATGGCTTTCGGCATCCCAAACCGAGACAGAATATTTTCCTTCATGAATTTGACCACAACCTTGTGGTCATTGGTCTTAGTGGGAATAGCCTCTACCCACTTAGACACGTAATCTACAGCCAGAAGGATGTAGAGGAATCCATACGAACTCGGGAAAGGACCCATAAAATCTATACCCCAGCAATCAAAGATCTCTATGATAAGCATGGGCTGAAGGGGCATGGCATTCCTCTTGGAAATAGCTCCTAACCGCTGACATTTAGGACAAGACCGACAAAACTCATGGGCATCTCTAAAAAGTGTGGGCCAGAAGAAGCCACACTGCAAAATCTTTGCAGTGGTCTTTCTTGATGAGAAGTGACCCCCACACGCCTCAGTGTGGCAGAATGACAAGATACTCTGTTGTTCCGACTCAGGGACACACCTCCTAATAATCTGATCAGCACAATACTTGTAAAGATAAGGATCATCGAAAGCGTACTTTCTCACCTCCACTAAGAACCTTCTTCTCACTTGAGAAGTCCAGTCAGTAGGAAGCTGCCCTGTCACGAGATAATTGACGATATCCGCATACCACGGACACGTCGACATTGAATATAACTGCTCATCGGGAAAAGAATCAAGGACCGGAAGATGGGATGACTTATCCTCAAACTCAAGTCGCGAAAGATGATCCGCAACGACATTCTCAACCCCCTTCTTATCCTTGATGGTGATATTAAACTCTTGGAGCAGCAAGACCCACCGAATGAGACGCGCTTTCGCGTCTTGTTTGCTCATCAGATACTTGAGCGCTGCGTGATCAGTAAAAACAACAATCGGAGAACCTATGATATAGGATCTAAACTTATCAAGAGCAAAGACCACCGCAAGCAGCTCTTTCTCTGTGGTGGTGTAATTGAGTTGAGCATCATTCAGGGTTTTGCTGGCATAAGCAATGGCATAAGGGACTTTATCTCTTCTTTGACCCAAAACGGCACCAATGGCATAGTCACTAGCGTCGCACATCAACTCAAACGGAAGACTCCAATCCGGGGCTTGCATAATAGGTGGAGAAGTGAGGCACGCTTTCAAAGCGCTGAAGGCTTTCTCGCAAGCCTCGGTCCAAACAAATGGTGCCTCTTTGGTCAAAAGATTGCACAAGGGGCGTGCAATAGCGCTAAAAGCACGAATGAATCGCCTATAGAAACCACAATGACCTAAGAAGGATCGGATATCTTTGACACATTTGGGTGAAGGTAATTGGGAGATCAATTCCACCTTAGCCTTGTCCACTTCAATGCCTCTAGGAGAAACTATATGGCCTAATACAATCCCTTGTGTCACCATGAAATGACACTTCTCCCAATTCAGGACTAACTTCTTCTCCTCACATCTTTCTAGGACTTTTTCTAAATTTTCTAAACACCCCGCAAAGCTATCTCCAAAAACAGAAAAATCATCCATGAATACCTCCAAGAAGTCCCCGACCATGTCATCAAAAATACCCATCATGCACCTCTGAAAGGTGCCCGGGGCATTGCACAACCCAAAGGGCATGCGCCTATAAGCGAAGGTCCCAAAGGGACAAGTGAACACGGTCTTCTCCTGATCCTCTAAAGACACTTCAATCTGATTATATCCTGAATACCCATCCAGGAAGCAATAGAAAGTATGATTTGCAACTCTTTCTAAGACTTGATCAATGAAAGGAAGAGGGAAATGGTCCTTCTTCGTGCTGGCATTAAGCTTTCGGTAATCGATACAAACTCTCCACCCCGTGGCAACTCTAGTAGGGATTAATTCTCCTTCTTCATTAGCCACAACAGTTACCCCTGCCTTTTTAGGCACTACCTGTATAGGACTCACCCATTTACTATCAGCTACAGGATAGATAATCCCAGCATCAAGCAATTTCAGAATCTCCTTCCTAACCACATCTTTCAGAACAGGGTTTAATCTACGCTGGGGTTGGCGGGAAGGTTTGACATCATCCTCTAAATGAATCCTATGGGTGCAAATCAAGGGACTAATCCCTTGTAGATCAGCTAAAGTCCACCCAATTGCTCTCTTGTGCCTACCTAAGACCTCTAACAGCTGGGTCTCTTGGTGTTCCTCAAGAGAAGAGGAAATCACCACAGGATATGACTCGTCGACACCAAGAAAAGCATATTTTACCGAAGAGGGTAAAGGCTTCAACTCAAGCGTAGGGGCTTCCTCACTACTAGGCATAGACTTAGCTTCCGATTTCGGAAGCTCTTCAAATTTTGGTGCCCAATACGCAGCACCCTTGACTTCCTCAACCTCATCTAATAGAGAATACAAATACTCTACCTCAGGGGATTCAAGAAACTCCCTCTCCTCTTGGGTCAAGAATGTCTCTAAAGGATCTGAATATAAGTGTGTGTCCACATGTTCTTGAACCAAACTCTCTATTAAACTCACCTCATGTATCTCTGTTGACACCAAAAATGTCACTTTGCCTCTTCAAATCAAGAAAGCTGCATGAAGTCGCAACCTGCCATAAATAGGGAATGCAATTTCTCCAAAAAATCAAATCTTGTCAGAATCAAACAAAAACTGCAAGATCCTTCAAGATAGCCAAGAGAAGAGTACACATGAAGTTTCGGGCCATTTCGACAACATTTGGCCTAACTTCACTTCTCCGACAGCTAAACGGGAGCTCCCGGCGGCGACATCATTGGAGACGTCAAAACTTCGATCAAAGCCTACAGATGACTCCAGCATGTCTCAAAAGGGCTCTATGCCAAATTTCAAGTCAAACCGACAACGTTTGACCCTCCATCAATGCTCGAGCAGCAAAATCAAGCCTCCCGGCGGCAGGAACCACCGAAGCCTTCGCTCATCAAACCAAGTGCATGAGTGGCTTCAACATGCTTCCAAAAGGCTGCACGTCGAATTTCAGGTCATTCCGACAACGTTTGACCAGGTTTCGATGCTCCGAGAGAAAATTAAGCCTACCGGCGGCGGAGCAACCCGGGACCATGACATCCAAAACGGAGCCCATGGAACGTCTCAAAATGACTCCAATAGGCTCCCCGTCAAATTTCAGGTCAATTGGACATCGTTTGACCACATATCAAAGCTCGGCATTTTCCCCGCAGCAAAATCAAGTGAAGCATCGACGGGACCCCAAACGGCTTCAAAACTCAAACAAAAGCCTATGGTTGGTCTTATTTATTGCTCAGGAGGCTTCACCTCAAATTTCAGGTCATTCCGACATCGTTTGACCAAGTTTCAGCTTCTGGCGGAAAATCAGCAGCTCTACGCGACAAAGTCTTCGGCTTTCCCGGAAAATTGGAAACTTTGCACTCTAAAAATGCAAGGATTCTCATTAAGTTTTCTACAGGGAAATCAAGACAATAAATGAGAAGAAATGTCAAGAAAAATACAGAAGAAAACGGCGACGAAAAAGACCTCAAAACGACCGCAAAACGGGCTCCGAAGGGGAAAAATCCCCCAGGGTCGCAGACCCCTGCGACCATGGCCCATGGTCGCAGGCCCCTGCGACCATGGCCCATGGTCGCCGGCGACCATGGAGGTCCGGGTCACCGGATTTTCCGCCGGTGACCCGTTTTTTCGTCTTTTTTCGCGTTTCGCGCACTTTGGCCCCTGTGGTTTCCTGAAAATGTGATTTTTAGTGCTTGAAATTGACTCATATCCTCCGACATCCGTCAAAATCACGGGTCAACCTCCAAAAGCATAAAATCATCATTGATCGCTCCAAGATCGCCAACCGGTCGACCAAGAAAGTGCACTTTCTGTCCGACCGATCGTGAAATCGACAAGACAGATGTCACCGGCCCACTCTTAGCTATCAATGTCTGAAGTTACATGTTCATCCGATGTCGATCAGCATGTAGATCCATCGATGATCATCGCCAGAAGAATTCCAGAAGACACGGCATGGCCCGCGACTCTTCGACTGCTCGGCGACCAATTAATGTGGTTAATTGACTAGCTTTATTGCAGTCATTAATTCATTTCTTTGGACGGCCCAATCAGAAGCAAGCATTTGGGAGTTACAAGTCAATTGATTCATGGCATTTAAACCATGAAACTCCTCCCATTATGGTAATTAAGGTGATTAAAAGCCCTTAATCTCCATCGGCCAATCAGATTCAAGGAAAAAGGAGTTACAAAATCAAGAAATAAATCTTGTAACTCCTCCCATTAAAGCCATTAAGGCTCATAAACCCTCCTAAATGGCTACCAAAGGCCTATAAATAGGAGAGCATTCCATTGAAATGGAGATCGGAAAAAGATCAGAAAAAAGAGGAGAAAATCAGAGGATCAGAAAAACAAAGATCAGAAAGAGATCTGAGAGAAAGAAAAAGAGAGAAAAACTCTGCTGAAGTTCTGCACCGGCCACCACTACAAGGTGACAAAAGTCCCTTGGGGGGCACCCCCCCCCAAGGTCCTTGCCTTCTCCTGCTGCCTCCAATGGCTTAGACGTGGCTTTTCAGCCCGTCTACTTAGCTTTTTATTGGACATAGGACCTTCTCTTGGTCTTTGTCCTCTAAAAACCTGAGGTTATAGCCAAGCCAAGCGAATCAAGAGCATCTTCTGTTCTCATCTGCATGGATGATAGCGAAGCCCATACATGGCTTGCGACCGTCAATCTGAACGAGTCCCCCACAATCTCCTGAAAAGTTAGATCTTCCTTTTCTTGCTTTTCATTGTAATTTGTATTTTTCTAAAGAGACAAAAATCACAACTCTTGTCTTTCATTATTGATAAGAATTGTAAATCGGCTATAAACGCCAAAATCGGCTATAAATGCCAAACAAAATCGCCTTTCACGGCAAACCAAGAAAATGTCTCTTTTCTTAAATATTTGTGCAATGGAAAACTTGAAAGAAGTTGATTTCCTTTTTACTTGCGAAGGTTGATCTCCGGATTACCACTTGCAATTCCAAGTAAAATAGAAAATCTGGCACACCCACACAAAAGAAATGTTGATGCACGCCTCAGGGCCCGCCAGGGCGCGAAAGGGCCGGACCCGACGGACTCCCACGTTCCGCCGACCACGGTAGCCGCCCCAACGGCGCCTCGGAGCGCGTTCCATCAAGCTGGCACACCCGGTGGGACTCGTTCATTTGAGAACACGGTGCTTGGAAATGAAATATTTGCATACCATATTTTTGCTCTATGCTTATACTTCTTCTCTAGATTCCTTGGCTACTTTCTAGCTGGTGGCCTATGTTGGATTTTGCATCCTAAAAAAAAATGAGATGGGATTTTTTGGAAATTTCTACTTCTTTAAGTTTGTTTCCACTCTTTCTCTTTGCAAAAAAAAAATCAAAATAAAAAAATCAGCTTTCTTAGTTTGGATTCAAAATTGAGAAACTTTGATCCTATCCTATCGTTCTTTGGTGCTTGCAGAAATGTTGAGCCCGTTCGACTAAGGTTTTGGGCCATCGTTTCTCTTCGATGAGTTCATTAGAGATTTCAAAAAAAAAATATTAAAAAAAATAAAAATAAAAAAAATCAGTTTTCTTAGTTTGAATTCAAAATTGAGAAACTTTGATCCTATCCTATCGTTCTTTGGTGCTTGCAGAAATGTTGAGCCCGTTCGACTAAGGTTTTGGGCCATCGTTTCTCTTCGATGAGTTCATTAGAGATTTCAAAAAAAAAATATTAAAAAAAATAAAAATAAAAAAAAATCAGTTTTCTTAGTTTGAATTCAAAATTGAGAAACTTTGATCCTATCCTATCGTTCTTTGGTGCTTGCAGAAATGTTGAGCCCGTTCGACTAAGGTTTTGGGCCATCGTTTCTCTTCGATGAGTTCATTAGAGATTTCAAAAAAAAAATATTAAAAATAAAAAATAAAAATAAAAAAAATTAGTTTTCTTAGTTTGGATTCAAAATTGAGAAACTTTGTTCCTATCCTATCGTTCTTTGGTGCTTGCAGAAATGTTGAGCCCGTTCGACTAAGGTTTTGGGCCATCGTTTCTCTTCGATGAGTCTATTTGGGATTTTTATAAAAAAAAAAGGGACATAGACCACTAAGGTTACCAATTGCGTTCTTTGATCACGATTGATTCAAGAAAAGCCTTGTCCAGAGTGTGGAGACAGCTTGACTGTTCTAGGCAAGGGTCCTCCAAACGGGTTCATTAAGTAATCCTACCCTTACCTGGGGGCAATTCTATCAATTGAGGTTTCATAAGACCGGGTTAGGAGGCCTATGTGTACTCTCTCGTCTTTAAATCTTAAAAATAAAAAAAAAATCAAAAATAAAAAAAAAAGATTTTCAAAAAAAAAATCTTAAAAAATAAAAAAATAAAAAAATCAAAATAAAAAAAAGGATTTTCAAAAAAAATATTAAACAAAAAAAAAGATTTTTTTTAAAAAAAAAAAAAATGAAAATCTTAAAAAAAAAAATCTTCAAAAAAAAACTCTCGTCATTTTAGATTCAGATCCGAGAAATTGTGGTTCCTTCCCTTCTGGGTACTGGTGCTCGCGGAAATCGTTGAGCCCGTATTCGGATCGGAATACCATCTACTCTCTTTGATGAATCCAATCTTGACATTTCAAAAAAAAAGAGAATCCCATCTCGTGGATGCGATCTCCAACATTTGTGCATAGCAATACTGGTACGCCCTTTCAGGGTCTACTGTATCTGTGACCGGCACATTTGTAACTCCTACCTTATATTCTTCTTATCTCGAGCAAGCTCCGCTTCTCGATAAGTCGAATTTAGGTATACAATTGCTTCTAGCAGTCATTGGAACGCTCATTTCGAGCCTACCATGTTCGCTGTCAGAACAATTGTACCATCTATGGCTTTTTGCCTTCTTCATGTCGCTTGGGTCATATCCCTTGAGCGATTTGAAAAGACAACCATAGAAATTCCCATTTATGATCATCATATTCTTGTGATTACTAATGGATGTGGTCTTGTTTCAGAAATTTTGAAACTAACAATGGCAGCCTTAACCATTATCTTCGACGAGAACAAGCACCAACTCATGCTTCAACAGAAGCAAAGCACGCGCACCCATAAGCGCCCTGTCAGCTGCCGAAGCATCAACTCCCTCGGCAACTCTCTGAACTCCGGGTCGACCTCGACTCCCCGGACCATCGTCTTCGGGACACTGGGACCATTCCCACTTCCCGAAGAACAAGCTGCGCCTGCTAAAAAGCAGAAGATCGCCTCTCAACGTGTCACTCCCGTGACACCAAAGGCGAGCGCCCAAAAGCCCGAAGCCCGCGGCACCCCCGCGAAGCCTCGACCAACAAACAACCAGGTCTATCCCAAGACTTGGTCTCCAAGACCTTCCCCAAAACAAAGAAGGTCTCAAACATCCACCAAGCCAGCATACCTGGCCCCACTCAAGGAGAACCAGTTCTACCCTCTTGCCTACATGAAAGAGGAGAGACCCATCTCCAACCTGACTCCCAAGTCAACCCAGCATGAGCCGGCTTGTTCCTACAGGCCCAAAATCAGATCATGCATCACCAGGCCTCTCCAAGCACCTGCTAAGGCCTACACTCCTTCAGTTCGACCCTTCATCTCTACAGGGGCCGAACTCGAAAGGTTTAAAGCTTCGCTGCAACAGGCAAAGGACCGGGTCCGCATCCTGTCCTTGCCCAACCACAAAGAAGACAAGCTCGGCTGCTGCGCCCGAGGGAGCACATCCTTCATCGTCAGAGCCCAGCCGGAGCTGACCAAAGCTCAAATCGCTCGTCGAGCACGCCGCCGTGCGTCATATCGACAAAAGAGACTAGAGAAGCAAAGGACCCAGCCTCCTACACTTCAAGTCTCCCACAAATGGGTCGAAAAAGAAAGACCCGACCAAGTTGCTGCCGTCCATATGGTTGGAAAAACCAGAAGACGCCAAAAGTCAGCATAAAAAATCCATGTCCGACGTCCGGTGACCCGTAGCATCACCAGGACACAAAGACATCCCGAAGAATCTCCTGCCCCTTCCAGCCAAGGACGGGAGAGTAATCCTTCATCAAGCTCTTCATCAAAAAGAATGAGCCCCAGCTCGGTCACCAGGACGATTTCTTCGTTCGAATCCCGAGGGATGAACGTCTTGGCTACAAGTTCTGAGCCGCCACCTCAGAATCCACCTCGAGATGATGCGCTCACACGCATCCAGCAGTTGGAACAAGGCCAGCAGAGGATTGAAACTCTGATGGAAAACCTTCTCCTTGTCGTCCAAAATCAGGTGAACAATGAGCCTCCTCCAAATCATAGCAATAACGAGGGAAATGGAGAAGAAAATGAGTCACGCGCCCTCACCAAAAAGGACGTAGACAGTATCCTCGCCAAAGCAAAAGAAGAGGATATACTCAAGGAGAATGGGATCAAGCCACCATATCCTTTATGGATGGACTCGGTCCCGTTCCCCACAAAATTCAAACATCCTACTCTCCAAACATATACGGGGAAAGGATCAGCCAGACAGCACGTCATCCACTTCAAGATCTTGACGGGAGCTATCGCGGATTAAGATGCACTCAAGATCCGCCTCTTTGCAAGTACCCTAAAAGGTACGGCCTTCGATTGGTACTCCACTCTGCCGGAGAACTCCATTCAGAACTGGGCTATGCTGGAGACACGCTTCCTGACCCACTTCCAAGGTGAGGATCATCCTGTTACTATGGCTCAGCTCTGCAGCCTAAAACAGGGAGAGAATGAGTCAACTTATGACTTCATTCACAAGTGGAAAGCAATGGCGTACAAATGCTCAGATGTACTGCCACAAGCGTCGCTAGTCGACATCTGCCGAAACAACATGAGAGCTAAAATCCGCTCCATGATCATCGGCAATAAATCAAAGAACCTGGGGGAACTCCTGGAAGCTTCCATGGAAGCTGAAACGGTGATCAAAGACCTCAACAGTCAGAAATCATCAAAGAAAGAGCCGACTGCTGTTGCAACCTCTAAACCAAAGAAGAAGGAGGTTCTCAATGTGCAGACTAAGTCAGCTCCTCAGCAACCAAAGAAAGCTGAAAATAGAGCTGCAGGTAAGAGACCTGAACTCTCTGATGCCTTCAAAGAGCGAGTAGAAAAGAAATATCCGTTCGATGAAGACGTCGAAGAAATCTTTGAGGCTCTCCTAGCAAATGGCAAACTCATTTTGCCAGAGCCCAAAAGACCTGGAGACGTTGGCAAAACCAATGATCCTCGGTACTGTCCATACCACCAGATGGTCTCGCATCCTCTCAATCAATGCTTTGTTGTGAGAGAGAAGATAAACGAGATGTGGAAAAACGGAGTCATCACCTTTGACAAAAACTATGGGACCGCCTCCGTCAACATGGTGTCATATGGACAAACACCAAAGTCACCGAAGAAGAAGATCACTACTTCCTTCAAGGTGATAAATAGAATTCAAACGTCCGAAGTGTTGGTTCCTTGCCCGACACCAGACGGACAACCCATGTGGGTACATCCAGATCTCCTGGAAGATGAAAATTGGGAGATCGTCAAAACAAAGCCGACCGCTCAGCAGCGAAGGCAGGCTAGGAAACATCTCCTCAGGCTCAAACGGCAAGAGAAGACCCAGCCAAAACAAGAAGTTCATGAAAAGGCAGAGGCCTCCTCTACCACTTCACTCGGGGCAACAGAAACGTCCCCTCCAGAGACTTCAAAGGCGGTAAGAAACTTCACTCTTAGTGATTTCATGCCACCTCAATTCAAAAAAGAAGCCATGCAGGGGGCATCATACTCTTGCAACTCGGTAGTTGGATTCTCCATTGATGGATACGAGTCCAGCGACACCGACGATGGATTCGAGCCCAACTACACCGATGAGTGGGAGGAATCTCTTGAAACAGGAGAATATCTCTCCGATGAAGAATGGGTTCCTGAAACTCACCTTATGCCAGTAATCTGGTATAACCCCTTGCAACCACAAGGATCCTGGTCTGATGATGAAGAAGACCAAGAGGCTGCACAAGAAGATGCTGTTAACCCAGCACCTGTCATTGCTCCAGTGGAAATCAACTATGTTGAGCCACACGGAGAAGACGAAGAAGAGGATCTGGCTCCCATGCCTGATCTTGAAGAATATGCAAGGATCTTGCAGCGTCTCGCTCTAGAACAAGAGCAAGACCGCGTCAACGAGATTCCTCACAATCCAGAGCCGGAAGTCCCTGAAGCCCATCAGGTACCTCCTCCCTCAACTCCTGAAAATGGAGAACATTGCTGGATTGACGATCCTCTTACATCCGAGGATGAGTCTGACTCCGAGCAGGCAACATCTTCTATCAGACCTTCCTGTAATGTAATATATCAGGATTATAGCTCTTCTGAAGCGTCGTCTGATGAGATTACCTACACTCCGACGACGCCTAGCAATGTATCCTCTAGAGCTACCTCGTCTCACGTGACTTTCACAGAGATGACACCCTCTCAGGTTTCTTCTCCTGAGACTGTGACTTCAGGATACACATTCTTCCCGACTCATCATCATGAAGAAAACCCAACTTGGGGTGATGGATGGGTCAACGAAGAAGAAAAGCTGCTGGATGCTGTTCAGGACTTGCTCCCGGAAAATGCTCCGTGCAACACAATCACTGAGGATGGCAACTCTGCTGCAGATACATCCCCAGTAGATGAAAAACGACAGCCTCTTGATCCTGAAGACAATCTTCCAAACGAAGATCCTTCTCAAGAAGCTCTCGAAGTTGGTAGAGGCACCCGTTCGGGCCGGGACTACCACAAAAATTACAACCAATCTTCCTTTACTTATGTAAATCCTTCGGGAAAAGATGTTGTAAGCGCCCCCAGTGGCAACAATGATGAACATGCAGGCCCTAAGGAGGCTTTCAAGTATGACTTGGTTGAGCACTTCAAACACATACCTGCACGTCTTCACATCCTAGACTTATTGCGAATGTCTCCACGCACTCGTGATAATCTCATATCAGAATTACAAAAACTGAATGAGGATGTCGACAAACATGCCCCACAAGTCCTCCAAATTGAAATGGACTACCGGGTCAAAAACTCAGAAACCTCCTTAAAAGAAGAAAAAGAGAAAAGCGAGGGATCATGCATCCAATGCCTCTCGGTTCAAAAGGCAGCCAGTGCAACCATCGCCTTCACTAAGGAAGACCTCCTACTTGGCGAAGCAAGGCACAACCGACCCCTGTACTTTACAGGGTACATCAAAGAAATGCCGATACATAGAGTTCAGATCGACCCAGGTTCTGCACTCAACCTTATCTCCACTTCGGCTCTTGAAGAGTTGGGCATCCCACCCAGCAAGCTAAGCTACACATCTGTATCTATCTTTGGATACGATGGGAGCACTCAAAGGCCTATCGGCAAAATCAGGTTCAAATTGCAAATCGGTGATCTTATCTCTGAGGTCACTGTGTATGCAATAAAAACCCCCTCATGCTACAACATCCTTCTCGGACGTCCTTGGATACACGAAAACGGTGTTGTCCCTTCAACTCTACATCAATGTATCAAGTTCGTCGGCGACGACGGCATTGTACATAGTGTCTTTGCGGACAGAAAACCCTTCAAAGGTAAAGAAGTCCACTTCGCAGACTCCCAGATGTATGAAGGAGAAAAAGAAGAAGAGGAAACAGCACCCCCTGCTGAAAATCTCCAGAAAGATAAAGGCAAGGCTCCTCAAAAATCACCGGAAGAAAACAAACCCTCCGGCAAATTAGAAGAGAGTAGTCAATCTCCCTTCGTTATCTCCCTCAAGAATTCAAAACCTTTGGTCATCACGACTAAAGTGAAGAAGGCGAAACAAAAGCGTGGGGGCAAATTTGTTGTTTCTCTCGTGTCTATCATGCAAGACACAGACTCGGACTCAGAGCCAGAAGACGATGCATCGTCAAGCCAAGCTGACACTCAGCAAGTTCAGCCTGCTCTCACTCCGATGGAGACACCTGCTGATGTAGAAGATCCTACGTCTGCTACCTTTGTTGTTCCGGCAACATCACCAAAGCAAGGACCGATCTTCTTTCATAGATCGGATGCTTCTTCATCAAGTTCTCTGCTGGAACCTTTCCAAAACGAAGGTATGCCTCAACTATCTCTATATAGTCCTGTGGCACAAGCTATCATGAAGAAAATGGGCTTTGACGCTCAGAACCCAGTCGGTTTGGGAGAAAGACGCGGTATCCTCACGCCATTGGAGCCCGCCTTGACCAAAAGCCAGCTGGAAGATTGGAGACTCTACGGATATGTAGAAAAGTCTTCACATGGGTTAGGATATGATCCTGATACCCCCCTGAGACAGTTGACACAAAAGCTTAAAAGTCATTTTACCGACCAAGCCTCAACATCTCAAGTCCACGAAGACATCGATCTCCCTGGATATCTCTTAAAGAGTTACCTGACAAAGATCCAGGAAGCTCATCCAATTTGTACGGTTTCTCTGATGATGAAGAGGAATCGCCCGATAATACAGACTTGTGCTATTCTGACCCAGAAGAACCCTCGTCTCCAAAAGAAATACCAGACTCAACAGGCGATTGGGACTATCTCATAGCAAGCCTTGAGGGGATCACCAATCAAGAAAATCCATGGAAAGGAACAGAGCCTTGGTCTGGTAATGCAGTTGAAACTCCAGAAGGTTTCGTTGAGTTGGAAGCCTCCGAAAATATTGTGGAGGAACCACCTTCGAACCTTCCGACAGAAGATCCTGTTGAAAAGATAGACTTGGGAACACCTGATAACCCACGTCCTGTATTCATAAGCAAGAATATAAAGGATGATGAGTTACCCGAGTATATCGCTTTTCTTCGTGAGTTCATTGATTGCTTTGCATGGTCCTACGCTGAAATGCCTGGTTTAGACCCCAAAATAGCAGTCCACAAACTCAATCTTCAAGAAGAAATCAAGCCTGTCAAACAAGGCCAAAGAAGATTCCGTCCAGATGTGATGGATAAAATTGAACAAGAAGTTCAAAAACTCAAAAGCGTTGGCTTCATTCGTGAGGAACAACATCCAGAATGGTTGGCCAACATTGTCCCCGTGACAAAGAAAAATGGGCAGATCAGGGTCTGTATTGACTATAGAGACCTGAATGGCGCTTGCCCTAAAGATGAATTCCCGCTCCCCATACCGGAGGTGATGATTGACAATACCTGCGGATTCGAGCGAATGACATTCATGGATGGCTTCTCTGGTTACAATCAGATAAAGATGCATCCCGAGGATGAAAAACACACTTCATTTCGGACTCCATTTGGCGTGTATTGCTACACTGTCATGCCATTTGGTCTGAAAAATGCTGGTGCCACATATCAGAGGGCTATGATGAAAATATTCCAAGATATGCAGCACAAGACGGTCGAATGTTACGTTGATGACCTCGCCGTCAAAAGCAGAAGAAAAGAAGACCATCTCAAAGATCTTCGGGAAGTCTTCCTCCGACTTCGCAAACACAAACTGCGGATGAATCCTCTAAAATGCTTCTTCGGCGTCTCGTCGGGTAAGTTTCTCGGATTCCTTGTTCGGAAAGCTGGAACAGAACTTGACCCCATAAAAGTCAAGGCTATTCTAGAAATGCCCTCTCCAAGAACCCTAAGGGAACTAAAAGGGCTTCAAGGGAGATTGGCCTACATTAGACGGTTCATCTCCAATCTTTCGGGGAAATGCCGTCCATTCTCTCGATTGATGAAAAAAGGTGTAGACTTTGTCTGGGATACCGACTGCGAAGCCGCATTTCAAGATATCAAGTCATACCTGACCAAACCTCCAGTGTTAGCTGCCCCTGCCACTGGAAAACCATTCATCTTGTACACAAGAGCCCTTGATCACTCTCTGGGCGCTCTGCTTGCACAAGAGAATGGTGAGGGAAAAGAAGCTGCTCTATACTACCTCAGCCGCATGCTAGTAGGTGCAGAGCATCGCTACTCTCCAGTCGAAAAGGAATGCCTTGCAGTGATGTTCGCCGTACAAAAGCTACGTCACTATCTGCTTTCCAACACAGTCTACCTGGTCTCGAGGATCAACCTCTTGAAGGTCCTTGTCACAAAGGCCGGTTCTCTCAATGCCCGACTGGCAAAATGGTCCATCCTTCTATCACAATTTGATATTAGGTATGTGCCACAAAAAGCAATCAAAGGCCAAGCTCTAGCAGATTTCCTCGCAGAGCATCCATTGCCTAAAGATTCACCACTCAGAGATGATCTCCCAGACGAACCTGTCTACAACGTGGAGACTTCCTCACCAAATGCCTCCTGGGACATGTACTTTGACGGTGCAACCAGGACAAATGAAAACAGAAAGCTGATCTCGGGAGTTGGCATCCTCTTTGTTAGCCCCGACAAATGCATGATTCCACACGCTTTCTCGCTACTGGAATCATGCACAAACAATGCAGCTGAATACCAAGCTCTGATCCTAGGATTGGAACTCGCCATCGAATCCGGTATCACTATGCTGGAAGTCTTTGGAGACTCTCAACTGATCGTCAACCAGATGAATCAGAAATATGAAGTCAGGAAGCCTGATCTGCTGCCTTACTACAACAAGGCACAATCGCTTCTGCAAAAGTTTTACATCTGCAACATCACCCACATTCGTAGAGGTGAAAACATCCGTGCAGATGCCCTGGCCGGACTTGCCGCATCAATGGCGATCCAGGAAGGGGAAAACATGCAAATTACAGTGAGTGAGAGAAGGATCCTCCCTCCTCTTAACACACACCAAGCAGTTGCTGAATGCCACCGAGTGGTTGGAAGTCGGATCTCTATCCTTCAAACTTCAATCGGCGACTGGAGGGATCCGTTCATTGATTACACTATGTTCGGAATCCTACCTGAAGATCCAAAAGAACGGGTAAGCATACAAAGGCGAGCCCCAAACTTTCATTTGGATATTCCTTCAAAAATCCTCTACAGGAAATCCTTCAACGGAGTACTTCTACGCTGCTTGTCACAACAAGAGGCCGAAGAAACACTTAAAGAAGTTCATGCTGGTCTTTGTGGAGCCCATCAGGCAGGTCCTAAGCTCTATGATCAGATAAAAAGGTTAGGTTACTATTGGCCTACCATGGTTGCTGATGCAATGCAATTTGCCAAACGTTGCCAGCTATGCCAAGTTCACGGAGATTACATTCACATGCCTCCGGAATGGCTGCATCCTACAGCAATCTCATGGCCTTTCGAAGCATGGGGCATGGACATCATAGGTCCTATCTCTCCCCCTTCAGGCAAAGGTCATCGCTTCATCTTCGCCGCAACGGATTATTTCTCCAAGTGGTCAGAAGCATTTGCGTTTAACGAAATGAAGACCTCATCAGTTCTTCAGTTCCTGCGCACCAACATCATTTGTCGTTTCGGCATACCCAAGAGATTCGTCCATGATAACGGGCCACAATTCCGGGATCATCGATTCTATAGGTTTTGCGACAAATACAAAATCCAAAGCTGTCCTTCGACTCCATACAATCCGGCAGCAAACGGATTAGCAGAAGCCTTCAACAAGACACTCTGCAAAATCCTCAAGAAAATGGTCTCTAGTCACAAAAGAGACTGGAGCGATAAACTGTCTGAAGCTTTGTGGGCCTATCGAACCGCCGTTCGAGGACCAACCCATAGCACACCATTCTCCTTGGTCTATGGATGCGAAGCTGTCGTGCCCCTAGAGGTACAAATTCCTTCTCTGAGGGTATCTCTACAAAATGACATGACTCAAGAAAGCAATGTCAAATTGCGACTCCATGAGCTGGACAATCTCGACGAGAGACAGCTCGAAGCTCGACAAAGCATTGAACTTTCCTAAGCACGCATGGCAGGATCTTTTGACAAAAAGGTCAGGCAACGCGCCTACAAAAAGGGTGACTTGGTTCTTGCGGTAAAAAGACCAATGGTCTTCGCACACAAATCCAAAGGCAAATTTGAACCAAAATGGGAGGGACCCTACGTCATCGACAAAGTCTTCTCTAACGGCGCATATGCCCTCCTAAACATGGAAGGCGACAGATGTATGCTGCCTATCAACGGCAAGTTCTTGAAGCGGTACTACCCTTGAAGACTTACCCAACTGGGTAAGAGCAATGCCTGTATGGCCAAAACCTGTTCTCAGGTACTCGCTCGTCAAACCCACTCTCTTTAGAATTTTCATATCAAATGTCAAAATTTCTAGAGATTCAAAAACAATGCTTACTTTCATTGTTTCATTGTCCAAAAACAAAAAAAAAAAAAAAAAAAAAAATCCAAGTTTAGGAGCCTCTCCCTGACTTGACCAAAACTTTCGATCCTTGAACCAAAATTCATGGTTTGAAACAAAAATCCGGATTCAGGGATTTCCACCCTAGTCCACCTTACCTTTTACCGCCAAATGGTTCTAGGTCAAAATTTACGACCCTCGTGTCTTTAAACAAAAAAAAATGGTTTTTCAAAAATCGTGGGGAAACGACATCAAAGTCAGTACCCGCAAAACAAAAATTTTGAAAAAAAAGCAAGGAAGCGACATTCCATCGATACTTGCACCCAAAATCGCAGGGAAGCAACATTTCGTCGATACTTGCAAAATCCAAAAACCGTGGAGAAGCAACAAACCAGTTGATATCCACAACCCAATTTCAAAAATCGTGGAGACACAACATTTCAGTTGATATCCACAACCCAAATTTCAAAGGTTCGAGAAAACCTAAAATCGTGGAGAAGCAACAAACCAGTTGCTATCCACAACCCAAAATTACAAATGGTTCGAGAAAACCTCAAATTTCAAAAATCGCGGAGAAACGACATCAAGTCAGTACCCGCAAAACCAAAAGTCTTGGGAAAAGCAGGGAAGCGACGCTTAGTCGATATTTGCACCCCAATTCGCGAGGAAGCGACATTCCATCGATACTTGCAAAACCTAACCCGCGAGGAAGTGACATTCCATCAATACTCGCAAAACCGAATGAGCAAGGAAGCGACATTCCATCGATACTTGCAAGACCATTCAGCGGGGAGGCGACATTTAGTCGATACCTGCATTTTGAAAACCAAAACTCGGCTATAAATGCCAAAATCCGGCTATGAATGCCAAAACAAAAATTTCCGGCTATAAACGCCAAAATCGGCTTTCATGCCAATAAAACAAAACTTGGTTTTCAAAAAAAAAATCGGCTATAAATGCCACACACAAAAAAAAAACCTGACTCTCATGTCAAACCGGCTATAAATGCCACAAATTGGCTATCAATGCCACCAAACCGGCTATAAATGCCACCAATTGGCTATCAATGCCACCAAACTGGCTGTAAATGCCACAAAAATCCGGCTTTCATGCCAAATTCGTTTCCCCTACCAAAACAACCATTTGACAAAAGATTTTCACAAAATGACAAAGCTTTTGATCAAATCCCATTTAGCAATCGCTTTCATCACAAAAAGATTTGAGTGAGCGTAGGGAAAACAAAAAAAAAGGTACCAAAAAAATACATGTGGTACCAAAAAAAAAAATAGAAAGTGTTCACAAGCACTAAAAAAAAGAAAAGTACTAAAAAATACATGTGGTACCAAAAAAAAAAAGAAAGTGTTCATAAGCACTACAAAAAAAAAAGTACCAAAAAATACATGTGGTACCAAAAAAAAAGAAGAATAGTTTCTGCTACAAAAAAATCAGGAGCTTAGCCAAAAATGGTCTCCAGCCAAAGCTTCAGCTCCTCAAGCAAACTTTTGGCATCAGCCGTCAAAGTTTCCAAGGCACGCTTCTTCAGGAACTTGCCATGAGATGCTGGCGAATGCCGTAACCCTTCTTTTACACCGGGAAGCTCTTCCCCAGCAGTTTGCCATCGTTCGTTTTCTAGAGTCCTCCTCTCGAGAGCTTGACCGGCATCTGCAACCCTGCGGATCAGAGTACTCTCCCTGTCACGAGCCTCTGTTATAGCAGCCCACTTAGCATCGACTTGTGCCTTCAAATGCTCAAGACGTTTCCTGGCCTCCTCAACTTCCCTATCAAGGACGTTAAGGTCATGCCTCAATCCGATGATGGCTAGCTCTTCCTTGTTCTTCTCCCGAACTAGCTGCTTCTTGCTTTGTGTAGCCTCATTCAGGTCAGACTTAGCCTTA
The DNA here is from genome assembly GCA_028538565.1 of Umbellularia californica. Classification (NCBI taxonomy): domain Eukaryota; kingdom Viridiplantae; phylum Streptophyta; class Magnoliopsida; order Laurales; family Lauraceae; genus Umbellularia; species Umbellularia californica. Next base: position 79,166,546 of record JAPQWN010000006.1, on the reverse strand, counting down.
TCAGCAGGGTCCAAGAACATCTCCTTGAAGAATTGGTCGTCAGGGAAACCCATGGTCTCAAACCATTTGTCACCCAGTGCAATGATCCTATCAACGATCGCCCTGGCACCTGTGACATCCAGACCAACCTCTTCGGTGTCGGTCAGAATCTCCTGTACATGTGGGATCATGCCAAATCCTGCCTCCAAGTGTCCAGAAAGGAGAGTCTTGACCCAAGAACTCAAAACCCGAGCCAGCACCTTCTTCGCAAATTGAAGAGACGAACTGGATGAAGATTCACCCTTCTCCACTGATCGGCTGCTCATGTCATGTCCCATTGGAAGAGTAACAAAAGAACTCTTTCCACTTGGAGCCACTGGAGAGGGAATCTCAACACGAGGCATCTCCTCAATCATGTCAGAACTGGTCTCTACCTCCGGATCGACCTCTGGCATCCCTTGCTCTGGTTCTGAAGAAAGCGATGGACTCTCTTCTGTCACTTCAAAACCTGCAAATGAAACACAAAAAGGTATGAATATGATCCTGTTCAAAAAAAAAAAATCATCAGGGTCATCACTACAAAGTACCTTCTTCGACGACTGGCGGGACACTCTCTTCCTCCATGAACTCATCAGAAGCATCATCAACATTTGCGTCCATTGATGGTTCAAAGTCATCGGAATCCTGTGGCAAGTCAGCTGACAAGAAAAATGTTAGCAAATCAAGTCGCAGGCAAAAAAAAAAGAGAAAAGGGACACACGTGAAAAAAACAAAAAAAAAAAAAAAAAAAAAAAAAAAGAGAAGAAGAATAGAAAGAAAAAAAAAGAGAAAAAAAAAAGAAGAAAAAAAAGAAAAAAAAAAAGAGAAGACACTTTTTTTTACCATCCTATTTTCTACATAAAGTTTTCTTGAAAGAAAAAGAGAGAAAACTTACTTGAAGCCATTGATGGAGAAGAAGAAGGAAAAAGCTTGAAGATCCTTGAAGAAGAAAAACTCTTGGCCTTGGAGCTCTCTTGAGATTGTTGCAAAAGAAAGCAATAAGAGCAAGAGATCCTACCTCCCTTTGCTTTTATAGGAGAGAGCAAATCAAAGAAGGAAACAAAGAAGAAAGGTAAGTGTTACTAATTAGTAACCTTACCAAAAGAGAAGGAATTAGAAAGATTCTTTCCCAAAAAAGAAAGATGTCTTTGAGAGATTTTCTCCCAAAATCAATCAATGAGAGATTCTCTCCAACAAAATAGGAGATTGGAGATTCTTTCCCAAAAAGAAAGATACCTTGAGATATTCTCTCCCAAATTAAGGGATTATGAGAGATTCTCTCCCATAAAGATATTTTTAGATATTCTCTATCCAAATGAGATATCTTTAGATATTCTTTACAAAAATGGCCCCACATGAGATCTAAGCCATCCTAAAAAGCTTAAGGTCCCATGGGCTAGCCCATATGAGCCAGGTTTGACCACCTAGGCACTAAAAAAAAAAAAAAAAAAAAAAAAAAAAAAATGGGCTTTTAGTCAGAAAAAATCCCTCTTACCAAGAGCATACAAAAATGGTTCCATGCCTCTTCTGAGTTGATTGAACCATACAAAAAATTTTCAAGCCCCATGAGCTTCCAAAAATCAAACCATCCAGCCTCATAAACCAAATTGAGCCAAAATCTTGAAATTGACATTTCACAAAAATCCAAACCACTCCAATGGACCCACACAGTCCCAAAGAGTGACCAAAAACCAAATCCTGGTCCCCTAACTTGCCACATACAGCTTGTTAGGTCACAAGACCAAAGCCAAAAACCAAATCCTGATCCCCTAACTTGCCACATACAGCCTGTTAGGTCTACAAGATCAAAACCAAACCGATCCCCTAACCTGCCACATACAGCTTGTTAGGTCACAAGGTCAAAAACAAAAGCCCAAATCCACATCCCTGATGTCATCTTCAAAACTTTGCCTCGAGATGGTACTTGATTCCTTTCATTACCATAAAATTCCCCTGGAAGCTCAAAGGCTACTATACCAAAGGAAAGATTGCTCAAAGACTCTTGGTCAAGACACAAGCTCTCCTTCAAAAATCTCTTCGAGGCACATCGACTACAAAAGTCAAGCAATTCGTCGCTGTACCTCGAGGGGGCATTTGTTGACACCAAAAATGTCACTTTGCCTCTTCAAATCAAGAAAGCTGCATGAAGTCGCAACCTGCCATAAATAGGGAATGCAATTTCTCCAAAAAATCAAATCTTGTCAGAATCAAACAAAAACTGCAAGATCCTTCAAGATAGCCAAGAGAAGAGTACACATGAAGTTTCGGGCCATTTCGACAACATTTGGCCTAACTTCACTTCTCCGACAGCTAAACGGGAGCTCCCGGCGGCGACATCATTGGAGACGTCAAAACTTCGATCAAAGCCTACAGATGACTCCAGCATGTCTCAAAAGGGCTCTATGCCAAATTTCAAGTCAAACCGACAACGTTTGACCCTCCATCAATGCTCGAGCAGCAAAATCAAGCCTCCCGGCGGCAGGAACCACCGAAGCCTTCGCTCATCAAACCAAGTGCATGAGTGGCTTCAACATGCTTCCAAAAGGCTGCACGTCGAATTTCAGGTCATTCCGACAACGTTTGACCAGGTTTCGATGCTCCGAGAGAAAATTAAGCCTACCGGCGGCGGAGCAACCCGGGACCATGACATCCAAAACGGAGCCCATGGAACGTCTCAAAATGACTCCAATAGGCTCCCCGTCAAATTTCAGGTCAATCGGACATCGTTTGACCACATATCAAAGCTCGGCATTTTCCCCGCAGCAAAATCAAGTGAAGCATCGACGGGACCCCAAACGGCTTCAAAACTCAAACAAAAGCCTATGGTTGGTCTTATTTATTGCTCAGGAGGCTTCACCTCAAATTTCAGGTCATTCCGACATCGTTTGACCAAGTTTCAGCTTCTGGCGGAAAATCAGCAGCTCTACGCGACAAAGTCTTCGGCTTTCCCGGAAAATTGGAAACTTTGCACTCTAAAAATGCAAGGATTCTCATTAAGTTTTCTACAGGGAAATCAAGACAATAAATGAGAAGAAATGTCAAGAAAAATACAGAAGAAAACGGCGACGAAAAAGACCTCAAAACGACCGCAAAACGGGCTCCGAAGGGGAAAAATCCCCCAGGGTCGCAGACCCCTGCGACCATGGCCCATGGTCGCAGGCCATGGTCGCCGGCGACCATGGAGGTCCGGGTCACCGGATTTTCCGCCGGTGACCCGTTTTTTCGTCTTTTTTCGCGTTTCGCGCACTTTGGCCCCTGTGGTTTCCTGAAAATGTGATTTTTAGTGCTTGAAATTGACTCATATCCTCCGACATCCGTCAAAATCACGGGTCAACCTCCAAAAGCATAAAATCATCATTGATCGCTCCAAGATCGCCAACCGGTCGACCAAGAAAGTGCACTTTCTGTCCGACCGATCGTGAAATCGACAAGACAGATGTCACCGGCCCACTCTTAGCTATCAATGTCTGAAGTTACATGTTCATCCGATGTCGATCAGCATGTAGATCCATCGATGATCATCGCCAGAAGAATTCCAGAAGACACGGCATGGCCCGCGACTCTTCGACTGCTCGGCGACCAATTAATGTGGTTAATTGACTAGCTTTATTGCAGTCATTAATTCATTTCTTTGGACGGCCCAATCAGAAGCAAGCATTTGGGAGTTACAAGTCAATTGATTCATGGCATTTAAACCATGAAACTCCTCCCATTATGGTAATTAAGGTGATTAAAAGCCCTTAATCTCCATCGGCCAATCAGATTCAAGGAAAAAGGAGTTACAAAATCAAGAAATAAATCTTGTAACTCCTCCCATTAAAGCCATTAAGGCTCATAAACCCTCCTAAATGGCTACCAAAGGCCTATAAATAGGAGAGCATTCCATTGAAATGGAGATCGGAAAAAGATCAGAAAAAAGAGGAGAAAATCAGAGGATCAGAAAAACAAAGATCAGAAAGAGATCTGAGAGAAAGAAAAAGAGAGAAAAACTCTGCTGAAGTTCTGCACCGGCCACCACTACAAGGTGACAAAAGTCCCTTGGGGGGCACCCCCCCCCCCCCCCCCCCCCAAGGTCCTTGCCTTCTCCTGCTGCCTCCAATGGCTTAGACGTGGCTTTTCAGCCCGTCTACTTAGCTTTTTATTGGACATAGGACCTTCTCTTGGTCTTTGTCCTCTAAAAACCTGAGGTTATAGCCAAGCCAAGCGAATCAAGAGCATCTTCTGTTCTCATCTGCATGGATGATGGCGAAGCCCATACATGGCTTGCGACCGTCAATCTGAACGAGTCCCCCACAATCTCCTGAAAAGTTAGATCTTCCTTTTCTTGCTTTTCATTGTAATTTGTATTTTTCTAAAGAGACAAAAATCACAACTCTTGACTTTCATTATTGATAAGAATTGTAAATCGGCTATAAACGCCAAAATCGGCTATAAATGCCAAACAAAATCGCCTTTCACGGCAAACCAAGAAAATGTCTCTTTTCTTAAATATTTGTGCAATGGAAAACTTGAAAGAAGTTGATTTCCTTTTTACTTGCGAAGGTTGATCTCCGGATTACCACTTGCAATTTCAAGTAAAATAGAAAATCTGGCACACCCACACAAAAGAAATGTTGATGCACGCCTCAGGGCCCGCCAGGGCGCGAAAGGGCCGGACCCGACGGACTCCCACGTTCCGCCGACCCCGGTAGCCGCCCCAACGGCGCCTCGGAGCGCGTTCCATCAATCTCCTCATCATCTCCCAATTGGGAGGCAACATTGTAGATGTTCAGATCAAGGGTCATGTTTCCAAAGGTGATGGACATGTTCCCATTCCTAACCTTGATGACTGAATCTATGGTGGCTAGGAAAGGACGACCTAGAATGATAGGGGCTTGATCACTAACCCCTAGATTTGGACATGTGTCCAACACAATGAAATCTGCGGGATACACGAAACTCCCTATCTGAACTAACACATCCTTCAAAATCCCCTTAGGGACTCTAACACTCCTATCTGCCAACTGAAGTGTAACCGAGGTGGGCTGAAGTTCCTCCAACCCGAGTTGGAGGTAGACTGAATAAGGCAAAAGATTGACACTTGCCCCTAAATCACACAAAGCTCTCTCTATCTTCTTTCCCCCTATCTCTACCGAAATGCAAGGACAACCAGGATCCTTGAATTTGGGAGGAAGAGAACCAGAGATGGTGGTACTGACGTTGGCTGCTAGGAGGACCTTGTTTTGATGCACGAACTTGCGCTTGTAAGTGCACAAGTCCTTAAGATACTTCGCATAGACAGGAATGTGTTGGATAGCATCCAAGAGCGGAATGTTGAGCTTAACTTGAGAGAAAAGCTCCTTAAGAGATTCTGCAAGATCTGGTTTGGACTTACCTCTCAACCTCTGAGGGAAAGGAGCTCGGGGTTGGAAAGCTTGGACCTTAGGATCTTGAATGGTAGAAGTGGGAGACTCATCTTTCTTAATTTCATTGGACTCATTAGATCTCTTTGAAAGCTCATCCCTAGACTCAGAATTCTTAGGCTCCTCCACTTCATGCGAAGCAGGAGGTGCCATGGAAGTAGAAACATCGGGTTTAGATGGCTTGGGAGAGATGGTTTTATCAATGATCTTACCACTCCTCAAAATGGTGACAGCCTTAAGTTGCTCCATTTGAGCATCCGACTCACCGGAATCAGCCACAAAGTGCTGGCCTTGGACATTAGGGATAGCTTGGGTAGGCAAGGCACCCCTTGTGGTTTGACTAGCACTCCCCGCATTGGTAAGTGTAGTTAATTGAGATTTGATGTTCTCTAGGGTCCGGTTGTTCTGCTCATTGATGGAAGTCTGACTACTCAAAAAGGCTTGGAAGGTGTCTTCTAGACTTCTCTTATGGGGAGGCTGATATGGAGCATGACCTTGAGGGGGTCCTTGTTGCTGAAAATGTTGATAAGACTGGGATGGAAACTGCTGCTGAGATGGGAATCTCTGCTGCTGATACTGTGGGGCAGATTGGAAGAATTGCCCTTGACCTTGATTAGACTGAGGAAATTGCCCTTGATTCTGATAGGGCTGAGACTGAAAACTTGAAGAATTCTGATTGTGGGCTTGGGGTGGGTTGTCCCTCCACCGAAAATTGGGATGATCATTGTATCTAGGGTTGAAGTTCTGATATTGGTTAGATTGGAAAGAAGACTTCTGCTGGGGATTCACAGCATTGACATCAGATGGAGGGTTACCATGGAGTAACTCCTTGATGGAAGGAATGGTTGGACAATTGTCTGTACCATGATCATTCTGTGAACAAATTGCACACAATTGATCCACTTGGGCAACTGGTGTAGGATTAATCTCACTAACTCTTTTCAGCTCTAAACCTTCTATCTGACGGGTAAGTTGAGCTATCCTTGCACTCAAATCCTCCTTCTCACTCAAAGTAAACTTTCCTGCACTAGGAACACTAGGAAACACATTTGGAGTTGTTCTATCATTGGGATTGGTGGTGTCCCAAACCTGATATTGCTCTGCCAAACTCTCTAAATATGCATAGGCTTCATGAGGTTCCTTGGCACGGAAAGTACCATTGCACATCATATCAATGAACTGTTTGTTTGTTGAACTCAATCCTTCATAAAATATTGTAACCAACTCAGGAATGGTAAAACCATGATGAGGGACCAAGTTCAACGTCTCATGGAACCGATCCCAACATTGATGAAAAGACTCTCCCCCTTTTTCAGCAAAACTCTGGATATTTTTCTTTAAAGCAATTGTTTTCTGATGGGGAAAGTATTTATTATAAAACTCTCTTTGCAATTGATCCCATGTGGTGATTCTTACAGATCTCAGATTGTTCAACCAATTTTTGGCATTCCCTTTCAAGGAGAAAGGAAACAACCGAAGTTTGGCTGATTCTCTTTGAGCTGCAGGACACATGGTTTCAATTATGGCATTGAACTCTTTAACGTGCAAATAAGGCATTTCAGATGTCATTCCATGAAAGGTAGGGAGATGAGTCAAAATATTTTGTTTGACCTGATATGCAATTGCACCCTGAGCTTCATCTACAATGCAAGATGGAGCATCAGTCCACCTAGGGGTCAAGTAATCATCCATTGTCCTAGGTGGGACAGCTTGATTATGTTGATTATGGGGGTCATTATCATTCTGTCGATCCGCCATTGTTTCAAAAGAAGGGTCGGGCAGGGGAAGCTCAACAAAAATGTCGATCCCTGGCCAATCGGTTATAGGAACTTCTGTAAGATCTACTCTGACCAATCTGTTGTGTATGTCCCTACGGTAATGAGAGGACATATAACACAAACAACCCCAATTATCAAAATAATCAACTAATCCTAAAGGAAAACTAAAAAGAAAAGAATAAGAAGAAATACTCACAAAGCTGTTTTTACCTTAACTGCCGTTCCCCGGCAACGGCGCCAGAAATGCTTAACTGATTTATGTGGTGTGCTTGGATGTCCTAAGCGGAGGACGGGATTTATCGCTGTGTAGCACTTCGCTCACGAAGAGGTCGAATCCACAGAGAACGGACTAAGGTTTCAGCTCTAGAAGACTTCTTTTGGTCTAGAGTGACCAACTTTTGTTCAAGGGTTGAATCGATTCTAGGCTAAGGACTAATTAACACTGCAAAACTAATTGAAATTGTTAAGCTGAGAGATGGTTCAACCTAGGGTTCAATTCACCCGGGATTACATGATTTCATCTTCCTTTCCATTACACAGGTTAGAATTTGCACAATCCAATTCTTACCTGGAAAATTCCTTCGTAAAAATCAAATATCAATCCAAGTGAATAATTTCCAAAGAGATTCTAAACGTTCTAATCAATAACCTGAGAGTCGTCGACCTAAGCACCAATTGTATCACCCTAGATGAACACAATTGGTAAAAGGCTTAACATCTCAGTTGAGATTTCTGAAAACAGAACATCAATGGAAATTATCTTTCATCATTAAAGCATGATCAGGAAGAATAACCATGTAAAACCCAGGGTAACTTCCCCTTAGATTAAACCATCTGAGATTCTACCCCTCCATTAATGGAGAAGTCTAAATACAAATTAAATGAAAGCAAGAGAATAGAAAGAACAATATTAAAACATTACCTCTATCGAAAACTTGAATTAAAAATGAAGGATTCTGTCTTACTACATGTGCTTAGCAAACTTGAACAATGATTTTCAATGGAAAACTCCCTATACATTCATCTATCAAAGGAGGAAAGAAAAGGGGGCTGGGAAACCAAGACTATTCCCAGATAACCCTAAATGTCGAGTTACAATGCTTTATATAGGTCCCCAAAACTTTAATTACAAAAGTGCCCCAAAAAGTGAAATCCGAGTGTTCTACCGGTAGAACTACCGGTAGAAGTCGTTCTACCGGTAGAACTACCGGTAGAACGAGTGCACAGCTGATGTCCATCTCTCTGCCTGATTTTCAGCCATTTCTACCGGTAGAAATTGCGGTTTAACCTTTTCTACCGGTAGAAATTCCGGTTGGACGAGTAGAACTCCATGCCTTCAGCTCACTGGTTGAATTTCAGCATTTTCTACCGGTAGAACTTGCGGTACAAGAAGTTATACCGGTAGAAATTCCGGTAGAAGAGTGAAATCTCATTTTTTTAGCTTTCTGTCCAATTTTTGGACATTTCTACCGGTAGATCTTCCGGTTGGAGTATAGAAGTTCAATTTCTTGCTTTTTGTTGCTCAATTCTTCGAAGTCACTTGATCCTTCAATCTGCACTTGGTCTATTCATCATCCCAAAAGCTTCATTCTTCACTAATTTCCTGCAATTGACCAAAGACCAACACTCGTGCAAAATTATATGAAATCAAAGGAATTAAACACGAATGAAGGTGATGGAAGGGAAATTAAGTCTCTAATTACTTAACAATTAGGTACTTATCAGTTTGTGTCAAACCAAGCTAAGGAAAAAGAGGGTTTCTGCCACTAAGCTTCAAGAGAGGCAAGTATAAACATTGCTTGTGATTAGTGTTAATCATTGTAGAAGTTCATAAAGTTTTCATGGATTTTGTGCATTTCCATTGAGTTTTAAGAATTGTTTATGATTGGTTAAGATGGTTAATGGATGATTAGAAGTATTAATTGTGGATGGATGATGTATGAGGAGGGAACAGGAGGTTCTAATATCTATTGCAGGTTGTGGAAATGTAATGGAGAAAGGAGTAGAAGAAGGAAGAAGAGATCAGAAATTCAGACTGAAATTCTGATGGGTTCACTCGAGTGAATAGTGAGTCCACTCGAGCGAACATCTTTCTTTTTGAGTCTGCTCGAGCGAACCCCTTTCTGTTTAGTCCGCTCGAGCGAACCTGATTCTGGCCAGGACATTAATTGTGAGTGAAGTGGATTTTGGATTTTTGAATGGACTAGGAGTACTTCTTGTGACTATAAGTTCTCTCTAAATTAGTTTTAAGGCTAATCACGAGGTGAATTGAAACTATTGAGAATTAAGGACAATAAAGGAAGAGTTCCATGGGTGATAATAACGGGGACTATAATGCACACATTAAATATATAAATGTGATGTCCATTGAGAATAACACGTGCATTGGTAACCAAGGGTTACACCTAAATGGTTGTTTAGATTGAGATAGAAATCGAGTAGAACCATAAATGATTAGTAATTTTCTCACTGTATCGTTGTGTTCCAATCTAATGGGATCGGTGTTACTATTAGTCCATTCCTTTGTTGTGAAGGGAATTATTGAATCGAATTGAATCCATAAGTGGATTGCTTATTGGAAAGTATTGACTCTTGAGTTTGGCACGACCTAGCTATTGTATTGGAACTCTAAATGAGTTCAATGAATTAATAAACAAAACAAATGATTATTCCAACTGCAGTAGGTTGATTTGGGGGTGTTCTGGAGCTCCGTGGTGATGCCAGTTGTCCCTAGCCCGAACATTGATAAGTCCCACAATTCCGATCATATTTATGGGTACTGATTATGCCTTCCATTTGGAAGATGAATCATTCCTTTGAAGGAAGATGGTAAATGAAATGAATTGCAATGCAATGAAATGAAATGTAGTGAAATGAATGCTACGGTAGCGACCATCTTATATATGTCCATTAATTGACTTTTGTGTTCACCTATTGTCATTGTAGGGAGTATCTAGACTTGCCTGGAATTGGAATGGTTAATAAATAGATTTAATGAGTTCAGTATATGGATTAACATGTGCTATTACAAGATTGTTTATACATTATTGACCCGTCGCGTTAACTGGTGTTATTGATGGCATTACAAGCCCGATTGCCCTTGCCGGTCCCGCAGTGACCTCAAAGGCAGCGGAGGAGGCCGCTCTGGTTCCTCCAGGAGGATTAAATGAATGGAATGGATGGGTTACCATTTGATATGGATATCCGAGTGCGAGAAGGAGTTAGAACATTTTGAGAAATGTTTTGAGAATTTATTTTGTATATCCATTTTGAAATGTAATTAATTATCATCTACCTAGTGTTTTGAATATGCAATGATTTATAAGCAAATGATAGTCGTGATACATGTATAAAGGACGTGTATACATGTAAATCGTAAATTGTTATTGTCCAATATAAATGTTTCCACAAAATTGTGTATTTGACAGGAAATTGAGAATTTTATCCCTTGTGGATTCCGTTTTAACTTCGGTTAATTCGGAGTTTACGGGAGTAAGTATGGGACACAGCTCAGGATTACCGGACCTCGGGCCCGGGTCGTGACAAGATGCTGCAGTAAATCTGTTTGGATTGCTATGTTGTGACAATCATTATTTGGGCCTACTATACTTTATACACAGATTACTTGAAATGGGCTACACATTGCATGTTGACTTGCATATCAGTTGGAATTCTTGCGTCGAATGATTCTTGTACTTGTTGAAACAAAAAAAAATAGCTTACCTTCTTTTTTTTTTTCTCTTTTGAAACCAGATTAAAAATTGTAATGCTTATCACTTAATTTTTTTGGAGTAAGATTTTGGACATTAGTTATGGTGTTATGTTTGCATATTATTCTTCATTAAAAAAGTGGGTATTTATTTTAATGTATTTAAATATTTTCTTGAATCATGCCTTTTTTATGGGTTTTGCCTAGTTGATCACCTCATGCGGGTGTCAAATTTTGATGCATTTATCCATTCTCTTGCAACTTACCTGAGGTTTTTTTTTTTTTTTTTTTTTAATTGTGAATGGTAACCTCATATCTTTAATGCATTACACTTATCGTCGGGTCTGGATTTATCTTTTAACAGTCTTATCTCTTTCGTATTTATCCATTGTGAGATGATGAAAATACTGAAAATCCTGGACATTGAAGGATGGTTTAAAGTTTATATGGTGCATTCGGTCTCATTTCTTAGATTAGGTGGCTTTTAAAGGATAGCACTTCTTTCTTGGTTTGACACTCTAATTGCTAAGTAAATGTATTTTGCAAGTCTTGAACTGTGGATCTGAAACCAATCTTTATTGGCATAAACTGGGACTCCAAATGTAACCCGGAGATCAAACTAATTTAAATTGGGCATTCCAGCTGCATTGCTAGTGAAATTTTCCTAGGCTAATGGTGGTGTTAGAGACATCCTTTATATGCTTTATATCTATGCCACTTAACTATTTACTATTTAATCATTGGATTTGTCTCTGATTCAGACACCGGTAGACCCCACATTATTAATTGAAAAATTACTTAAAAAGTAATTATTGAATGTATATTGAATGAACATTATGTTATGAATAAATAACATTGACTGAATTCCATTAAACGGATAAACAAACGCTTCCTTTTGGAAGAACTGAAATGAAATGAAAACTATTGTAGTTGCCAAACTAGTAATTGCCATTACTGGACTTTGAATGCACAGGTTATTGTCATTGTATGGATTGTCTAGAATTGGATATTGATTATAGAATTATTTAATTGATAAATTGAACAGATTTAGTATATTAGAATGTACTATCATAGATTAATGTATACATTGTTGAACCGTTGTGTTCACTAGTATTATTGATGACATTATATGCCTAGTTGCCTGTGCCGATCTTGCAAAGGCCGCACCTCCAGCGGATGATGCCGCTCAGGTTCCTCTAGGAGGACTGATTGAATAGACTTGACGAAATCATTTCATTGATATCCGAGTGAGAAACTTTTTGAGAGAACATTGACCAAAATATAATATATAATCTCCGCTTTCATAACCCCTAAGAAAGCCTCGGTACATTGACAAAAAATTTCTTGACCCTGAACCCTGTCATTGGTTAACACAATGAACTAATCCGGTAAACTCGGAATACAAGACATAAACCCAACAATAGCTTTATTACCAATTGTTAGGAATTTTTAGGCAAAAATTCGCGATTAAAAACAAGCACACAAATAATCACACGACACATAGATTTATGTGGTTAGGCTAACTTATGTAAGCTGCTTTACGTGAAGAAGAACTAAGAACTGTGTTAGAGAACCGGATAACATCAAATTCCAAACCCCTACTCCCAAATCGGGAAACATCAGGAAGGACCTGGATTTGTGGCCTATCTCCCTTTCACTAGAGGAGTAATCCATGTCATTGGCTAATAAGATAATTCTTTTGGGCCTTAGGGCCTTACTGCTGTCCCTTTGAAGACCAAAATCATTTTTTGCCTTCCATATAGCCCACCATAAAGCTAGCAACCGGGTCTAGGAGAAGGGGCAAGCATAGAATAATTCAGTTGAGCTTGGTTCGTCCACTTATTCCACCATTCCACTAAGTTGTCGCAGTTGAGATTGTGCCATAACACCTCAAGCTGAAAACTACGGCAAATTGCTCTAGCAAAATCACATTGGAAGAGGATGTGCTCAACAAATTCATCTTTTCTTCATAAGCAGGACATAAGGAGTAAAAAAGTACACTTACTAATTAAATTTAGATTTAAGATCACAGGCTCTTTAGCAAGATAGACATTTCCAACCAAAAAAAGTTTAACTCTTTGAAGAAGAGGAAGACCCCACAAGTGCCTCCATTTAGTAGCAATGACTCTGCGTGTCTGTGTTGTGGGTGCTAACGAGTTTAAAGTGAGATCTTGTAGTGATCTCACTACTCCAAGACTAGTCCAAACCCCCTTACCCTCCTGATTATTTTTGGGGATATAAATTTTAGCGATTTCGTTAATTCCATATTATTTCTAGAGGTATTTCTAAGCTTCTCCATATTCCAGTTTAACTGCTTGGCTTAAAATTCTCGAAGGAAATTACTGCCCAAACAAATACGTGTGGGAGGAGGGGGGAAATAGGGAAACTCGTGGTTTTGAAAGGATTTGTTAGGTGTTTTATGAGCAAATCCCCCGGTAGCTTAAATGGTGAGTCGCCTACCATCCATTGAAGCAACTAGGGATTAATCTATAGTGCTGATGGTGAGGGACTTGTACGAACATTTGTGCTTGTGTGTGAGTAATTACCTTACCAGAAAAGGATTTGTTACTCAGTGGGATTTATTAATGAAAACATATATCTGAATTGCTTCGTGAGTTGGAAATGAGCTGAGTTAATTTGTGTCGAGTCAATCTAGTCTAGACAATATATACATTACCTTTATATATATGTAGGCGAAGGGTGCCTCGGCCCTTTGGGCCAGACTATTATCCCTTCGGGATGAGGGAGAGTCGGTAAATTCCCTGTGGCCCCAGTGTCGTAGCACAGTTTTAAACCCTCAACCTCAAGAAGCAAACCTTAGTACTCAGCTCCAACTGAATCTCAAGTACAACCTATGCCATTACCACCGTTGGAATGGAACAATCCTAACGTGTGGTGATATATTTGGGCCATCCAAGGATGTAGATTTTTCTACCTCCTGATTCTGCAAGCAAGAAGGAACCAATTCTCTCTTATCGGATAATGTTTATTCCACATCAATGATGAGAATCTCTTTAGAATTTTCCATCTCAACTAAATTTTAGGTACAAAACTCTTATTCTCATTGATGAATCATTTTCTCATACAAATATAACCTTCAAGCAAAATATATATATATATATATATATATATTTTCTCGTACTACCTTTATGATTGTGATTGGCATTGTTCCCAAGTGGGCCCGATGGGCGCTCTCCTAAGCTTCGCAATCCATGACAATATCTAAGTGGGCCTTATCACAAGTGATGAAACTATCCCATCTAGAGGTTGACTCGTAACTTACCATTGGAGGAGGTTATACTTTGGGGGATGGCCATAGGTACCCACAGACCCGATCTAGACCCATAAAAATAGAGTATTAGAACTTACTTGGGACCCATCTAATTTTTAGGTTTGAGCCTGGATCTAGTATTGTGCCCAAAGATATTCAGGTGATGATCTACATTCATTTCCTTCCATTAGACAGCTCATAATGTCAATTAAATGTCTTTACTTTATGGTTGTTGATCCATAAGCTTGACATTAACAATCTTGCTTATTGGTAAGAGTTGGATGGATTGTGCTCAACCGATCCACCCACAACTGAAAAAAAAAGTCCACACTTACAAACATATGAAGAAATTTATATTTTTTTATGGAAGGGAGGTGGGAGATGACACTATAATTTTTGAGATGCTGCACTGAATGCATCTAATGGAGAGTCTGGTTTTGGTTTTGCTATGTTCTTTAGAGGAACTATTATTGGTGCTGGTGCTACAAATGAACCAAAGAGACTTCTCCACCGAAGAACCGAAGTAAGCACAATTCTCTTTTAGATATAATCATCTAAAGGAAATGGTCGGGGGCGGACCCAGGATTTCATCGTGGGGGGGGGGGGGGGGTGAAGCTAAAATATTTAAATATATTTTAACAAATCAAGATAGATATATTTTTTTTATATTTTTTCTGGACATACATCCAAATTCAAGCATAATAAATATATTAAAATCAAAGACTAAATTTTGCATTAAAAATAAAACCAGGATCTAGTTGACATAAATAATTGTATTTTAATACATACCAACTTCCATAATCCATCAAAATGGAACTCGACGTTCTTTTCTTTAGTTCTTTCTTTCTTCCTATTAGAATGTTAGGGAATAGGGATAGAGACTTTAGGGTTGATGCAGAGAAGTCTTTCTTCTCAATATTTAAGACCCAAACAACCGCCTATGTCCATCTCAACCAAACAATGAGGAAGTGAATGGCTTAAGTTATTCATTGACAAATCAGGGGCTGTTAACTTAATTGCATTACAATTTACAAAGGGATGAATGACTTATGGGCTTCCCCTTTCTGGCTTTGGGACTTGGGACTTAAGGAGATGGATCAAGGCCCATTTCAATTTGGTCTTTATATATATATATATATATATATATATACACTTTGTGCAAACAATTAAGAGGGGGGGGGGGGGGGGGGTTATTATAAAATTATTATATAAATTAATTAAACCATATTAATCTTAGGGGTTAGTGATTTGATGGCCCCCCTGGGCCTACTACTGGGTCCGCCCCTGGAAATGGTGTTGACAAAGTTTGTTAATGCTTTTAATTAGTGCAACATGCCCGCATTGGTAAAAAAAAAATTACATATTTAAATAGGGATTTTATAAATATTTAAAGAAATTAAAAATTAATATTAACATATAATTCATAACAAAATAAAATTTAGATTAAACTTCAAAAACCAAAAGTTCAGAGGAAAAAATAAGTGAAATGATCCAATCAACTTAACTCGAGCGTGGCATTGGAAATCTAGTTTACTGTGGCTTAATTAGGATGGGGATACTGATATGAAGAATATGGATAGTTCCTAGATTAGGAATTTTTTAGGGATACTATTTACTACTATATGAAGGCATTTATTGCACTCTCCTCTACTATGCTTCTTATATTGATTTGACTCCTGTTTATATTACAGATGGCAAAGAAATCCAGGATATACAATGATACAATCCATATTGGTGGGTGAGATACATCACAGAAGCAAATTCTTATGTTGCTCAAATATGATAGAGTTAGGATTTCTTTTCCTTTAAGAAAAAAATTTTAAAAATAATTAGACAATTAAAATTATTATTAAAATTCTAAATAGCAAAATTTATTTTTAAAAAAAGTGTATCAGACTTACACGTGAACTATACAACTCACAGCTAAAATTATTATAGCAAAAGTATCTAGGAGATGCTAACAGTTAATTATATAAAGTTAAAGAATGAGCATTCTGTTGACAAATGAACACTAAATAGAGCATCTATAAAACCAAAAAATAGAAATAGCAAACAGCAGCAGCAGTAGCACAAGAAGGAAAGTGTGCGATTAAATCCCACTCACCTTAGCTTTCCACGTCCGTTTGAAATCAGATCACACATTCACAAACAATGAAATCACAGCCATTCAATCATACCCACAAATTTGAATTGGATAGAACACTAGGCCCTTAATGATATCCAACCTGATTCTATTTCCTATAACCTGATTTATGTAGACCCATTTGAGGAAACAAAAAAAGAAAAGAAAAGAAAATTTTAGGTCAAAATAGATTACTTGGAATAGTTAGTACTTTTGTTAGTATACCATATACCCTTAAATATCAAAATGCATTGAAAAACTCTACTTGTCCCGGGACTCGTGTCCCGGGCCTGGCCCGACTCCACATGGGAGGGGCAGTATGGTCATTTGGCAAATGACCATACTGCCCCTCCCATGTGGAGTCGGGCCAGGCCCGGGACACGAGTCCCGGGACAAGTAGCAAAACTCAAATGCATTTGCTGATAATGATCAAAACAACCTATGACAAACAAAAGAAGAAAGAGATCTTACCAAGAATCCACTTGTCTATTCACCAACGTGCCTTCTTATTAGGAGATGCAAGGGCTACTTTACATTAACCCCAAGGGGTTGGCCGAGTGGTCAGGACCACGGTTCATCCCTCTTTCAGAACTAGAGGTCTTGGTATCGACCCCCGGTTCTCCCCTCTTCAAGAACCGAAGGTTGAGTTCATTTGTGCTACCACCTAGGGGCCACAGGGGTTTTACCCGGCTTCTCTTTGGGTCCGGAGGGAATAGTCCAGCCCGAAGGGTTGGGAACCCTCTAGTAGCAAAAAAAAAAAGGGCTACTAAACATTATTGGGCTGATTAATTACACATGTTTGAAAATGAATTTAAAAAAATGCCATTTTTTTCTTCCACTATTTCATAGAAGAAGCTAAATGAAAGAAAGTGTTATGAAGAACTGGAAGCCTGGAAGGGAATGAAAATGGAAAAACCTGATATGGGGAAATTGTTCAAATATTGAAAGTAGTGGTGGGTCTCTCCCTCCTCATATTTTGTTAGGAACCTGCCTCCAATTGGTACCGCCCACATGTTGATCAGATGGAAATGTTACATAGCCTTATAGACATATAATCATTGGTTTATTAAACTGGCCGGAAAGAATATTGGTTGCAATTTTTTATTTTTAATTATTTTTATTTTTGCTTCCTTTCTTGGGCAGGAATATTAAACAGTCAAAACAGTAAGCTGCATCATGCATGATGCATCATGTTACACGATATACACCTGGGACTTCTAGATGATGAAAATATGCCTTAACTGCATTATTTTCACTTTAATCTAATTATATTCTTCTCTCTTTATTTTATTCTCGTTAATGAGAAAGATCCTCCAGCACAAGTGCACAATAGGGGTGGCACGAGAATGATGCGATTCCTTATAATTAATGGGCATTCAAATGTCAATTTCATTTGCTGTTGACACAGACTTGCTATCTATATAAACTGGAGTGGAGGCCTTATGACCTCCAGGTCCAAGCCGAGTTTCCAACTTAAATCAATTTAGCTTCAAGGGCTTCACCAAACTCGGACGTACATGGTACCCCTCTCTCTCTCTCTCTTTATATATATATATATATATATATATATATATCTATATATATATAGGGGAACATTCATATGCATCTATCCCTCACCATTTTTGGTGAGGGACACCCCTTTTGGGGGTGTTTCAAGTACAAGAGGGAGGTACAAAGTATGGGGAATAGGGAAGTGCTCCTATGAGAGATACTATCACCAACTTTATGAGAGATCGGTGGGGGCCCTCACTTCCATATCCACTCTCACCAACTTAAATGCAAGGACCCCCAACTTAAATGTGGGGGCCCCCACCCATCTCTCACCAAGTTGGTGGGAGTGTCTCTCATAGGACCACTTCCCATATATATATATTAGCTCTCCTAAGCTCAAGTGTATGGTGGGGCCCACTTGGGGACTCTCATGGGGATGGGGTTGGGGAAATTTCAAGGACTCCCTGGGATCCTCCTCTCTGTAAAAAAAAATTAGCCTCAACCGTAATTTCTATCATCTTCATATGGGCTCAAAAGTTTAATGGTGAATAGTCCATATGGATCGATACATAGTCAATCCAACGTTCCAGTAAATTCGGATTTAACTGAAAGTTGGTAGACATGTGCCATTTAGGGGGGTCATGTGTTTGGTTCATTTGGATGGACCAAAGATGAGCTCCACAAGCATGAGCTTAAGAAATTTTATCATAAGTTTGAGCTTAGGAGAGCATGGCTCATATATATATATATATATATATATATATATAGGGAGATGCTCCTATAAGAGCATCTCTCACCTATGAGAGATAAATGTGGGGGCCCTCACATTTAAGTTGTTGGCATTAGATATGGATGTGAAGGCCCTCACCTTATCTCTCACAGTAAGGGGGGGACCCCTTACTCTCATAGTACCGTGAGAGTTACTCTCATAGGAGCATCTCCCATATATATATATATATATATATATATATATAGGGAGATTCTCCTATGAGAGCTACTCTCATATTACTATGAGAGATAAGGTGGGGGCCCTTACATCTATATCCAATGCCAACAACTTAAATGTGGGGGCCTTCACTCCTATTTCTTATATAAGGTGAGAGATATCTCTCATAAGAGCATCTCCCATATATATATATATATATATATATATATATATATATGCCCTCACATCCATATCTAATACCAATAACCTAAATGTGAGTGTCCCCACCCCTTACTCTCATGATACCGTGAGAGTAACTTTCATAGGAGCATTAGTACAAAAGAGAAGGGGTGTACTTAAATATCCCTCTCTTTTGTACTTGAAACTTTCTAAAAAAGGGGTGTCCCTCACCATAATGGTGAGGGATGGATGCACTTGAGTATCCCCATATATATATATATATATATATATATATGGGAGATGCTCCTATAAGAGTAACTCTCACGGTACTATGAGAGTAATGGGTGGGGACACTCACATTTAGGTTATTGGTATTGGATATGAATGTGAGGGCCCATACCCTTACTCTCATAGTACCATGTGAGTAACTCTCATAGGTCACTAACCCCAAGGTTTGGCACCCATCCAAATGGCATGGACCATTGGATGGGTGGTGCGCGCGCATCACACCCTCGATTGAGAGTCGACACTCATGTTATTGTGAGTGCCGATGCTTGTGAGGCCCACCTCAGGACACATTTGGTCCTCCCTAGGCCCTATACATGGTAACAGAGGCTCAAATCATCATTGGCCACGCTTGATCCTTGGCTATCAAGTTTTCACCATCCAAAATGAGTGCACGCTCAAGCTAACGTTCCAGTTCATTGCGATAGGTGCTAAACCCTGGAACCCATGACTAGGACAGGTGCGGGGGCGGGGGGGTTGGGGGGTCCATATTTTATGCCCAGTCAAATTGATCAGAAGTTGGGCCCCTTCACGTGCTCCAGAGCACCGGCACTCACTATAAGGTGAGCTCCTGCAATCAAGTGAGGCTGGCCTCTCTCTCTTCACACCCACCCACCCACCCCAAGTTGCTCTTTAATTAAGTGACTATAAGAAGTGTGTTTAAAACTGAGGAACATTTGAATGTTTTGTAGGCACCAAGGGTCTTCTTGGTTTTAAACTATAAAAGCAACGCCTACAAATTTTTGCTATTTAAAGCAGTGAAAAACAAATGAATTGGCTAGCTATCCTTCGGGGCTCATTTGTTTGTGTTGAGTGTGCTCTTGCAGAAGCTTGAATATCTGCGATTGATCAAACAAGCCACACAAAAAGAAAGAAAATAACACATGAGAGATTAATGTGGTTTAGTGATGTGCCTATGTTCACGGCTAAAGAGAACTCACTAACTCTTTTTTATTCCACTCTTAGATCTAGGATAACAAGTTACATCTACATATAACGCCCTCTTTCTTAGCTCCTGAGAAAGCCCGATACAATGACCAAAATACCCCCATCCAAAGCCCGGTCCCTAGCTAAGCCAATGGATTAATACGGTAAACCCGGAATGCAAGACATAAGCCGAACCATTTGCAAGGAATTGAAGTCCACAAAACCGATGGTAAAATGAGTTCCAGCAATGGATTCTCAAAAGGGTGAGCTTTGAAAGATATAAGGCGAAGATATAGATGGAACCTTAACATTTGTAGGATTCAATAAACTAGGATGATGACTAAGTACTCATTTTCTATCACCTCTTAATTTATTTTTCTCAAGGGAGATATTTTTCTAGCCACTTTGTGGAAATATATCTTTCCTAGAATTCTAGGATTTCAGTTCCGTGCAAAGAAACGATCCTTAGTCCAAGGAAAAAATCTCAATTTCATGTCTTCCAACCAGCTGTAATAGTGCTAAATCACTGCTCAAAAAGGAGGCTAAGAAGATAAAATCTCATATGGGAGATTGCACCATAACAGTAGTTTTTGGTAGAAAATTCAAGGAATGGCACCAACTGAAAACAATTAAAGAAATAAAAACATCCTGGTGGGGACCCACGAGGTCCATGATCATGCATAATTGCCCTATGCATTTGATCGCTTGATGAGATTATATCAGTGTCAATAAAAACTGAAATGGAATTGTGGAGAGGAAGGAGGAGTGCTATCATAGTGGCAGATGGTGGCATAACGACTATTGGCGGGAGGGCATCAACTTCACCTGCATATACTCATGATGTTGTATGGACAGAAATTGATTGTGGCAATTCTACAAACACCAAGAGAGCATGCACAGAGAGAGAGAGAGAGAGAGAGAGAGAGAGAGAGAGGAGTTGGGAAGTTTTTGCCTTGTTGCTCTTGGTCACGAAACTACAGTGTGGTCGTGTATGATTACTTGTCATGCGCGAGAATATGTCTTTAGATAAGAGACTTTCATTAATTTTATCATGTTTACTACATCTATCTGGCCAGACTCATCCAAACAGGCGGTAGAGTTGAAAATTTAGATTTTATGGTCATTTAACTTCATGCTACTCTATTTTTTACCTATCCAAACAGGCCCTAACACGGAAAAAAGATACAAGTGAGACAAAATTATAAAAAAGTTTTCACAAGTCTTCCTTGTGAGAATATTAGACATGGCTCATTTCCTATCAGGTTCTGATGAGCCCTACTTTTAAAGGTGCTTGCAAGAAAAATTTCAATCGCTAATTACGTGCTGGACAATCACAGTTTAGTGTTATAAATTTATGCGGTGGGCCACAGAGTTTGTATGGGGTTTTACATATTTTAACAATTTGGACAAAGAGAGAGTGAAAAAGAGTTTAAATGCCGAAGGGTTGCAGCGACCTACCCAAGGTACCACCTGTATCACCAACTTTCCTAAAGCAAGACTTTCACTCATGTTAGCCTAATCATTAGACATTTATTTATGATTATTTTGCTTGACTCGAGTCTTTTTGGTAACTGTAAAATAAAATAAGAAGTCGGGCCAATGAAATGATGCTGGGAGACTAATGAAATTGTAAAACAAATTGAGCACATTGCGGGGAAGTCTCTCAAGTTTTATAATTCCCATCGTCTCCCTAGCATTTTTCTATATAAATTGGATCGGTGGCCTTATGATCTATAAGCCAGCTTCTAACTTCTCATTTGCAACTTCAAGACCACTTGTAAACTATGGATCCCAACAAGGACAAGAATGTATGCCCTTTTTTTTCTTTTCTCTCCTAAGTCCGTATTCAATGATAGTGCAATTAGGTGGGGGTGTTTGGTCCTAAAAGAAATCCAAAACATCCCCTACGAACTAATGGTTTTGGATTCCAAACACAATTGTCCACAATTTTCAGTTCTCTCAATGTACTAAGAGAAAACGCATGAAAAATAGATTTCATTCACTATCCTTTAGTCCAAAAGCCATAAAAATGATGCATGGATCCGAGTTTTGCCTGCACAACGAACCTGATTAGTAGATTTGGCTGACTAATGAAAGATGGACCCCATTTACATGCCATGAAGTTCCTTTTTTCCTCTAGGCAAAGAAAAAAAAAACATCTAATATCAATTGGGAATTTCCTATTTATGGATTCATATTGCAACTACCTAACCTTTTCATGGCCGATGTTGCAGGGCAATACCCCAGGTAATAATTCAGGAGGGAACAACGAAGGGGGTAATAATTCGGGAGGGAACAACCCCCAAATCCAAGGGGGTAACAGTGGTTCCATGACTTTCGGACCTGGCGGTAACATCAATCATGGCAATACACAGACAGGTGGGGAAGGGTACAACCCCCAAGCCCAAGGGGATATCAGTGCAGGTACTGGAGGTAACGTCAATTTGGGACTTCAACGAGCAAACGTCAATTCGGGAATCAAGTAAGTGGTAGTGGTAACATCAATACGGGAAATCAAGGATATGGAGGAGGTAATGCCAATACGGAAACTCCAGGATAGGGTGGTGGTAGCTAGACCCGCTGAAAATAAATGTCACCAATTATCCATGTTTCATATCTCTTATGTAATGTTTAAGCTTTGTCTACTATCAACTATGTCCGTTTACGACGTGTGATGCAGAACAACATCATTTCTGCATTTTGTGGATTCCAAGTGGCTATTGTGTAATGGTTGCTTGTTTATTAAGAAAAGTTTGTGTTATATATATGCCACTGGGTTGATTTAAAAGGCCAAATTTAGGTCAATGCATGCCCCGACTAGTGCATGGTAGGTCTCAGAACTAAAAATAAATAATAATAATAATAATAATAATAATAATAATAATAATAATAATAATAAAAGGAGGTCAAGGGAGTGTTGTTAAGGTGAGATGTGATCATATATAGAATTTTTAATCATCTGATGTCTAATCTGCCTTCGTCATATGATTGTGGGGCATCTTTAATTAAAAAAAAAAAAAAAAAGAAGGTCACAATGGTCTTGGCTTCTCGTGTTTTTTCTAGAAATTAGTTAAGGTTTTGTCATGCATTTCCACCTAGTAGGGGTTTTGTTGCTCCCTTATTAAAACTTTGGTAGTGTTTGGGTAGTATTATTTAACCTTCTTAGTGGCTTAAAACTGGTTCAAAACACATTTAGAGCATTTGGGAAAGATTATATCCAGTTCTATTTCAATCTGCATTAAGAGGAATTGCCTCCTTTTCAAATGCGAAGGAAAATGATCGGAATCGAATAGAGGTATGCGTCTGAAGCGGGAAGACTTACGGAGCTATAGTGCCATGGTCGGTAATGCTCCCCTATTAAGACTTTGTTAAACTATGTGACCATTAACGATGATCCAAATTGTCGGAAACATTAATACGGTGAAACACGGCCCATATACCAAATTTCAATTGTTGACCTATCTAGGATCTCGGGATATTTGATAAAATCCGAATAACCACACATCTATTTTTTCGAACTTTTATGGGCCCATAAATACAATCAAGATCGTTAATCTTCTTTGAAATACTGAAAATGGCTGACCATAAAATTTCCAGCCTCCGATTTAATTTATAGCTATCAAAAATGAAGAAAAACCTTAGAACCGTTGATTTCACATGTGACATTATCATAGTAGAATTAATGAAACTTGAACGTTGTTTTGTTTTTTCCTTGACTGTGGGACCACCAAAGTATGGATTCCCAGGTATCCTTTTCTCCTTTTCTCTCTCATGTTCATAATCAAAGATAATGCAATTAGGTGTCGATTTTTGGACGTAAAAGAAATTCAAAACATCCTCTAAGCACCAATGGTTTTAACGGTTTTGGATTCCAAAACCAATGTCCAATATTTTCAGCTCTCTCAATGTAGAAGGAAAAAAAGAGCATGGAAAATAGATTTCATTCACTATCCTTTAGTCCAAAAGCAATAATAATGATGGACGGATCGAGTTTTGCCTGCACGGCGAAACCTGATTAGTAGATTTGGCCATTTAAATGCCATGGAGTTCCCTTTTTTCTCTGGGCATAGAAAAAAACATCTACTTTCAATTGGGTCTCACCTATTTGTGGATTCATATTAAAACTACCTAATCATTTTATGGCTGATGTTGCAGGGGAAGAACATGCTGCCTCCTGTGCATAGTATAAAATATCGGCCGATATCGATCCAATATTTTGGTGCAATACCTGTCTCAGTATCGCAGACCAAAATATCCCCAAAATATCGGTCCATGTCGGCCGATATTTTGAAAATATCGGTTTAACAGATATATCGGCCGATATTTTGAAAAATTGGCCGAGATGGAATAATGGTAAAAAATCCTAAATCTTTTACTTTTTTCCCTCATTCTTCCCCACCTTCTTCCAATGCCCTCATCTCCTTAGAGACACCCCTCCTCCACAGTTCATTCTCTTGCATATTTCCAACACTATTTCTTGAAAAAATCATTTTATTTTGGTAAGAAAATCAACATAATTCCATTATTTTAACTATTATGTATTTCTTCTAACAACCCATATATACCGAATAAATGATGATGATGATGATCTCGAAGTTGGGCGACACTCCACTTGGAATTAGGCTGTCATGCTCATCAATCTCTCTTTCTCTAGTCCCCCTAATTTCAGGTAAATCATAAACCTTTTGATGTCCAAGTGCATTTTGGTTTATCTATCTCACTATCATGTTTCAGATTTTAATATGTTATCTTCATTGTCTTAGATTTCACAACTTATTTGATGATTGAGTTAGTATTAAATGATAATTAATATGTTATCTTTATTTTCTTATACTTTACACTAATAAATTGATTATGAACCAAAATAATGGTTGCATTATATAAAATGCTGGAGAAGACAGCGAGTCAGCGACACAAACAGGACTCATGATTTATGGTGACTGATATTTTGATTTAATGTTATTACTAAAGGGAAAAAAATATTGTTTTCCAGCATTTTCTAATATTCTGGCTGTTCTGGATATTTTTGCAATTTTTTTTGGATTAAAAAAAATTTTCATACCGCGATGACCGCGACGGACTAATAACAGCACCCTATACCGAAATGATATTGGTTTTTGGCCTCAGCCAATACCGCGACCAATACCGCGATTTTGAACCTCGCTCCCGTGGGAGTGAACAGCCCCAAGTCGAAGGAAATATCAGTGCAGGTGATGGGTACGTCAATTTGGTAGTTCAAGGTACAGTCAAATCAAAGAAAAAAAACACGAGATGGACGTAAAGTCGATTCGGGAAAAGATGGAGACGTTGGTAGTTTTAGCTAGACCAAGAAATGAAAAATATATCCCCAGCTGAAAGAGAATGTTGAAGCTGCTGCCATCAGTGCTTTTCCTTATGTCGCAACTATCCATGTTTCATGTGTGTATATGTACTGTTTAAGCTTTGTCTACTATCAACAAAGTCAAGGTCGTCCGGTTACTACAAGTGATGCTGGAAGTAAAGTTGGCGTGTGCTTACACAATAATAAGGAGACAGTTGTCTACATCATCTCTAATCAAAAGGAGGCCAAGGGAGTGTTGTTAAGATGAGATGAGATCATTTATAGATGTCTAATCATCTTATTTCTAACCCATGATCGTCGGGCATCTTTAATTAAAAAAGAAATTAAAAGTTCACAATGGTCTCCGTTGTTGGGCTTATGTCTTGTGTTCCGGTTTGACCGGATTAGTTTATTGGGTAGGCCAACGACTAGGTTTAGGGTCAAAGGTATTTTGGTCATTATACTGGGGTTTTCTTAGAGCAAAAAAGCGTAGAGATTATATACCGATGTAATCCGCAACTCTAGATTCTGTGAGTCTCACAAGATTGAGACCTATGGAGAGAGAGAGAGAGAGAGAGAGAGAGAGAGAGAGAGAGAGAGGGAAAGTATTTTTTTTAGCAGTAATGAAAGATTTCATTCAAAGAAAAGAAGGTACAAAGAACAAAAGACCAAAGAAAAAGAGGAAGTGGAAGTGCAGGAGAAATGCACCACCTCCAACCCTACTAACAAAATCACACCCACCTAAAGAAGCAAATTATTAAGCAATTACATAATCACACCTACCCAAGGAAGCAACCTATCAACCCCTTGCTTGACTAACACATCTGCCATGGAGTTAGCCGATCTAACCTCATGACGGAAGTAAACATTGATTCCAACAGATAATTCTCTAATTTCATTCAGGTGAAAAATGTAACTTCCAAGGATTAGTCTTCCGCTTAGACACCCATGCGATCGCATTAGAAGAATCACTTTCCATAATAAGTGTACCGTCATATCTACTAGAAAACAAACGAAGACCTTCAAGAATGGCTAGCACCTCCGCTTCATTGGAATCGCACACAGCCACATACTTGAAAAACATAATTAACACCTCCCTCTTACAATTGCAGAGAACCCCTCCAATCCCAGCCGGACCTGGCTTACCACTGAAGCACCATCCACATTAAACTTAAAGACCCCTAAAGGAGGAGGATACCAAGGGATTGGTCTCCTCTTCTTAAAAGAGCCACACCCCATACAAGCTCCCCAATTATAAATTATATCATTAAAGGTAAAATTAGATAATTCCTTTCTAACCAAGGCCCATTTTGCAATTTTAAACGTGATTTTGGATATCCAATCTATTGTTGATGATAAAGAACCTCTAAAGATCCTAGCATTCATTTCCTTTCAAATTGACCATAAGATAGCAAATGGTATCATTCTCCATAAGATTCGGCCACACCCCACGAAACACCCACCCAACCAAGACTCTGCCACATCCACAATACTCTTCGGACAGCACTATGAAAAACCGCACTTGCCAATAAAGCTACTCCAAACTCTAAAAGCCACCTCACAATGAATAAAAAAATGATCTATGGACTCCTCCTCCTTATCGCACATCACACAAGTGTTGAGATATTGTTAGATGTCAATCCTCTCCTTCTTAAATTATCAACCGTGGAGACTTTTTCTGCAATTACCAACTAACAAAAGCCTCGACCCAAGGAGGAGCCAAACCCAACCACACAAGGGAAGAGGTGGCCCTATGTGAATGAGTTCCCTCCAACGCCAAGTAGAAAGATTTAGTGGAAAACTCCCCAGAAGTGGAAGGCTTCCAAATCCGAGAGTCCTTGAAATTCCTGTAAAAAAAGGTGTTAGCAAGTATGCTCAACAACTCCTCATACTGAACCCCTTCCAATGGCCAAAGAGTCCTCTTAAATGGCACCCCCACACTAAGCACTCATTCCTCACCTCAAAGCATTCACTTACGGAAGATTCTTGATTGACCGCTAATCTAAAAAGCTTAGGAAATAAGCCACACAAGGATCCTATCCCCACCTAGTCATCCAACCAAAACCTAACAACTTGACCATCCCCCACCAGAAAACCCACCTCCCTGTACAAAGTTTCCTGCCTTACATTAGAAACATCCCTAATTGAGGCAATAGCCCTCCAAGTATCTAATCTACTGTAACTAGGCCCAGGCTTAGGCCACCACCCGCATTTCTCCTCACCATAGTTAGTAGAAATCAACCTCCGCCAAAGAGCTTCCTTTTCCTCCCCAAACCTCCACCACCATTTAGCTAACAAAGCCCAATTTTTAATCTCCAAACTACCAAGACCAAGACCTCCCTTGGATTTAGGCTTGATTACCTCACTCCACTTCATTGAGTGCAATTTCTTCTTCTCCCCATAGCCCTCCCATAAGAAATCCCTCCGAATACGGTCCAACCTCTCAATCACCGCCTTTGGCATTTTGAAGAGAGACATGTAGTAAACAGGAAGATTAGACATACATGCTTTAATAAGGGGTTATTCTCCCTCCTAAAGACAGCTAAAGCTTCTTTCATGAAGCCAATTTTCTCTTAAAATTTTCAATCACCGGATCCTATAAAAGATTTAGATCTAGGCTTAGCTCCAATAGGAAACCCAAGATATATGATGGGAAGCTTCCTTGACTTATAGTTAATAATATTTGCCAAAGACCGACTGGTCTCCTTTGAGCACCCTATTCCCACCAACATACTCTTGGAGATATTAATCTTCAAACTCGATACTAATTGAAAACAACGAAGGATTCTCCTAAGAGCCATAATTTCATCCCTCCTTGAAGAACTAAAAAGAATGGTATCATCTGCAAACTGAAGATGCGTGATAACCTTGCCATTCCGGCCCATCTCAAAGCCTCCGATCAACCCCACATCTTTTGCTTCCACCAAAAGTAAACTGAATGCTTCTACCACAATTGTAAATAGGAATGGAGATAGGGGATCCCGCTACCGAATACCTCTTGAAGCTTTGAACAACTTTGATGGAGAGCCATTAACCAAAGCAGAAAAGGAAGTAGTAGAGGGAGAGTATGTTAAGGGTTAGAGAGTTTGAAATCATTGTAATGAGTTGTCTAATCGTGCATAGTAAAATCGGGCAAAACACATAAAGCCCCGTGGACATAGGCAAGTTTGTTGTACCACGTAAATCTCGTGTTGTATGATTTCTTGTGGCTGTAGTTGATCATTTGTGTTTGCCCTTATCCCCAACAACTGGTATCAAAGCGCCAACATCTCCGTCGTGGTTTTGTGTGCATTTTCACCTAGTAGTGGTTTAGTTAATTCCTTCCTTATACAAGACTCACGTCTTGTTGGAATCTCTTTATCTATTTGAAATAGAGCTGGCTCATTACATTGACATGGGTTTATGCATGGCCTTTCTTGCTCTTTAATGGAGAGGCCAGAGAAATGTGATTTGACTTTGTTAATTTTTCGAATTTTTTAGCACAATGGGATAACAACAGTAGAACCTTTAATTGTCATTCACTGTTGTAAGAATTTCATTGATGTTGAACTAATGGCAAGAACAGTAAACTTTCTTTTTGCCGGTACCCATCTATCTTTCACCTGGGTTGATCTGACAGGCGCTTACGCGCGAGGGAGATGCCCTTCCATGGGCTGGCTTTTGTTCCTCGAGCAGTGAATTTTATAAGACAATTAGGTCTAAGGCCATCCAATGGACAGGATATAGCCTTAATTGTAGCCCTAGCCGCGGATGATGAGCATCGTATGTGTGGCCCACTCGACCAAATCAATGATTGGTCAGCCAACAACTTTTTTACTAAGCTACGTGCCGATGTCTGATGGGTTTTCAATTTTCCTCTGTTTCTGTTTTACTTCTTCGTCTCGTGTTAGATTCGTAAAATAAAGCCCATTTTAAGGTCTTATGGTGCAAAAAAAAAAAAAAAAATGAAGATCATACGAGAGCCACGTTGGCCCACTTAGGGGCGGATCCAGAAAATTTAAAGGAAATATTGAGGGAAGGGGCAAATCTCTCTCTCTCTCTCTCTCTCTCTCTCTCTCTCTCTCTCTCTCTCTCTCTCTATATATATATATATATATATATATATATATCCTCTCCATTGTAAACTGCCTCAAGTAATCGTCTCTAATATATATATAAATATAATTTTTCAGAATTTGCGTGAAAATTTTATATATATATATCCTCTCCATTGTAAATTGCCTCAAGTCATTGTCTCAAATATAAATATATATATATATATATATATATATATATAATTTTTCAGAATTTGCGTGAGACTTCTAAGAAGTTTCAACTTTTTTTATGTATGGGTGGAGCTTCAACCCCAGACCCTTATACCTGGGGTCCGCCACTGGCCCGCTTAGAAAAAACATATCGATCACTATTACAACAAAGTTAATAAAACAAAACAGTGCTTACACAGCCGGAGGACCACCTATGAAATCAAAGCAATGGACAAAGAACTGGGGAACCCATATCTATGAAATCATACCAAGAGGAAACTCTACATATTCTCAGTTCTTTGTTCTTAGTAGATATGGTGTATTTCCTTCTCATAGTTATTGTCACGCCCCCACTGATGAGCATGGGGATTATGAGTGAGATTCAGGACCAAATAAGAATTTTCTGATATTCCACATCATATGGCCCACAATCGTGGTCAAATGATCAAAGTCTATGGGAGGCGTTTACATTTCATTAGTAGACCAATAAACACCGCGAAAGATTCATAGTGAACAGATGGTACGATAAACATCTTAGAGTAAGTATGCAATTAGATTACTATAAGTTAAAGTCTACAATTAACAAAAGTATTTAATTGCATGACCATAAAAAACTAGGCCAACAAAATAAGGACAGTAACAAAAAAAAAAAAGAAAGAAAAAAAAGGATGTTTACGTGCGTAGAAAAGATGTAATGGGTAGACAACTACGGCATGTTAACGAGTATAGCCTTTTTTTATCAAGGTTTTGCTGGCTTCAGGTCTATTCTCAAACTATATATCAAGATTACTTGTTTCCGATGGTAACAATTTTTCACCTTGTATAAGCCCATCCAAGAATTAAGCATTTCATAGAACCAAAGAGATGTTTAGTTTGGAAATCTCATGATACGCATAGCCATGAGACACCTAAACACATACTTAATTATCATACAAGAATTCATTCTCACTTTTAGACGAGCAAAGACTCTGTGCAACGCATGGGCTAAAATAATAAATGCAATATGAAACAAAACGTAAAACAATCATAACTAAAAGGGTGGTCAAGTATATGTTAAATGCAAACATAATAGATAAATAGCAGTCAAAAGCTATCTGAGAATTTTTTTTTTTTTCTTTCTAGATGATTTTAATGGTAAGACCCCCATAGACTTAATTTGAAGACCAAAAGGCCAGACACAAGTTAGCGTCATCTAGATCAAACTCTGAGAAACCTTTTCGCCAACTGAGATATGCTTATCCTAGAGATGGAAGGTGGTCCGGTTAGGACTAGATCAATGAGCAAAATAAACCACACTTAGCCTAAATTGAGGTAAGCATGCCCGAATAGATCAATTTTTTCGTGTTGAGTCCATCATGTACTTGGTTTGAGAGAGCCCATTCCACCCCTACCTATTTCATAACGAAACTCACTTTTCATCTGTATGGATCCGATCCCAAAAACCTAGATGATATTGATATTTGACTGTAGGATTTAATCACGAGTGGACACCACCCTATTTGTTTACTTCTCACTCGCTAATTGCTTCATATTTCGTGAACTTACTTTACTAGTGAAGTAAAGTAAAGGGTTAATTAAAGAGACAATAAAAAGAGAGGGGTCAAATAAAAAAAATCTCTAAATCTCGAAAACCATCTTTTCCTTTTAACAAAAAAATATTAAAAAGATACAATCATGCCACTGAATGACAAGAAAAATTTGGGTTGTTCATGGACCAGCTAGGCTGAGGAATGTCCAAAACGAGCCAACTTCTAAACTAGAAGCCTAAACCTGGGCCAAGCTTGAGTCAAGCCTGAAGTTGCTGGCCTGAGCATAGCCTGCATGGAAATGATGAAGCCCGAGCCTTACCCATGTTACACTTATAGAATAAAACAAAACAAAAAAAGAAAAAAAAGAGTTTCTTACAATGTCCTAGGCCAACTCAAGTGGCCTAGTCTTATCACCTTTGAGTACTCCCATTACTACTCCCTCCCTTACAATTATATATGTATGTTTGGGCAGTGCAGGGATTTCGGATCTCAACCACTTAGTACAAATTAAAAAAAAAAAATCTAGGCACTACCTATCCTTTTTTTGCTGAAATGCAAATTGAATTGAAAGGGGAAAAAAGGAAAGGAGAAACAAAAACCAAAAGAGGCCAAACAGAGGCCACAAAGCACTATCTTACAAGCTGATAGTGCTGATTACATAAAATAAAGAAAGATTGTAAAGAATGACTATAAAAAGAAGAGGACATAATCCTAAGAGAAATAGAGGCATCCTGCAAAAAGAAACTATTAGCCGAGTCTAAAGAAGGAGACCTATTACTGAAGACAGCTTGATTCCTAACCTTCCAAAGGCTGAAGATGGCGATGATAAACAGGGCTCCCAAACCCTTCTTAGCTTTGAGGCAAGAATTGGCAAAGAAAGAGTCCCACATGGAATAAACAGAGCTGGAAGGAAGAAACTGAAAATTCCCTTTATCCTCAAACCACGTCCAAAATGAGGAAGCAAAGGGGCACTAGAAGAACAAGGAATATGTAGATTCTTGGTGAGTGCCACAGAGGTAACAGGAAGACGCCAGATGCACACCAATGGATTGAGCTCAGTCGTTGGTGGGGAGTTTGTTATGGAATAGTTTCCAAGCGAAGCAAGCAGATGAAGGCTTGAGGAGGTTGTTCAAGGCAAACTTGAACCAAGGGCTGATGGGGCGCCTGATTCTAATAGAATCTCAGGCAACAGCAAAGGAGAGATTGGTGGAGTTGGGAGCTGGACCAGCATAGAACATCTGGCTCATCAACCAGGGAGAAGGAAGCAAGGATAGAGGAAGAGAGAGAGGCCACCTGCTGCGGAAGAGAGAGGTTGTAGAGTCTCTGACTATTGGAGAAGAAGTCATGAACTGAACCTGTCCAAGGGAATTGAATCTTAGGAAAGATCTGCGCCAAGGAGAGAGGACCGTTCCATTTGTCTTGCCAGAAGCTAGTGCTTTTACCATCTCCCCAAATCCAATGACTGTTTTGGAAAAAGAATTGAGAAATTCTCTTGATGGGCCTCTAGATGCAAGAACCAGTTGAGAGGGAGATGGGGTGCCAAGGGGAGAAACCTTTAAAGTACTTTGCTCTGAACCAACGAGCCCACAAAGAAGGGGAAGAAAAAGCCACCCAACCTAGCCTTACTAAATTAGCTTGGATCATGTCTCTGATGCGACGAAGACCAAGCCCACCTTCGAATTTGGGCTGACAAATAGAATTCCAATTTATAAGGCTTCTCTTGGCTTAGTCAGGACCCCCAGACCAGAGAAAGTTTCTCATCCACTTTTCCAAGAAGGTACAGACCGAGTTAGGAATGGGAAGAACAAGAAGGATGTGAATAGGAAGGCTTTGAAGCACATGTTTAACTAGAATGGCTCTCCCTACAAAAGATAGCAAATTCTTTTTCCAGCCAGTTAGCCTCTGCCTAAAGGAGTCTTTCAAGTAATCAAAGTAGTGAGCTTTGGGGCTGCCTATGAAAAGAGGCACGACCTATCCATTATAACATAAACCCCATGCCTGACCCAACATCGACCGGCCCTATCCATAAGCATCCTTGTAAAGAAGCTACTCCGATGCAAGCTAGACCCATGGTCTGCCAACTAATTGGGCCCAGTCTATAAGCCCAATATTACATCCATTTAGTTAGAGTTTTAATTAGTTAAGAGTCTTATTTAAAGAGTTGTTATTTATTTAGAAATTATTAAAATTAGAAGTTTTATTTTATTTGGATTGTTAAGCAAGTTATTTCCTTTATTGTTTAGGAAATCAAAGTCCTATTAAAAAAGGAGACGTACAACCCTTCCTATTATATATATATATATATATATATATATATATAATCCCTTTATTAGGAGGGTCCGTCCAGATTGCAAATTCGAGGTAACTCGTGAAACCCATTCATCCAGTCAGTCCCAAACCCATTCATCACCCATGTCCGAAACCAGCCCAAAACCCATTCTCGGCCCACCCTGGCCGACTCCAACCTTGAAACGAGCCCTCACCCAAAATCCATCTTCTTCCCTTTTAGCCACTCATCATCAACGCCCCCACCATCCAAACAGAATCTAGAAACCCCGCATCTCACAAAACAAAAACCCATTCCCATCTGCCAATTAGGAAAAAAAACAAACCAAAAGAACAGAGAGAAAAAGGTAGCAGAAGAGAAAAAAAAAAAGACAGCAGAACAGAGAAAGAAAAGACAACAGAAAAAAAAAGGAGTCTGGCGGCAGTAGCAGAAAGTAAAGAGAAAAAAGGAAGAAGAAAGAGTCAAAAGAGAAAAAAACCACAGAGAGAGCAGAAAACAGCGCAGAAGAAACTGTGAGAGAGAGAGAGAGAGAGAGAGAGAGGAAGCAGTAGGAAAAAAAAAAAACACAGAAGACAGAAGAGCAGAAGAAAGAAATAAAGAATGAATAAGACAAGAAGAAAGAAGCAGAAGAGATGATAGAGATCGAGAAGAACATACCTGGCACCGTCGCGAAAGGATCTCCAACTCCACTGCAACGGCCAGCAGCAGCACTCCCCTTGCTCTTCGTATTTGCTCTCCGAGTAGAGAAGGTTAAGAGGACAAGTTCTATTTTTTTATTTCTTTCGGCACGAAACCCAAAGCGGAAACAGAAGCAGAGCTCCTTCCTCTTACAAGTGCCGTCCCCTGACCAAGCCCAGCAACTGATTGGGCCTGACCCGAGTTCACGTTTGATCTGAGACCAGACCCGACCCAGCCCAGCCCACTAGCAGTAGGATTGTAAAAAAAAATGTGCAGAAATCTGCAGCCTGAAGTGCAGAAATTTGAAGCCTGAGTCAGGTGAGCCCACTTCCAATCCAACTCATTCAGAGCGTACAAAGCCCAGCCAAATTGTTGCCAAAGTTCTGACATTAGTAGAGCTCAATTTCGGCCATTGATCCGTGAGCAACGATATCTCGGCCATTTGGAATCTAATCCAAAATCCATTTCAACCTATATACTTTTGAAAATAAAATCTATACAGAAGGTCAGCCTATTATTTCATACCATTAAAATTTTATGTTCATCTCGCATCCAAATCTGTATGAGAAATATTGGTCCCTCGGATGAAGTTCAAAGTTATTTATATCAATATTCATATGGAAATTCGTATTTTCAGAATAAGTTTTACTTTCACGAATTCCTCAATTTGAAACAAAAGGAGTTGTCAGTTGATGAATATACTCTCCGATTTCGAAAACTACAACATCTATGAGCATTGAATGAAAGTGAGTCACATGATGTCACTCGTTTTATGAGAGGTTTACACCCAAATATAGAGGAGAAAATGAGATTTTACCAAACTATTCAAGAAGCATACAAAGAAGCTATCAATGCTGAGCACATGCTTCTCTCACATACAACAATGTAAACCTCAAGAAAGAAGGTCCCTACAAAGAAGAAGAGCTCATATTATTGAAACACATTTTTCCAAAGAGGATAATCCCAAGCTTGTCATACGCCGACTTCTCACCACAAATAAGATGGAAGTAGAAGAATGGAAACAACATACAAAATTCCAAACATGAGTAAGGTGTGAAGACAAGCTAGCTAATCTGGTTATTTATCGCAGCAGTGCGATAAACTTCGTTGCAGAAGAAGTGATTGATAAACTTCACTGTCCAACCGAGAAGCTCCTGAAGCCATATAGAGTTACATGGACCAATGTTGTAATCATTCCAGTAATTCATCGATGTATGGTATCTTTCAAAATTGGCAATTAAGAAGACAAAATTTGGTGTGATGTGATCCTTATGAATGTCACTCATATTCTTCTTGGACGACCATGGCTTTTGGATATGAATTTGCATGTTGACGAAGAGAATAACATACATTCTTTTCTTTGGAAAGGACAACGGATCAAGCTCATTCCATTGCCATCGATAATGCCTTCTCCGTCTACATCATCACTTCCAATCAAAACATCAAATGGTGAGCAACAAGTAGAAACGGAAGTCACAATTGTACCACAAACCATATAACAGACATCAAGGACGACATTAAAAAGCAAGATCAATAAACTGAAGATGTCATGACACTGTCGATGAAATAGCATGTAAATTTTTTGCTATGGAGCATATTTCAAAAGAGCCAAAAAATACAGGGACTAATCTTATTCCTATGTACCATGCTGATCAAAAGATGCAAGAGGGAAATGAAGAAGGTCAAGCGCTTGTTGAAGACATAGATTTAATGAGCAATAAGCCTAATCATTCAGTGGATCTAACGGTTGTTCAGGAGACATCAATACCAGAACAAATCGTTGAAGTTCCAGACATTGACTTCATCTTCGAGAATCAATGATGGATATTCAAAGATCAAGATCTGTTGGTACACATGCAACAATTGAAGCATTTAATGGTTCGATCACAGATCCAAGAAAAATGCAAACATCAAAAGCATCAATACCTCCAATCTGCTTCTAACTGGAGGAAGAAATCAATTTGAGTTCCTAAGCTATGTGAAGAATATGAAGATCAAGAACTTCGGAAGTTTGTATGCTTGATTTTTTACTCAGGTGGACATTTCCAGAACTCGAGGTCGAGTTCTCTCTAAAGCGGGGAGAAACTGATGCAGGCCAGACCCATGGTCTGCCAACTAATTGGGCCCAGCCCATAAGCTCAGTATGACATCCATTTATTTAGAGTTTTAATTAGTTAAGAGTCTTATTTAGAGAGTTGTTGTTTATTTAGAAGTTGTTAAAATAAGGAGTTTTATTTTATTTGGATTGTTAAGCAAGTTATTTCCTTTATTGTTTAGGAAAGTAAGGTCCTATTAGGAAAGGGGATGTCCAACCCTTTCTATATATATGTGTGTGTGTGTGTGTGTGTGTGTGTGTGTGTGTGTAATCCCTCTATTAGGAGGGTAGTTCAAGATTATTCAATAATAAAGATTGGTTTTGTTTGGTTTGTTCTTTCTCTTCAATGGAAGAATGTTATTGAGCTCCGAGAGGAATTCGACTAATTCCCTTCTGCGGAATTGGTCCTTACTGGAATCCTTTTGGGATTCAGTAAACTCTCTTGCAGGGCTTGTCTGCACCCGTTTCATCACTGCTTGCAGATCCAGGCCGCTTCATACTCTTTCTCACCTTTTGATTTGAACTTTTAGTTTTGTTCTCTCTTGTAGTAACCATTCACTTCACTTGGGAACTTAGGGATGACCAGGGATCGATCCCTGTAGGTGGCTTTACTCCTCTCCAACTTGGCCATTGAGGAAAGCAAAATAAAATAAAATAAAATAAAATTTCAGTACTTCACTTAACCGGTTAAGTAAATATACGAAACAAGTGATTTAACGTATAGTTGTTGTGATTTGATATTATTGTTTTTAAATGTTAGTCATATACATGCACATCCATCATTGTGTGGACCAAAGTCTCGACCCGTGACTGACCAAGATGTTTAAAAAAAGGATGGGCTTGTAAGTTTACTGCCTTATGTGTGAGTGGGATAGCTGCAAATGCAAGTTTTCCTCCTCTTAGACTGGAGGAAAACTTGCAAATGCGACTTTACCATGGCAAATTCAACTTTTCGTCCATTTAGATGGGAGGAAAATTTGCAAATGTCGTTTTACTGGCTACACAAGCAACGATAAAGCTGTGTGAGTGCATAAATGCCCATATTTGTTTGGACAAAAATTGTAAGTGTTGGGGGATTTGTGGCACTGGTGTCAAATCATGTCCTTGAGCATTTGGAATTCTGGATGTATAGCTAGAGTCCAAATACCAAGCTAGTCTTTATTGCTTCTCCGGAGACTCCGCCCTAGTGGTGGGAACAACATGGCCCGCTTTTAGGCCGGCCTAGCCATGCCTGGTCCGTGTCGTTCCATGCCCAACTTGGCTAAGGTAGGCCCAGCACGACCCGCGGCACCGCTTAGGTCGTGTCGTGCTGGATCATGCTGCTTACGGGCTGGCCCACATGCCCATCCTAGTTTTTTTTTATATTTATTTAAATATTTTTATATAAATTAAAAGAGACTATATAGACTTTTTGGATTTTCAACTTGAAATAAAGTCGAGATTACTGTAATAAATATATGAACATTGATGTTAACTCAAAAATAAAAAGTAGAAATTTAATTATTTGAAGTTTTATATTCATTTATATAAACAATATTATTTATTTTATATAAATGTCGGGCGGTGCCTTAGCCCAGCACCCTGGCCTAGCACGGCCCGGACCGGCCAGCACTCTTGGTCGTGCCGTGCCGTGCCATGCCACCAACCCCACTAATTTGTGGTCCCATAT
This sequence comes from Umbellularia californica, assembly GCA_028538565.1. Taxonomy (NCBI): domain Eukaryota; kingdom Viridiplantae; phylum Streptophyta; class Magnoliopsida; order Laurales; family Lauraceae; genus Umbellularia; species Umbellularia californica. The sequence goes on along the minus strand of JAPQWN010000006.1, from coordinate 79,128,616 downwards.
TAATGCTTCCTCCTCCATCTGCTTTGTTACCACCTTGGACTTGTCGATTGTATTGTCCCCCACCAGTCTGGACATTTTTAGTTTTGTTATTAGCCTGAGGTGGTGGGGTCTTCTTAGAGCCAAAAAGACTGAATTGGAAGTCGTGCAACAGCAGCCATAAATGACTTAGAGAACAGAAAAAAAAAAAAAAAAATTTTGTTTGGTATTTGTAAATTTGAGTCCATGAATAGGGTGAAACCCTTCAGAAAAGAATTTCTTTGATTATCCACAAGGGTATGGCATGTAGGTGGGGTTCATTTAATCTCTATGAAGTATGTTATTGTTTGTTATGAACCATCTATAATTGACCATGAAACCGAGAAACTAACATCTGGTCTTTAGAGTAAAATCACCAGTTTGATATTCCCAGATCAGAAGGTTAGAAATGATCCTCAGCAGTAAATTTTTGAGAAATGCCTTATCTTGACCTATCCTTCTACTTGGGTTCACATATTTGCTCAAAGTATTCGATTTATAGGAATTGACAGTAAAGATTCACAAACGGCCATCAAGTCGTACGTGTCCCCTTTGGTAGGAAATGATTGCTCAAATATTACCCTAGTAAATCAAATCTTATGAAAGTGAATTAGTTCAATCTATGACTTCACATTAAGGGCCCGTGGATTTAAATTAACAAGAATTCTAATTAATGTCTTCCTACAAGATACCTAAAATTGAAGAAACAAAGATGACGATCCACAAACAACTGCCAATTTAATCTATGGTCCATCGAGTGATGATCCACAAATGGGCGCCTTCAGTGGAAAATTAATGATTATCCAAACATCATCTTTGAAACAAATCCTAGGAAAGTTAAGAGTCTCATATGTTTTTCCACCTTATATCCTTCTCCAATCACTTACATTCACATTCATTCATTGGAATCCATTTTACCATGAGTTCATAGAAATTCAACACAACTCAAACAAATAGGCCCTCAATCCTTCACACTTTATTACTTTGCTAGAATGCTGAAACTCGCCATATTACAAATTTTTAGGAATTTAATACCGCCAAGTTCGAGGGTGCATGGGTTTGAGTCTCTTGTGAAGCGAAAAATATAAAAAAAAAATAATAATAAAGATATTCTAAGTGACATTTAATTTGGATATATATATATATATATATATATATATATATAGAGAGAGAGAGAGAGAGAGAGAGAGTACCGTGGCTATGCAACTTAGGAGAAACGATCTTGAAGCTAAAAGAGTTGAGAAGTTTGAAAGTTGCTTGCAGCTACCAAGGTCACCAATCCACTTTATATAGACATCAATTCAGTATCACTGAAAACTGAAATTGATTTACAGTGCCTATGAGAAGGTTCCCATTAGAAGGGATAACTTACACTATTGCCCATCCTTGTCATTTCGGTGGCTCCTGTTTATTATAAATAGGAAAGAGAGAATAACGTGAAAAGAATAAAGTAAAAAGAATATAGTTCCAAGCTAAGTCAATTCATTTGTGCCACCCTTCACATGGCGCAATGATAAAGCATAGTATTGTTACATGAGGTTTGGGGCCTATCATTTTACATAAGATATATAGAAATTAAATACATAGATATTCATAGTGAAATTAGCTACATCAAAGAATTATTAAAAGGGGTGAAAGATACAAGGCTGAGATATAGAGTACCATCGTAATAATAGCTAGGAATTCAATCCCATCCTCCCTTTATTCAAATATTTCCACTAAAGGGGAGGTTATTTTTTAGTTATTGTTATATATTTATCATTGGTTCTTTATTTTTAGTCACTTTGAAATATAATATTATGCCAAGTTATGATTTATTGAAAGAAGATTTTGAAAAATGACAATGGTCATATTTTCATTTTTCAAAAAAAAAAAAAAAAATTATCATGATGACTTGATTGAAAAAAAAAAAGAGAAATTCTTATACTCTTTCGAAAACTTCAAATCTTAATGTACTTTTTTTTAAAAAATAGATGATTTAACAGAAAAAAAATACTTAAGGTGCACGTGTGATGCGATCAAACACTTTAGATATTGGTGCACCAATTAGAGCAATTGGGCCGTTTTTTATTTTTTATTTTTACTTTTTTACCTATTTGGCACATCCTCAGCGCCAACCTTATTTACACTAAAAGTTGTAACTTTTCCAGGCATTCTCGAGAAAAAATTCTAAGTTAGGGTCGGTGATGACCCTAGTAGTGTAGAATAAGGTCATCATCGACGCAGGCTTCCTATTTTTTGGACCAAAAGTTGTAACTATTCCAGCGTTCTCGGGAAAAAAATTTTAAGTCAGGGTCAGTGATAACCTTAACAATATAAAATAAGGTCATTATCGACACAAGTATCCTATCTTTTTGAGCAAAAGTTGTAACTTTTTCCAGGCGTTCTCTGGGAAAATTTCTAAGTTAGGGTTGGTGATAACCCTAGATATCTAAAATAAGTGATACTGCGTCGGTGATGTCGTCATATAAATTTGAAAAAAAAATCATAAGGAAGGGGACCAATACATTTACATCAAAAGCCCTCTATGTGCTTCAAATACAACATTTATAAATTTAAATACAAACAAAAACATTTCTTGCATTCAATTGACACTCAATTAAACCATTAACATCTAATATACATTTACTTAAATTGCCTACACATCTCCGAAGTTTAAAGTTATAAATTGACAACATCCACAATATAACCGCTTCAATTAAGAGTTACATTAGGGTCAATATCCGAGAACACATATAGCACAATAAATGTACGAAGAGGTTCACTACGAGTCAGGAGGCAAGGCATATCTAAATTTAGCATCTCACTTGGACAACTCCAAAAGAGATGGCAAATTATTATTTTTTATTTTTTTATTTAACCCTTATTTGATGTACCAACATTCACTTACCATCACCATTATTTTATTTAAAAAGTAAGAAAAGGCAGCTCACTTAATGGTATGCCAAATTTGGCATACCATCTTATACTTCAAATCCATGTAGGATATGAAGTAACTGATAAAGTCTCTCTCATATGCTGATTAGAGCAAAAGGAGGCCAACATGGCCAAACGAAGTGTCTATTGGAGTTGCTATAAGGCAGTGACCAATATTCATTCCATCATAACACGTTCAAAGTCTAGTGCTACAGACCCACACTGCTGGCTACAAACATTGTCATCACGGAACCTACTACTGTCTATAAAGCATTAATTAAACCTGAATGGATGATTGCCATGAAAGATGAGCTTCCATGCTTTAGGGGGGGGAAAAAGGATGTGGGTGTTGGTTCCATGCCAACCTGGCATGAATGTGATAGGTTCAAGATGGGTGTTCAAAACCAAATTGTAATAAGATGGGTCTATAGAGAAACACAAGGCCCGGTTAGTGGCAAAAGGTTACAACAAAAAAGAAGGGTTGGATTTTAGTGAGACCTTCAGCCCCGTTGCGAAATCAGTAACTACACAAATAGTTCTCTCCCTTGCAGTCATTCAAAAATGGCCTCTTCGACAATTAGACGTGAAGAATGCTTTTCTTCATGGGCTTTTACATGAGACAGATTTTATGGAGCAGCCACCTGGGTTTGTGGATAGATGTCGTCCTTCACATGTATGTTATCTAAAAAGAGCTTCTATGGACTCAAACAAGCCCCAAGAGCTGGGTTTAATAGGTTCAGGTTTTTCTGCAGGAAATCAGATGCATCACTATTTGTTCTAAAAAGTGATCAGGGCACACTTCTTCTCCTATTATATGCGGACGACATCACCGCGACAAGTGATAATCCCCCACTCTCATCACATTTGATTAAAAGGCTTGGGGTTGAATTTGCAATGAAGGGTTTGGGACCCCTGCATTATTTCCTAGGAATTGAGGTTATTCCTTTCAAAGATGGATTCTTCTTATCTCAATCCAAATATGCATTGGACCTTCTCACAAAAACAAACATGCATAATTCCAAACCAATTGGAACTCCACTTGCTCCAAATCATAATCTTCATAATACTGCAACTTCATCACTAGATGGCACCACATACAGAAGTGTGGCGGGCGCACTTCAGTACCTGACTCTACACGTCCTGAGTTGACTCATGCTGTCAATCTGGTTTGCCAATTCATGGCTACACCAACTGAAGGATACTATCAGGCTGTTAAGAGGATTTTGACTTATATCAAGGGGACTTTACACTATGGTCTTCGAATCACTTCTCAGTCGGCCTCCAGCTTGTATGGTTTCATGGATGCAAACTGGGCAGGGTGTCCATTAACAAGATGCTCCACCACAAGCTATTGCATATATCTTGGTGCAAATTGCATTTCCCGAGCTGCAAAGAAACAACTGACCATGGCTAGATCAAGTACCAAAGCTGAATACCGGTCCCTTGCATCCAGCACTGCAGAACTGACATGGATTTCTGACATTCTACGTGATATAGGGGAATATCTAAGACGACCTCCTGTTCTCTTTTGTGATCACTTGGGTGCTCTTTATCTTATAATTAACCCGGTCATTCATGCTCGCACCAAATATATAGAGATAGATCACCACTTTGTTCGTGAGAAAGTGGAGCTCGGAGCACTTGTCACACGATTTGTTCCTTCGGAAGACCAAGTGGCAGATAATTTTAGAAAATCTCTCACAAAACATATGTTTCGCAACTTATGGAGCAAGCTAGGAGTTGTGCCCTCGCCACTCCCTAGCTTGAGTGCGAATGAACGTCAGGATTTTTGGGTCAATCAACCCAAAACCAGTACATCAACTGACCCACTCAGCTCAACAGTAACAATGTAGAGAATAAGACCGATTCAACATCAAGATGTTAGCACAGTTGAGAAAATGAAGGATGTGTTGTACCTCATTAAGAGAAAGTAGGGATGTCCAAAGGAATTGTATTCTTTCTTTGAATTACACATGCACTCAGCAGTCTACTGCAACAGATATTTGTAAGCTCAGACTACATTATAAATAGAATAGAGTACTATAGCTTTCACTCCGTGAGAAAACAACAGTGAAGCCCTTGTTCCTTTTTCAATTCTCTGTTTTTAGATGAATGACAATTAAAGGGTCAACTGCCGTTATCCCGCTGTGCTACTAAATCGCATTAAAAAATTTACAATCGAATCACATTTCACTGCCCTCTCGGTTGAAGAGCAAGAAAAGCCATGCACAAACCCATCTCAATGTAATGAGTCGACTCTATTTCAAATAGATAAAGTCTTGAGTAAGGAAGCAACAAAACCATTACTAGGTGAAAATGCATGACAAAACCCTAACTGATTTTTCGAAAGAAGACCAAAAGCAGAGACCATTGTGACCATTCTTTTCTTTTTTTTTTTAATTAAAGATATGCCCCATGATCATATGACAATCGTGGATTAGAAATAAGATGATTAAAGATCCTATAAATGATCTCATCTCATCTTAACAACACTCCCTTGACCTACTTTTTTTTTTTTTTTTTTTTTTTTTTTTTTTTTTTTTATAGTTGTGAGACTGAGACCTACCATGCACTAGTCGAGGCATTGACCTAAATTTGGCCTCTTAAATCAACCTATATATATATATATATATATATATATGGGAAATATTCATATGCATCTATCCCTCCCCAAAAATGGTGAGGGATAGATGCACATGAAGATCCCCATATATATATATAAAAGGAAGTGCTCCTATGAGAGGCACTCTCACCAACTTGGTGAGAGATGGGTGGGGGCCCTCACTTTCATATCCACTCTCACCAACTTGGTGAGAGATGGGTGGGGGCCCTCACTTCCATATCCACTCTCACCAACTTAAATGCAAGGACCCCCAACTTAAATGTGAGGGCCCCCACCCATCTCTCACCAAGTTGGTGAGAGTGTCTCTCATAGGAGCACTTCCCATATATATATATAAGCTCTCATAAGCTCAAACTTAAGAGAGCATAAGCTCAAGTGTGCGAGTCCCACGTGTGGCCTTAAGTGGCATGAAAGCCCAAAAAGTTTCAAATTGCCCGCCTCATTTTCATTTTCTCCCTTTACTGGTCTAATGCCCTAATCGAAAGTCATCCTCTTTCACGGCTCTCTCTCTCCCTCCACTATCAGCACACAGTGATCGCTGTGATGACGCTGCGCATCTCCTCCTCTATCGCAGCTCTCTCTCCACAGCTAGGGCACTTTGATAGTCTGCGCGCCTCCTCTTTCGCAAATCTGAAACCAGAATCCAGCCAACCCACGTCCAGTCCGTCGATCATCTGCGCCAGCGCGGCCAGGCCACGTTCTCCCTTTCAGTTCGTCGATCAACCCAGCCCAGAATCCAATTTCTTTCATTTTGTCAGTTGAAATTTGAATTCTGTATTTTTTTCTTTCGGATTCTGTTAGCTTTTTTATTTTATCATTTGAAATCTGTTTCAAATGAATATTCTTTTCACTTTGAAATCCATTTGACCTGCCCTTCGATTATTCTCCTCTGTTGCTATTGGCATGTGAGCTTTTTCACTGCTGCCCACATGCCAATAGGGTGAGGGATGCTTCCATAAATGGAGATTTTCAAGTACAAAATGGGGATTTCAAGTACATAGGGTGAAGTACAAAAGGGGGATTCATGTGCAAAAAAGGAAAAGTGCCATCACCCTATGGTGAGGGATGGATGCACATGAATGTTCCCCTATATATAAATATATATATATATATATATATATATATAGGGAGGTGGTCCTGTAAGGACCGTCCTTATGATTTACGGTGCGGACTGCCTATTGGGGGCTACTGTGATACCCCACTGGTCATCGGACAAAGGGGGATTGAAAGATTCAAGTGGGGTCAACTTATATATCAAATTTGAAGTCAATCTAATACCTCTAACCTTTTCATCCATGGCTCACAAGTTTAGCAGCTTTATATCAAACAAGAAAAATTGGCCCTCAATCCAACGGTCAAGTTAATCCGAATCCATGCAAATTCATGGGAGTCGGTGCTTATAAAGGGGTTATGAATGAGTAGTCACTTTGGATGGTTCATAAGGTGGGCCCCAATGGGCGGTCCAAACGGTGCGGACCATAAGGGATATTCAAGTGCATCCATCCCTCACCATTGTGGTGATGGACACTCCCTTTTTGGGAAGTTTTAAGTACAAAAGAGGGGTACAAAAGAGAAGTACTTCTCTTTTGTACTTGAAACTTCCCTAAAAGGGGGTGTCCCTCACCATAATGGTGAGGGATGGATGCACTTGAATATTTTCCATATATATATATATATAACACATACTTTTATCAATAAGCAAGCAAGCATTACACAATATGCACTTGGGATACACAAAATACAGAAATGATGCAAATAACTATCTTACTATTTTGTAAACACAGGCCAACATGACTTGCTGCATCACGCTAGTAACCACCGGACAACCGTGACTTAGTTGATAGTATAGACGAAGCTTAAACATTACCTAGACACACATGAAACATGGAAAACAGGGAAATAATTAAAATCACTGATAGTAGTAGCTTCAACATTCTCATTCAGAGCCCCTATATGGACGTATCACCGTCACACTGTCGAAACCATTGAGATGCGTAATTGTACCTCCATAAAGTCCATAAGGTCCCATAGGGAAGTAACTATGAGATAATTGATTTCCCAAATTGACGTTACCATCACCAAATAATTCAGTTTCCGGACTGAGCCTAGTTCCATCGTAATATTGAGTTCCCAAATTGACGTTACCTCCACCAAATACTTGCTTTCCGAAATTGACGTTACCATCTGCACTGATAAACCCATTGACCTGCGGGTTGCTCCCTCCTTGTGTTCCCAAATTGACGTTACTCCCACCACTTACTTGAAGTCCCAAATTGACGTTACCTTCAGTATCTGCACTGATAGGCCCTTGGACCTGGGGGTTGTTCCCTCCCGCACCACACTGGGTATTGTTCCCTCCCTGCAGCATCAGCCATAAAATAGTTAGGTAGTTGCAATATGAATCCATATATAGGTGAGACCCAATTTTCGATGGTTCTCTCTCTTTCTCTCCAGCTGCTGAAGAGAGAGATGCAGAAAAGGAAAAAAAAAAACTGCAATCGCAGGAGGAAGAGGAGAGAGGGAGAATACCTGGAATGGCTGCTCACTGCCGTGTGCCGCCGGCTCATCCGTTGCCTCCCTTCTCCGTTTCCCGTTTCTATCCTCCTCATTTTTTCTTTCCCCGTCTCCCACATCCCCCATTTCGATTTCAGATCCAAACGAAAGTTGGAGATTGGCCTTTTCAAGGGCCTTCCCTTATCTTGTGAGGCTACCACACGATTACATGTGTTCCTCTTTCCCCAAGACCATTAAAAAAATGTTCATGACCCCCTTTTGTTTATTAAAAAAAAAGAAAAAAAGGGGGCACCCAATCTGGCCTTTTTCATGGTGGGATCCAATTCACCTAACTTAATCCTATACATAATTAAAAAAAAAATTGAAATCACTAAAAAGATGGTCTCTATTTATAACGGGCCTTTAACAAATTTTATTTGGCACAGTCACATTGACCATGCTTGTTAAAATGTTAGACAAGTTGCCAACAAGCCTAGGGAGCTCCCGAATCCATCCCTGCATTTTGAATTTGATTGTATTAAGCCTACCTAGTGGGCCAAAAAAAACCTATCTGCTTCCATCTCGCGAACAAGTAGTTCTTGGCAGCCTTTTCAACTAGTTAGTCGTCTCATGTCTTCCCAAGTGATTAGATGAATTACGTTTTATTAGTTTCAAATGTCTTTTCATCATAAACTTTTTTGAATTTGGTAAGGTCAGTCAGTATTATAAATTTTGGCGCTATTGTTATTATTTGATAGAAATCTTCATTCAGATTGGGACCTCTAATGTAGGGAGACTACAATGCACCCATTACCTACATGTGCAACCAGTACCAACAAATATGGTATCGTTTTTTGTGTTGGGTGAAATAAGAACACAGATTAGAAAAATCTCTATCACCCCATCAATCAACCGGTGAGAATGAGTGTGTGTATAATACAGATGGTTTTGAAAATATGCATGAACTGTCATATTTATGAGAAAGATTTACGAGAAATAATACAGTTCAATAAACGGGTCGGCCAATCTTCTATGATTTAATTGGTAAATAAGACCCATATGATTGGTAGGTTGAACTCCATTAATTGGTAAATTTCTTGAATTTCAATTTAATAGAAGCATTATGGGGGAACAGAATTTGCATCTAATGGAACAGTTTACATCTCGGAAAGGAGGGATCTATTGTCTGAATAAATAAATAAAAAACAATATTTGCAATTTTTTAAATAAGTTTTTCTTAAATCAAATAGTTGGGCACAACTTGCAATTAATTTTATCTAATCGTTGTCCCTTAAATTTTTGATAGGTTAGTCTCCCAGCATTTCTCATTTCTATAGACAACAATGATCTGTCAATAACAATTAAATATATTTTTCAATGGACATTGTAACTGCTGCATCAATTCATTGGGCGGACTTCTTAGACTCAGAGTAGAGTCAAAGAAAAATGATCATAAATAAATGTATGAGGATTTGGCTTGCTTTAGGACTTTGGCACAATTAAAAAATGGAAAAAGCTCTGAATCAATGGAACTTGGTGATACCGGTGGTACTAGGCCTGTCGATGGACGGACTGGCCTGGACATGGGTTGTCCAATTTCGTTCCAAATATAAAATGGGTCAATCGGAAATTGTCTAATTTCGGCTCTAAATTGAGTGGGCTTATATCAAATCCCATCCCGTGCGGGCTCGGACTGGGCCTGAGCTTTAGCTATTTCATCAATGGAGACGTCTTTATTCTTTTTAATGGGTAAAAAGCTCTGTTGATAAAGATGATAATGATGACCGGACAAGGGGTAGACCAAATTTAAGCTCAATCAAATTTCAAAAGGTCTAAATACTAGACTAATGATATTAAGTCCTCAAAATGAAAGGTGATAAATCCATCAAAATTTTCGATTTAATAGTGCAGAGGAGATGGATTTTATAGGCCAGAATTTGGATGCTTTTAGTGGGTTCGACTTCTGAGTGTTGATCCTCATGAGTCACGACCCATGACAATTTGGCCCCTTTACAAGAATGAACAGTGAATGAGTAGTTAGATTGGCTAGGTTTGGGCCCAAGGAGCATATAATTCATGGTTTGACAACTATCTCTACTGGGGCTCAAGGTGAGTCTTGGTTTGAGCCTGAACGCTTATTTTTTGAGCTTTTTTTTTTCTCAGAAGTTGAGCTCGGCTACATTTAGGCTTAATTAACCTGGTTTTGTCACCCTTAATCTGAATCTCGGCTCTACATGGTAAACAAGCCATTCAAGAATTCAACAAGCAAAGCCCTAGTGTAATGTCCCTTCCCTACCAAGTGTTTTTATTTGTAAAAGTGCTTTTTGCTGCAGGAAAACATGTATAATATACGTAGGTTTGTGATAATCAGTCCTAATATTCATGTGCCATGTTAACTTCAAGGGCCTAAAATACATGCCCCAATGCAATTGGTAGGTCTAGTTTTGCCATATTTCAGTCCAAATTGAGCATTATCAAAGAAACAGCTTATCATCGGGGTTACAAATCTACCCAACATATGAGCATTGGTTTTGCCGGGGCCTTGCTATTTTTTACATGTATTGAGAAAGCTAGTCACAATAACATAGGAAGAGAATTTTTTGAGCTTACTCTACTGATAGATAAAAATTAGTAAAATAATCTTGTGGTCGGGCCGGGCCGAGCCTGGGCATGCTCTGCCCATTTTTAATCCCATTTTGGCCGGGCTTTTAAATAATTGTCCAAGCCCAGCCTGCTGGGCTCAATTTTTTTTAAAAGCCCTTTGTTTTCGAGCTTGGGACAGGCCGGGCCAGGCCGGTCTAGTCCGGTCCAGGTACCCATTTCAACGGGCTTAATTGACAGGCCTAGGTGGTGCCTTGGGCAGGTCGAACCGTTCCGCTGGTTTGCCTTGTTTTAGAACTCTTTCCTCGTGTTTATTTTTTCTTCTCTTTATCCTTGTCCAAATTGCTAAAAAATGTGTGAAGTCATACTAAATCCCTAGTCTATTGTCAATGGCGGACCAAGTATTTTTATCTTTTTTTTCTTTTCTTTTTTCGTTAGAGATCGAGGACTTAGAACTTATGCATTCTTGGCCCTAAAAGGGATTGTTGTATCCCTAAACAACCAACTACATACCAGGATTCGAACTCTATTTGCGGCAAAAAAGAAATTGCCAGTCAGGGACTCGAACTCAAGAACAAATGCCCAGTTTCTTTTATAGCTCGGCGATACAAGCTCTTATTGCTGCTACATACTCTTCACTGCAATTGGATATGAGAAGATACCAAACAAAGGCAGAAACCCCGATCTGCATGTAGACCAATTTCAGGTCACTAGAGGCTCTTTGGCATTCTTTTGTGCTGAGAAAACATATATTTTGAAAATTGAGCGTGCTAAACTTTTTTTTATAATAACGTATTAGATTTATTTCCATGTCATTTTCTTCATATAAATACCTCGTTTTTCGAAATAAAATGATGAGGGAGAGAGAGGCTTCTCCATTCTTTGCATTCCTAAATTCTCATTCTAGGGAGGTGAGAGTTTTGCAGGACCTACTAGAATGAATGCTAGTCTAATTAATCTAACCAATGCAACGGATGTAACCAATTAAACAATAAGGAACTAGCAAACAAATCTATCAATCACCAACCACAAGAATGCAAACACAAATTTAACGTGGAAATCCTTTTCAGGGAGAAACCACGATTCAAAAATCAAAAACTCACGAACAGTTACAAGATATACTCATAGCTCCTTTATCTCAGTCAGAACCTCGACCTAAGGACTGTAGTTGTTCTTGTACAACTTCCATTGCCACGACTTCCACCGTGCACCGTTCTCTTTACTTGATCTCCTCACACTTTGTCAACCAAGATGATCAATCTTCTACAAGAGAGTGGAAGCAACAAAATCTTCTAAAGCAGCCCTTCAAAACAATCTCTCAATTGCTCTAGAAAATAATTCTCTCTCTAAGATATCTCTTACTCAGATTAATCAGAGAGGTGGTGTATCAATTTGGGTTGAGAGAATCACTCAATTTATAGCCCAAAATACGTATATAAGACTCCTAGTGATAATTCACTAAGAATTACAAGCATTCTAGAACTCTTCCATAAAGTCCGGATTGGACTGTGCATAGTCCTCCTCGCTTGCTTTAGCTAACAGAGTCCTCGCTATAGTGAGACCTCATCTAGATTTTGGCCTGACAAGCATTAAATGCTGTCACTTGCTTTTCGGCCTTACTAGAGGATTATCGAGAAACTGCACCAAGATGTATTCCCATCCTGTGAGAACAAAAATACATTTCCCTAAGTTTATAAAGATCCAATAAGATCCTTCAGACGTAAATAAAGTTACTTGCACTCGCTTTACAAAGATCCAGATGGGTGCTAAGGTTAGCAACATCAATGAAATTATTACAACATTGAATGACAATTAAAGGGTCTACTACCGTTATCCAGTTGTGCTACTAAATCGCATTAAAAATTACCAAAAGTTAACAGAGTCAAATCACATTTCACTGCCCTCTCAGTTACAGAGCAAGAAAGGCTATGCATAAAACCATCTCAATGTAATGAGTCGGCTTTATTTCAAATAGTTAAAGTCTTGAATAAGGAAGCAACAAAACCGTTACCAAACTAGGTGAAAACGCATGACAAGACCTTAACTGATTTTTGGAAAGAACACCAGAAGTAGGGAATATTGTGACCTCTTTTTTTTTTTTTTTTAATTAAAGATGCCCCACGATCATATGACAAAGGCGGATTAGAAATAAGATGATTAAAGATTCTATAAATGACCCCATCTCATCTTAACAACATCCCTTTGACCTCCATTTTTTGTACTTGTGAGACCTATCATGATTTAACCATGCACTAGCCGGGGCATTGACCTGAATTTGGCCTCTTAAATCAACCCAAATGCATACATATGACACAAACTTTTATTAATAAGCAAGCAAGCATTACACAATAGCCACTTGGGATCCACAAAAAATATAGAAATGATGCAAATAATAAACACTTGAAATATGGATATCTGGGACAGAAGTAAAAGCATTGATGGTAGTAGCTACAACATTGTCATTCGACGAGGGATATATTTCTCATTTCTAAGTTCAGGTACGTACGGCCACAATATCCTTGAAATTCCGGACAACTATGACTTAGTTGATAGTAGACAAAGCCTAAACATTACGTAGACACACATGAGACATGGATAACTGGGATGTAAGTAAAATCACTGATGGCTGTAGCTCCAACATTCTCATTTAGAGTTCCCACATGGGCGTATCACCGTCACATAATTGAGTTTCATAATTGTACCTCTATCTCCATGGGGGAGGGATCCTAGGCCGGCTACCCGCGGCTCCACTCGGCCTCCCTCCCCATCCTTTATTTTCTTTTCCACTCTCCCTCCCTCCCCCTCCTTTATTTTCTTTTCCACTCTCCCTTCCTCGCCAGCCCTGACCCCCGTTCTCCCTCCTCGCCGGCAGCTGGGGGGGGAAGGGAGGAAGGGAAGAGGGGAGAAGAATAGGAAAGGTCGCTGGCGGCTTGGGGTGGGAGGGAGGGAGGGAAGAGGGGAGAAGAATAGGAAAGGTCGTCGGCGGCTGAAGAATAGGAAAGGTCGTCGTCGGCTGAAGAATAGGAAAAGTCACCGGTGGCTAAAGAATAATAAAGGTCGCAATCGGCTGAAGAATAGAAAAGGTTGCCGGCGACTAAATTATAGACAAGGTCGCTGTCGGCTGAAGAATAGGAAATGAGGGAGGGAGAGGAAGAGGCACGAAGGAGGGGGGGGAAAAGAAGAGGAGAAGGAGGAGCGGGGGAGGGAGCGGGAGCGGGGTAGGGAGTGGGGCGCGTCAGCAAGCTGGAGTTGCTGCTGTGGGCTTCTGTCTCGCCTCCCTGCCGGAGACTGGGAGGGGTGGGTTGGGGTGGGGTGGAGGGAGGTGGAGGGAGAGGATGAGGATGGAGGGGGATGAGGTGGTGAACGAGAAATAAAAATTGCATAATTTCGTTCTTGCTTTCCGAAATTGATGTCACCGCTCGCATTGATATTCCCTTGGGCCTGGGGGTTGTTCCCTCCCGCACCATATTGGGCATTGTCCTACAGCATCAGCCATAAAATGGTTAGGTAATTGCAATATGAATCTATAAATACGTGACACCCAATTGATAGTAGATTTTTTTGCTTTGCCCAGAAAAAAAGCGAACTTCATGGCATGTAAATGGGGTCCATCTATCATTAGTCAGCTAAATCTACTAATCAGCTTCGCCGTGGAGGCAAAACTTGATCCATGCATCATTTCTATGGCTTTTGGACTAAAGGATAGTGAATGAAATCTATTTTTCATGCTCTTTTTTTTATCTTTTTATCACGGTACATTGAGAGAGCTGAAAATTGTGCACATCGCTTTTGGAATCCAAAACCATTAAAACCATTAGTGCGTAGGGGTTGTTTTGGAGTTCTTTTTCGTCCAAACACCCCAACCTAATTGCACTATCATTGACTATGGACTTGGGAGAGAGGAGGAGAGAAGGATACCTTGTAACCCATAATTTATGAGTGGTCTTGAAGTTGCAGTTAAGAAGTAAGAAGCTGGCTTGTAGATCATTAAAGCCTCTCATCCAATTTATATAGACAAATGCTAGGTAGACAATGGGAATCATAAACCTCGATAAACTTCCTCGCAATGTGCTCAATTTGTTTTATAATTTCATTAGTCTCCCAGCATTTCTCATTTCTATAGACAACAATGATCTGTCAATAACAATTAAAATTAAAATTCGAATGGACATTATAACTGCTCCATCAATTCATTGGCCCGACTTCTTATTTTACAGTTACCAAAAAGAGACGGAATAGAGTAAAGCAAATTAATCATAAATAAATGTCTGAAGCTAAAAGGCTTTAGGCCTTTGGCACAATTGAAAAAAAAAAAAAAAAAAAAAAAAGGAAACACGTCTCCGTGAATCAATGGAAGTTGGTGCTAACCAGCGCATGGACAGGAGTGTGGTCCACATTTCTTTACGACCCGCACCAGTATATCGCCTTAATGGTAGCCCTAGCCCCGGATGATGATCATCGTATGTGTGGCCCACTCGACCAAATCAACGATTGGTCAGCGAACAAGTTTTTTACTAAGCTACGTGCCGATGTCTGATGGGTTTTCAATTTTCCTCCGTTTCTGTTTTACTTCCCGGTCTCTTGTGATAGACTTTTAAAATAAAACCCATTTTAAGGTCTTATGGTGGAAAAAAGGAAGACTATGCGAGAGCCACGTTTGCCCACTCGGGCGGATTTAGGAAATTTGACTTTGGGTTCTCTTTGTAAAAAAGAATTATTGAGGGAAGGGGCAAGTGTCTCTCTCTCTATATATATATATCATCTCAATAATAAACTGCCTCAAATTATCGTTCCCAACCCAGCAATAGATCCAATCAAAACTAGATTTCCAGTTCCATCGGGCTAGAAACAGAGAATAATTACAACGATGCACTGTTTTAGCTTAGAATAACATAAGCTGCAACTTAGGAGAGCCCACATCATATATATATATATATATGTATTATTTTTCAAGCTCCGACAACCTCTGTCAGCCACTGTTTTTTACCCTTAGCCCCGTTTGGATATCCGTTGAATATATTATTTACAGATTCAAATAATAATAGAAAGAAATAGTTCAGAATATAATAGCATAATATTATAGTATTGCAGTACTGTTGTTGTTTGGCCCTTTTTTAAGAGTTCAACAGATTCTGAATGGGGTTGTTTGGCTATTGGTGCAGACTATACTATATTTTGAAATCAATATGTGCCACAATTTTATATCAAACAAACATTGATATGTTACTTTATAAATTTAATAAACCTTCAAAAAATAAAAAATAAAAAACAATTCTCTTCTTAAATAATATTGTTATTAATAAAATAATTAATAATAATAATAGTCATTTATGGAATTTCCAGTTTTATTTGTTTAATATATTCTATTTTCCAGAGAAAGAATTTATTAGAAAAATTAGAAAGAAACACAAAGAAATAACATAGAAATACCTAACTTAATCGGAAACAAAATCACTAAATTACTTGTTAGTTTGCATGGAATTGGATTCCTAAGAATTCTAAGAAATCCAAGAAAAAGGTAAATCAAAGTTAGGGTTCATCTCCAACTCGACCTCATATCTTTCACCCCTTACCTCTGACCATCTTTCTGTTGGAACCCATTTTACCCTCAATTTCTTGGAATTCAATTCTACTCAATGCCAATAAAAAATAAAAACTAAAAATTAAAAATAAAAAATAAAAAATAAAAAAAATATAAGAATAAAAATATGTGAAGAGACGGTTGATTATGACAGTGAAGATGAACATGACGATGGTTTCATTGATTGATTTTGACGACTTCCCAAAGTTCCCTTCTTCACCATGGCTTGAGTGCTCACAATGAATTACAATAGACTAGATGAGAGATAATGAAAAACTTGCAAACAAGCCAAGCAATCAAGAAGATGCAGACAAAAAGTGAAAAAATGTCAGCAAAATAGAGTGATGGGATATAGGAGAAAGTGGATGGACCAAATCTTTGGAATGGATCATGGATACGGCATCTCATAGAAAGCAACAAAGGTTTGGTTTTAGATTTTTGGAAATGAGAAAGCAAAAGGTAATAGAAGATAGAGGGCGAGGGAGACAGGGAGGTGGAGACGGGAATAGGGTGAGAGGAGAAGAAGGAAAAGAAAGAGAAGATGAAGAGAATAGGCATGGAGAGGGCATCCTCAAAGAGAGTGTTACCTTACCTGCAAAGGAATGGGTATCCCATGGAGAGGAGGATGAAAAGCTGAGGAGATGGGAGGAATTGAATATTCATTCCGTAAGTGAGAACCCGTGAAATGAAAGAAGATCTTCTTATAGATTTCTTTCTACACGATTATGCTGTAGGAAGAAATCTTTCATTATTTTGGTAGAAAAGAATATACGGAATGAGTCTTTCTACACAACACAGCCCACTTTTAGGCCGGCCTAGCCATGCCTGGTCCGTGTCATGCATTGTCCAACGCGGCTATTGGCCCAGCACGAATCGCAGGCATAGCTTAGGTCATGTCGTGCTGGGTCGTGCTGCTCACGGGCCGGCCCACTTCCCCATCCTGATTTTTTATATATTTATTTAAGTTTTTTTATATAAATTAAAAGAGACTTTATGGACTTTTTGGATTTTCAATTCGAAATAAAGTCAAGATTACTATAATAAATATACAAACATTGATGTTAATTCAAAATGAAAAGTAGAAATTTAATTATTTGCAGTTTTATATTCATTTATATAAAAAAATAGTATTTATTTTATATAAACATCGGGCCGGGCCTCAGCCCAAGCACCGCGGCCCAGCACGGCACGGCCAGCACTCTTGGTCGTGCCGTGCCGTGCCATGCCACGGCTAAGTTTCCCCCTCGCCCAGCATTGCCTGTGCCAACACGATCAACGGGCAATATTGGGCCATTGCCCAAAAATTTTCATCCTTGTCCGGCCCAATTTACACCTCTATTCCGCCCCATAATGAGATCGGATGGGATCCATCAGGACCTGTTTTCTGCAATAGGATCCAAATCCAGACAAGGTACCTAGCCCATCTCCTGTTTGAACTGAGAATCCCACGGCCCCAACTCGGATTGGGCTGGTAATTGCCTGCGGTCCTTTCTCTTTCTCATCTGTTTTGATTTGCAACAACGGGGGCGGTAACTAATTTCGTCTCCTATCTGATCTCTACAACACCTTGAGATTGCACATGATCTATTGCTCCTTCCTTATGTGTGACCCAAGAAGCAAGAAGGGAATAGATGGGCCCTGTGTTGGCCCAGTGGACCCAGTTTCTCCAAGGATTTGCACCGAAAGTGAGAAATTTCACACACTTTTCTTTTTTCAAATTTTCTTGTAAAACAGTGAGAAAGACAAGTTGGACAAAACTATATTGCCCAAGACCATGCGGATCAATCACTTTAGGCGCATGGAAAAGATGAAATGGACGCTAATTGTAATGGGTTCATTTTTCATTCATGTAATTAAGCTACTGGTTTACTTTAATTGATAATGCAATTTTAAGATCTATGATGTTATGATCTATTTTAATTCTTACTATAATTTTATCATCTGCAATTTTGTGCAGTCGAATGTATAATTAGCTTCTGTAGGTTTATGGAAGTCTCATAGCTACATGTGTCAAAATCAGTCCATGAACAAAGGTCATGAATACATGCTAGGAGCTTCTTTACCATAACTAGTTACCGGTAAAGAAATAAACATGTAATTTGGAAATTCAAGTGCAGGGCAACCAAATTCAAGTATCCAAATGAGGCCTTGGAACACTGAATCGTTTTTCTGGCCCCACAACATGGATCTTCATGTTTAGAAGTAGGGGTGGCAGTGGGTTTGGTTTGGGTTTAAAGTACTGAATATGTGCACGGCCTGCATGCACCTTTTAGCCCAAACACTAAATTCTCGAGCTGCGTTTGGACAAGATTGGCTCGTCGAATGCTGAATAAGTAGGGTTTTGGCTGGTATAGTATTGACTCATCCTGAGGCCAGAGCCAGACCCATTTATATATCAGGTTGAAAATGTTAGCCTGAACTCATAATTCCTGCATAGGGTACGGGTTGGGTCAGGAATCACCACCCCTCAATGGAATTATTGGAGTTCAAGACTGTATATGCCAAAATGCAATTCGTCCAGTGAATGAATTGTTATCATTTACATTATAAATTTAGAGTAATATAGACGGTTGTAACTGATACTATATGAATAGATTGTATTTATATCTCACCTGTCGTTAATCATCATCAGGTAACCAGTACACAATTGACAACTGGGGTTGTACAAAATTCATAGATAACACATGTAAATATCTTTTCATTATTCTGGGGAAACACAGACTAACATTATATTAGGAGAGAGTTCTCCTGACTGGAGGACCCCACATAGATGATTATAAGTAGATAGAGCTTCTACATTACATGAAGATGAGACAGGGAGGACTGATTGATAGAAGTAAAATTACTGGCAGATGAAAGCTTCAACATCGTCAGTTTATGGTGAAGCTTCCTCCTTGGACTTGGAGTCCCATATTAATGCTGCTGCCTGCTGCCACCTCCACCTGCTTTGTTACCTCCTTGCACTTGTGGATTGTACTTGCCCCCACCAGTCTGGACATTCTGAGTTTTGTTATTCGCCTGGGGTGGTGGTGTCTTCTTAGAGCTCCCGAGACTAAATTGAATGTCCTGCGCCATCAGCCATAAAAGGGTTAGATACTCGAAATTGAATCCATAAACAAGTGAGACACACATGATGGTAGGAAATTGTCTCTGGCCAATAGAAAGGAGACAATATAAGACATAGGTGGAGTTCATTTTATCATTGGTCTGGCAATCTACTTATCAAGTTGGTGGTGCAAAGAACCGCTATACACCCGAGTGGTAAAGAGCGTCAACTCTTATATAACTGTCCGGAGTTCGAACTTCGGGTACGTCACCTCTTCCCACTTGTGTGAGCTGTAGAATCTCACACCTCATTGAGCTACCACTTAACACCCGACCTACCAGGCCCTAATACTACTTGTAAGATCTTACACCCCATTGAGCTATCACTTATCCCAAAACCAATTGGTGATAGGAAACGACACAACAATAGTTTTATGGTAAGGGCGAGGGCCCAACCACAATTATGACCGTTCAGGAGCAAGGGTGAACGTTGACCTCAACAATGGCTTTCTTCCGGCTTGTGCGGGCTCCTTTCCCACTCGAGTGGGCTACCTTCCCGTGTGTGCGGGCTTTCTCTTGGATCCAGGCCCCCTCAGTTCGAGTACAAAAGATTAAAATATATATATATATATATATATATATATATATATATATGTTAACTGTGCAATAGAAACCAGGTCTGGCCTTTCCCTTTATTTCTTTAACTAGATAGTGAAGATTAGGGGGGGTTGCCTAGTTAGTTGGGAACTACCCCACCCCATACTTGGATGACCGGGGATCTAGTCTCTCCCTCCTCGCATGTGCGAGTCTCCTCTCTTCGAATGTGCAAGTCTTTCCTCCCCATGTGTGGAGGTGTCCTCTCGTCACATCTTCTAGTGCTCTCATTGCCCTCAGCCCCCTTAGCTAAGGTATCAAAAATAAAATTTGTTTTCCGTTTTTTTTTTTTTCTTGCTGTTGTTGTAACATAGAAATAGTTAAAATTTGCAGAAACTAAAAACACCCTTAGGGCCAACGCCTCCTTATTAATGTCACTTTAACTTTGCTCTTTACCAAAAAGGAAAATAATTACAACAGAACCTTGGTAGAGAGAACAAGAGAGAATAATACCATGGCAAAGTTACTTAAGTAGAAATGGTCTTGAAGTTGAATTGTGAAGTTGGACACTGGCCTTGTAGCTCTTTTGGCCTCCAATCCAGTTTATATAGATATCAATTCGATGGGTGTCTTCAGAAATTGAAACTGACATATAAATGCACAGTAGAACGGTTGCATCAATTCACAGGGCCAACACCTTATCGCCATAGTGGATATTTCTGATATGAATAAGATGGAGAATAAAGTGAAAAGAATATAATGCCCCCGTCACATTCATGGTTGAGTGTTTTGCATCTCACCATCACGCCCGTGGATAAGTCCACGGATTTTTCAGATAGATAGTATTACTCTTTGCTAGTAGGCTAATTAATATATATATATATATAGGGGGGTCTTCATATGCATCCATCCCTCACCATTTTTGGTGAGGGACACCCCAAAAGGGGGAGTTTCAAGTATATATATATATAATGTCAAGCTGTGTCAGCTCACTTACACCACCGGACCACCCGTCCCATCGCACAATGGTAAGGCGTATATGAAGTAACATGATGCCCCATTTAAATGGTTAAGAGTTTTTCTTTCTTTCTTTCTTTTTTTCTTTCTCATGCACCAGTAAATAACAAAGTTATTGAGTGTAAAAAAAGATTATGCCAATGGAATGAAGTGTAAAAAAACATTATGCCAAGGGAATGAAGGGACAACCATTGCCCATTAAAAAGACAAAGATTATAGGTAGAAGATCATGTAATAGACAAGTGTGGCCCACACTTTTGTTTCATCAACTTGTGGGTGGTGCCGAGGATGTGTCCTTAATAGTTGCCCCCTCGTGGATTTGACCTAACACAAGCTGTCGATGGCTTCAATGAAGAGAACTTGACCTGACCATCTAACAATTCTATTGCTCTTTATGTCTGAAAATGGCTATTGGATGTGGGGGCCTTTCCACCAAATCAATGACCGTTCAGTGGATAATTATTTATAAAGTACCACTTTTAGTAAGCGGAAAAAAAAATATGGGAGATCCCTAAATCCACCCCTGCCTTTAGTCGATGTACTCAACTGTCTGATTGAGCATAGAGCATATGATTGATAATATATAACAAAATGCCTAAAAAAAATTTAATACTTGATCGTGTGTTTTGTACTGGTTCAATCTAGCCAAATTCTACTCAATAGTATTTAACTTCATTTCATACTAGAGGAGCGCATTCAAAATAAGTAGTTTAGATTATCAATAGGTCGGCTCCTCATGGAATATCGCTTTTCCCACTCGCTAAAGAATATGGCTGAGATACACCGAAGATTTGATCACTCCATCAAAAGGAGGATTTCCAAATTAATTATAATATTATATAAAGTGGAGATTTTCTCCTATAACAATTGTGCACGTATTTTCTTCAAGTGCAGTTAAGTAAAAGATTTTCATTTTTCTCGAATAATGGAGATTGAGAATGTGCAACTCTTTTGAAAAGTTTTAAGTACAAAAGGAATGTGCAAAGTGTGAACATCCCTTTTGTACTTCAAACTTACCAAAAGGGGTGATACACTTAAATATTATCCATATAAAATTTCTGGGCTTCCATAAGTTTGCATCTCATAGTCATAGGTCTGCATCTCAGGAATGGAGTTTGGTCCACTTACATGCTTTGCACGAGTCCGGATTCTCGCCTGGCCATTTACCGCTTTTTCCTGCTTGACCAACCGTTTGATGCCACGTCAGTAGATCATTTCAGTGGTTACTTTATATTACGTGAGCAGAGAGATGGCATACTCACGTGAGCAGAGATTGTAAGATGAAGAGATTGGATGTGTAGTTGCAAATTTCATGGACGGATAAGACTTGTGGGATTTAATGGACGGATAAGACGTGTGGGGCGGCAAATTGTAATCCCCGGTGTCGTGTAAGTGGACAATATTGAGTGGTAATAATGTAGATGGCTCCATTTATTTTCAGAATCCGGAGCCCTATTTGGTCCAAACAAAAAAATTTCAAGGTGTGATCTAAATAGGGAAATGAGGGGGGAACAGATGAATTTGTATTTAAAAGACGGAGTTGGCTTTTAATGACTGATTTTTAATTTCAACAAGTAATTTAAGCGGTTGTTGTTGTGATTTGATATTATTGCTTTTAAAAGTTAATCATATACAAGCTCAGCCATCATTGTGTGGACCAAAGGTCCGACCCATGACCCAACCAAGATATACCAAAAAAGGAAAAAAGAAAAAAGAAAGGATGAGCTTGTAAGTTTACCGCCTCAAGTGTGAGTGAGATAGCTGCAAATGCAAGTTTTCCTCCTCAGCTTAGATGGGGAGGAAAACTTGAAAATGCGACTTTACCACTACAAAGATAGCTTTTCATCCGTTTAGATAGGAGGAAAATTTGCAAATGCAATTTTACGGGCTACACAAGCAACGGTAAAGCTGCATGAGTGCATAAATGCCTATATTTGTTTGGACAAAAATTGTAAGTGTTAGGGATTTGTGGCGCTGGTGTCAAATCACATCCTTGAGCATTTTGAATTATGGGTGTATTGCCAGAATCCAAATACCAAGCTAGTCTTTGTTCCTTCTCTAGAGACTCCGCCTTGGAGGTGGGAACAACATGGCCCTCTTTTAGGACGGCCTAGCCATGCTTAGTCCGTGTCGTTCCATGCCCAACTCGGCTGGGGTGGACCCAGCACGACCTGCGGCACAGCTTAGGTCGCGTCATGCCGCTCACGGGCTTGCCCACATGCCCATCCTAGTTTTTTATATATTTATTTGAGTATTTTTATATAAATTAAAAGAGACTATATTGTACTTTTTGAATTTTCAACTTGAAATAAAGCCGAGATTACTATAATAAATATATAAACATTGATGTTAATTCAAAAATGAAAAGTAGAAATTTAATTATTTGAAGTTTTATATTCATTTATATAAAAAATAGTATTTATTTTCTATAAATGTTGGGCTGGGCCAGGTCTCAGCCCAACATAAATTCAATTGGTTGGCTCCTCATGGAATATCGGTTTTCCCACTCACTAAAGAATATCGCTGAGATACACCGAAGGTTTAAACTCCATGAAAAGGAGGATTTCCAAATTTATTATAATATTTTAAAAAGTGGAGATTTTCTCCTATAACAATTGTGCACGTATTTTCCTCGAGTGTAGTTGATTAAAATATTTTCATTTTTCTCGAATAATGGAGATTGAAAATCCAGCACAATACTAATGCAAACTTAGATAATGCAAAGTTAACATCTCCACATTTAGATAGTGGTCTCACCAATAATGTAGCTTCTCATTTCCATGCTTGTCGTTTCTGTTGATTCGGTTGGCAAGTTCTTTGGCTCGGAAACTGACACGTGTTGAAATGCTTTTGGAATGATAGACTTTCGTGCTTAGAGACGAAACCAACGATTTTGTATGAGGGAATGGAATCGACGGAGTTTGTAGAGCCCACTTTATTCCTATCCATTATCTCATCAATTAAAGATATCTGCCTCATTAGAAGTGATATCCACCGTTGGATGAGGGCCTGTTTGCTGCATAATTTGTAAATTCTACAAAAGCTGTTTGTAGTTGGAATTTCTAAGTCATCCTCTCTACTAGAGCATCTAAAATTGCCAAGGAGATTCCGAATTTCAAAGGTTTTTCCTGACCTTTTGGATGGCTGGAAATCATAATTGAGAAAAAAGTACACTATACATCCAAAAATTCCAATGAGCAGCTCACCTATTATTGTCTGTAAATTTCCAACCTCACAAATTTCAGTCATGAATTGTACTATGGATGGACAATGCATGAGCTCCTACACTCTGCAGCTCAGGGGAGAATATTTTTAATCAAGAGAATTTAGGTGTTTGTGGATTGGGTCTAGCCAACCTGTGACAATTCAAGTCTGATCCGACTTTAGAAGCACGGGCCTATATACATGACAATATAAATTGACTGAATAGGCCCCACTATTTTAAATACATGCCAAAAGAAGAATTAAAACCACCTAATATCGGGGTTGGATGTATCAAGGTGGGCCATATCATCGATTATAACTGAAGTTGCACTGTAACCTTCATTGTCATTTCAATAAAATAGTTATCAAAACATGTCGACTATTTTTTACTATTTAAAACAAGATATATGGGAAGGGGCAAATCTCTCTCTCTCTCTCTCTCTCTCTCTCTCTCTATATATATATATATATATATATATATCAATTGTAAATTGCCTCAAATAATCATTTCCAACCCAGCGATAGATCCAATCAGAATTGGATTTTCCAGTTCCGTAAGATAATAACAGAGAATAATGACAACGATGCACTATTTCAATTTAGGATAACATAAACTACAACTTAAGAGGGCCCACATCATATATATAAGGAAAATTCTAAAAAACTCCCCTATCTCAAAAGGGGAGTTTTTACCCCAATCTATTAGCCAATATTTAAGACAATCTATAAAATATTCACAGTTTTAGGAGAATATTTAGGAGAGAGAATGGATAAGTGTACTGTTGATGGCACGTGTCACACTTTCATTGGCTAAGGGCCTTTTTTTTTTTGTGAAAAACATCCGGAGAGTTTTGTAGCGTTACTTTTATATATATACTAGCAACACCGCCCCGTGCTTAGCCCGGGACAAAAGGTAAGATATTACATTTTGAATTTCTAAGATGTTAAAATTAATTATAAACATATAAGCATATATTCATGCATATTTATATAAAAACAAACCCCTGTGCCCAAAATAAAGATATAGTAAATTATTATAACAATTAAAACTATAAAAGAAGAATCCACTATTATTATTTTTAAGAATTTTTAGAAGAAAATAAAGTGGAAAAAGATCTTAAGATTTTATGGTAAAAGGAAGAAATTATCGTGAAAAATAATAATGATATCTTGTAATATCGCACCTATTGAATCTTTGTAAATTGAAAAAATGCATGGTTTGAAAGTCCCTATTAAAAAAGAAAAAACTCTTGATGGAAGCAAAAAGAAAAAATGATACCATTCAAAGAAGGAAAATAATGGGAAAAGAAAAAACAAATGCGTCCATTTTCTTATCAATACCCGGCCGGCGGGCTCAGTCTGTTAGGTACATCGTGTGGAGTGTGAGTGTGGCTAAGATGAGTCTCACACCAATGCCCCAAAACACTACCCACTCATTTTGAGTCTACTTATCATTAGAACACACCTGCTTTTTATATATATAATTAATATATATATATATATATATATATATATATAGAGGGAGGTGCTCTTGTGAGAGACACTCTCACCTTACTGTGAGAGATAAAAGTGGGAGCCCTCACATTTAAGTTCATAACATTGGATATAGGTCTGAGGGACACACACACACACACACACACACACATATATATATATATATATATATATGTGGGAGGTGCTTTTGTGAGAGACACTCTCACCTTACTGTGAGAGATAAGGGTAAGGGCCCTCACATCCATATCCAATGCCAACAACTTAAATGTGAGGGGCCCCACCCCTTTTTCTCATGTAAGGTGAGACGTCTCTCATAGGAGCACCTCCTATATATATATATAAAATTTTTCAAGCTCTGACAGCCTTTGTCAGCCATTGTTTTTTACCCTTACAGTGTACGTGCGCAGAAAAGTTGTGATGGGTAGACAACTAGGGCATGTTAACTAGTATAGGATTTTTTTTTTTTTTAAATCAAGGTTTTGCTTGTTTCAGGTATATTCTCAATCCCATATATCAAGATTTCTCGTTTCTGATGGTAACAATTCATCACGTTGGATAAGCCCATCCAAGAATCAAGTATTTCATAGAACCAAAGAGAAGTTTAGTTTGGAAATCTCATGATATGCATAGCCAAGAGACACTTAAACATATACTTAATTATCGTGTAGGAACTCATTCTCACTTTTAGACCAGCAAAGACTCTGTGCAACGCATGGGCGAAAATAATAAATGCAATATGAAAGAAAAGGTAAAACAATCGTAACTAAATGGGCAGTCAAGTATATGTTAAATGCAAACATAAGAGATACATAGCAGTCAAAAGCTGCCCAAGAATTTCTCTTTTTTTTCTTTCTAGAGGATTTTAATGGGGAGATCCCCATAGACTTAATTTGTGAAGACCAAAAAGGCCAGACACAAGTTAAACTCGGTTAGATCAAACTCTGAGAAACCTTTTCGCCAACTGAGATATGATTATCCTAGAGAAGGAAAGTGGTTTGGTTAGGATTAGATCAATGAGCAAAGTTAACCCACACTCAGCCTAAATTGAGGTAAGCATGCCCGTACTAGATCAATTTTTTCGTGTTTTGTCCATCATGTACTTGGTTTGAGAGAGCCCATTCCACCCCTACCTATTCCATAATGAAACTCACTTTTCATCTGTAAGGATCCGATACCAAAAACCTAGATAATATTGATTTTTGACTGTAGGATTTAATCACGAGTGGACACCACCTTATTTGTTCACTTTTCACTTGCTAACTGCTTTATATTTCATGAACTTACTTTACCAGCGAAGTAAAGTGAATGGTTAATTCAAGAGATAATAAAAAGAGAGGGTTCAAATAAAAAAATACTAAATTCCGAAAACCACCTCTTCCTTTTAACAAAAAAATATTAAAAATATACTTTCTCATACCACTGAATGACAAGAAAAACTTGGGCCGTTCATGGACCAGACCAGGCTAGGCTGGGGAATGTCCAAAATGACCCAACTTCTAAACTAAAAACCTAAGCTTGGCCCAAGCTTGAGTCGAGCCTAAAGTTGCCGGCTTGAGTATAGCCTGGATGGAAATGATGAAGCCCGAGCCCTACCCATGTTACACTTATAGAACCAAAAGAAAAAAAAGAGTTTCTTACAATGTCCTAGGCCTACTCAACTTGTTTGGTCATATCACCTTTTATTAGAGGTCATGGGTTTGAGTATTCTCATTACTACTCCCTTCCCTCCCTTACAATTATATATGTATATTTGGGCTGGGTAGGGATTTCGGATCTCAACCGCTTAGTCCAAATCAAAAAAAATAAAGAATCTAGGCACGACCCACCTATTATAACATAAACCCCATGCCTGACTCAACGCGGACCGGCATGATCCATGAGCACCCTTACAAAAAAACACTACTTTATAAAAAAGCTACTCTCTCTCACCTTTTGATTTGAACTTTTTAGTTTTGTTCTCTCTTGTATTAACCATTCACTTCACTTGGGAACTTAGGGATGACCTAGTACTAAAGGCTCCCACTCCCATCCCACCCACAAGGGATCGATCTCTGTGGGTGGCTTTAGTCCTCTCCAACTTGGCCATTGAGCCTAGCAAAAAAAAAAAAAAAAACATTCACTTCACTTGACCGGTAAAGTAAATATACGAAACAAGTGATTTAATGTGTAGTTGTCGTGATTTGATATTATTGCTTTTAAATGTTAATCATATACATGCCCATCCATCATTGTGTGGACTAAAGCCCCAACCTGTGACCCGACCAAGATGTAAAAAAAAAATGATGGGCCTGTCAATTTACCGGCTTATGTGTGAGTGGGATAGCTGCAAATGTAAGGAAAACTTGCAAGTGCGACTTTACCACTGCAAATGCAGCTTTTCGTCCGCTTAGATGGAAGGAAAATTTGCAAATGCGACTTTACAGGCTATAGAAGCAACGGTAAAGCTGCATGAGTGCATAAATGCCCATATTTGTTTGGACAAAAATTTTAAGTGTTAGGGATTTGTGGCGTTGGTGCCAAATCCTGTCCTAGAGCATTTGGATTTCTGGGTGTATTGCTGGAATCCAAATACCAAGGTAGTCTCTATTCCTTCTTGAGAGACTCCGCCCTAGAGGGAGGAACACCACGGCCCACTTTTAGGCCGGCCTAGCCATTCCTGGTCTGTGTCGTGCATTGTCCAACTCGGCTATCGGCCTAGCACGAATCGCGGGCACAACTTAGGTCGGGTCTTGCTGCTCACGGGCCGGCTTACATGCCCATCCTAATTTTTTATATATTTATTTAAATTTTTACTATATAAATTAAAAGAGACTTTATGGGCTTTAGGATTCTCAGCTTGAACTAAAGTCGAGATTACTACAATAAATATACAAATATTGATGTTAATTAAAAAATGGAAAGTAGAAATTTAATTATTTAAAGTTTTATATTCATTTATATAAAAAATAGTATTTATTTTATATAAATGTCTGGCTGGGCTCAGCTGGGCCGTGCCTCAGCCCGAGCACCCCGGCCTAGCACGGCACGGCCGGCACTGTAGGTCATGCTGTGCCATGCCGTGGCTAAGGCCCCCCCTCGCCCAGCGCACATTACCTGAGCCAACACGATCAACGCAATCAACGGGCCGTGTTGGGCCATGGCCTGAAACAATCCATCCTTGTCCTGCCCAATTTACGCCTCTATTCTGTCCCATAACAAGATCGGATAGGATCCATGAGGACCTGTTTCCCGAAATAGGACCCAAATCCAGACCAGGTACCTAGCCCATCTCCTGTTTTCACTGAGAATCCCACGGCCCCAACTCGGATTGGGCTGGTAATTGCCTGCGGTCCTTTTTCTTTCTCATCTGTTTTGATTTGCAACAACGGCGGCAGTAACCAATTTCGTCTCCTATCTGATCTCTACAACACCTTGAGATTGCACATGATCCATTGCTCCTTTCTTATGACCCATGAACGAAGAAGGGAACAGATGGGCTCTGTGTTGGCCCAGTGGACCCAGTTTCTCCTTAAAAATTTGCAACAAAAGTGAGAAATTAGTCGACTCATGACCACCACCCCCGTCGGCACATGGTCAGTACACTCCAAAGATTTATTTAATTTTATTCCATCCTTGAAACCTCTTATATCTTAGATTCTGTATGTATTTTCTTTTTCAGTGATTTTCTCTTTTTATTTTATTTTATTCCATTATTGAAATCTCTTATTTCTCTGATTTCACAAAACTACTATATTGCCCAAGACCATGCAGGTCAATCACTTTAGGCGCATGGAAAAGATGAAATTGACGCCAATTGTAATGGGTTCCTTTTTCATTCATGTAATTAAGCTACTGGTCTATTCTAATTGATAATACGATTTTAAGATCTTTCATGTTATGATGTATTTTAATTTTTACTCTAATTTTATCATCTGCAATTTTCTGCAGTCGAATGTAATGAGGTTCTGTAGGTTTATGGAAGTCTCATAGCTAGCTACATGTGTCAAAATCAGTCCATGAACCATGGTGATCATGAATACATGCTAGGAGCTTCTTTACCATAACTAGTTACCAAATTTAATTATCCAAATGAGGCCTTAGACACTGAATCGTTTTTTCTGGCCCCACAACATGGAACTTCATGTATGGAAGTAGGGGTGGCGGTGGGTTTGGGTTGGGTTTAAAGTCATGAACATGTGCACGGCCTGCATGCACCTTATAGCCCAAACACTTAATTCTCAAGCTGCGTTGGGACAAGATTGGCTGGTCGAATACTGAATAAGTAGGGTTTTGGCTGCTATAGTATTGACTCATCCTGAGGCCAGAGCCAGACCCATTTATGTATCAGGTTGAAAATGTTAGCCTGAACTCATAATTCCTGCATAGGGTACGGGTTGGGTCAGGAATCACCACCCCTCAATGGAATTACTGGAGTTTAAGACTGTATATGTCAAAATCCAACTTGTCCCATGAATGAATTGCTGTTATTTATAATATGAATTTAGAGTGATATACACTGATACTATATGAATAAAATTTGTATCTCACTTGTCGTTCGTTAAGCATCATCAGGTAACCAGTACACACAATTGGCAACTGGGGCGGTACAAAAATCATAGATAACACATGGAAATATCTTTTCATTATTCTGGGGAAACACAGACTTACATTATATTAGGACTTAGGAGAGAGTTCTCCTGACTGGAGGACCCCACATAGATGATAGTAAGTAGGTGGAGCTTATACATTACATGAAGATGAGACAGGGAGGACTGATCGATAGAAGTAAAAGTACTCGCAGATGAAAGCTTCAACACTATCAGTTGATGGTGAAGCTTCCTCCTTGAAGTTGGGGTCCCATATTAATGCTGCCACCACCATCTGCCTTGTTAGCACCTTGAACTTGTGGATTGTACTTGCCCCCACCAGTCTGGACATTCTTAGTTTTGTTGTTCGCCTGGGGTGGTGGTGTCTTCTTAGAGCTCCCGAGACTAAATTGAATGTCCTGCGCCATCAGCCATAAAAGGGTTAGGTACTCGAAATTGAATCCATAAACAGGTGAGACACACATGATGGTAGGAAGTTGTGTCTGGCCAATAGAAAGGAGACAATATAAGACATAGATGGAGTTCATTTTATCATTGGTCCGGCAATCTAGGTCTAGCCTTCCCCTTTCTTTCTTAACTAGAAAGTGAAGAGGCTTTAATCGGGAAACACCCACCCCCCCCACTTGGATGAGCAGGGATCTGGTCTCTCCCTCCTCCCATGTGTAGTCGCAGATCCAGGATTTTGATTCGAAGGGGCTGATGATGGTCAAAAGTAAATTTCCTACTCAACTTAAATGTTTATAAAAAAACCTCCAATGTCATCCTAAATCTAAAAATTATATAGACATAATAATTTTAGAATTCTAAAGAATATCAATCAAATTATCACATAATTTGCATAATAAATTAAAACCATTCAAATGATCACTTAATTTCTGTTGATTTGAGGACTTTTTGAGAGAGAGGGAGAGAGGATTTATGCCATTTCTTTGAAGTTGAAGAAAGGGAGGGGGGCTTGATGGGTTTCTTAAGTGGGGGCTGGGCCAAAATGGCCTAATAGCCCTTGTGCTCCTTTTCAGTTTGGGTGGGGGCTTGCCCATGTGCGGGTCTCCTCTCTTTCGATGTGCAACTCTTTCATCTCCATGTGTGTGGGTGTCCTCTCCTCACATGTTCAAGTGCAACTCTTTCATCCCCATGTGTGCAGGTGTCCTCTCCTCACATGTTCAAGTGGTCTCATGGCTCCCCCCACCCCCCCCCACCCCCCCCCCCCCCCCGCCTTCATCCCCATGTGTGCGGGTGTCCTCTCCTCACATGTTCAAGTGGTCTCCTGGCTCCCCAAACCACAACCCCCGCCCCCCCCCCCCCCCCCCCATGTGTGCGGGTGTCCTCTCCTCACATGTTCAAGTGGTCTCCTGGCTCCCCAAACCACAACCCCCCCATGTGTGCGGGTGTCCTCTCCTCACATGTTCAAGTGGTCTCATGGCTCCCCCCCACCCCCCAGCTGGGTATCAAAAAAAAATTTATTTTCCGCTTTTTTTTTCTTTTTCACTGTTACATAAAAATAATTAAAATTTGTGGACATTACTTTGGGAATCCAAAACCAAAAACACCCTTAGGTTCCTATATGTCATTAACTTTAACTTTGCTCTTTACCCAAAAAGGAAAAAAATTGCAAGAGAATCTTGGTAGAGAGAAAAGGAGAGAATAATACCATGGCAAAGCTACGTAATTAAGAAGAAATGGTCTTGAAGTTGAATTGAGAAGTTGGAAACTGGCCTTGAAGATCATTTGGCCTCCAACCCAGTTTATATAGATATCGATTCGATCGGCGTCTTCAGAAATTGAAATTGACATATGAATGCACATTAGGGCGGTTGCATCAATTCAGAGGGGCCACACCTAATCGCCATAGTGGAATATTTCTGATATGAATAAGATGGAGAATAAAGTGAAAAGAATATAATGTCCCCGTCACATACATGGTTGAGTGTTCTGCATCTCACTACGACGCCCAAGATAAGGCCACGGATTTTTAATGACAGTTTAGTGGATAATTATTTATAAAATATCACTTTTAGTAAGCGGAAAACAACAAAATATGATGGATAATATATATATATATATATATATAAAAGTAGGTGTTCCTGTGAGAGTATCTCTTAGCTTACTATGAGAAATGAGGATGAGAGATAGGGGTGGAGGCCCTCACATTTAAGTTGTTGGCAGTGGATATGGATGTGAGGGCCCCACCTTATCTTTCATAATAAGGTAAGAGCATCTCTCATAAAAGCATCTCCCATATATAAAATACCTGATTTCTTTTTAATACTTTATCACGTTATACCCGTTAAATCTAGCCAAATTCTATCCAATACTATTTAACATCATTTCATCGAGGGCATTCAACATAAGTAGTTTAGATTATCAATAGGTTGGCTCCTCAAGGAATATCACTTTTCTCACTCGCTTAAGAATATCGCTGAGATATACCGAAGAACTGAACTCTCCATGAAATGGAAGATTTCCAAATTAATTATAATATTATAAAAAAGTGGAGATTTTCTCTCGTAACAATTGTGCACGTATTTTTTTCAAGTGCAGTTAATTCAAAGATTTTTTATTTTTCTCAAATAATAGGGATTGAAAATCCAGCACAATACTAATATGCAAACTTAGATAATAGATAATGAAAAGTTAACATCTCCACATTTAGATACTGGTAATAGATAATGAGAAGTTAACTTCTCCACGTTAGATATTGGTCTCACTAATAATTTTCATGCTTGTCGTTTCTGTTGTTTCGGTTGGCAAGTTCTTTGGCTCAGAAACTGACATGTGTTGATATGGTTTTGGAATGATAAACTTTCATGCTTAAAGACGAAACCGAGTAAGACAACGATTTTGTAAGCCCCCTTTCGATGGACAGGTTAGAACCTATCCGTTATCTATTATCTCGTCAATTAATTAAAGTTATGGGCCTCATTAGAAGTGATATCCACCGTTGGATGAGGGCCTGTACGCTGTAGAATTTGTTAATTCTCTAAAAGCTGTTTGGAGTTGGAATTCCTAAATCATCCTCTCTACTAGAGCATCAAAAATTGCTAAGGAGGTTCCGAATTTCAAAGGTTTTTTCTGACTTTTTGGATGGCTGGAATTCATAATTGAAAAAAAGTACAATACTATACATCCAAAAATTCCAAGGGACAGCTCGTCTATTATTGTCTTTGAATTTCCAACCTCACAAATTTGAGTCATGAATTGTGCTATGGATGGACAATACATGAGCTCCCACATTTTGCAGCTCGGGGGAGAATATTTTCAATCAAGAGAATTTAGGTGTTTGTGGATTGGGTCTAGCCAAGCTGTGACAATTCAAGTCTGGTCCGACTTTAGAAACACGCGCGGGCCTATAAACAAGACAATATAAATTGACTGAGTAGGGCCCACTAGTTTAAATACATGCCACAAGAAGAATTACAACCACCTAATATCAGGGTTGGATGTATCAAGGTGGGCCATATCATCGATTATAAATAAAGTTGCACTGTAACCCACATTGTAATTTCAAGAAAATAGTTATCAAAACATGTCGACTATTTTTTACTATTTAAAACAAGATATATGGTAGAGTTTGTGAGCTCCATTGGGTCTAATCAAGCTAACAAAAATCTTTGAGGGTGTGCCATCAACAAAAATCAATTAAATTACGGTCACGTTTGGCAATCAAATCCTTAGGGTTTTCTCACGAATTTTTAATATATAAAGGTTTGGAAAACTCTCGTTTGTGATTTCTCTAAGAACATGAGCCAATGGAAATGCTCATATTGTGAGGATGGTTTTTAGGCCCAACCCTCCATTATGGGATTTTGAAATTCTCGAATTTTTTAATTTATGTTCTGATATTAGTTTTTCTCAGCTATGGGCATTAATAATATACACACCAAATCTTGGAATTCATACCAATTATTCAAATGCATGCTACCGCCTACCAAACGTTCCTGAATATTTCCAACTCTAGCTATATGATGTAAGTTCAGTGAGACGTAGGACCACAAAGTTTCTGTTTTTATCATACCTTTCTTCCCCTCAAAGCTTCTAGTTTGATTCTTTTGCATTGTTTTCCGTGAATGTGATAGATGCTTAAAATGAGGTCCGTTCTGGTCTTAGACTCATGGGGCTCACTCGAAAACAATACCAATCACAATCAAAAGAATGATTTATTTTTTTGTGAGCCAGAAACATTCTGATAGGAGTCCACATCACAGATGAAGAATTAGATTCTTGATTGATCAGAGAGGATTTTTAACCAAAAAAAAAAAAAGAAATCAGAGCGAATAATTTTCCTACCAATTGCCACCATTGGTTTGACCTTCTTTTGAGTATGACCCAGAGCTAGACCTGTTATCAGTCAGATTGAAAATGTATGCCTGAACTAGGGGTATAATTAAAACAGTCTGTCCGTGTTGTGCCGTGTTGAGCTGAGCTCAGCTTAGGTGGGGGTCTGCTTAGTACAGCCCATGGCATGACTTAGGTCGTGCCGTGCTGGGCCATTCTACCCACATGTTGGCCCATTCTAACTTTTTTAAATTTTTTGTATAAATTGAAATAAAGTATATGGACTTTTTAGGGCTTTCAATTTGAAATAAAGTTAAAATTACTAAAATAAATACACAAACATTGATGCTAATTTACAAACAAAAAATAATACTGTAATCATTTGAACTTTTATATTATATAAATTTCTTGTCGGGCTGGGTCATGGCCCAGGCACCCTGGCCCAGCACGGCACGGCCAGCACTCTAGGCCATTCCGTGCCACGGCCCAAGACCCCCTAGCCCATCATGGTCCACGGCGTTGACTGAGCCAGGCTGGGCCAGCGAACCCAGTCAATGGGCCATGCTGCCCAGCATAATTTACACCCCTAGCCTGATCTCAAGAATTATTAGTGCCTACGGTATGGTTTGGGTCAGACATTGCCACCCCTAAATTGGGGTTGAAATTGCATGTTCCTTTTATTGAATGAATTGCTGACAAAATCATATGGTGGGCTTGTTTGTTTGCATTAAAATATGTAAGAATTATTTGGTACATAGGTTTATGTTCTAAATAGTTATGGATGAAGACCAGAGGTTAATTTTTTTTAAAAAATGAGCATCACATAACCTTTCCTTTTATTGAAATTTGATCAAAGAAAAAATGAATAATGAATAAGAACCATCACTCTGAATTATTTCTTTCCTTTTTTTATTCGACTATGTTTTAATTAAAAAAAAGATTATTTGATGCTATTTTTTAAAGTTCATCTTTGGTCTTCCTTTTTAACCACTTATGGCTTCAATTCCATGTCTCAAATTCGCATGTATTGTGATGCAAACAAACAGACCCTATATAGTGAAAGATTAACAAAGTAGTTTACTTCGAGATATCCATTTTTTTTTTTCGAGAGTTCACTTGGTATCAGAACATCCTAGGGGATGTTTACGAGAATATTTTTTTTTTTTTGGGTAGAACAGAAACAAGTTATGGGGCTGCACCCAAGCTGAGGGCTAGGCCAGACCTGACTTGTGGTCCTCTGACATAGCTAATGAGGCTTATTCTTAACAAAACATGGGCCACCACAGTAGAGAATTTTGTTTCTTTTAAACTAACATCAGGTTGGATTATAATCAGATGTTAAAGATGACCCCCTACATATGACAAATCTGGACTAAAGATAGATGGTTAAATTTATAGAAATGATCATATCTTAACTGGACTGATCATCTAACCTCCTGCTTGCTTGAACCCCATTTGTTTCATGTAATCGAATCCCTATAAAATATGTGAGTTTGCATCTTACAAGTGCTCACAAACGAAGCATCAAAGGTGAATATCTAAAAATGATCATTAAATAACCTTTCTTTTAATGAAAATGAAACAATGAATGATGGAAAAATGAATAGCCAACCATCACCCTATTAATTCAAATGCTTTGAAAGTCAATGATTCATGTACATCGTTTCCTTATGTCCTCCGCTCCTCACTTTTTTAATAGTAATCCTTGGGTGGGACTAATTTGATCATGAAGTTCTATGTAATTCCTAGTCCTATGCATTCCATGTACACAAACAGGCCCACAGGGAAGACTGTCTTTGCTTTTGATCCAACCATGTTGAATGTACAAACACTATCCCTAACTTCATTTCAACAAGAGTGATATATGCTGTTTGAATCGATAATGTGTGAATTATATAGTTAACATTGTATTTAACTTACCAGTCCCAACAGCAGGTAAGCATTACATAACGTCGACAACTGGGGTTGAGAAAAAAAGAAAAAAATAAAAGAGAACCGCTGTTGTACAAAGTTCAGAGATATTAGAAATAAGCATCTTTTCATTATCTTGTTTAAACAGTGTGAAAAAGTGCAGGGTCTCCGGGATCTCTAGATTGGTCTACTCAAACAAACAATCCAAAAGTGTGCAGAAAAATATAATATGCAGCGGAAATAAAATCAACAAGCACACATCATAAGGACACCAAGTTTAAGGTGGAAAACCCTAACCGGGTAAAAAACCACCGATCCAATCTGGATCAAATCAAGCACTATGAATCTCGCAATTACAAGAAACTCAGATCTCCTCCCTAGATATCCCCTACCCAAGGACTGAAGTTACCTTGTGTCGCTTCACGCTTCAACGACTTCACACCGTTGATTACACCAGATCTAGACCAGCACTTGACTCCTCAAATCTTCTCGCAGGAAGATAATCTTCTACAAAGGATGCAGAAGAAGTGACTCTAGAAAACATGGCAGCACAACTTCATAAAGCTCTAGAGAAGAACTCTCTCAATGATAAACTCTAACTCAGCACTATGAGAGGTGAGGTCTCACTTTGGAATAGCCTTAGAACCCTTTAAATAGCCTTTGGTTCGTGCTTAAGGTTGCCTAAGATGATTAGGACTAATACAGGCAGTTTGAGCACAATCAGAATATCAAGTTTCCAATTTCATCTCACTGTCCGCGCCAGGTTCGCTCGAGCGATCTCTCGGTTCGCTCGAGCGAACAACCCTCTGTTTCAGAACTGGGTAAGACAGAACACTGTTCGCTCGAGCGGATGCAACGGTCGCTCGAGCGGACCCCTTTCTGGATGATCCGGAAATTCAGCACTCTTTCTCCAGCAGACTTCTTCTAATTCCTTCAGGCTTCCTTCTTCTGAGTCCTTCCAATCTTCTAACTTCAAAGGCCTTAACAAATAAAACATTACAACTCAAAGACCCAGAGTTTTGTCCAACCCATGAAATTAGCCAACACTAAAAAAACTAACACAGTGACTAGCATTATTTATTGTAACACGATAGTGGGAGAGACTTCTCCTGACTCAAGTACCATGACATAGATGATAGAAGACAGAGCTTATACACTACATGAACATGAGACATACATGGACGACTCATTGGCAGAAGTAGAATTACTGATGATAGCTTCAATTTTAATTAATAGTGAAGCCACCACCTCCACTAATTTGTGGTCCCATATTAATGTTTCCTCCTCCATCTGCTTTGTTTCCACCTTGGACTTGTGGATTGTACTTGCCCCCACCAGTCTGGACATTCTTAGTATTGTTATTCGCCTGGGGTGGTGGTGTCTTCTTAGAGCACCCGAGACTGAATTGAATGTCCTGCGCCATCAGCCATAAAAGGGTTAGGTACTCGAAATTGAATCCATAAACAGGTGAGACACACATGATGGTAGGAAGTTGTCTCTGGCCAATAGAAAGGAGACAATATAAGACATATATAGGAGTAGTTCATTTTATCATTGGTCTGGCAATCTACTTATCAAGTTCACCGTGCAAATAACGACTCCACACCCAAGTGGTAAAGGGCGTCAATTCTTACCTGGCTGTTTGGGGTTAGAACTTTAGATACTTTCCACTTGTGTCGTCTTTCTTCCGGCTTGTGCGGGCTCCTTTCCCACTTGAGTGGGCTACCCTTCCCGTGTGTGTGGGCTCTCTCTTAGGTCCCGGCCCCCTCGGCTCAGGTACAAAAGAAAAAATAAAAGTTTGCCGTGCAATAGAAACTGGGTCTAGCCTTTCCCTTTCTTTTTTAACTGGATAGTGATGATATGGAGGCTAAGGGTTGCCTAGTTAGCTGGGAGCTACCCCACCCCCTACTTGGATGACTAGGGATCTGGTCTCTCCCTCCTCGCATGTGAGTCTCTTTACTTCATATGTGCAAGTCTTTCCTCCCCATGTGTGCAGGTGTTCTCTCCTCACATGTTCTAGTGTTCTCATTACTCTCAGGCCCCTTAGTTGAGGTATCAAAAATAAAATTTATTTTTTGCTTATTTCTTTTCTTCTTCTTCTTGTTGTTACATGGAAATAATTAAAATTTGCAGACATTGCTTTTGGAATATCCAAAACTAAAAACACCCTTAGGGCCTACGCCTCCGTATTAATGTCATTGACTTCAACTTTGCTCTTTACCAAAAAAAGAAAATAATTACAACAGAACCTTGGTAGAGAGAGCAAGAGAGAATAATACCATGGCAAAGCTACTTAAGTAGAAATGGTCTTGAAGTTGAATTGAGAAGTTGGACACTGGCCTTGTAGCTCATTTGGCCTCCAATCCAGTTTATATAGATATCAATTCGATGGGTTTCTTCAGAAATTGAAATTGACATATGAATGCACATTAGAACGGTTGCATCAATTCACAGGGCCTACACCTTATCGCTATAGTGGATATTTCTGATATGAATAAGATGGAGATTAAAGTGAAAAGAATATAATGTCCCCATCACATTCATGGTTGAGTGTTCTACAACTCACAAGTATGCCCATGGATATTCCACAGATTTTTTTAGATAGATAGTATTACTCTTTATCAGTAGGCCAACCTGAAAAAAAAAAAAAAAAAACAAGAAAAAATATAACGTCAAGCTGTGTCAACTCACTTATTTCGCCTGCCCGTCGCACAATGGTAGGACATATTTCTATTGTATGTGTTGTGATTTAGGGCCTACGAGAAGAAATCAAGCATGCACAAGAAGAACATAGAGTGGTTTGGCTTTTGGCCTACGTCCACGGTGAAGACGAGAGAAGCCACTATACAATCAGAATAGAGGTGTACATCCTAGAGACTCTTAATCTCTATTTATAATATCAGCCTCAAACACTGTTACACCCAAACCCTACTTCTAATCACAGTACAACTTGGGCAATCCAGGGCCCGGTTAACCAAGACTTACTAATTTCTATTGAGCTATACAAATTAACAATGTAAGGGATCCAAAGATGAAATAACATGAAGCCCCATTTAAATGGTTAATTAATAACAAAGTTATTGAGTGTAAAAAAAACATTATGCCAGGGAATGAAGGGAAAACCATTGCGCATTAAAAACACAAAGATTATTGGTCGAAGATCATGTAATAGACGAGTGTGGCCCACATTTTTGTTTCATCAACTTGTGGGTGGTGCCGAGGATGTGGCCTTAATAGTTGCCCCCTCGTGGATCTGGCCTAACACAATCTGTTGACGGCTTCAATGAAGAGAACTTGACCTGACCATCTAACAAGTTCTGTTGCTCTTATGTCTAACAATAATGGCTATTGGATCTGGGGGCCTCTCCACCAAATCAATGACCGTTCAGTGGATAATTATTTATAAAATATCACTTTTAGTAAGCGGAAAACAACAAAATATGATTGATAATATATATAAAATACCTGATTTTTTATACTTTATCGCTTGTTTTATACCAGTTCAATCTAGCCAAATTCTATCCAATACTATTTAACATCATTTCATTCTAGTGGAGGGCATTCAACATTAGTAGTTTAGATTATCAATAGGTTGGCTCCTCAAGGAATATCACTTTTCTCATCACTTAAAAATATCGGCTAGTTACACCGAAGATTTGAACTCCATGAAGAGGAGGATTTCCAAATTAATTAAAATATGGTAAAAAGTGGAGATTTTCTCCTATAACAATTGTGCACGTATTTTTTTTTCTAGTGCAGTTAATTCAAAGATTTTTTATTTTTCTCGAATAATAGGGATTGAAAATCCAGCACAATACAAATATGCAAACTTAGATAATAGATAATGAAAAGTTAACATCTCCACATTTAGATATTGGTCTCACCAATAATGTAGCTTCTCATTTTTATGCTTGTTGTTTCTGTTGTTTCGGTTGGCAAGTTCTTTGGCTCAGAAACTGACATGTCTTGATATGGTTTTGGAATGGTAAACTTTCATGCTTTAAAGACGAAACCGAGTATGACAACGATTTTGTATTATGGAATGGAATCGACAGAGTTTGTAAAGCCCACTTTATTCCTATCCATTATCTCATGAATTTAAGTTATGGGCCTCATTAGAAGTGATATCCACCGTTGGATGAGGGCCTGTATGCTGCGGAATTTTTAAATTCTCCAAAAGCTGTTTGTAGTTGGAATTCCTAAATCATCCTCTCTACGAAAATGACGTCCGTTCAGGTCTTACACTCATGGGGCCCACTTGAAAACAATACCAATCACAATCAAAAGACTGATTTTTTTGTGAGCCAGAAACATTCTGATAAGAGTCCACATCACTGATGAAAAATTAGATTCTTAATTGATCAAAGAGGACTTTTAACCAAACAAAAGAAGATTAGAGCGAATAATTTTCCTACCTATTGCCACCATTGGTTTAACCTTCTTTTGAGTAGAATATTGTATGGACTGACCTTGAGCTCGACCCGTTATCAGTCAGATTGGAAAATGTATGCCTGAACTAGGGGTGTAAAACGGGTCTGTCCTGTCCGTGTTGTGCCGTGTTGAGCTCAGCTCAGGTGGGGGTCAGCTTAGTACGGCCCATGACATGACTTAGGTCGTGCCGTGCTGGGGCGCCATTCTACCCACATGCTGGCCCATCCTTTTTTTTTTTTATATATAAATTGAAATAAAGTTTATGGACTTTTTACGGCGTTCAACATGAAATAAAGTTAAAATTACTAAAATAAATACACAAACATTGATGTTAATTTACAAATAACAAATGAAACTGTAATTATTTGAACTTTTATATTATATAAATTTCTTGTCGGGCCGGATCATGGACCAGGCACACTGGCCCAGCACGGTACGGCCAGCACTCTAAGCCATGCCGTCCCATGCCATGCCATGGGCCAAGACCCCCTAGATCATCACGGCCCACAGCGTTGGCTGGGCCAGTGAACGTGGTCAATGGGCCATGCCGGGCCTGGGCAGCCAGGCCCAATTCACACCCCAACCTTGATCTCAAGAATTATTAGTGCCTACGGTATGGTTTGGGTCATAAATTGCCACCCCTAAATTGGGGTTGAAATTGCATGTTCCTTTTATTGAATGAATTGCTGACAAAATCTTATGGTGGGCTTGTTTATTTGTTTTAAAAAACGTAGGAATTATTCGATCGGTACATAGGTTTTATGCTTTAAACAGTTATGGATGAAGACCATTGGTCAATTTAAAAAAAAAAAAAAAACGAGTAACACAAAACCTTTCCTTTTATTGAAATATGATCAAAGAAAAATGAATAATGAATAAGAATTATCACTCTGAATTATTTATTTCCCATTTTGATTTGACTATATTTTCATAAAAGGAAAGATTATTTGATGCTATTTTTTAAAGTTCACTTTTGGTCTTCATTTTTAACCACTTATGGCTTCAATTCCATGTCTCCAATTCGCATGTATTAGTTCACTTAGAGAGATCCATTTTTTTCCTCAAGAGTTCACTTGGTATCAGAACATCCTAGGGGATGTTTACCAGAAACCCCTTTTTTTTTTTTTTTTGGGTAGAACAGAAACAAGTCATCGGGCTGCACCCAAGCTGAGGGCTAGGCCAGACCTGACTTGTGGTCCTCTGACATAGCTAATGAGGCTTATTCTTAACAAAACATGGGCCACAACGGTAGAGAATTTTGATTCGTTTCAACTAACATCAGGTTGGATTATAATCAGATGTTAAAGATGACCCCTACATATGACAAATCTGGACTAAAGATAAGATGGTTAAATTTCCAGAAATGATCATATCTTAACTAGACTGATCTAATCTCCTGTTTGCTCGAAGCCCGATTGTTTCATGTAATTGAATCCCTAGGAAATATGAGAGTTTGCATCTTACAAGTGCTTACAAACGAAGCATCAAAGGTGCAGTGAATATCCAAAAATGATCATTAAATAGCCTCTAATGAAAATTGAACAAATGAACGATGGAAAATGAATTGCCAACCATCACCTTATTAATTCAAATCCTTTGAAAGTCAACGACTCATGTACATCGCTTCTTTATATCCTTCACTCCTCAATTCTTTAATAGTAATCCTTGGGTGGGGCTCATTTGATCATGAAGTTCTATTTAATTCCTAGTCCTATGCATTCCTGAACACAAACAGGCCCTCAGGGTCAAGACAATCTTTGCCTTTGATCCAACCATGTTGCTTGTACAAACACTATCCCTAACTTCATTTCAACAAGAGTGATATATGCCGTAATTGGATTGATAATGTGTGAAATATATAGTTAACATTGTACTGTAACTTACCTGTCCCAGCATCAGGTAAGCATTACATAACGACAGCTGGGGTTGAGAAAACAAGAAAGAAAAAAAAGGAGAACCGGTGTAGTACAAAATTCAGAGATGATAGAAATAAGCATCTTTTCATTATCTTGCTTAAACAGTGACTAACATTATTTATTGTAACACGATAGTGGGAGAGACCTCTCCTGACTCAAGTACCATGACATAGATGATAGAAGATAGAGCTTATACACAACATGAACATAAGACATGGACGACTGATTGATAGAAGTAGAATTACTGATGATAGCTTCAAGTTTAATTAATAGTGAAGCCACCACCTCCACTAATTTGTGGTCCCATATTAATGCTTCCTCCTCCATCTGCTTTGTTTCCACCTTGGACTTGTGGATTGTACTTGCCCCCACCAGTCTGGACATTTTTAGTTGTGTTATTAGCCTGAGGTGGGTCGGTCTTCTTAGAGCCAAAAAGACTGAACTGAAAGTCCTGCAACAGCAGCCATAAAAGAATTAGAGAACAGAAAAAAAACAAGGTTTGGTATTTGTAAATTTGAGTCCATGAATAGTGTGAAACACTTGACTTCAGAAAAGAATTTCTTTGATTATCCACTAGGGTAAGGCATGTAGGTGGGGTTCATTTAATCTCTATGACGTATGTTATTGTTTGTTATGAACCATCTATAATTGACCATGAAACCAAGAAACTAACATCTGGCATTAGAGTAAAATCACCAGTTTGATATTCCCAGATCAGAAGGTTAGAAATCATCCTCAGCAATTAATTTTTGAGAAATGCCTTATCTTGACCTATCCTTCTACTTGGGCTCATCTATTTGCTCGAAGTATTCAATTTATAGGAATTGACCGTAAAGATTCACAAACGGCCATAAAATCGTATCCCCTTTTGTAGGAAATGATTGCTCAACCATTACCCTAGTAAATCAAATCTTATGAATGTGAAGAGTAGTTTGATCTATGACTTCACATTAAGGGCTTGTGGATTTAAATTAACTAGAATTCTAATTAATGTTTTCCTACAAGATGCCTAAAATTGAAGAAACGAAGATGACGATCCACAAACAGCCGCCAATTTTTTCTATGGACCGTCAAGTGATGATTCACAAATGGGCGCATTCAGTGGAAAATTAATGATTATCCAAACATCATCTTGGAAATCAAATCCTAGGAAAGTTAAGAGTCCCATATGTTTCTCCACCTTATATCCTTCTCCAATCACTTACATTCATATTCATTCATTGGAATCCATTTTACCATGAGTTCATAGGAATTCAACACGATTCAAACAAACAGGCTCTTAATCCTTCACTCTTTATTACTTTGCTAGAATGCTGAAACTTGCTATATTACGAACTTTTAGAAATTTAATACTGCTAAGTTCAAGGTGCATGAGTTTGAGTCTCTTGTAAAGCGAAAAATATAAAAAAATAAATAAAAACAAAGATATTCTAAGTGACATTTGGATAGAGAGAGAAAGAGTACCATGGCTATGCAACTTAGGAGAAACGGTCTTGAAGAAAGAGTTGAGAAGTTTGAAAGTTGCTTGCAGCTACCAAGGTCACCAATCCACTTTATATAGGCATCAA
This sequence comes from Umbellularia californica, assembly GCA_028538565.1. Classification (NCBI taxonomy): domain Eukaryota; kingdom Viridiplantae; phylum Streptophyta; class Magnoliopsida; order Laurales; family Lauraceae; genus Umbellularia; species Umbellularia californica. The sequence goes on along the minus strand of JAPQWN010000006.1, from coordinate 79,084,346 downwards.
TTCAGTATCACTGAAAACGAAACTGATTTGCAGTGCCTATGAGAAGGTTCCCATTAAAAGGGATAACTTACACTAATGCCCATCCTTGTCTTTCGGTGGCTCCTGTTTATTATAAATAGGACAGAGAGAATAAAGTGAAAAGAATAAAGTAGACTGTTGATATAATGGCACTAGGTCGTTTTGCGATTGATCGAATAATTACAATCAACATCACATGGGGATCTTCACACAAAAAAAAGAAAAAAAAAGAAAAGTCATATGGGGATGATATTCATACATACCGAATCCATAAAACCCTCTTGGGCCTGACTTGACACTAATTAAAGAAGTATGCTCAACCATTTGATTCGCAGTTCGGTTTGCTATCGCATAACATTTACATTGTACAATATATCAGATGGTGGATTAATTGGATAGATGGTCCTCAACCGTCTCACCCATCTGTCTAAGCGATCCAATCTCTCAAGCTGATATCATTTCCATTTAGTGGGCCATTTTGAGAGCGGAGAATGACTTAATTTCTAAGGGAGAATTTTTGAAGCCAGTCAAGGCAATTTCAATAGTGAGAAATGCTAGTTTTACTCCAAGTTTTAGGGGTATACAAACAACTCACACATGCAAGAAGAATAAACACAACTCATGCATGTGAAGTAGTAAAACTCACATATGCAAAGTGGGAAGAGGCAAGTTTCGAACCCAGGACCTCCCAATGATAACTAGGACTCCTTACCACTAAGGTAAGGAGCCATTCTCGTGACTTGGAGTGGTATTGGAAGAGTGATGGGATAACTTTTTTTCTCTAACGTGGTGTTGTTTTGCCTCTAACATAGAGTCTTTTTCTTTTCTTTTCTTTTTTACTCCAGCCAAGGGAGCTGGGACTCAGGAGATAGCCCCCATACACATGGGACAATAGCCCGCACAAGTGGGAAAGGAGCCCGCACAATCGGATGTGACGCACCCGAGATTCAAACTCCGGACAGCCAGGTAAAAACAAACACTCCTTACCACAACTCACACATGTAAGGTGATGGAAGCTCATACATGTAAGGAGAATAAACACAACTTACCTCACACATGTAAGGTGATGGAAGCTCATACATGCAAGGAGAATAAACACAACTTACACATGTGAGGTAGTAAAACTTACATATGAAAAGAGGGAGGAGGTAGGGTTCAAACCCAAGACCTCCTAATGATAACTAGGACTCCTTACCACGTAAGTAGCAGTTCGCATGACTTGGAATGGTATTGGATGTGTGATTGGATAACTTGTTCCTTCTGACATCGTGATGGGATAATTTGTTCTTTGTGATGTGGTGTTGTTCCGCCTCTCACATAGAGTCTTTTGCTTTTTCTCTTTCTTTACCCCAGTCAAGGGGGCTAGGACTCAAGAGAGAGCCTCGATACACACGGGACGGTAGCCCGCACAACCGAGAAGGAGGCCCGTACAAGTGGGAAAGGAGCCCGCGAAAGTGGAAAGAGGTGATGCACCCGAGGTTCAAACTGGGTTAGAATTGACACTCCTTTCCACTCAGGTAAGGAAGAAGAAGAAGAAAAAAAAAAAAAAAACTTAGGGCACATTTGGTAACAAAATCTGGGGAGAAAAGATTTTCTCTTTCCACTATTGTATGCTATATCCAAGTTTGGTAGCCATAAATCATTGCTGATTTTTTGCGCCTAAAATCTGCGATTGATATGATTTTGAGATCCGATCTCCCCTCATCAAATATACAAATCCTGCGTGCAAAATGGGTGAGTATAAAAGCCAAAATCCCACCCCCACTTCCGACCGTCTCGACCTCTCCTGTAAACTCACATATTGCTATGGTAGATTGGATATTTGGAGAGATAAAGGGATCAAAGTAAAAATGAAAAGATAAGATGAAAATTTTCAAGATTTATTAAAATTTAATATAAGGATTCCGGTTTAAAATGATTTTAAGCTACGTAAGTGATAAACAACACATTTTATAGCACTTAAAAATTCACAAATTGAAAAAATCCAGAAATGAGAAGACCTATGAGTATAGACACCGTGAAAAAAACATACTATTGTTACTATTAAAAAAGCTTTAGAAAAGATTGACTATAAGGTTGAAATGAATAGGTGGGTTGCTTATTATCCACGGATTTTGGTGTTTAACACCAAACTTGGATTGATGAAATCCTTGGTGTCTCCACACTTACGACCAAATGTGGAATGCAAGAAATCATTAGTTATGCAAATCCTTGGCAAGAATTTTACTTCTCCTTTAAAAGAGAGGAATCCTAAATCATATAGATTCCTCTCCGATTACCAAACGTGCCCTTAGAGTATGTTGATGGATGTGTATGCTATTTTTTGTGATGAGATAGTCTCATTGGGGTTCGAACTCCGGACAGCTAGGTAAAAACTAACTCTCCTTACCACTTGGGTAAGGAGGAAAAAAAAAAAACGCAGAGACTCTGCTGATGGATGTAGATGCTATTTTTTGTGATGAGATAGTCTCAACTCTCATGGGTGTAAGTACATTTGCGTTAGTCTCATGGGTGATATTAATAGTTGCCAGCTAATGCACCTTCTCAATTGCTTATTTGGAATGAAAAAGGAAAAATAAGATCTTATATTGCTTAGTAAATGTTTATATCATATTCACATGCATGAATAGAGGGGGAAGGTGGGGTTAACCCCTGACCTCCCAGGTAAGAACCCAACTCCTTACCACTACGGTGAGGAGCAGTACTTCTTTGCAGTCATTCCTCTTCTTTCCTCTTTTTGGGTAGTCTAATGTGTTGTGGTCATTTCGCCTACTTCCTTTCTGTATGTGTATTTTCCTACTTTGATTCTCTCTTCCTATCTCTTTACCAAATAAATAAATAAAGAAGTATGCTTCACCTAACATTTACATATGTAGATGAAGGGACTAGTCCTCCTCCATAATAGGTGTATATATGAAACCTGGTGATGTCTGTCTTTAGGTTTTGAAGCTGGACCCAGTCTCGGACATTTAGTTCTTGGGCCTAATATCAGGATTTTAATCGTTCACTTCCTAAAAGTATTCTAACATAATTGGGACAAAGCTTTAATAATGATGATGATAAAGATGATAGACTAGACTCACCTGGCTAAGAAAACCCCACCGCACATCTGAAAGCTTTGCTAGTAAGTTGTTTCACTAACAAAGACTACTGTCGGCCATCCTTTACGGCACATTTCTATTCAAAGAAAAGGTGAAGAAAATGAATATGGAGAATATTGTTGGATTTGGCTCAAAAGGTCCATTGGGCCTTGATGAGTAGTTTTCTTGGGGCCCAAAGTAAACTAGGGCTAGTTCTTTACATATACTCTCTAGGGTTGTTCCTTGAAAATAGAGAGAACATCAGAACCAAAGCAAGCAAGGGAAAAATAAGAGAGCGTTGTAAAGGGTGGTGCTGTGAGAGAAAAGATTGAGAACTATTAGGGGAGAGAGTAGGTTAAGTGTTAGAGGAACAAATTCCTTATAACGAGTTGCCCCAGTTTCCTGCATAGTGAAATCGAGCATAACGCTCATAACCCCGTGAACGTAGGCAATTGCCGAACCACGTAAATTCTCTTGTTTGTGTGCTTGTGATTGATTGTGTGTGATTTTGCCCGGATAATTTTCCCAACAAATATCTTCTCCCAGAGCAAATTTGTATTGTTGACAATTTTTTATTTTCACGCCTATATTCTCCACTTCCAAATGACCCCTTGGATTGAGAAACATATAGTGACAATAGAAGATGAAATGGAGTCTGATTATGGCTTCGAGTGTCACCATTTGTGTGTTTCTTTCAATTTTCTTTGATAGAAGGGTAATTTCATTAGAAAAAGCAAGGAGCAGAAAATATCAATAAACAACAGAGAACCTTGAAAACACCACCTAGAAAAGCAGAAGGAAACATCAAAGTCATGTTACTTTCATCTTTTTACGCTTAATCTAGTGAAAGGAAAGATTCTCAAAAATAATTATCAAAAGAATAAGTTTCTACCCCCACAAAATGTGTGGGACCCGCTGAGGACCACAAACATTCACAACCATGAACGAAGAGCAGCATCTCTTTCAAAGAAAGATTTTTGCACTTTAATTTAGTTGAACTGAAAGGACATGATAAGAGTCGCATCACATGTGAAAAAAAAAAAAAAAAAATACGATTTCTATTTGATAAGGAAGAAATAGATTCCTTACCTGATAGATATATAAAGTGAGAAAGCATGAGGGGGCGGCAGTCATAACTCATAAAATAATTTATCCTTTGCAGCGGCCACTTTAGTCTGATCTATCCATGTACATAAATATGTTTAAATTTCATTTCAATCGGAGTAACATAAATCATTTATTATGAGTGTAAAACATAGCTTCTACACGTGATCAATCAATCAATTCCATCATCCCAATTATAGGTATGTGGCTCTAAAATTATTATATTGAAGTTAAGCTTTTACGCATACCCCTTATATACCTTGGATGCACCACTACATACCCAACCCGAGCACGTTTAATTTCAGAGTTCTTATAGAAATCGAAACCACACGACTTTAAAACGCATCATGTTGAGTTGAGAAGATATTTGACTTCTAGGCCCAGGGTCAAGACTTAGGGCTTATGTGATATCTCCACTATTTTTTGAATAGACCCATCAAAATAGAGCCATAAAAAAAAGAGTCTAGAATCAAAAGGAGTGTTTGGTAATGCAATGATCTGTTTTAAATAGACTTTTTTAAATCAATGGTTGAAATCTTTTCACAAATCCACAAGGAATCAAGCCTTGAAAATGGGCTCCATAGCTACGTTCAGCCTTCCAAAGAGATCTAACGGTTTGGATCTTGTGTTTGGGGCCCATATAATCTAAAAAATATTATCAAATGGTTCACGTTCTTTTTTGCACATATCTCAATATTTGTGATGATCCAAAGGCTGAGATTTGGTCCCATAGCAATGTTTGGCCTTTTAAACATTTTCAACGGTTTGGATTGTGATTTGTCATTCCATAAATAGTAAAGAAAAGAGAAAAACATGGTTGCGTATGGACGAATCTAGAATTGGGCATGCTACATCAATGACTGATTTTTTTTATTTTTTATTTTTTATTGAGATCCATAATCGTGTTCATCCTTCCAAAGAGATCTAACGGTTTGGATCTTGTGCTTAGGGCCCATAGTATCCAGAAAAATCTATCCAATGACTCACTTTTTTTTGTGCACACATCCCAATATTGTTGATGATCCAATGACTGAAAGTTGGTCCCATAGACGTGTTTAATCTAGTGAACACTCTCAACGGTTTGAATGTTGATTTACATTCTTATGTTTGAAAAATAAAAAAATAAAAAAAAAAAATGGACTAAAGCGTTGTGGAGGAAAAACATTGTTCATCCGCATCTACATTTCAAATGCATTCTTTGATGGGATATGGATTTAAGAGGCTTTGCCACTACTTCTCTAAAGTGGGCAGAGGCTAGAAACCACTACCAAACAATTCTATTTTCAGAAACTCTACTGGCTTTAGTTATTTAGAGAGGCACAGGCAAAAAATAGAGATGCCAAGCAGGGGCTTAGCTTAATATGATTTTGCCTTACCCTTCCGGATTTCCTTTTTTTAGCTCATAGGATCGCTTAACCTAATTGTGCCTCACTGGATTACCCAGGGACTGGGGCCTCACAAAAAACACCCAAAAACTTGTAAAAGAAAACACAATTCCCATTTCAACATGACCATCATTTTAGGACTTTCTTATTTGAGAAGATAAAGTTAAAATTGAGAGTTCAATTGAGCAATCAAATGTAAAATTGAACTTCAGGTTCCAAACCAAATTGCCCAGCTTCTTACATTATAATGTGAATCATGTCCACTTTTTGTGTGCATGAATGCTGCAGTTATGTTTCTTTAAATCCTATTTGCCTTTGGTACCTTGATTTTCTGCTGCAAGCCACCGATGCCAATGAGGCTTAGGATTCTGTGTCTAAAAGCATCATAAAATATGATTTTTCTTTTCACTCTTGTCCCTTATCAGTGGAGGATGAGAACAGCTGGAGGGCGTGGTAATGGCTGTGGTCTTTTTGGTGTTTTGTTGGATGGTCGAATATAGCAAAATAACAATAACAATAATAATACTTTGTGGACCTTAACCCTGGTTGAACATTAATCGGCCCGAATCAACACCAGCATGGGGAAAATGGAGTAAGACAGTACTTGGGTTGGATCAGGTTGCCGACTACAGTTTGGACTTTGGAGTCCCCACCAAACTGGGCTTCTCTAAGTGCATCGTTATAAATCTATCAGTGGGGGTTCACATTTGAAATCCAAATCACAAAAACCACATTCGATCACACCTTGAAACACAATTACATGACAAAATTGATCACCTGAAAACATGTGATCTTGATGATGGGTTCAACAAGCATGAAATCACCAACAAAAGCATCAACCATAAGGGCAGGGCCCCAGAAAGATTCTTTACCTTTGCTTTACAAGGAAATTTGAGGAGCTACGGTCTTTTGGTGTGTGTAAATAAAAGTGGATTCTTCATGAAAAATGAGAGAGGTGAAGAGCTAAAAATGTCCAATACCATTTTAGGTGGGTCCCACTGGCTCTATCACATAAGAATAAAATAATCAGATGATCATCTATAGAAAACTTGGTTGAATTCGGTCGTTGAAACTGTTAGAATTATTGAGCTTAAGTGCGATCCAAAATAATTCTAACAAAAGCATCATCTTGGGTCAAAGAAGTTTCTTCTTTCTGTCTTTCTTCCATCTATTATTCTCCTCCGGTGTTTTCTGTTTTTTTTTTTTTTTTTTTTTTTTTATCCCTAATAAGGATAATGGAGATATCCAATATCATACATTACAAACCATTACAAAACTCAAAGTCCTTATTTTTCTTAATGTAAAATAACCCTAATTAATAATACCAATAGGAATATGAAAAAAAGAGACATAAAGAGAAAATCCCACAACAACATTACATAATAAGAAAGCCACAAAATGAAAATTATGAAAAGGAAAAAAAAGACACAAAACATAAAATTAGGAAGAAGAAGAAATGGAAGAAAGAGGGAAAAAGGATAGGATGGAAGAAAGAGGATGAGATTTCTCACTAAAGGGGCAGATGGCATTAAGGCCAAAAATCTTTGAGTCAAGGAAAAAACTTACCAGTATAACCGTCATTATAAAGAAAGCCCTCCAATTGATGGGCATGTTAATGGATATTTTATTTTATAATTCTAGAATACGATAAACTTATATTGGATAAGTATATTGTATTAATTTTAAAACGCGTCACGTTGAGTTAATACAGAATTTCACTTAAAAGCCTAACATCACGATTTAGATATTTTTGATGTGGGACTGGGACAAAGCCTCACGGTGTTAACCGAAACACACTAACCTTACCCCTACAGATTTCCCTTTCTTAGCTCATGGGATCACTTGACTTGATCTTGTCTCAAAGGATTACCTGGGCGGATTGGAGTCTCACAAGATTAGCCGTCACAACTGATTAATTATCAGGGTAAGTGAAGGTCTTAACATGCATTGAAATGAAGCTTTGTCTTCCTTGCTTTTCTTGGTGTGGTTGGCTGTTCTGGAATGAATTATCTCTTTTACCAAAAAAAAAAAAAAAAAAAAAAAGTGGCCCTTTAATGGGTCCTCTTATGATTTCCAATCATATTTCACCAGCAAGTTTGGTTGGATTTTTATAAAATTTAGTAAAAGGATTACTAAACTACCCTCCTCTCTCTCTCTCTCCCTCTCCCTCTCCCTCCCATCTCCTTGCTGGCACGTGAACCCACACCCCCCCCCCCCCCCCCCCCCCCCCCGGCTCAAATCTTCTCCATGAGAGTGATTTGGGTGAGTGGGCTGGGTAGGGGGAGGAGGGTGGAAGGGGCTGGGTACATGGATGGGGTGGGGTGACTGGGCAGTGGGGGAGGGGAAGGGAGGACGGGAGAGAGGGAGAGGGAGGAAGGAGGGTAGGGATGAAAGTGGATCGGGCCGAGCCGGGCTTTGACAGGCCCTAAGCTTGGCCCTAGTATTTTTTAGTAGGACCTAGCCCGGCCCGAGCTTGAGAGGGCCTAAAAAATCCTGGCTCGGGCTCGGCTCTTATTAAGTAGGGCCGGCCCTCGAGCCCGGCTTGATTGAGGCCCTAGGCTCGGCTTGTGAGCCTGACCCATTTTATAATGATATAGGTCAATGTTAATATAGATTTAGGGTTTAGGATTCATGAATTATTTAGTGCTTAGGGTTTAGGGATTATTTATATTGGATTAAAATTTGGGTTTAAGGTTTAGCGCTTACGTTTAGGGTTTATGGATTATTTAGTGCTTAGGGTTTAGTGTTTAGGGTTTAGGGATTATTTATATTGGATTAAAACTAAGGTTTAGGATTTATGGATTATGTTATATCATATATGTATTATCTACTGTATAGTGTACATATATATATAATATGTGTATTAATATATGTAGGCCGTAGGGCTTACGAGCCAGGCTTCATCAAGCCAGAGCTTGGCCCTTTTAAGCAAACGGGCCTTCTCCTAGGCCCTAACTCGGCTCTTTTGTCTTTCTAGCCGAGCTCGGGCCGAGCCTATAACGGGCCGACCCACTTTCACCCCTAAAGGAGGGTAGTTCGGGCATTTTTTTTTAAAATAAATTGTGAGTGAATTGGGTTTTTTTTTTTTTTTTTTGTGGTGTGTGCGCGCGCTAGTAGAATATCCCATTTGTAAATCTTCTGAAAGCGTGGGTGGAATTCCTAAATCATCCTTTTCGCTAGAGCACCTAAAAGTGCTAAAATGGTTCTGAATTTCAAAGGTTATTCCTGAATTTTTAGATGACTATAATTCATAATTCTAGGGGAAAAGTACACTATACATCCAAAAATTCCAAGGGACAGCTAGCATATTATTGTTTTTGAATTTCCAGTCATGAATTGTGCTATGGATGAACAATAGATGAGCTCCCACATTCTGCAGCTTTTTTTTTATTATTATTATAAAGGTTGAGTATATTAAGAAAGAGAGGAAGGAAACAGAGAACAGAAAACAACCCTTCTACTTGGACAAACTTTTTGGCCAGAATTTGGGACAAACTCCCATGTGGCACAATCATAGAGGTGCTTTTTCCCCCTCTCTCAAAAGTTGCACCTCTAGGATTGTGTCACATGGGAGTTTGTCCTAAATTATGGCCAAAAAGTTTGTCCATTTAGACTTTTTGAACAGAAAATAGAGACCTCCAAAACGGAGGTAGAAGAAGAAGAAAAAGGCCACCGAAAACAGGGCCACAGAAACAAAAAATCAGTCAGAGGAGGAGGAATACACATTGGATCTCAAAAAATTGCAGAGGGAGCTGAGCTGCGGGCTGCGAAATGGCTTGGAGATCTTCTTCAGGGAGTGGCAAAGATCTTCAAGGAGATGGCCGAGATCTGATTGAGGGTAAGAGGATGATTCCAAAAAATTGCTGAATTTCTGGCTTTCTAGAGTGTAGATAGAGCTGAAAGGGAGATCGACGCCATGTATTGCTTACCAACTGTGTCATTTCCAGAAGAGAGGGAGGTCCAAATTGAGGGAGCATAGAGAGATGAGGGGAGCTGGGCGCAGGCTGCTGGGAGCATTCAATTCCAGAGGGATTTAGCAATTGGGCAAGAGAAGAAGAGGTGATTGACAGAATCTTCTCCGTTGTGGCAAAGGCTGCATCTTGAGGCTAGGAGAATATTTTCAATCAAGAGAATTTAGGTATTTGTGGATTGGGTCTAGCCAAGCTGTGACACTTCGAGCCTGATCCGATTTTAGAAACACGGGCCTATATACATGGCTCAAGCTTGACACGGGCTACAAGTGTTTAGCCTGAGCCCTGACCATGTCAAACGTGTGAGGCTGGAGCCCACCCATTTAGTCAATAGGGTCACACTGGGCAGGGTTTTCCACAACTTGTTGTGGGTCAATCTACCAAAACTAGTTAATCGGGCAAGGCTTTGGATTCCTATCACTTAAATCAAGCTTCGCCAAAAAATTAAATGGGCCAGAATATTAGATAAAAGCCCAGCCAAAAAGTGGACTGGCCCGTCCATCAGCACCCCTACCCTTATGCTACACAACTTTGTAGTATACCATCTATGTTTGTGAATTGGATACATTCCAATGAAGCCCACGCCCTATGTCAGCATTTTTTCAAATTACACGCAGGTGCAAAACCCCGGAAAATTGCAATATAAATTGATTGAGTATGGCCCACTATTTTAAATACATGCCCGGCCTGGGAAGCCCAGCCCAATTTACACCCCTAGCTTGATCTAAGAACTATTAGTGCCTACGGTATGGCTTGGGTTGGAAATTGCCACCCCTAAACTAGGGTTGAAATTGCATGTTCCTTTTAGTGAATGAATTGGTGACAAAATCTTATGGTAGGCTTGTTTGTTTGCATTAAAATACATAGGAATTATTCGATCGGTACATAGGTTTTATGCTTTAAATAGTTAAGGATGAAGACCATGGGACAATTTAAAAAAAAAAAACGAGCATCACATAACCTTTCCTTTTATTGAAATATGATCAAAGAAAAATGAATAATGAATAAGAACCATCACTCTGAATTATTTATTTTGCATTTTGATTCGACTATATTTTCATGAAAGAAAAGATTATTTGATGCTATTTTTTTAAATTCACCTTTGGTCTTCATTTTTAACCACTTATGGCTTCAATTCCATGTCTCCAATTCGCATGTATTGTGATGCAAACAAACAGACCCTATCCAGTGAAAGATTAACAAAGTAGTTTACTTAGAGATATCCATTTTTTTTTTTTATCAAGAGTTCACTTGGTATCAGAACATCCTAGGGGATGTTTACTAGAAACCTTTTCTGTTTTCGGGTAGAACAGAAACAAGTTATCTGGCTGCACCCAAGCTGAGGGCTAGGCCAGACCTGACTTGTGGTCCTCCGACATAGCTAATGAGGCTTAAATTCTTAACAAAACATGGGCCACCACAGTAGAGAAATTTGTTTCGTTTATACTAACATCAGGTTGGATTATAATCAGATGTTAAAGATGACCCCCTACATATGACAAATCTGGACTAAATAAAGGATGGATAAATTTCTAGAAATGATCATATCTTAACTGGACTGATCTAACCTCCTGTTTGCTTGAAGCCCGTTTGTTTCATGTAATGGAATCCCAAGGAAATATGAGAGTTTGCATCTTACAAGTGCTTACAAACGAGGCATCAAAGGTGAATATCCAAAAATGATCATTAAATAGCCTCTATTTTTTAATGAAAATTGAACAATGAATGATGGAAAATGAATAGCCAATCATCACCCTATTAATTCAAATGATGGAAAATTAATAGCCAATCATCACCCTATTAATTCAAATCCTTTAAAAGTCAATGACTTATGTACATCACTTCCTAATATCCTTCACTCACTCCTTTTATAGTAATCCTTGGGTGGAGCTCATTTGATCATGAAGTTCTATGTAATTCCTAGTCCTATGCATTCCATCTACACAAACAGGCCCTCAGGGTCAAGACTGTCTTTGCTTTTGATCCAATCATGTTTCATGTACAAACATTATCCCTAACTTCATTTCAACAAGAGTGATATATGCGGTTTGGATTGATAATGTGTGAAATATATAGTTAACATTGTATTGTAACTTACCTTTCCCAGCATCAGGTAAGCATTACATAACGACAAGTGGGGCTGAAAAAAAAAAAAAAACCGCGATTGTACAAAATTCAGAGATGATAGAAATAAGCATCTGTTCATTATCTTGTTTAAACAGTGACTCACATTATTTATTGTAACACGATAGTGGGAGAGACTTCTCCTGACTCAAGTAGAATGACATAGATGATAGAAGACAGAGCTTATACACTACATGAACATGAGACATGGACGCCTGATTGGTAGAAGTAGAATTACAGATGATAGCTTCAATTTTAATTAATAGTGCCACCACCTCCACTAATTTGTGGTCCCATATTAATGCTTCCTCCTCCATCTGCTTTGTTACCACCTTGGACTTGTGGATTGTATTGTCCCCCACCGGTCTGGACATTTCTAGTTTTGTTATTAGCCTGAGGTGGTGGGGTCTTCTTAGAGCCAAAAAGACTGAATTGGAAGTCCTGCAACAGCAGCCATAAATGAATTAGAGAACAGAAAACAAAAACAAGGTTTGGTATTTGTAAATTTGAGTCCATGAATAGTGTGAAGCACTTTACTTCAGAAAAGAATTTCTTTGATTATCTACAAGGGTATGGCATGTAGGTGGGGTTCATTTATTCTCCATGACGTATGTTATTGTTTGTTATTAACCATCTATATTTTTGACCATGAAACCAAGAAGCTAACATCTGGTCTTAGAGTAAAATCACCAGTTTGATATTCCCAGATCAGAAGGTTAGAAATCATCCTCAGCAGGTAATATTTGAGAAATGCCTTATCTTGACCTATCCTTCTACTTGGGCTCATTTATTTGCTCGAAGTATTCAATTTATAGGAATTGACAGTAAAGACTCACAAAAGACCATCAAATCGTGTCCCTTTTGGTAGGAGATGATTGTTCAACTATATATTACCCTAGTAAATCAAATCTTATGAAAGTGAAGAGTAGTTTGATCTATGACTTCACATTAAGGGCCTGTGGATTTAAATTAACAAGAATTCTAATTAATGTCTTCCTACAAGATACCTAAAATTGAAACAAAGATGATGATCCACAAACAGCCGCCAATTTATTCTATGGTCCATCAAGTGATGATTCACAAATGGGCGCCTTCAGTGAAAAAGTATTGATTATCCAAACATCATCTTTGAAATCGAAACCTAGGAAAGTTAAGAGTCTCATTTGTTCTTCCACCTTATATCCTTCTCCAATCACTTACATTCATATTCATTCATTGGAATCCATTTTACCATGAGTTCATAGGAATTCAACACAATTCAAGCAAATAGGACCTCAATCCTTCACTCTTTATTACTAAATTTGCTAGAATGCTGAAACTCGCTATATTACGAACTTTTAGGAGTTTAATACTGACAAGTTCAAGGGTGCATAAGTTTGAGTCTCTTGTGAAGCAAAAAATATATAAAAAATGAAAACAAAGATATTCTAAGTGACTTTTGGATAGAGAGAGAAAGAGTACCATGGCTATGCAACTTAGGAGAAACGGTCTTGAAGCTAAAAGAGTTGAGAAGTTTGAAAGTTGCTTGCAGCTACCAAGGTCACCAATCCACTTTATATAGACATCAATTCAGTATCACTGAAACTGAAATTGATTTACAGTGCCTCTGAGAAGGTTCCCATTAGAAGGGATAACTTGCACTATTGCCCATCCTTGTCATTTCGGTGGTTCCTGTTTATTATAAATAGGACAGAGAGAATAAAGTGAAAAGAATAAAGTAAAAAGAATATGGTTCCAAGCTAAGTCCATTCATTTGTGCCACCATTGGAACAATGATAAAGCATAGTCTCGTTACATGAGGTTTGGGGCCTGTCATGTTTAAATAAGATATATAGACATTAAATACATAGTGAAATTAGCTATACCAAAAAATTATTAAAGAGGTAAGGGTTGAAAGATGGTGCAGCTCAATGGGTCCAAAAAGGTCTGTCTACTAAAGATATTAGCCTCATCAAAAACTAGTGGCTCTCGTATCAAAGCAAATAAAAGTAGACCGTTGATATAATGGCACTAAGTCGTTTTACGATTGATCGAATAATTACAATCAACATCACATGGGGATCTTCACCAAAAAAAAAAAACATCACATGGGGATGATATTCATACATGCCCTAATTAAAGAAGTATGCTCAACCATTTGACTCGCAGTTCGGTTTGCTATCGCATAACATTTTCATTGTACAATATATCAGATGGTGGTTTAATTGGATAGATGGTCCTTAACCGTCTCCCCCCTCTCTAAGTGATCCAATTTCTCAAGCCGATATCATTTCCATTTAGTGGGCCATTTTGAGAGCAAAGAATGACTTACTTTTTAAGGGAGAATCTTTGAATCCGATCAAGGCAATTTCAATGGTGAGAAATGCTAGTTTTACTCCAAGTTTTAGAGGTTTCGGCTTACCTAATTCTCCAACCAATGTGACTTGGAATGGTATTTTCGGTAATTTTCCATCCCTGAGACTCATGACATAATTCATACATGTGAGGTGATAGGAACTCACACATGAGCAAAGAGACAGACGCAACTCACACATGCGAGGAGGATAGAAACTTACACATGCGATGAGACATACACACAACTCACACATGCAAGAAGAATAAACACAACTCACGCATATGAGGCATCAAAACTCACATATGCAAAGAAGGAGGAGGCCAAGGAGCCGTTCTCGTGACTTGGAATGGTATTGGCAGAGTGATGAGATAACTTGTTTTTTCTGACATAGTGTTGTTTTGCCTCTAAAAAAGTCTTTTTTTTTTTTCTCTTTTCTTTTTAACTCCAGCCAAGGGATCTGGGACTCAGGAGAGAGCCCCCATACACATGGGATAGTAGCTTGCACAAGTGGGAAAGGAGCCCACATAAGCGGGAAGATGTGATGCACCCGGGGTTCGAACTCCGGACAACTAGGTAAGGACGGACACTCCTTACCACAACTCACACATGTAAGGTGATGGGAGCTCACACATGCAAGGAGAATAAACACAACTCACGCAGGTGAGGTAGTAAAACTCATATATGAAAAAAGGGAAGATGCAGGGTTCGAACCCAAGACCTCCCAATGATAACTAGGACTCCTTACCATTAAGGTAAGCGGTTCGCGTGAATTGGAATGGTATTGGATGAGTGATTCAATAACTCGTTCCTTTTGACGTGGTGATGGGATAATTTGTTCTTTGTGTCGTGGTGTTGTTCCACCTCTCACATATAATCTTTTTCTTTTTTCTCTTTTTTTACCCAAGTCAAGGGGGCTGGGACTCAAGAGAGAGCCCCCATACACACGGGACAGTAGCCTGCACAACTGAGAAGGAGGCCCGTACAAGTGGGAAAGGAGCCCGCGCAAGCGGGAAGAGGTGATGCACCCGGGGTTCAAATCGGGTAAGAATTGATGCTCCTTACCACTCAGGTAAGGAGGAAAATAAAAACTTAGAGTATGTTGATGGATGTGTATGCTATTTTTTGTGATGAGATAGTCTCATTGGGGTTCGAACTCCGAACAGTCAGATAAGAACTAACGCTCCTTACCACTCGGGTAAGGAGAAACAAAAAAAAAAAAAAAAAAAAAACCCAGAGACTCTGCTGATGGATGTATATCTATATTTTTGTGATGAGATAGTCTCATGGGTTTAAGTACATTTAAAGAGTCAAGAATTGGGCCCTTGAAAGAAGGCGAAACGAGGGTGATTCTTCTCTAGGTAAGAGTCACTAAACAAGGGCTTTCCAATGTCCTATTATGTTTTGATGCGCTATATATGAGTCTGGATCCCCTGTTTCTTTTAAATAGTAAGGCACTATTTCATCCTATCAATAGTCACCAGCTATATAAAATCTCATGCAAGCCAATGCACCATCTCCATTGCTTATTTGGAATGAAAAAGAAAAGATAAGATCTTATATAGCTAGCGAATGTTGATAGGATGAAATAGTATCGTTATGTTTCAACAAACTGGGGAATCCGGACTCTTTATATATGATTATAGGTGCTCAGATAGTGAGAGATTGAAGTCCAGAAACGTTGATTTTGGGCATATTAAAGATTTGGCAAGCCATATTGAATTGATTGACGATAGATTTATCCCTTGGAATCTAAATGGAATGGTTCATAATCTAGCTCAGATCGATAGAAACTGTGGGCCTTTTTGCGTTTTGGGCAGCCTGATGTGTTGCGGTCATTTCTCTTATTTCCTCTTTTTGGGTAGTCTAATGTGTGTGGTCCTTTCTCCTGCTTCCTTTCTGTCTGTGTATTTTCCTACCTTGATTCTCTCTTTCTATCTCTTTATCGGGAGGTGCTCTTGTGAAAGGCACTCTCACCTTACAACGAGAGATAAGGGTGGGGGCCCTCACATTTAAGTTGTTGACATTGGATATGGATGTGAGGTCCCTCACCTTATTTTTTATAGTAAGGTTGAGTGTCTCTCACAAGAGCACCTCTCTTCTTTACTAAATAAATAAGTTTGCTTCACCTAACATTTACATATGTAGATGAAGGGACTAGTCCTCCATAATGGGTGTATAAAACCTGTTGATGTCTATCTTTAAGATTTGAAGCTGGACCCAGTCTCGGACATTTAGTTCTTGGGCCTACTATTAGGATTTTAATCGTTCACTTTTTAAAAGCTTTCTTATATAATTGGGATAAAGCTTTAATGATGATGATGATAAAGATGATAGACTAGACTCACCTGGCTAAGAAAACCCCACTGCACATCTCAAAGCTTTGCTAGTAAGTTGTTTCACAAACATTTCAATTCAGAGAAAAGGTGAAGAAAATGAACACGGAGAAAATCTACTCCCAGAGCAAATTTGTATTATTGACAATTTTTTATTTTCACGCCTATATGATCTCCACTTCCAAATGACCCCTTGGATCGAGAAACATAAAATGACAATAGAAGATGAAATGGAGTCTGATTATGCTACGAGTGTCACCATTTGTGTGTTTCTTTCCATTTTCTTTGATAGAAGGGTAATTTCATTAGAAAAAACAAGGAGCAGAAAATATCAATAAACAACAGAGAATCTTGAGAACAACACCTAGAAAAGCAGAAGGAAACATCAAAGTCATGTTACTTTCATCTTTTTGCGCTTAATCTTGTGAATGGAAAGATTCTCAAAATAAATATCTAAAGGATAAGTTTCCACCCCCCAACATGTGTGGGACCCGCTGAGGACCACAAACATTCACAACCATGAAAGAAGAGCAGCATCTCTTTCAAAGAAAGATTTTTGCACTTCAATTTAGTTGAACTGAAAGAACATGATAAGAGTCCGGCCGCATCACATGTTAAAAAAAAAAAAACGATTTCTATTTGATTAGGAAGAATAGATTCCTTACCTGATAGATATATGAAAAGAGAAATCATGTGGGGACGGCAGTCATAACTCATTGTAAGTGCACAAAAATTCACAGACCCGGGGGGGGGGGGGGGGGGGGGGGGGGTGAATTTGCTGCCCACGAGAAGAGGACGGAGGCTGGAGCTCCTTGTAGATGATAGAAAAACCGATGCCTCGAGCCTGAAAGGGGAAAAAGGAGAAGGTCAGAGGACCCTGGCTTGGGCGGCGCAGGGCTCTCCGATGCCTTTGTTAGTTGCAAGTGCAGGACTAAACAGAGGTAGGAGATGAAGTGTGGGAGGAGGCGGCGTACCAGCAGCATGTGGATAGCCCCCCCTGTTTACCTGTTGAAGGCTTCTGTATTTATAGAGAAGGAGAGTGGACTTTGGGGCAAGCACTTGAGAGGCTGTCCCATCGTAGCTCACTCTGTCCCATCGTAGCCCACTCTGTCCCATCGGGCCATACCCTGACCCTGATGGATGGGGGGTGCAGCTGTGTCAGGAATGTTGGGCGGTGCCCTCATCCTGTTGCCGTGGCATGACAGCTGTCCATGGTCATCCCGATCAGCAGTCTGACCGAGACCGAGATGGAGCATGGCCGAGGCTGAACTCCTGGCCTCATGCTTGTACCGAGGCCAAAGCCAAGGGGCACGTTACCGAAATGGAGCGCCTAGCCGAGGGCTGAGGTCGGTATTCATGCTTTTGCCAAGTCCGGGACCTGAGGTCGGTCGCCTTGGGGAATACCCCCACACAAAGCCCCCAGCTTTTAACTTTCTAGAGTGCACGTTCCTCTAGGAAGTTGAAAGCTAAATAGCCTGACAGTCTATCAAAGCTGGTGCAGGTACCGAGCTTGATTATTCTGAACTGGCTGGTACTCTTACCGGGGCCAGTGTAAGCTTTCGAGCAGCGATCTGGTACAGGACCGAGATGCTGTATGCTTAATTCGGGACTCGACTGGCTGGTACTCTTACCGGGGCCAGTGTAATCTTTTCCTCGAGGCTGGTGGCATCACCGAGCCTGCTCTTTTCGAAGCTGGTGCCATCACCGAGCTTGATATTTTCCGAAATCGGGGCGTAACTGGCTGGTACTTTTACCGGGGCCAGTGTAATTTTGTTTCTCGAGGCTGGTAGCATCACCGAGCCTGCTTTTTTCGATTTCATCTGAAGGGGCGAATGTTACTGCTGCAGAGCAGGAGAAGGCACTGCTGCCGAGCTGGAGAGGACCGAGTCATGCTCGCCCAGCTGGTACTGTTACCGAAGCTGGTGGCCTCGATGCACTGCTGCCGAACTGGAGAGTCTATTTCTGCCGAGCTGGAGAGTAGCATTGCAGCTGAGGTTGATGATGAAGTATCCCAGCGGCAAAGGATAATGCCATCAAAGCTGATAGTAGAGGACCGTGCCGCCAATGGCGGTAGAGGATCGTGCGATCGAAGCTGACGGCGCTGCCGAGATGGGTGTCGCGCGCCGAGATGGGCGCTGCCGACTTCGGGCGTCGCGGACTTCGGGTGCCGCGCGCAGAGGTGGGCGTCGCGGACTTCGGGCGTCGCGCGCCGAGATGGGCGTCGCGGCCGTCGGGCGTCGCCGCGCCTAGGAGGGCGTCGGGCGTCGCGGACTTTGGGCGTCGCCCGCCGAGATGGGCGTCGCGGCCGTCGGGCGTCGCCGCGCCTAGGAGGGCGTCGGGCGTCGCGCGCCGAGATGGGTGTCGCGCGCCGAGATGGGCGCTGCGGCCGTCGGGCGTCGCCGCGCCTAGGAGGGCGTCGGGTGTCGCGGACTTTGGGCGTCGCGCGCCGAGATGGGCGTCGCGGCTGTCGGGCGTCGCCGCGCCTAGGAGGGCGTCGGGCGTCGCGGACTTTGGGCGTCGCGCGCCGAGATGGGCGTCGCGGCCGTCGGGCGTCGCCGCGCCTAGGAGGGCGTCGGGCGTCGCGGACTTTGGGCGTCGCGCGCCGAGATGGGCGTCGCGGCCGTCGGGCGTCGCGGACTTTGGGCGTCGCGTGCCGAGATGGGCGTCGCGGCCGTCGGGCGTCGCCGCGCCTAGGAGGGCGTCGGGCGTCGCGGACTTTGGGCGTCGCGCGCCGAGATGGGCGTCGCCGCGCATGGGAGGGCGTCGGGCGTCGCCGTTCTTCATCTGCTTCGCCATGAGCCGCTTGATCAGGACCTCCAGGGCGTCGACAACCTTCCACGCGTCGTGGAAGACGATGCCGAGCTGGGGTCGGTGAAGCTGCTGCTGAAATCGTCCCTCTCTGGCTCTTCGAGGCATGGTGTTTGGGAAGATGGCTTTTTGATCGATTTCCCACAGACGGCGCCAATTGTAAGTGCACAAAAATTCACAGACCCGGGGGGGGGTGAATTTGCTGCCCACGAGAAGAGGACGGAGGCTGGAGCTCCTTGTAGATGATAGAAAAACCGATGCCTCGAGCCTGAAAGGGGAAAAAGGAGAAGGTCAAAGGACCCTGGCTTGGGCGGCGCAGGGCTCTCCGATGCCTTTGTTAGTTGCAAGTGCAGGACTAAACAGAGGTAAGAGATGAAGTGTGGGAGGAGGCGGCGTACCAGCAGCATGTGGATAGCCCCCCCTGTTTACCTGTTGAAGGCTTCTGTATTTATAGAGAAGGAGAGTGGACTTTGGGGCAAGCACTTGAGAGGCTGTCCCATCGTAGCTCACTCTGTCCCATCGTAGCCCACTCTGTCCCATCGGGCCATACCCTGACCCTGATGGATGGGCGGTGCAGCTGTGTCAGGAATGTTGGGCGGTGCCCTCATCCTGTTGCCGTGGCATGACAGCTGTCCATGGTCATCCCGATCAGCAGTCTGACCGAGACCGAGATGGAGCATGGCCGAGGCTGAACTCCTGGCCTCATGCTTGTACCGAGGCCAAAGCCAAGGGGCACGTTACCGAAATGGAGCGCCTAGCCGAGGGCTGAGGTCGGTATTCATGCTTTTGCCAAGTCCGGGACCTGAGGTCGGTCGCCTTGGGGAATACCCCCACACACTCATAAAATAATTTATCCTTTGCAGCGGCCACTTTAGTCTGATCTATCCATGTACATGAACATATTTAAATTTCATTTCAATCGGAGTGACATAAATCATTTATTATGCGTGAAAAACATAGCTTCTACACATGATCAATCAATCAATTCTATCATCCCGCCAATTATAGGTATGTGGCTCTAAAATTATTGTATTGAAATTAAGCTTTTATGGGGGCCTTTGCGTCCACCGCATACCCCTTATATACCTTGGATGCGCCACTACATACCCAACCCGAGCACGCTTAAGTTCGGAGTTCTTATGGAATTCAAAGCCACATGACTTTAAACGCATCACGTTGAGTTGAGATGATGTTTGACTTATAAGCCCACGGCCAAGACTTAGGGCTTATGTGATATCTCTACTATTCTCTGAATAGACCCATCAAAATAGTGCCATAAAAAAACGAGTTTAGAATCAAAAGGAGTGTTTGGTAATGCAATGATCTGTTTTAAATAGACTTTTTTAAATCAACGGTTGAAATCTTTTCACAAATCCACAAGGAATCAAGCCTTGAAAATGGGCTTCATAGCCATGTTTAGCCTTCCAAAGAGATCTAACGGTTTGGTTCTTGTATTTAGGAGCCATATAATCTAAAAAATATTATCAAATGGTTCACGTTCTTTTTTGCACATATCTCAATATTGGTGATGATCCAAAGGCTGAGATTTGGTCCCATAGCAATGTTTGTCCTTTCAACATGTTCAACGGTTTGGATTGTAATTTTCCATTCTATAAATAGTAAAGAAAATAGAAAAACGTGGCTGCGTATGAACGAATCTAGAATTAGGCATGCTACATAAATGGTTGATTCTTTTTTGCAAATACCTCGAGATCCATAACCATGTTTATCCTTCCAAAAAGATCTAACGGTTTGGATCTTGTGCTTAGGGCCCATAGAATCCATAAAAATTTATCCAATGGCACATTTTTTTGTGCACATATCCCGATATTGTTGATGATCCAACGACTGAAAAATGGTCCCAAAGTCGTGTTTAATCTAGTGAACATTTTCAACGGTCTGGATCTTGATTTACATTCTTAGATTTTAAAAATAAAAAATAAAAAATGGACTGAGGCGTTGTGGAGGAAAAACAATAGTCCATCCACATCTACTTTTCAAATGCATTCTTTGGTGGGCTATGGGTTTAAGAGACTTTGCCACTACTTCTCTAAAGTGGGCAAAGGCTAGAAACCACTACCAAACAACTCTATTTTAAGGAACTCTACCGGCTTTAGTTATTTAGAGAGGTAGAGACAAAAAATAGAGATGCCAAGCATTGACTTAGATATTTCCGATATGGGCCTTTTTGTTGGACCATTAATGTTCTTTACTGTTGTGGTCGAATATAGCAAAATAACAATAATAATAATACTTTGTGGACCTTAACCCTCGCTGAACATTAATAGACCCAACTCAACGTCAGCTTGGAGAAAATGGAGTAAGACAGTACTTGGGTTGGATCAGGTTGCCGACTACATTTCGGACTTTGGAGTCCCCACCAAACTGAGCTTCTCTAAGTGCATCGTTATAAATCTATCAGTCGGGGTTCACATTTGAAATCCAAATCACAAAAAACACATTCACACCCATAAACACAATTACATGACAAAATTGATCACCTGAAAACATGTGATCTTGATGATGGCCAACAGGCATGAAATCACCAACACAAGCATCAACCATAAGGGCGGAGCCCTAGAAAGATTCTTTACCTTTGGTTTACAAGGAAGTTTTAGTAGCTAGGGTCTTTTGGTGCGTGGAAATAAAAGTGGATTCTTCATGAAAAATGAGAGTGAGCTAAGGCAGGGAGACCCTTTATCCCCCTATCTATTTATCCTAGCGCATGAAATTCTAAGCTTGAATATTGCCAATCTAGTTTCTCAGAAGCTAGTGTCTCCGATCTACAGAGCCCCTACTTCTCCAACTGTTTGTCACTTGATGTTTGCTGATGACATCCTTCTTTTCTTCCAAGCTTGTCCTCAGAGTATCAAATCTATCAAGAGTGTCTTGGAAGCCAACCAATCGGCAGCTGGTCAGCACTTCAACCTCAGGAAGAGTAATGTCCTTTTTGGCAATAGGAGGCAGTCATTTAAAGCCAGAACCTTGACATCCTTAGGCATCTCTCAGGCCTTCTTTCTTCCTAAATACCTGGGAGTCCCCGGCCTTATTCATTGGCAGCCCCAAAGCTTAGTACTTTGAGAGCTTAAAGGATTCTTTTAGGCAAATGCTTGCTGGTTTGAAGAGTAATTTGCTTTCCTTTGTTGGGAGAGACATCCTGGTCAAGCATGTGCTTCAAAGCCTCCGAATCCACATCCTTCTCGTGCTCCCTCTTCCTAGATCAGTTTGCATCTTCCTGGAGAGATGGATGAGAAACTTTCTCTGGTCTGGGGGTCCTGATTAAGTCAAGAGGAGCCTCCTTAATTGGCATTATGTCTGTCAGCCAAAGTCTAAAGGTGGGCTGGGTCTTCGTCGCATAAAGGACCTGATTTTGGCCAATTCAGTTAGGCTGGGATGGGCTGCTTTCTCCTCTTCTTCCCTTTGGGCTAGCCGGTTCAGAGCCAAATACTATAAAGGTTTTTCCCCTCGGCACCATTCCTCCCTAATCTCTGGCTCTTGCATCTGGAGGTCTATCAAGAGAAGCTCGCATTTCATTTTCCATAACAGCCACTGGATTTCGGGAGACGGTAAAAGCACAAGTTTCTGGTATGATAAATGGCATGGCCCCCCCTCCTTGGCGTAGATTTTTCCTGAGGTTGCTTTTCCCTGCTATGATTCTGTGAATGATTTTTTTGCCAATAGTCAGAGGCTTCCTAGTCTCCATCTTCCTCAGCAGGCGGACTCTTTCTCATCCTCTCTCCTATCCTGCTTCTCCCTTGCTGAAGAGCCTGATGTGTTGCTGTAGTCTAGCTCCAACTCCATTAATCTCTATTTCGCTGCGGCTTGGGAGCTCATCAGATCTCGAGGCCTCTCTTGTGTTTGGTCCAAGTTTGCCTGGAACAGCCTCCTTAAGCCTTCTATAGCTTGTTTTACTTGGAAGTTGTTCCACAACAAACTCCCCACCAATGCATGGGCCCAATCTGTTGGAGTTCAATTAGCTTTTTCTTGCTAATTCTGTGGCACTCACCAAGAATCTGCTTACTATATGTTCTTCCTCTGCCCCTTCGCCTAGCCCTTCTGCGCTTGGCTTGAGGTTAAAGGGAAGTTCCGGTTTCTCCCTTGCAGCTCTGTCTCCTCAAAATGGGAGTCTTTCTCTGCCAACTCCTGTTCCAAAGCCAAGAAGGGTCTAAGTGCCCTCTTCATTATTGCCATCTTCAGTCAGCATTTGGAAGGTAAGGAATCAGGTTCTCTTCAAGAATAAAATCCCCTCTCTGGACTCAGCTATCTTTTTCTTTTTGGATGATGCTTCTTTCTCTCTAAGTAGATTGAATTCTTCTTTTCTTGTGACACTTTAGCCTCCTTCATTCTCTGTAATCAGCTCTATCCTAATATGAGAGATAGAGCTCTGTTCTTTCTCTTTGTTGTTTTTTCTTTTCTTTGTTTTGCCTCCTTTGGTTTTGTTTTTCCCTTTCCCTTAATTCAAATTGTAATTCAGCAAAAAAAAAAAAAGAGCTAAAAATGTCTAATACCATTTTAGGTGGCTCCCACTGGCGCTATCACGTAGGAATAAAATAATTAGATGATCATCGATAGAAAACTAGGTTGAATTCGGTAGTTGAAACTGTTAGAATTATTGAGCTTAAGTGCAATCCAAGACAATTCTAACAAAGACATTATCTTGGGTCAAAGAAGTTTCTTCCCTCCATCTTTCTTCCATCTATTATTCTCCTCCGTTGTTTTCTGTCTTCTTTTTTTTTTATCCCTAATAAGGAAAATGGAGATATCCAATATCATACAAACCATTGCAAAACTCAAAGTCCCTTTTTTTTTTAATGTAAAATAACCCTAATTAATAATACCAATAAGAATATGAAAAAAAGAGACATAAAGAGAGAATCCCACAACAACATTACATAATAAGAAAGCCACAAAATGAAAATTAAAAAAGAAAAAAAATACACAAAACATAAAATTAAGAAGAAGAAGAAATGGAAGAAAGAGGGAAAAAGGAAAAGATGGAAGAAAGAGGATGAGATTTCTCACTAATGAGGCAGGTGGCATTAAGGCCAAAAATCTTTGAGTGAAGGAAAGAACCTACCAGTAAACCCATCCTTATAAAGAAAGCCCTCCAATTGATGGGCATGTTAATGGATATTTTGCTTTTATAATTCTAGAATATGATAAACTTATGTTGGATAAATATATTGTACTAATTTTAAAACGCTTCATGTTGAGTTAGAGACGGAATTTAACTTATAAGCCTAGCATCATGACTTAGATATTTTTGATGTGGGACTAGGACAAAGCCTCACAGTTAAGCGAAGCACTCCATCCTTACCCCTACAAATTCCCCTTTCTTAGCTCATGGGATCACTTGACCTAGCTTGCCTCAAAGGATTACCTCGGCAGATTGGAGTCTCACAAGATTAGCCATCACAACTGTTAGGTTTTTGTGTATTGGCCAAATTCATGGGTTGGACAAAACTCTGGGTCTTTTGAGTTGCTTTTTGTATTTAGAAAAGACATTTAAAGTTAGAAGTTTGGAATGACTCAGAAGAAGAAAGCCTGAAGGAATTAGAAGAAGTCTGCTGGAGATAGTGTGCTGAAATTCCGGATCAACCAGTATGGGGTCCGCTCGAGAGACCATTCTATTCGCTCGAGCGAATTGTGTGCGATCAGCCCAGTTCTAAACAGAGGCTGGTTCACTCGAGCGCACTGGGAGATCGCTCGAGCGAACTGGGCACAGATAGTGGTTCGAATTAGGAAACTTGATTTTCTTATTGTGCTCAAACTGCTGGTTTCCATCCTAATCATCTTAGGAAACTTTAAGCACGAACCAAGGGCTATTTAAAGGGTTCAAAGGCTATTGCAAAAAGATAAAACCCTCACCTCTCATAGTGCTAAGTTAGAGATTATCATTGAGAGATTTTCTTCTCTAGATTTTTTACGAAGTTGTGCTGCCAAGTTCTCTAGAGTCAGTGCTAGTTTGGATCTGTTGCTATCAACGGTGTGAAGTCGTTGAAGCGTGAAGCGACACAAGGTAACTTCAGTCCTTCGGTAGGGGATATCTAGGAAGGAGATCTGAGTTTCTTGTAATTGCGAGATTCATAGTGCTTGATTTGATCCAGTTCGGATCGGTGATTTTTCACCCGGTTAGGGTTTTCCACCTTAAATTTGGTGTCCTTGTGGTGTGTGCTTGTTGATTTATTTTCGCTGCATTTTATTTGTTTCTGCACGCGTTTGGGTTGATTGTTTGAGTAGACCAATCTAGAAATCTCGGAGACCCCTGCACTTTTTCAACAACTGCTTAATCATGGTAAGTGAAGGTCTTAACATGCATTGAAATGAAGATTTGTCTTCTGTGCTTTTCTTGGTGTGGTTGGCTATTCTTGTTTGAATTATCTCTTTTACCAAAAAAAAAAAAAAGTGGCCCTTTAATGGGTCCTCTTATGATTTCCAATCATATTTCATCTGCAAGTTTGGTTGGATTTTTATGAAATTTATATTTTATATCGTACACAAAAAAAAGTAAGTTCTTTGTGGATTGGAGGGAATAGATTTCTCAAGAACAAATCCAGGGAAGGTCGATTTTTCACTGATAAAAGGAAATATATTCCCTACCAGAGAGATTTTGTAGCATTCATAATTAAAAATTTGTGATGCCTCAACATTGATTAAAATAATTGTTAGGTAGCATTTTTGTGACTTCCCAAGGACCACCACGAATGACACCAGGTGGGGTGATGGAGAGAAAATTGGACTCTGAAAGTGAAGGTTATTATTTCTCTTTGATTTGGTCAAGTTTTAGTGGAGCAGGAAGAATTGATGGCATATCTTAAAGGATAAGATAGATTATGCATTAAGATTTAGACGTGGTGATAGGTGGGGTCAGTGATGGACCCGAAATAGAGCCCGATAAAGGTTTTTGTGCTTCCATTAGCATATTTAGATTCAGACTCTTCAATATTTATAAGTAATCATTGATCTATCTATTTGTTTATATTTTTGACAATATTCCAAAGAAAAAACACCACAAAAAAAAAAAAAATCCAGGTTTACTCTGGAAAATAATCTAGATTTCCATTTCATACAATGTGACCCATCAATGATCAATCAAAACCCTTTCACGTCATCTACAACTGTGAATTACACACATCCCATTTTGACATCGGTCTTTTTTTTGTATAAAGGTTAAGTATATTGAAAAAAAGAAGAGGAGAACAGAGAACAGAGCCCATCAAGGGAGAAAGCAAAAAAAAAAAAAAAAACGAGCGAAGGCCAACAAAAACAGGGCTAGTGCAACAGAAAATCAGAAAGAGGAAGAGGAATTCACAAAAAATCGTAGAAAATTGCAGAGGGAGCTGAGTTGCGGGCTGCAGAAAGGCTTGGAGATCTTCTTCAGGGAGAAGCTGAGATCCTCGAGGAAGATGGGCTGAGATTTGGTTGATGGTAAGATGATGATTTTCAAAAATTGCTGCATTCCTGGCTTTCCAAATTGAATATAGCATTGAAAGGAAGATCGACGCCATGAATTTCTTTCCGACTTTGTCATTTCCTGTAGAAAGTGATGTCCAAATTGAGGGAGCAGAGTTGGAGGAGGGTTACTGAGCACGGGTTGCTGGGAGCATCCAATACCAAATGGATTGAGCGATTGGGCAGGAGAAGAAAAGGTGATTGACAGAGTCTTCTTCGTTGTTGCAGAGGCTGCATCTTGAGGCTAAGGAGAAGTCAAGTTGCTGAAGGTGAGAATCAGTAAGGGTTCGGTTAAGCATCAGATGCCAACCAAAGTAGCTTTTCGGTTGAGCATCAGATGCCAACCAAAGCAGCTTACTTTGGGGAGGGAGATTCCGTTCCAGATCAAAGGAGGCCATTGGAGGATGTTACCCCTTGATCTAATTGCATTCCAAGCAGTGAGCAGGGAGATCTGACCGCTGGGAGCCTCCTTCCACAAGAGTTGATCACTGACGGAAGGGTTGGGAGTTAGTAGAGATGTTGCAGAGGAGAGAAAGTCTTGGACTGCAAGTGGCTGAGATGAAGGAATATGCCAGGAACCAGAATGGAAAAAGGAAGCGAGCCTCTGGTCCGTAGGAAATTACAGGTTAGGGAAAACAGCAGAGAGGGGTTTGAAATTGCAGGTTAGGGAAGACAGCTGAGAGGGGTTTGTCTCCGCTCCAGGTGTCATGCCATATGTTGATGTTCTTACCAATGCCAAAAACCGAGGCGCTGCCTTGATGGATGTAGTGAGCTAGGCGACGGATTCTTCTCGAAATGCAGGATCCAAATCTAGAGGTTGCAGGGCTCCAAATGTTGCTGTTTTTGAAGTATCTGTTTTTGAACCAAAAAGACCAGATGGTGTTCATAGTGCAAGCCTGCCAACCCAGTTTGATCAGGGAAGCATTGTTCATTGCAGACATCTTCCTAATGCCAAGGCCCCCTTTTGTCTTTGGGAGGGTCACTTGGGACCATTTTACATGGTGGATCTTAGTGGAGGTGGCGTTGCTTGACCAGATAAAGCTCCTCATCAGGCGCTCAATGTCTTTGCAAATGGAGATTGGGAGGGGTAGGTGTAGATTGGAATGCAAGAGAGGACATGCTTGATGAGAATTAGACGACTAGCAAAGGAGAGAGATCTAGCTTTCCATGCAGTCAGTCTTGAATTAACGGAGTCCAGCAGGGGAAGGAAGTGAGATCTCTTCAGGGAGCCAAAGACAATAGGGAAGCCCAGGTATTTGAGCTGGTCCTTGCTCTCTTGCATTCCAAGGATGGAGCAGATCCGAGCCTTTCTTCTGTTACCACATTTTCCAATGAAAAGCTGGCTCTTTTGGAGATTAATGTGTTGGCCAGAAGAAGATTGGTATAGGTCAAGAAGGTCTTGCAGAGCAAGAACTCCAGAAGTTGTTCCTTTCATAAGAATGATCATGTCATGATTTTAAAAGAAATGGACTTATAAAACTAAAAGAATTTTTAAGGATTGCCCGACCACACGTTTGCTAGGTGCCTATGTTTGGTTGATTCAATCATGCACTCTATCTACTTCATCTATAAATACCGATCTTAAATTTTACTTCAATTCGAGAAATATACTGGCTAAGAAAACATATAGTTTTCAAGCTTATATCTCTTTCTATTATCTCACTTCTCATTCAACATAACTTGGACAGCACAAAATTCAGAGATGATGCAAGTATCATTTTATTTATCTGGGTAGACACTGAGTAGCATTAGTTCTTATAACACAAGGTACTTTAAGTCACTTGTGCTGACTGGAGGACTTTTACATAGATGATCTTAAATAGACAGAGCTTAAACATTACACGAAGATGGAACGTGGACGGCTAGGATTAGGATAGAGAGTATACTGATGAAAGGTTCAGCATTTTCAATTAATAGTGAAGCTACCACCTCCAGTAATTTGGGGTCCCATATTAATACTGCCACCTCCTCCAGCTGTGTTACCTCCTTGAACTTGTGGATTGTACTTGCCCCCACCAGTCTGGACATTTTTAGTTGTGTTATTAGCCTGAGGTGGTGGTGTCTTCTTAGAGCCAAAAAGACTGAATTGGAAGTCCTGCATCACCAACCATATTATAAATGAGAGAGAGAAGAGGTATTTGAAATCGAAACCATGACCATGAATAAGAGGCGAATCCATTAATTATCCAAAATTTCCATGGTCAATCAAGAAGGAACATATGTTGTTGGTTGTTTTTTTAGAAACAAAGATTTATAAGTTATATAAAGATCTAAAGAGTCACTTTTATTGTCTTAGAGTCGATGGCTAGAAATCTAAAGGATTGTTTCATTTTTATTTTTCACATTCTATCCTTTGCGCTTATTTTTGGCAAATATAGGGTGTTGATTAGTTTTGTACTTGTATACATATGTAATGTTACAAATGTATAGCGTTTACAAATCACACGCTCAAGGGTGGAACCTGAAAATTCTCCATGGGTCCTCTATGTAAAAAGAAGATTCTCTAGGGTCCCCCCTTATTTTCTACTCATGCATATCCATAATTTGGGTGTGTAAAGCCATTATTACTTCAAAATTTGCACGCCTCTTTAAATGTGAAATCATTACACACCTCATACAGTCATACCTCATTACCTCACAGAGGTGCTAATACGATTATCACCTACAATGGGTCGCAGGATCAAAACTATCAATAGCCTCTCTCTCTCTCTCTCTCTCTCTCTCTCTCTCTCTCTCCTTGTTTTCTTTTTTTCTTGTTTGCAGTCCTATAGGGCCAAAAATTACAATATGAGTCATTCAGGTTTTTAAACTAATAGAACCCATGACATTTAGTTTTATTTCTTAAATCTTCATAAATTTTTAGAAATATGTGAAAATGCTACTATGGATCAGTACTTTTCCAAGCTCTCAATGCATGATCCAGACTATTCAATATTCTCGTATAAATAATAAACCTCATGATGCGAAGTTCATTTACACTTTATATCTACATGGATTTTCAGAAAAATTTGAAAAGCCAAATACAATTAAATCCCATGTCATTTACTTATTTGAAAATGGTGCTTCCAAACAAACAATGTAATATGTTTCACGTATGTGAATTTTTCATGTGTATATCTCATTTTCAAATCCCATATGTCCCTTTATCAAATGATAAAAACCCACCTAAAATGTCCTATAAAAAGAATCCAGCTTATCTATTCATCAGGTTGCTCTATTGGCCATTAGAGTGAAAAAAAAAAAAATTCTATCCATTTACTCTTTCTGGAGAAAAGGTTAGTGTAAAAAATCTGTTTTTGACAATTTGTTTTTGGGAACAGATTATTTTTCTGAAAATTTTAAATAGCTAAGATTTATAATTAATTGTGCTTTCATAATTCCAAGTAAATAATCATGTATCTCTATTGTTCTCATGTAATTTAATTCCTTAGAATTCATGGTAAAATGGATTCTACCAAAAGAATATCTTTTTGAAAGGCGAAATATATTTACCAAATCAAAAGAAACAAAACAATAATGAAGAGGTGTGGGTTGAAGGGTATAAGTGGGAGATGTAGATGAGATGATGACTTTCTTATAATTGAATTTATGGAGGTAGATTATTTGATGGCCATGAATGAATCATCACCATTATTCTTCATTTTTGCCACTTTGATTGGAATACATTTTCCTTGGATTCAATTTCATGCAAATGAAGGCCCCTGAAGATAAGTTCTCATCCCAGAAGTTAAGTTTTCATTGATCCTCAAGTCCAAACAGCCCCAGCGTAATTAGAATTATCCTTCTGTTGTGTGTTTGTGTGTGTATGAGAGAGAGAGAGAGAGAGAGAGAGAGAGAGAGTACCATTGCTATGAAACTTTCGGTGAAACGGTTTTGGAAGTTTGAAACTGGAAACTGGCCGCCTTGCAACTTATGAGGTGTCCAACTCAGTTTATATAGAAATCAAGTTAGCTAGGGTCTTTGATTGCTGATTATAAGTGTTGGATAAATACAACCTGGCCCATCCTTGACGTTTTGGTGATTCTTTCTCATCACAATGGGCCAAAAGCAAAGTGTAAAGAATATGATTCCAAGATGAGGCAATTCTTATGGAGCTATCCAAATCGAATCCAATGAGAGCCATTAATATATATTTTTTTTATTCTTTTTCACTTTGTGTTTTCTTAATCTTCTGTTTTCACTGATGTTTTCTCACATGCATATTCTTAACGGGCTGAGCTACAGTCCACACAAATATATCCCAAACTAGTTTAGCTGTAGCCAAGGACATCCTGACTATAGCAAGAGAAGAAAATATTCATTTGTTAGTCACTTCCACCACCCACCGGCTTGGATTTGGTTCTTTATCCAAAAGCCAAAAAAACCTGGTTTGCATTAGGTTAGTCTGTTTATAACTTGAGCCCCATCCGATTTCAATTCAGGTTGGACTACTCTTACTGATCCCAAATCGAACATGTATCAGTCCTGTTGTGATCTAGGGCCTAAGTGAAGAGAGATCAAGCACACAAGACTACACGAGATTTACGTGGTTCGGCTTTTGGCCTATGTCTACGAGGAAGGTGGGAAAAATCACCATACAATAAAAAGAGGTGTACATTATAGAGACTCTCAATCTCTATTTATAAATCAGCCCCAAAACCATGTTACAACCAAACACTACTTCTAATCACAGTAGACTTACGATAATAAACCTACTTCTAATCACAGTAGAACATGGACAATGCAGAATCCGATATACCTGATTTATTACTTTTATTGAGCCATACAACCTAACAAGCCCAATCCAACAGTTTGATAATAGGGGTGATGAGACAATTAAGTTGGCTCAAGTTCAGAGACCACAGAGTGAGCACAGAGCGAACTATTCTTTCGCCTTTTCCTTCTGAGGACAGTCTCCAAATCATCATACCACACCTTGAACTATCATTCAGTGAAGGGTGGACCTAGGAAGCTCAACTGTGGGAGGGGGAACATGTAAAAGAAATATTGGGGGAATGGACAAATGTAAAAAAAACACATTAGTTTCTAAAATATGTTGCAGTTTTTTTTAATTAATTTTTTCAGGAATGTGAAGCCCCCAGAGCTATGTACGTTGGTTCGCCGCTGTATTTTGCGAAACCTAGCCGGGTGTTTGTCCATTGGCATAAGTGAGGGTTTGCTCCATTTGACACCCCTCAAATTTACGTAATGCAGTTGTGTTACATACCCAAGCATGCACCTAAGGGATTAGTCCTGCCACGTTAAATATCATAGGATAATGCACTCTAATAAAAAAAAACATTTATTCAATTCTATCATCCCGCCAATTATAGGTATGTGGCTCTAAAATTATTGTATTGAAATTAAGCTTTTATGGGGGCCTTCGCAGCCACCGCATACCCCTTATATACCTTGGATGCACCACTACATACAGGACCCGAGCACGCTTAATTTCGGAGTTCTTATGGAATTCGAGGCCACATGACTTTAAAATGCATCATGTTGAGTTGAGACGATGTTTAACTTATAAGCCCACGGCCAAGACTTAGGGCTTATGTGATATCTCTACTATTCTTTGAATAGACCCATCAAAATAGAGTCATAAAAAAAACAAAGTCTAAAATCAAAAGGAGTATTTGGTAATGCAATGATTTATTTTAAATAGACTTTTGTAAATCAATGGTTGAAAGCTTTCACAAATCCATAAGGAATCAAGCCTTGAAAATGGGCTCCATAGCCATGTTTAGCCTTCTAAAGAGATCTAACGGTTTGGTTCTTGTGTTTGGGACCCATATAATCTAAAAAATATTATCAAATGGTTCACGTTCTTTTTTGCACATATCTCAATATTGGTGATGATCCAAAGGCTGAGATTTGGTCCCACATCAATGTTTGGCCCTTTAAACATGTTCAACGGTTTGGATTGTGATTTTCCATTCCATAAATAGTAAAGAAAATAGAAACATATGGCTGCGTATGAACGAATCTAGAATTGGGCATGCTACATCAATGGCTGATTCTTTTTGCAAATACCTCGAGATCCATAACCGTGTTTATCCTTCCAAAGAGATCTAACGGTTTGGATCTTGTGCTTAGGGCCCATAGAATCCATAAAAATTTATCCAATGGCTCACTTTTTTTTGTGCACATATCCCGATATTGTTGATGATCCAACGACTGAAACTTGGTCCCATAGCCATGTTTAATCTAGTGAACATTTTCAACGGTCTGGATCTTGATTTACATTCTTAAATTTTAAAAATAAAAAATAAAAAACGGACTGAGGGGTTGTGGAGGAAAAGCATTGTTCATCCGCATCTACTTTTAAAATGCATTCTTTGGTGGGCTATGGGTTTAAGAGGCTTTGCCACTATTTCTCTAAAGAGGGCAAAGGCTAGAAACCACTACCAAACAACTCTATTTTAAGGGACTCTACCGGCTTAATTATTTAGAGAGGTAGAGGCAAAAAATAGAGATGCCAAGCATGGGCTTAGATATTTCCGATATGGGCCTTTTTGTTGGACCATTAATGTTCTTTACTGTTGTGGTCGAATATAGCAAAATAACAATAATAATAATACTTTGTGGACCTTAACCCTCGTTGAACATTAATCGACCCAACTCAACGTCAGCTTGGAGAAAATGGAGTAAGACAGTACTTGGGTTGGATCAGGTTGCCGACTACAGTTTGGACTTTGGAGTCCCCACCAAACTGGGCTTCTCTAAGTGCATCGTTATAAATCTATCAGTGGGGGTTCACATTTGAAATCCAAATCACAAAAACCACATTCACACCTTGAAACACAATTACGTGACAAAATTGATCACCTGAAAACATGTGATCTTGATGATGGCCAACAAGCATCAAACATAAGGGTGGAGCCCCATAAAGATTCTTTACCTTTGGTTTACAAGGAAATTTTAGTAGCTAGGGTCTTTAGGTGTGTGGAAATAAAAGTGGATTCTTCGTGAAAAAAGAGAGTGGGCTAAGGCAGGGAGACCCTTTATGCCCCTATCCATTTATCCTAGTGCAAGAAATTCTAAGCTTGAACATTGCCAGTCTAGTTTCTCATGAGCTAGTGTCTCCGATCTACAGAGCCCCTGCTTCTCCAACTGTTTGTCACTTGATGTTTGCTGATGACATCCTTCATTTCTTCCAAGCTTGTTCTCAGAGTATCAAATCTATCAAGAGTGTCTTGGAAGCCTACCAATCAGTAGCTGGTCAACACTTCAACCTCAGGAAGAGTAATGTCCTTTTTGGCAATAGCAGGCAGTCCTTCAAAGCCAGAACCTTGGCATCCTTAGGCATCTCTCAAGCCTTCTTTCCTACTAAATACCTGGGAGTTCCCCTATTCATTGGCAGCCCCAAAGCTTAATACTTTGAGAGGTTAAAGTATTCTTTTAGGCAAAGGCTTGCTGGTTGGAAGAGTAATTTGCTTTCCTTTGCTGAGAGAGTCATCATCGTCAAGCATGTGCTTCAAAGCCTCCCAATCCACATCCTTCTCGTGCTCCCTCTTCCTAGATCGGTCTGCATCTTCCTAGAGAGATGAATGATAAACTTTCTCTGGTCTGGGGCTCCTGATCAAGTCAAGAGGAGCCTCCTTAATTGGAATTCAATCTGTCAGCCAAAGTCTGAAGGTAGGCTAGGTCTTCATCGCGTAAAGGGCCTGATTTTGGCCAATTCGATTAGGCCGGGATGGGCTGCTTTCTCCTCTTCTTCCCTATGGGCTAGCTAGTTCAGAGCCAAATACTATAAAGGTTTTTCCCCTTGGCACCATTCCTCCCTAATCTCTGGCTCTTGCATCTGGAGGTTTATCAAGAGAAGCTCGCATTTCATTTTCCATAACAGCCACTGGATTTTGGGAGACGGTAAAACCACAAGTTTCTGATATG
Organism: Umbellularia californica; assembly: GCA_028538565.1. NCBI lineage: Eukaryota > Viridiplantae > Streptophyta > Magnoliopsida > Laurales > Lauraceae > Umbellularia > Umbellularia californica. Next base: position 79,049,864 of record JAPQWN010000006.1, on the reverse strand, counting down.
ATAAATGGCATGGCCCCCTCAACTTGGTGCAGATTTTTCCTGAGGTTACTTTTCCTGCTACGATTCTGTGAATGATTTTTTTGCTAATAGTCAGAGGCTTTCTAGTCTCCATCATCCTCAGCAGGCGGACTCTTTCTCATCCTCTCTCCTATCCTCCTTCCCCCTTGCTGAAGAGCCTGATGTGTTGCTGTAGTCTAGCTCCAACTCCATTAATCTCTCTTTCGCTGCGATTTGGGAGCTCATCAGATCTCAAGGCCTCCCCTATGTTTTGGTCCAAGTTTGCCTGGAACAGCCTCCTTAAGCCTTCTATAGCTTGTTTTGGTTGGAAGTTGTTTCATAACAAACTCCTGACCAATGCATGGGCCCAATCTGTTGGAGTTCAATTAGCTTCTTCTTGCTATCTCTGTGGCACTCACCAAGGATCTGCTTACTATATGCTCTTCCTCTGCCCCTTCGCCTTGTCATTCTGGGCTTGGCTTGAGGTTAAAGGGAAGTTCCGGCTTCTCTCTTGCAGCTCTGTCCCCTCCAAATGGGAGTCCTTCTCTGCCAAGTCCTGTTCCAGAGCCAAGAAGGGTTTGAGTGCCCTCTTCATCATTACCATCTTCAGCATTTGCAAAGGTATGGAATCAGGTTCTCTTCAAGAATAAAATCCCCTCTCTGGACTCAGCTATCTTTTTCTTTTTGGATGATGCTTCTTTCTCTCTAAGTAGATTGAATTCTTCTTTTTGTAGTCACACTTTAGCCTCCTTCTTCATTCTCTGTAATCAGCTCTATCCTAATATGAGATAGAGCTCTGTTCTTTTTCTTTCTTTGTTTTTTTTATTTTCTCTGTTTTGCCTCTTTTGGTTTTGTTTTTCCCTAATTCCCTTAATTCAAATTGCAATTCAGCAAAAAAAAAAAAAAAAGGACCTAAAAATGTCTAATACCATTTTAGGTGGCTCCCACTGGTGCTATCACGTGGGAATAAAACAATTAGATGATCATCTATAGAAAACTAGGTTGACTTCGGTAGTTGAAACTGTTAGAATTATTGAGCTTAAGTGCGATCCAAGACAATTCTAACAAAAACACCATCTTGGGTCAAAGAAGTTTCTTCCCTCCATCTTTCTTCCATCTATTATTCTCCTCCGGTGTTTTCTGTCTCTTTTTTTTTTATCCCTAATAAGGAAAATGGAGATATCCAATATCATACAAACCATTGCAAAACTCAAAGTCCCTTTTTTTTAATGTAAAATAACCCTAATTAATAATACCAATAGGAATATGAAAAAAAGAGACATAAAGAGAGAATCCCACAACAACATTACATATATAATAAGAAAGCCACAAAATGAAAATTAAAAAAGAAAAAAAAAGACACAAAACATAAAATTAGGAAGAAGAAGAAATGGAAGAAAGAGGGAAAAAGGAAAAGATGGAAGAAAGAGGATGAGATTTCTCACTAATGGGGCACATGGCATTAAAGCCAAAAATCTTTGAGTCAAGGAAAGAACCTACCAGTATACCCATCATTATAAAGAAAGCCCTCCAATTGATGGGCATGTTAATGGATATTTTGCTTTTATAATTCTAGAATATGATAAACTTATATTGGATAAATATATTGTACTAACTTTAAAACGCGTTATATTGAGTTAAAGACGGAATTTAACTTATAAGCCTAGCGTCAGGACTTGGATATTTTTTATGTGGGACTAGGACAAAGCTTCACAGTTAACTGAAGCACTCCATCCTTACCCCTACAAATTCCCCTTTCTTAGTTCACGGGATCACTTGACCTAGCTTGCCTCAAAGGATTACTCGGGCAGATTGGAGTCTCACAAGATTAGCCATCACAACTGATTAATCATGGTAAGTGAAGGTCTTAACATGCATTGAAATTTAGCTTTGTCTTCTGTGCTCTTCTTGGTGTGGTTGGCTGTTCTTGTTTGAATTATCTCTTTTACCAAAAAAAAAAAAGTGGCCCTTTAATGGGTCCTCTTATGATTTCCATTCATATTTCATCTGCAAGTTTGGTTGCATTTTTATGAAATTTATATTTTACATCGTACACCAAAAAAAGTAAGCTCTTTGTGGATTGGAGGGAATAGATTTCTCAAGAACAAATCCAGGGAAGGTCGATTCTTCACTGATAAAAGGAAATATATTCCCTACCAGAGAGATTCAGTAGCATTCATAATTAAAAATTTGTGATGCCTCAACATTGATTAAAATGATTGTTAGGTAGCATTTTTGTGACTTCCCAAGGACCACCACGAATCACACCAGGCGGGGTGATGGAGAGAACATTGGACTCTGAAAGTGAAGGTTATTTATCTTTGATTTGGTCAAGTTTTAGTGGAGCAGGAAGAATTGATGGCATATCTTAAAAGATAAGATAGATTATGCATTAAGATTTAGACGTGGTGATAGTGGGGTCAGTAATGGACCCGAAATAGAGCTTGATAAAGGTTTTTGTGCTTCCAGTAGCATATTTATATTCAGACTCTTCAATATTTATAAGTAATCATTGATCTATCTATTTGTTTATATTTTTTACAATATTGCAAGGGAAAAACACCACAAAGAAAAATCCAGGTTTACTGATCTGGAAAATAATCTAGATTTCCATTTCATACAATGTGACCCATCAATGATCAATCAAAACCCTTTCGCATCATCTACAACTGTGAATTACACACATCCCATTTTGACATCAATCTGAAGCATTATCTACCATTGATTAAGTCAGGATTTTAAAAATAATGGACTTATAAAACTCAAAAAAATTTTAAGGATTGCCCGACCACACGTTTGTTAGGTGCCTATGTTTGCTTGATTTAATCATGCACTCTATCTACTTCATCTATATATACCGATCTTAAATTTTACTTCAATTAGAGCAATATATTGACTAATAAAATATATAGTTTTCAAGGTCATCTTTCTATTATCTCACTTCATTCAACATAACTTGGGCAGCACAAAATTCAGAGATGATGCAAGTATCATTTTATTTATCTGGGTAGACACTGAGTAGCATTAGTTCTTATAACACAAGGTATTGTAAGTCACTTGTGCTGACTGGAGGACTTTTACATAGATGATCTTAAGTAGACAGAGCTTATACATTACACGAAGATGGAACGTGGACGGCTAGGATTAGGATAGAGAGTATACTGATGAAAGCTTCAGCATTTTTAACTAATAGTGAAGTTACCACCTCCAGTAATTTGGGGTCCCATATTAATACTGCCACCTCCTTCTGCTGTGTTACCTCCTTGAACTTGTGGATTGTACTTGCCCCCACCAGTCTGGACATTTTTAGTTTTGTTATTAGCCTGAGGTGGTGGTGTCTTCTTAGGGCCAAAAAGACTGAATTGGAAGTCCTGCATCATCAACCATAATATAAATGAGAGAGGAGGTATTTGAAATCGAAACCATGACCATGAATGAGAGCAGAGTCCATTAGTTGACCGAAATTTCCATGGTCAATCAAGAAGGAACATATGTTGTTGGTTGGTTTTTTTAGAAACAAGGATTTATAAGTTATACCAAGATCTAAAGAGTCATTTTTATTGTCTTAGAGTCGATGGCTAGAAATCTAAAGGATTGTTTCATTTTTATTTTTCACATTCTATCCTTCGTGCTTATTTTTGGCAAATATCTTATGCCCATTCTATCCGGCTACTAGTTAGGGTGTTGATTAGTTTTGTACTTGTATACATATGTAATGTTACAAATGTATAGCGTTTACAAATCACACGCTCAAGGGTCCTCTATGTAAAAAAAAGATTCTCTAGGGTCCCCCCTTATTTTCTACTCTTGCATATCCATAATTTGGGTGTGTAAAGCCATTATTACTTCAAAATTTGCATACCTCTTTAAATGTGAAATCATTACACACCTCATACAGTCATACCTCACAGAGGTGCTAATACGATTATCACCTACAATGGGTCGCTGGATCAAAACTATCAATAGCCTTATTCCTCAAGTCCAAAGAACCCCAACGTAATTAGACTTATCCTTCTGTTGTGTGTGTGTGTGTGTGAGAGAGAGAGAGAGAGAGAGAGAGAGAGAGTACCATTGCTATGAAACTTTCGGTGAAACGGTTTTGGAAGTTTGAAACTGGAAACTGGCCGCCTTGCAACTTACGAGGTGTCCAACTCAGTTTATATAGAAATCAAGTTAGGGTCTTTGATTGCTGATTATAAGTGTTGGATAAATACAACCTGGCCCATCCTTGACGTTTGGGTGATTCGTTCTCGTCACAATGGGCCAAAAGTAAAGTGTAAAGAATATGATTCCAAGATGAGGCAATTCTTATGGAGCTATCCAAATCGAATCCAATGAGAGCCATTAATATATAATTTTTTTTAAATTCTTTTTCATCTTTTGTTTTCTTAATCTTTTGTTTTTCGCTGATGTTTTCTCACACGCATATCTTTAATGGGCTGAGCTACAGTCCACACAAATATATCCCAAACCAATTGAGCTGCAGCCAAGGACATCCTGGCTATAGCAAGAGAAGAAAATATTCATTTAAGTCACATCCACCACTCACCTGCTTGGATTAGGTTCTTTAACAATAAAATAATAATAATAATAAAAAAATACTGGTTTTGCATTCGGTTTGTTTGTCTAGACCTTGAGCCCAATCCGTATTCAACTCAGGTTGGACTACTCTTACTGATCCCAAATCGAACATTTATCAGCCCAATCCAAAACCAGATTGATAATAGGGGTGATGAGACAGTTAAGTTCCAGTTCAGAGACCATGGAGCCGTGAGCACAGAGCGAACTATTCTTCACAGAGCGAACTATTCTTTCGCCTTTTCCTACGGACTATAGTCTCCAAATCATCATACCACACCTTGAACTATCATTCAGTCAGGGCGGACCCAGAAAACCCAACTGAGGAGTGGGGTACATGTAAAAGAAATACTGAGGGAAGGGACAAATGTAAAAAAAAACACATCAGTTTTTAAAATATGCTGCAGTTTTTTTTAAAAATAAAATTAACTTTTTTCAGGGATGTGAAGCCCCCAGAGCTATGCACCTGGGTCCGCCGCTGCATTCTGTGAAACCTGCCCGGGTGTTTGTCCATTGACATAAGCGTGGGTCTGCTCTGTTTGACACCCCTCAAATTTACGTAATGCACTTGTGTTACGGGGTCATGCATGCACCCAAGTGTCATGTTAAATATTATAGGATAATGTACTCTAATGAAAAAAAAAACATATTATTCAATTTTACTTCAACCGGTGTTGATTTGATCAAGTGTCGTGCACATTGCCAAGTCAAGTTGATTAAGTCCCTGAAACCCCACCCCACCCCACCCCCCACTGCCTGAAAAACGAAAGATGATTCGATGATTCTTCACCTTTGATTGATTCGAAAATTTGAGGAGCTGGAAATTCTTATGGTGCACCCAAACAAAAGTGGATTCTTCAGATAACCTTTTTTATGAGACTTGGTTTCGACTTGTGACCTATGTCTTATCTATTGTGGGACTTTCGGGTTGGTGAGGCCAATGTACCCTGCCATGCTTTCCCTATTGTGGGACCATCTGTTTAGTGAGGCCAATGGGGCCACCTTAATGCCATGTATGCCATGTGGCCCATTCATATCAGCAGTAGGAAAGTTCGAGGTCAGGAGTATCCACACACAAAGCCAGAGACTCTGCATGTTCTGATCAATAGGAGCCGGGATGAAAACACCTCGGATTCAGGTCAGTTCTGTAGCATGCTCAGACCCAAGCTGGAATAAGTAACTGTTTTTCAAAATCGGACCCATACCTTTGATTAGGGTCCAGGTCAGGGAAATCAAAACTCAAAACCATATCCAAATTTGAATTAAAGGCCCTGTCAAAACCCAAATACTTATGTATTGATATTTTCTTATTCAACGTATAATTAATGTCTATTTCTAATCCACACTTAAATTGTTACCCACACTTAAATTATTCGTGTGGCTAGAAAGTCCAGTAATGAGCTGGAGGTCCTAGCTTTGAACTGCTTGGGCATTACCAGATGGCCGATACACAATGTTAATGGGTGGTGTTCTGTACATGGGCGTAGCATTTTAACCACTAAGTTATTTAAATTTTAAAGGAAATTTACAAATTAATATCGGTCTTAATTTAAGAGACCTAGTGGCATTACTTCTTTGTACACATATAACCCAAATGGTCAATCCAATTCCCCTCGCAAATCCATACCTGTTCAATGTGGCAGTTTAACCTTGAACTCTTTCGAATTTTATCACAATAAATTTGCAATATATATTGCTATTGACCTGCGAGGAGCTAAAAGGGTTACTACTGTCATTTGATTGAACTTCTATTTAGATGCATCCTTAATGCACTTGCTAACCTATCCATCTTTTTAATTGTCATGTATCCAGGTTAAACCTCACAAGAAGTAACAAATTCGTAGTTGTACAGAAGCGATTCATATTCATTGATTCACAGCATTATAGAGTTGATGAGTTACTTATAATGAAAAAAAAGTCCAAACCAACATTTAGGATCATGTATATGATAGAAAAAGAACTCACCTTTCACAATGTTTTGCAAGCACACATTGCTTGGCCCAAGAGCCTCCTTATGTTGAGGCGCCGACCCTAATAACGGTGACGTCGACATGCAGAAATGCTACAGCAGAAAAATCTCGGTACATGAGTGGAGTCAAATATCTGTATATGAGTGGAGTCAGATATTCTGGCTCATGTGAGAACTTCATTGTCATTGTCATTGGCGCTACATATTTCCTTATAGTGGGGTTGGACCCACACCCAAATTGAACAAGGATGTTAACATTGGATCCATACTTAGCATCATTGTCATTGGCGCTACATATTTCCTTATAGTGGGGTTGGACCCAGACCCAAATTGAACAAGGATGTTAACATTGGATCCATACTTTGCACTTTCAAGTCCTTCCAATATCAGGGTATACATCCACAGGAGAGAGAGAGAGAGAGAGAGAGAGAGAGAGAGAGAGAGAGAGAGAGAGAGAGAGAGAGAGATTCTACCATGGCATTGCCTTGTTAAACGTTCATACATGCATGCAAAAGTAAGATAAGTTGATAACACACTACGAGAATATAAGATGAAAATACACACACAAAGCCAACTAAATGAAAATACAAAGACAATGACATGACTGGAGAAAACCTAAGCATTCATCCAAAAGTAAGATAAGTTGATAACACACTACGAGAATATAAGACGAAAATACACACACAAAGCCAACTAAATGAAAATACAAAGACACTGACATGACTGGAGAAAACCTAAGCATTCATGCAAAGAAGAGGCCTTCTTGATCTTCTTAAGGAGAATGGCCGATGCCAGGACTGTGACCCGGAGCAGTGGGTCGAAAATCATCGACATCATTACCAATGGTACTTGTATGGTAATGATGCACACTGCTTGTATCATTACCACTCTTTCTTGTTCCTCCAAAAGTGCTGTTTTCATTAATTTGGCACTTGGAACACTCCTTCTTTGACTTCAAATGCCTTCCCTCACACTCATTTGAGACTATCATCAGCACAAGGAGGAGAAGAATACAAGCAGAGAAAAACTTGGTCTGTGCCATAACTAGTGGCTGGTAATGATAAAAGAAAATTATAACTGTTGCTTGATTAGAGTGGTCAAACTCAAAGCCAACCAAACCTATAGAGTCATAAGCACTAGAGAGAGATGGATACCCTCCTTGCATCTCCTAGGGTATTTATAGAGGTTAGAGAGGAGCATGAGCGTCCCACCATTAGGGAGATTCCTTAAAATAAGATTTAACTTGGAAAAGAAAGGGATGGGACAGTGAGATGTTGAAGTATTTCAAGGACCTCTCTTCAAAACCTTTGGGATGAGTATAAAAAAGGGATTTTTTTGGGTTAATACCTCTTAAATTTGGTTTTCCACAGGAAAAAAAACTAAAAGATTTCTTTCTTTTTTTTTTTTGGTAAAAGGAAGAGTAGATTAAAAGAACCGAGGAATATTACAAAAGGTTAGGCTCCATCAATAGCGGAAATCTTATCCCAAAACCAATCACTACTAGAGAAAAGGCTAAAACAAGCAAGGGTGTGAGCAGCCCTATCAAACTTCCTAGGAATAAAAGAAAACTTATTAAGATCAAAATTAGAAGTTAAAAGATGTTAGCAGTGTGCCTTGATTGCACTTTTTTTATTATTATTACCCACGATATCATGGATCATAAATCACATCTAATGTCCCATTCTTTTTAAGAACGGCACCTTATGCAAGTGGTAAGGAGCGTCATTTCTGATTTGGCTACCTAGGGTTCAAACCCGGTACGTCATCTCTTTCCACTTGTGCGGGAACCTTTCCCACTTGTGTGGGCTTTTGTGCGGGCTCCTTTCCCACTCAAGTGGTTTACTTTCCCATATGTATGCGGGCTCTCTCTTGAAACACAGCCCCCTTGGCTTGGGTACTAAAAAAAATGCCCCATTCTTTCTACAACCTACAAAATCACCATATGGGCCCTTTCATACGGTGGTGAACACTAATAATGGACCAACAGCACTAACCACAAAGCTCTGTTGTGCTTCTCCTTACATAACGCTATATTGCTGTCAATTAGGCCCTCCTATGAGGGTATTTAGCCTGGCCCTTTTAGTTTTATCATTATTAGTGTTATGTGAGATTGCATGGTAAATGATCGTTTGGCCGTCACCTATTAAACCAGATTGTAATAAAGTTTGATTTTCATCTTCTTCCTTGTTGCATTTTATTGGTGGCACTAAGATGGGATAAAGAAGAAGAGTTAACGACAAGTTTACATTCATTGCCCAGTGGCAATGTAATGTAGAAAAAACTAAAAATTAGTTCTCCTCTTCAGTTCCTGGGCCGACCCTAGCCCTAATCTGACCTGCAAGGGCCTAGGTAGTGCAAGCCTTCTTAGGGCTTGAGGTTAGGGCTTGGATAGCCCGGGGCCCAACCCTTTGACAGCTCGACATAACGCCCTCCCTTTAGCCTAATATAATTAACACCCTAAAAGGAATTATTAATTGTAAAAGCCTCCCTTCTTTTGATGAAATGTTCAAAAACCTCCTTTGATTCTAGTCAAATTTTTGTCAACCACTTTTAAGAAGAGTTTGACACTTTTTCTCCCTTTTCCCTATGAATGGCAAGAACTTATTTATTTCAAGAATGTAGGTAAGGTCTTTTCTTATTGTGTTTTTCATAAAGGAAAACCTGTTTCAAAAAACTCATTTATATTTTAAGTGGCCCAATGTAGTGAAAAAGAAAGTTATCTAAACATGACATGTCCACCCAGGATCCATCATCAACATCCATCACACTAAACACAACAGTGCAATTGTGTGACAAGCAATGGACGGCAACAAAGAGCTGTAGATGGGCCCATTGTGCTTGAAAATTTTCTTTTTTATTGTGGTAGGTTCCACCTTGTCTGAATAACCAGTAAGGCTCGACCATTTTTTAGAGGGCAGAGGGACCCATTAGAGTTTTGATCATATGTGAGCTGCACCCAAAACAATACATGCAATTTCTGAAATAGTTCCAACATATTCTCAAAAAAGGGTCCAACATTTCTAAAGATAATGGTCTTTTGGCCATCATCAAAAACTAAAAATGCCATATTTACAATTACTGAATCCTTGGGAAGTATATTACAAATGGACAAAAGAAAGGTGGGGGTATATATATAAGAAATTAATATGAATAAAACTCTTTTTTTTTTCCTTTTGTAACTTCTCTTCTTAAATTGAACACACCAACATTTGTCACAAGCCTTAAACCTTTGTATTTAAATAGAAACGTTATATCTTTAACTAAGAATTTGGACAGCCTTTCACAACAGGCCTTCATTTTAGTTTCTAAAGAAGGAAGGTCCAAGTGGTCTTGAGCTACTAACCATGACATTCAGGGCATTAATTTAATCCATTCAACACCTTCTCTGCACTTGTGGTTTGAAAAGACATGAATTTGCCACCTTTCATCATCTTTATGCTCCTATTCTTCAGTACTATCCCAACTTCATTTTCCACTACCAAGGCTGCAAGCTTGGTTCTTAATAAAATAGATAATATAGGGATGCCCCAAGAGGAAGATCGATCAGTGTAGCAGTGTGGATTCCTTTCCTGGTACTATTTCTATGTTTATTGCATGTAAACCACTTTTGCTTATTTGTTTTTCTGTTGTTTCATCTAAGTTGTGGCTGTAAGTGCTAGTATAATATCAAATCATGGTTTATAATTTTATTGGATTGGTGGGAGACAAAAAGTATTTGATGGGGACTAGCCAAAGCTCCCAACAATCTGGATTTAATACAAAATGCGCACTCCGATTCTAGTCCATATAATGCGGGCCATCTATTTTATTTTTCACCTATAAAAGAAACAATGAAGCCCATCTATGATCAGTCTAAACACTGAAAGATGATACATCACTACCTTCATTGACACACACTCCTCCCAATTTGACCTTGATCCAAATTTCATTCATTGATGGATTGAAGAGGAATGCATTCGTAAAGTCTTAAAATTTGATACTCTAAAATAAAGTGTTATGACTTTATGATTATTTGACTAAAGTGATATTTGGGCAACCCTAGTGGCGGACCCAGGATTCTTGTTTGTGGGGTACAAACCTTAATAGGTAGTTTGGTTTTTGGGGCAAACCGAGGATTTACATGTGGATTTTAAGGGTAGACTCACGATTTTTATTGAGCTTTTTGAAGCGCACCGGTTAATGGGTGCGACTGCACTCGTGTAATTGTGCTTGGGTCTGCCCCTGCACACTCACACAAGTTCCTCACCATTAGCATTACAATCAAGGATTGATTTCTTATTATTTATGTTGGAAGAAGGTGCCTCATCACTACCAGTGGATTGACATCAATGAGGTGCTATAAAAATTGTGCCTAAAACCATAGTATTGAAGTGGAACACACAAACTGTACTTCTAAGAAGCAAACACTGGTTTTTATAACATCACACTAATGTGGGTTTTTTTTTTTTTTTTTGTTACTATACATAGGGGATTCGAAATTGCACACACTCCCTCGCATGTCAAGATTATAGAAGGAGAGATAGGGTTTTGATCTCCTATGAGAGTCCTGCATGCAACTTGTAAGTAGGATATCTCATCACGGCCATTATTTTAACGAGGAGCTTTGTGGATGGTAGTGATTGAAAATCTCACACCGCTTTGTGGGACTCCTACTAATGAAATTCCAGTTGAGGTATAATTCCGAAGTCGGTTCCTTTCCTGTGACAAAAATATTAGTCCCCTTACTTAATGGACATGAAAAGTCCGTTCCTTTACATTAGAGAAGCATGTATGTATAAATAAAACTCTTTTTTTTTTTTTTTTGATAAATATGTCATTGCCTTCTGAGATTAAAAAAAAAAAAAAAAAAAAACCTTAGTAGCACAAATAAGCTTGTGGGTATATGAAATAAACTCCTATTACTTATTGAAATGGGCTGAAACACTTCATTTAGCTAAAATTACGAATAACAATAATTTTAGCATTTTAACAAAAATTAAATTCAAAACCAAAGAAAAAAAAAAAAACAAGAACTGTCCCATTTGATGTCCTATTTGATGGAGATTCGTAATTTTTTATTCCCTGCATTTCCATGGATTTTCAATGGACCCAGACAATACTTCATGAGAAAATAAAACATATACAGTGGAAGGCCCCACCAGAGAGGGAATATTGTGATCATGCTTGGGAATCTTCGGAGTCTTCTAGCTTAATCCCGTGTCAACACGTGTCACAGAGAGAGAGAGAGAGAGAGAGAGAGAGAGAGTACATTTTTAATTGATCACAGGAACGAAAGGGAAAATCCCACGTGCTTGGTTGGCTCCTCAAGCCTAGGAAGGGGAAGAAAAAGTATCATCATGTGTGGTAGATTTTCTTCTACTAAACTAGGCAAGCCACTTGAGGGGGTCTGCAAGGTAAAATGAGAAGGGTGAGATAAAGGAGATGTTGTGGATAGAGGGTGAGTCAAGGTCTAAATTCAACTGAATATGTCATTGATATTCACCCTTAAAATACATCAAGGGCAACCTTTTTAATCATTTACGAAGATTTTACTGGTCGATATCAGTTGGGCAGGGGTTAAAATTCCACCCACTGAGCACAATTCTTGGTCAATGAAGTTTCATATAACTGCATTTTTTTTTACTGTTATAAATAATCCCTCGACTATTTAAATTTTTTTTTTTTTTACAAATATTTCAGCTCTATTAATCTGAAAATCCTAGTTAGCCACCTTTTATTTTCATTTAAAGGTCAACCTTTGAATGAATGACAGAGTCATTATATTTCGTCTAAAAAAGGATGTGAATTTTCTTAAATCTGGGTCAATTCAATTAAGATTAGCACCTAATCTGGATTAGATTTACACCTTAAAATCTTCATTCTCTGGTGAACCATGTCGGGTTTCATCAATATGTGAAAAACTGACTTCAAATTATACAGGTGGTTAGTTGTAAAATTAAATGAACTGTTCGTTTACAATTAATTGTCAAAAAGAGGTTGGTAGTTGTAATTTCTCCTCCGATGGAAGTAGCCGTCCACAGGACAAGTGCATCCGTAGTCTGTGCCACAAATTCGATCTAAAAACTTAACAATAAAAATTGAAGTTGAAAACATAACATAAATATTTGATATAGATGTCTAGAGGGTGATGATTATGGACTCATTTGTTGTTGAAGAAATCGCCAAGGCCGATTGTCAATCCTGCCATGTGGTGTACTCTACACCTAAGCTTTTCTTGGGGCTAGCCTGTAGCCACATGAAGAGCTCGCACACCAGCATTATATATATGAATCTCTGATTGCAAATGGATTCTCCCATGAAGACCCGTGATTCAGGGAATGTAACCTTTGAATGAGCTCAATGGTTTGTTTAGGATTTGTATAATGTAAAGGAGGAACAACTTGGCCCTGGAAGCATTGTCTATACAGTAAACATTTCCTGCTTTTCCACTCGTGTACTTTAAAAAACTCAGGGATTCCCATGTTGCCTTTTAAGTACATATATACTGCTCCATATGAACGGTTCTAATTCAACCCTAGTGCTCCTGCCAGACAAGGCCACTTTCTCAACTAAAACCATAGAAAAATACCATCATTATACCTGTTATTTTGGCAGCAGCAACAATTTTAATGTTTATTTAAAGGATAGTAGGCTCTAAAAGCAGAGCATGGCTCTCATACTAGGGACTTGAGAAGAACTCCAAGTGGTTGGAACTTGAAAGTAGGAACTTCAAGATTCCTCTTAAAAGCAGTGGATACCAGTTCAGTTCAGTGTCCTATTAAATGATGGGATCTTTTCAAGTGTCCTTTTCCACTCCAGTGGAATTAAAGATTCCTGTAGATTGATTATCATTTAAGAACATGAAGATCTCTAGAGATTCTTGAAAATCACTAGAGATTCTTGAAAATCACATGCCCCTTGGAGTGGCATTTCATACCATGCACTACCCCTTCTTGTTCTTTTTATAGAATGAAAATACAAATATAACATATGGCACATGCTATGTCACTCATGCATGTCACCACCATCAATTCAGTACCAAACAGGACATAGCAAGCATGCAGTCTTGTTGTAATTTATATTGAATATGCTTTTGAATTGCATTCTTAATGTTAAAATTGCAGTGATCTTGGACACCACTAACAGCATAAGGCACCACTAATGTCATTGCAGTGATCTTGGACATACTACAGTCCAAGCTCTAAAACAGATGCAAGTTGTGATCTACTTTGGCATTTTACTCTTCTGCCATGACTTGCTTCAGGTTCCGTGCCTGTCTGCACAGCCACACATGGCTAACCAGTGTCCGGTTGGGCTACCATTCATCTCTTCCAGTGAAGTCCCTTGGGGCAATCTTAGAATGACAGGCACCAACTTTCTTGGACTATATGTAATCTGCTCATAGGGTAGAACCCATTGTTCCAACCTTCTCCAATCGTTGTGTTGTTTTTCGAATGCATAAGGCCCAGCTTTTACAAACCTTGCCCACAACACACAGCCCCTCTCAGAAATTCCTTTTTTCTAACCCTGGAGGCAAACATATTCATGAACTTTGATTTGCAGGACTCCACATGGCGACCAAATGATTGCACCCGCCCTTCTTTATCAGCCCTTCCGTAAGTTCAATTAGGACACAGGACAAAACTGCATAGGAGAAAAACTCAACAAAATTTTGAATAGTACTTTCAATAAATGCATGCTTATTGGAACAAATAAAAAGAATGGGATATTTTCATGTGTAATGGGCCTTTAACTTCTTCAAGAAGGTCAATATTTCTGTATAGGATGGGTCAGTGCGGTTGACAGGCTTGCATGAATTAATATGATCAGTAGCATCTAGTACCTGCATCAAGCAAAGTAAAATGCTGTGTGTAAAAAAGAAATCAAGTCTGATAGAGTGATAGTTGCATTTTTATAAAACATGCCTTACATATTTATGAAATGTATGCACTCATCTTCTCAATTGACTCCATTAATTAAACGAGCAAGATGCACCATGAAAAGTAAATGCAAATTTATCTCTGCATCTGACACAAGTTTATGTTATACAGTTTTATCCTTGACCATGCACCATGAAGAGAACAAGTTTGCTCAAGTTTTGTCTCACATTTACCATTGCAATCTCCAAATGATCCCTTTTTTTACTCGATCCAGCATCCCATCTACTTGTGAAAAGTTGAGGGATGTCAATATTTGAAATTATCCAGGGTGAACACAAACGATGATGCTAACACTGGCTGTTCTGCAGGGTCCACTTGGGCCTGCCTACGATGAATTTTAACCTAACAACCATTACCCTCATAAATTGACATCAATTCAATTTGTCACATTTGACTTTTATCCTCCTATTGTATTAATTGGCTAAAATTGTCGAACTTTGAGGCCATCGAACCAAAGGTCAAGATTATCATAACCCCCACCCTCAACCTCTTAAAAGGAAGAAAATTCGTGCCCCTGAGTTCTGTATAGACCTCACCTCCTTTCACCCGAGAATGGAGGGCATGCAAGTGGACCCACAGACTATGATGCCACTTCTAAAATAGCAAGCAACATAACCAGCAAACTTACAAGTACATTTGTACATGAATTCACTAAGCATGTATTACTTTTATAATTGATAATTTTCTGACAGGAAGCGTGATGAATATGCAAGGATTCATATAGATGAATGAGATTCTCTCGCTTGTTACTCCCAAAAACAAACCAAATAGAACCGAAAAAACAGAACACTCAGGACCCATATAGACATGAGCTCCCTGGGACAGAATTTTTAAAGTTTTTATTTATTTTTTTTTTTTAAGTTCGGTAATAAAGCATAGGCATTTCTATTTTTCCCATGAAAAGCTAACCTTGGTGCTCTCCATTTGTAGATATAGGAACTGTTAGAGATTTTGTGTATTGCAATTTGATGGATGCACTATTCATTTTATTCATCATTTGAATTCACACACATGCATTGTTTTAGAAAAGCTTGAAATCTTGATTTATCCATACATTGTTTTAAATCTTGTACACCTTATGATTTATGCATGTTTTGGTTTTAAACATTGGATGCATTTTTAGTTTTAAAAAAAGGATTTTATAAATCAAGCTAGCCATTTGTTTTAAACTTTCAAATCTATTTAGGCTTTTTATGTTTCATGATTTTAAAGCACTTGGATTGGTTTAAATCATGTTTCCATGCTTGGTTTAATGGCCCAAAGATCCCACAAGAAATTTACTTTGAAAAATGCAAAAACTGGGATTTTTGTCTTAGGTTGTCGGTCAACCGACGAGCTAGGTGTCGGTTAACCGACCTTGCTTCTGAACCTGACCGAAGCTCTCTCGGTTAGAAAACCAGAGAGGAGTTTTCTGACCAAGTTTACATTGTCGGTTAGGGTGTCGGTCAGTCCTCGGTTAACCGAACATGTCGGCTAACCGAACCATGCTTTATGGTCAGCAAATTTTTGAAAATATGACCGTTGGCCTGTGACCGTTGGGGGTGTCGGTTAACCGACCCCTGGATGTCGGCTAACCGACAGGTAGTCGTTGAGCAACTTTTTCTATAAAAAGAAGCTCATTCCTTAGCCCCATGAGATGATCTTTGAAGCCCTTCTTGAGGTATTTTGAGGGAAAAGAAAGGGGATCAAGCTAAAGAAGGCTAAGGGTCATTAAGGAAAGCTAAAGCTTGGATTAATGAAATTAAACCACCAAGTAAGCTTTGCCTTTTTATAAACATATGTTTTATGCTTTGACTAAACTATTGGTAAATATTTTCTAGCATATAAACTATGTTGTGTTGAATTCTAAACCATTTAAACTTTGATTTAAAACTTTGAATTCTTCACTTTGATTTCAAAACAAGTTTGCTTTAAAAACTTTAATACATGTTCTTGTCAAAATCTTGGATTTGTTTGATAACATGTTTTGTTAAACTTGTTTGAATCATCCATGTTGTTTTCACAATCCTAAACTTTTGTTGCACTAGTTTTTGAAAACAACACTTAGCATGCTCACTTGTCTAAAACCTAATTAGTTACAAGTGACTTGCTTTAAACTTCAATCAAATCTTTGTATGCATTAAACCCTTAAATGCTTCTTAGCATACATTGATTGATCTTAAACTTTTTATATTGATTGAAGTTTCCACACACTCACTTCATAAGCATACATCTTTGCATTCATAGTGTTTGTGTGAGTTTGATTTTCACTTTCATATTCGCCTAATCTAGAGGCAATTAAATTGAGCTTTAATTGTAATCTCTTAAAGTGCTTTGTGAAAACATTTTCTTGAGAGAAATCATTTGATTGTAAAGGTTATTGCTTAGCCTAAGAAAAGCATTGTGTGAAGGTTATTGCTTAGCCTAGAAAAGCATCTTGTATAGGTTGTTGTTAAGCCTTGAAAAACAACATTGTAAGGTTATTGCTTATCCTTGGAAAGCATATTGTAGTGGTTATTGCTTAGCCATTTGAAAAGCATAAATAGTGGAAATCTGGTCAGGTGTAAATTCACAAGCCGGTAGTGGATGTAGGCACGTTGGCCGAACCACTATAAATCTTATGTTATGGTGATTGCTTTTTATGGTGATTGTTGTTGTTTAGCTTCCGCATTTTATTTGTTAATCACAAGTGGCTAATTGTTTTAAAGAAGTTTAAAATTGGCACAATTAGTCAATAACTTATAGCTCACCCTATACCCTATTCAACCCCCCCCCCCCCCGGGTTCGGATCCTGAACTTTCAGGAACTAATATACAAAGAATATAAACCAATGAAAGAAATCATCCAGTCAGTATTCTTTTGAGGGGTCTGCTAAGTCAGAAGAGGGAACCAATTTTATGGAAAATCAATAAATCATTACTCTTTCAAACTCATCAGTAGTGTGGAAAGGCAGGAACAGAGCGAATGTTCAGAAGTTATTCTTGGTCCTCCTTAGCCAAGATTGAAAAATTCAAACAATGAAGCCCTTCAAGGCAGATTCCATGAACATTTGTGTCTAACCTGCGGAGGGATTCGGGATTCGTGGGCATCAATCAACGGGTCAAGTTCAGAAGCATTTGGGAAATCATGGGGTCCCACAACAAATGGGATACAATAAAATAAGTGCGAATGGTATCTCAAATGAAGTTGGTGATACTGTGATGTCCATTTTAGAGACAGCTGAAATTGGCAAGACAAACAGATATTAGATTCTGACCACTGAGAGAGTTTCAGTGCATTCTGGTAATGCTATCACATGGGCATTGGCATTTCTTCTATATTTGACATGGAATCAAACTGCCTGCTGATCTACAAAGTTTTTTTTTTCTTTTTTTTTTTTTTGTGTGTGTGTGTGTGTGAGAGAGAGAGAGAGAGAGAGAGAGAGAGAGAGAGAGAGAGAGAGCATGATTTAAGGAGACATTGAGAAAGATTTAGAACATAGGATATTAGGGGGATGGTTGAAATACAGACTTGCTTTTGGAGTGCTTTGTGATCGGCGTATACCAACAAGATTGAAGGAAAAGTTTTATAGCACGACGACTGTGATTATGGAAAAGAATGTTGGCCAATCAAAAGCAACACGTACAAAATGAGTGTAGTGGAGATGAAAATGTTGAGATGGATATGTGGTAAAACTAGAAAAGATAGAATCAGAAATAAGCACTTTCGAGAGCATTTAGGGGTATCATCAATGGGAGATAAATCAAGAGACTCATTTGAGATGGTTGGAGTATGTCCAATGTAGGTCAACACCCCCACCATTGAGGAAAAGCATTTTGGTTTGGTTAAATTGTGAAAAGGGGTGCTTCTTTGATTTGGTTGAATTTCCACAGGGCTCTGTTGAAAGATGAGTCGCCTGAGCGCCAAGGGGGACAGTTCAAGGCATGAGTTTGGCCCCCTCATCAAACCTGCCTACAAATAATCTGGTTCAACATAGACACCATAAACAACCATTCTTATAGTCATGGAATCTTATTTTTAGTCATTGCCATTACTTGTTTCTTAAGAACTCATGAATTAAACTCACATCATCACTTAAAAAAAAAAAAAAAATGCAAAATTTCAGTTGGAGTTCTATTCTGGCTTCGGTTCTGGAAGTGAAAGTACCAAATCAAAATACATCTAGTGCAGCATCAAGAAAATACTGTAATGATAGGCATTTGACAAAGTTACCAAATTAATTAAAATAACACTCAACATCAGTATGTAACTTACAACAAGTTCACCGTATCCAGGATATGCTGATTCAATAGGTACAATTTCCATTCTTAAGGCCCATCCTCCATAACCTTCAACTATCGGAGTAACCTGGGTCTGTTTATAGGTTTCTATTAATAAAAACACGTAGCATGGAAAATGCATGAAGAGATATTCTTTTAATACAAACTGTGTTACCTCACTAAAACTGAGAACATCAAGCAATCCTTTATTATGAAGTTGACGAATGAAATCATTAAGCTCTACCAATCTTGGGGATCCACTCCTCAGCTCCCCTATCTAAAAGAAGACGGTGCAATACAAAAGAATCCGATGCTTAAATAAAGTACTATTACACTATTCTACCAAAAAGAAAAAAAAGAAACTATTACACTAGTACAAAGATTGAATGATGGAAAATCAAAGGCCTCCAATCAGTCATTAGAACAAGAAGCTCATGCTAAAGAAAAGTACTAACTGAGGGAGCCGGACGAAATACAAGGCCCATACGCCAAGGCATATCTGCAAGCTTGCTGCCAAAATGCGGGCAGCTATAGAAAACCTGAAACCATGAAACAATCCCATCATGCAATGCTCAAAGATGAGTCCCGCATTAAGAACTTTTAAGCACATCAAATGGAAGATTGCATACAACTCCTATGGTGTTGTTAAAAAACTCATTGAAATTCTCTCTCTTCGCTTCATACAGCATCTGCTTAACCACCAAACCTCCCATACTGCAATAAAGAACAATTTGCAACATAAAATGTTAGGAAACAGATAAGATTTCAGCAAGATATGTTCTTCAATCTACACTGGAAAACAATAAAGATATGATGTTACTGCAAAGGGAAACAGCAGCATTAAAAAAGTTGCTTTTTCATTACAACCTTAACGGCCTGTTTGGAGGAGGTTTATATCTGACTGGGTTTAGGACCATTATGGCATCTGCCCTTGAGAAAAACCAGCTAAAAACTTATGAATTGAAATCTGGTTGTCCTTTTTCCTTCTTCCATTTTTAAAAGGTAGAAGTTTTCTTATAGAAGACATTTTACATCCAACCAGGACTTCGACCAATTTCAGGCTAAGGTTCGATTTTCAAGTTGATTCCAATTGCTAAACTGTTATTTTCCCCCTAAAAGGCCGGATACCTTATTTCATTGCAATATTAAACTTGTAACAAACACTAAGTGCCCAGAGCATGGAGTGCGGGTGGGAGTGCCGAAACGCTAAATTTTAAAATGATTATATGTCTGGAGCGCCTATACAACATAATGCTTGTAGGTTTATAAACAATTAACTAATGGGCACAAATATATCTTATCCATATATTCAAGTATCAAAAATGGAGAAAATTTTAATTTTGCAATTTGATCACATAAAATAGACAATAATTAATAAGTCAAAAAAAGTTTTTTCATTCAAAAGATAAATCTCAAACTTACAGAAAAAGAAAATGCACAAAATACCATAGATTTTGCAAGGTTCGCTCCATATTCGGTCAAACCACGCTCCAAGGACGGATCCGCTCTGAAAACGTCGATCTGCACTTTCAGAGTGGGATCGAGAAGGCTGAGAGGATGTTCCGGGCACTACGGTCAAACATGCTACAAAAATCATGCCTTTCATAGTAGCCGCCCTTTCATTTTGACCATCAGGTCGACCATATGTTACTACCTAATAGCAATAAAATTAAGTTCACCTGTAATGGCCAATGCTTGCCTTACAAATTTGATTAAATGCATAATTTTCAGAGATGACCAGATTGTCCACACATATAGAACAACCTAGCTAGGGTCAATCAAAACCCTCACGCTCACTATCTCAATGTGAATTAGCACTCTCACAAATTTGACACTCATTTGAGTTTTTTCGACCCCTTGATTGGTAACGCAAAATTTGGAACCCATCCAACTTTATATTACCGCTAGGATATAGATAACTATGAGGCCTCATAAAGTTACATCCCATAATCAGATGTTTCCATTTTTATGCACAGAAATATACCGTGGGAGCCATTTTAAATCCCCCACCCCTCTATGACTGTCATGCCTCCTGCAGGCCACACCACTCTGTATTCCCAAATCCAATCTTCAACCCAAAATTTGACTGTATCCCCAAATTCTACCTCGAATCTTACTCCATTTTCAAAAACACACTCAACCTAAGAAGACCATCACGATCATGGGGGAAAACACTTTTTTCGCCCTCCCCATGTTTAGAAACAATAACTCTTCTCCAAAAAGACTCCTCTCCTTCCCAACCTCTGCCAGCAACAACCTAGAAGAGCCCTATTTCTATCAACAATTCTTCTGATCCCCAAACCTCCTTCACATTTTAGCTGTGCCACCTCACTCTACCTGACCAAGTGTGTCTTCTTTTAATCGTTCATGTGACATTCTCAAAAACTTTGATGGTAAAAAAATTACCTTGCCTTAATTAACTTATCAAGCAATTGTATATATAAATGATACTTAGACATATCAACGTTTGATAACCATGATTCCATATGACTGCAAATTAGCAATTAACAGTACTGAACATTCCGTGAAAGTAACATGAATTTGCTTCAACTTTTTAATTCCTATTATATTTGACTATGATCTGGGCTCGGGATGCCCAAACCATGCGCCCATATGTAAGCTATGCAATAACATATCATTCCTCTAAATATTATTGAAAGTAGAGCTTAATTTTAGATACATGATGCTTAGCATATCCTCATATTAAAAAAATAATAATAAAGTTAAATATGAGAAAGATCATGAATGTCAAAAAAATGTAGAATACAAAACTGAAACCCGCTCTTATACCTGTGAGTCACAAATACAACAGGACGATTCCCAATCCCCGCAGCAACTAACTTCTTTAGCAGGATTGAGCTAACTTCCTGCATATTTGGAAATTTATTGGTGCCAACAGTAGTCCATAAAGTGACCAAGAAGTCTTATGATATAAATAAGGAGAGGTGGACAGAAAAAAAAAATACAAATCAAATATCACAATCTTGAAAACACTTGATAATCTTTTGGGATAATTACAAAGATGATTGCTTAAGAAGTAGCCTCATCATGAAGCCATGAAGGCCCACAAGAAGTAATTTAATGATGTCAGCTATGAATTTAATGGACAAGTTTGATGGATTTCTGTTTCCAACTAATGGAGAAACTGGATTAAGTGCTGTGAAATCATCAATTAATGCCTACTAAATGTATCATTTTATTCTTTCATGTGATTTAATTTTAGCGTTTTAGTTTCCTAATAAATGTTACCCTTTTGACAAGAGTTAACAGTAAAGTTTGTAAATGCTTGTTATTGCAACCAATCTCAAAATTTATAAATAAATAAATAAAAGGAAAGAAAGAAAGAGAAAAAAATGCATCGGCAATGAATTTAAGATAATGTGAACCGCACAAAGTAACACAATTCATGTAGCCGACCCCAACATAGTTGGACAGGGATTTGATGATGATGAACAGACTACACAAAATGAGAGAAAGAGCTACATAAAGCATATCTTGCAAGGATATCAAGTGACACACATATCCATTGATTACTACTGGCCATCATGCTTCCGTGATAGTAGTAGCGGCGGAGCCAAGATTTTCTTCCAAGAGGGGCAAACAATAGTTGACTAATTTGGTAGAATAAGGATTTTTTTATAGACGCGATTGATAATGTTTTTAAGATTTGTCGTTTTTAACTTCTAATTTAAAAATAAATTTTTTTTAGAGTTTAACACATGTAAAAAAATCATAGATTCGAAAATACCTCCATATTTTAAAAATATAATTGTTTAAAACTTTGAGGATAATTAAATATAAAAATAATAGACTACCATAATGAATACAAATTGCTCAAAATAATCCTTTACGCCTTGTTTTATGAGTGAGAGTTCTATCTCACTCTAATCAAAGTAGGGCCCATATTGGATTGATCAAGTGTAAATCAATTTGCCCATAATTAATTAATAAAAATCTATTAATTGGTTACTGGTGATCATTTAATGGGCCATTAACCAATGTATCAAAAGGTAAATAGTCAACTATTCATGCTGCTTAGAATAAATGTCATCTTTTTAAGTGAATTTTCCCAAATTCTATTCTAATAGAAGTTGGTCTCACCATAATATTGAGCAAGTTATCTTTTTAAGTGTAAATACAGTGGGACCAACTCCTATTTCGATCCAAAGGATAGTCAATAAGCCAAAACCCAACTAGTTTTAAAGAAAAGATTATCTCAAAGTGTGGTGAGAGAGAAACCACTCCTTTGGAGAGAAAACTCTCCTTAGAGATGATTTACTTGCTTTTTTGGAAGCAAGCAAAGGACAAAAGTAGCCTCAAAGATTTTTTCAAATTCTCTCCTTTTGTAAAGGAAAAAGATAATGAGGAGGGGCATAATTGTTAAAAACCAAAAGGCCTCCAAATTTTGTTCATGTGTTCTAGCGAAATAAAGAAATCAAGGAGGGGCAATTGCCCCTTCTCGACCCCCCATCCCTACACCACCGGATGGTAGACGTGTACCAGCTAGTTAAAAAAAGAACAAAAGTATTAAAATATTCTCCAACACATGTACAGTGGTTTAAAATTACCCATAATTGACAGAACTCATCTTTATCACCTTGTTGTTATTCTCCGACTCGGGGAAATATGTGCTTCCCGGCTAATATATATAACAATCAAAGGCAACATTTAGAGCTCTAAGGAGAATTAAGCCCATGGTCTTAAATTCCGATGCTAGTCTTCATGCCAGTTAAGAACAAGACAAGTCGGTGCTGCCCACACCAGCCTGTGTCGGACTGGTACAGCCACACCATTCAAGTATCCAATCCAAATATAGTGATGTTTACTGTTGTTGAACGTTGAGTAGGTGACTTTGTAATATATTTCCTCAAGATGTTAAGTGAAAACACATTGGCCCTCAAAAATAAGCCCCAAGAGAAAAGTTAAAAAAATTGACAGGACGGTACAAAAACTGAACTAGATTTTTAGCTACCAAGAGTATGACAAATGAAATGAGGTCATCAGCTCAGATGAGCCTAAGGAGAGAAAACTCTAATTATTTATAACCGTTTGGTAACAGTTCCCTGAAGATAACAGAACTAGATTTCTAGATAGCAAAAGTATGGAAAATGAAATGAAGTCATCAGCTCAGAAGAGCCTAAGGTGAGAAAACTCTAATTCTTTATAACCATTTGGTAACAATTCCCGAAGAGAACTTCCACTACATTTCTAAAACAATGCTAAGCCATGTACCTGAGACTAAACTTCAAATTAAGGAAATATTCAAATTCCCTTCCTATATATCTAGACAAGATCAGTGGTAGCAAATATTAATTATTATACATGTATACCTGGACTCTACTCTGAAAAAAAATGTGAAAGCTAGTTTATGGCTGTGGTAAATTTATAAAAT
Organism: Umbellularia californica; assembly: GCA_028538565.1. Classification (NCBI taxonomy): domain Eukaryota; kingdom Viridiplantae; phylum Streptophyta; class Magnoliopsida; order Laurales; family Lauraceae; genus Umbellularia; species Umbellularia californica. The sequence goes on along the minus strand of JAPQWN010000006.1, from coordinate 79,025,771 downwards.
TATTCATAGATTTCTCTTAAATACGGGACAATAATATATAATTTCTTTTATTTTCTTCTTTTTTTTTCAAAATCGCATTTAACAGAAGTTTTATTTTGAAATGATAATTGATCATATGTTGATGGCATCACATGGTCCATTCTTGTTAAAAATATAAGGTACTCTGTATTGGATAATAAGAAATGGTAAACTTAACAGTGTTTTTGGCATTAGGATAAGCTATCCAAAGGTTTTGCCAGCTTGATCAGTGTGTGGATATCAGAAGAGATACCCACTGTATTCAGCATCTACACCAGATAACACTAAGCAATTTACCTTATCAAAAGCAAATTATCAACCAAATATAACAACATTATGTAGCACATTGTTTCGAACACACCCAAAATATGCTAAGATGCAACATCCAAAACAACTTCAAAATCATCCATCAGTGCAAATTTCAGGAACTCCAAATATAATGGAACATACCAACCCACATAAAGGTAAAATATAAGTCAGAGCATTAGATTTGATGAGACCCAAAAAAAAAAAATCAGGGATGAGAACAAAAGGAACAAACCTGAAGGGGAAGGGTAGCTCCAGACCATTGAGATAAATTTGTCTGCATGAGATGGCACATGTTCATCAGAGGGTCCCAACCTGGAGACGGCCTTGCAAAATTAAGAACATCTAGAGCCCCTATGTATATGACTATTTAGGATCGCAACTTGTACATGATTTAGATGACTGATGGGACATAATCCCTCCCCGCAAAATTTAGAACATAAGGAACAATTTTAGTTTCAAGGTATAAGGATCAAAGTATGGCACAAACCTTGTATTTAACAGTAAACAAACGAGCATGAGGGAAGTCGGCTGCAAGCCATTCTCGTGGCCAACATGTTCCTTGTTTCCCAGCCTCCTGATCGATCTTCTCTACCAGGCCAGATTTACTTGTAGTTGAAGACTTACTGTCAGTTATTCTCCAAGTTTTGAAAGGTCCGCCACGCAAGCCATGAATAAAAACAACATCCAGAGAAGGAGCCACCGACTGTGAGTCATTTTCAGCATCACCATTGGAAATAGAGGTACCATTATCTGAATTTCCCCAACCGGTTACATTCTCACAATCAACACCTCCACCAGTACATGGAGAAGAAGAATTATCATGAGAATCTGACTTCCTTGAAACAGAAAAATCTTGTTGAGAGTCTGAACTTTTCTTGCCAGAAAATGTCCAGTGCGGCAATTCGGGATTGAGCAAGAATATCATGTCATCATACCGAGCGCACATATTTTTCAGGTTTCCTACTTGTCGGTCAATGGAGTTAGCATTTTCTGCATTTCCATCATGTTCCAAGCAATATAAATTTAACAGAGATGCCCTAGCATAGCTTTGAATTTTAAGGTCATTGCAACCAGGGATCTTCCCATTAGCACAATCCTCAAGCCATTTGCACCAAATTTCATCTGTTATGATTGCTTTCTTGACCTTTGGAAGAAGAGAGAGAATAGTTAACAGTCTAGCAGCATGCCTTCGAATATGATTTGTAGGAGGAACACGGACACTGGAAGAATCATTAGCATCAGTAGCCGAAGCTTGTCCATGAGCATTTGGAGCATGTTCTTGAGTCTCTAGGATTCTTGATGCATCATATGTCTCAATTGCAGCCAGATGCTCATAGTCATCTCGTAAAAGAAAACGCCTAAGAAGACAAAGGACTCCAAAATCAACGATTTTGTTCTGCCAAGCAGAATCTTCAGCACAGATCTCAGTCAATGCTTTAATACCCTTGAGTGTAGCCAATGCAGAATCTGCAGCATCAAACTTGGGCAGACTATCCTTATTCATATTTTTGAATAGCTGATTGAAAGGTTCAAGCAACAGGAAATCTGCAAGGGGGAAACTATCAATGGAATCGGTTTTAGTGCCTAGCTGGTTTCCTGCAAGGTTAACAACAGCACTGGCCAGTTGATTGGCTACTTGTGAAGCAAGAGCATTGGACTGATCAATTTGAGTCTGGAAAAAGATCAAAAGGCCTTCAATCAAACATGAGTAGTGGGCGAAAAGATATATTATCTAGATGAGAAGCAATTATTAGGACACTGTGTAAGAGAATGTGGTGGCAACATGTAAAAGATTATGATAAAAAAAATTCAGCTGAAAATTAGATTTAATTAGACTGGTCTCTTTGATTTTCAGAGTCTGGAATCCAATACAATCAGGAAAGCTTAAAATATACGTAACCTTTTCCTTTTTATGTACGGGCAAATGAGAAGAGAAGAAATAACAAGATAGTCAAAACATGTAGTAAGCTTGGCAAATCTGTCCCAGGAGTAGAAGATGCAACTCCCTCTTTGCAAACAAGACCGCAATTAATTTAGTTCCATAACACATTTTCAAGAAAGAGACTTCATATGACTGTTAATCTCTTAAAAAAATCCTAGCTAACAGAAGTCCGTAAGAAAGACCGGCTATATTTACTTATTTCTTTTCTAATGAAGAAAGATCAACCACACAAGGTTCTATACAACTTCCTGTCCCAAGAATTCTTTCTCTCTCTCAGGTCCCCACAAGCCATAGCTAAGGAAAAACAGGAAAATTATCATTAGAAATAGGTTGACAAACAACGTCCCACTTTACTAAATCGTATTTTTTATGCTCCACAAAATCATTCCAAAGAAAATCACGTTGTAGTTTCTCAATCTTTCGTACCACACTTTTAGGACACCTGAAACATGACTTGTGGGGACCTGAGAGAGAGAAAGAGTTCTTTGCATTGTTGGACAAGGTGCATTTGTCTTTGGGCAAGCCTGGTGTCGGGATTTGGAAACCTGATGTTAAGGGAAAGTTCTCAGTTAAATCTCTTTATAATGTCCTGATTGATAATTCTAGTGTTTCAGATGGATGGCGTCATCGTTTTGGGACCTCTACATTCTGCCTAGAGTTCTGGTATTCTGTTGGTTGGCTAGGAGAGGAAGAAGTTTGACAATAGACAATTTGAGGCAGCAAAATCACTTCATTGTTAATGGTTGTCCTATGTGCTTAAGGGATGAGGAAACGGTTAATCATTTACTCATTCATTGTAATTTTGTTTATAATGTTTGGGTGGCTCTTTTTGCTAGGTTTGATGTGCAGTGGGTTATGCCTTGGACTGTTGCAAATTTGTTCCAACAATGGTTATTTCGTTGCCATTTTACTCGTGGAAGGATCTTATGGAAGTTTATGTTGTATGCGGCTTTTTTGGATGATATGGTTAGAGAGGAATAACAGAATCTTCAAAAATAAGGTTTGATGTGGAGGAGATTGTTTATTATTATAATCAAGACAGTTTCGGAATTGGGCTATGAAGCGGATAGAGTTTGATGGAATTTTATTAGATGACCTTAATAGGTCTTGGGCAGCTGTCCTAGATGGGGGATGGAGGGCTACATCGGCTCGCCAAAGTTCTTGGGAGCCTCCTCATGGCATTCTTGAACTTAATTTTGATGGTAGTTATCAACAGTCTCTTAGGAGGGGTGGTATAGGTGGTGTTATAAGGGATTCTTTTGGTAATGTTGTTCGAAGGTTTTGTGGGCCAATGGATGCTTCGGACGCAAATGAAGCTAAAATGTATACTTTATTGATTGGTGGTCGGGAATTACTTAAGTTGGGTGGTCTAGTGGCAATCATTAAAGGAGATTCTTTCTCAGCGATTCAGTGGGGTTCAAGGAAGACTTCATATCCTTGGAGATTGGCAGATTGGGTGGAGGAGGTGCAGGATATTTCTTTTCAGCTCGACATTACTTTTCACCATATTTTCCGAGAGGCTAATGAAATGGCTGATGGTCTCGCTGGGAGTGTCTCTTAATTCTATTTCTTTTGATGTCTAATGTTGTTTGATTTTTTTTTTTTTTTTTTTTTTTTTTTGCGGCCTTGGGTGTTTGTTTTAGATCTGGTCTGGCCCAGCTCTTTATCTAAGCAATAAAAATTATTGCTATAAAAATTAAAAAAATAAATATAATAAAAAAAAGGGAAAATAATAATAATAATAAAGAAAAGTGTAATAGCGAGAACAATAGAAACATCTTCTAACTTTGTTTTGGTGACTCTTGAATTGAGTGTTTCCTTTAGACCCTGCCACCTTGCTGATGCTAAGAATCTCATTGAGCAAGATATTCAACCACCCCTGAGAAATTGGTAATGTAGCTGACCCATAGTCTTCAAGAATACATGAAAGGATTTTTGTAGCTGAAAGCCGAGTAAAATCTGTGGAAAATTTGCCACAGACCCAAGGTAGAAGAATACCAGACCATTTTTCACTTTCTTCAAGAGATAAATGCAAGTTGCCAGTATAAAGCAATTCCAACGCTTTAGCCAATACTTCTTGAACATGCTGATGCTTTTCAGTCTTTTTAGCAATTTGTCTCATCAGATGAAGACCCTTGTCAATCACTACCATCTGTGCACCACTACTCCTTTCAACAGAAACCAGAAAGGCTGACAGAGCCATTCGAGCCAATTCAATGTCTTCAGTTTTACTTGCCTGATAAGCAGTAGACAGAAGACTCGAAGTCCAATCAGGAACAGAATCAATCAAGGGAAGATTGCGGTCCTCTAAAAGAAGTCGAGCTACCAAACTCCCATGCCATTTCACTGTCCTCTCTGGTGCCATTAAGGCAGTCATGACAGCATGCCCATCTCCATCGAGCTCTTGAATATGAGATCGATTAACATCTGATGCAAAGGCCCAATTTGCTAAGGCCCATGCTGCAAAAGGTACAGCAACGTGCTCGCAGTGCAAATCATCCCAAAGGCCCGGAGTTGAAACAGAAACCAAATTTCCTTCCAATGGTGAACTAACATTTTTTTTATGCAACAACAGATTTTCAGGAACATGTCTAGCCGATTCTTCGTTAGCAGCACCTAAATGTTCCAACGTCACAATGCCATCTGTTCTTGAGAATCCTAACACTGTTGTACCTCCAAGAATTTTTATTCCAATACCCCGCAGTCCTTTGTCACCATCCTCATCGTCATTTTCTTGAGGCTCATCCAAATGCATTCCACCTTCCTCAATAACTTGAAGGGCCGCTGCAATATCTCCTGTATTGGCATTTCCTGGCAAGGTTGGTTGAAATGATGTTGTGTCTATGCTATCACAGCTTGAAGTGACAATGTCCATAATAGCAGTAACTAGCATGCTCCTACCTTTCCAAACATCAGCACCAACCAATGAGCTGCGCTTAAGTTGCTGTTCCCACAAGAAAACTGAAAGTCAATGGTATGAAACAATTTTAGAACATGCATGAAATCATGATCCATAACTCTTAAGAAACAAGAGGTCTCTCCTATAACATGTGCAATGGCTTTAGCACATTGACATGAGAAAATAAACAAGAAATGAAAATTTAAGGTCAAAAAATGAGTTAAATGCAGTTATTAGTTGTTCGGAAGTTGCAAACCACTCTTTCAATTTTATATGAAATTGAAAAGAAAAAAAAGAAAATAAAAATAAAAAAAGAGGCACATGTGATTGACGTGAGAGGGTAGGGAGAATCCGGTATGCAGCATCCAGGTGATGAGTGCATGGAGCATGCATGAACTGTTGCCACGCTCACAGCATAAGCAATGTTGGGACGAGTGATCTTCCATAGTTATCGCTTGGCGAGCATAATTTCAGAGTGCCTAGGACCTCAATTTAAATATAATTTTTTTGCAATTGCATGTGCACGATTTTTTCCGTGGTTGCATGCGATGAATTCAATTTATATTGCAAGAGTTCCGCCCTTTGTTTGGATGGCCACAAACATCACGATTATAATATACATATAATATGGGGAGAGAGAGAGAGAGAGAGAGAGAGAGAGAGAGAGAGAGAGAGCTGACTATGATGTTAAATACATATAATAGTTAGTTATCCACCACTGAGCATTTTGTATACATGACCGGCAGCACCTTCTCAATTTATTTTCACTAGGCATCGACATTGATAGGAGTTTCCGTGATGTGCATATGCAATCATCAAAATAACCTCCATCTGGTGTAGTTTTTCAAGTGGTTTTTGCCTGTACAGTAATCTTTAGCCATGGATAACCCTGCCTGGTGACAAAAAACTGAGATGTTTTCCCACAGGTACTCATCCAATTTTTATGGACTAAAATGCCCTTGATTGTGTGATATCACATAAGATTTTTAACTGCACAACATTGCATAGATATATTCCTTTTTTAACCCAACAAGAGAGGAACTTTTGTGCAATATCGCATAAATTAAAAGAATGCAAAATCGCATAATTATGGGCAGTTTTGTCATTTCCCTTAGTGTGGAAAACATGTGGGGAAATATCTCAACTTTCTCCACAAGGTGGGATTATCCATAGCTAAAGCTTGCCGTACAGGCAAAAAACCCATTTTTCAATACATCAAGAATGATAGTGCCAGCAGATGACTATTTATAACCTCCCGACAGAGATTATACTAACAACTAATTTAAGATAATGAGTTCAATGAAACTGCATGTTTTCATATCAAGATACTCCTAAATATTGCAATGCTATGACCCTATTACACATAGAATTATAGAATTTCATAAAAATTCCAATTCCCATATACAAGCTCAGCAATTTACAATGTTGTTTCAACCAAACAGACGTTACAATTCAATCAAACACAGCACGATCACAACAAGTTAAAAAACTCCAACGGAAAAGAAAATCCTCAACTTACAAAACCTAATTAAATCAAAACTCACCTTCTTCTGCTAAAACGAGAATGACATGACTTTTCTCAATGTGCATACATAATCATCAAAATAACCTCCAACTGGTGGATCACCATGATAGGAACAGCAGATGAGTAATTCAAAGCTCTAGACAGAGATTACTTATAACTAATTTAGATAATGAGTTCAATGAAATCAGATGAGTAATTCAAAGCTCTAGACAGAGATTACTTATAACTAATTTAGACAATGAGTTCAATGAAATCGTATGTTTCCAAATCAATATATTGCTAGATATTGCAGTAATATCACCCAATTACGCATAGAATTATAGAACTTGAGGACCAAAATGAAGATTCCAATTCCCATTTACAGGCTCAGCAATTTAAAATTTTGTTTCAATCAATCAGACATTACAATTCAATCCAACACAACATGATTACAACAGGTTAAAAAACTAAAGTAGAATATTGAATTGAAAAGAAAATCATCACTTACCTTCTTCGTTCGCTTCGGCTGAAAAGAGAAGATAAACCTCAGAAGACTGGGAACCGCATGCGGCCGCCCAAGCACAGCCTCACAGACATTCGGATCAGCAATCAAATGCGCCAGTGCCCTCGCCGACTCCGCCTGCGTCCCATCTCTGGACGATGCAACAGTCTCCAGAAGCCAGTCCACCACCGCACCTCCGCCAGCCCCCACAATCGCCGATCTCCGGCTCTGATTCGCCGCGGCAATATCCGCAAGCAGTGCGGCCACCCGAAGCTCAAATCCCGACCGGACCTCCTGGTTCGCAGACGACAGCACCGACCGGAGCGACTTCCAGAGGACAGCAGCAGCGACTCCAGTCTGCTTCATCCGGTCCAAGACCCGACGGATCGATTCTCCGGATCGGCCGACGGATTGCTCAACATCAGAGTAGAGATTCTTCGATTTCTCCTTCAATTGAGCGTCGTCGGAGGAGAGGAGGGCGGCGGAGGCGGCGATTGCGGCGATTAGGGTTGCGGAGAGGGCGTAGAAGGAGAAGGGTTTTTGGGAAGAGAGAGGATAGAGGGAGGGTTTTGGGGAGAGGATTGGAGGAGGATTAGGGTTTTGTGGATCGAGGGTTTTGGTTTGGGGGATTTTGGATGCCGAAGAGAAGGCTCGTGGAGAAAGGCGAAGGGGTTTTCTGAGAAGACGAAGCATGCTTTCGAGGGGGTGGGATTGTAACGATCATTGAATGTGGGAGGTTTTCTGCAATTTCTTCCTTCTCTTCTTCTTCTGATGATGGTGATGGTTTTTCGGATCTTCTTCCTCTCGTTTGGCGCTGAAATTGCTTTGTTTTCTTTTCTGCTCTGTTTGTGTATTTTTAGGCATCAGGTATGGCGGCAAAATATGTACTGTGGATTAGGTTCTTGTAAGTTTGGTTTGATGATCTTGACCGTTCTTTTGATGGTCCCCTTGATGATCCTTGATTAGATGTTCATTACATGAGGTTTGTAGAGTGATTTGGGCTACAACTTTTGGTAACAGTGGTCTAACCTGATCTAATCGTAAAATAGCATGTAGCCCAAATTTAAGGGTGCTCATGGGCAGGGCCGGCAAGGCCCGACCTGGCCCAGCCTTACAGAATGACCAAATTCCGCCTGGCCCAGCCCAGACGGAATGAGTGGCTATACTTTATTGATAATTTGTCCAAACAATTGCTAGAAAGCCGATAAAGCTTGTAAAAAGCCCAGTTCAGCCTGGTCCGATTGATTAAAATGGGCAGACTTGGGCTGGATCAGGCCTATGTTTGTAAGTTTGGGTCAGGGCTGGATATGCCCAGCACATGAATGCCCAATGAGATGCATTGGTTAAGTCTAATGCAAATTGAGTAATAAATTAAGGTTAATATTAAATTGAGTATTAGTTAATAAAATACATGAGTTAATTGAATGATAGGTCCAGTTGTGTTATCAATAGAATATAAATTAATATAGCACATTTATTAGAAAGAAATCTATATATAGCACTTTAACAATGTGTGAATAAATATTTATAAATTAATTTATGATTTTTTTGGCTTAAACTACTTGTATATTTAATTAATTATTTATATAAATTTAGAGATTTTTAAGTGTTTTTAATTAAATGTTTGCTTTAATCTCCTTAAATTAGAAAACTGCTTATGAATTACCAAATTTCCATCCAATCAAATATCATGCTGGCCCCAACCAAGTAAGATAGTCATTTTGGGATCGCGTAAATAGTCTAATGATAGTGGGTCCTAATGATACCCATTAGATCTTATCCAACTAATCTATCCATTGATGAGACTCATTGGTGAAATATATGAAAAGCATATTCCATTGAAGGATGGATTGGTTGGATCAAGGATGTAATGGATCCGTTGTATATGGTGGGTTTCATTTAGGTAAAGATAAGATGTGCAGGATATTCTTTAGTGGCGTGGCCCTCGTTCATTTAAATTGAGATTGCGAACAATAATTGGCACTATACCATTAATTTAGTTTTTGGAGCCTTTTTTCCAACAATAGGTGTAAACTGGGTGCCGCGTTTGATTGATTGAATGATCAAAGCCATCCAATAAGATGGGATCTGGTGTCTAACGAATTGGCCCGTTACATCGCATGGACTTGCTAACCTAATGATGAGTTATATATCTCATGAAGTGATATAATAAGATAGTATACTCATATTAATGATGGAATAATAACGGGACTCACCCAACAGTGTAATCATGGTAGAATAATCCTAATTACCACCGAATTGTAGAACCAAGATGGTGCCACTCTAAACACAGGAGGACGCTTTGGATAATGGATAAATGATGAATTCACAGTGGAGTCCATCAAACTAAGATGATGAAGTAATATTAGGGCCGATTGTTTTATGGGTGGGTGAAGACCCTTCCAGTCTGTTGTAAAAATCTGTTTGTAAGATAGGGTTGGAACGGAGGAATTTTGGCACCATGGACCATGGAAGATCAGGAATGACCTAGACACAAATATAGCTTTGTGCAAACCTGGCCTAACAAACCCAAAGCTATTTTTAACAGGAAAAAAAAGAAGAAAGAACTTGAAGGTGAGAAGTGGACTCCATAGTACAACTACAATTCATCATAATGGTCATTGAAGCCATATTTCATTTATCTAGAATTGACAATCCACCTAGAGTTTAATGGCAATCAGTTGATCTTTAGTTATAACTCATTTAGTTAGGGACTTGGATAGTGTATTTGGGTGCACAAGTATTTACCCGGAAAAAGAGAGAGACAACTTCTCCAATCATCCTTTTTATTGACTATGGTCATTATAATCCCAAAACCTTAATATACTTCTAATTTCTTAGTTACATTTAAAAGTTCTTAGGTGATCATTTTCTTTACTAGTGACCATTTACATTTTGAACCATGGCTTGAACCATGGCTAAAAGGAAAAATGGTCTTGCGCGGTTTGGAGGAACTAGTTTGACCCAACTATAGGTCCCATTTCAACTTGATCAAATCCATTCAAATCATACACTACTCTCCCCTAAATATGCTGGACTAAGTTTCACTCCATATCTCGAACGATATATAGTATTGGATAGATCTATGTTTAAAAGTAGAAACTTGGTGAAATTTACACAGCAGATTATTCATTTGGGAGCAAATAATATGGATTTGCTTAGAACAGGAACAAGTGGATGCTACATGAGCCATGCAAATTATCTGCATGGGAGTTCCATGGGGACATCAGCATAGGATCATTCCTCATTTTGAAATAGCGTACCTCTTTGAATTACTTTTAACATATATCCCATTTCTCAAGAACCGCCGGGTAAGAGGCGTCAGTTCTTACATTTTCTCTCCGGATGGTTGTTCTACCTCACCTAAGGTCTATTTCCTTCGTACAAGAGGGCTCGATCACCTCACTCCAAGGTCTACTTCCCTCTCCAGATGGTTGGGGTCCAAGTCCAACCCCTAAGCTGGGTAAAAAAAAAAAAAAAACGCATACACACATATCCCATTTCTCTTTACATGTACGGAACATAGATTTAAAAGAAATCATGACCAAGGAACATGGATTTTTCAAGTTGGATGTGCATCCCCGGCCCTCTTCCATCATCCCCACGTCTAATATCCACAAATTGGGCGGTTGTGATTCGATCAAATAATTTTCAGGCTATCTTCCATCCACAATAGGACCCACAGTTTGGATGGCCTGGGTCGGCATAAATATATGTACTCATGTATTGCAGGGGATGAGTTGCTCCGAAGTGAAGATACTAGAATAGGAGTAAATGCATTTCTCCATGTCATATTAAAGAACGTGGCCTGATAATAGTACAAAGTTCAATTTCATAAGCTGATCCCTCACTCATCCTATTTGTGTCTTGAAAGAAGACCAATACAAACAAGTCTTATAATAGCATAAAAGAATTCTTGGAACAAAATATAAGAGTTTCAGTACTTTTTAAGTTCTGATTTTGCAGCCCCTCCAGTTATAAATCAATTTTCATGTCACCAACTCGGTTGGATTTGAATGGTTTGGTTTTTGGTGATCTCATCTCGCGAAGCCTTTTCTCTTCAGAAAGCTGTTTAGCAAAACTGTAGAGAGAATGATGACAAGTGACATGGATTAAAAACTATATAAGACTATAGTAAGACCAATGAAGTAAAATGCATTATGTTTGTCACCTTTTGAGAACTTGTTCATTTGTGCCTTCATTTTCAACAGTTTCGTAGAGACCCGACTCCAAGTTCAACCTCGACATGGGTTTCTTCAATAATCCTTCACCAATCTTGGCAAGATTCTCCAGGTTTTCCTTGGTAGCGATATCAACAGATGACAGGATCCCATTTAATTCATCATCCTTGTTGATCAATCAAAAGTAATGTAATTATTAGCTTTTGGACTAGAGATTTTTCTAGCAGTACTAAACAAGCCTGTGTAAAAACTATGATTACCTGAATTCGAAGGTAGCTAGACTGCGAGTGAAGAGCTTGAAACACAACAGAAATGTGGATGTCAACCATATCTGCACTTGCTTGAGTGAACACATTGATTAATGGGGTGGAACCTTCAGCACTCAACCAACCTAGAACACCCCACTTGCTTGCTTTGCTCGCATTGTACTTCTCTTCGGCCTTAGCTGAACCAGTCCCTAATGAGACGACTAAAAATCTACCATAATCTGTAGGCTTAATTGGGAAAAAATCTGGGCTTCCTTTGAAAACCTCCTTAGTCACTTCATTGATGGCAACCAATGCCTGAAACCATGGCTTAGATTTGAGTAAATTAGCTTAAAACTTTAGAGGTTGTGAGTAGGGAATTCAAGTACTGGAAGGTGAAGGGGAAAAGCATAGTTAAAAGGCAGTGATCACAAATTAGTAGTGATGTTTTATATTTTACAAAATGTGAAAGATCATTGTAGGATTCTATTGAAGTAAATAAGGGTGAAGCATACCGGGTCGTTAGCAGCCACACCACCGTCGACAAGGTTGAATTCCCTTACTTCACCTTGGGGATCTTTGGTTTGAAATTGATGAGCAGGAAGGTAAGTTGGAGCTGCAGATGTGCTTATGCAGATATCTGAGAGTAGTGCATCCAAGGAAGGAGTGGATTTTACCTATAAGGGCACAAATGGAATAGTGAGGCTTAATTTACTATAGATGACCCTTGTCTAAAGGACCACATATTCTCTCTATTCTAGAGTTTATGTGATATAAATTTGATTTTGAAAAGTCAACTAAGGTCAATTTCCAGAGTAGTTCCTTGATGTAGCATCACATGCAAATGCCATCTGCACCAGGCAATGTGGACTGGTAGATGATAATCTGAACAGACATCCCAATCATGGAGTGACCACTAATTAAAAAAAATTGAAAAAAAATAAAGGCAAAGAAAGAAATCTAAATAGAAATGATGGCAATCACCTACATCTATAGGGATAAGAACTGCGAAGTTCGGATCAGATTTGCCAAAATTTAACAGTTTTTCTCAAGTTTCAGAGCTTCTAGTTACTGAATTGGAAAACGAAAGAAACACTAAAAGACTGGAAACAGAAATCATGGAATCAATATTATTGGAAATGAACTAGAACCTTGTATGTGGAGAAGATGGTTGGCTGGAGTAGCTTGACATCGAATGTCGGAATTACCACATTTGTCAAGGCCTGGTGCAAGCGCAAATCTCCTAGCTTTTCCTTGACAAGGGCATGAAGATACTTGCCATCATATTTTGGTCCTGCTAATGCTTTCAGTATCTTTGCAACTGCTAATCTACAACTGCAAGAAACTAAAAGTGTCATTCAATTACAGATGAGAACTACTGATGCAAATAAAGATAGGTATCCATAGGTGAATGATTCAAACGCATGGTATGATCCATATAACTGAAAATAGTAAGACATCATCAGCGCTATCATCGTCTTCATCGCCGTCATCACAGTTGTTGATGTCTAGGGAAATTATTGAGGTAGGCGCAGTTACCCGGATTGTGGGAATATGTAGGGGCAGTGAGTGAGGTAGAAGTCCTTGATATCCTTGGCAGCAAACAATGGTCGGTTGTTTGCATCTGGTGCAGCTAACATGGCCGTTACAAGGCCACCAGTGCTTGTCCCTGCAATCACATCGAAATAGTCTGCAAGTCTTGCATTCTCACCATCTAACTCCTGATCAATTACAAACCCCCCATTACAACCATCAAAACAAGGCATCCATAAACAGTAACTTTCAGATATGATATCATCTTATTCAAGATTTGATCATAGTATGTAAAGATAGACAGAACTATTACATGATTTAGGTAGGTAAGTTACACATGTGTGGGTTTAGATTTTCCCAAGAGTATAGCTTACCTGAAGTTCTGACTCAAGAAAGTTTAGAATGACCGCAGGGATGATTCCTCTGATCCCTCCGCCATCGATGCTTAGGATAGTGATTCGGTTTCCAAATGTTGGGGGTTGGATCTGATTGGGAGTTGGTGGTGTAGACTCCATAAGGAATTGAGAAGAGGATTCAAATAGGTGTAGACTAGAAAAGAAGTGGTGATGTCAAAGATGATGAATAGTTTTTTTTTCTATGGATGAGTATTAATAGGATTCAATAGTAAAGGAAACCACTATGATTCTTCATGCATGGAGCAGATTGCAAGTAATTAACAAGAAGGTTCTTTACGAAGACAGCTGCTAATTTTGACTAGACTTTTCTTGTGCTCGGCCGCATGCCTCATTTCTTGAAACAATTATTTTATGGATACAATGCATGACCATCAATGAAAGTGACCATGGGTTGGTCCGATTATTAAGGACAACAAGATTAAAGAAGGCATTTGTAGTATTTGGCTACTGATATGTTTTTAAGTGTTCGTATTCAAGAGGAGATATTTTGGTGTATGTTGTTTGCAGATAATTTGCGTAAGTTGATGAATGAAGAGATGGTGTGAGTACAAAATTTTAAGAGATGATAGGAGGCTTAAGAATCCGAAGGCTTTAAAATAAGATGCACAAAAACAGAATATATGGGTTGCAAGTTCGGTGGGTATATATAAAAAGCTAAACCTACTGTGAGGATTCAAGTATAGGAGATACCACAAAGAAATCCATTCCGTTACCTTGGCTCAATAATTGATAAGGATTGGGAGATTGATGAAAGTGTTGAACATATGATAAAAGCGAGATGGTTGAAGTGGAGACTTGATTTTAGAGTGCATTGTAACGACGAGTGCCAACATGATTGAAGAAAGAATTTTATGGAATGGTGATTAGACTAGTTATAACCTATGGAGTAGAATATTGGCCAATCAAGAAGCAACATTCGCACAAAATGGATTAGTAGAGATGAGAATATTGAAGTGGATGTGTGGTAAAATTAGGAATGTGCATTTTTTTAGAGCATTTAGGGGTAGCATTAATAGAGGACAGAATTAAAAAAATCCATTTGATTAGATGGTTTGAGCATGTCCAATGTAGGCTGACACAAGCTCTAATAAGAAAAAGTTTGGCTATACAAGTTGAAGGCCCATGATCAAGGGAAAGGGGTACAAGAAAGTGGGCATGGATGGATGTAGTAGAAATAGATTTAAAAAAGTGTAACTTATATGAGGTTTTGGCTCAAGATAGATTGTAATGAAGAAATAAAATTCATGTAGCCGACTCCAACATAGTTGAGGCATGGCTTTAATGATGATGAAACTAAACAAGGGAGTTGTAGGTCCATGGTTATGTGTTCATTTGCCTTTCCATGGGGTTGATAATCTAGGAAGGAGTCAAATTACTTGACATGATCATACTTGAGACAAAGAGGATGTGGATTAAAAGCATGTTAATTGATCTTTAGCTAGTGTCTTTTCTTGATAATTGAATATTAATTGTGTAACCGCGCGTGGGTGTTAGCAAATGTCATTCCTTGAAAAGGTCATAGGCATGGTCTGGAATGAGCATCGGTCAGCAAAATGATACACATGCTGATTGGCTTTCATGCATAGAATATTTGTATAAAATGTGATTCTAAGGATGTATTACATCAAGTTACGCATTGTTCATGGGCGGAGAGGGTAAGTGAAGGACATGTGAGGAAGGTGCATTCACCTACCATTCATGGAGTTTGTTTGAAGACTCAGTACAAGTCTGCCATTCAACACCACGTATGTGCACATTCAACATAGTGGTGAGAGAAATGAGAAGCTGCAACACACCACAACAATGAAATGAATGTAAATATGCTTCTAGTTGTATCATTATATTGTTATATATAATTGTAGCAGATTCTCAAGAAATGAGTCCTGACTAGATTTTCACTAAGTGTCATTGGATTTTTTTTTCTTTTTAAATGGTTCCATTTTGATTGTGGTCTATTACATCATTTGAACTCAGAATATCTAATTTGTTATCAACAAATATATGATGAAAGAAAAGATGAACTTCCATAGTGGATAAAATCGAAAAGTTTGAGCTAGGGACCCCTTATTCTATTTGTAGTTATCTGTTTGTAGAAAGAAAGGGATGATGGGCCGAATCTTTTGAATCTGAATTTCTTTCTTTGATAGATTAGATCAGGTTCGGCAGAACAGCACTCGGATTTAGAAAATCAGAAAACTAAGAGTTCTACAATCCTTTACATTAATTCTTCGTCGCAACTCACGCGTTTGGCATAAAGAAATTCTTGGGATCATTACACAATTGAATCTGTCTCCTCATGAGCTAAATCGACAGGTTTGGTTCATTCTTCTCCATATGTTCTTCTTGTATTATTATTTTAGATTTTCAATTAGAAATTAGAAGAAGCATATAAGAAAAGAATTAGGTTCTAGGATGTAAGTTAGGCCAGCAAAGACTGTTACATATAGTTGGACAAACCCATAAGAAAAAACATGCCTTTCCACACAGTTCCTATTGAGAACACCAATTTTGTAAGAAACAAATTAATTCCACATGAGAAAAGAAAAATGAAATGTAACAAAGGGCCTGTTTGTTTAGATGGAATTGAATACAGATAAACCCATGGTCAAATGGACTCCAACATAGGATTGTTAAAGAGGTGGGGGGTGGACCGGTGGAGGATATAAAGTGTTGATGGCGGGGTATTCATTTCCCCTCTCGCTTGATTCATTTCCAATGATGGGGGATATATAATTTGATGGTCTTTTTTGGACAATCACCTTTGTTTTTATTTCTATTTTTAACCACTTTTGAATGATGATTAATTTACTAAACCCTCCTCTGTAGCAAGTTTGGACTCCTTCAATCAGCGGCCTAGGAATGACTCTTTCGATCTTGCAGTCGTTTATGGAATTCTCCATCCCCATTGTCCAACCATTTCCCTCAAGGAATTTGTTGCAGGCCTCTTAAGAAATATGGTCTTTACTTTTTGGGAGTTCCTGCCACATAGCCCTCTGATTAAATTGAAATTTGGCTTAGCATTGATACACGGGAAAACACTAATTTTGAGTGATTTGGATTTCGTAAGGGGCCCCCCTTTATGTATATAGGCCTTCTCGGACCCCACATCATAGCATAGAATTTTTTTTCCCTTTTTTATTGAAAATCATTGGTACTTGGTAGACTATTTAGTTTTCAACTGTGCTGTTTGAATGCTCCCTATCAGTGGCATAATCCTGTTTTTGTGAGAGTGGTCAGCAGATAGATGGTTCCAGCACACTGTCCCACCATGCCACACCTGGAGCCCAGCCATTGATACACCATTCAGCTTGTTTGGTACTTGATCAAAATCCATGTACTCACAAAACAAAAACACTAAATTAAAAAAGGAGAGAAAAGAGAACATTTCATGAGGAAATGAACCCGTGCCTTCAACAAACTTTTCCTCTCTCGGCACATGTCGGTTGATTGGTAGTTGTCAAGTGGCACAACTTCAATTGCACGGGCAAATCTTCTAGTCACCAACTGCTTTCTCATGTATTAAGTATAGCCTCGTAGAAAGAAGATCAAAAGAGACATACAACTACTCTTTGATTGATATGAATTCAAGATTTACATTTTGATTGAATAAACAAATAAATGAATGAAATAATTATAATGTTATCTTTAAGATAACGAATTACACCACTGTTTACTGATCATTAAGAGGACCTACAGATGACCTATATTACTACCAGCTGCTTTGGGAAGATAGGACGTGCGGTGATCTCATCTCCCGAAGCCTCCTTTCATCAGAGAGTTGTTTTGCATACCTGCAATTCAAATAATTATCAGTCCTGCAATCAAGGGGGGAAAAAAAGTTACTATAACAGTACGAAGAGGGGTTTGTGTTCTACCTTTTGAGAGCTTGCTCATTAGTGCCTTCATTTTCGACTGGCTCAAATATACCCGTCTCCAAGTTCACTCTTGAAACGGGTTTCTTTAACAACCCTTCACCAATCTTCACAAGGTTCTCCAAGTTCTGATTGGTAGCAATGTCAAGAGATGCTGCCATCCCGCTTAACGTATCATCCTGATAGTTGATTCAATGGACATTAGAATTTAGAGGCACACAGCAATGCATTAGGACATCACAAAAAGAAAAGAAGAAGAAAGTGGAAGGTGGCACTTGCACTAACCTGAATCTGTAGATAGTTACATTCCAAAGAGAGAGCTTGAAAAAGTACTGAAATGTGGATGTCAACCATATCTGTGCTTGCTTGAGTGAAAACATCTACCAATGGAGTGGAACCACCACTTGACAACCAGCCCAAAACACCCCATTTGCTTGCACTAGGCGCGTTGTATTTCTTTTCTTTCTTGGGGGAACCAGTCCCAACTGATATTAGTAGAAATCTACGGTAGTCTGTTGGTTTAATTGCGATGAAATCCGGGTTCTTTTTCAAAACCTCCTTTCTCACTTCACTCATGGCAACTAGTGCCTGCAACAGTTGTTAGACGAGATATTAATAAAAAATATATAGAACTTATATGTTTAGGTCTCTCATTGTCAGCGTTTGAGTTCATCTGCATGGTTTTGAAGTGTATGTAATGAAAACTATGAGGAGTATAACTAGAGTTGCCATATAGTTTACCGGATTATTAGCTGCTACACCACCATCAATAAGATTAAATTCCCGTACTTTCCCATGAGAATCTTTAGTTTCAAAGTAATGAGCAGGAAGGTATGTTGGGGCTGCAGATGTTCCAATGCAGATATCTGATAGTAGTGCATCCATGGATTTGCTCGACTTTGCCTAGACAAGGGAAAAAACATAATGAGGTTATCGGTACGGCATTCCTAAATGTAAATTGAGCGCGCGTGCGAGAGAGAGAGAGAGAGAGAGAGAGAGAGAGAGAGAGTAATTATGTTTGACTAAGAAAATGTCAGCTGGTTGACTAAGAAAATGTCAACTCTATGAACAGGACACTAAACACGATTGATATTTTCAAGGGATAGAAAGCAAGTCAAATGGCAGTTTATTCACAAGATCATCATCATCTTAGCCCTATCAATCTGGGGTCAGCTTAAAACATTCCACTTAAATAAATGGATTATCCTTATGCTAAATGGGTTGCACCTGATCTAATAGACATCATCCCTTTTCCCAATATTGAACAATAAGCTCAAATGATCATCAACAGAGTTTATCAGAAAACTATTGGAGGTTGAGATATGAAAAAAAAAAGGGGGGGGGTGGGGGGAGGAAAGAAAAAACAAAACAGATGAGGAGAGCAATACTAGATGAAGAACCTTGTAGGTAGAGAAGATGGTTGGTTGGAGTTTCTTAATATCATAAGTTGGAATAACCACGTTTGTCAACGTCTGGTGTAGCCATGTCCCTCCGAGTTTTTCTCTGACAAGCCCATGAAGATACTTGCCATCATATTTGGGTCCAGATATAGCTTTGAACATCTTTGTTAATGAAGCAAAAGGGCCTCTGTGATTCAAAGATAAACATGTCAGACTATTGTACTGCTTCTGATCCTTGTATCAGTTTAAAAAAAAATTTCAGTTAATACCTGCATTGTGGGAAGATTTTGGGAGAGTGATTGAGAAATAAAGACTTGATGTCCTTGGCAGCAAATAGCGGACGACCATTTTCATTAGGCGCAGTTAACATTGCAGTCACAAGACCACCTGTGCTTGTCCCAGTAATCACATCAAAGTAGTCTGCAAGTCTTACATCCTCACCATCCAATTCCTGCTCCACCAAACACACTTAAAAATTTAAACTAAACAGAAAGATTTAAGAAACTGACAATTTGAGTTTCACTGGAAGGATGTGATCCTTCCAGGTAAGAAACAGAAACTAGTTAATATGAGTTAGTTAGGAATTAGGATTTCCTGAAGAAAATATATTACACCTGGAGTTGTGACTCGAGGAAGCTTAGAATGGTTGCAGGGATGATTCCTCTAATTCCTCCTCCATCTATGCTGAGGATGGTGATTAGATCTCCGTAAGTTGGGGCTTGTATCTGATTAACAATTGATGTTGTGCGCTCCATGAGGTTGTGAGAGAAGTTGGAGGAGTTAAAATCTTTCATTATCCAAATTATAAAGGACTACGGGTATGAATTATGTGGATATGATGTTGTATGATTGAGTATTAATAGCTAGAAATCAAAGAGACCGTGTTGAGTGTTCATTACGCAAATAATGAACCACACTTAAAAAATTGTTTGCTGATATTTGACCCGATATCTCTGAATAATGGACAAGAGATGGCAATATGGAGTCATCATATGGACCATGTCTTCAACCCAATGCGTGATAGCCAACGCTATCCTGTTGCCAAACCAGTAGCACACCCCCATTCCAACCAAGCGACGGCTTTTCATTTAGATAAAGACTAGTTTTAAGGCTTCTTGTGCCAGAAGGATATCCAATGAGTTAGGTGGACTTTGAATATGGAACCTACAGTCACAAGAATCAATGAGACATAGATGACAATGAGTCCAGTAAAAGAAATGATTTTAGGTGGTAGATTAAGAGGTTAAAATATGATCTATCTCCCTTTCAAAACACTCAGGTAGTAGAAATTTAATAACCAGAAGCATGTACAGGTGCTGACCAGATTCCATTCCACTGAGGTTCTTAGAGGTGGAACAAGCAGAATAACCCAAGATGGAAAATGACCCACATGCTTCCATAACACACTTGAGTAATACTAGAATTCAACACCCTAAATGATGGATCAGCAGCATGGAAATGGGGAAATTTCAGCAAGCACGTCTTGGAAAGGTTGTTGTTACCTGAAATTCATGGGTCTATATCCATCACTTAGCATGGTCTGTGTGATTTGAACTAAACCATAGGTTCACATTATACATATCAGGAGAAAGTATAGGCAAGGCCATCCCAAAAGGATACTAAAAAATTCATGGGTCTAGAAATTTCTTTTTCTTTTCTTTTTTTTAATTTCTTACTGAAACCCATAATAGAGGTGAGGCCTAATTTGTTTTATTTTTTTATTTTCCATTACCCAGTTTACTTGAATAATTATATACATTATAGTTTACAACACACATTCAAACAATGAGAGAAAGAAAGACCTTACTTTCTTGTGCATGGTGTATAGATTTGTATTGTGGTCTTAGCTTAGCCCAGTTGAAGTGTAGACTAGAAATCTTTTAGCTGACACCAAATGGATGGGATGGTGCTCCAATGACGATGATGAGGTTTTTTCATATTGACATAATTTCTAGTTTACATGCTTTTCTGCCACAAGTAACTAACCAAGAAATAGCACCACAAAAAAGGGAAAAAGATAAAAGATAGAAGAACAAGGGAGGTAATGTGTATCTAAAAAGGGGTGTGTAAATAGCTCTTTGTATTTGACTTGTCAACCTCAGTACTGTTTTGCTTTTGGCAGCTGGGTCAACCACTTAATCTCCTGAATGCTTGCTTCAATTGTGGAGAGTATTATTATACTAAATATGCGATTCATTCCGAAAAGAGGTTGAGTGTCTTCTCGATTTCAGGATATCTGACAGTGATTAAATCATTGAAGAACCGTGTAGCTGAATGTTGACCATGGAAACAGGGAATGCTATCAAAGTCTTGAAAAACAATTGCAAGTGTATGAAGGAAAACAAAATGTAAAACTAGCAATGTGTTGTAGAGCTAGAACAGTGTAACCCAGGGAATAATGCAATTTCTTTCATTAGGTGGTTACAGAAATGAAAATTTTGGACATATTCCCTGAATCAAAATCTAAAATTCTAGATTTGAAAAAAGAAAGTTTGTGAATCTATGTGCCTTATGGGTGTCTAATTTTCATTGAGTTCAAGCATGGTGCAGTTGAATCACAAGTCACTGCAGAATGACCAAGTGATAACCTGGAATGGTAGGTAAGGTGGTAAGCCCACCTTCAACTCTTTTGTTTTCTTAAACTAATCATCTTTCCTGTCACATGCCTTTGCCAATGTGGTTTAGGACATATCTTCATTGACCCATATCTGTGTGTCCAGTATTTAAATATTACTTACTTAGAAATACATCAACTGTGTAGAATACTTCTATACTGCATCACCTACTTAACTAGGCAATTCTCTCTGATGAATTTCATTCCCTTATCACAATATCATGAAACTACACCTAACAGCCTATATGGTTTTTACCTACAAGTCTCCTATCAAGACCTAAAAGTGCACATCAATATTTCGGGTTCAGACCATATCTATGGCAGCTAGTGCTAAACAATAATTTGACGGATTGAGAAAAGAATAAAAAAACTATCTGTCCTCATCCAATGAATTAAAAAGTCTTCGTCAAAATGTAGCAGCGAGACCAAGGACGATTTATTCCACACGTGTGCCCTGTACTTCGCGTTGAGATATCAGAATGTTTTCCATCACCAATGCTTATAAATAGTCGGTTCCTACAAGAACAAACGCATCATCCATTCTTGTTGAATTGTGAATTCTCATCTCACACAAACCTCTGAATACCATTTTTATTCTCTAAGCAAATTTTAATTGCACAAGCTTTCTCATTTCATCATGGAGCGCGCAACATCTAATGTCAATCAGATCCAACCCCCTACTTATGGAAACTTAATCACCATCCTCAGCATTGATGGTGGAGGAATCAGGGGAATCATTCCTGCTACCATTCTTAGCTATCTAGAGTCACAACTTCAGGTACAAGATAAAACTTTTAAGAGTAAACTAACCTACACAATGCATAGCCCAATCAGCTTCTAGCACAAAATGGATAACACATGAGTTTTTGTGTAGACTTGTTTTATTAGTTTTAACTTGAAAGGATGTTTTATGGAGCAGGAGTTGGATGGTGAGGAAGCGAGGATCGCAGACTACTTTGATGTGATTGCAGGGACAAGCACTGGTGGCCTTGTGACTGCCATGCTAACTGCACCAAATGAAAACAATCGTCCCCTCTTTGCAGCGAAAGATATCAAGGACTTTTACCTCAAACATTCTCCCAAAATCTTTCCTCAATGCAGGTAACAAGTTATCATCTTGCGAACTTCCTATGGTGATACTAAATTGTAGTTGATGATTTTTATTTTTTATTTTTTTGGCTATAGCAACTGTTGAATTTGTTGATTAACCTGTTCCTTTTGCGTTAAATTTTGTTTCTAATTATAGAGGACCATTTGCACCAGCTGCAAAGATAATAAAATCAATATCAGGACCGAAATACAATGGAAAGTATCTTCATCGCCTTGTCAAAGAGATGCTTGGACAAACACTGTTGAGCCAGACCTTGACGAATACAGTCATTCCAACATTTGATATCAAGCAACTCCAACCAACCATCTTCTCCACCTATGAGGTCTCTCTCTCTCTCTCTCTCTCTCTCTCTCTCTCTCTCTCTCTCTCTCTCTCTCTCTCCACACACACACACCAAAATAGCGTTTATGCTCCACAATCCTCCCTCCCTCCACACACACGCACACCGAAATAGCGTTTATGCTTCACAACTTTTGGAGCTTTATATGGATATGGTGAGGCACTATGGCTCACATGAGATCAAAATGGCTTCTTGTCCCTAAGATTCACACATCTGCCAATTGTCAGCACTGTCAAGCTCTAGTCATTTCTCTTTCTTTTGAAGTTAGCATTAATTTTCTCCTTCAGTGAGAGTTGGTATCAATTATCCTTCAGTGAGAGTTGTCCTTATCATATCAACCAACACACACTAGAGTTTTCTGATAAATACCAAAAACTCATGTTTTGCATTAGAAATTGAATGCATAGGAATTCATGCCATAAGTGGTTAAAAATGAAGACCAAAGGTGAACATACAAAAATGGCCATATAATAAACTTCCCTTTAATAGAAATTGAATTGAGGGAAGATAGAAATGAATATGCAGCCATCCCCTATGTAATTCAATACTTGGGGTAGTCCAGATCAATATCCTTCACCTGTCACCTCGTATCATATACACCTCACCTCTTCAATAAGTCTTCAATGGAACACATTTGACCATGAATTCCTATGTATTTAAATCCGAAGTAATGCAATGCAAACAAACAGGCCCTTAATCAGGATTCGTTATCCAAAACTCTAAAAATTTGTGGCACAAAATTTCCAATTTTAGTTAATCATGCTTTGTCTATTGATAGTTTAGGCCAGGCCTCCCAACGCCATCATTTTCCCTGTGCAGGTAAAATCAAAGCCATCCTTGAATGCAAAACTATCTGACATCTGCATCGGAACATCTGCAGCTCCAACTTATCTTCCTGCCCATTATTTTGAAACTAAAGATCCTCATGGTACAGTGAGAGAATTCAACCTCATCGATGGTGGTGTGGCTGCTAATAATCCGGTAAGCACATCATCACCATTTTATCAACAATTTATAAACCAACCACATATGCAAGTAGATATAATCATATATAATATTCAAGAAAGTATCAAATCACAAACAAGGTCTTGTTTTTCTACATATCCTTTTTACTCAACTCTCTTCTTGAAACATGGTTTCAGGCATTGGTAGCTATGGGTGAAGTGACAAAGGAAGTTTTTCACGGAAACCCTGATTTCTTCCCAATCAAACCTATGGATTATGGTCGATTTTTAATTATATCATTAGGGACTGGATCACACAAGAAAAATGAAAAGTATACCGCGAGCCATGCTAGCAAGTGGGGCATTCTTGGTTGGTTGCTCAGCGACGGTGGAACGCCATTAGTGGATGTGTTCACCTCTGCCAGTGCTGATATGGTTGATATCCACATCTCTGTGCTCTTTCAAGTGCTTCATTCAGAATGTAACTACCTTCGAATTCAGGTAAAACACATGCTTATTCTATGAATTTCTAACTTGCATGTGTTCAAGACTTTTCGAACATACATGCAAACCAATACTCCATGAATTATTGATCTTGCATTTGAATGAAAAAACAGGATGATACATTGGGATCACCCTTATCATCAGTCGATATCGCAACCAAGGAGAACTTAGAGAACCTTGCCAAGGTTGGTGATAGGTTATTGAAGAAACCAGTTTCTCGGGTGAACTTAGAAAGTGGTATCTTTGAACCTTTGGAAAATGAAGGCACCAATGAAGAAGTACTCAAAAGGTGAAATTACAAAATCTCTCTTGTGCTATTAAATATTACTGCAATCATTCTAAAAAATAAGGTACTGATCATTGCTTCTACTTCATTCTTAATGTAGATTTGCAAAACGACTTTCAAATGAAAAGAGGCTTCGGGAGATGAGATCGCCGCACATTAAAACTGTGAAATCCAATGATATTAGCTTAGTACATAAATAGGTGAGCCATATACAAGCTAATCAGTGATGGTGTAGTGCTTGAAATGATATTGTAAGGGACTCCACTTGGTTGTTAATTCAATTCATTACGTGTAATTATTTAAATTTGCCAATAAATCCAGAGCAAACGCTCTGAAATAAATGGTTTCATGAATTTCAAAGTGCTTCTGTGTGCCTAGCATTATTTTTTTTTTTTTGTCTTCTTCAAGGCACCAAAAGAGATACCCACAGGTTCAACTCATGCAAATGGAGGTGCTACAACCATCAGAGGAACTTTACTGGCCTAGTTATGTTATAGGGACACTATTGAGGAGCCCGACCTGATGGATGGCTTATAGTTTAGCATTTTGGGTTCACCAATTAATCTAGAGATTCATACTCATATTAATGGGATGATCATAACCATCCATCCTTTGGGATCCACCGATGATGGGCAACTGTGGATGAAAGAGTAACTTCATATGATGACTAAAACCACATCATGATGGGTGTTGATGGGTGTTTTAAGATAAATAGCTAGAAGAATTTGATCCTGCCGTTCATTTAGCATGTTTTTTTTTTTTTTATTCAATCATAAAGATGATCGAATGAATGGTACAATTCATGCCAAATCTAATCAACACTAAATCATTCTTAACCCACAATTCATGATGTATACAGGTGGAGTGGACTCCCATAGATGTTCTACTAATTGCTGTTCTAATCCATCATCCAACTGATATTCGACCTCTTTATATCGACAGACCAATTTCAATGTTGACAAAGACATTATTCAATGTATCAACCTCAGTAAATCCAATAAATTCAGTACTGCAAATGAAAAATGTACCTGCCCCAGTAAAGTGAGAATGATAGACTAGACGTTGCTAAGCTTTCCACTCGCACAGGATTCATTCTTCTTATACTTTCTTTCCTGTATTTTCTTTCCACCACCCAAGCTCATAAACCTCGAAACCTGATGTCCTTTGGAACTTCTAATACAACTGGTTTGCCAATGGAGTGCCAACCAATGCTCCTCTTCACAATGAAAAGGCTTTCATTTGCAGAGTCAAAGCCACCAAATACTGTCTTCAGGACACCAAATACTGCCTTCCCTGAACAAGTATTGTTGGTGTTAATACAGCTCATGTATTTGAAGAGTCATTTGAAAACAGTGAGGGATACAGAAACAGGGGAGTTGCAATTGGATTCTATAGGAAGAGTGGAATGGTGTGGTCAGAGAGGCTGAAGAAGCATCAGCATTCTGGTCCTTCTTCTGCAGACTTGCCATTGGGACTAAAAGGCAACATCAAATCCAGAGCCCACGGCAGCCCTACATAATATGAAGCCCTTATCCTATTCTCAAGGTCCTGGGCTGGTCAGGATAGAAAGAAATGGTTTTTTTTTTTTTTTTTTGAAATATTATTTTATATAATAATTTTTTATATCATAATGCTAATCCATTTTTATCTGAGGGGCAATGTAAAATTTAATCTTTTTATACCACTTGTTAAATAATATACAAAACAAGTTACTTTGTCATTTTATAAAAGCATTATTTAGCATTAAATGAAATAAGCTTATTTAATATTATTGTGACATGAAACTTAGAAAGATGTTATTAAATACTTAAACACGCTAGGAATAGTTAAATAGTTTAAATAACGTGCTTGGTTTTGCTTGTTGACCGGTTTTTAATAAGATTGTCACAATCGAGGTTTTGCTTTGTTGTAGCCTCTTTTTTTACTTAGCTCATATTCTGCATAATTTTATTAAGCAGTAATAGAAACCATGAGAACATGTTCGGCAAGTCTTGTCTAATTCAATTAGATTTATTTCAAATTGGCATTTGACTTTTTCCAAATGAATTATTTAGTGTGTGTGGTTCAAATAAACATTAGACTATTCCTGAGCTATCATTAACCTTAGCCTTAAATTCTTTAAAAAATCTAAATTCTATGGTTATCTAGAAGTTCCGGCCCGTTAATAAACGGGTTTGGACCTTTATTCAGGTTATGATGACTAAATTGGTCTGGGTCTGAGTCCACTTTCTTAGACCCGTGACCTAAATGGGTCTGGTTCCACCTTTACTTTGATCTGTGAACTCAGAACCCGACATATTACCTCAATTACTTTTGAGAAATTCTTCTAAAAGCTTTTTTTTTTCTAAATCATTTAGTTATTTTTTCTAAATCATTCTCTACCGACCTAGACCCGGGCCTGTCCCATATATGGATCTGGTTCCGATTTCGGTTCCATCTTTTCATTGACGGTTCCAGTTCAAGAACAATAAAACTAGTTCTGATCTGGCTCCATCTTTTCATGATTGGTTCCGGGTTCAGGTCCACTTGGACTCGGATCGGAACGAACCAATTTACATCCCTAGTCATAGGACCCTTACAAGGTTTACTGCTCACATATATGATGCATGGGCTCCACCTGATTAGGGCCCACTCTTGGAAAACCTAATGGGCACGTGGGCAACGTTCTTGTGTAGCCCACGTGACAGGCCCGCCCATGAAATCTGTTGGACTGCACGTGAGGAGTTGGAAAGTCCCACATCCCACATCAACTAAATAATAGGCTTGACATGTCTTTATATACCTATATAAGCCTTCTAACTATCAGCTTAAGCTTTTGAGTTGGCACGTGATTTCTTACAATTGACACATGATACATGTTAAAATGATTTATTAATTTAACTGAATCTATGAAAAAGTTTCCAAAATCTTTTTTTTTTTTTAAAGTCAAAACCATTCCCTTCTGAGGTGCCGGGCAATAAATATAACTATTAAGCTTTACCTAAGAATTCAAGAATCCAAGAGAAAACCGGGTTTTTTTTTCCTAAAATACAATTAGTAGAATTCATCCATGTAACAAAATGTCATATGACAGTGGCTGATGGGAGGAGAACCAGTGGCCTTATCTACAGCAAACAATGCTCATGACCACAGCCCCATCAAAACTAGAAAAGTCGCCTAATTCACAACAGACTTTATGGTACAATTTGAATAAAAAAAGGTTCAAATTAGCAATGAGAAGCTACAACAAACCACAACAATTATATTCAAGTGTCATTGGATTTTTTTAATGGTTGCATTTTGATTGTGGTCTATTACACCATTTGAACTCACAAGATCTAATTTGCTATCAACAGATATATGATGAAAGAAAAGATGAACTTCCAGAGTGGATAAAATGGAAAGGTTTGAGGGTCCCTTTATTCTATTTGTTGTTATCTGTTTGAAGAGAAGAAAGGGATGATGGGTTGAAGCTTCTGAATCTGTATTTCTTTTTTTGGTAGATTAGATCAGGTTAGGCAGAACAGCACTCGCATTTAGAAAATCAGAAAACTAAGAGTTCCATAATCTTCTACGTTTATCCTGTCACGATCGACTCATGCGTTTGGCATAAAAAAAAAAAAAAAAAAAAAAAAAAAAACTATTGGGATCATTAATACATTTGAATTTGTCTCCTCATTAGCTAATCAACAGGTTTGGTTCATTCTTCTCCATATGTTCTTTTTTTATTATTTTAGATTTTCAGTGAGAAATTAGAAGAAGCAGATAAGAAAAGATTGAGGTTCAAAGATGCAAGTTAGGCCGGCAAAGAATGTTATATATATAGGCCAGCAAGTTAGGACAAATCCATAAGAAAAAATATGCCTTTCCTCAGAATTGTAATTCCACAGTTCCTATTGAGAACACCAATTTTGTAAGAAACACATTAATTCCGTATGAGAAAAGAAAAACGAAATGCAATAAAGGACCGGCTTGCTTAGATGGAATTTCATACAGAGGAATTCTCGGTCAAATGGACTCCTAACATGAGATTGTTAAAAGGTGAGGGGTGATGGATACAAGGTGTTGATGGCTAGGTATTCATTTCCCCTTGATTTATTTCCAATGAAGGGAAATAAATTCATGGTCATTTTTGGATATTCACCTTTATTCTTTTATTTTTAACTACTTTAATTTTGATGATAACTAATCTATTAAACCCTCCTATGAACCAAGTTCAGACTCCTTCCATCAATGTCCTAGGAATGGCTGTAATGAAAACAAAAAATAATCAATTTACAGAAGAAACAAAAGAAAAGATGGGTAGTATCTTTCAATCTTGCAGTTTTATTTTGTTGGTTTACGGATTTCTCCATCTCGATTGTCCAACCATTTGCTTCATAAGGAATTTGTTGCAGGACTCCTAAAGCTTATTATTCTAGAAACATGGTCTACACTTTTTGGGAGTCCCTGCCACGTAGCCCTCTGCTTAATTTGAAATTTGGCTTAGAGTTGATATATGGGAAAACATTATTTTTGAGTGGTTTAGATTTCGCAAGGGGCCGGCCATTTAATGTATATAAGCCTTCTCTGATCCCACATCATAGCATAGAAATTTTTTTCCTTTTTCATTGAAAATCATTGGTACTTGGTACTTGGTAGACTATTTAGTTTTCAACTCTGCTGTTTGAATGCTCCCTATCAGTGGCATAATCCAGTTTTTGTGATGGTGGTCAGCAGATAGATGGTTCCAGCACACTGACCCACCGTGCCACACCTGGGGCCCAGCCACTGATACACCATTCAGCTTGTTTGGTACTTGATCAGAATAATGAGCTTTAGGAGTATCAAATATAACTACCATTCATCTCATCTTCTAGTCATCGACTGCTTTTTCATGTATTAAATATAGCCTTCCTAGAAAGAAGACCAGAAGAGTACATGATACAACTTATTTCTTATTGATATGAACTCAAGATTTACATTTTGATCGAATAAACAAATCAATGAATGAAAGAATCACAATGTTATCTTTAAGATAGAATTACATCACTGTTAGAGGACCTGCATATGACAATATATGACATATATTACTACCAACTGCTTTGGGAAGATAGGACGTACGTGCAGTGATCTCATCTCTTGAAGCCTCCTTTCATTAGAGAGCTGTTTGGCTTTCGCATATTCAAATAATTATCAGTCCTGCAATCAAGGAAATACAAACAGAATTATTATAATAATACTAGGAGGGGGTTTGTGACTTTGTGTACTGCCTTTTGGTCTAATGTATATATGTCTCCAAGTTCACTCTTGAAACGGGTTTTATAACGCCCCACCCTTCACGCATGCATGATATTGTCCGCTTTGGCCCACCGACTTCACGGTTTTGCTTCTGATGGGCCTCAACCCATTATCAATCTTCACAAGATTCTCCAAGTTCTGATTGGTAGCTATGTCAAGAGATGCTGTCGCCCCGCTTAATGTATCATCCTCATAGTTGACTCAATGGACATTAGAATTTACAGGCACACAGCAATGCAATGGACATCGCAAAAAGAAAAGAAGAAGAAGGTGGAAGGCGGCACTTGCACTAACCTGAATCTGTAGATAGTTACATTTCAAAGAGAGACCGAGCTTGAAAAAGTACTGAAATGTGGATGTCATCCATATCTGTCCTTGGTTGAGTGAAAACATCTACCAATGGAGTGGAACCACCACTTGACAAGCAGCTCAAAACGCCCCATTTGCTTGCACTAGTCGCATTGTATTGCTTTTCTTTCTTGGGCGAACCAGTCCCAACTGATATTAGTAGAAATCTATGTTAGTCTGTTGGTTTAATTGCGATTAAATCTGGATTCTTTTTCAAAACCTCCTTTCTCACTTCACCCAGGGCAACTAGTGCCTGCAACAGTTGATTAGAGATGATATTAACGAAAAATATAGAACTTAAATGTTGTTTAGGAGCTAATTAAGAATTTCATTGATAAACGATACAACATAGCCCTGAATCGTGGTCCTACGCATTAAAGTCCGTGGTGAGGTGTAAACATTTCTTCATGGAACATAAATACAAGCAGAAGCTTATATAATTACGGATGGTACAAGTAACGTTTCGATAAAAGAAGGAAAACGAAAAAAGATAAAAGATAAAAGAACACGGGAGGGAATATGAATCGAAAAAGGGGTGTGTAAATAGCTCTTTGTATTTGACTTGTCAACCTCAGTACTGTTTTGCTTTTTGGCAGCTGGGTCAACAACTTAATCTCCTGACTGCTTGCTTCAATTTTGAAGGGAATTATTATACTAAATATGCGAGTTCATTCTGAAAAGAGATTGAGTGTCTTCTAGATTTCAGGAAATCTGACAAAGATTAAATCATTGAAGAACCATGTAGCTGAGTTGACCTGGAAACAGGGAATGCTATCAAAAGCTAGAAAACCAATTGTAAGTATACGAAGGAAAACAAAATGTAAAACTAGCAATGTGTTGTAGAGCTAGAACAGTGTAACCCATCAAATACTGCAATCTTAAATTAGGTGGTTTCAGAAATGAAAATTCTAGACATATTCCCTCGATCAAAATCTAAAATTCTAGATTGGGAAAAAGAAAGTTCTCGAATCTGTGTGCCTTGGTGGGTGTCTAATTTTCATTGAGTTCGAGCATGGTTGGAGTCGAATCACAAGTCCTTGCAGAATGATCAAGCGATAACCTGGAATGGTAGCTAGGTAAAGTGCTAAACCCACCTTCAACTCTTTTGTTTTCTTGCCTTAAACAACAACAACAACAACCAGAAAAAAAAACCCTCTTTTGTTTTCTTCACTAATCAGCTTTCAATTGACATTCCTTTGCCAATGTAGTTTAGGACACATTCATTGACCCATATGCGTGTATTCAGTATTTAAATATTACTTACCTAGAAATACATCAACTATGTAGAATACATCTATACTGCATCACCTACTTAACTAGGCTATTCTCTCTAATGAATTTGATTCCCATAATCAAACACAATATCATGAAACTACACCTAACAGTCTATATGGTCTTCACCTACAAACCATTTCTATGGCAGCTAGTGCTAATCAATTATTTGACAGATTAAAAAAAAATAACCTGTCCTCATTCAATGAATTAAATAGTCTTCGTCAAAATTTAGCAGCAAGAACAAGGACAATTTAAGATAAGATATCATCTACTAATCCAAAAGCTTAAGCTGATAGGTGGAAGGCCAAAACAAGTATATAAAGCCCTTTCAAACTCCTTACTTGAGCGATATAGGATGCAAGGCCTACCATGTAGGCTATACACGAACAATAAGATCGGAATCTACTTTGGTACCATATACGATAACATGTACCAGTCCAAAAGCTTAAGTTGATAGGTGGAAGGCTCAAGCAGGTATATAAGACCTATCAAACCCATTACTAAAGCGTTGTGGGATGTGAGACTTTTCCAACATCTTATTCCACACGTGTGCACTGATCTTCGAGTTGAGATATTTGAACTTTCCTTCACCCGTGTTTATAAATAGTTGGTTCATACAAGAACAAACGCATCATCTAATATTCCTGTTGAGTTGTGAGTTCTCATCTCACACAGACTTCTGAATACTATTTTTATTCCCTAAGCAATTTTTAATTGCAAAAGCTTTCTCACTTCCTCATGGAGCGCTCAACATCTAATGTCAATCAGATCCAACCCCCTACTGATGAAAACTTAATCACCATCCTTAGCATTGATGGTGGAGGGATCAGAGGGATCATTCCTGCTACCATTCTTAGCTATCTAGAGTCACAACTTCAGGTACAAGATATAACTCTTAAGAGTAAACAAACCTGCACAATGCATAGATCAATCAGCTTCTAGCGCAAAAATGGATGCAACATAAGTAACCATGATGCCAAAAAAAATAAAAAAAATGATGATTTTTGTGTAGACTTGTTTTCTTAGTTTTAATTTGAAAGGATGCTTTATGGAGCAGGAGTTGGATGGTGAGGAAGCGAGGATCGCAGACTACTTTGATGTGATAGCAGGGACAAGCACTGGTGGCCTTGTGACTGCCATGCTAACTGCACCAAATGAAAACAATCGTCCCCTCTTTGCAGCGAAAGATATCAAGGACTTCTACCTCGAACATTCTCCCAAAATCTTTCCGCAATGCAGGTAACAAGTTATCATCTTACCCTAGAATTTCCTACGGTGATACTAAATTAATTGTTATTGTTGATTTTTATTATTTATTTTTTGGCTATACCAACTGCTGAATTTGTTGATTAATCTGTTCTTTTTTGTGTTAAATTTTGTTTCTTCTAATAGAGGACCATTTGCATCAGCCGCAAAGTTATTAAAATCAATATCAGGACCCAAATACAATGGAAAGTATCTACATCACCTTGTCAAAGAGATGCTTGGACAAACACTGTTGAGCCAGACCTTGACGAATACGGTCATTCCTACATTTGATATCAAGGAACTCCAACCCACCATCTTCTCCACCTATGAGGTCTTCTCTCTCTCTCTCTCTCTCTCTCTCCCCGACATCATGTTGATGCTCTACAAGTTTTGGAGCTTTATATGGATATGTCATGAGGCACTATGGCTCACTTGAGATCAAAATGACTTCTAGCTCCTAAGATTCGTTTACCCATTTGCCAATTGTTAGCACTGTCAAGCTCTAGTCATTTCTCTTTGTTTTGAAGTTAGCATCAATTTTCTCCTTCAGTGAGAGTTGGCATCAATTATCCTTCAGTGGACAGTGATGGTTGTCTTTTATCATATCAACCAACACAAACTAGGGTTTTCTGGTAAATACCAAAAAACTCTTAGGGCATCTTTCTTTCCATTAGATTATACTAGTAAAAACCACGAAGCCACCAAATGCACAAACTTATACGAATTATTTTATTAAATTTATTAATTATTAAAAATTTGAGTCCTTTTTGTTGCTCATTTAA
Source organism: Umbellularia californica (assembly GCA_028538565.1). Lineage (NCBI taxonomy): Eukaryota > Viridiplantae > Streptophyta > Magnoliopsida > Laurales > Lauraceae > Umbellularia > Umbellularia californica. The sequence continues at coordinate 78,992,239 of JAPQWN010000006.1, read as the reverse complement.
GATGATTCAAAACGTGTGTCCTCATTTGTAATAAGTTAAAACTTAAGACCTTATTAAAATTTATATTCATTAATTCTTGGTTAATAAAGTTTGTCACGTGGAAGACCCGCATACTTAAAGTCCATCTATCTAACTAAAAGGAAAGTCAGATCCTATGATTCCTTCTCAGATGGGTTATTATTGCCTTCATTCATGTGATGGATGAGATGGGATGAGAATTAATTTTTATGCAGTTGGGACCCACATTTCATGTGACTGGGCCCATTGCTCCACAGGTGGGTCATGACTTTTATGCCCATTACATCATATTGTTTACTAATTTAACTTCTTTCACCGAACATTATACATGACCGAGCATTATAAATTACCTTGCAATGTATAAGTTAGTTAGTGCATTTGTAAAAATACTCTTGGTGATCAAAGACATGGATCTAGATGTACGCAGCATAACAATTATCATAGACCCAATATTGTGTCTTGAATTAGACCCAAATCTAGCCCGATTTAGACCCAAAAATCTAGCCTGGTTTAGACCCAATATTCTTTCTTGAATTAGATCCTAAATCTGGCCTGATTTACACCCAAAAATCTGATCTAGTTTAGATCCAATATTATATCTTGAATTAGACCCAAAATCTGTCCTTATTTAGGCCCAAAATCTGGCCTGAATTAGGCCCAATATATTTGACATTAATGAGCTGAAACTCTAACCAATTTTAGTCCCTTTGAGGCCAATAATGACAGAATTTACTTAGGGAAATCTTGATAAATTGTGACCCAATAATGAGACGGTTTGCAATTTTAGTTTGAGCTGAAACCCATTTAGATAATACAGTTTGGGTCAAGTCTTATCCCATATAGAGAAATCAATTTGGCTCGAGTTGTAACCCATTTGTAATACCACCATAGACCAATGTAGACAATCAAGCTAGAATCTAAATTCAATCTCTGCTTGGATAAATGCAACAGATTTGTTGAAAATCCAACATATTTAATATTCTGATTAAATTAGGGTTATGGGTTTAGGGTACATGTTTAGTGAAGCCCAACCTATATGTCTGATGTAACCCGATTCATTTTCAACTCTCATTCAAGCAAGGTCTGAAACCATTTATGGTCACCATTTGAGACCATATTTAACAATTGTAGAGCCACCTTTCATTATGTACTGCTGCTTTACAGTCACATTTAGGCCCATGATACATATTTATAGCTCTCATTTATTGGTCCATTTAAAGCCATACTTGAGCTAATTTTAACCCCTTTCCAAGGACAAACTTGGGTTGAGTCTTTAACCTCAACCCATTTTTATTTGGGGGATTCGGCGAGAGGTCCCTTAAAGTGTGACTTTAATGCAAATAGTCCACAAAAAAAAGTCATGTAGCCAAAGGTCCCTCACACACTTTCTCATACTAAAAATGTCCAATTTGCCATTTCTTTAAATCATATCCCATGATTAGTGGGAAATCCCATTAATTGCCCTAACTTAAATGAATTATATCCTATCACTTATTTGCCCACGATTAAAGGAATCCCATTAATGATATTTTCAAATAAATTCTAAAAAAACACGAGCACATTTCAAAATAACACAAATAAATTTAAAAAAAAACCGCAATAATTTTAAAAAAAAGCAATGAATTTAAAAAAAAAAAGCAATAAATTTCAAAAGAATGTAGATAAATTCAAAAAGATGCAAATAAGTTTAAAAAGATCGAAATAAATTTCAAAAAATATAAATAAATTCCAAAAGACTCAAATAAATCTCAAAAGATCCAAAGAAAATTCAAGAAATGCAAGTAAATTTCAAAAGACGCAAATGAATTTCAAAAGACGCAAATAACATTAAAAAATGCAGACACATTTGCCAAAACTAAGATAAATCATTTTCCAAATTTCTGAAAAATTTTCCCAAAACTCAAGTATTTTTGCCAAAACTAAGTTAAATTTATTTAAAAAAACATAAATAAATTTCAAAAGACGCAAATAAAATTAAAAAATGTAAATAAAATTAAAAAAACGCAAATACATTTGCCAAAACTAAGATAACCTAATTTTCCAAATTAACGAACAATGTGGCCAAAAACTCAAGTTTTTTTCGTTAAAAACTCAGATAGATTTGTCCAGAATTCAGATAAATTTTTCTAGAACTCAGATAAATTTGTTTAAGAAGTCAGATAAATAGCCAGAAACTCAAATAGATTTGTACAAAACTTAGATAAATTTGTCCAGAACTCAGATAAATTTATTCCAAAAATCAGATATATAACCAAAAACTCAGATAGATTGGTGCAAAACTCAAATAAATTTGACAAAAAATACAGAACCAAGATAAATTTGACTTTGACTGGAATAGGGATGGGCTTCTGAAACAGGTCAGGTTTGACCTCAAGTGGACCAACCCGGAACCAAACCCAGCCCAAATCACTGTCTTCTTCCCCAGACAGAACCTGGGGCTTCCTCTTCACATTCTCTGTGCGATGTTCTGGGAACGAGAACCAAAAAGACGAACGGAAAAGAAAGAATACCAGAAAGACGAACGGAAAAGAAAGAAAAGGCTGCGTCACGGGAAGAGAAAGATAGTAATAAGAGACGACTCGGACGAAAACTTCATCAAAAATCCAATCAACCACCGACAAAATATCTAACAGAATCGAAGGAAAATCTTTTGCATCCCTTCCGTATTCCTCCTTCTGACCAAAACAATCAAACACACCCAATGACCAACAACATAATCTCTCTTCACTATCTTCGAGAAGGCGTGTCAAAGGCCCGAATGGGCGGGGGAGGCAGCCCAAGGAGGGATCGGGATGGCGCAGGTTTGGGTGGTGGTGGTGTTGGTAGGTTGTGAGGAGAGGGCAACTCTCTCGCAGGAAGGGCACATGGTGAGGGTTGTTGGGGGCGTCATGTGCATGTAGAACTGCGGGGAGAGCTTCAGAGCTCTCAGCTCCTGCACCTCCTTCTGCATCCTGCGGTTCTCCTCTGTCAGATTTTCACAACACCGTTTCAAAAACTCACAGTCCACTTCCGTCTGCTTCAGCTTTGTTCTGAAAAAAGAGAGAGATTTTGTTAAGCTTCTGCTTTTCCTGTTTCGTTTTGTGACTTTTCCATTTTCTTCTTTGCAAAGAAAATTATGATACCTGGTTCGACAGTTCTAGAACCACACTTCCACTTGTTGAGGACGGAGATTCAGTTGCTTTGCCAACGCAAGCTTTTGCTTCTGATTTGGACGAGAATGCACCCCCAAGATTAGAAAATAGAAACCCCAGAAAATACAAAATTTTAAATTTTAAAATTTAAAATTTTAAGCCTAAAACGGTTGAAAGGGCAAATTAGTCGTGTGTAACATGTGATTGTGTGGATTTAGGGACCTCCGGCTGCAAACAGTCTAGCTGCTTGGACCACAGCCCTTAAAAAAAATTTACCTGGACCGAAGGCTGGATAGATTCAATTCTAGGGACCTTTCGCTAATTATCTCTTTTTATTTAGCCATTTTTTTAGCTTGCTTGGTCAAGGGTTCGGGCCTGTATTCATTAAAAACCTTTTTCTTAGCCAATCCACTGTAACTAATTCCTATTTGTAACCAAACTGTGGAGTAATTTTAAGCCTATTCACATAACTAATTTTTAGCTTTTTCATAGTAGTTTGATGAGTAAGTTTTCAGTCCATTTAGGACTCTCTTTGATTCTGTGCTTCAGCCCACCACATCTATCTATCTGGGGTGATTTTTTACCCAATTAGAACTCCAGACTTGACCAAATTGTAACCCATTTGCACGGGGAATGCATTTTTATGCAATTAGGACCCACATTTCATGTGACATGGCCTGTTGGTTCACAGTTGGGATTCCTGTGAAAGTGACGCGTCCTCTTTGATTTTTACGTTATTGACTTTGTCAGTTGTTACGCGACCTCTCTCTCTCAACAATGGCAGCCTTCCTCTTCTTTTTCTCCTTCCTCTTCTCCTTCCTCTCCATCTCATCCTCCATATCTCTTTCAAAAGGCCCCTTCAGTTTTTCCAAAACCTTTCTCACAAACTCTCTTTCTCTACTCCACACCGACACTCTCTTTCTGTGTCTATCTTTCTCTCTCAACAATGGCAACAGGACCCTCTTATCTTTGTTGCTTGTTCTTCTTCCTTCTCTTCTCCTTTCTCTCCATCTCTTCTAAACCCTAATCGAAAAGCTAGAGACAGCAAGAGGAAAAAAATCGAGAGAGATCGAGGATATCCAGTTCGGTATGAATTGGGTTGGATTGACCTGGTTGCAGCGAAGCCCGGCGAACAGCAAGCTTCAAGGTCGAGTTGGGTCGGGTCAGCCTGACCTGATCCATCAGTTGCTGACATCAGCGGTGGGTCTAAATTGGGTTGGATTGACCCGGTTGCAGCGAAGCCCCAGCAAACAGCAAGCTTCAAGGTCATTTTGGGTCGGGTCAGGATGACCTGGTCCGGTCTCTGAATCCCAGCCCAGCAATCGAGGAGAAAAGCAATTTGGACCTAGGTTTCCTAATCCATGTCGGGTCTGAATTGGGTTGGTTTTACCCGGTTGCAGGGAACCCCAGCAAACAGCAAGCTTCAAGTTCGTTTTGGGTTGTGTCAGGCTGACCTAGTCCATTCGCAGAATCCCAGCCCAGCAATCCTCAGTTGCTGACATCAGCGGTGACGTCCGCGACAGTGAAACTGGCTTTGGCTCTTGCAAAGCTTTTGTAGGTTTTCGGTCTCTCTCGATTTTTTTTCTTCAAGTTGAGGCCGCTGAACCTCTTCACGCCTCCTCTCCTCGCCAGCCGCAGGATCGCCGGCTTCGTGATGCCTTGAATATTGTCTCGGAGATTTGAAATTGATCAATGACATCTGTTGAAGAAACCCAAACTTTGTTAGGAAGTTTGAGGAATTTCGAGTGATGGAACCCTAGATTTAGCGATTTGAGATCAACATTCAATAAAATTGCAGAAAGCAAATGAGAGAGAGATAGAGATTTACCTAAAAATAATCGATCTTTTGAGGAACTGAACAGAAGAGGGTGGGTTTGTGAAAGGGAAGTTTGAAAATGGGATTGATCTCAGGCCGTTGAAGGAAGAGTGTTTCGATGTGGGGGACGATTTGTGTGGTGTGTGAAGTGGGAAGTTGGTGTTTTTTGGGGAGTTACGTGGGTCAGTTAGTGGAGGGAGAGGAGCGTTGGCGTAGATTTGGGGTTGTTGAGGTATTCTCGTTTTTTCGTTTGGAGCCCTGTAGTTAAAAAAACATTCCTATAGAGGTATAGATTTGATTGAGGAAGATTTTTTTTTCTAGGAAGTTATGCGAAGTTTGTTTGGAGGAGAGTGGAGATGACATGTGCCTTAGGCAAACATATGTCTTCATCTAAGGGAGAGTACATTCTCTTAGTAATATAGATTGGAATTAAATGCATAGAAATTCATGCCGTAAGTGGTTAAAAATGAAGACCAAGGGCGAACATACAAAAATGACCATCAAATAAACTCACCTTTAATAGAAATTGAATCAAGGGAAGATAGAAATGAATACAAAGTTATCCCCTTAGTAATTCAATACTTGGGATAGTCAAGATCAATATCCTTCACTTGTCACCTCATATCATATACACCTCACCTCTTTAGTAATTCTTCGGTGGAACACATTTGACCATGAGTTCCTATGTATTCAACTCTAACGTAATCTAATGCAAACTAACATGCCCTTAATCGGGATTCCTTATCCAAAACTCTAAAAATTTGTAGCATATTTGGAATTTCATGAGTTTACTAATTCATAGGTTGGACAAAACTCTAGTCCAAAACGAGTTGTAATTCTTGTTCTTTTTAGATAGGGATTGTGAAGTCACCCCAAGACAGAGGTTGAAGACTCCTAGATGTATAAGATGAAGTTTGAAGAGCCCTAGCTGAACTGAACTCATGCATCAAGCTAAAAACCAGCAAGCAGGTTCGCTACAGCTCGCTATAGGGATCTGGGATTTTCTGCCAATGAAAAGTTCTCCTGATTTCACTTAAACTTCAATCTTTTTAGTTCTGGTCGGATTGGAAACCTCATGCACGACCCTTGGGCTATTTAAGCATCTTATTGCTACCCAAGAACTTAATTCTCTCATATCTAAAGATGGAGAATCACTTTGAGAGATATTTGAGAGTTCTGCAGCAAGGGTATTTGGGATGATTATTGAAAACTTAAGAAGAATTCTTCTTTCTCCATTGCTGATTGAAGCACCTTGAGAGGCTTGCATCAAGGTGGGTTGTTTTGCATCAATTTAAGAGGCATCAAAGTGTGGCTGGATCAAGCACGGTGAAGGTGAACGGCGGGTAATCGGCAAGTCCTTCGCAGTCCTTAAGTTGAGTTGTAATTAAGAAAGGTTATGTGAGTCCTTATAACTTTCGTTATATGATGCTTGGTTTTTCCAGTGGTCACTACCACTCGTGGTATATCCCGATGATTTTTCACGTAAAAATCTTGTGCCTCCTCTCCTTTTAGTTGATTGATTTTTCTGATATTAAATTAATCCATTCTAGCAATTGAGAAAGTGGCAAATCTTTCGTAGCACAAAATCTCTAATTTCAGTTAATCATGCTTTGTCTATCGACAGTTAGGCCAGGCCTACCAACGCCATCATTTTCCCTGTGCAGGTAAAATCAAAGCCATCCTTGAATGCAAAACTATCTGACATCTGCATCGGAACATCTGCAGCTCCAACTTATCTTCCTGCCCATCTTTTTGAAACTAAAGATTCTCATGGTACAGTGAGAGAATTCAACCTCATCGATGGCGGTGTGGCTGCTAATAATCCGGTAAGCACACCATCACCATTTTATTAACAATTTATAAACCAACCACATATGCAAGTAGTTATAATCATATATAATATTCTAGTATCAAATCTCAAACACAGTCTTGTTTTTTTACATTTCCGTATTACTCAAATCTCTTTTTGAAACATGGTTTCAGGCATTTGTGGCTATGGGTGAAGTGACAAAGGGAGTTTTCCCAATCAAACCTATGGATTGCAGTCGATTTTTAATTATATCTTTAGGGACTGGATCACGCATGAAAAATGAAAATTATACCGCGATGCAAGCTAGCAAGTGGGGCATTTTTGAGTGGTTGCTCAGCGACGGTGGAACGCCATTAGTGGATGTGTTCACTTGTGCCAGTGCTGATATGGTTGATATCCACATCTCCGTGCTCTTTCAAGCACTTCATTCAGAATCTAACTACCTTCGAATTCAGGTAAAACACATGCTTAGGGGGCCGTTTGGATGATGGTGCGCATAAATACAATATTTGCAGATTTAAATATTATAAGAATAAAATAGTACAAGATGGATTAGTATAACATTTAAAGATTGTAGTATTTTTTTTTTTTTTGCTTGGCAATTCTTGAATAAAATATTTTTGAATTTTAAATTAAGTTGTTTGGAAGATACTATAATTTTAATATATTTAAAATTCCAAAATAACAAGTTATTGATCGTAGTAAAGTTCTTTATTAGGATAATTTTTTATTAAATTCTTTAATTTTTATATAATTTACAATGTCTGGATGAAAAAGTAATGCAGTAAAGTAAAGTTCAACTGCCAATTTTTCTTTATCATAAGCTTCTTTTCTTTATCATATAAGACTATAGCGTAGTAAAGTAAAGTCAATACAAATGGCAACTACTTTACAACTTTCTCTCTCTCACCTTACCTCACCTTTTACGATGATGTGACATCAACATTTATTTTACTTTACCACACATATAGACAAACATGCCTTGACCTAGATGTGACATATTATTCATTCACCATTTTTAGATAAAAAGGTAGTGTGGTAAAGTAAAGTCTAACCACCACATATTTATCATAAACTTTATCACAAGTAATTTTTATTTTTTATTTTTTATGAATTTCTAACTTGCACGTGTTTGAGACTTTTCAAACATACATGTCAAAACAAGACTCCATGAATTATTGTTCTTTGAATTGAATGCACAAACAGGATGATACATTGAGATCACCCTTATCATCAGTGGATATCGCAACCAAGGAGAACTTAGAGAACCTTGCCAAGGTTGGTGATAGGTTATTGAAGAAACCCGTTTCTCGAGTGAACTTAGAAACTGGTATCTTTGAACGTTTGGAAAATGAAGGCACCAATGAAGAAGTACTCAAAAGGTGAAATTACAAAATCTCTTTTATGCTATTAAATATTACTGCAATCATTCTGAAAAATAAGGTACTGATCATTGCTTCTACTTCATTCTTAATGTAGATTTGCAAAACGACTTTCAAATGAAAGGAGGCGTCGGGAGATAAGATCTCCGCATAATTAAACTGTGAAATCCAATGATATTAGCTTAGTACATGAATAGGTGAGCCACATACAAGTTAATCAGTGATGGTGTAATGCTTGAAATGATATTAAGGGACTCCACTTGGTTTGTTATTTCAATTCAATAAGTGCAAGTGTTTAAAGAACCGCTTCTTACCCCGGTGGTAACGAGTTGGGTCTTATTGAGGAGGCTCGGGGCTCAACCCCCACCTCCCCCTATATTCCCACATGTGTATATGCGGGCTTTCTTCCCACTTCGTGTGCTTCCTTCTTGGGTGTAACGGGCTCTCTAAATAATTGAAAAAAGAAAAGTGGTCCCGGCCACCCTAGCTAGGGTACCAAAAAAAAAAATGTGCAAGTGTTTAAATTTCACAATAAATCCGGCGTAACCTCTCTGAAATAAATGGTTTTATGGATTTCAAGATGTTTCTGTGTGCCTAGCAATTTTTTTTTTTTTAATGTTCTTCTTCAAAGCACCAAAAGAGATTGCCACAGGTTCAGCTAATGCAAATAGAGGTGCTCCAACCACCAGATGAACTTTACTGGCCTAGTTTTGTTATATATGGACACTCAATTGAGGAGGCCCACCTGATGGATGGCTTCTAGTTTAGTATTTTGTTATATGCAAACCATGGCGACTGTAGTATGTGGGCCCGCTCTCTCTATGATGCATGGATGGTCCATGGAAGAATTTGATCCTGACGACATCATGATGGTTGTCTAAGATAAACAGCGCGCCAGAAGAATTTGATCCTGCCGTACATTTAGCATGTTCTTGATTCAATCTTAATGATGATCGAATGAATGCTACCATTCAGGCCAAATCTAATTAAAACTAAATCATTCTTAACCCACAATTAATGTTGTATATAGGTGCTTGCAGTGGGCCACACAATGTGGATTAGACTCACATAGTTGTTCAACTGGTTGCACTTGATCATTCTCTTAAAATATTAATACCTCCTAGTTCAATGTTTGTAGAAAAAGTTCAAAATATCTACCTGCAAGAGGTGCCCCGGATCCCTGGAGAGGTTGGCTTTAGGAAACCTTTCTTACAAGTCTCGAACCCAAAAATCTGTGTCAAGGACCTCTGGAATTCTCAGAAAGGGTTGCCATTTTATTTTTATTTTTTTTTTATTTTTGCTAATTGGTAAATTTGTATTAAAAGAAAGAAAAGGGCAAAGCCCCACGACAAGGAGAAGAAAAATACAACCATTGAAAAACAAACTGAAAGGCTAGCCTTAAAACAGGAAGGCCTAGAATCAGCAAAAAGAAAAGAAGAAGAAACAAAAACCTGAAATTCTCCTTGAAGATAAGAGAAATTCCAGGCCAGAGGTAAAGAAGAAGCCACCAAGCAAAGTAAACCACAGCATAATCATCCTAAGACCTGCATTAACCAAACTACTGGATCCTCCAGCATCTCCACACTGACCAAAACTAAATTGAAGCAAATTGCAGCTACCACTCCCAAATCAACCAAAGTCCTGTAAAACTCCTAGAAACTCTAAAAAGAAAATTCTGACTCAGGTCCTGTTCTTGAAGCCTAATAACTGAGCCCAAGAGGCCTGCAACTATGAGAGCCCAGCCAAGCCACCCAAACCAAACTGACTAGAGCTGAAACCACAAGTGGGGGAGAAAAGGCAGCTCTAGAGGCCAAAACCTACAACATTGTGAACCCAGCAAAGCCATCCAAACCAAACTCTGAAGAGCAGCAACCAAGGCTTCCTTGACTCTAAAGCCAACGAAATCTGCTTGAAGGAGCTCAACTGCAGAAGAAGGGCTGAACATGGATCTACTATTTTCCCAGCCTAAGAAAACAGAGACCTGAATTATACTGAGCAAACTAGCAGCAACAGCACTACACAGAAAAGGAGCGCCAAGCCAGGGAAGCAAGATGGAAGACTAGAAGCCACAGGACACAAAACACACTGAGAGAGGCTAAGAAGAGCTCTACAGAAGCTGCACTGCAATTGAGCAAGACGAGGGGTAGGAGCAGCCGCCGCAGAAGCACAGCAACAGCTCCTCAATCCACGCCAGAGAACAAAAGGGGGCTCTAAACTGAATATGGAAGACTGGAAACAGGGCTGGATTGAAAGGCCATAGCTGGGCTCATCTGACCTACAGGATGCAACGCCACCTAACTCTTGGAAGCGAACAAATTCACTCCCGCTGGCCATCGATGAACTCATTGCTGGAGGACCTAAACAAATCTAAAAAAACATCAAAGCCTCGATCAAATATTCCACAATTTGATTGGCCACATCTATCTCTCCCAATTCACCGACCACATCTCCTTCCCTGCAAATCCTCTCAAAGCTCAGTAAACTTGCTTCCAGGCCAGAGCAGCAGAAGAAGCAGAGCTAAAGAAGAAGCCACAAAGCAAAGAACACCACAGCAAAATCATCCAAAGACCTGCAATAACCAAACTACTGGATGCTCCACAGAAGCCCAAACTACCTTGAAACAATTAGTAGCTACCATTCCAAAGACAGATCCTAAAATACTCCTAGAAGCTCAAGCTGCATGGTATTTTCTAGGGTAAATTAGCAAGATATCTCTGTGTAACGTGTTATAAAGTCACTAGTATACAGCATTATTGTTTAAGGCTCCCTTACGCATAGGATTAATTCAGGCGGTGGTCCCTAAGCATGTCACATCGGATTTTTTTATTATGATTGATTTGCCATTCTAACCGTTTAAATGGGTATCATGCAATTTAATCCTGGTTTTTAACTTTAACTCATCGTCTTTCCCTTTAACTTTAACTATAACCGTTTAAATGGGTTTTTGCCCCTTTTTTTTTTCTCTTTTCAATATTAATTTACTAATTAGCAAAAAAAAAAACTCTTCGTCTTTGCCGGATAATTTTCCAATTTAAATGTAGTAAAATGAGTTTTTTTTAATCAAATTTTAAATTCTAAATTGGAGGGAACGACCATTGATCGAATTTTGCCCAGTGTGGCTTGCTTGATGCTGCTTTTTGTGCCATCTTCCCTCTTTTGGGTGCTTTTGGCCGTCCACATACATATACAACTCAAATAAATTAAGATCAAACTCATCCCGGTTCAAAGCAAAGTCAAATAAAATCATAATAAATTCATTTAAATTTACTTCAAACACAGATAATTTCAAACCAAATCTAGTCAAATCAAACCAAATCTAGTCAAATAATTTTATATCAAATACAGATAATCTCATATCGAAGTGATATAACTTGTTTTCAAATTAATTATAATTTCAAACATAGATAAATTCATATAAACTCATATAAAACTCACGCCAAAGTCAAATAAGTTCACATCAAAGTCAGATAAATTCACAGCAAACTCAGATAAATTCACTTCAATCTAGTTTAATTCATATCACACTCAGATTAATTCAAAGCAAGCACAGATAAATTCATATCAAACTTAGATAAATTCACAATAAACACAGATAAATTTATGTCAAAGTCAGATAACATCATACCAAAGTCGGATAACTCATACAAAACTTAGATAAATTCACAGCAAACTCAGAAAAAATAATTTAAAACCAAGTTGAATACATTTCAAAGTCAAATAAAATCATGTGAAATCCAGTTAATTTCATACCAAACATATCAAACTCATATTATTTCATAAGAAACTAAGATAAATTCAGTAAAAACTCAGATAAAATCATGTCAAAGTTTGATAAATTAATTTGAAACAATGTTTAATTGATAACAAATGTAGTTAAATTGAAATCAAACTCAGATAAAATCATATAATATACAGATAAATTCATTTAAAGTCACGTTTAATTGATATCAGATTAAGATAACTTTCACAACAAGCTTAAATAAATACATGTCAAAGTCAAATAACTTCATATCAAACTCAAATAAATTTAAACCAAAACTCAAATAAATTTAAGTTCAAATCAAGATGATTCGGTTGCTCGAGATCACCGATGAGTTCGTCTTCGCTTTTGGAGTCTTAATTTTACTTAGATTTCGAAGTGTATGACAATTTCAATGTTTTTAAGCGGAGCGTGTTTGGTGACGTATAGAGTATATATAGAGAAGGCATTTTTTGTCTTTTTGACTCATTGAATGTTAACAGAGGACTGCTTGCCTTTATGAGAAAATATCTTGGACCACAGGCTATAAAACGTAATGTCGAGGGACCTGCCACCAAACGCCCCTATTTTCAACCACTAGAGGGACATTGAGGACATCCTTGAAATTTACATCCCGAGAACCAAGGTCGAGGACATGATAATTTGGCCCCACTCCTCACTAAATCATCTTGCTCTTATCCTCAACCTCTGGCTTGTACCAAAGAAAACCTCGGTAAAGCGGCAACTATAAAATAAGGAAAACCTTTGAATTGTCTTATGAAGTGCTAAATTCTTGTCATATAATCTAGCAGCAGAGACATTAGACGGTGATGGATTCTCACTGCCTGAGATCCCCTTACATCCCCACAATATTCATACTCACTATGTGGGGTATGACCCACTTTTCTTTACTTGTAGATGAATCCGTGGCACACCTCACAAGATCACTGATAAAGTAAAAAGAAAAAAAGAAAAATTAGACTTGAGGGCAAACCATGGATAACAGGAGGGGATGCTCCGATCCAACCTACTTCAACTGAGTGTTAAATTCTATTAAACCCGACATAGAATATAAAAAAAGTTATGAAATATTCTAAAATAATTAGCGGTGTATCAAAGCAATTTAACCATCTGTCTTGACTCATCATCATTTTCTCATCATCATCAAAACCTTGTCCCAACTATTGTGCACAGCAAAAAACATCGTCCCCATTATTTTCATCATATGTCTATCCAGGGAGAAACACACAGCACACCATTATCCTGGCAAAAGGAATTAAATGAAAGACCAATAAGAAAATTGTGCATTCATCCCAACATAGAAAAAAAAAAGAGAACATTAAATTGCTTTGCAAGTTCTTTTTCTTAAAAATAAATAAATAAGAAAAGAAAAAAAAAGAAAGGTGAATCTAAGAATCCCTAGATGTTTAAGAAACCCTAGAGTGGTAGGGATGTTGTTTAAGGTTAAGTGGCATATTTCTGGTGAGGCCAGCCCATTTAAAAGGGTCAAATCATCACAACCATTAGAAAATGATTTTAAGTTAAAATAATAATAGTTTTGCTCCCCAATTCTCTTGTTTTGAAAATATGTTAATAGAAGCTAGATTTACATGGAAGAGGAAAAAATATAAAAGGAAAGACATATAGCAAGAGATTTATTAGAGTAGATTCATGAAAATATCTTTTCCTGCATTGGTGCATTAATAAAGGCATCTCTTTTCAAAGACATAGGCGCAGGTTTGAATATGACAATATGTGGTAGGTCATTCTCATGTTTCTTCATTTTTTTTTTTTTTTTGGCTGAACATTCTCATGTTTCTTTCAGAAGTCCTTAATGTGTATGTGTCATTTTCATGAAGGAATGACGGGACATAGCTTAGAAACACTTCAACCTATGAGCCCTACATGGAAAGGCATGAAATTCACTAAGGGCACATTTATAGAACCGCTTTCTACAGTAATGGAAAGGGGAAAAGGGGCATTTTTTTCTCCGCGCGAGGAAATCTTCAAGAGTTGTGTGTTTTTCCGCAAATACACAAGAAAGTGTTTTTGATTTGTTATGTGGAGAGGTGTTAATACACTACAAGAATTTGCATTTTTGCTGGCGTTTTCTTCCAGGTGCACCATCATTAAACGCCGTAAAAAATATAACTTCTTGTAAAACTGCGAATGTGGTAGGTCATTCTCATGTTCCTTTGAATATGTGGTAGGCATAGGCATGCATATTTATTCTCTCTCTCCTTTCCTCAGAACAAAAACATCAATAAATAATAAATAGTTGGCTCCAAGTTATTGAAAATCCTATTTGAGATAGTGAGAACATCCAAGAATAATCTCATGTCAACCATGTTCTCAGAGAAAAAGCTATACATAGAAGAACTAATAGAAGAAGAATGCTTATATAAACAGAATAAACTCATTATAAATCATCTCTCTGACTTGGTAATGACTGTTTGAACATGAACAATATATAAATTAAGTGCAACTCATTCTAATAAAGAAAGAAGAAAGAAAAATCAGGTATTGTGATGCTAATTAGAAACACGCAGCTGGGTGATTTTTCTGGTATAGTCTTTTTCCACTATGGGAGGGGTGTAATCCATATAGGGGGTGAAATAGGAGGATGTGCTCTATCCAGAAAGAGTGGAGAAATAGTCCTATATATCCTCCATATTGAAAACACCATTATCTGCCCATCCAATTGGTAAGATGTCAAAATTAAACCGTGAGAAATAATCATCTGTGAAATATATGCAATTCCCTTTAAAACAAGGAAATTGGCCAGCCACGACAAGCATAGAGGAATTCATGCCAAGAAACATCACCCGATCACCTAAGCTTTCCACTCGCACAGGATTCTTCTGATAATTTCCAGTACGTTCCTCCAACCCAAGCTCATAAACCTCAAAACCAATAGTCTTGGGAATTTGTAGTAAAAACGATTCGCTTTGTACGGAGTCCCAACAAAAGATCTTCTTCACAATGAAAAGGCTTTCACTTGCTAAGTCAGCCACCAAATAAGTTCGGTGTCGAGAGCGTTCCCTGTAGATGGCTCCTCGAGTTACATGTATGGTTTGTGTGTATGTAGTATTTTTGGATTCTACGGGGCCTAAACACAAGATCCA
The DNA here is from genome assembly GCA_028538565.1 of Umbellularia californica. Classification (NCBI taxonomy): domain Eukaryota; kingdom Viridiplantae; phylum Streptophyta; class Magnoliopsida; order Laurales; family Lauraceae; genus Umbellularia; species Umbellularia californica. The sequence continues at coordinate 78,977,218 of JAPQWN010000006.1, read as the reverse complement.
AACCATTAAATATCTTTGGAAGGTTGAACACAGCTGTGGGGTCAAAATTCAAAGCTTGAGACTCTGTGCGTTTAAAGAAATTTGTGAAAAACTTTCAAATATTAATTTAAGAAAGTCTATTTAAAATAAATCCTTGCTTTAGTAAACAGTACTCCTTTTGATTTTAGCCTTTTTTTTATTGCTCTATTCTGATGGTCTATCAACAAATGAGTTGAGATACCAGTAAGGCCTTAGTACAGGAAATTTATAATCAAGCCAATGATATCAGAAAAGCCAATGATAACAGCGGGCTACTAATTTCATTATTTGGTACTACTGCCAATAGCTTCAAGTTTCTTAACTTCTTTTTTTTTGGCGCTTAGAGGTAAATATTGTATTAAAGAGGAAGAAAGTCCACTTAGGTAGCTGAAAGTAAAAAAGACCAATTGGGTTAGGCATAGAAGTGGGGTTGATACTTAAGCCCAAAATAATTGAACAAATAGGTAACAATACCCCTTTAACTTAGTAGATATTCAACTATTAATATCAAAAAAGCATCCACATGTAGAGCTTTCCAACATCTTCCCATCTAATAAATAAACACTAACATGAGCATTTATTGAAAACCCAATTTGGAGAAGCATAATCTCAAATCAACCTTGATCTCAGAAAAAAAGAAAAAGGGAAGAATAAACATAAGATGAAAGGCTTGTTTTACAAACAGAATTAACTAATTAAATCATCTTTCTGTGACTTCAAAATTATTGTTCACACATGTAACAAGATATAAATTAAGTGTAACTCATTCAAATAAAGAAAGAAAGAAAGAAAAAAATCAGGTATTGTGATGCTAATTATAAACAGGCAACTTCAGTACTAGTAAAATTCTGGACTACTTCCAATTATTAGATATAGCTTGACCATTTTTCCACTACAGGAGGGTTGTAATCCATATAGGCGGTGAAAAAGGAGGATGAGCTCTATCTGGAAATAGTGGAGAAATAGTCCTATCCTCCATATTGAAAACACCATTATCTGCATATCCAATTGGTAAGCTGTCAAAATTAATTTGTGCTGAAAAATCATCTGCGAAATATATGCAATTCTCTTTAAAACATGAGAATTGGCTAGCCATCACGAGCATAGAGGAATTTTGGCCAAGGAACATCACCCGATCACCTAAGCTTTCCACTCGCACCGGATTATTCTTATACTTTCTCTTTCTCGTACTCTCCTCCAACCCAAGCTCATAAACCTCAAAAGCATATGTCTTTGGAATTTCCAGTAGAACCGCTTCGCTTTCAACTGAGTGCCAACGAATCCTCCTCTTAACAATGAAAAGGCTTTCACTTGCAGAGTCAGCCACCAAATAAGTTTTGTCACGAAATGCCAAAAGGCCTTCCCTGTACATGGCTCCTCGAGTTACGCGTATGATTTGTGTGGATGTAGTATTGTTGTTATTAATGTAGATGACTACAATATTGTCTGATAACAGATTGATGCAGTAGAACCTGCCTTTGTGATATATGATGTCGGCAAAGCATCTAAATAAACCATCTACACTATTCCAGAACTTGTCCTTCCCAGTTCTGCAAAAATAAAATCGGAATCTTGCATCAATGATGGCGACCACAGCTGCATCATCGGACATGGCAGCCTTGCGTATTAGAAGAGTTTTAAATTGACTGCAGGGTATTTCACGGAAAACGTGAAAAGAATTATTGGTAGAGAGATTGGGGAGTTGCAATTGGATTCTATGGGATGGGTGGAAGCGCCATGGGTGGAAGAGACGGATATCGAGGAGATTGGGGTCTATGGTCATCAGCCAGCCATTGTTGAAAGAAGCGCAGCAGAGCCTGCCGCGGATCTCCGGCACCTTGATGGTGTAGATGGTGTGGTCAGAGAGGCTGAAGAAGCATCGGCCTTCTGGTCCTTCTTCTTCTGCAGATTTGCAATTGGGATTAGAAGGCATCATCAGCCATGGCAATTGAGGGGGGCGTCTACTTGTGTTCCACTTGAAGACCGAGAGCCATGATTTGCAGGCTGATCCCATTCTGATGCTGTCACGCAGGCCACAGAAGTTCAAGATCTGATCCAACACATTCTCGGGAAGCCCCTCCGACCACTTGATGGATGAATTCAACGCAATCCTCTTCCTATCCATCAAATTCAACTCAATTCAATCCAACGTTGGAACTATACAAATGCAGTGCAAGAGAGAGAAGCAAGTTTGTTTAAAAGAAAACAAATCCGTCTACCACAGTCGGACCTCTATATAAATCTGACGCAGTTTCTATATTCAAGAGAATTCCTGTAGTAGTTGGAATTCAATTCCATACCGCCAGTATAAATTAGGAAAGTGGAAACGTTAAGGAATAGAAATCCTGTCATTGTGTGACTGTTTGTTTAGAAGAATTCCTGACAGGATTTCCACTTGTCTGGGCTTTTATAATCCTGTCAGGAATTCCCTTGATATGTGGGATTTTTGGATATCCGTTGACTCCCAGAAACATCAAAACTGGGGCTTTGGGGGTAACCATGAAAGAGTTGAGCTCTGGATTGAAGGTGTGGTGAGAAAAATGACAACCATGAGGAATAGGTTTAATGTGTGGGTTTTTATGGTTGGGTGGTGGGACAATAGAAGGTTAATTGTGGAATGAATGATTCTTATAGAATACCATGTCCATGCGTACTAGTACAACATGCCCGCGTCCAATGCGCTCAATAAGAAAAAAAATTATTTTAAGGGGTTCTTACGAAAAAAAAAGGGTAAAATATCGCTATACCTCTAAAAGCATCTTCAAATACTTGTAATGCCCAAAATCATTTTATACAGTAGACTTCATTTATTTCCAGACCAAACTGCCCTTCACTTTATCTCTTGCGATATCGAAACTCGACCATATTCACACATTGAAGTTTTTTGCGGCTCATTATTTTTGTTTCAACTCTCAAACCTGCTAATTTTATCTTAACATCTTGAATCGCTAATATTTATTTTAGATTTATACTCAAAAGCGAGAAACATAAAGAAAAGCATCATCAACTTTGTAGTTATTCCTTCGTAGACTTTAGTAAAAGTAAGATTACGAATATGGAATGGAGAAGAGCACAATTCTTTGTATATTTTTTTTTTAAATAAAATGGTTGGGCTCAATAGATTATAGTAATAGAAGGGTCATCGTATGTACATTCACTATTGAACAGACTCACAATGGAACTTTTCATGATAGGTAGAGGCACCACAGCTTATTTGAATGTGATATAAGCAAGTACATTTTGGTTGGGCTTGGGCCTTTCTTCTTCAAAGGGGTGGTCCATATGGTTTGTGGCAGTGAGTCCTTCCACTAGGTGCATCATATGAATGATAGGTTCAGGGACCTGGTTTGCCCACTAATAACAGGGAAAGGGCATCGTCTTGGTCACAAAGAAGAATTGGTAATCGTCCCTCTTCATTTACCCACTTTCACCGTACATATATCAGTTGTTACTAGCCTGAAGTCCTTTGCGATGCACAAATTAGAGCCATGCTACTTGTCCCGGGACTCATGTTTCGGGACGGGCCCGACTCCATAGGAGGAGGGCGTTTTGGTCAAATGACCAAAACGCCCTCCTCCTATGGAGTCGGGCCAGTCCCGGGACAAGTAGACTTTTTGCACAAATTAAGTATGATGTAACCTGAATATATAATATATGAAAGTTAATATTTATTTCATATAAATCCATTTATATGAAACACATAAAACAAAGTTGCCCATTTCTCATTTTTGTTGTCTTCTTGTAAACATATTATGATCTCATGCCTTATATAGGTTTTACATTGTATTTGAGGGAGGTGGGTGGTCTGATGGAAAGTTTTAGGGGAGAAGCGATTTAAAGATATGAAAGGAATATTTCCTTTTTTTTAGAGACGCAACCATTAATTCAAAGAGAGATAAAAGTTGGCTCATCTAGATCTTATCTATCTTTGAGTTAGAATAAAGGGACACAGAGGGAGGTGGGTGATCTGACGGAGAGTTTTAGGGGAGAAAGGGGTGTTTCCTTTTTTTTAAGAGATTCAACCATGATTCAAAAAGAGATAAAAGTTGGCATGTCCTTTGGGCATGTCTTTTGAAGTAATAAATAAAGCCCAATTGCTTATGTGGCTCAAGGAAATAGAGATTTGATTTTTTTTTTTTATATAACTGCTTTCTAATTGATATTATAATATATTAAGCTAGGAGGTTTTGATTTCAATTTTGACCGTCGGTCGGTTATACAACTACTCACGCAACTACCCACTCATTTTTTTTATCAAACCACTCATGTTTGAGTTGTACCTACGTAACTATATCCTTTTTGCTCAAGTTCCTATATTTCTATTTTATCCAACTTGTCCTATGGAAAGAGATAATTTTTTTAATATGTAATTATTTATTGGGAGAAGCAACGCTGAACACGGATTATTAGGCTAGTTCAGCTTTAAAGAGGAAGAATGTAGGCGGTTACAAAAAAAAATTCATGATGATTACAAGAAGATAAACTAAAAATAACCGAACTGGAAGATAACTACATCGAAACTGACTGCATGTATTTAGGATCATGGAGTGTGTGCAAATATGAGAGGGTGTGGATCCTAACATTGCCCTTATGTTGAAATGTGCCATGTCCTCATGGCGAGTAACCTAGGAAACGCTGCAGCTTCCTCCTGTGGCTTTCCTTTTCATTGTACCAAATATTCTTTGATAGTCCTTCTATTCCTAAGCACCATGGGTGAATCCAATATTGCTACTGGGTCATGCTGAAGGTGGCCTGCATCATTTAATGGTGGGAGTGTGACCCTTGGACGAATTTGAGAACCAAACTTCTTTCTTCAAAAGTGACACATGAAACACTGGATGAATTTTAGATGGCAGAGGTACTTCAATCTTGTAAGCAACTAGGCCAATTCACTCTTGAATTTGGAATGACCCATAAAGTTTCGGGGCCATTCATGAAGCCCCTATCCGATGCACAAGTTAAGTTTCATGCGACCTGAATACTATATTAAAATTGATCTCCCTTTCATATAAATCCGTTTATAACAAAATAATTAAAAAAATATTCAAATGAACCATAGGATTATGAAAACCAAATCACTTAATTGAACATCCAAACCAAATCAAAAGCCTAACAAAAATAAGAATCACATTTAGAAGATTTGTACATTTGGAAGGGACTTACAAATGAAGAACTTTTAAAAAGATGAGCCCAAATCTTTCTTCCCTTCATCAAGATCAGTATATGCGTTTCATCTTAAGAAGAAAGGATACATATGAGTATCAGTTCTCTCTCAACCACTGCAACTCTCCATTCGGTAAAATGGCTCATCACGCAAAGTTGCATCAGAATAATCATCGGAATGGTGATTAATAAGATAAAAAAGATCAAGTTGAGAAAAAGAACTAACGCTCCAGATTTTGTTTTAAACCAAATTACCAAAGTAATCAAACCAAGATGATACTATTGCATAGCAGCCAATATCGATGGGGCTCGCCCACGAGGCTATGAACAGAATACAGTTATTCCAGCCACAGGATCACCATTTTCATTACTAAGGGAGTGATACTCCAACCTTGCTCGCTCAAATCACCGGATAAATATTGTTTCACCAAAAAATACATATAATCCGAAGCATGTTACCACCCTCTATCTGAAAAACAAACCATAGATTCACAACACAATCCACAAGGACATGCCACCAGCCCTGGTTTTTATTGAAGCATAATATCACACACTCAAATGGACCCTCCTGTAGTGAAAGAAAAATGGTCTTCAAATGGATCAATCTGTTTAAACACACTAAAGTCTATAATTATTAAACCCTATCTTTCTACCAAAAAATTTATTAAGCCCTATCCGAGACTCGAAGAATCCAAGGAAAAAAAAAAGAGTGGGTTTATTCGAAAATACAAATATTTGATTTCATCCATCCACCAAAGTGAAATGTTATACGACAGTGGCCGATGGGAGCAGCACAGACCAGACCAGTGGCCTTATCTGATATCTACACAACACAGAGTGCTTTTGGCCTACTCAATCTCAAGTAGAAAAGTTGCCTTACAGACAACAGAGCTTATGGTACAAATTGAACAGAAAATGTTCCAAATGATAATGATCATCAATTACAGAACTTGACTACTGCAATACACAACAGTACTATGCAAATATTTGCTGAATTACATTTTTCGCATTACCATTGTACTGCGCAACAAGATGATAGCATCTGCCCTCGCAAAGGCAAGGAACTCCTGAAATCATCTAGAAAAAGAAGTCTTGGGATGATAAGATGCCCCAAGACCAAAGCCGTGACCATAAAGATAGCAAGAAGAAGTGACAGACAAAACTAATACATTACAATGCAGCATGTAAAAACCAAAATAGAGCAAAGAAAAATAAGTACGAGAAAACTGCTTCTACGTATTTTGCATCAATAATGTTAATGTCCTGATACAACTGACTAACCAGAGAGAAACAAGTTACAGACATTCTATGAGAACCAAATAATATGATATTAGGTAGATTTTCACCCTTGACTTTTGGTGGTCGAACATCACATTAGATAAATACACAATTTCTTTTTGTTTGTTGCAGATGTATTGTTCCAGGAAGAAGACATCATCAACATTAATTTCATAACAGGTCTATCCAGGGCTAAACACAATACTTATACACCCTTACTCTAGTGAAACAAATTAAACAAAAGACCAATTAGAAAAATGTGCATTCTCAACTAAACAAAAAAAAAAAAGGAAAAGAATTGTAAAAATAGTAAATTGCTTTCCAAATTCTTTTTTTTTTTCCCAAAAAATAAAAACAATACCAGCTGAATGTAAGAGTCGATATGTTTAACAGCAGTTTACCAGTGCATTTAACACTCTATGCAGATGCACTTGTGAGAAACACATTTGGTTAATGAGAACAAATAAAAACATGACAGAAGTTTGATTGTGATTTTTTTTTTCTTTGAATGGTAATTACGAATGTGATGTGAATTCTTACATTGCAGGCAGAAAAGGGACATAACCAACGTTCCAGGTGCATACTTCTCCTCTCACACAATATCAACATCTTGTCTACTATCTAAGCAAGAGATTCAAAGATCATGATACAAGGTACTCTCTCCTTGACAAAACCTTTCTCAGCTCTTCTTCGGGCCACTCATAGGTTTTCATGAACTAGCTGAAGCTTATACATTACCTTGAGAATTGTTTCCCCTGATTCCTAGGAGGGACAACCTTTTGGCTTAGAGAATAGATAAGTGGCAGCTAGTGTAAAAACTCAGGAAAAAATAAAACTGATTACCCAAATCTAGTTAGACTTCCTCAACCAACTGCAATATAGATAGGAGCTTGTATGGAACAGCCTTCTGCATAAGGTTCACAATGGTGAACTGAGGTAGAGTAGATCAATGATCGTGCATTCAACCAGTTTACAATAGAAAGAAGATTTAATCCTAGAACCCATAGTTGTCCTCTCTAATAGATAAATGTGTAGTAGAAAGCGAAGCTACTCGGCTGGACTAGGTTGTAGTCCCAAATAGATCGATCAAGTGATTCCTCACCGAAGTACCAATTTGAGTCCTTATTTTGTTTTCCTTGGTGATGGATGATTTAATTAAATAAATCCATAATACAGTTCCTTGGTAAAAGTAAACCTTAAACAATGCCGTGCTAATTAGTTCAACAAGAAAGTAAAAATAACCTTAGAACTTTGAAGAAAGGTTTGTGAGACAAAACAAGTGCACTATTAGCATAACAAAGATCAAGTTTGAGAATCATGAGATGCCGCATGGAAAGGGGGCGTCTCATCTTATGTAGTCAACCAAGGATCGATTCTTGGGCACATAGGTTATCCCACAAGTACCGTACCAGCGACCCAATCAAGGCAAACAAAAAAAAGGGGGAACACCAAGTTTGGATCTATGAGTTCAGTGGATTTAAGTTGAGGGCATCATGAACATGGCTTACATTATAGAGATGATCCATAAAGAAGAAGGACCATCCCACAGCATTAATAGAGGCCCAGCTTTGGTGTTATTTCCTAGGGTGCAGACATCCCTCGTGCAGAACATATGATCCAAAGTTCTGGATGTGTATGGAGCTAAATCTCTACTTAATTGCTCTTATTTTCTTATCTATTGTTTTTGTTTCTCTTACGGAAAACTTAAAAGACTCCAAAGGGGTTGCTTTTAGGGTCCTCCAAGTGTCAAAGCAAGTTGATGATGCAAGTATCGAGAAAAGAGCCATCAAATGTTAACAATTTTTCTGTAGCCATCCACTTAGATTTTTCTTGACACAATATATAAAACAGAGTTACAACTTGTATAGGCAATTTATAATCAAGTTAACAACATCAGCAACCTACAACACCATCTATATATAGGACTACTGGGAATAGCTTGAAGTTTCTTGACATAAGCGCTGCAGTTTGATGGGTTTGAACATAAATTTTATCCTTAGTCAAGAACATGGACCATTGACTTAGTTAAGGAACTAATTTTTAGAGTAAAATCATCAATAACTCATAAGCCGGTCAGCTCCAAGTTTAATTCCATCAAACATCTTGAAAGACATCATGATTGAACTATGTAGATCATATCCAAGTTATACTACAAAGAACCCAGTGTAAGGATGATGTTTTCTTCATTTTCAGCGTCAGGGAGAAGATAAATTGAAGCAAGCTTACTTTTGAATAAGGAGCTGAATTGCAAAAGTGATGGGTACCATGAAAATCATATCATCCGCTTGATCTCATAAAAATCAACCAGCCAAAGGGTGATGGTGATGATGCAGCAGAAGGAGAGACTGAGGGAGAAGATGATGAAACGGAAGATTTAGTCAGTGAATGAGTTGTCCAGTTGGTGGTTGGTCATAGTATTAGTTAGTGGGTGATATTTTATTTGTCCCATTTTGTCAAGTGATTTGTTGATGGGCACGGCCAAGGGGTAGTTGACCCAAGCCATGTAAGGCCGTGCCCCATTTTGTCTAAACCTTTCATTGTTAACATTTTAAATTCAAGCCTAAAGTCCTTATTTAATTTTTTTTTTTTTTTGTGTCTTTACTTCCATCAGCGTGCATGTTTGAATTATATGCTACTTTAGTGTTGTTCTGTATGTGTGTAATGTTAGAATAGCATGGTTAGATTAGTTTCCATGGGATATGTTCGTTGAAATGAGTAACATCTACTTTGAGTGATATACTTTTGTGAGTTTTGGAATTAATTCTGATGTGATGGTTAACTCATTTAATCTGAGCATCTTGATTCCATGCTTGGTTCTAGTGCGACGTAGATATTGATATTTTCATGTTCTTAGATATTTGTTTCGATACGGCATAAGTCATGTATTTTCAGGATTAAATGAGAATTGTCTGTACAAGGTAGATAGCTTTTTCTTATTTTGCTAGGGACTAGCAAAGTCCAAGTTGGGGGGTGTGATAAGTACCAAATTGTTATGCAATTGGGGACTTAATTACTTTCCTGTCACCATTATTTGTGTTTGGTTCCTTTAATTTCATATAATTTTTGCACGAGTATTGGTTTTTGGTCATTTGCAGGAAATTAGTGAAAAATGAAGCTTTTGGATGATGAATAGATCAAGTACAGATTGAAGGAGCAAGTGAAATTGAAGTTTGGGGCAACAAAAAGAAGTAAATTGAACTTCATAAGTCCAACCGAAAGTTCTACAGGTAAAAATGGCCAAAACCTGGGCAGAGAGCTGAAGAAATGGAGTTCTACCAGTCTAATCGAAAGTTATACGGTAGAAATGTTTCAGCCGCAAGTTCTATTGGTAGAAATGGCGAAAATTATGGCAGAGAGCTTGGAGAGGAGACTTGCACCTGTCAAACCGGAAGTTCTGCCGGTAAAAACTTTTCAACCGCAATTTCTACCGGTAGAAATGGCTAAAATTCTGGCAGAGAGCTTGGAGAGGAGACCTGCACCTGTCAAACCGGAATTCCTACCGGCCGAACTTCTCTAACTGCTAGTTCTACAGGTAGAACACTCGGATTTGAACTGATTTTTGCTTTTTGGGGTATTTTTGTAATTAGATTGTGGGGGACCTATAGAAAGCCCTCTAACTCGAAAATTAGGGTTATCTCGGAATTGTCTTAGTTTCTCAGCCCCCTTTTTCTCTCTTTCTTACATAGACTAATGTATAGTTGGATTGAATTGAAGATTATTGTTTTAGTTTAGTGAATTTTGGATTTGAGATTGAATCTTCAATTGTTTCAAGTTTTAATACAGGTATGCATTCTCTCATGTTCTTATTGTTCTCTTGTTTTTATAAACCCTTTTTGATGACTTCTCCATTAATGGAGGGGTAGAATTATAGATGGTTTAACCTAAGGGGAATTCACCCTAGGATTTACATGAATTGTCTTCCAGATTAATGCTTTGATGATTCCATTGATTTTCTTTGTTAGAAATCATAATTGAGATGTTAAGCCTTTGACTAATTGTGTTCATCTATGATGATACAAATAGTGCTTAGGTCGATGACTCCCAGATTACTAAATTGATTGTCTAAGAATCTCTTTGGGAATTATTAAATTAGATGTCTATTTGATTTCTATGAAGAAATTTTCCAGGGAAGATTGGATTGATCCAAATCTTACCTGTGTAATGAAAAGGAAGATAAATCCATGTAGATCCAGGTGAATTGAACCAAGGTTGAACCATCTCTTTAGTATAATAGTTTAATTCTATTCTCAGCAGTTTTATTCAGTCCTCAGCATAGAATTAATTCCATCCTTGGAAAATGTTGGTCACTCTCGACCAAAAGAAATTCTCAAAAGCTGAACCTCTAGCTCGTTCTCTGTGGATTCGACCTCTTCAAGAGTGAAGTGCTACTCAGCGATAAGTCTTGTCCTCTGCTTAGGACACACACCCAAAATTACAATAAGCATTTCTGGCGCCGTTGCCGGGGAACGGCAATTGAGGTAAAACAGCTTTGAGAGTATTTCTTCTTGTTCTTTTGTTTTTAGTTTCCTTTAGAATTAGCTGATTTTTTTGATAATTGGGGTTGTTTGTTGTATATGTCCTCTCATTACCGTAGGGACATACACAACAGATTGGTCAGAGTAGATCTTGCAGAAGTTTCGATATTGGCCAGGGATCGACATTTTTGTTGATCTTCCCCGGCCCGATCCTACTTTTGAACCAATGGCGGATCAACAGAATAATGATGACCTCAATAATCAACATAATCAAGCTGTACCACCTAGGACAATGGATGATTATTTGACCCCTAGGTGGACTGATGCTCCATCTTGTATTGTCGATGCAGCTCAGGGTGCAAATGCATATCAAGTCAAACCGAATATTTTGACTCATATTCCCACTTTTCATGGAGTGACATCTAAAATGCCATATTTGCATGTTAAAGAGTTCAATGCCATAATTGAAACCATGTGTCCTGCAGCTCAACGAGAGTCAGCCAAACTTAGACTGTTTCCTTTCTTTTTGAAGGGAAATGCCAAAAATTGGTTGAACAATCTGCGATCTGTACGAATCACCACGTGGGATCAATTGCAAAGGGAGTTTTATAAAAAGTACTTTCCTCATCAGAAAACAATTGCTTTAAAGAAAAATATTCAGAGTTTTGCTGAAAAAGGGGAAAAGTATTTTCATCAATGTTGGGATCAGTTTCATGAGACTTTAAACTTGGTTCCTCATCATGGTTTTACTATTCCTGAGTTGGTTACAATATTTTATGAGGGATTGGGTTCGACAAACAAGCAATTCATTGATATGATGTGCAATGGTACTTTCCGTGCCAAGGAACCTCATGAGGCTTATGCATATTTAGAGAGTTTAGCAGAGCAGTATCAGGTTTGGGATACCACCAATCCCAAAGATAGATCTACTCCTAATGTGTTTCCTAGCGTTCCCAGTGCAGGAAAGTTTACTTTGAGTGAGAAGGAGCATTTGAGTGCTAGGATAGCTCAGCTTACCCGTCAGATAGAAGGTCTAGAGCTGAAGAGAGTCAGTGAGATTACTCCTACACCAGTTGCTCAAGTGGATCAATTGTGTGCAATTTGTTCGCAGAATGATCATGGTACAGACAATTGTCCTACCATTCCGTCCATCAAGGAGTTACTCCATGGTAACCCTCCATCTGATGTCAATGCTATGAATCCGCAGCAGAAGTCTTCTTTTCAATCTAACCAGTATCAGAATTTCAATCATAGGTTCAATGATCATCCCAATTTTCGGTGGAGGGACAACCCTCCCCAAGCTCACAATCAGAATTCTTCAGGTTTTCAGTCTCAGCCCTATCAAAATCAAGGGCAATTTCCTCAGTCTAAATAGAGTCAGGGGCAATTCTTCCGTTCTGCCCCACAGTATCAGCAGTAGAGATTCCCATCTTAGCAGCAGTTTCCACCTCAGTCTTATCAGCAGTTTCAGTAACAAGGACCCCCGCAAGGTCATGCTCCATATCAGTCTCCCCATAAGAGAAGTCTAGAGGATACCTTTCAAGCCTTTTTTAGTAGTCAGACTTCCATCAATGAGTAGAACAATAGGACCTTTGAGAACATCAAATCTCAATTAACTACACTTACCAATGCGGTGAGTGCTAGTCAAACTACTAGGGGTGCCTTGCCTACCCAAGCTATTCCCAATGTTTAAGGCCAGCACTTTGTGGACGATTCCGGTGGGTCGGATGCCCAAGTAAAGCATCTTAAAGCTGTCACCATTTTGAGGAGTGGTAAGATCATTGATAAAATCATCCCTCCCAAACCATCTAAACCTGATGTTTCTACTTCCATGGCACCTCCTGCTTCGCCTGAAGTGGAGGAGCCTAAGAATTCTGAATCTAAGGATGAGTTTTCAAAGTGGTCGAATGAGTCCAATGAACCTAAGAAAGATGATTCTTCCACTTCTACTATTCAAGACCCTAGAGTCCAAGCTTTCCAACCCCCTGCTCCTTTCCCTCAGAGGTTGAGAGGAAAGTCCAAGCCAGATCCTGCAGAGTCTCTTAGGGAGCTTTTCTCTCAAGTTAAGCTCAACATTCCTCTCTTGGATGCTATCCAACACATTCTTGTCTATGCAAAGTATCTTAAAGACTTGTGCACCTACAAACGTAAGTTCTTGCATCAAAACAAGTTCTTGCATCAAAACAAGGTTCTCCTAGCAGCCAATGTTAGTACCACCATCTCTGGTTCTCTTCCTCCCAAATTCAAGGATCTTGGTTGTCCGTGCATTTCAGTAGAGATAGGGGAAAGAAGATAGAGAGAGCTTTGTGTGATCTAGGGGCGAGTGTCAATCTTCTACTTTATTCGGTTTACCTCCAACTCGGGTTGGAGGAACTTCAGCCCACCTCGGTTACACTTCAGCTTGCAGATAGGAGTATTAGAGTCCCTAAGGGGATTCTGAAGGATGTGTTGGTTGAGATAGGGAGTTTTGTGTATCCCGTAGATTTCATTGCATTGGACACGTGTCCAAATCTAGGGGTAAGTGATCAAGCCCCTATCATTCTAGGGCGTCCTTTCCTAGCCACCATAGATTCAATCATCAAGGTGAGGAATGGGAATATGTCTATCACCTTTGGAAACATGACCCTTGATCTGAACATCTACAATGTCGCCTCCCAATTGGGAGATGATGAGAAGATACATGAGGTGAGTTTGATAGAGAGCTTGGTTCAAGAACATGTGGACACACACTTGTGCTCAGATCCATTAGAAACATTCTTGACCCATGAGGAGAAGGAGTTTCTTGAACCCCCTGAGGTAGAGTATCTTTATTCTCTATTGGATGATATTGAGGAGGTGAAGGGTGTTGTGTTTTGGGCACCAAAGTTTGAGGAGCTTCCGAAGTCGGAGGCTAAGTTAATGCCTAGTAGTGAGGAGGCCCCTACGCTTGAGTTAAAGCATTTACCTTCTTCGGTAAAATATGATTTTCTTGGAGTTGATGAGTCATATCCTGTGGTGATCTCCTCTTCTCTTGAGGAACACCAAGAGACCCAGCTGTTAAAGGTTTTAGGTAGGCACAAAAGAGCAATTGGGTGGACTTTAGCTGATATACAAGGGATTAGTCCCTTAATCTGCCCCCTTGGGATTCATTTGGAGGACGATGTCAAGCCTTCCCGCCAACCCCAGCGTAGATTAAACCTTGTTCTAAAAGATGCAGTTAGGAAGGAGGTTCTGAAGTTGCTAGATGCTGGGATTATCTATCATGTAGCTGATAGTAAGTGGGTGAGCCCTATTCAGGTAGTGCCTAAGAAGGCAGGGGTGACCGTTGTGGCTAATGAGGAAGGAGAGTTGATTCCTATTAGAGTTGCCACAGGATGGAGAGTCTGTATTGATTATCGAAAGCTTAATGCCAGTACGAAGAATGACCACTTCCCTCTTCCTTTCATTGATCAGGTCCTTGAGAGAGTGGCCAGTCATACTTTCTATTGCTTCTTGGATGGGTATTCAGGATATAATCAGATTGAAGTGTCTTTGGAGGATCTTGAGAAGACCGTGTTCACTTGTCCCTTTGGGACCTTTGCTTATAGGCGCATGCCCTTGGCACCTTTCAAAGGTGCATGATGGGTATTTTTGATGACATGGTCGGGGACTTCTTAGAGGTGTTCATGGATGATTTTTCTGTTTTTGGAGATAGCTTTGCGGGGTGTCTAGAGAATTTAGAGAAAGTACTAGAGAGGTGTGAGGAGAAGTTGGTGCTAAATTGGGAGAAGTGTCACTTCATGGTGACACAAGAGATTGTCTTAGGCCATATAGTGTCTCCAAGTGGTATTGAGGTGGATAAGACAAAGGTGGAATTGATCTCCCAATTACCTTCTCCCAAGTGTGTCAAGGATATTCGATCCTTCTTAGGTCACTGTGGTTTCTATAGGCGCTTCATTCGTGCTTTCAGCGCTATTGCACGCCCTTTGTACAATCTTCTAGCCAAGGATGACCATTTGTCTGGACCGAGGCTTGCGAAAAAGTCTTCAGCGCTTTGACGGTGTGCCTTACTTCTCCACCTATTATGCAAGCCCCGGATTGGAGTCTTCCTTTTGAGTTGATGTGCGACGCTAGTGACTATGCCATTGGTGCCGTTTTGGGTCAGAGAAGGGGTAAAGTCCCTTATGCTATTGCTTATGCAAACAAAACTTTAAATGATGCCCAGCTTAATTACACCACCACAGAGAAAGAGTTGCTTGCTGTGGTCTTTGCACTTGATAAGTTTAGATCCTATATCATAGGTTCTCCTATTGTCGTTTTTACTGACCATGCAGCGCTCAAGTATCTAATGAGCAAGCAAGACGCAAAGGCGGTCTCATTAGGTGGGTTTTGTTGCTCCAAGAGTTTGATATCACTATCAAGGATAAGAAGGGGGTTGAGAATGTCGTCGCGGATCATCTTTCGCGACTTGAGTTTGAGGATAAGTCATCCCATCTTCCTGTCCTTGATTCTTTTCCCAATGAGTAGCTATATTCAGTGTCGACATGTCCGTGGTATGCGGATATCGTCAATTATCTTATGACAGGGCAGCTTCCTAGTGACTGGACTTCTCAAACGAGAATGAGGTTCTTAGTTGAGATGAGGAAGTACGCTTTCGATGATCCTTACCTTTACAAGTATTGTGCTGATCAGATTATTAGGAGGTGTGTCCCGGAGTCGGAACAGCAGAGTATCTTGTTTTTCTGCCAACTGAGGGGTGTGGGGGTCACTTTTCATCTAGGAAGACCACTGCAAAGATTTTGCAGTGTGGCTTCTTCTGGCCCACTCTTTTTAGAGATTCCCATGAGTTCTGTCGATCTTGTCCTCAATGTCAGCGATTAGGAGCTATTTTTAAGAGGAATGCCATGCCCCTTCAGCCCATGCTTATTATAGAGTTCTTTAATTGTTGGGGTATAGATTTTATGGGTCATTTCCCTAGTTCTCATGGATTCCTCTACATTCTTCTGGCTGTCGATTATGTGTCCAAGTGGGTAGAGGCTATTCCCACTAGGACCAATGACCACAAGGTTGTGGTCAAATTCATGAAGGAGAATATCTTGTCTCGGTTTGAGATGCCGAAGGCTATGATTAGTTATCAAGACACTCACTTCTGCAATCGTCCATTCGCGGCCTTGATGGCCAAGTATGGAATCACTCATAAGGTGTCCACTGCCTATCATCCTCAAACCAATGGGCAAGCTGAGTTAGCCAATAGGGAGGTCAAGCATATTTTAGAGAAAACTGTGAATCCTAATAGGAAGGATTGGTCAACTCGGTTGACTGATGCCTTATGGGCCTATCGCATGGCCTACAAGACGGTCTTAGGGATGTCTCCTTATAGGCTTGTTTATGGCAAGACTTGCCATCTTCCTGTAGAAGTCGAGCATAAGGCATTTTGGGCTCTTAAGACTCTAAATTTCTCTTTACCCAAGGCGGGTGTTCTTAGGAAGTTCCAAATGAATGAGTTAGAAGAGATGAGGAGAGAGGCATATGAGAATGCTAGCATCTACAAGTCCAAGGTCAAGGCTTTTCATGATAAACATATTGTTAGGAAAGACTTTGAGGTGGGTCAAAAGGTGCTTTTATATAACTCAAAACTTCATCTCCACCCAGGTAAGTTGCGATCAAGATGGACTAGACCTTATTTTGTGCATAAAATCTATCATCATGGTGCTATTGATGTTTTTAATAAAAATGATGGAAAGATTTTCAAAGTTAATGGGCAAAGGCTTAAGCCATTTTTGGAGAATTTTGCAAAAGAGGAAATTGTGGAAGAGTTAGTGGATCCGGTTTATCCGGAAGCCACTAGTTCTTAATCTTTCTTGATTGTATTTGTTGCCATCTTGCATGCATTTTTTTTTCTCTGTTTAATGTCTATATCTTGTTTGTGTGCATGATTGGCCTAATTGCATCTTCAAATAAATAGCGGATGATGCTACTCCGTATCACATCTTTCTTTGGTGTGATATCTTAGAATCTGACTTTAAAAGACCAATGATTCAATCATTCCCTTTCACCATTTGAAAAGTGGATAGTTTTTGGGGTGCACCATTTGTGCTTGACCCTTCTTTTTTTTTTTTGTTTCTAACCGTTAGTTGATGTCTAAGTCTTAGCAGGTTATTCGTACTACAGTACCAATCTTGGTATATTGGTAACTTCGTTCCTCTCTTTTCCCTTTGTTCTTAGTTGTTTTAATCATTGAGGACAATGTTTCATTCAAGTTGGGGGGAAAGGCATGCAATTCATTCATGCATATAGTTAATTCTTCGCTATTTAGAATTTTGTTAATCCAATCCTTGCATTCATTTCATTGCAATTCTCATTTGGAGATACAACTTTTGTGAAATACATGATTTATGCCTTCTTTGATTACTATGTGTCATTGAATGATTGCGTGAGTTAATCATTACATTGGGTTGAGTTCGTACCATATCCCCTGTTTTTGAGAGTGCTTTGAGTGATAGAGTAGATTCCACTAACTTGCAAGTTCATACTTTTGTAGCCTTGAATTGCATTCATTTTGCCTCTTTTGGAAGTGGTGGCACAAATTGTTAATACAAGGCAATTTTGTTGTTTATGAAACCAGAAAAGAGTCACCCTTGTACCCTTGTTTGAGCCATGTTCTATATTCTCTTATTCTTGTGCTAAACCTTAGGGAACCGGTGTAAAAGAGGTGTGTAAAAGAGGTAAGGAGGAATGGGGGGTTTTGGGGTGATTTCTGCAGGTGAAAAATGGTTGTTTTATAAAAATTGGGCTTGGTTATGATGAGTCTAAGGATGACTTTAAAGTGGAGATGATCTTCTATGTTTTGGTAGTGGGGTTTGTGAGTGACTGAGATGAAGGTATTCTATAAAGACTGATTCATTGAGACTTCTTCTTTACTGGTATTCCATTGCATAGTTGAGAAATTCGCGAATAAGTCACTTCGTTGGACTATAAGTGAGATTCATTACTCAAGTTACGCGTTGGATGAAGGTTTTAAAAATCAGAGGAAGAAGGTGTAGGAATTATGGCCAAGTCATTCATTCAAAAAAAAAAAAAAAAAATGAATGAATGACGTTACCGATAGAAAAACCGGTTTAAAAAGTGAAATTTGAGGCAGAGAGTTGGAGTTTCAGAAAAAAGGAGTTCTACCGGAAGTTCTACCAGTAGAAAATGCTGAATGAATGACAGTACCGGTAGAAACACCGGTTTAAAAAGAGAAATTTGAGGCAGAGAGGTTGGATTTTCAGCTATTAAGGCAGAACCGGGATTTCTACCGGTAGATAAGACAAAACCGGTAATTCTACCGGTAGAGCATTCTTAACCGGTAGTTCTACCGGTAGAGAGTGCGAATCCAGACGAGCTTATTTATATTTTTTCTCTTGCCCTGTTTTCATTTCATTTCCTCCTTCACATTTCTCTCAAGCCGATATTCTCTCCTCCATAAACTCTAGCACCTAAGCTTCCAAATCCTCCATTAACCCACCCAATCTTCGCCTAAAAACATCCAATCATCTTCTCCCATCACCATATCTCTCTCATACATCGGATTAAAACCTTCAAAAATCCCAAGAAAACCCACCTTGGCCGAAAATTTCATTTCTTCCCTTTTAGCCATACATTCCTCAAAACCAATCAAATCTCCTCCACAACTCCTTTCTTCATTCCACATTTCACCTTCCCCATCATTCCGTTTCACCAAAACACCTATCTCCATCAAAGATACCCATTGTCCAAAACCCTAAACCATGCCAAGAACAAAAAATCCAAATGTGGGGGCAACACCAAAAAAAGGTACAGTTGCTAAGGGTAGACAGTCCAAGGGTAGTACTTCAGGGGGAGGTGACAGAAGGGCAGAAAAGAGACCAAGGGAGTCTTCACCCCCTCCTCCACAGAAAAGTGCTGGTTAGATTAAATGGGAGAAAAAGGTGGATAAAAAGGCATTCGTGATTGAAAGAAGAGTAGACGTGGGCAAGCTTGGAAATGGAGAATGCTTTGGAGCCGTCATCAATAGCAAGCTTGAATACATGGATAAGGCTTTCGCTGGGTATATTCCTAACTTTGTTCGCCAATTTTACAAATCAATGAATCTTGTTATAGCTGGTAGTGAACAAATTGTTGCCACGGTGAATGGAACCAAAATTAAAGTTGACCCATATATCATTGCTAAGGCCTTAGGGTATACTCCAGTGGTTAGGGAGAGAATTACCTACCCTAGGCCTCAAAATGCTCCCTTGGAAATTCCCTATGCTCAATTGATTTTGAGAGAGGAGGCTGTGGTGGAAGGGACAACAACAGTTGGAAATTTGAATGGAGAGGCAGGGATGCTAAATAAGATAATGCATTACAACATTTTTCCTCGAGGTGATGAGAAGATGTTAGGGAAGAAGGAGATGGAATTGTTATGGGTGATTTGGAGTCCAAATGAAGGGATAAATGTGGCTCAATTCATCTATAATCAGATGAGGAGATACCCAGAAGAATCCTCAGCTAAGGCAGCACTCCCTTACCCTTGCCTCATCACTAAATTATGTTTGGATCAGAAAGTGGAGAGAGGTCCCGATCATTGGCTTTTGCCTAGCGATAGAGGAGCAATCACTGTCAAAATAATAGCAAAGGCCCGATCTCAGAAAAGGGATCCTCCATCAGCTACTCAGCCTTCTACTCTTTCAAAGCAAGTGAAAGGTTCATCATTTCAGACATATATGAAGGAATTGTTGAAATGGGTGGGATGCAAGGTGCATGACTGCATCGAAGGGCAGAAAGAGATCAAACAAGAGCTGATGAGGCAGAGATCCCGGCAAGATTATCTGATGAAATTTGTAGTGTCACAAGGAGCTGAGCCATATGTGTCACCTCAGAGGGAAGCAGAGGCAGGTCCGAGCCAGCCAAAGGGTGATGGTGATGATGCAGCAGAAGGAGAGACTGAGGGAGAAGATGATGATACGGAAGATTTAGTCAGTGAATGAGTTGTCCAGTTGGTGGTTGGTCATAGTATTAGTTAGTGGGTGATATTTTATTTGTCTCATTTTGTCAAGTGATTTGTTGATGGGCACGGCCAAGGGGTAGTTGACCCAAGCCATGTAAGGCCGTGCCCCATATTGTCTAAACCTTTCATTGTTAATCTTTTCAATTCAAGCCTAAAGTCCTTATTTAAATTTTTTTTTTTTTTTTGTGTCATTACTTCCATCAGCGTGCATGTTTGAATTATATGCTACTTTAGTGTTGTTCTGTATGTGTGTGATGTTAGAATAGCATGGTTAGATTAGTTTCCATGGGATATGTTCGTTGAAATGAGTGACATCTACTTTGAGTGATATACTTTTGTGAGTTTTGGAATTAATTCTGATGTGATGGTTAACTCATTTAATCTGAGCATCTTGATTCCATGCTTGGTTCTAGTGCGATGTAGATATTGATATTTTCATGTTCTTAGACATTTGTTTCGATACGGCATAAGTCATGTATTTTCAGGATTAAATGAGAATTGTCTGTACAAGGTAGATAGCTTCTTCTTATTTTGCTAGGGACTAGCAAAGTCCAAGTTGGGGGGTGTGATAAGTACCAAATTGTTATGCAATTGGGGACTTAATTACTTTCCTGTCACCATTATTTGTGTTTGATTCCTTTAATTTCATATAATTTTTGCACGAATATTGGTTTTTGGTCATTTGCAGGAAATTAGTGAAGAATGAATCTTTTGGATGATGAATAGATCAAGTACAGATTGAAGGAGCAAGTGAAATTGAAGTTTGGGGCAACAAAAAGAAGTAAATTGAACTTCATAAGTCCAACCGGAAGTTCTACCGGTAGAAATGGCCAAAACCTGGGCAGAGAGCTGAAGAAATGGAGTTCTACCAGTCTAACCGGAAGTTATACCTGTAGAAAAGTTTCAACCGCAAGTTCTACCGGTAGAAATGGCTAAAATTCTGGCAGAGAGCTTGGAGAGGAGACTTGCACCTGTCAAACCGGAAGTTCTACCGGTAGAAACTTTTCAACCACAATTTCTACCGGTAGAAATGGCTAAAATTCTGGCAGAGAGCTTGGAGAGGAGACCTGTACCTGTCAAACCAGAATTCCTACCGGTAGAACTTCTCTAACCGCAAGTTCTACCGGTAGAACACTCGGATTTGAACTGATTTTTGCTTTTTGGGGTATTTTTGTAATTAGATTGTGGGAGACCTATATAAAGCCCTCTAACTCGAAAATTAGGGTTATCTCGGAATTGTCTTAGTTTCTCAGCCCCCTTTTTCTCTCTTTCTTACATAGATTAATGTATAGTTGGATTGAATTGAAGATTATTGTTTAAGTTTAGTGAATTTTGGATTTGAGATTGAATCTTCAATTGTTTCAAGTTTTAATACAGGTATTCATTCTCTCATGTTCTTATTGTTCTCTTGTTTTCATAAACCCTTTTTGATGACTTCTCCATTAATGGAGGGGTAGAATTATAGATGGTTTAACCTAAGGGGAATTCACCCTAGGATTTACATGAATTGTCTTCCGGATTAATGCTTTGATGATTCCATTGATTTTCTTTGTTAGAAATCATAATTGAGATGTTAAGCCTTTGACTAATTGTGTTCATCTATGATGATACAAATAGTGCTTAGGTCGATGACTCCCAGATTACTAAATTGATTGTCTAAGAATCTCTTTGGGAATTATTAAATTAGATTTCTATTTGATTTCTATGAAGAAATTTTCCAGGGAAGATTGGATTGATCCAAATCTTACCTGTGTAATGAAAAGGAAGATAAATCCATGTAGATCCAGGTGAATTGAACCAAGGTTGAACCATCTATTTAGTATAACAGTTTCATTCTATTCTCAGCATTTTTATTCAGTCCTCAGCATAGAATTAATTCCATCCTTGGAAAAAGTTGGTCACTCTCGACCAAAAGAAATTCTCAAAAGCTGAACCTCTAGCTCGTTCTCTGTGGATTCGACCTCTTCCCTAGTGAAGTACTACTCAGCGATAAATCCTGTCCTCCGCTTAGGACACACTCCCTAAAACCACAGCATCAATTCTTGGTTAGCAAATTGATGCTTATTGACTCTCCAGCATCAATTTGAGGGGGGGTGTTAATAAACAATCAAGGCCCAAGTTCATGACCCACTTGTAAACCCAACCCAATTATGTACATAAGAGTAAGTAAAAACCGTGTACAGATGTTAGTTACTGTTTTAGGAGATTCATTTACTGTATTTTACAAGATTGTAGCCCAAGATTGGGCATTTTATATCTATATAATGAGATGATCGATCCTCAAAGGGTACACCTAAAACATTCATCATTCCTCTGTATTATCTACTATCTAAAGAGAATGACAGCATTAATATGGGACCACAAATTAGTGGAGGTGGTGGCTTCACGATTAATTAAAATTGAAGCTATCATCAGTAATTCTACTTCTACCAATGAGTCGTCCATGTAACAGCCAAAGGTGTGATAAGTATATAAAGATTTCAAAAAAGGCTGCGTCCTCCCACCATTTTAAGGCTTTTAATAAATCTTTTTCCTGATGCACCCTCACACGCATCAATCTATTTTAAAAAAAGACCCACAAACAATCAAGTATATAAAGATTTCAAAAGCCAAAGGTAGGTAAGTATATAAAGATTTTTTTTTTAAGACGGAGGTAGGTAAAAGCCAAATGTGTGGTAAGTATATAAAGACTTCAAAAAAGGCTGCGTCTTCCCACCATTTTACGGCTTTTAATAAAAAATTTTCCTGACGCACGCTCGCACGCATCAATCTATTTTAAAAGAAGGCCCACAAACAATCAAGTGTATAAAGATTTCAAAAGCCAAAGGTAGGTAACTAAAAGCCAAAGGTGTGGTGAGTATATAAAGATTTCAAAAAAGGCTGCATCTTCCCACCATTTTACGGCTTTTAATAAATTTTTTTCCTGTCGTCGCATGCATCAATGTATTTTAAAAGAAGGCCCACAAACAATCAAATGGGATGTCTCAATTATAGAATTAGATGATGGACGGCTTAGATCTGATTACATCAATACAATTATAATATATTAAGTTGGAAGGTTTTGCAATTAATTTTGACTTTACTTTTTAATTTTGACCAGAAGTTTTTTTCGGCTTCCACAAACATATACTCCCTCCACTTTTTACTAATATGCCATCTTCTCCTTTCTAACATACATAGATTTATATCTCTTCATGCATACCCGTTTTTAACGTGGGTTTTTGTGCTAGTCTTTATTATTCACGGGAGGATTAATAACCTTAAAAGGATTACCAAAAGAAACTCAAACGAAGAAAAATGGCCTCCAAGTTCTTGGAATCTCTCTCATAATTGGACATGTGAGAGGAACACAAGCTTAGACCTTTTTTCTTTTACTTGTGCTAAAGTCCTTAAGCAAGCTTTTCTTTAATGTAAGCCTTATCCTCAGACATTCATCTACGATTATTTTACCTTACTCTGCCCAATGAATTGATGCAGCTGCTATAATGTCCATTCAGATTTCAATTTTTTTTAGTTATTGACAGATCATTGTTGAAATGTTGGGAGACGTGAAATTGTAAAACAAAGAAAGGAACCTATCAAAATTTTAATGGACAACAATTAGATAAAATTAATAGCAAGTTGTGCCCAACCATTTGACTGAAGAAAATTAAACTTATTTAAAAAATTACTAATAATGTTTTTCTTTTATTCAGACAATAGATCCTTCCTTTCCGAGATGTAAACTATCCATTAGATCCAAATTCTTTTCCCCCATTATACTTCAATTATTTTGGAATTCGAGAAATTTATCAGTTAATGGAGAGTGGATTCAACCGACGGATCATTGATTCTTATGGTAAATAAAATTGGACTCTATTAAAGAACATATGATAAAGATGTTATGCAACCGGATGTTTTGAAAAATGGTGTAGTAAATCATGGACAAAATATGTGTCTAGCTCATCTCCGTAATGATTTAGACCTACACAAAGTGGACAATTTGATTAACTTGCAATTAATCATAATAATGATTTCCCATTAAAACTGTTATTTATACATTATTACTTATATGCTTAATCTGGTGGGCCAATTTTGGGATCATACCATGCTAACAAAGGGCATATGCATTTTGATCCATTTTGAATTTCATAGGTGGCCCACCATGGGGTTTCACGTAAAAATATGTGAGGGTAGAAAAATTGGGTAAATTAGCCACAAGTCCCTAAGCACGGTCTTCTAAAGCCTCCAATCTAACAACTTTTTCTCTAATGTCTATAGTCCATACAGCCCGAGATATTTTGGTGAGAGGTCCCTAATATGTCGCATCATATATTTTCATGACGAATTTGCCCCTTTCAATAATTTGAGCATAAAACTTTGAATTTGCCCCTTAATTTCTCTTTCATTCTTTGTTGTTCTGGAGAACCCCTTTTGACTTCTTCTCTATGAACGAGGGGCTTCACCAAAGAGTTCTGCAGATCGAAGTCGGCCTTCTTTTACTACACCAGCCACGATGGCAACGGCACGGTGATGAAAACACGACCAGTTCGGGCCTTCTCTGGCGTTGGGTTCTGCATAACACAAAAACCCGTTGTTGTCTTTGCCTTTTCTTTCCCTTTTCCGTTTCGTGTAAGTCTGTCTCAAATTTTTGTGGGGCTTTTGGAAAATAAGTAGTTTGGAAGGAGATTTTGCTATTTCGTTTTCTGGGTTATTTTGTTCTGACCACTTAGCAGAACCCTAGCACATAGCAGCAGACTTCTTCTTCTGAAAAATTTATCAAAGTTTAGAAAATTTATCAGAGTTTCTAAGAAACTCAAATAAATTTTCCAAGAACTCAAATAAATTTCTCAAAAACTTTGATAAACTGGACAAATTAAAACTTAGATAAATTTATTTAAGTTTTGAACAATTTTTCTGAGTTTCAAATAAATATATCTGAGTTTGGACCAAATTTATCTGAGTTTGAAACAAATTTGTCTAAGTTTTGGACCAAGTTTATTTGAGTTTGGAAAAAATTTATCCGAGTTTGAAAAAAATTATCTAAGTTTTGCCCAGTCCCATGCGCCTCTGGATGATTTGTCCTTCTCAGATAAATTTATTTGAGTTTTGCCTAGTCCCAAGTGCAGATTTTCTGGATGATTTATCCTTCTTTAAATTAGTTTTCCCCATTTTCTTTCTCTTATCTATCGTAATCCTTGATTTTGTATAGTCAAATAATCTTCACGAAATTAACGGATTTTCTCCATTTTTTTCTCCAAATGAAACTCTTAACGAAATCAGTTTTCCTTTTTGTGTATACTGCATAGAGTGTATTAAGAGGGGCACTCTAGACTTTTTAACTGTTTAAAACTTAAAAAGGGACCTTTGGCTCTACGGAAAAAACGCGTGGACCATTTGCAATAAAAACCAAAGTTGAAGGAATCCGACCAAATGCCCCAGAAAAATTCCCTCTCTCCTTTCCAAATAACCCATTGTGCTACCATTTATTCAGCACACTGCGAGGAAGTTTCCCAAGGTCTATAATTCCCGTTGTTTCCCTAGCATGTTTCTATATAATTGGATGAGAGGCCATAATGATCTATTTGCCAGCTTCTAAAGTCTCAATTGCAAATTCAAGACCATTTGTAAAATATGGGTTCCAAGGTATGTCCTTCTCTCCTTTTCTCTCCCAAGTCCATATTCAGAGATAGTGCAATTAGGTGGGGGTGTTTGGATGTAAAAGAAATCCAAAACATCCCCCGCCCAAAAGCAATCTTCACTATTTTCAGTTCTTCTTTTTAAAAAAAAAAAACGGTAACAAAAACTTTCATTAAAGGAGAAAGAAAATACAAAAAGAGAATAAAGGGAGGTACAAAAGGATCGTACCCCATCTAACACAATTTACATAATCACACCCTTCCAAGTAGACACTCACTTAACCCCTTGTTTAGCCAAAGCATCGGTAAAAGAGTTGGCCAATCATAGTTCGTGACGGAAGACCACGAAGAAAGATGTCGACAACACCCGGATCTCATTAAAGAGGAATTAGAGTTTTCATGGGTTGATCTTTCTATTAGACACCCAAGCAATTGCATTTGAAGAGTTACTCTTCACAATAAGGGCACTGCGAAAATATCTCTTAAAGCAACAGAGAGCTACAATTTTCAGCTCTCTCAATGTACCAAGGAAAAAAAAAGCATGGAAAATAGATTTCATTCACTATCCTTTAGTCCAAAAGCAATAATAATGATGGATGGATCGAGTTTTGCCTATACGGTAAACCTGATTAGTAGATTTGGCCGAGTAATGATAGATGAACCCATTTACATGCAATGGAGTTCCCTTCTTTCTATGGGCAAAGAAAAAAAAACCATCTACTTTCAATTGGGTCACCTATTTATGGATTCATATTAAAACTACCTAACCTTTTTATGGCTGACATTGCAGGCGGGGATGAACCTGCTGCCTCTTGTGGGAACGAACAACCCCCAAGTCACAGGGAACGTCAGTATAAGTGGTGGGAACGCCAATTTTGGAGTTCAAGGTACAGTCATTACGGAAAAAAGTGAGATGGACATAAAGTCGACTTGGGAAAAACAGGAGATCGTAGCGTCGCATCGGGAAAACAAGGAGAAGTTCACAAGCAATGAAGGAGATGGTAATAGTATTAGACGTCCGAGTCTTTTTGAGCAATTTAATAGCAATAAAGGAGATGGTAATAGTATTAGACGTCCGAGTCTTTCTGAGCAATTTAATAGCAATAAAGGAGATGGTAATAGTATTAGACGTCCGAGTCTTTTTGAGCAATTTAAAAATATATCCCCAGCTGATGGTAATAGTATTAGACGTCCGAGTCTTTTTGAGCAATTTAATAGCAATAAAGGAGATGGTAATAGTATTAGACGTCCTAGTCTTTCTGAGCAATTTAATAGCAATAAAGGAGATGGTAATAGTATTAGACGTCCGAGTCTTTTTGAGCAATTTAAAAATATATCCCCAGCTGATGGTAATAGTATTAGACGTCCTAGTCTTTCTGAGAAATTCAAAAATATATCCCCAGCTGAATGAGAATGTTGAAGCTACTACATCAGTGCTTTTCCTTATGTCGCAACTATCCATGTTTCAAGTGTGTATTTGTAATGTTTAAGCTTTCTCTACTATCAACAGAGTCAAGGACGTCAAGTGATGCAGGAAGTAATGTTGGCGTGTGATAATAAGAAGACAGTTATCTACATCATCTCTTTATTTTGTGGATCTCAAGTGGCTAATATTGTGTAATGCTGGCTTGCTTATTAATAAAAGTTTGTATTATATATATGTGATTGGGTTGGTTTAAATTAAAAGACCAAGTCTAGGTCAATGCCTCGACTAGTGCATGGTTGAATCAAGATAGGTTTCGCAACTACAAAAGGAGGAGGCCAAGGGAGTTTAGGTCAATGCCTCGACTAGTGCATGGTTGAATCAAGATAGGTTTCACAACTACAAAAGGAGGAGGCCAAGGGAGTGTTGTTAAGATGAGATGAGATCATTTATAGAATCTCTAATCATCTTATTTCTAACCCATGATCGTGGGGCATCTTTAATTAAAAAAGAAATTAAAAGTGAACAATGATCTCTGTTGGGCTAATGTCTTGTGCTCCGGTTTGACCACTTTAGTTTATTGGGTAGGCCACTGACTAGGTTTAGGGTCAAAAGAATTTTGGTCATTACACCGGGGCTTTCTTGGAGCTCAAAAAAGGAGACATTATAAATTGATGTAATCTGCAACTCTAGAATATGTGAGAGAGGTGAGAGCTGTCCATCCCGTGGTATCGGAGATTTTCAAAGGGAGAGGAGTGAGAGCGAGATTGAGACCTATGGAGGGATAGAGAGAGAGAGAGTATGTTAAGTGTTAGAGAGTTCGGAATCATTGTAATGAGTTGTCTAATTAGTGCATAGTAAAATCGGACAAAATGCTCAAGCCCCGTGGACATAAGGCAAGTTTATTGTACCATGTAAATCTCTTGTGTCGTATGATTTCCTGTGGTTGTAATTGATCATGTTTGTTTGCCCTAGTTATCCCCAACAATTAGTATCAAAGCGCCAACATCTGCTTCTAGTGTTCTTTCCAAAAATTAGTTAAGGTTTTGTATGCATTTTCACCTAGTAATGGTTTTGTTCCTTATACAAGACTCACGTCTTGTTGGAATTTTATCTATTTGAAATAGAGCCAACTCATTACATTGAGATGGGTTTATTCACGGCCTTTCTTGCTCTTTAACGGAGAGGCCAGAGAAATGTGATTTGACTTTGTTAATTTTTGGAATTTTTTAGCACAGTGGGATAACGACACTAGAACCTTTAATTGTCATTCACTGTTGTAAGAATTTCATTGATATTGCAAACCTTAGGACCCGTTTGGATATTTTTAAATCGTAATTTTACTTGCGCCTAAAGGATCTTCCTGGATCTTTATCAGCTTTGGGGAAATGTTTCTTCATTCTCACATGATGGGAATGCATGTGGTTGCAGTTTCTCAATCATCCTCGTTAGAATGAAAATTTAGGAATGCAAAGAACTCTCAATCATCCTTGTTAAAAAATTTCTAACCCTCACTCCTAAGCCAAGTTCTCTCTTATTCTCTGTTGTCACATAGAACTCCTTCCTTCTCTCTCATTTTCCATTTTTTGTTCGTTTCCATGATTGTGGAGTATCGTTGCAAAGCACATTCCGTCGCCACCATGACTTCTGATTTTCTCTCTTTTGTTTTTTCAAAGATAATAATGGTTTTACTTTCTCGTACTCTTTCATTTGAACTCTCTTCCAAATCTCTCTCTCTACAACTGATTTGAAAGAGAGCAGTTTGCTCTTTTGCTTGCTTTTCCTCTGTATCTTTTCTTGATTGGATCATGGTGATCAAGTGTTCTTGTTTTGGATTTCGATTTTTATTAGAATCTGGTTTTCCGTATTCTGACTTTTGGTGTCGCCGAGCTCAGATAAATTTCCCAGAATCTCTGATATATTGGATAAACTCAGATAAATGATAGATCCATCCGATAGACCACCAAATGCAGCATGTACTTCATAAATTTTCAGTGGGGCTCACTTTTTACAAATTCGAACTTTTGATCGCCCTTCCCTAATGATTCAACATCTCCAATAATTACTATAATCAAAGAGTGATATCACCTTGAACCACACCACTGGACCACCATACCTAATATTTTCTCTTGTGAAGAAAGTTCCATCTGCCGACACACCTTATAATTTCTCAAATGGAGTAGCATAAATGTACTTGAAAGTTAAACAAGAGAGATCTCCACAATGCCTTATAGATACCTTGAAATTTTAATAAGTTGCTTTCCCTTCTTGTACTTTCTCACTAGTTCCTACTAAGGGCTTGTTTGTTTCTATTATAATACATAGAAATTTGGATAATTATTCCACAAGTGGTTAAAAATGAAGACCAAAGGAAAACATCCCAAAATGCCCATCAAATAACTTTCCGAAAAATGAATCTAAGCGAAGATGGAAAATGAGTCATCAACTGTCACTCTAGTAATTCAATTCCTAAGAGAGCATATGTTTCCTTTACATCTCTTCCTTCATTTGGCAGTGAACTCATTATGTAATGTAGTGTGAACAAACAGGCACTAAAAACGTCTTGTTCTTCATTATTAATATTTATCATCAATCGCACTCCTACAGAGTCTCACCTGCAACGAATTGGGTTCTCCCTGGCTTCCAGATGTAGCCTTTGCAAAGAAGAAGAAGACACCATCATTCACCTCTTCTTCTCCTGCCCTTTTGCACATACCATCTGGACTTGGATCCTTCAAGCTTCCAATGCTCAGCAGCCCTACACCTTCTCTGCTGCTTCTTTCTGGACCTGTCTTTCTTCAGGGAATGACAAGAAAGGCCAGAAGTTCATGGCATCCATATTCCTCTCTGTGATCTTCTCAATTTGGAAAGCTAGGAATACAGCTATTTTTTAAAATTATCTTCTCACCTTCAACCAAATCACTGCTCACCTCCATGAGGACATCAACTTCTCACTCAGGAAGATTTCTATGCCTTTCTGTAGTCCTCAGCTAAGCTCGATCACCAACTTGTTGTATCTTGCTAATTACCAAGCTCCTTGCATCGATTTCCAGCAGCAACCGATTCCAGCTGTCCCAGGCGATTTCCGCTGCAGGTCCGGTCAAATCAATCATCAGACTCTGGCAACTCTGGCAAGACCTCGCTCACCTCATGGACCTTCAATTTAGGATCTTCATTTTAGGTTGGTCATCACTTGCGGATTTCCTTCTTTGCAGCGTTCTTCAGGCTCTTAGGGGAAGATCCAGCAGTTCGGCGATCTCGACTAGGCTCTACTGGTTCCGCTTGCAGAGGATCTCCTCTCCTCCTTTCTCTCCTTCGCATCGCTCTTCTCTGCCGAGCTCTTGAGTTCTTCCCTCTGCATTTTTCTCTTCACTCCATATCTGTGGAGATCTAATTCTTCATTCATGTTCTCTCGTTCTTTCCTCTCTCTCTGCGTTTCTGTGTTTTCTGTTTTCCCTTTTAGGGCTTGTAGCTGTTCTCTTTCCCCCTTTCTCAATAAACTTACTCATTATACAAAAAAAAACCTGATACATAAATGGGTCTGGCTCTGGCCTCAGGATGAGTCAGTACCTTTTTTTTTTTTACCCATAATGGTAAAATATATTATATACTTAAGAAAGGTACAATAAGGATTAAAAAAAAAAACTATATAGATATTAGAGCTTAATACTAGTACGAGAGCAGCCAAAACCCTAGTAGGTATTAGAGCTTAATACCAGTACTATAGCTAGCAGCCAAAACCCTACTTATTCATTATTCGACCAGCCAATCTTTTCCCAACGCAGCTCGAGAATTAAGTGTCTGGGCTATAAGGTGCATGCAGGCCGTGCACATATTTATTACTTTAAACCCAACCCAAACCCACTGCCACCCCAACTTCCATACATGAAGTTCCATGTTGTGGGGCCAGAAAAACGATTCAGTGTTCTAAGGCCTCATTTGGATAATTGAATTTGGTTGCCCTGCACTTGAATTTACAAATTACATGTTTATTTCTTTATCGGTAACTAGTTATGGTAAAGAACCTCCTCGCATGTATTCATAACCTTTGTTCATGAACTGATTTTGACACATGTTGCCATGAGACTTCCATAAACCTACAGAACCTAACTACATTCGACTGCATAAAATTGTAGTAAAAATTAAAATAGATCATAACATCAAAGATCTTAAAATCGCATTATCAATTAAAGTAGACCATTAGCTTAATTACAGGAATAAAAAACAGAACCCATTACAATTGGCGTCCATTTCTTCTTTTCCATGCGCCTAAGTGATTGACCTGCATTGTCTTGGGCAATATAGTTTTGTCCAACTTATCTTTCCTATTGCAAAGAACTCACTGTTTTACAGGAAAATTTCAAAGAAGAAAATTGTGTGAAATTTCTTACTTTTGGTGCAAATCTTTAAGGAGAAACCGGGTCCACTGGGCCAACACTGGGTCAATCTGTTCCCTTCTTGGTTCATGGGTCACACATAAGGAAGGAGCAATAGATCATGTGCAGTCTCTAGGGTGTTGTAGAGATCAGATAGGAGACGAAATTGGTTACTGCCGCCGTTGTTGCAAATCAAAGCGGAGGAGAAAGAGAAAGGACCGCATCATGGGCGGAACCAGGAATTTTATTTAGTGGGAGGCCAAAGAAAAGAAAAAATTAAAATTTTTTTTTAAATTTAATAATAAAACAAGTAATAATCAAAGTATTGAAGTTGTACACGATGTTCTTTTATTGATTTGAAATCATCAATTATTGCTTCAGTATTTTTAAATATTGTGCACTCCTTCCACCTAGGTTAGAGGTGCACTCTCCTTCCACCTAGGTTAGAGGTGAAAACTGGGTCGGGCTGCCCAGGCACGGCCAAACACGGAAAAATCCATGCTTGGGCGATGCCCAGAACATTGACCCTTTGACTGTGCCGCCCCGCCCGGCATGACCTAGAAGATGGGATCGTGTTGGGTCAGGGAACCCTAAGCCTTGGCACGGCACAGCATGTCGCAGTCCTTAGTCATGTCGTGCTGGGGCGAGGCACGACATGTCATGTCCCATATTTATGATTTTGATTTTTTATAAATAAGATATCTCAAAATAATTAATGATTTATTATTCATTTATAAATTAGCATTAATTTTGTGTGCTTTTATTTTAATAGTTTCATCTTTATTTCAAGTTAAGTACTCCCCAAAGTCCATAGTGTGTCTTTCAATTTATATAAAATAAATTAAAAAAATAAAAAAATTAGAAGTTGCTAGAAGGGCTGGCCTTTGGGTAGTGCGGCCCAGCATGACACAAATAAATCCATGCTTAGGCTATCCTGGGCTTAGTGTTGCAATTAGATATCCGATTCTTCGATCACCTAGAAGTTCCGACTCCTCAAGAACCAGGTCTGGCACCTATTTTAGGTTCCAATTCATAGACGGGTTCGGGTTCGGAGCATAGTTATTAATTTCGTTTCGTTTCGGCTGAAATGGCCGAAATTTTTTGTTTCGGTCAAGTGGCTGAAACGAAATTTTGGCCAAAACTTTTCAGTTTGAATTTCGGTCAATATCGGCCGAAATTCAATATTTCGGCCAATTTCGGCCGAAATTCGGGATTTCGGCCGAAATTTAACTTTTCGGTTGAAATGAAATTTTACAAAATTATTTTTTTTTTTACTTTTTTTACACATATTTTGTATTTCTAATATTTTCACAAAATATAATTCCAAAAAAAATTACTATAATGGATTAAATCTATATTTATTACCTTTTCTATTTTTTTACTTATATATGTATATATATTTTGTTATATTTTCCCCGAAATGTAATTCTGAAAAGTTTCGCCGAAATCCCGAATCGGCCGAAACTTTTCATTTTGCAGGCCAGAGCGAAATGAGGTCCGAAACGATATTAACAACTATGGTTCGGAGTCCAATTTAGGTTCCAATTGATAAACGGGTCCGATTCTGGGTCCATATAGGTTTCCACCTATGGACTCGGGACCCGACATATGAGTCTTTTATATCGTAAATTGTATCTCCAAATTATCATTTTTCCACTTTTTTATATATAATATTGGAGTTCGTAGACTTTATATACTGTCATAAGTTAAAAGATATGCTTAGTTTATGGAAAAATTAAAAAATAAAAAAGAATTAAAACTGGTTTTGGAACGAAATTCCAATCCTCTAAGTGGTTTCGGCTCCAGAACCAGATCTGGGTTTTCTTATAGAAAGCAGGTTCGGAACCAACAAAATTTCTTCTGAGTCAAAATCGGAACTAGACCCGAAACCGTTATTTAGAAATGGTTTGGGTCCAATATGGTCAATACCGACTCAAAATCATTCCTTTTGCAACCCTAGCTAGGCTGAGCCCCAACTACTTGGGCACTGTGCAAGTATGGCTGGGCCGCCCCTTAGCCAGCTCGGCCCAATTTTCACCTCTCCCATAGGTGGACTCGGTTACAGCCCTAGCGCAAAAAAAGGCGGAAAAAAAGGTTGGAATTAGACAATGGTGGGTTGGGTGGGTACGTGGTTCGTTTTTGTTTTTTGTTTGTTTTTGGGGTGGGTCTTTTTCAGGTGGGTGTATTAGAAACACTAAAATTCAAAGGTAAAAGCCAAAGGTGGGTAAGCATATAAAGAATTGTTTTTAAGACGTAGGTAGGTAAAAGCCAAAGGTGGGTAAGCATATAAAGAATTTTTTTAAGACGTAGGTAGGTAAACGCCAAAGGTGTGGTAGGTATATAAAGATTTCAAAAAGGGCTGCGTCTTCCCACCATTTTACGGCTTTTAATAAAAAAATTTCCTGACGCACCCACGCACGCATCAATGTATTTTAAAAGAAGGCCCACAAACAATCAAATGGGATGTCTCAATCATAGAATTAGATGATGGCCGGCTTAGACCTGATTAAATCAATACAATTATAATATATTAAGTTGGAAGGTTTTGCAATTAATTTTGACTTTACTTTTTAATTTTGATCAGAAGTTTTTTTCGGCTTCCACAAACATATACTCCCTCCACTTTTTACTAATATGCCATCTTCTCCTTTCTAACATACATAGATTTATATCTCTTCATGCATACCCGTTTTTAACGCGGGTTTTTGTGCTAGTCTTTATTATTCACGGGAGGATTAATAACCTTAAAAGGATTACCAAAAGAAACTCAAACGAAGAAAAATGGCCTCCAAGTTCTTGGAATCTCTCTCATAATTGGACATGTGAGAGGAACACAAGCTTAGACCTTTTTTCTTTTACTTGTGCTAAAGTCCTTAAGCAAGCTTTTCTTTAATGTAAGCCTTATCCTCAGACATTCATCTACGATTATTTTACCTTACTCTGCCCAATGAATTGATGCAGCTGCTATAATGTCCATTCAGATTTCAATTTTTTTTAGTTATTGACAGATCATTGTTGAAATGTTGGGAGACGTGAAATTGTAAAACAAAGAAAGGAACCTATCAAAATTTTAATGGACAACAATTAGATAAAATTAATAGCAAGTTGTGCCCAACCATTTGACTGAAGAAAATTAAACTTATTTAAAAAATTACTAATAATGTTTTTCTTTTATTCAGACAATAGATCCTTCCTTTCCGAGATGTAAACTATCCATTAGATCCAAATTCTTTTCCCCCATTATACTTCAATTATTTTGGAATTCGAGAAATTTATCAGTTAATGGAGAGTGGATTCAACCGACGGATCATTGATTCTTATGGTAAATAAAATTGGACTCTATTAAAGAACATATGATAAAGATGTTATGCAACCGGATGTTTTGAAAAATGGTGTAGTAAATCATGGACAAAATATGTGTCTAGCTCATCTCCGTAATGATTTAGACCTACACAAACAAATTTGTCTAAGTTTTGGACCAAGTTTATTTGAGTTTGGAAAAAATTTATCCGAGTTTGAAAAAAATTATCTAAGTTTTGCCCAGTCCCATGCGCCTTTGGATGATTTGTCCTTCTCAGATAAATTTATTTGAGTTTTGCCTAGTCCCAAGTGCAGATTTTCTGGATGATTTATCCTTCTTTAAATTAGTTTTCCCCATTTTCTTTCTCTTATCTATCGTAATCCTTGATTTTGTATAGTCAAATAATCTTCACGAAATTAATGGATTTTCTCCATTTTTTTCTCCAAATGAAACTCTTAACGAAATCAGTTTTCCTTTTTGTGTATACTGCATAGAGTGTATTAAGAGGGGCACTCTAGACTTTTTAACTGTTTAAAACTTAAAAAGGGACCTTTGGCTCTACGGAAAAAACGCGTGGACCATTTGCAATAAAAACCAAAGTTGAAGGAATCCGACCAAATGCCCCAGAAAAATTCCCTCTCTCCTTTCCAAATAACCCATTGTGCTACCATTTATTCAGCACACTGCGAGGAAGTTTCCCAAGGTCTATAATTCCCGTTGTTTCCCTAGCATGTTTCTATATAATTGGATGAGAGGCCATAATGATCTATTTGCCAGCTTCTAAAGTCTCAATTGCAAATTCAAGACCACTTGTAAAATATGGGTTCCAAGGTATGTCCTTCTCTCCTTTTCTCTCCCAAGTCCATATTCAGAGATAGTGCAATTAGGTGGGGGTGTTTGGATGTAAAAGAAATCCAAAACATCCCCCGCCCAAAAGCAATCTTCACTATTTTCAGTTCTTCTTTTTGAAAAAAAAAAACGGTAACAAAAACTTTCATTAAAGGAGAAAGAAAATACAAAAAGAGAATAAAGGGAGGTACAAAAGGATCGTACCCCATCTAACACAATTTACATAATCACACCCTTCCAAGTAGACACTCACTTAACCCCTTGTTTAGCCAAAGCATCGGTAAAAGAGTTGGCCAATCATAGTTCGTGACGGAAGACCACGAAGAAAGATGTCAACAACACCCGGATCTCATTAAAGAGGAATTAGAGTTTTCATGGGTTGATCTTTCTATTAGACACCCAAGCAATTCCATTTGAAGAATTACTCTTCACAATAAGGGCGTTGCGAAAATATCTCTTAAAGCAACAGAGAGCTACAATTTTCGGCTCTCTCAATGTACCAAGGAAAAAAAAACATGGAAAATAGATTTCATTCACTATCCTTTAGTCCAAAAGCAATAATAATGATGGATGGATCGAGTTTTGCCTATACAGTGAACCTGATTAGTAGACTTGGCTGATTAATGATAGATGAACCCATTTACATGCAATGGAGTTCCCTTCTTTCTCTAGGCAAAGAAAAAAAAAAACCATCTACTTTCAATTGGGTCTCACCTATTTATGGATTCATATTAAAACTACCTAATCATTTTATGGCTGATGTTGCAGGTGGGGATGAACCTGCTGCCTCTTGTGGGAGCGAACAACCCCCAAGTCAAAGGGAACGTCAGTGTAAGTGGTGGGAACGCCAATTTTGGAGTTCAAGGTACAGTCATTACGGAAAAAAGTGAGATGGACGTAAAGTCGACTCGGGAAAAACCGGAGATCGTAAATTCAATCGTAGAGTCGCATCTGGAAAACAGGGAGAAGTTCTCAAGCAATAAAGGAGATGGTAATAGTATTAGACGTCCGAGAGCTTTCTGAGAAATTTAAAAATATATCCCCAGCTGAATGAGAATGTTGAAGCTACTACCATCAGTGATTTTCCTTATGTCGCAACTATCCATGTTTCAAGTGTGTATTTATAATGTTTAAGCTTTCTATACTATCAACAGAGTCAAGGACGTCAAGTGATGCAGGAAGTAATGTTGGCGTGTGATAATAAGAAGACAATTATCTACATCATCTCTGTATTTGGTGGATCTCAAGTGGCTAATATTGTGTAATGCTTGCTTGCTTATTAATATTGTTTAATTTTGTGGATCTCAAGTGGCATGCTTTGCTAGTCTTTATTATTCTTGGGAGGAGAAATTCTTTCTCTTAAAAGTTGTATAACGATTGGGGGAAAAAAATTCAATTTTGGCCTTTGAAGAAGCCACTTCAGCTTTTTGGGGTACATACTGTTCATGTTTTGAGCACTAAATTTTGAATCTTGTTATGTGTTAATGATGGGATTTTTTTCATTTTATAAATGCATTATTTGGATCCACATATTTTTCTTTATGGGCCAAATTATAGTGTTTATGGGTAGTCACTAGTTTTTCAAGCTTAACAGGACGAAGACCACCGAGTTGCACCAATTGAGATATTTGATGGAGTCGATTCCAAGAAAAGCCTTGTCCCACTAAAGGGAGACGGTCTATGTTTGAGGAAAGTGATTTTTTGGCGGGACCATCATTACCCTACCACTTTCTTGGGGGCTTACTTGATTGATTTGATTTCATAAGACCGAATTGGAGGCTTAGGTGCAATCTTCAACCAGTTGAGCATTTCTTTATGGACCCTAAGATATGCAGGGGATAATAAGCTATTTACAACAATTTTCCCTATTAAAAGGATTCACCTCATCCAAATATTGTCTTTTGTTGTACTCTTTTTGCATCTTTACAATTGCATAAGGATCGTAGTATTGAATTGCATAATGCTATCAAATCACCCATGTAATTACAATAATTGCCTTTGATTGCCCCGAATTAGCCTTGGGCATGAAGAGTTTTCACTACAATGTACTAATTCTCAGAATGATTTGAATGCAAAAAGGGCAATCGATACATATATGTGCGTTGCCAATGTTGTACATTCATTGATCATCATGTTTTTTTTTTTTCAATCTTTTTTCTTTTTCAGTGATGGCTTCAAAAATATCATTGCTAACCTTAATAAGGGAGACAAGTTAGATGTTAATAACTATGATAAGTGGTACCAGACCATGATTTACCTATTCGATGAACAAGAGGTCACATATACCTTGGAATCAATTAAGACCCGACCGGAATTAGCAAAATGATATATGCATTTTGAATTGGTTCCTACATATGAAACCTACAGTATGGCTAAGGAGATGTGAGATGCCTTGAAAAAAGAATATGGTGAAATTATCGCCGGTAAGACCTGTGTAATGACCATGGAACTCGATAGGTATAGGATGGCCCCAGGTGTAAACCTCAAGAACCACCTCCGCAAAATGAGTCAAATTATTGCAGATCTTGCAAGTGAAGGAAATGTACTAACTAAGTACCAAATTATCATTGTAGTCCTGCGATTTTTATCTGATTCTTGGCGCACAATAAAACAAATTTTGACCCACTCAAAGGCAATCAAAAACTTTTAAGGATCTGTGTCGCCATTTCGAACTCGAATCCCAAAGAGTTCAAGTAGAGATCGCTGGACAAGCACTATTTGCAAAACAAGAGCTTGTATCAGGGTCGGGGGCTAAGGGGACCAAACGTAAATGTAAGTTTCAAAATAGGACTTTTCAAAATGGGGCAGACTGCCTGAAGAAGCCTAAACAAGACCAAAATGCACCCAAACAAGACCAAGAGAAGCATCAGAAGCGTAATAAGCCCAGAGACTTAGCCAAAACCAAATGCTATAAATGTCAGGAACTTGGCCACATCGCTAAAACTTGCCCAAAGCGAAATACGGTAACACCCTAACTTTTTCACTCTCTTTGGTTTGCTTCGAAGCACTTTATGTGGATGAAAGTTCTAATGGATGGATAATTGATTCAGGGGCAACTAAGCACGTGACAAAGGATATAAGTGGTTTTCAGGAGTTTCAATCAATAGATATCAGTTACAACAATCTCTCCATTGGAAATAATATTTTAGAAAACGTATTGGGAATTGGTGATTATTTTCTTCCAATGTCCACATGAAAAACTATGGTGCTCTATGAGACCCTTTTTGTACCTGGGATGAGGCGGAATCTCCTCTCTTTTGCCGATTCGTGAGGGAAAGTTTTGATTTTCATTTTAATGGGGATAGAGTTTCCATTAGAAAAAAATAGTTCTATTTATGCATTGGGTTTTATTGTAGGAGACTTATATGTTTTGAATTTCAATAATTCTATGGTTGGATTTTCTGATTCATTTATGGTGCGTGATACAAGTTCCGAATCTATAAAGTGGCATGCTCAATTGGACCACGTAGGAAAAGATCGGATGATCTGATTGGCTAGGGAAGGGCTACTTGGATCTCTCATACGAGTACAGTTGCCCACATGTGAATCTTGTGTGACAGGCAAAGCAACAAGAAAACATTTTCCAAAGGCAGAAAGATCCAAAGCCACTCTTGAAATCATTCACTCTAACATTTGTGGACCAATGAACGTGGCTAATAGACAAGGAACTTAATATTTTATTACTTTCATTAATGATTACTCTCGTTATGGTAGTGTGTTTTTTATTTCCCAAAAAAATGAGGCAATTGATTTTTTCAAAATTTTTACAAAAGAATTTCAAAATAAGTCTAACAAAAATATCAAGACCCTTAGGACCGATCGAGGTGGAGAATACACTTGGAAAATTTTAAAAGTTTTTGCTTGGAAAATGGCATTTCTCGTCGACTGACTATGGTCTTCACCCCACAACAAAACGGAGTTGCAGAAAGACAAAATAGGACCTTGTTAGACATGGTTAGATTAATGATGGCTCATGAGAATTTATTTGTCTCCTTTTGGGGATATGCCTTATTAACTACAGCATATATATTAAATAGAGTCCTTTCCAAGACTGTTCCAAAGACTCCGTATGACTTGTGGAACGGTAGAAAACCTTCATTGGGAGACCTACGTCTGTGAGGTTCTTTAGGGCATGTCCTTATTCCGCATCCTAATAAACTGGAGCGTAAGACAATTCTAAGTATCTTTGTGAGATACTTTGGATTGTCAAAAGGATACGTTCTAGTTCATGAGGATGTCAACGGCAGAT
Organism: Umbellularia californica; assembly: GCA_028538565.1. NCBI lineage: Eukaryota > Viridiplantae > Streptophyta > Magnoliopsida > Laurales > Lauraceae > Umbellularia > Umbellularia californica. The sequence goes on along the minus strand of JAPQWN010000006.1, from coordinate 78,937,500 downwards.
TAATTGAAAAAGAATCTCGTGACGTAGATTTCTTTGAGTTTCAATATCCTGAAAAGAAGAAGACAAGGGTGTCCATTGAATTATTTGAAATTGATGACTTCTCCTACCAAGGGGAGCCAACACCACTTGTTGGTCTTAGTGGGAGAGATCCTATGGAGTCACATGCAAATCGGAGTGATCGTGATGCCTTTCGTCGTACTTCTCGTGGATTAATTCCAAAGAAGTATTTTAAAATTGAGGAAACTTCTTATGCATATATTGCAACTGACGAGGACGAACCACGTTCTTATCAAGAAGCAATGGAATTAGTAAACTCGAAGGAATAGATGTTCGTGATGAATGATGAGAATAGCTCTACGCGTAAGAACCATGTATGGGATCTTGTGGATCTTCCTAAGGATAGGAAAGCCATTACAAATAAATGGGTTTTGGAAATTAAGCGAAAAGCCGACTGTTCCATTGACAAATTTAAAGCTAGGCTTATGGCTAAGGGATTCACACAGAAATAAGGTGTGGATTATGAAGAAACTTTCTCCACTGTGGTGTGATTTTCTTTTGTCCGAATGATCTTATCTATTGTGGCTCACATGGATTTAGAACCACACCAAATGGATGTTAAGGCTGCTTTTTTAAATGATGATCTTGAGGAGGAAATATACATGAAACAACCGATAGGATGTGTGGAAAAAGGCCATAAGGATAAAGTTTGTAAACTCCATAAATATATCTATGGCCTTAAACAATCTTCGAGACAATGGTACAAAAAGTTTCATACTACAATCATGTCAAATGGTTTCTCCTTTGTGTTACGAAGATTATTGTGTTTACATTAAGCGATTTAAACATAAATTTGTTGCTATCCCTTTACGTTGATGATATTCTTTTGGCTTACAATAATATTGGATTTTTAATTGAGACCAAAGCTTGGTTGTCAATTATTTTTTAAATGAAAGATTTGGGTGAGGCTGAGTTCATTTTGGGAGTTAAAATTACACGGAATCGTACAAAACACATTCTTGGTTTGTCCCAAACAACTTACATTGAGAAGATTGTATAAAAATTTAGAATGGCCAATGCTGGTCCCTTTGAGATCTTAATTGATAAGGGTTGCAAATTAAGTGTAATTCAATGTCCTCAAACCGATGTTGAAACAAAGAGAATGGCTTCCATACCCTATGCCAGCGCTGTAGGAAGTTTGATGTATGTTATGTTGTGCATACGCCCCGAGTATTTGCTATGTGGTTGGGTTGGTTAGTCGATTTCAAAGTAACCCGGGTATTGCTCATTGGAATGTCGTCAAACGAATCTTTCGATATTTAAAGGGCACAAAAGATATGATGCTTTGCTATTACAGTGGGTGGCTTGAGTTTATTATCATACAATGACTCATCCTTTTCGGATGATCCCGACGACGGTAAATCCACATCGGGATAAGTGTTCTTACTGGAATGAAGAGGCTCACATGAGATCAAAATGACTGGACATTGTCAAAGAGATGCTTGGACAAACACTGTTGAGCCAGACCTTGATGAATACGGTCATTCCTACATTTGATATCAAGGAACTCCAACCCACCATCTACTCCAGGAACTCCAACCCACCATTTTCTCCACCTATGAGGTCTTCTCTCTCTCTCTCTCTCTCTCTCTCTCTCTCTCTCTCTCTCCCCACAGACACCCCGACATCATGGTTGATGCTCCACAATTTTTGGAGCTTTATATGGATATGTCATGAGGCACTATGGCTCACATGAGATCAAAATTATGACTTCTTGTCCCTAAGATTCGTTTACCCATTTGCCAATTGTTAGCACTGTCAGGGTCTAGTCATTTCTCTTTGTTTTGAAGTTAGCATCAATTTTCTCCTTCAGTGAGAGTTGGCATCAATTATCCTTCAGTGATAGTTGTCTTCATCATATTAACCAACACAAGCTAGGGTTTTTTGGTAAATACCAAAAAACTCTTAGGGCATCTTTCTTTGCATTAGATTATATTGGAATTGAATGCATAGGAATTCATGCTATAAGTGGTTAAAAATGAATACCAAAGGCGAACGTACAAAAATGACCATCAAATAAACTCCCCTTTAATAGAAATTGAATCAAAGGAAGATGAAAATGAATACAAACTTATCCCCTAAGTAATTCAATACTTGGGATAGTCAAGATCAATATCCTTCGCTCGTCACCTCATATCATATACACCTCACCTCTTTAGTGATTCTACGGTGGAACACATTTAACCATGAATTCCTATGTATTCAACTCTGACGTAATCGAATGCAAACTAACACACCCTTAATCGGGATTTCTTATCCAAAACTCTAAAAATTTGTAGCATGTTTGGAATTTCATGAGTTTACTAATTCATAAGTTGGACAAAACTCTAGTCCAAAACGAGTTGTAATTCTTGTTCTTTTTAGATATGGACTATGATGTCACCCCAAGACAGAGGTTGAAGACTCCTGGATGTATAAAATGAAGTTTGAAGAGCCCTGGCCAAACTGAACTCATGTATCAAGCTAAAAACCAGCAAGCAAGTTCGCTATAGCGAACCTAAGGCTCGCTATAGTGAACTGGGATTTTCTACCAACGAAAAGTTCTTCTGATTTCACTCAAACTTCATTTTTTTTAGTTCTGATCAGATTGGAAACCTCATGCATGACCATTGGGCTATTTAAACATCTTATTGCTATCCTAGAACTTAATTCTCTCAAATCTAAAGATTGAGAATTGCTTTAAGAGATATTTAAGAGTTTTGCAGCAAAGGTATTTGGGATGATTATGGAAAAATTAAGAAGATAATTCTTCTTTCTTCATTGTTGATTGAAGCACCTTGAGAGGCTTGCATCAAGGTGGGTTGTTTTGCATCAATTTGAGAGGCATCAAAGTGTGGCTAGATCAAGCATGGTGAAGGTGAACAACGGGTAGTCGGCAAGTCCTTCGCAGTCTTTAGGTTGAGTTGCAATTGAGAAAGGGTATGTGAGTCCTTGTATTTTTCATTATATGATGCTTGGTTTTTCCGATGGTCACTACCACCCGCGGTATTTCTCGATTAGGGTTTTCCACGTAAAAATCTTATGCCTCCTCTCTTTTTAGTTGATTGATTTTTCTGATATTAAGTTAATCCGTTCTAGTAATTTAGAAAGGGCAAATCCTTCGTAGCACAAAATCTCTAATTTCAGTTAATCATGCTTTGTCTATTGACAGTTAGGCCGGGCCTACCAACGCCATCATTTTCCCTGTGCAGGTAAAATCAAAGCCATCCTTGAATACAAAACTATCTGACATCGGAACATCTGCAGCTTCAACTTATCTTCCTGGCCATCTTTTTGAAACTAAAGATTCTCATGGTACAGTGAGAGAATTCAACCTCATTGATGGCGGTGTGGCTGCTAATAATCCGGTAAGCACATCATCACCATTTTTTTTTTTAACAATTTACAAACCAACCACATATGCAAGTAGATATAATCATATATAAGGGAAATGCTCCTATAAGAGACACTCTCATAAACTTGGTGAGAGATGGGTGGGGGCCTTGCATTTAAGTTGGTGAGAGTGGATATGGAAGTGAGGGCCCCCACCCATCTTTCACTAACTTGGTGAGAGTATCTCTCATAGGAGCACTACCCCATATATAATATTCTAGTATCATATCTGATCAAACAAGGTCTTGTTTTTTCACATTTCCTTTTTACTCAGATCTCATTTTTGAAACATGGTTTCAGGCATTTGTGCCTATGGGTGAAGTGACAAAGGGAGTTTTCCCAATCAAACCTATAGATTGCAGTCGATTTTTAATTATATCTTTAGGGACTGGATCACGCATGAAAAATGAAAATTATACCGCGATGCAAGCTAGCAAGTGGGGCATTTTTGGGTGGTTGCTCAGCGACGGTGGAACGCCATTAGTGGATGTGTTCACTTGTGCCAGTGCTGATATGGTTGATATCCACATCTCCGTGCTCTTTCAAGCACTTCATTCAGAATCTAACTACCTTCGAATTAAGGTAAAACACATGCTTAGGGGCCGCTTGGATGACTGCGCGCATAAATACAATATTTGCAGATTTAAATATTATAAGAATAAAAAGATAGATTAGTATAACATTTAAATATTGTAGTATATTTTTTTTGTGTTTGGCAATTCTTGAATAAAATATTTTTGGATTTTAAATTGAGTTGTTTGGAAGATACTATAATTTTAATATATTTAAAATTCCAAAATAACAAGTTATTAATCAGAGTAAAGTTCTTTATTAGGATAATATTTTATTAAATTCTTTAATTTTTATATAATTTACAATGTCTGGATGAAAAAGTAGTATAGTAAAGTAAAGTTCAACTGCCAATTTTTCTTTATCATAAGCTTATTTTCTTTATCATATAAGACTATAGTGTAGTAAAGTAAAGTCAATACAAACCGCAACTACTTTACAACTTTCTCTCTCTCACCTTACCTCACCTTTTATGATGATGTGACATCAATATTTATTTTACTTTACCACACATATAGACAAACATGCCCTGACCTAGATGTGACATATTACTCATTCACCATTTTTAGATAAAAAGGTAGTGTGGTAAAGTAAAGTCTAACCGCCACATTTTTATCATAAACTTTATCACAAGTATTTTTTTTGTTATTTTTTTATGAATCTCTAACTTGCACGTGTTTGAGACTTTTCAAACATACATGTCAGAACAAGACTCCATGTATTATTGTTCTTTGAATTGAACGCACAAACAGGATGATACATTGAGATCACCCTTATCATCAGTGGATATCGCAACCAAGGAGAACTTAGAGAACCTTGCCAAGGTTGGTGATAGGTTATTGAAGAAACCCGTTTCTCGGGTGAACTTAGAAACTGGTATCTTTGAACCTTTGGAAAATGAAGGCACCAATGAAGAAGTACTCAAAAGGTGAAATTACAAAATCTCTCTTATGCTATTAAATATTACTGCAATCATTCTGAAAAATAAGGTACTGATCATTGCTTCTACTTCATTCTTAATGTAGATTTGCAAAACGACTTTCAAATGAAAGGAGGCTTCGGGAGGTGAGATCGCCGCATAATTAAACTGTGAAATCCAATGATATTAGCTTAAACTGTGAAATCCAATGATATTAGCTTAGTACATGAATAGGTGAGCCATATACAAGATAAATGGCATGGTCCTCTATCGATAGCTAACCATTTTCCGGGGGTTCCCCCCCTTGGGCTGAATCAGTGCATGGCATCTTCTCTAACCCCCAGCAGATTACTTCTTCAGATCTCCTGCAGTAGGTGATTTCCTTCTCCTCCTCTCTTCTGATGGACTTCTCTCTCTCTAATGTTCCTGATAAGTTGATCTGGTAGAGCTCCAACTCTAGCCACCTCCTTTTCTCTGCTGCTTGGAATTCAATTAGAACCAGAGGTCTTCCAAATTACTGGTCCAAGTTTGCTTGGAACAGTTTGCTCAGACCCTCCATTTCATGCTTTGCTTGGAAGCTGTTTCATAGGAAACTCCCTACCAATGATTGGGCGCAATCCATTGGGGTGCAGCTGGCGTCTTCTTGTTATCTCTGTGGTAAGCATCGGGAATCTATCTTCAGCCTCTTCTTCCTCTGCCCCTTTGCCTTGAGCTTCTGGGACTAGTTTCAGCATCAAGGAAATTTCAGAGTTACAGCTGCTGTCAATGCTTCTTCTCTTTAGAGCTCTCTCACAGTTAATTCTTGTTCATATGCTAAAAAAGGTCTTGGAGCTATATTTCTGGTGGCCCTTTCAGCCTGTGGAAGGTAAAGAATCTCTCTCTGTTTAGCGGTAAGAAGCCTTCTCAAGATTTAGCTTCTTCTTTCTTCTTGGCAGATGCTTCCCAAGCTATTGGTAAATTGTCTTCTTCTTTCTCCAGCTCTTCTCTAGGTTTTTTTGTAGCCTTATGTATCAAGCACTGTCCTAGCATTGGATAGTGGGCTTTCCTCTGTTTTTGCTGGTTTTTGTTTGTTTTTCTTTCCTGTTGGTTTCTTCTCTTAGTTGTATTTTCCTTTCCCTCTTCTCAATTCTATTTTACGACTTAGCAATATATATATATATATATATATATATATACAAGTTAATCAGTGATGGTGTAATGCTTGAAATGATATTGTTTTAAGGGACTCCACTTGGTTGTTATTTCAATTCAATAAGTGCGAGTGTTTAAAGAACCGCTTGTTACCCTAGTGGTAATGAGTTCGGTCTTAGTGAGGAGGCTAGGGGTTCAAACCCCGCCTCCTCCTATATTCTCACATGTGTATATGCAGGCTTTTTTCCCACTTCGTGTGCTTCCTTCTCAGGTGTACCGGGCTCTCTAAATAATTGAAAAAAGAAAAATGGCCCCGGCCACCCTAGCTAGGGTACCAAAAAAAAATGTGCAAGTGTTTAAATTTCACAATAAATCCGGCGTAACTGCTCTGAAATAAATGGTTTTATGGATTTCAAGATGTTTCTGTGTGCCTAGCATTTTTTTTTTTTTTTTAATGTTCTTCTTCTAAGCACCAAAAGAGATTGCCACAGGTCAGCTAATGCAAACAGAGGCGCTCCAACCACCAGATGAACTTTACTGGCCTAGTTATGTTATATATGGACACTCAATTGAGGAGGCCCACCTGATGGATGGCTTCTAGTTTAGTATTTTGTTATATGCAAACCATGGCGACTGTAGTATGTGGGCCCGCTCTCTCTATGATGCATAGATGGTCCATGGAAGAATTTGATCCTGATGACAATAAGCACATCATGATGGTTGTCTAAGATAAACAGCGCGCTAGAAGAATTTGGTCCTGCCGTACATTTAGCATGTTCTTGATTCAATCTTAATGATGATCGAATGACTGCTACAATTCAGGCCAAATCTAATCAACACTAAATCATTCTTAACCCACAATTAATGATGCATACAGGTGCATGCAGTGGGTCACACAATGTGGATTTGTCACGACCCGGGCCCGAGATCTGATTACTTCGGACGGACCCCCGAGTCGCGGAACCATACTTACTCCCGTAAATCCTGAATTAACCGAAGTTCAGACAAGACTCACAAGGGATATCAAATCACAATACCTGTCAATGTACAATGTGCGGAAAACATGTATATATACATTGACTACAATTAACTTTACACAAAAGTTAAGTTCTATTATACAAATTTACAGCCCACTAAAACCAACACTGCACGCTTAAAATACAATACAGTTGGTATTTAATCACAATCCAAAATTCTCTATTACAAAAACATTCATTTACAATCGCCCTCCGACTACGCCCACTCCGCTAAACCTCCTGGAGGTAACGGACGGGCCTCCTCCGCAGGCGGCGCGGCCTCGGCAGGACCGGCACGGGCATCTGGGCCTGTGATATCATCAATAACACGTGAACACGAAGGTTCAACAAGATACATGCATTTTCATGATTCTTCATGTTATTCAACAATTCCTTAACAATTCTATACAAGAATTCAATAAGGTAAGAACTTAAACAGTTCTACAATAAATAACTATGTCAATCATATCCTTTCATTTCATTTATTTCGTTCATTTCGTTCATTTCGTTCATTTCGTGTCTTCCAACGGAAGCAGTGTAAGCACAAGGCGGAAGGGCAAACCATTCATGGCCTAGGCTTCAAGATTATTCAATTTTTCATTTAGTCACATTAATTAAGCACAAGGCGGAAGGGCAAACCATTCATGGCCGAGGCTTCAAGATTGTTTCACTTTTCATTACATGACTTTTCACAATGGTGGAAATTTTCCAGTGTCTTGATCAGAGAGCACTGGCATTCCACGAGGCTCCGGAACGCCCCTCACATCTACTGCAGCAGGAATTATTCATTCATTCAAGTTACTGTCACCTTTAGTGACTATTCATTTCATTTCATTTCATTAATTCAATTCATGTATTCTGTCATTTCGTGCATTATGTCAATGACGTTCACTATGTCAATGAAGTTCACCTCTGTGTCACTTCATGGATTCTATTCATTTCTTATCAATTCTATTCATACTTCTAAGCCAGACAAACGAGTGAAGCGTTAGTTATCCAATGTACATGTTATTTTTGATGAATATCACTTTATGTATTTGATTTGTACATTGAGACGACCTTCGCTAACACCTATGTAGGCTTAGACATCAGCATGGAATAGCCTGTACAAATTAGGCTTCATTTCCATAATCTTTTCTGAGTTCATCTCAGCTGTCGGTTGGCCTGTCGGCTGACCGACCATACAACGTCGGTTGACCTATCGATTAACCGACACTTTGTCGGTTCAAGTTCCAGAAGCTGGATTCTTCAGTCCACTTCCTGATACATTCGTCGGTCAGGCTTCGGTCATGTGTCGGCTGACCGAAGATACCATGTCGGTTGACCGACCTATTGTCGGTTCGAATTCCAGAGAGCTGGAATTCACTGAGACAGATTTCAGATCTGTCGGTTAGTCCGTCGGTTGACCTGTCGGTCGACCGACACTACCATGTAGGCTGACCGACACAATGTCGGTCAGAATTCCAGAGAGCTGAAACTCTCCGAGACAACTCCCAGAGCTGTCGGTTAGCTTGTCGGTCAGGTGTCGGCTAACCGACACATGCTCAGAAGTTCAGTTCTGAACTTCGGATTTTCTGAAGCAAAACTTCCCGAAATTGAGTCAAATAGACTCCAACATCTCTAAAACACTATAAATCATAAGAATGCATAAGTACTTGCCTTTTGTGAAGGTTGAATGGAGAATAAACCTTCCTTAGCTTGTAGTTCCAAGAGAAAACCTTGATTCCAAGCTTGACACTTTCACAATTTGAAAACAAAGTTGGGGAAGATGAAGTGAAGGATGAAAACTCCTTGAAAACACTTACAAATCCCTTGTTTGCCTCTTGATTGAGTAAGATTGGAAGGAAAGAAGAGAAAAGCAAGAGAAAATAGTTGCCTAGGGTTTGGAAGAAGATGGAAATGAGATGAATGATCTCATTTAGGTTCTTTTAGCTTATATAAGCTATGAAAGTGCACTTAAGTCCATCCATTCCACTAAATTACAATTTAAGTCAAATGAAGGGTCATTTGACCGGATTCTCGTCAAACGACTTCGAACCTATGATGAAAGTTGACGTACTCGTCGAGATACACGCGTTGGTATCAAGAGTTTCCGTATTCGACGAAATACGCGAAATTTCGTATTTACATAAAAGTCCTTCATTTCTACGTTTGAGTCTAAAACTCCATTTAAACCATGCAAATCCATTCTTTACCATTCCATTAAGCCCAATTCATTCATTTGAGGCTTATTCCATATTATTTGGTCATTGACCATCATTAGCTCAATTAACCGCAGTTAATTAGCCTTAAGCATAACCAATCCACTTAATCTTTTCATTATCCGTTCATTCTATTCATTTGGGACTAACTCATCGAGCTTAGTCATTAATTACCATTAAACTAGTTAAACATGGTTAACTAGCACTAATTTCAATTAACTAGAGTTAATCTTGATTAACTCGGGACGAGACCTGACAGGATTGGACTCCCATAATTGTTCAACTGGTTGCACTTGATCATTCTCTTAAAATATTGATACCTACTAGTTCAATGTGTGAAGAAAAAGTTCAGAGTCTCTACCTGCAAAAGGAGCCCTTGGATACCTGGAGAGGTTGGCTTTACGAAACCTTTCTTAGAAGTCTCGAACCCAAACAACTGTGCCAAGGACCTCTGGAATTCTCTTAAAGAATGGGATGTCATTAAGTTGTTATAAAACGTAATTTCAAGGGACTTGTCGCAAAATGTCTATATTTTCAACCACCAGAGGGACATTGAGGACATCCATGAAATTTACATCCCGAGAACTAAGGTCGAGGACATGATAATTTGGCCCCACTCCAAAAGTGGAGCTTTCTCCACTAAATCATCTTGCTCTTGTCCTCAACCTCTGGCTTGTACCAAAGAAAACCTCGGTAAAGCTGCAACTATAAAATAAGGAAAACATTTGAATTGTCTTATGAAGTGCTAAATTCTTGTCATATAATCCAGCAGCAGAGACATTAGATGGTGATGGAATGTCACTCCATAAGATCCCCTTACATCCCCACATTCATACTCATTATGTGTGGCACGACCCATTTTTCTTTACTTGTAGACGAATCCGTGGCACACCTCATAAGATCACTGCTAAAAAAAAAAAGAAAATAGACTTGAGGGCAAACCATGGGTAATAGGAGGGGATGCTCCGATCCTACCTACTTCAACTGAGTGTTAAATTCTATTAAACCCGACATAGAAAATAAAAAAATTATGAAATATTCTAAAATAATTAGCACTGTATCGAAGCAATTTAACCATCTATCTTGACTCATCATCATTTTCTCATCATCATCAAAACCTTGTCCTAACTATTGTACACAGCAAAAAAACATCGTCCCCATTATTTTCATCATATGTCTATCCAGGGAGAAACACACAGCACACCATTATCCTGGCAAAAGGAATTAAATGAAAGACCAATAAGAAAGTTGTGCATTCATCCCAACATAGAAAAAAACAGAGAACATTAAATTGCTTTGCAAGTTCTTTTTCTTAAAAAAAATAAGAAAAGTATAAAAAAAAAAAAAAAAAGTTGAATCTAAGAATCCCTAGATGTTTAACAAACCCTAGAGTGGTAAGGATGTTGTTTAAGGTTAAGTGGCATATTTCTGGTGAGGCCAGCCCATTTAAAGGGGTCAAATCATCACAACCATTAGAAAATGATTTTAAGTTAAAATAATAATAGTTTTGCTCCCCAATTCTCTTGTTTTGGAAATTTGTTAATAGAAGCTAGATTTACATGGAAGAGGAAAAAATATAATAGGAAAGATATATAGCAAGAGATTTATTAGAGTAGATTCATGAAAATATCTTTTCCTGCATTGGTGCATTAATAAAGGCATCTCTTTTCAAAGACATAGGCGCAGTTTTGAATATGACAATATGTGGTAGGTCATTCTCATGTTTCTTCATTTTTTTTTTTTTTTTTTTTTGCTGAACATTCTCATATTTCTTTCGGAAGTTGTAGGATCTTACACCCCATTGAGCTACCATTTATCCCAAAACCAATTGGTGATAGGAAACGGCACAACAATGGTTTTATGGTGATGCCTCCCTCAACGGCACACCCGCCGCAACTCCTGCTGCGAACTCGCAAAACGCATGTCCCGTGACTCCAACACTGGACCTACCAGGCTCTGATACCACTTGTAGGATCTTACACCCCATTAAGCTACCATTTATCCCAAAACCAATTTGTGATAGGAAACGGCACAACAATGGTTTTATGGCGAGGGCGAGGGCTCGACCACAATTATGACCGCTCAGGAGTGAGGGTGGATGTTGACCTCAACAGAAGTCCTTAATGTGTATGTGTCATTTTCATGAAGGAATGACGGGACATAGCTTAGAAACGCTTCAACCTATGAGCCCTACATGGAAAAGCATGAAATTCACTAAGGGCACATTTATAGAACCGCTTTCTACAGTAATGGAAAGGGGAAAAGGGGCATTTTTTTCTCCGCGCGAGGAAATCTTCAAGAGTTGTGTGTTTTTCCGCAAATACACAAGAAAGTGTTTTTGATTTGTTATGTGGAGGGGTGTTAAGACACTACAAGAATTTGTATTTTTGCCGGCGTTTTTTTGTAGGCGCACAATCATTAAACGCCGTAAAAAATATAACTTTCTCTAAAACTGCGAATGTGGTAGGTCATTCTCATGTTCCTTTGAATATGTGGTAGGCATAGGCATGCATATTTATTCTCTCTCTCCTTTCTTCAGAGCAAAAACATCAATAAATAATAAATAGTTGGCTCCAAGTTATTGAAAATCCTATTTGAGATAGTGAGAACATCCAAGAATAATCTCATGTCAACCATGTTCTCAGAGAAAAAGCTATACATGGAAGAATTAATAGAAGAAGAATGCTTAAATAAACAGAATAAACTCATTATAAATCATCTCTTTGACTTGGGAATGACTGTTTGAACATGAACAAGATATAAATTAAGTGTAACTCATTCTAATAAAGAAAGAAGAAAGAAAAATCAGGTATTGTGATGCTAATTAGAAACACGCAGCTGGGTGATTTATCTGGTATAGTCTTTTTCCACTACAGGAGGGGTGTAATCCATATAGGGGGTGAAAAAGGAGGATGTGCTCTATCCGGAAGGAGTGGAGAAATAGTCCTATCCTCCATATTGAAAACACCATTATCTGCCCATCCATGGGGGGGGGGGGGGGGGGGGGGGGGGGTGTTTGTGGCTGCAGCCCCCCCAAGCTTTCAACCAAAAAAAAACTAGTTTCCCAATCCCAAGTGCCCAGCCAACTGAGCCAAGGAAGAAAAAAAAAATTTAAAAGCTAAAGCATTTTTTGGGGTCCAGACTCACAAGTCACAACTCAACTCAAGTCTCAAAAGTCAAAACCCTTTTCTTATTCTCTGTCTCTGTCTTTCTATTACCTCTCACTCTTTCAGTCCCACCCATTTGATTTCAGATTTCACCCATTTTAACATTGACGCTGCCTCCGTCGCTCCAAGTAGGCAGTAGCTAGTTTGCGAATTCGTTGCTAGCGACTCTCTCCGGCGAGAACGACGCTCTCCGGCGACTCTCTCTTTGCCTCCGGATCTCAGGTACGAATTTTGGGTGTTTTTATTACATGGGTTTGTTCATTTTCTGGTTTTCTGTTCTTCTTTTATGGTTTTCTGAAATGGAGGTTTTGTAGTTTCTTTCTATTCTTCATCTTTGTGGAGAAAGATTTGTTCTTTGTGAAAACCACCTCAACCAATCTAGGGTGTGCCGTGTGCTGTAAAGAGAACAATGAAATACTAGCTAGGGTCCGACTCACTTTGAGAAGGTTATCTCAGTTGAGAAATACTTGGGAGGGTGTGCTATAAAGAGAACAATGAAAATAGAGAAGTCAAACCAGAAACTTCACTCTGTTTCTTTTTTGACATTCTGTTCATGAATAGGAAGTCTGTATTCATCAGCTTCTTCTAAAAATAGAAAAGTGGTCGAGGGTGTTACTGTATAGAAAACAGTGAACGCCTGTGCAGTGATGTGGAGATTTTCAAGCAAACAGAAGAAACCAATTTAATCCTGGTCCCCCCTTGTTTTAGAATGACATTTCCCCAACAACCGAGAACTATGGAATTCACTCACAACAACTTGTACAGCATCATATCCATTCTAGAATCTGCTGATACATTCCATTTACATACATACAGCAGCAATACAAATCCAACCAACATTCAGAGTTAAATCTCCACCTCCATTCTATGTGCAGCAATATAATCATTGCACCAAATAAATGGGCTAAATTCCATTTACATTCATACAATAGGAATAAAAATGAACAACAACATCCAGAATTGAATCTCCACTTTCGTTCTTTGTGCAACATCATAAACACTCAATTACAATTGAGAATGGAAACCACTACTTCAGTACTTTTGCCCTTTCTTTTCATGAACTCTGCCACGTTATGGGATTGGGTTTCCCATTTACAGTACCTCAGTACCTCTGTTCATCACTTCAATAGTTCATTGTAACCTAAAAAAAAAAAAAAAACTTAGGAAATTCTTTTTTCACTAGTCTTATGTATTGTATATTGATGATTATTTACTAAAACCAAGAACTCTTCTATCGTTCTATAAGAGAAAAGCTGATAAATCTGAAAGTGGCGAAACGAATTCCACATCTATTCCTGATATTTCAAAACTTGATGAGGATGAGCGACATCCTACCATTACCAAAATTCAAGTTGTTGAAATTGAAGGAGTTGAACCTTCTTCTCAAGTCCAAAGAGTCGTAGTTGAACATTCTTCCAAAGCTCAAGAAGTTGCACCTATGGAAGTTGATGTCACTTCTTCATTTGAATGTGATCCGGGTAAACGCATTGCTATATATGAATACCCACTTAACAAACATGATGAAGTTCAGGTAGCTTATCTTAGAATGGGACCTTGTCGACCTACTCATGAGAAAGAAAAAGATTATCCGGTGACCATATTTGGAAAGCAAGGCCGACGGTTCAACGCTAATTGGTACAAACTATTCACTTGGCTAGAATATTCACTCCACAAGGATAGAGCATATTGTTTTTATTGCTTTCTCTTTGAAACAAATCCTCCGAAGCATCCGGTATTTACCATTGATGGGTTTCAGAATTGGAAGAAGGTTAACAATGGGAAGAAGTGTCCTTTTTTGAAACATGAAGGTGGTCTTTGTTCTCCACATAGGTCGGCGACAATGTATTGTGAGAATCTAATGAATCCTTCTCGACATATAGATAGTGTTTTCAATACACTTTCTAAAGAAGCAATTGCAAATAATCGGTTGCTTCTCCGAAATGTTATTCAATATATTCGGATGCTTGCACTACAAGGGTTTCCTTTTAGAGGACATGATGAATCGAAGAAATCAAAGAATTGTGGAAACTTCATTGCAATGTTCGAGTTTTCGAAAATTTTGAACAAGAAAGTTGCTGAAATAGTAGGTGATTGTCCAGGAAATGCCAAGTATACCTCACATGGTATTCAGAAAACACTTTTACATATATTTGCTGAAAATGTGAGAAAGAAAATACGCGAAAATGTTGGTGATGCAAAGTTTTGTATCCTTGTGGATGAAGCACAAGATAATTCACATAGAGAACAAATGGCCATTATTCTACGATTTGTTGATCGTGGTGGTTTTGTTAGAGAAAGGTTTTTTGCTATTGTTGGTGTTGAAGACACTTCTGCGTTAACCTTGAAAGAAGAGATTTCCAATGTTCTTACTCACAAGAATTTGTTTATTGGAAATATGAGAGGCCAGGGTTATGGTGGTGCTAGTAATATGCGTGGTCAATGAAATGGATTACAAGCACTATTTCTTAAGGAGTGTCCTTATGCATATTATGTGCATTGTTTTGCGCATCAACTACAACTTGCATTAGTTGCAGCTTCTTAAGATGTGCCAGACGTTTGGTTATTCTTTTCGAAGTTGGCATCCATTGTTAATCTCCATGTTACGCCTAAGCGGAAGAAAGAGTTAGAGAAAGCTCGAAAAATAGAAATCGATAATTTGTTGGCAAGTGTTGTGCTTGATAGTGGATGGGGTGCTAATCAAGTTCGCACATTGCAACGAGTTGGAGATACTTGATGGAGCTCTCACTATGAATCTGTTTGTAACTTGATAGAGATATATGATGCGACTTGCATGGTTCTTGAAAGCATCATGAAGAATGGGTCTAGTAACACTATGCGTGGAGAAGCTAAGGGTTCTTATGTTGCTATGAGAAATTTTGAATTTGTCTTTATGTTTCATTTATTGCATAAGACTATGGGAATCACAAATATACTATGTAAAGCTTTGCAAGTAAAGTCACAAGACATTCTAAATGCCATGGGTTTAGTCTCAAGTACGAATGAACTTCTTCAAGAGTTGAGAGAAATAGGTTGGGGTAGCTTCCTTGAGGATGTGATTTCTTTTTGCAGAAAACATGACATTGATATTCCTGATATGAGTTCTCGTCATATGATTGGTACACGCCGTTCTTGCCAACAGAATGATTGTATTACAGTTGAGCATCATTATCGCGTTGATATTTTCAATGCTGAAATAGATTTCCAGTTGCTGGAGTTGAAGAGTAGATTCTCTGAGGAGGCAATTGAGCTTCTTTCTCTTAGTTCGGCTTTGGACCCGAAAGATGCTTTTAAGTACTTTCATATTGATGATATTTGCAAGCTCGCTGAAAAGTTTTATTGTGAAGACTTCACGGAGCAAGAGATACATATTTTGAGAAGTCAATTGCAACATTATAAGCTTGATGTGCATCGTCATCCCCGTTTTCAGAAATTGTCTACCATTTCTGAGTTATGTCGAGCTTTAATTGAAACAGAAAAGTCAACTATTTATCATTTGATTGATAGATTGATTCGTCTTGTCTTGACTCTTCCTGTTTCCACGGCGACTGCCAAACGAGCCTTCTCATCTATGAAACTTGTCAAAACACGACTCCGTAACAAGATGGATGACGAGTTTCTCGCGGATTCAATGGTTATTTACATCGAAAGAGAGTTTGCTAATGAAGTCGAACATAGAGTTGGTAATAGATGAATTTGATAAGAAGCCACGCAAGTCAAGATTTCACTAGTGTCATGTTTTAACTTTTGTTTGTCTTTTGTCATACTATTGATGTCAAAATTTTGCCAAACAAAAAAAAATGCATATGGAAATTGGTCTAAGCCCATTAAATTAACATGATTCAATGACATGAGTCATCAGAATTTCAAAATAATTTTTTTAGTAAAAAAACTACATGACTATTGGTAAAGTGGTGGAAGCGAATGCACATCATCCCAAAGGTCTAAGTTTCAAATCCCTTCATAAACTACTTTTATTCCTCAAAATTCAAATGTGGGCCCCACAAAATGATCTAATGAGAGCCATTTGACCCACTCAAGCATTTGAAAGAGAGAGATCGTTGTGGGAAGTTTTAAAAACTTCCCACCCCTTTCTCACGACCTTATCATGGGAAGTTACATAACTTCTCAAACAAGAAAAATAATAAAAGGAGGAGAAATAGAGAGAAATTGGAGGGGCATTCTAAAAAAAGAGGAGACTTCATTTTGGGTGTTGCAGAGAGAGGTAAAAAGAAAAAAAGAAAAAGAGAGAGAAGAGAAAGAGAGAGGAAAAGGAAAGAAGAAGAAGGTAATGAAGTTGTTCTTCTTCTTTGTTTCTGTCATAACCTCACTCTATTTTCCCATCTCATCTTTTCCATGTTGGAGATTCGGAACTCTCTTTAGAGGGATTCTGCCCTCCAGTCACCACATCACCTTTGTACCCACTCCATCTTCATCTTTCCCATCACTTCATTTCCATTAAAATGAAGATTCAAACCCTTGTTCAAAGGTTTCTGCCCTCCATCAAATGAAAATCTAAATCCTTATGTTACAAAAGGATTTATTCTTTAAAACTTCCCCATTTTTTTTAATGGAGATTCAGATTTCTCTAAAAGAAGTCTGCCCTCCCACCTGAAGGAAAAATTGGAGATTCAGATTTCCTAATGGAAATCTGCCCTCTAAAGTTTCTGAAATTAAAACCTCATCATTTAAATTTACAAATTGTTGTAATTGAGCTAGCAGGAATTAATGGAGTCCACATTGCACACTGCACCTACTATGTTCTCTGCATTATTTTTATGAGTGTAGAAGTTGCTGGTGGCATTAAAACAAACAGCCCACAAACAAACAACTCATAAAAATGAATTCCCCACAAACAAACAACTCATAAAAATGAATTCTCCACAAACAAACAACTCACAAACCTGAATTCACCCAACCAAACACCCTACAAATAGGCTGAGTCCATCTAAATAAACAGCAAAAATCCTCCTAAACAAACAGCCCATATATTGGCTGCAAATGGGTTGAAAAATCAGTCCAAGCTGGGGCTCTAAATGAGTCAAAAATTAGCCCAAATATTGGCTGAATTGGGCTGGATTTTAGCCCAAACACTTGTTGAAAATGGGCTGGGTTACAGCCAGATTTCGTCTACAAATGGGTTAAAAACTCAGTCCCAGATGGGACTCTAAATGTGTCAGGAATTAGCACAAATATTGGTTGAACTGGGCTGGATTTTGGCCCAAACACTTGCTGAAATTGGGCTGTGTTACAGCCAGATTTCGTCTACAAATGGGTTGAAATTCAGCCCACACTTATTTTTAATAGGTTGAAGGATCAGACCTTAAAAGGCTTGAAACTTAACCCAAACTAACTCCATTAAATGGGTTGAAATTCAGCCCACACTTATTTTTAATAGGTTGAAGGATCAGACCTTAAAAGGCTTGAAACTTAGCCCAAGCTCGTCTTTAAATAGGTTAAAAGTTTGGCCTAAACTATGACCTTATAGTTCAAAACGTCCACGCAAATTGTGGTTTGGAAATAAGTCCAACTCAATCAGGTACAACCCAAACTTAATTACATGAATGGGATGAAAACTCATTTCAAACGGCTTCAAATTTCAGCCCATGCCCATCCCAAAATTGTGATATGATTGTGACAGGCACAAAAATGTGTATCGAATTAGCCAAAGCCAACCTAAAAAAAATGAGTCAACATTTATAGCCCAAATTGAAGGCCAATTTAAATGATGATCTAATTGAGTCGAAACTCATTGAAGCCATCCAAACAACATGGCTTGTGTCTAAATAAGGCCAGATTTTGAGTCTAACTAAGATCAGATTTCTGGGCCTAAATAAGACCAGATTTTAGGTCTAATGCAGGCCTGATTGTTGGGTCTAAATCAGGTCAAATTTTAGGTCCAATTAAAGACAGATTTTGGACCTAACTTATGCCATAATTCTGACTCTTACCCAGGCCAGAATTGCAGTCCAAATCAGGTCAGAATTTGGGCCTGGATCTGGCCAGGTTTTGAGTCTAAATCATGTTAGAATATGGGGTTTAATCTAAGACAGAATTTGGGCCTAAATCTGGGTCTAATCTAAGACAGAATTTGGGCCTGAATCTGGCCAGGTTTTGAGTCCAAATCATGTCAGAATATGGGGTCTAGTTTAAGAAAAATTTTAGGCCTAATTCAGGCCATAATTATAACTTCAAGTCAGGCCAAATTTTGGGCCTAAATCAGGCCGGTTTTGGGTCTGAGCCAGGCCAGAATATCAGTCCGAGTCAGGCTAGAATTACAGATTCAAGTCAGGCTAGAACAATCCAAACATATAATTCTAAACCAGATCAGATTTATGGGACAAAATTGGGCCAGAATTATATACCAAAATCAGCCCAAATAACAACTTACATTTGTTTAAATTAGATGTCAAGAAATCACTTATAATGGGCTGAAATGTAACCCAAATATTGGCTGGAAATAGACTAAAAATTCAGTCTAAATGATGGCTATAAATTGGTCAAAAGATAGTCAAGATGTTGGCTGAAAACAAGTCAATGAGTCCAAATAATAGTCCTAAATGGTGGAAAGCCAAACCTAAAATGATCTCATTAATTGGATTGAAAATCAATTCATATAGCAGGCATGAGTTTTTTAGTTAAAATGAGGGACATGAATGGCTCAAGAAACCAGTCCAAATGAGGACTGTAAAAAGGACTTCACATACTACTACATCAGTCCATACCCATCAAGGAAATAAGCACTATTAATATCAAAAGAAATGGCCCATCTTCATCATTTCTCAAATAAAAATCATAACAAGAAAATAATGATGGAGAAGAAACATGATGATGATTATTCAATGATGGCCACTTAAGCAAACAACAACAAAAATGAGCAACAACGAAACAATTTTTCTACATGTACTTGAAATAACACATTGTAGAATATAATTCAAAGAAAATAAAATCAGCCGGAATACACCTTACAACTGTTTACATACAGAATATATTTTTGGATTATGGATATTTTATAAAATAATCCATATAGAAGAAATGCTAAATTATGCATAAAACAAAAAGGGAAAGAGGTCAACATTACCTCACTTTTGATGTGATCTCTAACAAAGTAGTAGTAGTTTCAGTTCTGGCTTCTTCTGTGAGCAAATTCAAATTTTCTTCTCAACTCTTAACCCATACATTGGATATAGGTATGAGGAGTTGACAAGGATAAGAGAGAGAAGTTCAAGGATTGCTCCTTGATACATGGGAGTTAAAACAACCCCTTTTCAAATTTAAAAATCCCTTGAAGAGAAAAGGCCAAAGCCCATATATCTAACCAAAGGTTTTGGGTCAACTAATCCAACTCAACTCATTCAACAATGAGGCCTAGCCATTTCAAATCCATTATGATGGGCCAATAAAAATATATATATATATAAGGAGTGGCCCATTTCCATATAAAAAAAATCATAATCATCAAATTCATCAATTTATGAACCCAATCGAGAAATGATCACAAAGATCCAGGTGAATCTAAAGAACTACTTCTGACAGCAAAGACGAAGAGAAAGAACTTATGAATTTTATTTATTTAATTCCTGTATTTTCTTTGTAAATTTTATTGAATCAATGTCTCAATAATCAGAGGTTTTCCATTGAGGATGTAATTAACGATCGATGAGTTCTCGTGATCGGGAGTGTGATGTACCCATAAAATTGAATGTAAAACTTCCCATTAAATGGAGGGAAATTTGTATCCAATGAGTTTTAGTGCATTTCTTTATTTATGCATGAATTTATTGTGTACACATACTTGTCAAGATCTATTGTGAAGACATTTTTTTGTTGATTTTGAGTAGTATAATAAAAATGATCACTCTTTTGGTATGATGCTTGTCGAAAATGAATTATGAAGATAGTACATAGATAGTTTTTGGTGGGACATTGTTGCTATTTTTTATAGTTTTTGGTGAGACATTGTTGCTATTTTTTTAGTGTAACTTAAGTGCAGCCCCCTCAGATTAGAAGTCCTGGATCCACCCCTGTGCCCATCCAATTGGTAAGATGTAAAAATTAAACATTGAGAAATAATCATCTGTGAAATATATGCAATTCCCTTTAAAACCAGGAAATTGGCCAGCCACGACAAGCATAGAGGAATTCATGCCAAGAAACATCACCCGATCACCTAAGCTTTCCACTCGCACAAGATTCTTCTGATAATTTCCAGTACGTTTCTCCAACCCATTGGGAATTTGTAGTAAAATCGATTCGCTTTGAACGGAGTCCCAACGAAAGCTCTTCTTCACAATGAAAAGGCTTTCAGTTGCTAAGTCAGCCACCAAATAAGTTCGGTGTTGAGAGCCTTCCCTGTAGATGGCTCCTCCAGTTACACGTATGGTTTGTGTGTATGTAGTATTATTTGTTGTTGTTAATGTAGATGACTACAACATCGTCTGAAAACAGATTAATGCAGTAGAACCGGCCTTTGTGATATATGATGTCGGCAAAGCATCTATATAAACCATCTACACTATTCCAGACCTTGTCCTTCCCAGTTCTGTAAAAAGAAAATTGGGATCTTGCATCAATGATGGCGACCACAGCTGCATCATCAGACATGGCGGCCTTATGTATTAAGAACGTTTTAGATTGGATGGGTGGTGTTAAACGAGTGACTTTACAATAACTAAGGTTAGAGAGATGGGGGAGTTGCAATTGGATTCTATGGGACGGGTGGAAGCGCCATGGGTGGAAGAGTCGGATATCGAGGAGAGTGGGGTCTATAGTTATCAGCCAGCCATTGTTGAAAGAAGCGCAGCAGAGGCTGCCGCGGATCTCCGGGACCTTGATGGTGTAGATGGTGTAGATGGTGTTGTCAGAAAGGCTGAAGAAGCATCGTCCTTCTGGTCCTTCTTCTTCTGCAGATTTGCAGTTGGGATTAAAAGGCATCATCAGCCATGGCAATTGAGGGGGGCGTCTACTAATGTTCCAGTTGGAAACCCAACAGCCATGACTTGCAAACTGATCCCATTCTGATGCTGTCGCGCAGGCAGCAGAATTTAAATACCCGACCCAACAAATCTTGGGGAAGCCCCTCCCACCACTTTTCCATTGATGATGTAACTATATATAAATTTTTTTTTTGGGGGTAGAAAGAACTATACAGAAGTGATACAAGAAAGAGATGAATGACAGAAAGAGAGAATACTTTGATGACGAACCCGTTTACCACAGTCAACTTGTATATAAAGCTGACCTAGTTTCTAAATTCAAGCATTCTCAAGCAGTTGGACTTCAAATTCCATCCAACTTCAGACACCTGAAGTAAAAGAATTTGGAAAGGGCAGATTGTACCCCGGCTAATCACGGACAAGGGTGTGTCTGAGTAGTGTTTGAATTCAAATCCTTCTGGAAACTTGCAAGGAAACTAATGTAAAAAAGAAAGTCAAGTGAACTCAAGACTGCTCCCATGTTAAGGTCATAGGCCCCTACATGGCTCACCGCTCACATATATCATTCATGGGTTATACCGGGTTAGGTCCCACTCCTCCTTGAGGGAGTTTTAAATAAAGTGTATTTGATGTGACATTTTATCGGGAAAATGGAGGCTTTACTTGACTTTGATTGTATTAGTAAAGTGTCAAACGGGCCCTAATGGGCCCAAGCCCTAGTGGGTCTGGGCTGCCAATTTGTTAAGTGAAAAATTATTCTATCAACCACGTAATAGATTCTTTTTTTAGTACCTCAAAATATTACTAAATCCTAGCAATCAGATTAAGTGAGCTGAATGCTAGAAGTTGCGTAATTAATTGGAGGTCCGCACAACTTGAAAGAGTCCCAAAATCAAGTTGGTGCTAATTGGTGACACTGGGTGGAGTAGGCTTGATCATAAGAGAGGCTACGGTGTCCAATAGGCTGAAGTCTGAACCCTCTCCACAAATTTGCAACAGATATACTTAGTACATGAAATCTATAATCAAGCCAGCAATATCAGCAGGCTGTTAATTTCATTATTTGGGACCAATAGCATGCAGTTTCTTGACTTTGGGCGTTCTAGTTTGATGGGTTTGAACCACAAGACTTTTCCTACAAAAATAGGGCACTGATTCGGTTAACTGACTCGGTTAAGGAACTCATTTTGTTCTCTTTCTCCTTTTCTAAGAGTTAGAACCTCAATAAATAATAAGCTAGTTGGCTCTAAGTTTGTTCCATCAAATATCCTTATAGACACCATGATTGGATTATGTAAATCTAACAGCTGCTTAGTTTGTAATAAGGACCTGAATTGCTAAAGCAATTAAGAGGCATGTATACCATGAAAATATTGTCCTCGGAATGATGTCAAATAAAATAAAAATCCAATCCTCGGAGATTTATCATCGGAGAAGAGTTGAGAAGTAGTCCTATCCTCCATATTGAAAATACCATTATCTGTACATCCAATCGGTAAGCGGTCAAAATTATAAGGTGAGAAATAATCATCTGTTAAATATATGCAATTTTCTTTAAAACCTGAGAATTGGCTAGCCATGACAAGCATAGAGGAAACATATGGTTGTGGGAATTTCGAGTAGAACCGCTTCGCTTTGAAAGGAGTCACAACGAATGTTCCTCCTAACAATGAAAAGGCTTTCACTTGCCGAGTCAGCCACCAAATAAGTTTTGTAAAGAAAGCCCCGACGGCCTTTCCTGTAGATGATTGTTAATGTAGATGACTACAACATCATCTGAAACAAGATCAATGCAGTAGAACCGCCCTTTGAGATAGATGATCACCTTACTTGCAAATTGATCCCATTCTGATGCTGTCCTGCAGGCCACACACAAATTAAAGATCCAACCCAACACGTCTTGGGGAAGACCCTCCGGCCACTTGTCGAATGAATTCAATGTAATCCTCTTCTTATTTATCAACTTTGACTCAATTGAATTCATTCCAAATCTCAACCGTTGGATCATCACTAATCTCAGGATATTTGCACAAAAACATACACCATTTGATATTATTTTTTGGATTCTGTGGGCTCCAAACACAATATCCAAACCATTAAATATCTTTGGAAGGTTGAACACAGCTGTGGGGTCAAAATTCAAAGCTTGAGACTTTGTGGGTTTAAAGAAATTTGTGAAAAACTTTCAAATATTAATTTAAGAAAGTCTATTTAAAATAAATCCTTGCTTTAGTAAACAGTACTCCTTTTGATTTTAACCTTTTTTTTATTGCTCTATTCTGATGGTCTATCAACAAATGAGCTGGGATACCAGTAAAGCCTTAGTAAAGGAAATTTATAATCAAGCCAATGATATCAAAGGAGCCAATGATAACAGCGGGCTACTAATTTCATTATTTGGTACTACTGCCAATAGCTTCAAGTTTCTTAACTTCTTTTTTTTTGGCGCTTAGAGGTAAATATTGTATTAAAGAGGAAGAAAGTCCACTTAGGTAGCTGAAAGTAAAAAAGGCCAATTGGGCTAGGCATAGAAGTGGCGTTGATACTTAAGCCCAAAATAATTGAACAAGTTAGTAACAATACCCCTTTAACTTAGTAGATATTCAATGATTAATATCAAAAAAGCACCAACATGTAGAGCTTTCCAACATCTTCCTATCTAATAAATAAACACTAACATGAGCATTTATTGAAAACCCAATTTGGAGAAGCATAATCTCAAATCAACCTTGATCTCAGAGAAAAAGAAAAAGGAAAGAATAAACACAAGATGAAAGGCTTGTTTTACAAACAGAATTAACTCATTAAATCATCTTTCTGTGACTTCAAAATTATAGTTCGCACATGTAACAAGATATAAATTAAGTGTAACTCATTCAAATAAAGAAAGAAAAAATCAGGTATTGTGATGCTAATTAGAAACAAGCAACTTCGGTACTAGTAAAATTCTAGACTACTTCTAATTATCAGATATAGCTTGACCCTTTTTCCACTACAGGAGGGTTGTAATTCATATAGGCGGTGAAAAAGGAGGATGTGCTCTATCTGGGAACAGTGGAGAGATAGCCTTATCCTTCATATTGAAAACACCATTATCCGCCCATCCAATTGGTAAGCTGTCAAAATAAGTTTGTACTAAAAAATCATTCGTGAAATATATGCAATTCTCTTTAAAACCTGAGAATTGGCTAGCCATCACGAGCATAGAGGAATTCTGGCCAAGGAACATCACCCGATCACCTAAGCTTTCTACTCGCACCGGATTATTCTTATACTTTCTCTTTCTCTTTCTCGTATTCTCCTCCAACCCAAGCTCATAAACCTCAAAAGCACATGTCTTTGGAATTTCCAGTAGAACCGCTTCTCTTTGAACTGAGTGCCAACGAATCCTCCTCTTAACAATGAAAAGGCTTTCACTTGCAGAGTCAGCCACCAAATAAGTTTTGTCACGAAATGCCCAACGGCCTTCCCCGTACATGGCTCCTCGAGTTACACGTATAATTTGTGTGTATGTAGTATTGTTGTTATTAATGTAGATGACTACAATATTGTCTGATAACATATTGATGCAGTAGAACCAGCCTCTGTGATATATGATGTCGGCAAAGCATTTATATAAACCATCTACACTATTCCAGACCTTGTCCTTCCCAGTTCTGCAAAAATAAAATTTGAATCTTGCATCAATGATGGCGACCACAGCTGCATCATCAGACATGGCAGCCTTGCGTATTAGAAGAGTTTTAAATTGACTGCAGGGTATTTCACGGAAAACGTGAACAGAATTATTGGTAGAGAGATTGGGGAGTTGCAATTGGATTCTATGGGATGGGTGGAAGCGCCATGGGTGGAAGAGACGGATATCGAGGAGATTGGGGTCTATGGTCATCAACCAGCCATTGTTGAAAGAAGCGCAGCAGAGCCTGCCGCGGATCTCCGGCACCTTGATGGTGTAGATGGTGTGGTCAGAGAGGCTGAAGAAGCATCGGCCTTCTGGTCCTTCTTCTTCTGCAGATTTGCAATTGGGATTAGAAGGCATCATCAGCCATGGCAATTGAGGGGGGCGTCTACTTGTGTTCCACTTGAAGACCGAGAGCCATGATTTGCAGGCTGATCCCATTCTGATGCTGTCACGCAGGCCACAGAAGTTCAAGATCTGATCCAACACATTTTCGGGAAGCCCCTCCGACCACTTGATGGATGAATTCAATGCAATCCTCTTCCTATCCATCAAATTCAACTCAATTCAATCCAATGTTGGAACTATACAGATGCAGTGCAAGAGAGAGAAGCAAGTTTGTTTAAAAGAAAACAAATCTGTCTACCACAGTCGACCTCTATATAAATCTGACGCAGTTTCTATATTCAAGAGAATTCCTGTAGTAGTTGGAATTCAATTCCATACCGCCAGTATAAATTAGGAAAGTGGAAATGTTTAAGGAATAGAAATCCTGTCATTGTGTGACTGTTTGTTTAGAAGAATTCCTGACAGGATTTCCACTTGTCTAGGCTTTTATAATCCTGTCAGGAATTCCCTTAATATGTGGGATTTTTGGAAATCCGTTGATTCCCAGAAACATCAAAACTGGGGTTTTGGGGGTAACCATGAAAGAGATGAGCTCTGGATTGAAGGTGTGGTGAGAAAAATGACAACCATGAGGAATAGGTTTTAAATGTGTGGGTTTTTGTTGTTGGGTGGTGGGACAATAGAAGGTTAATTGTGGATTGAATGATTCTTTTAGAATACTACATGCCCGCGTCCAATGCGCTCAATAAGAAAAAAATTTATTTTTAAGGGGTCCTTACTAAAAAAAAAAAAAAAAGGGATAAAATATCGCTATACCTCCAAAAGCATCTTCAAATACTTGTAATGCCCAAAATCATTTTATACAGTAGACTTCATTTATTTCCAGACCAAATTGCCCTTCACTTTATCTCTTGTGATATCAAAACTCGACCATATTCACGCATTGAAGTTTTTTGTGGCTCATTATTTTTATTTCAACTCTCAAACCCGCTAATTTTATCTTAACATCTTGAATAGCTAATATTTATTTTAGATTTATACTCAAAAGCGAGAAACATAAAGAAAAGCATCATCAACTTTGTAGTTATTCCTTCGTAGACTTTAGTAAAAGTAAGATTACAAATAGGGAATGGAGAAGAGCACAATTCTTTGTATATTTTTTTTAAATAAAATGGTTGGGCTCAATAGATTATAGTAATAGAAGGGTCATCGTAAGTACATTCACTATTGAACAGACTCACAATGGAACTTTTCATGATAGGTAGAGGCACCACAGCTTATTTGAATGTGATATAAGCAAGTACATTTTGGTTGAGCTTGGGCCTTTCTTCTTCAAAGGGGTGGTCCATATGGTTTGTGGCAGTGGGTCCTTCCACTAGGTGCATCATATGAATGATAGGTTCAGGGACCTGGTTTGCCCCACTAATAACAGGGAAAGGGCATCCTCTTGCTCACAATGAGATTGAAGAGAAGAATTGATAATCGTCCCTCTTCATTTACCCACTTTCACCATACATATATCAGTTGTTACTAGCATGAAGGACCCGTGCAATACATAAGTTAAGTCTGATGTAACCTGAATATATAATAATGTTAATGTCCTGATACAACTGACCAACGAGGGAGAAACAAGTTACAGACATTCTATGAGAACCAAATATTATGATATTAGGTAGATTTTCACCCTTGATTTTTGGTGGTCGAACATCACATTATATAAATACACAATTTCTTTTTGTTTGTTGCAGACATATTGTGCCAGGAAGAAGACATCATCAACATTAATTTCATAACAGGTCTATCCAGGGCTAAACACAATACTTATACACCCTTACTCCAGTGAAACAAATTAAACAAAAGACCAATTAGAAAAATGTGCATTCTCAACCAAACAAAAAAAAAAAAAAAAGAAAAAGGAAAAGAATAGTAAAAATAGTAAATTGCTTTCCAAATTCTTTTTTTTTTTTCCCAAAAATAAAAACAATACCAGCTGAATGTAAGAGTCGATATGTTTAACAGCAGTTTACCAGTGCATTTACCACTTTATACAGATGCAATTGTGAGAAACACATTTGGTTAATGAAAACAAATAAAAACATGACAGAGAAGTTTGCTTGTGATTTTTTTTTTGAATGGTAATTATGAATGTGATATGAATTCTTACATTGCAGGCAGAAAAGGGACATACCCAACATTCCAGGTGAATGCCTCTCCTCTGACACAATATCAACATCTTGTCTACTATCTAAGCAAGAGATTCAAAGATCATGCTACAAGGTACTCTCTCCTTGACAAAACCTTTCTCAGCTCTTCTTCTGGCCGCTCATAGGTTTTCATGAACTAGCTGAAGCTTATACATCACCTTGAGAATTGTTTCCCCTGATTCCTAGGAGGGACGCCCTTTTGGCTTAGAGAATAGATAAGTGGCAGATAGTGTAAAAACTCAGGAAAAAATCAAACTGATTACCCAAATCTAGTTAGACTTCCTCAACCAACTGCAATATAGATAGGAGCTTGTATGGAACAGCCTTCTGCATAAGGTTCACAATGGTGAACTAAGGTAGAGTAGATCAATGATCGTGCAGTCAACCAGTTTACAATAGAAAGAAGATTTAATCCTAGAACCCATAGTTGTCCTCTCTAATAGATAAATGTGTAGTAGAAAGCGAAGCTACTCGGCTGGACTAGGTTGTAGTCCCAAATAGATCGATCAAGTGATTCCTCACCAAAGTACCAGTTTGAGTCCTTATTTTGTTTTCCTTGGTGATGGATGATTTAATTACATAAATCCATAATATAGTTCCTTGGTAAAAGTAAACCTTAAACAATGCCGTGCTAATTAGTTCAACAAGAAAGTAAAAATAACCTTAAAACTTTGAAGAAAGGTTTGTGAGACAAAACAAGTGCACTATTAGCATAACAAAGATCAAGTTTGAGAATCATGAGATGCGCATGGAAAGGGGGTGTCTCATCTCATGTAGTCAGCCAAGGATCAATTCTTGGGCACATAGGTTATCCCACAAGTACCATACCAGCGACCCAATCAAGGCAAACAAAAAAAAAGAGGGGGGAGACCAAGTTTGGATCTGTGGGTTCAGTGGATTTGAGTTGAAGGCATCATGAACATGGATTACATTATAGAGATGATCCATAAAGAAGAAGGACCATCCCACATCATTAATAGAGGCCCAGCTTGGGTGTTATTTCCTAGGGCACAGACATCCCTCATATGGAACATATGATCCAAAGTTCTGGATGTGTATGGAGCTAAATCTCTACTTAATTTCTCTTATTTTCTTATCTATTGTTTTTGTTTCTCTTACGGAAAACTCAAAAGACTTCAAAGGGGTTGCTTTTAGGGTCCTCCAAGTGTCAAAGCAAGTTGATGATGCAAGTACCGAGAAAAGAGCCATCAAATGTTAACAATTTTTAATTCTGTAGCCATCCACTTAGATTTTTCTTGACACAATATATAAAACAGAGTTACAACTTGTACAGGCAATTTATAATCAAGTTAACAACATCAGCAACCTACAACTCTATCTATGTATAGGGACGACTGGGAATAGCTTGAAGTTTCTTGACATGAGCGCTGCAGTTTGATGGGTTTGAACCATAAATTTTATCCTTAGTCAAGCACATGGACCATTGACTTAGTTAAGGAACTATTTTTTAGAGTAAAATCATCAATAACTCATAAGCCGGTCAGCTCCAAGTTTAATTCCATCAAACATCTTGAAAGACATCATGATTGAACTATGTAGATCATATCCAAGTTATACTACAAAGAACCCGGTGTAAGGATGATGTTTTCTTCATTTTCAGCGTCAGGGAGAAGATAAATTGAAGCATGCTTACTTTCGAATACGGAGCTGAATTGCAAAAATCAGAGGCATGCGTACCATGAAAATCATATCATCCGCATGATCTCATAAAAAAATATCTATCAATAATTAAAAGAAGAACAAAGAAAGGCCCTATAATGATAGAAAAGATGCATTCTCATGGTTGTAAACTAATGTTTATGGTTAATTTCGTGCATAGGTAGCTATTTATCCCACATTCCCCTCATTTGCTACTAATAAATCCAAATATATAATGATATGTTAGAAAGTGCACATTGAAAAGAAATTTCAAACAGAAAAATAAACGGCTGAAAGGGTAGTTAAAAATAAAAAGAGACTAATTAGGCAAAACGCATGGAAGGGAGTAGATACTTTAAGCCCAAAAGTAAAGGATTAGTAACAATACCTATTAAAGTTCACATATATTCTATGATGAATCTCACAGAAGCATGAGCTTGCCCAACATCTTCCTTTCAACTTTCCAAACCTCCAAGTAACTTCAACAGTTGTCTGGTCAAATTAATAATGATACTAACAGTAGCAGTAATATGCAAACAACCAAAAATAATTAGACAATGACAGAGCATTTGTTGAAATTATTAACAACTTAAGATGGTGAGAACTTCCAAGCATAATGTCATATACAACAACGAAGGATTAAACAGAGAAAAGTGCTACATAGACAGAATTAACTCACTAGATCATCTTCTCTGACTCGAGAATGAGTGTTTGCAAATAGAACAAGACATTAATTACTCATAATCATTCAAACAAGTGCTGCTAATTGGAAACACGCAGTTTGCAATTCTCCAATCCTGATAAGTATGGACTGCTTCCTCCTGATGATGAAATCTGGTTTGCACTTATCCTATTACACTAGGGGAGGGGGTGTAATCCATATAGGCGGCGAAAAGGAAGGATAAGCTCTGTTCAGAAAGAGCGGACGAATTGTCCTATCCTCCATATTGAAAATGCCCATGTCTGCATTTGCACTTGGTAATTTATATTCATATAAGTTCTGTGGTCCCCAATCGTGTGTGAAATATATGCAATTCCCTTCGAGACCTGAAAATTGACTCGCCATGACAAGCATAGAGGAATTCAGGCCAAGGAACATCACCCGGTCGCCTAAGCTTTCCACCTCCACAGACTTTCCCTCACCTTCCTGTAACTCAAGTTCATGAACTTGAAAATCGTATGTAGTATAAATATAAGTTGCTCCTCCATCAAAGTCAACTTGAGCAAGCCTCCTTACTATAAAAAGCCTCTCACTTGCCAAGTCCGGCACCAAGTAAGTCCGGTGATGAATTATAGTTCTCATTTCACTCTGCAGTGGAGTGGCTTTCCTGGAGATGAACTTCACTCCTCCCGTGAGGATTTCTACATATGGATTTGTGGTGTTGATGTTCAGGACTCCGATTGCTCCGTCCCAACGTACTGTATAGAACTGCCCCTTATAATATATGATGTCGCGATATACTTGCTGAGAAGCATCTATAAGGGTCCAGATCATGTCCTCCCCTGTTCTGTAAAATGCAAATTTGCGTGATGAATTGATTACGGCTACTACCGTTGCATCATTAGACATGGCGGCCTTGATTATTGTGGGTTTAGAAAGTTCAGAATCAAAATCAGGGCTTATATCAAAAACATTGGAGATGGAGAATCGAGGGAGATTCAAATAGATTCGACGCCAGGGGTGAAAGAGTTGGACCTCCAGATTACGGTCGATGATCATCAACCACCCACCACTGTTGCTGAATGATCCACAGCAGCTCTTGCCGCGGATATGAGGGATCTTGATGTCGTGGTAGAACGTGTTGTTGGAGAGGCTGAAGAGGCATAGGCCCTCTTCTTCTCCTTCTTCTTCAGATTTGCAATTGGGATTGGAAGGCATCATCAGCCATGGCAGTTGAGGGCGTCTGATCATGTTGAGGTTAGAAATCCTATGCCATGACTTGCAAACGAATCCCACTCGAATGCTGTCGAGAAAGCTGCATAGATTCAAGATCCGATCGAAGACATCTTGAGGAAGCCCTTCTGACCACTGATTCATTGTATTTGTGGGTATAAGAGATGGAAATTGAAGATGTAAGAAAGCATGAGAGAGAGGGCTGGAATTGGATTTGTATTGTACTGCCGATAGAAGAGCTGATGTCACAACGCACAACACTTGCTTGGTAGGCACAGAATGTTCACCCTGCCGTTGAATTGATCAGGTGTCAGAATCCATATCGTTATTAATAACTGGCAAGGGGGGATATACTAGTACTCCCCAATGTCTAGATTAAAGGGTGGATTCCTGAGTACATGTGAATCTTACATTCTTGAGATGAGTATACCAATCCATTCAGGACAGTTTTGACTAGAGTGAAGTTTGATCACGCTTGTTTCGGTATTTATTTTGATCAATTTAGATTTTTACTAAGTAACGCATATTATCAAGCCTCGTCAATTTTATCATGAGCCCGAGCATCGATCAAGGCTCCTCGTTCCCATAAAGACCAATAGTCTCTTGGCTAGGCCACAACCCATTGGAAAAAAATCTTTTGACTCTTTAGTGAGGCCTATTTACTAAAAGCTTCAATTGCTAAAAGTCCATGGCCCTACTTCTAGGAGCATTTTCCAAAGCTATTTTTTGTGCGATATTTTAGGGTTGTGCGATATTACACGCATTGTATTGTGCGATATATTAGAGTTGTGAAATTCGATATTGCATGTATCACCATGTGTGATATCCTAGGATTGTACGATATTGTACCGTTATTATATGAACATCTTTGCAGAAATTATTTAAACTTCAACTGTTATGGGCAAATATGAGGTTTAAGAGTAGTCATACAGTCAAAATCCCTATTTATAAAGTTTATTAAGTAGCTCGTTTGTTGATTGGTTACTAAAAAGCTTATTTTATGTAAGCGGTTATAGAAAAATTTGTTCCATCTTATGTCTCTCCAAAGTCATGTCTAAGGGGTGTTAAAATATGAGGTATTCATGAGATTCATTGTCATGTGCATCAAAGTAGTTCTTACATTGAGTGTCTGGGAGGAAATGAACAATAGAACTATTAGATCAAGATTGATAATATTTAAATAAATATTAAAGGATTACGCAGATGGTTTGGATATGTCCAATGCACCACAATCATTATTGTTCGATATTAACAAGGACATTTTGATTGGGCTTTGACTTTCTTGCTTTAAAAGGGTGGTCCATATAATTTGTGGCGATGGGTCCCTCTGCTGCCACCAATTGAAGGGTCCTGTTTCTCTTTGCATGGACCGAGTCACATCTGAAATTCGGCATATGCAGGTGGACAGATACACCCTAGTTGTTGACACATGATGCGTGTTAAATGATTTATTAATTCAATTGAAATCTATGAATGAATTCCGATAATCTTTTTTTTAATTCAAAATCATTCCCTTCTATACTTAAAAAAATTGCATTCCTACCTAATCATTAATAGAGATTGCATTCGTTAGTTTGTTCTGGACCCATTATAAAAATTGAAGAGGATGAAAGTGTGCATGTATGAGTAACAAACATGCTCCAATTTATTTCTATGTTCGACACTGTGGCCCAATCCATAGATTGGAAGAATAACAATGAATTCCCTCTTTTTCGTTTGTTAGAAAAGAAATACAAAGGTTGAGTTTTTATTATACCCCGGCCAAGGGGGCTGGGTGGGTCCACATACGTGGGAAAAAGAAGCTCACACGCACGTGGAAAAGGCCCCAGACACACGAAATATGAAATATCTAAACTTCGAACCTTGGACAGTTAGGTGATAACCACCACTCCTTACCATGCGGGTAAAGAGTCGTTCTCGAAAAAAAAAACCGGTTGAGAAAAAATTTAACGCTCCAGATTTTGTTTTAAACCAAGTTATCAAAGTAATCAGGCCAAGATGATACTGTTGCATGACAGCCAATATTGATGGGGCTCACCAACCAAGCTATGAAGAGAGTTCTTCCAGCCACAGGATCACCATCTTTCCATTCATCACTATCATTATTTGACTCTATTGGGCTTTGTTGGGAAGGGAGTGATACTTCAATCCTTGCTCACTCAAGCCACCAGATAAAATACATATAATCAGAAGCATGTTGCCTCCCTCAATCTGAAAAATGAGCCATCGATTCACATCACAATTCACAAGGATATACTACTAATCCTGGTTTTTGTTGAAGCAGAATTTCACCACACTCAAATGAACCCTCCTGTAGTGAAAGAAAAATGGCCTCCTAATGGAGCAATCCGTTTACACACATTACAAGCCTATAATTACTAAGCTTTATCCAAATCCAAGAAGAAAAAAAAGAGGGGGTTTATTTGAAAATACAATTATTAGAATTCATCCATTCACCAAAGAGAAATGTTATACAGCAGTGGCTGATGGAAGCAGAACAGACCAACCCGGTGGCCTAATCTAACATCTACACAACACTGAGTGCTTGAACTTGACTACTGTAATGCACAACAGTAGTAGAGACTATACAAATATTTGCAGAATTACAGTTTCGGCATAACCATTGTACTGGGCAAGAGGATGGATAGCATCTGCCCTCGCAAATGCAAGGAACTCCTGAAATGATCCAGAAAAAGAAGTCTTGAGATGATAAGATGCCCAAAGAACAAAGCCGTAACCATAAAGATAGTAAGAAGCGACAGGAATTGATACTAAAGACACATTACCACAAAACTAATACATTACAATGCACCATGTAAAAATCAAAACAGAGCAAAGAAATATAAGTATGATAAAAATGCATCTATGTATTTTGCATCAATAGTGTTAATGTCGTGATACAACTGACCAACAAGGGAGAAACAAGTTACGGACATTCTATGAGAACCAAACATTATGATATTAATTAGATTTTCACCCTTGATTTTTGGTGGTCAAACATCACATTAGATAAAAGAACAATTTCTTTTTGTTCGTTGCAGATATATTGTGCCAGGGAGAAGACATTATCAACATTAATTTCATAACAGGTATATCCTGGGCTAAACACAATACACCCCTACCCCCAGCAAAACAAATTAAACAAAAGACCAATTAGAAAAATGCGCATTCATCCAAACAAAATTTAAAAAAAATAGTTGCTGTCCAAGTTCTTTTTTTTCCCAAAAATAAAAACAATACCAGCTGAATGTA
This sequence comes from Umbellularia californica, assembly GCA_028538565.1. Lineage (NCBI taxonomy): Eukaryota > Viridiplantae > Streptophyta > Magnoliopsida > Laurales > Lauraceae > Umbellularia > Umbellularia californica. Next base: position 78,903,098 of record JAPQWN010000006.1, on the reverse strand, counting down.
AGAGTTGATATGTTTTAACAACAGTTTACCTTGTGAGAAACACATTTAATTAATGTGAACAAATAAAAACATGACAGAGAAGTTTGATTGTGGATTTTTACCCTTTTTTTTAATGGTAATTACGAATGTGATATCAATTCTTACATTGCAGGCAGCAAGGGGACATACCCAACATTGCAGGTGAATACTTCTCCTCTGACACAATATCAACATTTTGTCTCCTATTAACAATCCAAGCATTTACAGAAAAAAAAAACTATCATCATGATACAAGGTACTCTCTCCTTGACGAAGTCTTTCCCAGCTCTTCTTCGGGCCGCTCATAGATTATCATGAACTAGCTGGAGCTTATACATTACCTTGAGAGTTTTTTTCCCCTGACTTCTGGGAGGGACAGCCTTTTGGCTTAGAGAATAGGTAAGTGTAAACACTCAGGAAAAAATCAAACTGATTACCCAAATCTAGTTAGACTTCCTCAACCAACTGCAATATAGATAGATAGGAGCTTTTACGGAACGACCTTCTGCATAAGGTTCACAATGGTGAACTAAGGTAGAGTAGATCGATGATCATGTAGTCAACCAGTTTACTATGGAAAGAAGGCTTAATCCTATAACCCTTAGTTGTCCTCTTTTATAGATAAATGTGCAGTAGAAAGCGAAGCTACACACTTGACAAGGTTGCAGTCCCAAATAGATCAAGATCAAGTGTTCCACACCCAAGTACCAATTTGAGTCCTCATTTTGTTTTCCTTGTTCATGGATGATTTAATTAAATAAACCCATAATAAAGTTCCTTGGTAAAAGTTAACCTTAAACAATGTTGTGCTAATTAGTCGAACAAGAAAGTAAAAATAACCTTAAAACCTATGATGCCCGGATACGGACACGGGTACGGATACGAGACACGGGAGCGAGCGTCCGATTCGTCAACTTCAAAATTTTAGGATACGGATACGGGTACAGCATTCCTAGAAATATATAAATATAAGTATTTGGTTAGGGATTTATTTTAGGTGGAATGCTTATTTTATCTCAATTTAGAGCTCAAATATTACAAGGCCCACTATTTGTTTCAAATTTTCAATGAGGTGGGCCTCACAATACAATATCTCAGCATAGAAAAAGAGAAAAAAAGAAAAATGGGCAGAGTGACTAATTGGATCAGTAGCCCAACATTAAAAAGAGAAGAAAGGAAAAATGGGCTGAGTGGCTGATGGGCTCAGTAGCCCAACATTAAAAAAAGAAAGAAACAAAACAGGCCCAACGGGCCCATACTCGTTTATAAGAGCGATGGGTTCTTTTCTCCCTTTTCGTTGGCATCTCTAGGGCACGAACAAATGAGAAAAAAAAAAAAAACACGAAGAAAGAAGAAGAAGCAAGAAAGAAAGAAAGAAAAAAGAAAGGAGGAAGAAGAAGAGGAGGAATACCTGGCACGTGGAGGTCGAAGCAGTAGTAGTAGTCGAAGCAGCAGCAGTCGAAGTATGAATGGAAAGTAGTCGAAGCAGTCAAAGCAGGAGCCCCAGTCGAAGCAGGTGGGTCTCCTCCTCCTCTCCTCCTCCTTCTTTTTAGTTTTCCCTTTTGATCAAACTAAGAGAGAGACAGAAATTGGCCGAAATGGAAAATCTGCCGAAATATTGGGCGAAAAATAACACAAGCCGTATCCTGAAATTGGCCCCCCGTATCCCAGCCGTATCTTGCCGTATCCCGTACCGGTATCCATATCGGACCGTATCGGTACGGGTACCACAAGTAATTTGCAGTATCCGGGTATCATAGCTTAAAACTTTGGAGAAAGATTTGTGAGACAAAGCAGGTGCAATATTAGCATAACAAAGATCAAGTTTGAGAATAATGAGATGGCATGGAAAGGGGGCGTCTCTTCTCATGTAGTCAGCCAAGGATCGATCCTTAGGTGCGTAGGTAATCCCACAAGTACTGTACATCAACCCAATCAAGGCAAACAAAACAAAAACAAAAAAAGGAGACCTAGTTTGGATCTGTGAGTTTAGTGGATTTGAGTTGAGGGCATCATGAACATGGATTACATTACAGAGATGAGCAATAAAGAAGAATAGAAGATGGACCATCCCACAGCATTAAGATAGGCCCAGCTTAGGTGTTATTTCCTAGGGCACAGACATCCCCTTGTACGGAACATATGATCCAAAGTTCTGGATGTGTATGGACCTAAATTTCCCCTTGATTTCTATTATTTTCTTATCTATTGGTTTTGTTTCTCTTAGAAAACTCAAAAAGACTTCAAAGGGGTTGCTTTCAGGGTCCTCCTCTGATTAGGATTCTTTATAGGTAGTGCAAAAATCTAAGCGTCTAGGGTTTCTACCATCCCAGTTTACAAACATATCAAGAGAAACCATTATTAATAGCTACATGAGGTGGATTTCCACTCCCTACGACCAACCAACGTGAACTTTGATGGAAGTGCAGTTGGTAATATGTATTAAGCAGAAGTGGGGAACTACAAGGAACAATGCATTCACGACTATTTTATCCTTGTCAGAACCAATTGGTCCTTGTTCATCAATCATGTGCAGAAGTTAGCTCTAACAGGTCTTCATAATTCTTATTCTTTTCAGAACATTAGCACTTGCATGTGTGAAGAAAATCTTAACCAACAAATGTTAATATTCCACAAAACCTGTTTCACATTATTAAACATAAAGTAGTAGGTCTGAATTAAATGGCGGATAGCAATTCAACTTGACCAAGTCTCATGAATGCTCTTTTCTCTTCATGATTTATTTTAATTAAAAAAATATATTTTTTTCCTGCAATTTTCTTACCTCAAATTATCTCTAATGTAAGTTCTAAGGAGGAAAAAAACAACTAGATGATGTGAGGCACGTAATCTTACCCCTTTTGTTGAAATCCAAAAAACCTCCTTCAACCTTCTTCAATCTTCTTGGCATGGTGTTTGGGTCCTTAAGATCTACACATTGAGGAATAAATGAGAATAAATGGGATAAAAGTGGAGAAAATGGGGAAGAAACAGTAAAATCTTACCAAAGCCCCCTTTGAAAATCGGGATGAAATGGAAAAATCTTACCAAAACCTTCTTTGAAAATGGGTAAGAAATGATGAAATACACCTCCTTCAACCAACATCGTTTTAGGCTCTAGAAAAGAGGAAGAAATGGGGAAAGAAAGGGCAATAATAACAGTAAACGAAAAGAGTAAGTGTAAAAAGGGAAAGAAGAAGGGTTTTAAACTCTTTTGCACATTTCAAACTCGACTCGAGTAAGTCAAATGTGCAGTGACATTAGACTCAGCCGATATTTGAAACACTAATACAATGATTAATCATAGATCCAAAACCAGGAGTATCATGTATTGACATCGTGACTTACACATTTTATTTTAAGACCATACAAATATCTTAATTATCCCACACCAACCAACATTAGATCCATTATAATAGTTCAACACAAAAATGTTAATCTATGAAAAAAAACTAATAATTGCTTTCCATGTACAATTTGTAAAGAACAGTCCAAATGTCAAAACAAGTTCATAATGCAAGTACCAAGAAAAGAGGCATCAAATCTTAACGATTGTTAATTGTATAGCCATCCACTTCGATTTTTCTGGGCACAATTTATTAAACAAAGTTACAACTTGTACAAGCAATTTATAATCAAGTTAACAACATCAGCAACCTACAACTTTAACCATATGCGATTACTTGCAATAGCTTGAAGTTTCTTGACATGAGCGTTGAAGTTTGATGGGTTTGAGCCACAGACCTTATCCTTAGTCAAGCACATAGCGCATCGACTCAGTTTAGGAACTATTTTTTTCTTTTTTTTCTTTTTTTAGAGTAAAATCATCAATAACTCAGAAACTGGTCAGCTCCAAGTTTAATTCCCTCAAATATCTTGATAGACATCATGATTGGGCTATGTAGATCATATCCGAGTTATACTACAGAGAACCCAACGTAAGGGTAATATTTTTCTTCATTTTTTAGCACCAGGGAGGAGATAAATTGCAGCATACTTACTTTTGAATAAGGAGCTGAACTGAAAAAGTAAGACGCATGTGTACCATGAAAATCATGTCATCCGCATGATCTCAAATAAAATATATATATAACAAATTAAAATAAGAACAAAGAAAGACCTTATAATGATAGAAAAGATGTATTTTCATGGTTGTAAACTAATGTTTATGCTTAATTCCGTGCATAGGTAGCTATTTCTTCCAGCTTCCCCTCATTTACGGCTGAAAGGCTAGTTAAGAATATAAAAACAAGACCAATTAGGCTAAACATATGGGAGTAGATATTTTAAGCCCAAAAGAAGTAAAGGATTAGTAACAATACCTATTAAACTTCATATATATTCTATGATGTTGTCTCACAGAAGCATGAGCTTGGCCAACATCTTCCCTTCGAATTTCCAAACTGTCATATAACTTCAACGGTTGTCTGTTCAAATTAATAATGATAATAACAATAGTAGTAATATGAAAACAACCAAAAATAATTAAACAATAACAGAGCATTCATTGAAAACATTAACAACTTGAGATGGTGAGAACTTCCAAGCATAATGTCATACCAACCGTAATTTCAGGAAGAAAAAAAAAACAATGAAGGATAAAACGGAGAAGAATGCTACATAAATAGAATTAAGTCATTAAATCGTCTTCTTTCACTCGAGAATGAGTGTTTGCTAATGGAACAAGACATAAATTACTGATAATCATTCAAATTAGTGCTGCTAATTGGAAACATGAAGCTTCTGATTCTCACATCCTAATAAGCACGGACTGCTTCCGAAGCCTCCTCATGATGAAATAAGGTTTGGACTTACCCTAATCCACTAGGGGAGGGGGTGTAATCCATATAGGTGGTGAAAAGGAAGGATGATCTCTGTTTGGAAAGAGTGGAAGAATTGTCCTATCCTCCATGTTGAAAATGCCCATGTCTGTTGAACAGTATAATTTATGCAGTCCCCAATCGTGTGTGAAATATATGCAATTCCCTTTAAAACCCGAAAACTGGCTTGCCATGACAATCATAGAGGAATTCAGGCCAAGGAACATCACCCGGTCACCTAAGCTTTCCACCTCTACAAAATTTTCCTTGTAACTCCCCGTACTTTCCTCTAATCCAAGCTCAAAAACTAGAAAATCATATGTAGTGTAATCTTGAGCAAGCCTCCTGATTATAAAAATTCTCTCACTTGCCAAGTCTGGCACCAAATAAGTTTGGTGATGAACTTGACTTCTTACTTCAAGCTTTGGTATTGCTTTCTTGGAGATGAAATTGACTTCTCCTATTAGGATTTCTACATATGGATTTTCGGCGTTGATGCGGACAACTCCAATTTCTCCCTTCCAACTAACTACGTAAAACTGACGATTGTGATAAATGATGTCACAAAATCCATGAAGAGATATACGAGTCCAGATCTTGTCCTTCCCTCTTCTGCAAAACACAATATTAAGCCATGTATCGAGCACTGCAACCACAGCTGCATCATCAGATATGGCTGCTTTGAGTATTGTGGTTTTAGGAGGATCAAAATCGGGGCTTATTTTAGAAACATTGGAGAAGCAAGGGAGTTTGAAATGGATTCTATGCCATGGGTGAAAGAGTTCGACCTCCAGATTTTGGTCGATGGTCATCAACCACCCACCACTGTTGTTGAAAGATGCACAGCACTTCTTGCCGCGGACCTGCGGGATTTTGATGCCGTAGTAGATGGTGTCATCGGAGAGGCTGTAGAAGCATCGTCCCTGTTCTCCTTCTTCTTTAGCAGATCTACAATTGGGATTGGAAGGCATCATCAGCCATGGCAGTTGAGGGCGATTGCTTATGTTGAGCTTAGAAACCCTATGCCATGACTTGCAAACTAATCCAACTCGAATGCTGTCGCGCAAGCTGCACAGATTCAAGATCTGATCGAAGACATCTTGAGGAAGCCATTCTTCTGACCACTTATCCATTGTGGGTAGTGTGATAAAAGAGAGAAATTGAAAGTAGAAACATGAGAAAGAAAGGGGCGTGAGGGCTATATTTACATTGCCGAGAGGTGCCGTCCGTTTCCCTTCCAATATTTTTGACCTATGAAAGTGGGAGAGAGAGTGAATGCGTGAGGCTTCCCGTTGCGTTTTCATATCATCCCTTATTCGTGACAAGAATATATGAATCCCATCACACGAAAAATCTCAATTGCCCTTTCAAGAATTTAGGAATTTTAGTAGGATTCTTGAATGCTAAGTCCAAATGGGCTTACAAATGTGAAGGGTACAGCGTTATAAATGGTACCCTGCCGTAGCTTGCTACAAGTAGGCAGGTCTTCATGTGCGCGGGCCATAAGAGCTGGCACGCTACAGAGACTGGCAGGCTACTGCAAAGGGATGTGTAGCCCAAAGGAGGTGGAATGTGACGCCCCGGAGTCCCACATCGACTATAAAAAAGGAAAGTGAATGGGGTTATATATAGAGTTTACACCCTTACCTTGTATGAGGCATTTTGATAGGTCAAAAGCAAACCCATGAAGCCCGCGGGCCAAAGTGGGCAATATCATCATTTGTTTCTAAATATATAAAATAAATAGTATCTATAGTATATAATATCTATTGGGATTCTTACCAAAAAGTTATAAATAACTCCTCTAATTAGCAATGAATAATAAAGACTTAATATTTTGTCAAACAATAATAACCAAATATTAGGTAAGTATTTTTTATGAATATCCACATAGATCATAATATTGCCACCTACATTTGATTCTACGTTTGTCCAACATTGAGATATTTTTCATTAAAAAGAGAATTCAAGTTGCCATTCATTAGATTGATTTTTGCCAATGTAAACTTCTCAAGTTTGAGATTTTAATTAGATGGATGACCATTAACATCGTCGTCAAGTGAGATTGAGTTTCAGCCACTAGCCACAAATCTAGTTTCTTTCTATCCCCTTACTTTTATGGCTGTGGTTTCATTCAAGTGGATCCCCACATCTAGAGTTAAAGCTTGTGAATCTTGCATCAAATCACCTTCGTCATGCATCTTACGCGGTCATAGTTTAATTGGTTTGTTATAAAATCCAATGTTGAGAAAATAAAGACTGCTCCCTCTAATCATGGGGCCCTACATGGCTTACATATATGATGCATGGGCTCCACCTAATTAGAGCCCACTCTCGGAAAACCCAATGGGCACAGGCCTGAGTAGGTCCTGGTCCAGTTTCGCATATTTACAAAGGGTATTGCCTATACAGTTGCCCTTAGACTTAACATTCACCCCCCGAGCAGTAGAAGTTTAAGTATTTCCTAGAGTTGTTCATGCGATATCGCATATATCATACCATGCAATATACTTGGGCCTTGCGATGCACAACATTATTGTACAAACATCTAGACACAAAATAATTAAGCTTCAACTATTCTGAAAAAATGTCAAGCTTAAGGGCGGGTGTACAGTCAAAATCCCTATTTATAAAGGTCCTAATAAGTAGCCTTTTTGTTGTTTGGTTCCTACAAAGCTGAATTTCGCAAGTTGCAGGAAACCACCCTGCATCATGTCTTCGAAGTCCAATTAAAGGCATGTTAAAATACAAGATATTCATGTGATTCATTGTCATATGCATCCTAGTAGTTTTGTAGACAAGGAGAGTCTTAGAGGAAACGAGTAATAGAACTATTAAATCAAGATTGGTAATACTTAAATAAGTTTTAAAAAGTTATCGGTTTGAGATGGTTTGGGCATTGTCCAATGGAGGCCAACAATACTATGGTGGTGAATAACCCACTAAGGATAAGGGGTAGACCAAAGAGGACATGAATAAAGGTAATAAAATTAAATCCAAATAAATGCAACTTATCTGAGATGTCGGCTCGTATTTATCGAAATGGAGAAATAGGATTTATCCAGCCGACCCTAACATATTTGGAATAAGGCTTTGATGGTGACAATGAAATCTTAAGAACGCACTGCAATTGTTGTTGTGTGATATTAGTGAGGGCATTTTGATTGGGCATTGGCCTTTCTTCTTCAAAAGGGTGGTCCATATGGTTTGTGGTTGTGGGTCCCCCACTAGATATATGCTCTGCTGCCAGCAATTGAAGGGTCCTGATTCTCTTTGCATGGTCCAAGTCACATCTCAAAATGGGTTTATGCAGGTGGACAGATACACCCGTGTTGTGGGCACATGAAACCATGTTCAATGATTTATTAATTTAATAGAAATCTGTGGCAGAATTCCGACAGTCTTTTTTTAAGTCGAAACCATTCCCTTCTGTGCTTAAAAAATTCTCCTTTCTACCTAATACTTATTGCAGATAATGTTTGTTAGTTTGATCTGTACCCATTATAAAAATTGAATATATGAGAGACAAACATGCTCAAATTTATTTCTGTCTGACACTATGGGCCCTCAATAGATTGGTAGAATAACATAAATTCCTTCTTTTAATAACCGAGGGTGACTCCAGAACTAATTCCTAGGACCACACACGCAAACCCACCTATCTACATGCATGGGGTAAAACTATGGAAAATGCTTACTTTAAAACAGCGATTAGTAAGAGAAAAGGCTCTGGTAGAAAAAAAGAATCAACTCTCCACATCTTGTTTTAAAGCAAGTTATAATTGTAATCAAACCAAGATGATACTATTGTTGTCAAGCCCAGGCCTGAATCTGAGACGGTAATCAAAATCAGCCCAGATACAGAAGAGAGTGGCCGCAGGGAAGAGACCAATAGTTTGACGAACCAGAAAAATGTGTGCGAAAAGTCATAGGTGGGGGATCGTTACATCCCACATCGCTCATGTGAGTGTCCAAAGTGAAGGCTAAATGTGCGTGCGATGCCTTCCTAACTTGGTGTGACGCGTTTTAAAGCTTGAGGTAATATTGGATGTGCTTGGGCCAGGTCCTCTGGTCGAATAATCAACATTTACAAATTCCACAACTGTTCGATGAGAACTGAGATTTGGGCATCTTCCTCTGCATAACAGACATGGCATACAATAAAGAAGGGATACTAAGAATGGAGAGGAGCATTCTGAATGAGCCTGAATGGAGCTTAACAGTTCCAACTCCATATGTTTCCCTTGTGCGGTTTCTTAAGGCGGCTAAGTCAGACAAAGATGGAAGATATGGTTTTTATTAATTTGTAATGCTCAATAGAAATTAGTAAGTCTTGATTAACCTGCCCCCGGATGGCACAAGTTGTACTGTGATTAGAAGTAGGGTTTGGGTGTAATAGGGTTTGGAGCTGATATTATAAAAATCTTTGTGTTCTCCTTGTGTGATTGATCTCTTCTCGCATGCCTTTGATCTCAACAGTTTTCTTCTATCTGGAATTGACCTTAATGCAGTATTCCATGAGGATAACAGACTGCCCATCAATGATTGCTGCTTCTGTAGTTAATGCAGCACAATGCACTCTCAAGAAAAGTACTCTTTGGAGTGAAACGCTCAGGCACCACACAGGGTTCACTGAGACCCAGATTATGGATTGTGCGTAGCTGTTGTTGAGGTTCCATTCATCTGCAGCAGATAGTAAACTGAAGGTGGTACACAGAAAATATTCAAGTCCTGTCCGGAGTGCAGTTGCGGTACTCCCTCCTTCCAAATTACAATCTTTCACAGGAGTCTAAAAACGCCGCTGCCATCTGATTGATGTGTTTTACACAGCCACAAACAAGCGGACTTGTGAGGGTGGTGCTTTAGGTGGTTCTATTTTTTTATGGAGGCAAAAATCATCTATTTGATGATGGGTCCTGGTGTCATGAGGGGGAAGAAGTTTATGGAGTCTTAAAATTAAACAGCATGAAGTTTTAACTGCAACTTTTCCTTAATTTGATTTGATCATCTTAATTGTGATTTGTAATCAGTGAATTTCCATATTATTCTATGTTGAATTCAGATTAATAAGTTAAAAAAAATGGTTAAGTCTTACCAAAACCCCCTTTGAAAATGGGGAAGCAATGGAAAAATCTTACAAAAACCCTCTTTGAAAATGGGGAAGAAATAATGAAATAGGCCTTCTTCACCCTCCTTCAACCAACATCTTTTTAAGATTTATTCAAAGAGTGTTTGGGCTCTAGAAAAGAGGAACAAATGGGGGAAGAAAGGGCAACAATAACAGTCAAATGAAAAGAGTTGAGTGTAAAACAGGAAAGAAGGGTTTTAAACTCTTTTGCACATTTCAAACTTGACTCGAGCAAGTCGATTGTGTGGCGACACACCCTGGCTAGTCTGAATCGACTCGGACTCGGTCGATTTTTGAAACCCTGATACAATGATTAATCTAAGATCCGAAACCTGAATTAGCATGTATTAACATCATGATTTACAAATTTTATTTTAAGACTGTACAAATATCTCAATTATCCCACACTAACCAAAATTAGATCCATTGTAATAGTTCAACACAAAAATGTTTTTCTAAGAAAAGAAAAGAAAACAAGTGCTTGCTTTCCATGTACAATTTGTAAAGATAAGTCCAAATGACAAAGCAAGTTCATGATGCAAGTACCAAGAAAAGAGGCATCAAATGTTAACTACTGTTAATTCTATAGCCATCCACTTAGATTTTTCCTGACACAATATATTAACCCAAGTTACAACTTGTACAAGCAATTTATAATCAAGTTAACAACATCAGCAGCCTACAACTTTAACTATATGTGACTACTGGCAATGGCTTGAAGTTTCTTGGCATAAGCATTGAAGTTTGATGGGTTTGAACCACAAACCTTATCCTTAGTCAAGCATATAGAGCGTTGACTCAGTTGAGTAACTACTTTTTTTTTAGAGTAAAATCATCAATAACTCAGAAACTGGTCAGCTCCAAGTTTAATTCCATCAAATACCCAGATAGACATCATGATTGGACTATGTAGATCATATCCAGTGTAAGGATAATATTTTTCTTCATTTTTCAGCGCCAAGGAGAAGATAAATTTCAGCATGCTTGCTTCTGAATAAGAATCTGAATTGCAAAAGTATGAGGCATATGTACCATGAAAATCATGTCAACCGCATGATCTCAAATAAAAAATATACCTCACAAATTAAAATAAGAACAAAGAAAGACCTTATAATGATAGAAAAGATGCACTTTCATGGTTGTAAACTAATGTTTACGATTAATTTCGTGCAAATTTAGCTATTTTTCCAACTTCCTCTCATTTACCACTAATAAATCCAAATATATAATTAAAATGTTAGAAAGAGCACATTGAAAAGAAAAGGCTAGTTAAAAATAAAAAGAGACCAATCAGGCTAAATGCATAGAAGGGAGTAGATACTTTAAGTCCAAAAGAAGTAAACTTCACATATATTCTATGATGAATCTCACAGAAGCATGAGCCTGCCCAACATCTTCCTTTCAACTTTCCAAACTTCCAAATAGCTTCAACTGTTGTCTATTCAAATTAATAATGATAATAACAATAGTAGTAATATGCAAACAACCAAAAATAATTAGACAATAACAGAGCATTTGTTGAAAACATTAACAACTTGAGATGGTGAGCACTTCCAAGCATAATGTCATACCAACCGTAATTTCAGGAAAAAAGAAAAAAAAAACAATGAAGGATTAAATGGAGAAGAATGCTACCTAAACAGGATTAAGTCATTAAATCGTCTTCTATCACTCGAGAATGAGTGTTTGCTAATGGAACAAGACATAAATTACTGATAATCATTCAAATAAGTGCTGCTAATTGGAAACACGCACTTTCCAATCTCCAGTCCTGGTAAGCATGGACAGCTTCCTCCTGATGATGAAATCTGGTTTGGGCTTCCACTATTCCATCAGGGGAGGGGGTCTTATCCATATACACAGCGAAAAGGAAGGATGAGCTCCGTTCGGAAAGAGTGGAAGAAAGGTCCTATCCTCCATATTGAAAATGCCCATGTCTGCACATTCACTTGATAATCGAGAAGTCCACGGTACCCAATCATCTGTGAAATATATGCAATTCCCTTTAAACCCCGGAAATTGACTGGCCATGACAATCATAGAGGAATTTAGGCCAAGGAAGATCACCCGGTCGCCTAAGTTTTTCACCTCCACCAAAGTTTCAGTTCCCGTAGTTTCCTCTATAGCAAGCTCATAAACTTGAAAATCACATGTGCTATGAATCCTCTTCAATCTATAAATCCTCATCCTCTTGATTATAAAAATGCTTTCACTTGCTGTGTCCGGCACCAAATATGTTTTGTACTGCCTTATAGTTCTTGCTGGTCTCGGTTGCTCGGGGATGAAATTGGGTTTTCGTGTTAATGTCTCTACGTATGGATTTCTAGTGTTGATGTGAAGTACTCCAATTGCTCCATTTGAACGAACAGCGTAGAACTTCCCATTGTGATATTTGATGTCATCATACCATTCGTCGGGATGAATAAATATAGGAATCCAGATGTTGCACTTCCTTCTTTTGGTTCTTCTACAAAACGCAAAATTATATAACATAGTGAGGACTACGACCACTGCAGCATCATCAGACATGGCTGCCTTTCGTATTCTAATACTATAAGCTCGTATCCTACTTCTATCATCCCTTATATCATAAACATTAGACAGGTTAGGGAGTTTCAAATGAATCCTACGCCACGGGTGAAAGAGTTAGACAGGTTAAGGAACGCTAGCCGAGTCCCTTCTAATATTTTTGACCAATGAAAGTGGAAGTGAGGCCCTCAGAGGATCCGGATTCCGGACATATAAATTGTAGTAAGAATAGGAAGGATGTCACTACACTTGATAGGCCACTGGGATGCAGTGAAATCAAAGAATCTCATATTGCCGTTGAATTGATCATGTATAAGAATATATTAAAAAAAATTATAATGCTTTATTTGTGTGTTTTATATGTGAGTAGTCTTACATTCACCCCAGTTTTAATTGGTGTGAAATTTAATCAGATCCTATTAAAGATTTATTTTGAGCAATTTGAATTTTTACGTTGTGGAGCCTCACAAATTTTATTATGAACATGAGGCTCAATGATTAACACTCCTCATTGGAATAAAGACTAACAGTCTCTTCGTTGAGGCAACAAACCATTAGAACTTGAGGTAAACTCATTAGAAAATCTTGTGGCTTACCTAAAACTTAAAAAACAATGCACCCTGATGTAATAGCGCTAAGCCATACTTAACTCTGATCAAAGTTAGCCTCACATTAACATTGCTCACCAGTAAGATATAGAACTTTACTTTTTTTTTTTTTTTCCCATCTTAACTATGTTTTATATGTCAATTGAATTGCAGCCCAAACTATAATTGAAGTTATTTTGAGTAGTTTGAATTTTAGGCAAGGACCTTTAGTGTTGAACTTTTAAAAAGGGGACACATGAATTAGTTCATCAAAAAATGTTGGACTTACAGAGAAAGTTGCTAATGCCACGGCCAAAACTTCTCTTTCCAAATCACTTATTTTAAGAAGAGAGCTTCTAAATACACAAGGAACTTTTCCTTCCACACATATGTGGAATTTTTTTAAAAAACAATCCCCAAAATACCCCCACCTCCCTCCCCCAACACCGACTCCCCTTCCACACCATCTTGGTCGGCCTCCCCCACCACTGACTCCCCTTCTACACCATCCCGGCCGGACTCCCCCTACTCCCTCCTCCCCTATTTTCTATCTCTTTCTCTTTTTCTCTCCCACCCACCAGTTCCCTCCACCTGCCCAGTCACCGAATCTGCATATAGATTTCAGAATTCTTCTTCTTCATCTGATGTTTCAGGCTCTAGTATCTGGTTGAAACCGAGTATCTCAAATCTCAATGAAATCTCGGTTGGGACGCGAAGACAGTTTCTCACCCCGGCGGCAGACATTAGTGATCTCCGCCGCCCATTTCCCCCCACTTCCAAATGCTTCGTCCAAATCATTTTTTCAAAGATCTAGGATCAGGGAACCAAATTTGTCCAAATCCTAGATCTCTTATTTGGTTCCCTAATCTTCGCCACCAATTTCTCCCTAATTCCTCTTTCGTATGCCCCTGTATGGCTTCTCCCCCGGCGACGGCGTCTTTCCTACAGCCATGTGCCACTGCTGCTACGGCGACTCCGTGCTCGATCGAGATCCTGAAATTCGCTCACCGAGAGCATCCCCTCTGAGTTGTCCGGGCTGCGCCACCTAGCCCGGCCTTATGTGGAAGTTAGAGGGAGAGGGAGACTAGAGGGAGAAGGGTGGAGGGGATGGTGTGGAAAGGGAGTCGGTGTTGGGGGAAGGAGTGGGGGTATTTTGGGGATTGTTTTAAAAAAATTTCCACCTGTGTGTGGAAGGGGAAATTCCTTGTGTATTTATAAGCACTCTTTTAAGAATAATATACCTATGTGTGAAATTACCAAATATGATATTCATAGTTTCATACCTCACCCAATTTCTCTTTACAATCACCCACCCCCACCCCCACCCCCTCCCCAACCACCACCGCCTCCTCCGGCAGCACCGCCGAAGGGGGAGAGGGACTGGGACAATGAGATGGAGAGAGGAAGAGGGAGAGAGGGTGACGACAAGTAGTGAGAGGGAGAGATGTAGGGAGAGAGAGGGCAGTGGCGAGCGACGGGCAGGGAGAGAGAGAGAGAGAGAGTGGGCGGTGGCAGATGGAGGGGGCAAGGAGAGGGTGAGAGGGAGGAGGCGGGCCGAAGGCGAAAGTGGTGGCGGGCATAGGTCAAAGAGAGGGAGGGAGAGAGGAAGAGCGGGCGGCTAATGGCAGGCAGAGGGTGGCGAAGAGAGAGAGAGAGAGGGGAAGAAAGGAGTATACAGAGAAGGTGGGACGAAGGGTAATTTGGAAAAAAAAAAAAAAAAGGTATGTATAGATAGAAATTTTAGAGTCTTTTGACTTAAATGATATGTGTAGGGAGAAAGGATGTGGAAACAGAATTTCCGGTTGTGGCATTAGGAGCTCTCCTTACAAAATGCAGCCCAAAGCCGTGAAGATAATAAAGATAGCAAGAAGATTTGACAGCCCCAAAGAATTGTAAAAGAATAATAAGCATGTACTATAATTATACGTCAACAGCTAAAGATGCAAATCTGAAGAGATGATACCACAAAAACTGAAGCATTACAACAATGCACCCCATGTAAACATCAAAATAGAGCAATTAAGAGTGAGAAAAACCAACCTCGGAGGCACAAGTTACATCCTTACAGATCAACGATAAGAACCGAGCGATGTATTGCATTAGACAAATATAGACAATTCCTTTTCATTTATAAACTATTGTGCCACACAGAAAACACCATCCACCATTTTTTTCACCACAGGTGTATCTAGGGAGAAGCACAACACGCCGTTATGTCACGAAGATGAGCTTTGCACGTGGGTGGCCCACTATATATTTGAAGGCACTTATTTTCAGCAATTTAGTTTTTAATAAAAAAAAAAAAACTCTACTAATATAGTCAAGTATAGTAAAGTCGATTTTGAAGAAGAAATATCATATAAGTGAGTTATGATGGTATTTTGATTATAGTTGTTTATTATGGAATCTTTTTTATTTTTTGTTTTGGAAAGTAGAGGCTTTTTTTTTTGTTTTTGTATATTAGTGGATAAAGGTTGTTGCCTTTTGACTTTCTTTTTAAACATATGGTGGGAGTTTTGAATTAAAGTGATTTTGATGTGACATCTTGTCTGAAAAATATTTTTTGATTTTAATTATGTTAGTAAAGTGCCAATCAAGCATGTACTCAGTGGGCTTAGGACTACAGTTTGCATCCGAAGTTTAAGGATTCGAAACTACACTACAACGAGGGTTGCAGGGGATTTACCGGCTCCTCCTGGGTTCACTAAGATGAGCTTTGCAAGTGGGCAGCCCTCTATATATTTAAAAGGCATTTATTATCAGCAATAGTTTAAAACCACGGTTTGCACGTAATGCCAAACTAGTGTTATTGGAATTTACGGGTTTCTATGCCGTAGGGATTATTCTTGTCAAAAGTACTAGACCTCCATTAAAAAAAACATATCAGAGCCCAATTTACAGTTTCAGTCCTATACTCAAGAATTTTCTAAAGTTTTTTTTGGGTAAAAAGATTTTTCTGAAGTTAAATCCTAACAAGTAAAACAACACTTTCACCTTGAGGCAGCAATTGCTCGCCCCAACCGGCGGCCAGGATCATTTCTCTTTAAAAGGTAGTGGACGTCAGCCCTACACTTTTAAATAGTTCTCGCAGGCCACGTATGCTGACATGCCCAAAATGGCAGACACGAATCACAGTACACACGAATCATACCTGTCTTCAGACTCAACACCGCCTCTCCCGCACGTGTCTATAAATACCAGCCGCACGCCTCACCTTTGATGTCTTCTCTCCTTTCACAATTCCATCGTTTCTCCTCCTCCTCTCTCCCTTTGAAAAAAATGGAATCGATGCCTGTGAATTGGGAAGCTCTCGATTCTCTCGTCATAGATTTCGCAAAATCCGAAAATCTCTTCGAGGATTCTTCATCTTCTTCTTCGTCTCCTTCGTCGTCTTCTTACAAATCGCGAATTCTCATCCGTCAGATCCGCCGGATGATCGAGATCGGCCAAGTCGACGCCGGCATAGATCTCCTCCGCCTCCACGCCCCCTCAATCCTCGAAGATCGCCGCCTCCTCTTCCGCCTCCAGAAACAGGTGTTCTTATCCCTGTCCAGATCTCTCCCTGTCCTTTCATTTCAGATTTTGCTGATTTTGTTCTTGTTCTTTTCTTCATATGTAGAAATTCGTCGAGCTTCTGCGGAAAGGAACAGAGAGCGATCGTGATTCTGCGATGGAATGCCTGCGGACAGCGCTCGCGCCATGCGCTCTGGATGCTTATCCGGTATTAACTGCATTAGCTGTCTCTTCTTTGTGGAATTTTTTTTTTTTTTTTTTTGTGTGTAGTTTGATGTGGCGTGTGATGTTAGGGGTTTTCGATTGGTGAATGAATTTGGGAATGATGAAAGTTCAGAATTTGGGAAAGGTTGTGGTTTTGAGGATGGTGAAATGCAAGGAATTGATGAGGGTAGCGGAATAAAAGGCTGTTTATTGATATATTTGTAGAACTTTCCAATCAAATGGAAAAACTATGCTGTATTTATTTGCACTAGAAATTGATGTTAGTTTGTTGGAGCGGCGGAGACGATTGTTGGCTGGAGGAGTAATATAGAGTATCTGGACAACAATTGGACAACAATGGGACTATCTTGTTGATAAGGAGAAAAAAAAACCGCATCATAGCTTGAAAGGGAATGCTGAAGGGAAAAGAACCTGTGGGTGTCATTGTTTGATTGATTATAATCGGCTAGTGAGGTTTAGGACATGGGAGCTTTGATTGTTGTCTATACTATTGCAATTTGGAGGTAGGGTATTGCATTTTAGGTTGAATTAAGTTCATTTGTATATAAGTTGTGCCTTTTGTTCTTTTCATAGCATTGTCAACATTAAAAGTGCAAAAAGCATGGTGTGCTTCTTGACACAGGAGAAAAGCATGATTCTATAGGTTTTACAATGTTGGTTGTGCGTTTGAGTATGGTGCTTAAAGATGCAAGTTGCAACCTTGAGGTAACAGGATTAGTCCAGATGATTCCGAGCTTATACAAGGTCACTTGGGGCCCTCATCTTCCTTAATAGAGTATGAATGACGAGTAAATAAATTTTCAAAGATTCGTGCGGAGATTTTAACCCGAAAAGAGCCTAGCTCTGGTATGGAAGCATGAAAATGGCTTTAGTAAAAAACTATTGGTTTTGATGGAAGTACAAACTTGTTTAAATGAGACTGCACTGTGGTTTTAACTGATTTACACTTAAAATCTTAATAAAACAATACTAGCACTTGTTGGTGTAATCTTAGGTTCTACATTAGATCAATGCTTTAACCCAAGACTCTGGACATGATCATCGGAAGCAGATGAGATTTCTGAAATGCTATGAAGGACACCAGAAATGATGCGATAACTAGTCTTTGAATGATTTCATAATAGTTCTTTCAATGAGGTGGCAATTTAACTCCAAGTCGTGTGCAGTTGCTTGATGTTGTTGATTATTAGAGTACTTACCTGGTTTTGTTTGTTTTGTTTTTTTTTTTTTTGTTTTGTTTTTCTTTAATGTTCTTCTCTATGAATTGTCTGAAATAGTTGCGAGATATAGAATCTTAGTTTAATGAATTGCTCCCAACAAATTGCACATGTGGATGCATAAATTTTCCTAGTGGACACATTAATGTTTCAATTCAAGTCTGTAGTAAGGAGGTCTGGGGAAGCATATCAGAAAAGAAAAATGATCTTTTATCTGAAATTCAGAGTATTGATGGGAGGGCAGAGGATGGGAAGTCTGAAGAAGAGAAGACTGTCTATTAAAGAGCAATTTCGAAGGCTGATTTTCCAAGAGGAGATCAGTTGGAAGCAACGTTCTCGACAAATGATTGGCCGCGGGTGATTGTAATACGAAGTTTTTCTGCACTGTTGCTAGTGCCCGTCGTCGTGTGAGTTGTATAATTGCTATTGAAGTTGGGGGGAGATTATGGGAGGAAAAAAATCTGATATCGAAAGAGAAATTGTTCATTTTTTTTAAAGGCATTATTCTAGCGACAACAAGTTAAGGCGTCGGATGGATGAGATTTCTGTTAGTTAGCCCTCCAATCCTAGTACTTCTCTTGAAGTTCATTTTTCTAAAGAAGAGATTAGAGCTGTGTTTGGTTTTGGGGGAAGATCGAGCTCTGGCCCCTGATGTAAGTTTGATTGGGAGTCTTCATAAGATTTTAGCCAAGGTTCTTACTAATCATCTGAGAAAGGTGCTTCCTAAGGTAATATCTAATAAACAAGATGTTTTTGTTGATGGACGCGAAATTCTTGATAGTGTGATTGTTGCTTATGAATGTGTGAATTCTCGAAATTGACAAAAGCGTCCGAGACTGATTTGTAAGTTGGATCTCGAAAAAGCATATGATATGGTAGATTGGGGATTCTTGCAATGTATGATGGAAAGAATGGGGTTTGGATATAAATGGCGTAAATGGATTCAAAGTTGTGTATCTTCAGCTCATTTTTCGTTATTGTAAATGGTTCTTCTAAAGGTTATTTCAAGAGTTGCAGAGGTGTCTGGCAAGGTGATCCTTTATCTCCCATGCTTTTTGTACTTGTTGTGAAGGCGTTGAATGTCTTAATGGAGAGCCACAAGATTTACTATTAATGATTCTGGTTTGGAGGTAACTCATTCACAATTTGCAGATGATTCTATTATTTTTTGCGATGCTTTGCTAGATGAGCTTCACAAGTTGAAATTGATTTTGAAATGGTTTGAAATGTTGTCAGGGATTCGAATCAATTATTGGAAATGTGAATTTATAGGTGTTTGGTTAGCAGCTGGTCAGGTTGTTTCTTTAGCAAGTACCTTTGTTCGCAGAGTTGGAAAGTCGCCTTCAAATTATCTGGGGTTACCCTTGTGTTTGGGGATTCCCAAAAGTTTGTTGTGGGATTTAGTTTTGGAGCATGTAGATAAAAGGTTGAGTTCTTGGAAAGGTAAGTTTCTATCTTTGGGAGGGAGAATCAGATTGATTAAGTCTGTCATTTAAAGTCTTCCTATTTATTATCTCTCTTTTTTCAAGTGCCCTAAAAGTGTAGTGTGTCGGATAGAAAAGCGCCAATGAGATTTTCTTTGGAATGATAATGTTGACAAAAGGAAGTATCACTTGGTTAAGTGGGAGTTGGATTGCAAGCCTATTGATCAAGGAGGGTTAGGGATCCGATCCATTGAGAAAGTTAATTGTTCAAGGCCTTTGGATTTTGGAAATCAGTTCTTTCTGTCAAGGATGAATTCTTTCCATCGAGTTGTTTTACGGCATGATGGACGTTGGGTTTGGTTTTGGCATGATGAATGGTGTGGGCAGTTTGTATTTCTGAATTTTTTTCCTAATCTTTACTTAGATAGGAGACAACAGGCTTTTGTTGCAGATAATTTCTTTATTACTGGTGTTCAATTTGTATGGGATTTTAATTTTCGTCGGGATTTGACCGATGGAGAAGCTATTGATTTCACTCGCATGCTTGCCTTACTAGACAATGTTTATGTTAATGGTGGAGGATGTGATGCTGAGTTTGGAAGCTTGTAGTTAAAGTTAATTTCTCAGTTAAATCGTTTTACAATGTTCTGATTGATTCCTCTCATTCTATTCAAGGGTGGAAAAGGTTTTGGGACTCTACAATACTACCTTGAGTATTAGCTTTATGTTGCGTGGTGAGGTGCCATAAAATTCTTACTTTAGACAAGTTGAGGAGGCGTAAGCATACTTATTGACAATGGATGCCCAATGTATTTAAAAGATGAGGAATCAATGCATCATTTGCTTATCCATTGTGTTTTTGCTCATAGAGTTTGGTTTGCAATTCTTAATTTGTTTGATATGCAATGGGTCATGCCTTGGAAAGTAGCGGATCATTTTCATCAATGGCGCTTGGGAATCAAATATGTTCGCATGAGGATTCTTTGGAAGGTGGTGTTGTATGCGGTTTGTTGGAAAATCTGGTTGGAAAGGAATAATCGTGTTTTCAAGAATAAAAATAAATGGGTGGAGCATGCTGTTGCGGCTATTATTTAATTTGTTTGAGAGTGGATGTGTTCAAGAAAAGAGTTTAAAGGGGTGGTTTTGGAGGATTTAAATAGATCTTGGGCAGCTCATTTTCAAGGAGGATGCTTTAAAATTTTTGAATAGCATTTTGTAGGAATGTCCTCATATGGGTTATCTCAAATTAAACTTTCATGGAAGTTATGTTCAAGCCATTAGAAGAGGTGGAATTGGATGTGTCATTAGAGACTGGAATGACATTGTTGTAAGGAATTTCTTTGGGCCGGTGGGTTCCTTGGGTGCTAATGAATCTAAAATTAATGCTCCTTTGGTTGTTTGTCGCCGAGTTCTGTAAGTTGGAAGGTTTAAAGCTATCATTGAAGGAGATTTTTTTTTCCATCCATTTAGTGGAGTTGAGGTAATTGTTCATCCTTGGAGGTTGGCTGATGTGGTGGAGGGGGTGTAGGATATCTTGAGTTTGTATTGAGGTTTTTTCTGTGTTTTCTTTTTTGGGTTTTCCCCTCTGATTAATAAATTTTACTATTTAAAAAAAATGGTTGATTTTACTCTGTCGCTTATACTTTCTGATTTCATTGGATAGCTAGACTCAGCTCATAGGGTGTTTTTTGCATGTTCATTTATTGCAAGATCCACTAGACCAACAAATTTATTACCAAATGATGTGAATATTTGTTAATATCTCCACATTTGGCATCATTAAACCCTCTTATAGTTATGACGTAGATATTATGTCTTCATGTTCTTGTCATGTAAAATGGATCCTTAATGGTATTTACTTCATTTGTTGGAAGTGTAATTGGGCCTTTTCTCCTTTGGTGAAGTTTAATGTGGCACGGTAGTGGTTCAGACAGTTGGACGCAGATCTTTCATTGGTTCTGGGTAGTTGCCTACATTGTAATGTGTTCTTAATTATTCTTTGTCCCCTTCTTTTATGGGTTAGCCGTGTTTTTTTTTTCTCCCCACATATTTTTCTCAATCTTCATATGTAAGTAGCATGATTCTTAAATAATGATTTTTTTTTTCATGATAAATTTGTGAAGCTTCAATAAATTCATGGGACCTGTGGGGTTACGCCTTCATAAAATTATTTAATATGATCAAATCAACATTATGCCTACAAGTGGCAAAAATACTTCTGTGTTATTAGTGGTTTTATTTTCTCGGTGTGCTCGGGCTGTTTGTTCCTTGATTGACATTTGTTTGTGTTTTTTCTTAAGGAAGCATATGAGGAATTCAAGCACGTTTTACTTACTTTTATATTTGACAAAGAAGACCTGAACTCTCCTGTGGCAGATGAGGTATGCTGTAATCGATATGTAATTTCACTTACAAGACAGTTTTATGGTACTCAAATCCATTTATCTAGGTGAACTTGTGGGGTTGGAGCAATGAGGGTAACAATATCAACAATTATCTATGAACTTGTATGTTATCAGAAAATATAGTTTGATTAATTTTCCACTCAGTGCATTTAGTACTATTACTGTTAAAAATTCCCAATCTTAGTATCTCAATACATTTAGTTCCCTTTGTTTTAATCTGAGTGCATTTGATACTTAATTATAGTGGAAGTTCCTATTCCCAGTGTATTTAGTACTTAACTGATTTGAAGCCCGATAATAAATAAAGAAATGAAAACAAAGCTCCATTAACAGTATAGTTCCTTGCAAATTTTTATCTGACTTGGTAGCTCTATTAGTTTCAGTTGGTAGTTGATGCTACTTACCCATTCTTGTTGCTGCAGTGGTCGGAAAAGAGGAGGCATGATATTGCAGGGCTTCTTTCTTCCATTCTAAGATCTCACTTGCATGCATATGATCCAGTTTTTTCGATGACTTTGAGATACTTGATAAGGTAAATGTCATTTATTGGTTGTTCCTTTGAGTTTTATAGTACTCAATTCAGTAGTATGGATGCTTCTTTCAGTTGCATTGGTTGATTTTTGTCACTGTACATCAAACACACTGCAGCATACACAAGGGATTTTGCCTTTGTCAAGGCATTTCTTCGCCCATTTCAGACCTTACTGAGAGGTTGCTCCTTGAGGAACGCGACCCCCCTGCAATTCCCCAGGAGAGTCTTTATGAGGCACCTCCATTTGATGAGGTATGGTTTTGAAGTTGCTCTCTCTCTCTCTCTCTCTCTCTCTCTCTCTCTCTCTCTCTCTCTCTCTCTCTCTCTCTCTCTCTCTCTCTTTTGTTTGTTTGTTTTATGAGTCTTACATGTTTGTACTATCGTATTCATTGTCATATCAAAACTCAGGTTGATATACAAGCTCTTGCACATGCTGTGGAGCTAACGAGACAAGGTGCTGTTGATAGCTTGAGATTTGCTAAAGGAGATCTTTTTCAGGCATTCCAGGTTACTTTTCAATTTTTCATGACTTATTAGCATGTCCAACATGAGTGTTTCCTGGGTGGATATTATCTTATTATTAGATGATTTATTCTAATAATTCAAATGACATTGCTCACATGATCCTTATATAAAATATATTCAGAGTTTCTTCTAGTTGAAGCCATTGAAAATGTAAATGTTTTTTTGCACATGAGGTTGTGTTAACAAAATGGGTAATTTGCTCTTCTATTTAGCTATTTAATCTTTTTATGATAATATATATTTAATTAATAATTTATAGACTTCAACTCTATAATGTGGAATTTCATTTTTTTCATTTGAGTTCTTGAAATTCATTTTTGCTGACATTATTTTGTCAATGCCACTGGGTAAATGCATTGGTCTTTTCCATCCTTATCTTTAGTTTACGATGCTTATGTCCCAGAATGAATTGTGCCGAAAGAAACTGGATGTTGCAATGCTTGATGAGCTCATTCATGAGTACTGTGTCTATAGGGGAATTGTGGATGTCGGCGTTGCACAAGTACCAGGTGAATTATATATATATTTTCTACTACATGCAAGATGATTTTTTTAAAACCAGTGCTAGGTTTTTTGTTATAAAAATTAAAAATCATGTTCTGATTGTTCCAGTTATTCAAAGCCCTAGTCTATCATCAAAAACATATCAGACAGATCAAGGATGTAGCTCTTCTAGAGATTGTTCTTCGATCGACATGGATTTTGAAACCAGTAAACACTCAGATGGTGAGACCTCTGTTAGCAATGTTGATGTTCAAGGTGGTCTAGAATTTACTACAGATGCTGCAAGCACACAAGGTCCTGATGTTGAACTGAGATTTTCACATGAGGCAACTGGCAACCGTGATGACTGCAGCACCAGTGGAACGCACATGTCCGGAAATAAGGGCAGAAGGTTACCAAGGAGCAGAAGTCGTGTGACTGGTGAAAGAACTAGACGCAAGAGATGGAGAGGGAGAACTGAAAGGCTGGAAACTATTGTCGATGTCCCCTCTGTTGAAATTTGTAGGCAAAAAGTTGCAGCGTCAGCACTTGATTTGGGCGGAAATACATTGGAGGAAGAGCAGGTACGCCAATTTTGCACTGGCTAATTTTAGTTCGGATGATAGTTCTACCAAATACGAAATAAAAAAAAATTGAATCTTCTCTTTTGCAGGTTTCCATAAAACATTCAGTCCTAGAGAATGTTGAGAATGTCGAGGATCATAAGTATGAGATTGTTCTAGAAATGAGGGAATTAGCTAGTAAGGGCATGGCTGCAGAGGTTGTGGAGGAAGTCAATGCGATGGATCCTAATTTTTTTGTCCAAAATCCTTCTCTTTTATTCCAGCTTAAACAGGTTATTATTGCAATTTTTATGTCCTCAGAAAGTTTCTAAGCAATGATATGTGATTGGCTTATTTCGGGTTTTTTTTCCTCTTTATGTTGGGGGGTGCTTGTCAGATAACAGTGCTCCTTATTGATTTAGAAAACACTACTTTATAGGACTTAAGTTCTGATTACAGAATAGTTGGTTGAATCTTTCAGGTTCTAACAATGCTGCTGTTGTCAGGTTGAATTTCTTAAACTCGTCAATTCCGGTGATCATGCTGGAGCTCTAAAGGTTGCATGTTCTCATTTAGGCCCTCTGGCTGCTAGCAATCCATCTTTACTGAAGCCTCTAAAAGAGACTCTATTGGCTTTGCTTAGGCCTAATGAAGATGCACTAGCCAAAGGCATACCCATATCTGTTCTTGCTACTTCACTCCAGGTACTCTCATGCTTTGTTGTTGAGATTGCTTGTTGGTTCCGCAGTATAATGTCATTTGCCATACAGTCTTCCACCTCAGACTGACATACGTTTCTTAGCTATAATACCCAAGTGTTGTATATGCTCCAACAATATGGTCTGGAGATACTTGAATACCATGCTTAACTAGTTCTTGTTTTATCTGGCTTGTTATTTTTGAACTCCTAATAATTTTGTTAAAGAAGATATTGCTGAAAAACGTTTTAAATGGAAATATTGCATGAGTGGAACATGTCGGGCAAATATCTAAAGACTAAATCTAAATAGAATGCTATAAATGGATGCCCATAACTATGTCATCCTTGATTTAGGAAATTCCTTGTCTTGTCAATGTTACCCTGCTAGAAAGTGTTGCAATCCTAGGTCTGGCCGTCTGGGTAGGTGACCAGATTGGTACTCCAACACCCAAAATACAAAGAAGACTTGTAATCTCTAATAACCAGAAGTTCTGGTTTTTTGGCAACTAATAGATCAGATGGTGATATTGAGGAAAGTTAGCAGTCTCATAATACCCTACAGAGGGGTTTTCAAAGACCCACCTTGCTCTTCTTAAAGGAGCACGTCAGAAATAAGGGGAACCACCATATATAGAAAAACAAGAAAGAGGGTAATCTGTTTAGCCAATATTTATTAAGCGCTGATAATGATAGTGCTACCGTCAGACTAGTCCATCTTTTCCATTGCGGATTCATTATGGTTGTACTCGTATCGTAGTCTTTTCCTTTTCCTGCAGGGTTGCCTTGATGAGTTCTACTTTTCTACTTCTATGTTTGCAGCCATAATTTCAGTACCTCCACACCCTAACATGTCTTTCCTCCTTTACTCAAGGTCTTTAATTCTGTTCCCTCTTCACCTACTCCCTTGAACTTGTAACCCTTAAGTTTTCTTACAGGGGCTGATTTTAGTCTTGCATTATGTACCGAAACCATCTTAAATGGGATTTTATCTTTTATCGCCTCTGCCATAAGTTTCCCATACTCATTTAGTATTTAGCATTTTCTTGTGATCTCATGCTCCCCATATCTTTATTACCGCTCCATACAACAACGTAGTTATCACTGTTCTATAAAAATGCCTGTCAATCATAGTGGAACTCGACTATTACATTATGCTCCACCAACTTGTTTCATTTTAGCCCACTCAGTGTTGTTCCTATTTGCTATATCAAACTCAAACTCTTTGTTATTTTTCTCCTTGATTCCAAGCTAAGTTTGCCACTTCTTCCGACATATTAGAAACCTCCCATGGGGCCTTATTATGACCAGAATTCCAACAAATAGCACAAAGGAATCCTATTTTTCTATGAGGATCTGCTGGACATTAAGATGACAAGCTTCTTTAAGGACAATCTGTAAAGCCAACTCTTCGTTATTTTGAAATGGCTTCTGTAGTGAGTCTTTCTGGCACAAACCAAAATTGGTTATTTGAAATACTTGATTATTCCTGTTGTAGGAGTTGCTTCTTTTTTTTTTTTTTTTCCCCTCTGAAGTTTTATGGTGTGGTTCATGAGGCAAGAGAGCTTTATAGTTTGCATTGTTTTGAATCTTTTCTCTCTTGTATAGAGGGACCATATTTCTCGTTCTTCATTTGGACATTCTTCCAATACTCAAAATCTTATTGACCAATTTGGCCAACCAACTTGTTCGTATGTTTTTCATACAAAAATTAATGAATATATAGGTCCACCATCAGGTCTTAATGGTCTGGTGTTCTTCATCCTAGCAGGGGCTGCCAGACTACTAGCCTAAGATATATTGTTGATCAAGCCTTGATTTGGTTCTACTTCACTTGCATATTCTGTATTTAATAGATCATTAGAATATACCCCCAATGACCCTCTCTATCTTTGACCGCCTCTTCTTTTACCAAAACCCTATCATTTTCATCTTTTTATGCATCTTACAGCCTCAAGATCCTCTTGATTGTTCGCAAACGTTTTTAGCATTTTTTATTTTGCTAGCTTGTACCCTTTTTTTTTTTGCCATTCTTTAAATAGTGTTTTCTTCTCAACAACAACCCTTAGACAACCGGATTCCAGTTTATATATGTAGCTGTTTTCCTCCTAAATTCCCCAAGCACCTTATCTGCAACCTTTTGAATACAGCTTGTCATTTGATCCAACACTTGGTAGAATTCATATCCTAGTTCCAGTTGTCTTTCTTCAGCACTCTTAATTTGGATGATGTTATTATTTCCTCCTTTAAATTCACTCCTTGTTTTCAAGCAATTACATGTTTGTTTTCCTAATTTTAATAACAATATATAAGAACAATAACTTATGTTGGGGTATAAGACTCTCTCTCTAGCATGATTTCACAATATTTATGGATTGACTGTTCTCTAAGTATTAAGTGAGCTACTTTTAAATAACACAAGGTGTTCTTCCTAAAGTAAGTGTTAAGCAAATTTGAAAATAAATTCCCCTATACCATATCTCTCTCTCTCTCTCTCTCTCTCTCTCTCTCTCTCTCTCTCTCTCTCTCTCTATATATATATATATATAGACACACACACACACACACACACACACACACTCTCTTAAAAAATATATCTTCTGTGCTTAGCCATATTCATTTCCTTTCTTTACATAAGCGGTCGTCCACATCTCAATGCTATACTTTCCCACTAGTTACATATCTTGTACTAGTTCATTTTTGTTAAGTCCTAAAATTTGTTTTTATAATTTCCACTTAGTCTTAACTCTTAAGGAATGGCAATGTTAAAAGATTTTTGTTTCTACTCCCATCTTAACTATTATGACTATCATTCTTCTTCTCCGTTTTCTCCTTCTCTTGGTTTGTAAAATCTTACCCTTTTTTTCGCCCCATTGACTACAGTGTCTACCTTAGTTCTTTTTCCTGAATAGAAATGCTTGAGGATATGTTTGGTTGCACTTTTTAAAAGCACTTTAGAGGCTTTTGGCTTTTGAAAAGTGCAATATCCCCAAAATGTTTGGTTAATACACTTTTTTTTAGAAGAACTTTATAAGAAGGAACAGCAGTAAAAGCACTTTTAGATGAAAAAGGTCACCCCCACCCTGTGGAAAAGCACTTCCCTTGCTTTTGCAGGTAGCATCCTAAGTGAGCAAATTGTATGCTACGCTTATGTGCTCCAGCTCGTGGGGCCCAGTTGGATGCATTCCTATCACTAGGATAGGTCATATTCATAAGGAAAGATCTCTTGCACGGATAAGGGTCAAGCAAAAAACCAGCCCCACTAGATTATCCTAGCCATTGATTTAACAACCTAAAGTTCAATGTGTATTTAAACTATAGATTTCTTTGATATTCAATCCAATGGCGAGTAAAGCTTCGATGGGCATAAAATTGGAAATGGTGCCAGATCATGGGTGGAAAAGTGTGAAAGATGCTGCTTTGATCTAAGGTGGGCCCAAGTGGGCCCTGTACAACTTGATTGTATATATTGCTATGTGAGTTTGTTTAATGAAGTTTTGAATGCCAATGAATTGCTTGCTGGGCAAATTGACAAAGAGGATTCTTTTTTCATTTTTTGTTATACCGATTTATTTACAAAATTACAAATTGATAATTATATTTTAAATTTCTGGTTATGATGAAAAGTGATATACTACTCAAAAAGATATTTCGATATGGAAACACAGTCAAATATACCCAAAAAGAAAAGAAAAGAATAGTATAATAAATTCATGTTGGTCTATCTTAACCCTTTTTTTGGGAAATAATGCGTAATCTTCATGTATCAAATTTGTACCTTTTTTTCTTCTTTCTTTGGTAAAACATGTATTATCATGTGTTTCTTTAAAAGTAATTTTTGGCAAATCGTCAAGTTTTGGTTGGAAGTTGGAACCCACATAGAGACATTACTTGGGGCCATTTTATTTACCACTATTTTATTTATATTTTCTTATAAAACTTTTAATATATTACTCTTTGCTGAAGTTCTTTTACTTTTTATGTTTAACCAAACAGCCTCGGGTGCTTTTACATTTAAAAAAAAAAGGTAAGCTCAAAACATGCACTAAGTGAACTACTTAGTTCTGCTAAAAAGTTACTTTGCATAAGTAGGTTCTTAAAACTGTATTTGAAAAATCACCTTTGAATTTTAAGAAGTCCAACCAAACACATCCTAAACCCTTTTGGAGGTCCCTCGCATTCTTTCCCTTTCAATTGGTCTGTTGCAAGAATTTTTTTCAAATATTACTCTTTGCTGAAGTTCTTTTTCTTTTTATGTTTAACCAAACAGCCTCGGGTGCTTTTACAGTAAAAAAAGGTAAGCTCAAAACATGCACTAAGTGAACTACTTAGTTTTGCTTAAAAGTTTCTTTACATAAGTAGGTTCTTAAAACTGTATTTGAAAAATCACCTTTGAATTTTAAGAAGTCCAACCAAACACATCCTAAACCCTTTTAGAGGTCCCTAGCCTTCTTTCCCTTTTAGTTGGTCTGTTGTAAGAAAATCTTGTTTATCCGCTTCTTTTTCATAATATCTACCAATCCAATCTCTTCCCCGTCAGAGTGCTTAAATTCCATGAGGCAAATTTTAGTTTGTAGTCTGCCCCTTTTTTTTTTTTGGTGCTTGCCCATTATGATGCATGACTCCTTACTTCTTTCTCTTTTACACTTGCACCTTTGTTCATAGTTACTTCTGTTGGGCGCCTATTCCACGGATACTGTCAAAGACTGCATCAATAATACTCAAGATACTGTGTTTTGACGTTATTTTGGGTCCACATATCTTCAAAATATCATTAATCATCTTCACACTGGAACTATACAATATTTCAGCTAGTTACCTGCAGCACCAAAAGATGATTATGGTTTTGTGTGCAGTCTTTGCTTACAGAATGTGAAGAATGTCCATCGCATCTTTTTCCATCGTTCCTTCATGTTAACTGTTTGGGATTATTTTCACCTTTTTTTTTTTTTCGAGTTTAATTGGTGTGGGCAGAAATAGTAATGGAGACACTAGCGTGAGCATTTTGATTTTATTAGTTAGAGGGAAAGATGACTTCGGGATTGTTCCTTGGTTGCTGTCTTTTGGTCTCTTTGGTTGGAAAGAAAGGCCCATATTTTAATATACTCCAATTGGCATAGCATTGAGCGCCTGTGCAAAAAATTGCATGGGTTCTTGACCTAAGGGCTTTTCTTTCTTTCTCATTTTTCTTTTCATTTTTTTTTTTTTTTTATGTTTGTGGTTTGAAACTTTGGAAATCTTGGTAGGATTGGTGTCTTTAAATTGATTTATTTTTGAATTTTGGGCTGTTTCGTGATAGCCTTCAAGGCATGTATGATTCGAAATGGTGTACGAGATGCATGTTGGGCAGGAAAGAGATGGAAGAGATTGGGAATAAGGGGCTTCCACACAGAGTTCTTAGGCTTCATGCCTATTGCTTTGCGCCATTCCTTTCGAGAGAAGAAGCAATTGCACTCAAAACATTTTTTTTCATTAATCATAATCTGAATAGCCAAGGAGACTTTACATTGCTTTATATAATAAAAGAGTTAGTAAAATTAATCTCAACCAAAGAAACAGTTAAGGATCAAGATTAAAACACTTAAATATAACCTATGGGCCCTACTTGCATAACTCAATAAAACTCCAAATAATTAAAAGAAAAAAAAACAAATTAAATTAATGGGCCTATGGACTGGGTGTTGGGAATTTATACTAAAAACATACTTTTATGTATTTGTCTTTGACTGATTTTTTTTAGTATATTTTGTCATCTAGCTAAGAATTTGTATGGGCAAATGGTTGCATTGTTAATTATTATGCATGTGAGTGTCTTTTATTCTATAAAGTAGACAAGTTGATGTGTAGAGTTCTACTTATACATGGAAGACTTATTTGTTGGTTCTTATAGAATATAAGTTATTGTTCACAATCTAGATGGATTTGGACACACTATCGGCATCATTGTAGCATGATGTTTCAGCAGGCTTGTCTTGCCTGTGGGAAACGGTATAGTTTCGACTCATTATGCTAGTACACTTTGTATGTATTGAACATGACCCTTTTTTTTGGGTTTATTGTCTTTATACTGACTATATAAGATGATGAACATCCAAATGGTTATTATGAGTGCTTGTACTCTTAATCCCGACATAAATAATAGACACATACATTTAGTGTTTGGAATTTTGATTTACGAAGGAGTGAGATCTTTTATGGTTCAACAATCTCAGTAAATTGGATGACTATACTACGTGTATGGTGGATATTAGTTTATTGACGGAATCCACGGATTGATGATATCCCCTTAATGAAGCTTTTAAGTTTTGATTATATCAAACCCTGCAGGTGGACTTTGTGTCCGATATATCAAATAAGTTAAGTATAAGGTCTCAAGAAATTATAAAGATATCGATTAAATATAGATGTCAGTAATTATTTAATCGATGGATATCTGAAATCTTAACGTGGGGAGATTAATAATCATTTAATAACAAGAAGCTCGAAATATTATTTTGAGAATAAGGACAGGAGTTCCATTATAATTCTTTAGTGGACTGAATTGTAATTTATGGAACTAGGATTCTAATTTGGGTCGAATGGTTTCCTATTTCCATAAGAAGCCTATCCTTATTTCCTTCTTAAGATTCCTATTGTAGCTTATAAATATGCGCTACTGCTCTCTAGGTTAATATACAAGAAAAACAAGAGAAATCTCGTTTTGGAGAGGAAAGGAGAATTCGCAGTTGAGGCACACTCCCTGGTGCGAGTTCAAGCATATAGGAATACAGAAGAAGATCTTGAGATTTTCGGGTTGCTGTAAGACCGAGATCAAATCAAAGAAATCTTGCAAGTATGGTTTTTAATCATATTATGTATAGTTATTTTCGCAAAGGTCTGTACGCAATATCGAGAGTTCCTCGTTTCTACTCTTTTCTAACACTGGGATGGGCCCAAAAGGACTGGTTGACCCATGGGGACCATGGGTCTGTCCTGCATCAATGTATCTCTTATATTTGGTTCTAGTATGGAGGAACCATACAGTTTAAAAAAATAGTAAAATAAAAACAATATTATCTATCATCAGTATGTGTCCTACAATTCGTGTCTTTCTGGTCTTAAACAAATTATATGAATGCTAAATACCCAAAATCATGGAAAAAAAAATCCTAGCGATGTTCGATATATAGATTTTTCTGTATATGCCTATAGCCACACAATCCAAATCTAGCACTGTTTGTTCTGCCTTTAACACAGGGTTGGTTAGCTGTAGCTACACAAATATTTTTAGTTTTTTACCATCTTGGTGGTGTATTTATCCTCTCTTCGTTGTTACTACATTGCATGAAATTTACTGTAAGTTTATCCTTTCTAAAATTAGAAGGGTTATACTCTATTTATTGCGTTTAACTGTTGACATGAAACTTCTATGGAATTCACGGTGTACTGATCTCATGCAGGTAGCAATGGGTAGGAGGCTTGGTGTAGAAGAACCTCAGTTGATGAAGATAATGCGGGCGACAATCCATACACATAATGAGTGGTTTAAACTTCAAATGTGTAAAGACCGGTTTGAAGGACTTCTCAAGATAGACTGTTTGAAGGAAATAGATATGCCCTTATTGGGGGATGCTGCATCCAAGACATATGCAGACGCTTCAACACCGGGATCTTCACAAATTACCATATCTTCTGGCAGCCGGATGCCTGAAGATGGTAACAGTCCGACCCCAGTGTCATCTAGAGACATCATCTGTGATGAAACTGCAATACTCAAAGTTATGGTGAGTTGTGTCTGTGCTTTCTTTACTGTCATTTTCTATAGTATTTCATATTGTGACCTACTTGTTTGTGTGTTCTTTTAATACACCCGTTTCATGTTTACAATAATTTCTCTTGTTTTAATTTATGCGTACTTATTTCCAGCCAATATAAAGTTCACAAGGGAGGATGAATTTCTTTAAATAGAAGAAAAAAAGGGTTTGGTTCATCAATTGCTCGATTTTACGGTGGCTCGAGATTTTGTAATTTATTGTTCAGATATTTTGGTTATTGTTGGGTGAATCCTCAGTCCATTTGTGATCTCTTTGAAGCCTAGAAGTTTGTGGTAGCTTCTGTGAGAGGAAAGATTTAGTGACAGATGTTCTTTGCAATCATTTGGTCCATTTGGGAGGAGATGAATCTGAGATGTCTTGAAGGAAAATTGCCGTCTTCTGCTAATGTAATTGCTAGATCTAAATTCAAAGAGGCATCTTGGATTTCTGCCCTTCTGAAGTTTTGGGGAGTCTCCACACATGTCATCTTACTAGTTGGAGGGAGGTGGCCTACTCTTAGTAGTTCTAGCCCTGTTATTTGGGATCTTTGCTTTGTATTCCTTTGCTGTTGGCTTTCTGTAGCCTCTGTACCTTAAAAAAATAAAAAATAAAAAAAAATAAAAAATAAAAAAAAAAACCTTGATTTGGTGGCTGTGTTTTTTTTTTTTTTTTTTTTTTTTTTTTTCCTTCACTTTTTAAGTATAGCTTTTGTACTGTTAAGCTTATGATTAATACAAGTCACCAAAAAAAAAAAAAAAAAAAAAAAAAACAGTGAAAGCTGATTACATCTCAAAATTCTTTTTAGTGCAATGATCTCTTCCTAATTTCTAGAACTAAACAAAATAGTGTCATCTGCAGACTTAAGCGACATCAAAATCCCCGGTGAACTCCAACTCCTTGTTTCCTAAAAGAAAAGTTCCTAAAACTTCCATGACTAGCATGAATAGGAAGGGAGAAGCGGGCTGCCCTGTCTTAAGTCCTCTCCAAGATTTGGACAACCGTGAAGGGCCATGTTCACCAGAACTGAAAAGGAAATTTACTGTTTTTTTTTCCATCTTTCCTTTGGCTGAATGCACAACTTTCTAATTGGTATTTCATTTAATTTCTTTTACTGGGTAATGGTGTATTGTGTTTGGCTCCATTATGAAAATAATTATGATGTTGTCCTCTGCCATGCACTGTGTACCTGCAATGAAAAGGAATTTGTATATTTATCTGATGCATGTTTTGACTAGTCTCCATGGATGGTTGGTTGTACCAAAACATAAACATTATTATATTGGTTTGGCATGATTTGTACAAAGATATGTAGATGCATTTTTCTCATACTTTTACGTGCTTTGCTCTATTTTGATTTTTACATTGTACATTGCAATGCATCTGTTTTTGTGGAATGTATCTTCAGTTTTGCATCCCTAGCTGTTCGCAGACAACTATAGGACTGTAATATAGTATTCTTTCTTTACAATTTTACAGTGTGTTTGTGTCATATCTTCTTGTCATCTTCATGATCATGGTTTTGGTCTCTGAGCATCTTAATCTCAAGGCTTCTGTTCTTGGATGATTTCAGGAGTTCCTTGCCTTGCCAAGGGCAGATGCTATCCATCTTCTTGTGCAGTACAATGGTAATGCAGAAACTGTAATTCAGCAAATATTTGCATAGTCTCTACTACTGTTGTGCATTAGATCTGTATTTAATTATAATTATTGATTGGAACATTTTTTATTCAATTTGTACCATAAGCTCTGTTGTGTATAAGGGAACTTTTCTAGTTGAGATGGAGCAGGCCACGAACACTTGTGCTGTGCAGATAAGGCCACTGGTCTGGTCATGAATGGTGAAAGTCATTTCTGTTATGCCCCCATTAGCCACTGACTGTCCTATAACATTTCTCTCAAATGGATGGATGGTAATTATTGTATTTTCAAATAAGCCCTCTCTTCCTTTTTTTTTTCCTCCTCTTTGATATTGAAAATGGGGTTAAATCTCATACCTTAAACCAGCCCTAAAACATTAGTTGCAGAAAATTGAGTCCTTAATCTGCTTTTATTTTTTTTGGTGGATTAGCTGCTGCACAAACGTAACCTTTAGTTCTTGAAAGAATCTGTGGCTTCTTGTAGAATGGAAATTTATTTATTTTATTTTTCTTTTGCTGAAAGGCAGTATGGAGCTTTTAAAGGTTCCAGATATGATCTACCAGGATTTTGTTTTTGCATACTTAAGCCTCAGGGGCTTCTTTTCCAGTTTTGATCGAGACAACTTGTGACACCAAATTTGATAGAAGCAGCTAGAGGTGCTGGGATGATCAATACCCAACCCCCAGACTTTAGATCTTATCCAATAAATGGAGTGTCATCACCAATGGAATCAACACAAAGTGAAGGAAATCAGTGTGATCAATGTATAGAAATTAGAGAATACAAACCCTCATGAAGACAGCTGGTCATCCATTTTAATTTCCAGGAACCAAGGCTCTTCTTAAGATAGATACAAACTCAGAACTCTGCTATGCCCTATTAAGTAAAAAGGATCACAACTTTTTAAGCTCGTCAGAACTACAAAATATTGGCCTCATTGTGTGGATATGGGCCCTCTTTTTTCACAAACGATTGCCGAGGTTGCCTGTGACCCCCATCAGGTTTCTCCTCACAAAATGATGTGTTGGGCTATGCTTGGTTCCTCCACATGGAGTGGAGCCTGCTTTTTGGCTCCAAGATAAATTTTTCCCACATCCCAAAATGACAAGGAGACAAAAGCTGCTGGTAGAAAGCCTCAAATGACAAATCCACAAGTTCTCTACTGATATTGGAAACCTCAAACAGCCCTATTTACTAACTTGCATCAAGTATATACTCATACATGTAATAACATATATGTGCAATAGACTTCTTGGCCTTCCCTTAAGCTATAGATAGAGAACTTGTCCTTGTATCTTTCTGGGTGCTCATTTATTCAAATAAAGATGGTTTCAGCAGGAGTTGCAGATGTTCATAAATTCTTTTATTATTTCTCAGAAACAAGATGATCTTATATATGATCAGTTCATATTTAGTTAAAAGTATTGGAGTAGCATTATTTTATCTATGTTTATAGTTTTCCTTCAAACTTGTGCTTGCATTCCTTCTAATATATCAAAATGGTAAGAAATTATGACATCTATAGCCCAGGCTATGATTGATGGCACTCCCCATCAAGTAACTACCAAGATGTAATGTCCAGAGATTCACCAATCTGGTGGATGGATTATGAAATAATGAAAGATGGGCTGGACCATTAACCATTCAGATTTCACATGACTTTAGTTTCTAAAAGATGGGCACTCTCTTTGTTTTGACCTTAATATAGGGCTTATTCGTCGAAATGATGAAAGGCAATCCAGTCCATAGCATGAATGAATTGGAGGGGAAAAAAAAAAAAAGAGGAAAAATGCTTGTGCTTTGAAATGAGATAAAAACGGGCCACATTCAACACGTTCTGAATGAGTTGGATAGGAGTTTGACATAATTCTCAAGGATTGTTAAAGAGGAGGGTGAAGGATGTAAGGTAAAGGTCTTGTGTTCGGCACCTATCTCCGTTGGCCACCTCCAATAGTTTTTTCTGGTGCATGTGGATAGGAGGGTTTGAATGTAACCCTAGAGATTACTTCTCGGCTGTTCAAAATCGAGTGTCCCTCGAGCTTAGGGCCAAAGGCTCCTGGGCTGGGCTGAAGATCCCTTGCTTAGCCAAAAAGGAAAAAAAAAAAAAAAGAAGGATATAAGGTAGAGAAGTAGATAGGACCTTCACTTTCCTATCAGTTGCTTTGAGGTAAGACAAAAGGGGGCCACATTCAAAATGGGTCAAGTCAGCAATGAGTGTTTACATCTTGGAGTCCAACTCGGATCCTGACTCATTTTGAAAATGAGTCAAGACACTTCAATCGGTATCCGATGTGGGGGAACCTGACCTGCATTACCCACATTCAACACAAGTTAACCCATTTTACCCAACACAACCTGTAAGTTTTGGCCTAAACCCAATCTATTTCAAATATTAAGGCTATATTTTAGTTGTATTGGAGGCCAAAAACAAAGCCCAACTCAAACTCATCTCATTTTCCATATAAAATATATTATTTTAATTATCAAAATATCAAACGATCTAGTTGTCTAAATGAGTTTTGACATGCAGCTCAACCCTAATCCAATCAGGTTAGGCAGGTTGAGTAGGTTGATCTTAACCCGACTCATTTAAATGCAGATCAGGATTTGGGTCAGGTCAAATTTTGTAAAAACACCCTTTTTTTGCCATAAAAAAATGGTGTTTTACAAAATTTGACCTGACTTCTGATGTCATCACTAGCTATATCGACTCTAGGCAGACTTCTTGTATGGGTTCACACACATAATATAAACTCCTAACTCACCAAAATCAGATAAGTATTTTCTACTTTCCACCGTGTATTTCCAACAAACCTATCTAATTAAAGACAGGCGTCCACCACATTAAGCAACTAACAAGCCACAAAGAACATTGGATATAGAAACAAACCCATATAATTATAACATTGGAAATATAATTTCAGAAATAAGAGTTGAAAATATATGAAGTCCAAGAAAATATCTTGTAATTATCTCTAGAGGAAACCAATGTATAAAAGTGATCTTTTCGACTCGCTAAAGCCTAAGAGTTACTTTAAACCAATGTAATTATCTTGTAATCATCTCTAGAGGAAACGCGAAAGAGTTACGATTACCATTAGTACTAGCAATAGCAGAAATTGGGACAGACTCGGATCGATCAAAAACCAAATATGAAAAACTGGCCTCTCGACGACCTTCAACGACGTCTTCAGGCCCAGGCCCAGGCCAAGGCCAAGGCTCATTGCTTGTGCTCACCTTACTAGGCTCATTACTTCCACTCTCTTCTCTTAAATTCTCAATGCATAAAGATCCATCCTCCTCGATCCTATATACAATTAAGTTATCATCGTTCTCGGGTAGTACAGTTTCATGGGTAGGATTTGAATAAGGAACAAATCCACTAACATGGTGGGCTGTGGGCCAGGCCTTCAGGTCGTCATTGTAGTTAGTCATGGTCCAAGCTCGCTGCCTTGAGGGTATGAAATTTGTATCTATATCCCTCCTTCGAGTTCTTGAGGCTTCTAAATCCATGGAGATGGATTGGCAATCTGCAAATAAAAGCTCAAAAGTTAGTAAATTTCTTCAAAGAAAAAAGTTATTGTCATACGGGCTTACGCCCATAAATAGAGCGACCAAGAAAATTAGATCAATAGTCGAATAGTCGACAAACAGTAACTATGACTCTCTTAAAATAACCAAAATATCATATTACGAGCATCCGTGCAGTTCTCAACTGCTTTTTGAAATCAGCAAAATTTCCAGGTTTTGATTTAGGGCACATTTTCTATAACACAAGGAGTGGGTAGCAAAGAAAAGAAAGAAACAAGGGAAGAAGAAACAAAAATACCGTTGTGTGAGAAGAGGGAGCAGTGGAAAACTGTCTTTATCAATCTTCTAATCCCTGCTCCAATACTAAGTTTGCACATTGTGGAATGAAGAGCTCTCATGAAAAATATATAAATCACCTCAATATTAAAATGGATGGCATGGATCAAGTGACTCTCCTGTAAAACCTTATGAAAATAATGACTGCCCTGATATTTATATTTTTTCCTGCTTTAATGTCAGATGAAACATGCAATTACACAGATGGAAACGCCTAAATTGGTGGAATGAAACTGCAATTACATATATGGAAGCTCTTAAATTTGGTTGATTCTTTCTGCGCACCATACCATATATGCCCACATATTTAATAACAATTTGGTCCATGATTTTATGATGTACCACTCACCACCAACGGGCAAAGAATCCAGATCCTGTACAGTTTTGCATGGAAGGTTTTAGGTTCTCTAGATAAACATGTGTGTGAGACTGAGACCCAATGAACCCATAAACCCATCCAAGTGAAATTTGGGCTAGGGTTGGTGGGTTTTTTTTTTTAAGGTAAGTACTTGCACACCCAAGCTCACCCGAGTCCCCCACCATTACTGTAGGGATAAATTCCCGATTGTTTACGTGGAAAGGTGGTTCCTCACCAATTGAGCTACTAGTGGACTGCCTGTATTTTTGTTGGTTCAAGCCTAAATTTCGAACAGTTTGTCTATATGGACAAACTCATGGACAAAATTTGGGACAAACTGTTCACGTGGCGCAACGTGACTGGGACAATGCATTTCAACTTTTGAGAGAGCCCAATCGCATTGCGCCACGTGGACAGTTTGTCCCAAATTCTGTCCACAGAATTTGTCCAAATAGACTTTTTTTGAATTTCGAAATTGCAGGGAATTTAAGTTGGATTTTGATTCAGGCTTTGGGTGCCTGAAGAAGGCCTGAGTACCAGACTTATCTATGCAAATATAAATAATATATAATTCATAACTGTTCTGATACATACACCTCGTGATTGCACGCTTGGCCCACTTATCACCATTTCAAACCATCCACACGCACATAAGCCCCCTAGACTAAAACAGGGTCCCATGGATTGGACCATATGAGGGTCCAATTTTTTTACCCAACCCACCAACCCAACTGAAACCAACCAAATGATTCAAGGTTCAAGTTGAACCTTGGAGGATCACGTTTGGTGGACATTTTCGATCCAATTAACAAATAGGTCGAGTTAGGGTTGCTTCCATTCTCTCTCTTTAACCCACCTATCCAACATATACTTAACCCAACCCGACCAATTGCATTTTGATTTGAGGACCAACCCGAACTCCACATGCCAATATTGGGTTCGGGTTGACCATTTGAGTTCTACATTGGTTTAGGTTGGCATTATAAACTTTATTAATCAATATAATCGGATTAAAGCTAAACCTATAGCATGTTACCCATAGTGCTCAATCCAACAACTTAATTTGACTCGCTGCAACCTCTACTGACAGATGCCATTTCTCCTGGTAAAACCGTAAAACCCTGAAATCTGCCATGACCCTATCCTCACTGCTCTATCATTCATTGGGTGTCACCGGGCCAGACTTGGGCACATTGTCAAAAACCACAATTTGAATGTACAAGACCCCAAACAATCGACCATATCAAGATACAGGGCCGGCAAGATATTTGGGTTGGATTTTCAAAGAGAACCAATTGGCAGGAAAGCTGTTCATGAAATATAAGGTGTTAAATGGAGGGAAAATCAGAAAGGAGAGAAATGGAAGGAAGAATATGGTAAGGAAAGAAAAATAGAAAGGAGAAAACGAGAAAGAATACTGTGCGGGTGGTCCCTTATTAAAAAATGCGACTCAACTTATGAATATGGTATAAAATCTCGGCCAATACCGAGTCATATCGGCCGATATGACTCGGTATCGGCCAATACCGATCTGATATCTCGCTGAGATATCGGACTCAGCAATATA
The DNA here is from genome assembly GCA_028538565.1 of Umbellularia californica. NCBI lineage: Eukaryota > Viridiplantae > Streptophyta > Magnoliopsida > Laurales > Lauraceae > Umbellularia > Umbellularia californica. The sequence goes on along the minus strand of JAPQWN010000006.1, from coordinate 78,863,209 downwards.
TCCCCATAATATCCTGCAATATCGGCCGATACGCTATGAATATCGCGTGAACCGATATCTCGGCCGATATTTTCAAAATATCGGCTGAGATGATATAAAAATGGTAAAAACCTTATTTTTTGCTACTTTTTCCCCATCTTCATCTTCTTCTCCTCTCTTCTCATTTCCTTACTACCCATACCAGCAGCCCTTCTCCCTCTTGCATATTTTCAAATCCTACATTAATTTTTTGAAGAAAATATTATCTAAAGTAAGAGAAAATCAACATAAATCATTTTATTATGTGGTTTTTTTTTTTTTTTTTTTTAAGATGAAGTATAGAAATCATTAGGTTTGTCATTTGTGTTGTGTTCTTCATTTAGAAGTTAGATCTACATACTTTCATGCTAGATCTACTCATACACATGATTTTGAACCTTTTTTTCCAATTTTTTTTATTTTCGATTTTTTTTATATTTTAATTATTATATATCATTTTTTGGGGATTTCATCATAACTATGTTCTTTTAATGATTCATGATCATTGTATGGTGTATAAATGATTCATTTACATACTTTTATGATAGATCTATATATTTAGGATTTTGAAAATGATTTTATTAAAAAAAATTCTTAAAAATAATTGTTGTTACTTGTTAGACTATTTGTGATACCAAAGGCTTATTAATAGTGTGTAGATGATAGTTCATCATCCTATCAAGAACAATCTGAATATGGTCATGGCTATGGTAGTGCTGCGCAATAGTATGGAGCATATCTTTTTAGCCAATACCGAAGAAATGATGATGATAATGATATCGAGCCAAGGCGACACTCCACTTGGAATTAGGCTGTCAATCTGTCATACACTCATACTCATCAATCTCTCCCTAGTCTCTACACTCTACTAGTAGTCTAGTCCCATCTAATTTCAGGTGAACCATGAACCTTTGATGCCCAAGTACTTTATGATTTATCTATTTCACTCTTATGTTTCTGATTTTAATGTGTCATCTTCAGGGTCTTGAATTTCACAACTTATTTGATGATTGAGTTAGTATTAAATGATGATTGATATGTTATCTTTATTTTCTTATATCTTACACTAATAAATTGATCATGAGCATCAATAATGGTTGCATTATATGAAATGCTAAAGAAGACAGCGAACTGCGATAAAGACAGGACTCATAACTTAAAGTGACCGAGATTTTGATTTATTGTTGTTACTAATGGAAAAAAATATTGTATTCCAGCATTTTCTAATATTCTGGATTTTTTGGATATTTTTGCAAAAATTTTTCGATTAAAAAACAATTCACACCGCAACGACCGCGACGGACCGATATCCGCGACCGATACCGATATCATATCGGTTTTTCGACCCGGCCGATACCGCGACCGAGACCGTGATTTTAAACCATGCTTATGAATCTAAGAAAGAGCGAGGATAACAAAGATAAAGAAAAATTGAGTTTCTTTCAAGTTGACGTAGGCACTCTTGGCAAAGCACTTATATCTCTCATGTGATTGTTTCTATTATGTGTAGCTTGTTGACTATATATTGCACATTTCATTCCTCCACACACACATACACACACAATAATTTGTTTGAATTTTTTTTTTTTTTTTTGATAACGTAGGATTTTAAACCATGCTTATGAATCTAAGAAAGAGCGAGGATAACAAAGATAAAGAAAAATTGAGTTTCTTTCAAGTGGACGTAGGCACTCTTGGCAAAGCACTTATATCTCTCATGTGATTGTTTCTATTCTGTGTAGCTTGTTGACTATATATTGCACATTTCATTCCTCCACACACACATAGACACACAATAATTTGTTTGAATTTTTTTTTTTTTTTTTTTTTTTCTGATAACGTAGGATTTTAAACCATGCTTATGAATCTAAGAAAGAGCGAGGATAACAACGATAAAGAAAAATTGAGTTTCTTTCAAGTGGACATAGGCACTCTTGGCAAAGCACTTATATCTCTCATGTGACTGTTTCTATTCTGTGTAGCTTGTTGACTATATATTGCACATTTCATTCCTCCACACACACAATAATTTGTTTGAATTTTTTTTTTGATAACGTAGGGTTTCCAGCCCTTTGGGCCAGAATAATCCCTACGGGCCCAGGAGAGAAAACCGGGTAAAATTCCCCTATAGCCGCAGTGTGGTAGTGCAGTTTCGAACCCACAACCTCCGGGTGCAAACCGTGGTCCTAAGCCAACTGAGCTACCCCTCGAGATTTGTTTGAATTAAAACGCATAGGAATTAAATACATAGGGTTTAGTTTTAGAAATACAGATTTGCTCTTCATTTTTAACAACCCATGTGTTTTAATGCAAACAAACAAGGCCTTCGAGGTGGTATGGATCAACCACAAAATCGAGTACTTGACAGTAGACTCAGTAGTAATGGTGCTTTGGTTAACTGGGCATGGTTATTCAAGACTCAGTTGACTCACCTTAACCTGGTAAGGACTTACTCAAGAGTCAAAAAAGAATATTCTAATATACACAACTTTGAATTATATGGTCAAGCAAGAGCCATGCCAAGTCTCTGAAACAACTCGGTCTTGCCTTGACGGATTATGTTATGTCCATTTCATCAAATCAATATCAAGCATCATATTTCAACAAATTGTTCATGGGCCAGTAGGGCCCAGCTGGAGCTTCTCTAACCCAACCCATTTAGTTATCGGGCCTAATAGTCAGGCTGAAATGCTGTCGAAGGCATGAGTGTCGGGTTAGGACTAGCCCATTATTTGATTTTATCGTCTAGTGAAAAATAGTTTAGTGTAAAGAAAAGCAGCCTTTTTTACTCGATTTTCGGTGAATCACAAGAAACCTTTTTTTGATGTCCGGGAGGCTGCATGGGAAAGGTGGAGCGTCTTGCTGAGATATAAAGAATAATTTTCATATTCGCAAACGCTACACAAACATGTTATTTGTAGTGCATTTGTGTAGGGGTGTTCACCGGGTCGGAAAACCCGGTCCGACCCGGAGGTTATCGGGTTAGCCCGATACCCTTTTTATCGGGCCGGTCCAAACCCGACCCGGACCTCTGTTAACAGGTCCGGGTTTCGGGTCTTTGTTTCAGTGTTTATCGGGTTATCGGGTCTAATAACAAATAAATAAATTTTTGGGCCTATCGACAACCTATATATGGAATGTTTGGCAGACATTCTCAATCTATTTATTAATATTATTTCCTTAAATGGGATCAGACATGGGTTCATTTCCTAAAATAGATTCAGACATGGGCCCATTTTACAGCCCATATATACGAACTGTTTGGCAATATGGGCCATTGGCCGGTATTGTTTATTAAACTGGTGGGTCCAGACATGGTTCATTTTCTAAAATGGCTTCATACGTTGTTCAGACCCATTTTACAACCCATACATGTACTGTTTGGGAGTCAGATCCATTTACTGATATTGTTTTCTGAATGGGTTTAAGGGGATGGGTTGACTTCCTGAAATGGGTTCATATGTTGTTTGGACCCATTCTAGAGCCCAGTATGGACTGTTTGGTAGTCATTTCCAAGTCCAATTATAGCCTCAGTTTGGGTTATCATTTAGGCCCATTGACAGCCATCATTGGGCTATGTTATGAGCTTATTTACAAGCAGCCATTGTGTTATTTTATAGGCTTATGGCACCTATCATTGGGCTCTGTTCTATACCCATTTTACAGTCCCCATGGGCTTAAATTAAAAGCCTATTTTGAGATGATATTTGGCTCTTTTAACAGTCTCATTCAGGTCAAGTTAGAGCTAACATTGGGGCTTTTGTAACCGGGTTATCGGGTTACCCGGAACCCGAACCCGGTAACCCGGTGACCCGGTATTCATTAATAGGGTTACCGGACCGGGTTCAAGGCTCTTAAAAAATACCGGGTCAGGTCAAACCCGGTCCGATAACCCAGAACCCGACCCGATATTCACCCCTACATTTGTGCGATGAAAGTATCCTGAAATGAAACGGAAAGTTGTTCTAATTTTTTTTTCCTAGCCCATTATTATTTTGTTTGGTGTAACAATTTTTATTTAAAAAATAAAAAAATAAAGTATTTTCCTTATCGAGAGGTGTTTTGGTTTCTCATGAAGTAGATATGCATGTCTCCTCTATCTCATGAAAACAAAAATACATGCGAGCACAAAAACCTCTTGTTGCTCAAACAAGTCCCTCCGTTTACACATAATCAACATAAATTAAGTTCCATCTCACACAGCTGCCTTTGTATAACACTCACCTACTTAGCAGTAAATTTATTTTGTAGGCTCAACTCCAATTGAAGCTAAGCATGCCTAACACTAGTAGATTAGATAAATGTGAACCCATTGATGAATTTATAAGGCTTGCTTTAGAGGATTGTATGACTTCCAATCAATAAAGACTTTTTCCATGCATCTTCCAATCAATGAGATATTCTTAGGATTCTCATTGGCCTTGGGTAGTGACTTTGTGTCTGATGCCGGCGTCGGCTGAAATTGGTGCACCCAATGCCATTGTTCTCTTTTCTGTATTTTTCCCCTTTCATTTCAAAAAAGACATTTTTGAAGCCAGAGATATAGATAGTTCCAATGCCAATGATAGTTTTACAATGGAATTACCTTTACCAAAAAAGAATAGTTTTACAATGGAATTACCTTTACAAAAAAGAAGAATACCGCTGTTGCAATGGCAGACCTAAAATTTTTATTTGTGTGGCGCGAGCAATCGTCGAGTTAAGAAGTCAAATTATAAAATAAAAGTTTTTAAGATATTATTCAAGAAGCTCCTCAATTTTGCACCCATGTTGTACACGTAGGTCCGCTCCTGTTCTAGAGAAATCCTAAGTTAAAAGAATGATACTTTTATAATGGGGCCTATCTACAAAAATCCAAATCCTTTAAAATTAATGCCCTTTAGTTATATGGGGTATCCTTAGATTTTATATCAATGGAAGCTTGTCCACTATTGGACTGATCTTTTGATGCGTGATATTGGGCTTGTAATGTCATCAATAACATTGTGAACATGACAGTTCAATAATGTATACACATATCTGTGATAATACATACTATCATATATAACAATTCTGTCAATTTATCAATTGAACAGTTCTACAATCCATTTATCAATTCTAAGCAATTCGAATTAATAACAATAACCTAAACAGTGGAGTCAAGTAATAACACTTACTTGTCTTGGAAATGGTTGAATGAACTCATTTGAGTTCAACTCAATGCTTATAAGAGACATTTTGCTCTTAAGTCTTCTCCTTTTCTCTATTTACAATTCAAGTCAAATGAATGGTCATTTGATTCAATTCTCGTCGAACGACTTCGAGTCTATTTCAAAAATTAATGTTATCTTTGAGATACGCATGCTGGTATCAAGAGTGACCGTATTCGACAAAATATGCGGATATTCGTATTTTCAAAAAAGTCTTAGTATCCATGTCTGAGTCAAAATTTCATTCAATTCATTTAACCTCCTTCATTATCATTCCATTAAGCCCAAATCATTCATTTTAGGCTAATTCAATTCCATTTTGTCATAAACCATTTTTAGCTAAATTAAATATAGTTAAATAACTTAATTTCCAATCAATTAGAGTTAACCTTGATTAACTGAGGACGGTGTCTAACAGAAACCAATACTCTAATAAGGAGCAAGCCAAGAATACTTTTCAGCAGAAGACACAAGGTTCTTCTCAGCATGCAGCCAGTCCCAATGGCGATTTAACTATTTTTGCTGGTCCAATATATTGTCAAATATGCAATCGGTGAGGGATTCAGCTATCAAGTGCTGGTACAGGTGGGATTTCTCCTACCAACCTCAGAATGATGTACCACAAGCCTTAACTATGGAAGATCAATAAGCAACTGCCTACATGGATACCGGTGCTAGTGCTCATATCACTAATGATATAGTTACATTGACAAACTTAGTACCCTATTATATGTGGTTCAGAAAAAAATCATGATAGGGGACCGTTCACATCTAAACATCTCGCACTTGGAGATTGTGAGAAATACAAAAATCTAAAGATAAAGATGTCTTAGTTGTTCCAAATATCAAAAAGAATCTTGTTTCTGTTTCTCAATTTTTTTTTTATCATTAACGATAAATCATAATAAAAGAGAAAGCCAGATACAAGAAGCCCACCAAAAAAAAAAAAACCGATGGTATAAAAGAATTTAAACACGAAAAGGAAAAGCAAAAAACAAAGAAACATCTCATAGTAAAAGCCACCAAATTAAAAGACCTATCCACTCCATGCTTAGCTAACGAATAGGCAAAACCATTTGCCAACCTCCCAACATGTTGAAACTTTACTTGAATCGAAGACGTTAAAGCTCTAATCTCATTAAGGGAAAATTGAAATCTCCAAGAAATAATAGCCAAAGAAGAGACCCATAAAATAGCATTGGGAGAATCGCTTTCCACCTCTAACCTTGATTAAATGACGAAGAGGCTCAAATTTGAACAGCTTCTAGGATAGCCAACGCCTCTGCCTCATTAGACTCTATAGTCCCATCATGCTTGGAAAACATTACCAACACAAGCCCTCCACTATCGCGAAGCTCCCCATCAATTCCCACCGACCCAGGCTTTCCTTTAGTTGGGGCACCCCCCTGCATTGAGAGGAAACCAATGCAATTCCATTTCTCAATTAACTAGAGATAATTCTTGTATCTGTGAGCCAACCAAGAAGGTCCTATCAACCGGCAGTAAGAGAGGGAATCCATATGCATTTAACAAGGAAGTTATGACGGCTCTTGTTGCAGTCAACTCAGGAAGAGCACCGGAGGAGACATGGCATCAGAGATTATGACATCCTAATTCAAGCTTTTTGAAGAATTTAATTTCCAAGAATGTCATAGAAATCACTAAATGGTTGAAGCATCCCCAATGTGTGTAGCAGCTGCCAGTTAGGCAAAAGCTGCAAATTACCATTCAATTTGAGAAATAAAACTGCCTCGGAATGTTTGCATAAAATTCATGGTGACGCGTGGGGTCCAGCGCCTATTGAGTCTGCTCAAGGAATGAAATACTACATCATATTTGTCAATGATTTCAGTAGATTCACTTGGTTTTACCCATTAAAACAGTGCGGCTGAATGAAAACACAGGCACGTAGTCAAAACCGGCTTAACTATGATTTTTCATGCCAGTGTTCCCAAGTTTTTATGGGTGGAAGGTTTTTAAACAGCCACTTTTCTCATCAACAGATTGCCTTCAAAGGTTCTTGAGATGAACAGCCCATTCTTCAAATTACATAACAGACATCCAGACTAGTCCATCCTAAAGGTCTTCGGTTGTAGATGCTTTCCATATCTTAAAGATAAGACATCCAACAAGTTTCAACACAAGTCGTATCCTCGTGTATTTATTGGGTAGAGTCCTATTCATAGGGGATTCAGATGTTATCATCCACCCAGGAGAAAAGTTTTTCCATCCAGGCATGTTGTGTTTGATGAGAATATATTTCCTCATGCTAACGCCCGCTTATTATTTACACAGTCTCAGGAAGCAGGTTCCATCACGGCCTTTGAGGAATTTTTTAATTGGCAGACTCCAAACCTGGATACAAATTCACAATCTGCAGAAGCTGCGAGCAAGGGGGAGCAGCTTATGTCTCTGCCCATTTAAACCACAAAAAACCAGAATGTCAGTGTGTCAAATTCCTCTCAGTCAATACAGGCTGCCTCTCTTGGCAGTGGCTGGCTACAAACATTGTCATCACTGAACCTACTACTGTCTATGAAGCATTAATTAAACCTGAATGGATGACTGTCATTAAAGATGAGCTTCATGCTCTAGGAAAAAAAAAAAAGAAAAAGGATGTGGGTGTTGGTTCCATGCCAACCTGGCATGAATGTGATAGGTTCAAGATAGATGTTCAAAACCAAATTGAAACCAGACGGGTCTATAGAGAGACACAAGGCCTGGTTAGTGGCAAAAGGTTACGACAAAAAAGAAGGGGTGGATTTTAGTGAGACCTTCAGTCCTGTCACGAAATCAGTAACTATGCGAATAGTTCTCTCCATTGCAGTCATTCGAAAATGGCCTCTTCGACAATTAGACGTGAAGAATGCTTTTCTTCATGGGCTTTTACATGAGACAGATTTTATGGAGCAGCCACCTGGGTTTGTGAATAGATGTTGTCCTTCACAAGTATGTTATCTAAAAAGAGCTTCTATGGACTCAAACAAGCCCCAAGAGCTTGGTTTAATAGGTTCAGTCAACACCTCCTCCAAATAGGGTTTTTCTGCAGGAAATCAGATCCATCACTATTTGTTCTAAAAAGTGATCAGGGCACACTTCTTCTCCTATTATATGTGGACGCCATCACCGCGACAAGTGATAATCCCCCACTCTTTATCACATTTGATTAACAGGCTTGGGGTTGATTTTGCAATGAAGGGTTTGGGACCCCTGCATTATTTCCTAGGAATTGAGGTTATTCCTTTCAAAGATGGATTCTTCTTATCTCAGTCCAAATATGCATCGGACCTTCTCACAAAAACAAACATGCATAATTCCAAACCAATTGGAACTCCACTTGCTCCAAATCATAACCTTCATAATACTGCAACTTCATCACTAGATGGCACCACATACAGAAGTGCGGCGGGCACACTTCAGTACCTGACTCTTACACGTCCTGAGTTGACTCATGCTGTCAATCTGGTTTGCCAATTCATGGCTACACCAACTGAAGGATACTATCAGGCTGTTAACAGGATTTTGAGGTATATCAAGGGGACTTTACACTATGGTCTTCGAATCACTTCTCGGTCGGCCTCCAGCTTGTATGGTTTCTCGGATGCAGATTGGGCAGGGTGTCCATTAACAAGACGCTCCACCACAGGCTATTGCATATATCTTGGTGCAAATTGCATTTCCCGAGCCGCAAAGAAACAACTGACCGTGGCTAGATCAAGTACCGAAGCTGAATACCCGTCCCTTCCATCCAGCACTGCAGAACTGACATGGATTTCTGACATTCTACGTGATATAGGGGTATATCTAAGACAACCTCCTGTACTCTTTTGTGATGACACGAGCGCTCTTTATCTTACAATTAACCCGGTCATTCATGCTCGCACCAAACATATAGAGATAGATTACCACTTTGTTCGTGAGAAAGTGGAACTCAGAGCACTTGTCACACGATTTGTTCCTACGGAAGACCAAGTGGCAGATATCTTTACAAAATCTCTCACAAAACATATGTTTAGCAACTTATGGAGCAAGCTAGGAGTTGTGCCCTCACCACTCCCTAGCTTGAGGGGGAATGAAGGTGGTCAGGATATTGGGGTCAATCAACCCAAAACCAGTACATCAACTGACCCACTCAGATCAACAGTAACAATGCAGATAATAAGACTAAGACCGATTCAACATCAAGATGTTAGCACAGTTGAGAAAATGAAGGATGTGTTGTACCTCATTAAGAGAAAGTAGGGATGTCCACAGGAATTGTATTCTTTCTTTGAATTACACATGTACTCAGCAGGCTACTGCAACAGATATTTGTAAGCTCAGACTACATTATAAATAGACTAGAGTACTATAGCTTTCACTCTGTGAGAAAACAACAGTGAAGCACTTGTTCCCTTTTCAATTCTCTGTTTGTAGATGAATGACAATTAAAGGGTCAACTGCCATTATCCCGTTGTGCTAGTAAATCGCATTAAAAAATTTGCAGTCGAATCACATTTCACTGCCCTCTCGGTTGAAGAGCAAGAAAGGCCATGCATAAACCCATCTAAATGTAATGAGTCGACTCTGTTTCAAATAGATAAAAGTCTTGAATAAGGGAGCAAGGGGCATTGACCTAAATTTGGCCTCTTAAATCAACCCAATGGCATATATTTATAACACATACTTTTATCAATAAGCAAGCAAGCATTACACAATATGCACTTGGGATCCACAAAATACAGAAATGATGCAAATAACTATCTTATTATTTTGAAAACACAGGCCAACATGACTTGCTGCATCACTCTAGTAACCACCGGACAACCTTGACTTAGTTGATAGTAGACGAAGTTTAAACATTACCTAGACACACATGAAACATGGATAACAGGGAAATAATTAAAATCACTGATGGTAGTAGCTTCAACATTCTCATTCAGAGCCCCTATATGGACGTATCACCGTCACCCTATCGAGACCATTGAGATGCGTAATTGTACCTCCATAAAGTCCATAAGGTCCCATAGGGAAGTAACCATGATATAATTGATTTCCCAAATTGAAGTTACCATCACCAAATCATTTAGTTTCCGGACTGGGCCTAGTTCCACCGTAATTTTGATTTCCCACATTAACGTTACCTCCACCAAATACTTGCTTTCCGAAATTGAAGTTACCATCTGCACTAAACCTTTTGACCGGGGGGTTGCTCCCTCCTTGAGTTCCCAAATTGTCATCACGCCCACCACTTACTTGAATTCCCAAATTGACGTTACCTTCATTATTTGCACTGATAGGCCCCTGGACCTGGGGCCTGTTCCCTCCAGCACCACACTGGGTATTTTCCTGCAGCATCAGCCATAAAATAGTTATGGCATGTTTGTGTAAGCGGAAAAGTGGACGGTTTTCCACGAAAAATCCATTTTTCCGGCGTTTGGTGAGGAACAATTCCGCGGAAATGCTTTCCTGCCTCATTACCATTTTCCTTGATAATGATGGAAATGGGTTTCCTATGGGGGGTATGGGAAATGGATTTCCTTAGAAAACTTCTCCCTCTTTTCCTCAATCTTGTCCATTTCAACACAAAAACCCTACAACTCTTTTATTTTTTATCTCTTTATATAAATTATTATTTAACATTGAATAAATAATATACATGTTATGTTATTTTTCTTCAAAAAACTATATCACCAAATAAGAAATTTTGATTTTCTATATGGAATCCATAGCCGCACCAAACAACATTAGCACCAATTCAATGAGGAAACTCTTTTTACACCAAACTTGAATTTCTAAATTCTACGGAAATTTTTTTCCGATGTATTCATTTCTATGGAATTTGCTGACGTGGCAATTTCCTCTTTCCGCGGAAAGGATGTGTACACAGACGTGCCCTTAGGTAGTTGTTGTTAAGCATATGAGCCTATGGCCCACATTTGATGGCCACAAGAGAGCTTGATAGGCTCGTTGGTTTTAGGTGATTGACTTCTTGTATGACTCCTCCCCTTTTTTGTGCTAAAAGTTATTTAGTTATGTTTAATTAGTTTTTTAATGAAATGAAGCAGACATGGCAAAGTAGAGACCAAGTCAAGCTAGAGTCCTAGAGTGTATGAGTTGTGGTTGAGTCTGTTCACCACGTTCAAATTTGCTTCAGTTGTTTAAGGTAGTTGAACTCCACAAAATCTGCACTTCTTGTGTTAGTGGTTATCGTGGAGATTGTTATTAAGTTGTAAGCTTTGTTTTCAATTATAAATAACAGAGGAAAACTGCAGTATTCATGTACTGTGAAATACATTTGTTCAAGCATCCTTTTAATTCCAGTTTTCAACATCTGGTATCAGAGCTCCTTCTAGGCCTGAACAAACTTGAAGAGTGAAAGATTGTGTCTTGCAGCAGCAAGAAACAATGGCAACTGACAAAGCCACTGAAAGTTTTGCTCAACCAGCGATTCCACGGTTTGATGGTCACTACGACCATTGGAGCATGCTGATGGAAAATTTTCTCAGGTCAAAGGAGGACTGGAATCTTGTGGAATCAGGGATTGACGCCCCAGCAGAGGGAGTTGTGTTGACTGAACAACAACAAAAGAGGGTTGCTGAACAGAAGCTGAAGGACTTGAAGGTAAAAAACTACCTTTTTCAGGCACTTGATCGATCTATCTTGGAGGCTATACTTGCGAAGGAGACCTCCAAACAAATATGGGATTCTTTGAAGAAGAAATATGAAGGGTCAGAGAGGGTGAAGCGTGCAGTGCTTCAAACTCTAACAAGGGACTTTGAAACTCTACAAATTAAATCAGGTGAGTCCATCACTGATTTCTTTGCTAGAACCTTGGGATTAGCAAGCAAGATGAGATCCAATGGTGGCACCATGGAAGAAGTCAAAGTTGTGGAGAGAATTATGAGATCATTGACTCCAAAATTTGACTACATTGTCTGTTCAATTGAGGAGGCAAAGAATGTTGCTGAGTTACGAGTTGATGAACTACAAAGCTCTTTGTTAGTGCATGAACAAAGACTTAACCGCACCACTGCCAGTGAAGAACAAACAGCTCTGAAAGCTTCCACTTTTTCTGAACCCTCAAGTTCTCGAGAAGGAAGAGGTCGTGGAAGAGGTAGACATAGTAGAGGAAGAGGTGGTCGAGGCCATCGAGGTGGTGGACGGTCTGGACATCGAGATGACAGCAAGTCATCTCTTGTTAACAAAAGAGATGATGACTCTGAAGACAAAGGAGCATACCACTTTGAGAAGTCAAAAGTGGAGTGCTAAAGTTGTGGAAATTTTAGGCACTACAAGAATGAGTGCTACACGAAGCTACCAAAAGAAAAAGGAGAAAAGTCAAACTTTGTGGAGAAAAAGGAGGAAGAGACACTTTTGATGGTTTTTCATGCACTGACAGAGACTGATTAGGAGACATGGTATGTGGACACGGGTTGCAGCAATCACATGAGTGGATGTAAGTCTTCTTTTATTAATTTGGATGAAAGCTTTCACACAATAGTAAGTTTTGTTGACAAATCAACAGTGAAAGTGATGGGTAAGGGAGAGATTCAAATCAGTACTAAAAATGACTTTATTGAAACTATCTCAAATGTTTTTTATATTCCTAATTTGAAGACAAACTTGTTGAGTGCTGGTCAATTACAAGATAAAGGTTACAGGATTACAATCTATAAAGGAGAGTGTGAAGTGTACGATCCAAAAAAAAAAGGCTCCATTGCTGTTGTAAAAATGTCTTCCAACAGATTGTTTCCTTTGAAAATCAAGACTGTGCAGGCTTGCTTGCTTGCCAAAGAAGATGACCCGTGGAGATGGCACTACAGATATGGCCATTTGAGTTTCAATGGTTTGACAACACTTCACCAGAAAAGGATGGTCACTGGCTTACCTGAGATAACTCCTCCATCAAAGGTGTGTGAAGAATGCATCACTGGGAAGCATCAAAGAAACTCTTTTCCAAGTGGCAAGGCAGCAAGGGCTCAATCAATCCTGGAGATGGTTCACTCTGATCTATGTGGACCAATAAATCCCATCTCAAATGGTAGCAAGAAATATTTCATCTCCTTTACTAATGTTTTTAGTAGGAAGACATGGGTCTATTTCTTGCAGGAAAAATCAGAAGCATTTGAAGCATTCAAAAGCTTCAAAGCTCTAGTTGAAAATGAATCAGAAAAGAAGATTAAAATACTAAGAACTGACCGTGGGGGAGAGTACTGTTCGAAGGAGTTTGATGCATTTTGCAAAGAGAAAGGCATCAAGAGACAACTGACCACTGCCTATACACCACAACAAAATGGTGTAAGTGAGAGGCACCATTCTCAACATGGTTCGAAGTCTACTAGTCAAAGGAAGAATTCCCGAGAAGTTTTGGCCTGAAGCTATTCTATGGTCAGTTCATATCTTAAACAGAAGTCCCACATTTTCTGTTAAGAATATGACTATTCAAGAAGCTTGGAGTGGATTGAAGCCTGCGGTTGATCACTTTAGGGTGTTTGGGTGCATAGCATATGCACACATCCCTGATGAGAAAAGAAAGAAGTTGGATGACAAAAGTGAAAAATGTGTTTTCCTTGGTGTAAGTGAAGTCTCAAAAGCTTACAAACTGTACAATCCAGTCACAAAGAAGATAGTGGTAAGCAAGGATGTGATATTTAATGAAGACACCATGTGGAATTGGTCTGAGAATAGATCTGTTCAACAACAAATTCCAGTCAATGATGATTCAGATAAGGAAGATATGTAGCAGCTCCTGAAACTCAAGCCATGCAGCCACCTCAACCTGAAGTTCAGTCATCTCAACAGTCTTAAGAAGAGGGATACAATCTGAGAGATGAGAACTCAAGGAAGAGGCCAGCATGGATGATGGATTACGATGTAAGTTATTCAAGTTCTGATGATGAAATTACTTACTTTGCATTATTTGTAGACAATGATCCAATCACATATACTGAGGCTGTTAAGGAGGAGAAATGGAGGGAAGCAATGGACAATGAAATCAAGTCCATTGAGAAGAATCAAACCTGGGAGTTAACTGATCTTCCAAAAAGAAAGAAAACCATTGGTATTAAATGGGTGTTTAGAACAAAGTTGAACGAAAAAGGTGAAGTTGACAAGCACAAAGCTCGTTTGGTAGCTAAGGGCTACAAACAGAAGCACGGCATTGATTACAAAGAGGTGTTTGCCCCAGTTGTAAGGCACGACACGATCAGGTTAGTGATCTCTCTTGCAGCCCAAAATTCCTGGTCAATTTTTCAGTTAGATGTGAAGGCAGCGTTCTTGCATGGCAACCTGCAAGAGGAGGTGTACATTGATCAACCACCTGGTTATGAGAGAAAAGGAGAAGAAGAGAAGGTGTTCAAACTGAAGAAAGCACTCTATGGACTGAAACAAGCACCTCGAGCTTGGTACAGTCGCATAGATGCTTACTTTGCTAAGCTTGGATTTCACAAATGTCCTTTCGAGCACACGCTTTATGTCAAAACTGAGGAAGGAGGTAAACTACTCATGGTATGCTTGTATGTTGATGACTAAATATTCACTGGAAATGATGCTAAAATGTTTGATGAATTTAAGTCTATGATGACGGAGTTTGAAATGACTGATCTGGGATTAATGCACTATTTTCTTGGATTGGAAGTCATTCAAACTACTGCTGGTAATTTCATCTACCAGAAAAAGTATGCACAGGACATTCTCAAAAGGTTTCAGATGGATGATTGCAAGCCATTTGGAACTCCAGCTGAACTCGGCTTAAAGCTATGCAAAGACAAAGGTGGAAAGAAGGTTGACAGTACTTTCTATAAACAGATCATTGGGAGTCTCATGTACTTAACATTCACGAGGCCTGACATCATGTATGCAATGAGTCTAGTGAGCCGATATATGGAAAAACCAACTAAAATGCATCTCAATGCAGCAAAGAGAATTCTCAGGTATGTAAAGGGGACAATTGATTATGGTGTGTTTTATAAAAGGGAAGATGGTTCTGGTTTTGTTGGGTACACAGATAGTGATTATGCAGGTGATATAGATGATCGTAAGAGCACTTCCGGTCACACGTTTCTGCTCAACTCCTGTGCAGTATCGTGGTCCTCAAAGAAGCAACAAATTGTGACACTTTCCTCAACAGAAGCTGAATTTGTAGCAGCAGCTGCGTGCTCATGTCAAGCTATGTGGCTCAGAAAAATGTTTGAAGTGCTTGGTAATGTTCAAAAGGGACCAACGACCATCTACTGTGACAACATGTCAGCTATCAAGCTCTCAAGGAATCCAGTCATGCATGGGAGAAGTAAACACATTGATGTTCGTTTTCATTTTCTGCGTGATCTGTGCAGAGATGGAAAGATTGTACTGGAATATTGCAAAAGTGGGGAGCAGGTTGCAGGCATCTTAACTAAGCCTTTGAAGCAGCCTGCATTCGAGAAACTGAGAAACATGTTGGGAGATGATTATGTGATGGTGGAGAAACCCTAAACTGTTTTTTCATAAAAATCAGTTTAAGGGAGGGTGTTAAAAGTTATTTAGTTATGTTTAATTAGTTTTTTAATTAAATGAAGCTGACATGGCAAAGTAGAGACCAAGTCAAGCTAGAGTCCTAAAGTGTAGGAGTTGTGGTTGAGTCTGTTCACCACGTTCAAATTTGCTTCAGTTGTTTAAGGTAGTTGAACTCCACAAAATCTGCACTTGTTGTGTTAGTGGTTATCGTGGAGATTGTTATTAAGTTGTAAGCTTTGTTTTCAGTTATAAATAAGAGAGGAAAACTGCTGCAGTATTCATGTACTGTGAAATACATTTGTTCAAGCATCCTTTTAATTCCAGTTTTCAACATTTTGGTGTAGTACGTTGCAACGAATTGGGATGTTAGTTTCCCCGAGAAGCTCGCATTAGATCTTTGGGGTTATGTGATAAAAACAAACCCTAGATTCATGAAACTGTAACATACATAGCACGATCTAAAAACTTGAGTCTTCTCGGCGATCTCCAGCCCAACAGCATCTTCTCCGATTCGTTATTTGTACCCTCAGTTGCAATATGAATCCATATATAGGTCAGAACCAATTTTCGATGGTTCTCTCTCCAGCTGCCGGAGAGAGAGAGAGAGAGAGATATGCAGAGAAGGAAAAAAAACTGCAAACGCAGGAGGAAGAGGAGAGAGGGAGAATACCTGGAAGCGCTGCTCGCCGCCGTGTGCCGCCGGCTCATCCGCTGCCTCCTTTATCCGTTTCCCCTTTCTATCCTGCTGGAGAGAGAGAAAGATGCAGAGAAGGAAAAAAAACTGCAAACGCAGGAGGAAGAGGAGAGAGGGAGAATACCTGGAAGCGCTGCTCGCCGCCGTGTGCCGCCGGCTCATCCGCTGCCTCCTTTATCCGTTTCCCCTTTCTATCCTGCTGGAGAGAGAGAAAGATGCAGAAAAGGAAAAAAAACTGCAAACGCAGGAGGAAGAGGAGAGAGGGAGAATACCTGGAAGCGCTGCTCGCCGCCGTGTGCCGCCGGCTCATCCGCTGCCTCCTTTATCCGTTTCCCCTTTCTATCCTGCTGGAGAGAGAGAAAGATGCAGAAAAGGAAAAAAAACTGCAATCGCAGGAGGAAGAGGAGTGAGGGAGAATACCTGGCATGGCTGCTCGCCGCCGTGTGCCGCCGGCTCATCCGTTGCCTCCTTTATCCGCTTTTTTCTATCCTGCTAGAGAGAGAGATGCAGAAACGGAAAAAAAAAAAAAACTGCAATCGCAGGTGGAAGAGGAGAGAGGGAGAATACCTGGCATGGCTGCTCGCCGCCGTGTGCCGCCGGCTCATCCGTTTCCTCCCTTATCCGTTTTCCCTTTCCCACATTATTCCCCATTTCTATTTCAGATCCGACGACAGTAGGAGATTGGGGCTTTTCAAGGGCCTTCCCTTATCTTGTGAGGCTACCACACGATTACATGTGTTCCTCTTTCTCCAAGACCACTGAAAAAAAGAGAAATATTATTTGTCCCGATCTTGGGACCGATGCCTGTCCTAATGCACATGGGGAAGACGGTAAAATATAAAAAAAAAATACCTTTTGCATGTGCATTGGGACAGGCATCGGTCCCCAGATCGGGACAAATAGCATTTCTCTAAAAAAAAGGTTCATGGTCATGGCCCCTTTTTGTTTATAAGAAAAAAGAAAAGAAAGAAGAGAGGGCACCCAATTGGGGCTTTTTGATGGTGGGCTCCATTTTACCTTTTTTTAACTTAATCCTATACATAATAAAAAAAAATTTGAAATCACTAAAAAGATGGTCTCTATTTATAATGGGCCTTTAACAAATTTTATTTGGCACATTATCACTTGACCATGCTTGTTAGAATGGTAGACATGTTGTCATACTATAATCACTAATAAAATATGTAAATAAAGTATTAAGAATCTCGAGTAAAACTTGTAATTGAATTATTAAGAATTTTACATATATCATAATTGTTAAACTAATACATAACGTATTTTACAGTCAAATTAAACAGTAGCGATACAGGATGTCATAATTTAGGGGGCCGTTATTTCTTTAAAGTGTTTATTACTGGAAGAAAATATCATTTTCAAGTATTTTATAATATTTTAGATTTTATCGTTATTCCTTTGACTGTTTTTTGTGTAAAAAATAAATACGCGCCGCGATGGACTGCAACTGTGATTTTGAACCATCGCAGTGCCATATGCAAAATAACAAAACTATAGGTTGGAACATGGCTTCTCTTAATCTTAGGAATGTTGGTTAAGTCATTCTCTTTTTCAGGTTTCCATAAAGCATTAGCCCTAGAGAATGTTGAGAATGTCAACGATCATAAGTATGAGATTGTTCTAGAAATGAGGGAATTAACTAGTAAGGGCATGGTTGCAGAGGTTGTGGAGGAAGTCAATGCGATGGATCCTACTTTTTTTTGTCCAAAATCCTTCTCTTTTATTCTAGCTTGGAATTCCAAAAATAGCACAAAAGAAATCCTATTTTTTATCAGGATCTGCTGGACATTAAGATGACAAGCTTCTTTAAGGACAATCTTTAAAGCCAACTCTTCGTTATTTTGAAATGGCTTCTGTAGTGAGTCTTTCTGACATAAACCAAAATTGGTTATTTGAAATACTTGATTTTTCCTGTTGTGGGACTTGCTTCTTTTTTTTTCCCCTCTGAAGTTTTATGATGTGGTTCGTAAGGCAAGAGAGCTTTATAGTTTGCATTGTTTTGAAGCTTTTCTCTCTTGTATAGAGGGACCATATTTCTCGTTCTTCATTTGAAAATTCTTCTAATGCTCAAAATCTTATTGAACAATTTGGCCAACCAACTTGTTCGTATGTTTTTCATACAAAAATTAATGAATATATAGGTCCACCATCGGGTCTTAATGGTCTGGTATTCTTCATCCTAGCAGGGGCTGCCAGACTACTAGCCTAAGATATATTGTTGATCAAGCCTTGATTTGGTTCTACTTCACTTTCATATTCTGTATTTAATAGATCATTAGAATATACCACCAATGACTCTCTATCTTTGACCACCTCTTCTTTTACCAAAACCTTATCATTTTCATCTTTTTATGAATCTTACAGCCTCAAGATCCTCTTGATTGTTCGAGAACCTTTTTAGATTTTTTATTTTGCTAGCTTGTACCTTTTTTTTTTTTTTTTTTTTTTGGCCATTCTTTAAATAATGTTTTCTTCTCAAAAACAACCCTTAAACAACCGGATTCCAGTTTATATATATAGCTGTTTTTCTCCTAAATTCCCCAAGAACCTTATCTGCAACCTTTTGAATACAGCTTGTCATTTGATTCAACACTTGATAGAATTCATATCTGTTAGAAGTAAGCTAGATTCCTTGTTTTGTTCACTGCTCAATGCAGTTGATTCACTGCCCAATGTAGCTGCAGTTAATATTGCTCACTGCTCTATGCAAACATGTTTCTTGGTTCTATGTAGCAGCATTGCATTTTATGTGTCTTTTGGTTTATTCATGTATTTTCATTATTAAGTTGTTGCTTAGGAAATTGTAAGGGATTAATTATTGTGTAATCCCAGTTTAGAAGTGAAGCCTATAAGTAGAAGTCTTGTATTCTTTTCCATATAAGGAAGTGAGGGTGAAATCTTAAAGTTCCATACTTGGTGTATCCAGTAATCTTCTTTTCTGTTGTTAAGATCATGAGGACAAGTTTCTTCTCTTGAATCTTTATACTTCATTTTTATTGAAGAGGAAGAAGTTTCAGCAGAGTGATTTATGTTCTCACTGTGACCTCAGTATTTCGTTCTGTCAACCTTAGTACACAGAACCTAAACCTGAGTATTTGTTGAAGCCAACCTAAGAATACATAGAATACAAACTTCAGTTCCAGCAGAGCTGTAGCAGAGCATTCCATCAATATCCTAGTTCTAGTTGTCTTTCTTCAGCACTCTTAATTTGGATGATGTTATTATTTCCTCCTTTAAATTCACTCCTTGTTTTCAAGCAATTACATGTTTGTTTTCCTAATTTTAATAACAATCTCTAAGAACAATAACTTATGAATTGACTGTTCTCTAAGTATGATTTCACAATATTTATGAATTGACTGTTCTCTAAGTATTAAGTGCTTGTAGCCTATCTGAACTACTTTTAAAAAACACAAGGTGTTCTTCCTAAAGTAAGTGTTAGCTCTTGCAAGATAAAAGGCCATAGCAAATTTGAAAAAAAATTCCCCTACACCACCTCTCTCTCTCTCTCTCTCTCTCTCTCTCTCTCTCTCTCTCTCTCTCTATATATATATATATATATATACACACACACAGACTCTCTCTCTTAAAAAATATATCTTCTATGCTTAGCCATATTCATTTCCTTTCTTTACATAAGCGGTCCTCCACATCTCAATGCTATACTTTCCCACTAGTTACATATCTTGTACTAGTTCATTTTTGTTAAGTCCTAAAATTTGTTTTTATAATTTCCACTTAGTCTTAACTCTTAAGGACTGGCAATGTTAAATGATTTTTGTTTCTACTGCCATCTTAACTATTATGACTATCATTCTTCCCCGTTTTCTCCTCCTCTTGGTTTAAAAAATCTTACCCTCTTTTTTTTGCCCGTTGACCATAGTGTCTACCTTAGTTCTTTTTCCTGAATAGAAATGCTCGAGGATATGTTTGGTTGCACTTTTTAAAAGCACTTTAGAGGCTTTTGGCTTTTGAAAAGTGCAATATCCCCAAAATGTTTGGTTAATACACCTTTTTTTAAAAAGAACTTTATAAGAAAGAACAGCAGTAAAAGAACTTTTAGATGAAAAAGGTCACACCCACCCTGTGGAAAAGCACTTCCCCTTCTTTTGCAGGTAGCATCCTAAATGAGCAAATTGGTTGCTATGCTTATGTGCTCCAGCTCGTGGGGCCCAGTTGGATGCATTCCTATCACTAAGGTAGGTCATGCATAAGGAAAGATCTCTTGCACGGATAACGTTAGGCAAAAAATCAGCCCCACTAGATTATCCTATCCCTTGATTTAACAACCTAAAGTTCAATGCGTCTTTAAACTATAGATTTCTTCGATATTCAATCCAATGGCGAGTGAAGCTTCGATGGGTATAAAATTGGAAATGGTGCCAGATCATGGGTGGAAAAGTGTGAAAGATGCTGCTTTGATCTAAGGTGGGCCCTGTACAGCTTGATTGTATATATTGCTATGTGAGTTTGTTTAATGAAGTTTTGAATGCCAATGAATTGATTGCTGAGCAAATTGACAAAGAGGATTCTTTTTTCATTTTTTGTTATACCGATTTCTTTTCAAAGTTACAAATTGATAATTATATTTTAAAGGAGAATATTCAAGTGCATCCATCCCTCACCATTGTGGTGAGGGACACCCCCTTTTTAAGAAGTTTCAGTACAAAAGAGACTCTCTTTTGTACTTGAAACTTCCTAAAAAGGGTGGTGAGGGATGGATGCACTTGAATATAGGCTTGTCAATGGGGCGGGTCGCCATGCTCCATCCCCGCCCCGATAATAAATTCCCCATCCCCATCCCCGCCCCAGTCGGGTCACGGGGAAACCCGCCCCGCCCAGCTGACCCGGCTGCTATAGATGGATCTGCTCTTTGGACCCCCAACCCGTGACCGACCCGTTTTTAAAACGGGTTGAGGGTTTGCAGCCCACACCCATTATACTTCGAGTCGGGCTAAACCGCCTAACCCGCAATAAATATCGATGAGGAGATTCGAACTCAAGACCTATTTCTTTCAAATGACAACTAAACCACTAGAACTCCTCACTACTTTGTGCATTGTTTTATCTTTAAAAAAAAAAAGCATTTAGACTTTGTGATGTGTCTAGAAAAGTAATAGAATATTGAATCCTACAAATATTTTCATTATTATTTTTTCATGCTTATGCCGTTTTGCGTTGTACTTTAAGCACGGGTAGTCGAGTTATATGGGAAATCATTAATCTTTTATGATAATCATTATATATATAGTAATACTAAACCCAAATAATATATAATATATGAAATTGATAAAAAAAAAATAACAAGATATTATAATTCATAAGAAAATAACATTGTTAAGAAAAGACAAACATGAGAAATCAAGCTTTGAGTTTGCAAATGGAAGAAAAGAATATAAGTCAATACTAGTTTATCCAATTTCAATCTAGCCCATTAATAGCCATTCAAATTTGAGGATCACCATTAAAAATAAATATTAAAAAGTAATCATTCATATAGAATGTGCAATTCTATCATAGGAGAACGGTATTCGTGATAAAATCATAAAATGCATTTAGCACTATAATCTCAATGCAACAAATATGACATTTTAAATAACTCTAAGATTGAGCAAATTTTAGCATCCACTATTTAAAAAAAATTATGAACCTCTGATTCTCCAAATCAATAAATCAATGCTATAAATACCAAACTTCTAAACTATAAAAATATTATATTCTAATCATCAACATATTAAAATAGAAAAACTCCACATATTTCTTAAGTCAGCAAGATGCTAAGAGTTAAGTTAAACGGGTCAACCGAGTTAGGCGGGCCAACCCTAACCCGACCCGTTTCTATACGGGTCAGCAAATCCTAACCCGTGGCTGACCCGTATATGTGGCGGGTTGGGTTTGGCAGGCCAGAAACGAGTCGGGTTAGGGTCGGGTCATCGGGTCGGGCCACATTTTACCAGCCCTTCGGGCAACCCGCCCCGCCCCGTTGACCCGGTATTCAAACCCTGCCATATTCTCAATTTTAATGACCAATGAAGACTAAAAAAGTTTCTTAGCATATTTTTTTTGTTAATTTTGCAAAGGTCAGAAGCTACAATTAACATAATCCTTCAATTAACATACACCAAACAATTAACATAATCCTTCAAGCCACAAACACAACACATGACACATGACAAACACTGACAAATATTACATTAAGTTGGATAGTTTAGGGTTTGGGGTTTAGAATTTCATGTGAAATCTTTTATTCTAATATACTTTGTGTCAAATGTCAATTGTTAATTTCTAATACTTATTAGAAATACTAATAGATTACTCATATTACTATATTAGATGAATTACAAACATGAAATATACAATAGGGTTTAAGCTTTAAGGACTACTAGGGTATAAGATTTTGGCTTTAATGTTTATGGATTATGGTTTAGGGTTTACAGTTTAAGTTTCATGTAACTAATCAATTTATCATATATTTGTGTGAAATCTTTTATTCTAATTTTCTAATGTTGACACTTGTCAATTTGATATACTTATTAGAAATACAAATAAATTACCTATATTAGATAATATATTACTTATTTACAAATCATTACATATTACATATAATTAATTATAATTAATTTTTCTATAAGAATTAATTATAATTTTTTTAGAAGAATTATAATCATTACTATATGTTTACATATATAATATGCATAAATTTACATATAATATTATATATATGTAAATTTTAATATTATATATAATATTATATATATAAATTTACATATAATATTATAATATTATATATATATATCCGGGGCGGGTCGGCTGTCCCCATACCCACCCCTGACCCGGTCAGCTCTTTGACCGGGTCCGGGTCAACCCGCCCCGTTGACCCGAACAGGGCGGGTAATTTATGACCCGACCGGGTCGGGTCAACCGGGTCGGCGGGTTTTCCCCGACCAGTTGACAAGCCTACTTGAATATCCCCCTATTTTAAATTTCTGGTTATGCTGAAAAGTGATAGTCCTATACTACTCAAAAAGATGTTTCGATATGCAAACACAATCAAATATACCCAAAAAGAAAAGAAAAGAATAGTATAATGAATTCATGTTGGTCTATCTTAACCCTTTTTTCTGAGTAATCATGCATAACCCTCATGTATCAGATTTGTACCTTCTTTTCTTCTTTCTTTGGTAAAGCATGTATTATCATGTGTTTCTTTAAAAGTAATTTTTGGCAAATCCTCAAGTTGTTTTGGTTGGAAGTTGGAAGCACATAGAGACATTACTTGGGGCCATTTTATTTACCACTATTTTATTTATATTTTCTTATAAAACTTTTAATATATTACTCTTTGCTGAAATTCTTTTACTTTTTATGTTTAATCAAACAGTCTCGGGTGCTTTTACAGTTAAAAAAAAAAAAAAAAAAAGTAAGCTCAAAACATGCACTAAGTGAACTACTTAGTTCTGCTAAAAAGTTACTTTGCATAAGGAGGTTCTTAAAATTGTATTTGAAATATCACTTTTGAATTTTAAAAAGTCCAACTAAACACATCCTAAACCCTTTTGGAGCAGGTCCCTAGCATTCTTTCCCTTTCAATTGGTTTGTTGTAAGAAAAGTTTTCAAATATTACTCTTTGCTGAAGGTCTTTTACTTTTTATGTTTATAACCAAACAGCCTTGGGTGCTTTTACGGTAAAGAAAAGTAAGCTCAAAATATGCACTAAGTGAACTACTTAGTTCTGCTAAAAAGTTACTTTGCATAAGTAGGTTCTTAAAACTGTATTTGAAAAATCACCTTTGAATTTTAAGAAGTCGAACCAAACACATCCTAAGCCCTTTTAGAGGCCCCTAGCTTTCCTTCCCTTTCAGTTGGTTTGTTGTAAGAAAATCTTGTTTATCCGCATCTTTTTCATAATATCTACCAATCTAATCTCTTCCCCGTCAGAGTACTTAAATTCGATGAGGAAAATTTTAGTTTGTAGTCTGCCTTCTTTTCTTTTTCTTCTTTTTCTTTTTTTTTTTTTTTTTTTTTTTTGTGCTTGCCCATTATGATGCATGGCTCCTTGCTTCTTTCTCTTTTACACTTGCACCTTTGTTCATAGTTACTTCTGTTGGGCGCTTATTCCAAGGATGATGTCAAAGACTGCATCAATAATACTGAAGATACTGTGTCTTAGATGTTATTTTAGGTCCACATATCTTCAAAATATCATTAATCATCTTCACGTTGGAACTATACAATCTTTCAGCGAGTCACCTGCAGCACCGAAGGATGATTATGGTTTTGTTTGCAGTCTTTGTTAGACGTGAGTGGTCCTCATGACCACATAACCCACATTCAACACATGTTAACCCATTTAACCCCAATACAACCTGTAAGTTTTGGCCTAAACCCAATCTATTTCAAATATGAAGGCTATATTTTAGTTATATTGGAGGCCAAAAACAAAGCCCAACTCAGACTCATCTCAATTTCCATATAAAATATATTATTTTAAATATCAAAATATCAAACGATCTAGTTGTCTAAATGATTTTTAACATGCAGCTCAACCCTAATCCAATCAAGTTAGGCTGGTTAAGTAGGTTGATCTTAACCCGACTCGTTTAAATGCAAATCAGGATTTGGATCAGGTCACATTTTGTAAAAACACCCTTTTTTTACCATAAAAAAATTGTGTTTTACAAAATTTGACCTGACTTTTGATGTCATCACTAGCTATATCGACTCTAGGCAGACTTCTTATATGGGTTCACACACATAATATAAACTCCTAACTCACCAAAATCAGATAAGTATTTTCTACTTTCCACCGTTTATTT
The DNA here is from genome assembly GCA_028538565.1 of Umbellularia californica. NCBI lineage: Eukaryota > Viridiplantae > Streptophyta > Magnoliopsida > Laurales > Lauraceae > Umbellularia > Umbellularia californica. The sequence goes on along the minus strand of JAPQWN010000006.1, from coordinate 78,838,001 downwards.
CCAACAAACCTATCTAAAGACAGGCGTCCACCACATTAAGCAACTAACAAGCCACAAAGAACATTGGAAATAGAAATTGTAAGTGCCTAAAAATTACGGACTTGGTTAGATGGCTAAGAAGCTCTTAGTGCTGCTGTTAGGCTGAATGGATTGAATGCCTGAGACATGAAAGGGAGGAGAAACAAAGGTCAGGGCCTTGGGCTGCTGTCAGCCGAAGGCACTCCGACTCCTGAATTAGTGCTGTCACTGAACAAAGGGAGAGTGAATAGGGAAGAAGCAGAGTGTAGTGTATTGCGTAATGTGTACCTGTTCATGGTTCTTACCATGCATAGATATAGAGATGAGTGGAAGCTTCCTGAGTGGAGGTAGGTGAGAGCAGTCTCATCAGCCCATACCTAGGATCCTCAGTGGGGGTAGGTGAGGGTACTGTCCCATCAGATCTCTCTTCAATCTCACACATAAATGCCTGATAGGGACGACCTCTTATCGACATTCGGTGGCCACCCTATCTGCCAGTACGTTCTGCAACGTAGCTGTCCCGTCACATAGTTAGGATTCGACGTTCAGTGTTCACCTCGGTCGACAGAGCCGAACTGAAGAAGTTACTGAAGTCGTGGGAGTTAGTTCTGCTACTGCTGCTGAGACACGCGAGGCCGAACCCAATGGAGCATGCTCGGTACTCGTACCGAGGTGGGCTTAGGCTCGGCGACAGTGCCAGCAAGATCGGGCCCAAAGCAAACTCAGTTTGGTACTCTTACCTAAACTAGGAGTAATTTCGGGATCACGGAAATACCCCGCACAGAAACAAACCCATATAATTATAACATTGGAAATATAATTTCAGAAATAAGAGTTGAAAATATATGAAGTCCAAGAAAATAGACTAACCGCTAAATGTTTCACTGTATAAAAGTGATTTTTTCGACTCCCTAAAGCCTAAGAGTTACATTAAACCAAGGTAATTATCTTGTAATCATCTCTAGAGGAAACGCGAAAGAGTTTCAATTACCATTAGTACTAGCAATACCAGAAATTGGGACAGACTCGGATTGTTCAAAAACCAAATATGAAAAACTGGCCTCTCGACGACCTTCAACGATGTCTTCAGGCCCAGGCCCAGGCCCAGGCCAAGGCTCGTTGCTTGTGCTCACATTACTAGGCTCATTATTTCCACTCTCTTCTCTCAAATTCTCAATGCATAAAGATCCATCCTCCTCGATCCTATATACAATTAAGTTATCATCGTTCTCGGGTAGTACAGTTTCATGGGTAGGATTTGAATAAGGCACAAATCCACTAACATGGTGGGTTGTGGGCCAGGCCTTCAGGTCATCATTGTAGTAGTCATGGCCCAAGCTCGCTGCCTTGAGGGTATGAAATTTGTATCTATATCCCTCCTTCGAGTTCTTGAGGCTTCTAAATCCATGGAGATGGATTGGCAATCTGCAAATAAAAGTTCAAAAGTTGGAAAAAAGTTTCAAAGAAAAAAGTTATTCTCACACGGGCTTACGCCCTATTTAAAGCCATAAATAGAGCGACCAAGAAAATTAATCAATAGTCGATAAATCGAAAGCAATAACTATGACTCTCTTAAAATAACCAAAACATCATATTACAAGCATCCGTTCAGTTCTCAACTGCTTTTTGAAATCAGCAAAATTTCCAGGTTTTGATTTAGGGCACATTATAATATATTAATTTAGGAGGTTTTGGATTCAATTTTGACCGTCGGTTATAATTTTGACCGATGGTTATGTTACTACTCATGCAACCACCCACTCATTTTTCCATCAAACCACCCATGTTTCAGTTGTTCGTATGTAACTATACCATTTTTGCTCAAATTTCTCTATTTCTATTTTATCTAATTTATCCTACGGAAAGAGGTAAATTTTTTTAATATGTGATTATTTATTTTGCAATTTATGAAGATATCGTGCTGAGCATGGATTATTGGGCTAGTTTTCTGTTACACAAGGAGTGGGTAGGAAAGAAAAGAAGGAAATAAGAGAAGAAGAAACAAAAATACCAGTGTGTGAGAGAAGGGAGCAGTGGAAAACTGTCTTTATCAATCTTCTAATACCTGCTGCAATACTAAGTTTGCACAATGTGGAATGAAGAGCTCTCATGAAAAATATATAAATCACCTCAATATTAAAATGGATGGCATGGATCAAGTGAGTTTCCTGTAAAACCTTATGAAAATAGTGACTGCCCTGATATTTATATTTGCTCCTGCTTTAATGTCAGATGAAACATGCAATTACACATATGGAAACGCCTAAATTGGTAGAATGAAACTAAAATTACATATATGGAAGCTCTTAAATTTGGTTGATTCTTTCTGCGCACCATACCATATATGCACACATATTTAATAACAATTTGGTGAGTTTGGTCCATGATTTTATGATGTACCACACACCACCAACGGGCAAAGAATCCAGATCCTGTACAGTTTTGCATGGAAGGTTCTAGGTTCTCTAGATAAACATGAGTGTAAGACTGAGACCCAATGAACCCATAAACCCATCCAAGTGAAATTTGGGCTATTTTTTTTTTCCTTCTGTTTTCAAAGGTAAGTACTTGCACACCCAAGCTCACCCGAGTCCCTCACCATTACTGTAGGGATAAATTTCCGATTGTTTATGTGGAAAGGTGGTTCCTCACCAATTGAGCTACTAGTGGACTGCCTGTATTTTCGTTGGTTCAAGCCTAAATTTCGAAATTGCAGGGAATTTAAGTTGGATTTTGGTTCAGGCTTTGGGTGCCTGAAGAAGGCCTGAGTACCAGACTTATCTATACAAATATAAATACTATATAATTCATAAATGTTCTGATACATACACCTCGTGATTGCATGCTTGGCCCACTTATCACCATTTCAAACCATCCACACACATAAGGCCCCTAGACTAAACAGGGTCCCATGGATTGGACCATATGAGGGTCCAATTTTTTGGCCCAACCCACCAACCCAACTGAAACCGACCAAATGGTTCAGGGTTCAAGTGGAACCTTTTATTTTTGGATGACGTTTGGTGGACATTTTCGATCCAATTAACAAATAGGTCGAGTTAGGGTTGCTTCCATTCTCGCTATTTAACCCACCTATCCAACATATACTTAACCCAACCCGACCAATTGCATTATGATATGAGGACCAACCCGAACTCCACATGCTAATATAGGGTTCGGGTTGACCATTTGAGTTCTACATTGGTTTAGGTTGGCATTATACACTTTATTAATCAATATAATCGGATTAGAGCTAAACCTATAGCATGTTACCCATAGTGCTCGATCCAACAACTTAATTTGACTCGCTGCAACCTCTACTGACAGATGCCATTTCACCCTGGTAAGAGCCTAAAAACCTGAAATCCGTCATGACCCTACCCTCACTGCTCTATCATTCATTGCGTGTCACTGGGCCAGACTTGGGCACATTGTTTAAAACCACAATTTGAATGTTCAAGACCCCAAACAGTCGACCTTATCAAGATACCGGGCCCGCAAGATATTTGGGTTGGATTTTCAAAGAGAACCATTTGGCAGGAAAGCTGTTCATGAAATATAAGGTGTTAAATGGAAGGAAAATCAGAAAGGAAAGAAATGGAAGGAAGAACATTGTAAGGAAAGAAAAATGGAATGGAGAAAATGAGAAAGAATACAGTGCAAGTGGTCCTTTATTAAAAAATGCGACTCTACTTTTGAATCTATTAATCTAAGAAAGAGCGAGGTTAACAAAGATAAAGAAAAATCGAGTTTTTTTGATGTGGACGTAGGTACTCTTGGCAAAGCACTTATATCTCTCATGTGATTGTTTCTGCACGTTTCATTCCTCCACACACACATACACACACAATAATTTGTTTGAATTCAAATGCATAAGAATTAAATACATAGGGTTTAGTTTTAGAAATACACTCTTCATTTTTAACAACCCATGTGTTTTAATGCAAACAAACAAGGCCTTCGGGGTGGTATGGATCAACCACAAAATCGAGTACTTGTCAGTAGACTTAGTAGTAATGGCGCTTTGGTTAACCGGGCATGGTTATTCAAGACTCAGTTGACTCACCTTAACCTGGTAAGGACTTACTCAAGAGTCAAAAAAGAATATTGTAATATACACAACTTTGAATTAACTGGTCAAGCAAGGGCCAAGCCAAGTCTCTGAAACAACTCGGTCTTGCCTTGACGGATTATGTTATGTCCATTTCATCAAATCAATATCAAGCATCATATTTCAACAAATTGTTCATGGGCCAGGAGGGCCCATCTGGAGCTTCTCTAACCCAACCCATTTAGTTATCGAGCCAAATAGTCAGGCTGAAATGCTGTCGATGGCATGAGCGTCGGGTTAGGACCAGCCCATTATTACTGTAAATACACCTCATCGGTTTAAAAACGTTGGGTCCAACTAGGTATTTGGTCATTTATAGGCCTTAGCCTGGCCCATTTAACAATCAGGTCAAAGTTGGGCCTGCATACAACCCACAATCTTCTGTTCTGGTCTTTGTTTTTTTTCCCTTGTGAAGAGGGAAGTTCATTCAAACAAAAAGCAGAAGACAATGGGGATACTATCTTTTGAAATTCAAATCAAAATTGTCATTTTCGAATCTTTAGACCCTGGTTGTTGTGTCAAAGTCACCAATTCATGCATGCGTTCCAGAATAAAAGTCCAATGGTCATGTTGTAAGTTTTGTGACACTCCAAAGGAGCCCACTCCAGTTCTACTAGCGAGAGAGATTCCTATCTTGTCTTTCCCAGAAAGAAATTAGGATTCTTCTCTTTGTTTGCAGAGAGGAGATCCCTGCTCTCCCCATAACGTTTATTGAAAGAAAGAAAGAAAGAAAGAGTATAAAATGAAGTGGGAGACAGAAGATCCATTTTCATAGGGCTCACATAGAATATTAAAGTTGCTTGAAATCACTATCTAAAATATGCCATTGCAAACATAATTAAACTCAATTTTAGAACTTATTTATGTAACGTGTTTTCTGCAGAAAAGAAATATATATTCTTTTTTCTTATTTTCCAAGGATTTGATTTTATCGTTCAGTGAAAAATAGTTTAGTGTAAAGAAAAGCAGCCTTTTTTACTCGATTTTCCGTAAATCACAGGAAACCTTTTTTTGATCTCCAGGAGGGTGTATGGGAAAGGTGGAGCGTCCTACTGAGATATAAAAAATAATTTTCATATTCGCAAACGCTACACAAACATGTTATTTGCAGTGCATTTGTGCGATGAAAGTACCCTGAAATGAAACGGAAAGTTGTTCTAATTTTTTTTCCTAGCCCATTATTATATTGTTTGGTGTAACAATTTTTATTTAAAAAATAAAAAAATAAAGTATTTTCCTTATCTAGAGGTGTTTTGGTTTCTCATGAAGTAGATATGCATGACTCCTCTATCTCATGAAAACAAAAATACATGGGAGCACAAAAACCTCTTGTTGCTCAAACAAGTCCCTCCGTTTACACATAATCAACATAAATTAAGTTCCATCTCACACAGCTGCCTTTGTATACCACTCACCTACTTAGCAGTAAATTTATTTTGTAGGCCCAACTCCAAATGAAGCTAAGCATGCCTAACACCAGTAGATTAGATAAATGTAAACCCATTGATGAATTTATAAGGCTTGCTTTTGAGGATTGTATGACTTCCAATCAGTAAAGACTTTTTCCATGCGTCTTCTAATCAATGAGATATTCTTAGGACTCTCATTGGCCTTGGGTAGTGACTCTGTGTCTGATGCCGGCGTCGGCTGAAATTGGTGCACCCAATGCCATTGTTCTCTTTCTGTATTTTTTCCCTTTCATTTCAAAAAACACATTTTTGAAACCAGAGATATAGATGGTTCCAATGCCAATGACAGTTTTACAATGGAATTACCTTTACCAAAAAAGAATAGTTTTACAATGGAATTACCTTTACAAAAAAGAAGAACACCACTTTTGCAATGGCAGACCCAAAATTTTTATTTCTGTGACGCGAGCAATCGTCGAGTTAAGAAGTCAAATTTTAAATAAAAGTTTTTACGATATTATTCAAGAAGCTTCTCAATTCTGCACCCGTGTTGGAGCACGTAGGTCCTCTTCTGTTCTAGAGAAATCCTAAGTTAAAAGAATGATACTTTTATAATGGGGCCTATCTACGGAAATCCAAATCCTTTAAAATTAATGCCCTTTAGTTATATAGGGTATCCTTAGATTTTATATCAATGAAAGCTTGTCCACTATTGGACTGATCTTTTGATGCGTGATATTGGACTTGTAATGTCATCAATAACGCTGTGAACATGACGGTTCAATAATGTATACACATGTCTGTGATAATACATACTATCATATATAACAATTCTGTCAATTTATCAATTGAACAGTTCTACAATCCATTTATCAATTCTAAGCAATTCGAATTAATAACAATAACCTAAACAGTGGAGTCAAGTAATAACACTTACTTGTCTTGGAAATTGTTTAATGAACTCATTTGAGTTCATCTCAATGCTGATAAGAGACATTTTACTCTTAAGTCCTCTCCTTTTCTCTATTTATAATTCAAGTCAAATGAAGGGTCATTTGATCCAATTCTCGTCGAACGACTTCGAGTCTATTACGAAAATTAATGTAATCTTTGAGATACGCATGTTGGTATCAAGAGTGAACGTATTCGACAAAATACGCGGATATTCGTATTTACAAAAAAGTCTTAGTATCCATGTTTGAGTCTAAATTTCATTCAATTCATTTAACCTCCTTCATTATCATTCCATTAAGCCCAAATCATTCATTTTAGGCTAATTCAATTCCATTTGGTCATAAACCATTATTAGTTAAATTAAACATATTTAATTAGCTTAATTTCCAATCAATTAGAGTTAATCTTGATTAACTAGGGACGGAGTCTAACAGAAACCAAAACTCTAATAAGGAGCAAGCCGAGAATACTTTTCAGCAGAAGACACAAGGTTCTTCTCAGCATGCAGCCAGTCCCAATGGCGATTTAACTATTTTTGCTGGTCCAGTATATCATCAAATATGCAATCGCAGAGGGCATTCAGCTATCAAGTGCTGGTACAGGTGGAATTTCTGCTACCAACCTCAGAACGATGTACCACAAGCCTTAACTATGGAAGATATTGATGCAACTGCCCACATGGATACCGGTGCTAGTGCTCATATCACTAATGATTTAGGTACATTGACAAACTTAGTACAAAAATCTAAACATGATAGGGGACCGGTCACATCTAAACATCTCGCACACTGGAGATTGTGAGAAAAACAAAAATCTAAAGATAAAGATGTCTTAGTTGTTCCAAATATCACAAAGAATCGTGTTTCTGTTTCTCAAAAAAAAATTTACCAGTAAGTAACGATATATCATAATAAAAGAGAAAGCCAGATACAAGAAGCTAACATAAAAGAAAAAAAAAAAAAAAAAAACGATGGTATAAAAGAATTAAAACACGAAAAGCAAAAGCAAAAAACAAATAAACATCGCACAGTGAAAGCCACCAAATTAAAAGACCTATCCACTCCTTCCTTAGCTAACGAATCAGCAAAACCATTTGCCGACCTCCCAACATGTTAAAACTTTACCTGAATCGAGGATGTTAAAGCTCTAATCTCATTAAGGTAAAATTGAAATCTCCAAGGAATAATAGCCAAAGAGGACACCCACAAAATAGCATTAGAAGAATCGCTTTCCACCTCTAACCTTGATTAAATGAGGAAGAGGCAAAAATTTGAACAGCTTCTAGGATAGCCAACGCCTCCGCCTCATTAAACTCCATAGTCCCAACGTACTTGGAAAACATTACCAACACAAGCCCTCCACTATCGCGAAGCTCCCCACCAACTCCCGCCGGCCCAGGCTTTCCTTTAGTTGGGGCACCCCCTACATCGAGAGGAACCCTGCATTGAGAGGAACCCAATACAATTCTGTTTCTCAATTAACTAGAGATAATTCTTGTATCTGTGAGCCAACCAAGAAGGTCCTATCAACCGGCAGTAAGAGAGGGAATCCATATGCATTTAACAAGGAAGCTATGACGGCTCTTGTTGCAGTCAACTCAGGAAGAGCACCGGAGACACGGCATCAGAGATTATGACATCCTAATTCAAGCTTTTTGAAGAATTTAATTTCCAAGAATGTCATATATATCACTAAATGGTTGAAGCATCCCCAATGTGTGTAGCAGCTGCCAGTTAGGCAAAAGCTGCAAATTACCATTCAATTTGAGAAATAAAACTGCCTCTGAATGTTTGCATAAAATTCATAGTGACGCGTACACCAGACCAGATCAACAAGAAACACTCAATCATTCAACTGAGAATGTTGCATCTCAGCCATTATGATGTGGTGCTATGGATGCCTTCCCACCTAGTGGTCTTCATGGACAGCTGGTTGTTGACTTACTCATTTCAAATTCTTTAAATCCTACATCCATCAAACCTACAAAAAAGGCTCCTAAGGCAGTGACCAATATTCATTCCATCATAACACGTTCAAAGTCTAGTGCTACAGACCCACACTGCTGGCTACAAACATTGTCATCACTGAACCTACTACTGTCTATAAAGCATTAATTAAACCTGAATGGATGACTGCCATGAAAGATGAGCTTCATGCTCTAGGAAAAAAAAACCAAAAAAAAAAGGATGTGGGTATTGGTTCCATGCCAACCTGGCATGAATGTGACAACCTGGCATGAATGTGATAGGTTCAAGATGGGTGTTCAAAACCAAATTGAAACCATACGTGTCTATAGAGAGACACAAGGCCCGGTTAGTGGCAAAAGGTTACAACAAAAAAGAAGGGGTGGATTTTAGTGAGACCTTCAGTCCTGTTGCGAAATCAGTAACTATACGAATAGTTCTCTCCCTTGCATTCATTCGAAAATGGCCTCTTCGACAATTAGACGTCAAGAATGCTTTTCTTCGTGGGCTTTTACATGAGACAGATTTTATGGAGCAGCCACCTGGGTTTGTGGATAGATGTCGTCCTTCACGTGTTCGTTATCTAAAAAGAGCTTCTATGGACTCAAACAAGCCCCAAGAGCTGGGTTTAATTGGTTCAGTCAACACCTCCTCCAAATAGGGTCTTTCTGCAGGAAATCAGATCCATCACTATTTGTTCTAAAAAGTGATCAGGGCACACTTCTTCTCCTATTATATGTGGACGACATCACCGCGACAAGTGATAATCCCCCGCTCTTATCACATTTGATTAACACTCTTGGGGTTGAATTTGCAATGAAGGGATTGGGACCCCTGCATTATTTCCTAGGAATTGAGGTTATTCCTTTCAAAGATGGATTCTTCTTATCTCAGTCCAAATATGCATTGGACCTTCTCACAAAAACAAACATGCATAATTCCAAACCAATTGGAACTCCACTTGCTCCAAATCAAAATCTTCATAATACTGCAACTTCATCACTAGATGGCACCACATACAGAAGTGTGGCGGGCACACTTCAGTACCTGACTCTTACACGCCCTGAGTTGACTCATGCTGTCAATCTGGTTCGCCAATTCATGGCTACACCAACTGAAGGATACTATCAGGCTGTTAAGAGGATTTTAAGGTATATCAAGGGGACTTTACACTATGGTCTTCGAATCACTTCTCGGATGCAGATTGGGCAGGGTGTCCATTAACAAGACGCTCCACCACAGGCTATTGCATATATCTTGGTGCAAATTGCATTTCCCAAGCCGCAAAGAAACAACTGACCGTGGCTAGATCAAGTACCGAAGCTGAATCCCGGTCCCTTGCATCCAACACTGCAGAACTGACATGGATTTCTGACATTCTACGTGATGTAGGAGTATATCTAAGACGACCTCCCGTTCTCTTTTGTGATGACACGAGCGCTCTATATCTTACAATTAACCCGGTCATTCATGCTCGCACCAAACATATAGAGATAGATTACCACTTTGTTCGTGAGAAAGTGGAACTCGGAGCACTTGCACACGATTTGTTCCTACGGAAGACCAAGTGGCAGATATCTTTACAAAATCTCTCACAAAACATATGTTTCGCAACTTATGGAGCAAGCTAGGAGTTGTGCCCTCACCACTCCCTAGCTTGAGGGGGAATGAAGGTGGTCAGGATATTTGGGTCAATCAACCCAAAACCAGTACATCAACTGACCCACTCAGCTCAACAGTAACAATGCAGAGAATAAGACCGATTCAACATCAAGATGTTAGCACAGTTGAGAAAATGAAGGATGTGTTGTACCTCATTAAGAGAAAGTAGGGATGTCCACAGGAATTGTATTCTTTCTTTGAATTACACATGTACTCAGCAGTCTACTGCAACAGATATTTGTAAGCTTAGACTACATTATAAATAGAATAGAGTACTATAGCTTTCACTCTGTGAGAAAACAACAGTGAAGCCCTTGTTCCTTTTTCAATTCTCTGTTTTTAGATGAATGACAATTAAAGGGTCAACTGCCGTTATCCCATTGTTCTAGTAAATCGCATTAAAAAATTTACAGTCGAATTACATTTCACTGCCCTCTCGGTTGAAGAGCAAGAAAGGCCATGCATAAACCCATCTACAATGTAATGAGTCGACTCTGTTTCCAATAGATAAAGTCTTGAATAAGGGAGCAAGGGGCATTGACCTAAATTTGGCCTCTTAAATCAACCCAATGGCATATATATATATATATAACACATACGTTTATCAATAAGCAAGCAAGCATTACACAATAGGCACTTGGGGTCCACAAAATACAGAAATGATGCAAATAACTATCTTATTATTTTGAAAACACAGGCCAACATGACTTGCTGCATCACTCTAGTAACCACCGGACAACCTTGACTTAGTTGATAGTAGACGAAGCTTAAACATTACCTAGACACACAAGAAACGTGGATAACAGGGAAATTATTAAAATCACTGATGGTAGTAGCTTCAACATTCTCATTCAGAGCCCTGATACGGACGTATCACCGTCACCCTATCGAGACCATTGAGATGCGTAATTGTACCTCCATAAAGTCCATAAGGTCCCATAGGGAGGTAACCATGATATAATTGATTTCCCAAATTGAAGTTACCATCACCAAATAATTCAGTTTCCGGACTGAGCCTAGTTCCATCGTAATATTGAGTTCCAAAATTGACGTTACCTCCACCAAATACTTGATTTCCGAAATTGAAGTTACGATCTGCACTGATAAACCCATCTTGAGTTTCCAAATTGACGTTACTCCCACCACTTACTTTAAGTCCCGAATTGACTTTACCTTCAGTATCTGCACTAATAGGCCCCTGGAACTGGGAGTTGTTCGCTCCAGCACCAAACTGGGTATTGTTCCCTCCCTGCAGCATCAACCATAAAATAGTTAGGGCATGTTTGTGTAAGCGGAAAACCCATTTTTCCAGCGTTTGGTGAGGAACAATTCCCGGAAATGCTTTCCTGCCTCGTTATCATTTTTCTTGATAATGGTGGAAATGGGTTTCCCATGGGGGTATGGGAAATGGATTTCCTCGGAAAACTCCTCCCTCTTCTCCATTTCAACCCAAAAACCCAACAACTCTTTCATTTTTTATTTCTTTATATAAATCATTATTTAATATTGAATAAATAATATACATGTTATGTTATTTTTCTTCAAAAAACTATATCACCAAATAAGAAATTTTGATTTTCTATATGGAATCCATAGCCGCACCAAACAACATTAACACCAATTCAATGAGGAAACTCTTTTTGCACCAAACCAGAATTTCTAAATTCTACAGAAATATTTTTCCGAGATTTTCATTTCTATGGAATTTGCTGACGTGGCAATTTCTACTTTCCGCGGAAAGGGTGTGTACACAGACGTGCCCTTATATAGTTGCTGTTAAGCATATGGGCATATAGCCCACATTTGATGGCCACAAAAGAGCTTGATAGGCTCGTTGGTTATAGGTGATTTACTTCTTCTACGACTCCTCCCCTTTTTAGGTGTAGAACGTTGCAACGAATCGGGATGTTAGTTTCCCCGAGAAGCTCGCATTAGATCGTTGGGGTTATGTGATAAAAACAAACCCTTAATTCATGAAACTGTAACATACATAGCACGATCTGAAAACTTGAGTCTTCTCTGCGATCTCCAGCCCAACGGCATCTTCTCGGATTCGTTATTTGTTCCCTCAGTTGCAATATGAAAATCGATGGTTCTCTCTCTCCAGCTGCTGGAGAGATAGAGAGAGAGAGAGAGAGAGAGAGAGAAATATGCAGAAAAGGAAAAAAGAAAAAAACTGCAATCGCAGGAGGAAGAGGAGAGAGGGAGAATACCTGGAATGACTGCTCACCGCCGTGTGCCGCCGGTTCATCCGTGGCATCCCTTCTCCGTTTCCCCTTTCTATCCTCCTCATTTTTTCTATCGCCGTCTCCCACATCCCCCATTTCGATTTCAGATCCAACGAAAGTAGGAGATTGGGGCTTTTCAAGGGCGTTCCCTTATCTTGTGAGGCTACCACACGATTACATGTGTTCCTCTTTCTCCAAGACCATTAAAAAAATGTTCACGGTCATGGCACCCTTTTGTTTATAAGAAAAAAGAAAAGAAAGAAAAGAGGGGACCCAATTGGGGCTTTTTGATGGTGGGCTCCATTTTACCTTTTTTTAACTTAATCCTATACATAACTAAAAAAATTTGAAATCAATAAAAAGATGGTCTCAATTTATAATGGCCTTTTAGCAAATTTTATTTGGCACACTAATCACATTGACCGTGCTTGTTAGAATGGTAGACATGTTGTCATACTATAATCTAATAAAATATGTAAATAAAGTATTAAGAATCTCGAGTAAAACTTGTAATTGAATTATTAAGAATTTTACGTATATCATAATTGTTAAACTAATACATGACATATTTTTAACAGTCAAATTAAACAGTAGCGATACTGGATGTCATAATTTAGGGAGCCGTTATTTTCCTTTAAAGTGTTTATAACAGGAAGAAAATACCATTTCAAAGCATTTTATAATATTTTAGATTTTCTCATTATTCCTTTGACTGTTTTTTGTGTAAAAAATAAATACGCACCACGATAGACCGCAATTGCGATTTTGAACTACGGCAGTGCCATATGCAAAATAACAAAACTATAGGTTGGAATATGGCTTCTCTTAATCTTAGAAATGTTGGTTAAGCCATTCTCTTTTGCAGGTTTCTATAAGGGCCCGTTTGGCACTTTACTAATACAATACAAGTCAAGTAAAGCCTCCATTTTTCAAACAAGATGTCACATCAAATGCACTTTATTCAAAACTCCCCCCATCTTTTTTCATACAAAAAGTCAAAAAGCAATTACCTTTATCCACTAAAATACAAAAAAAAAAAAACTCCACTTTTCCATACAAAAAGTCAAAAAGATTCCATAACAAACAACTAAAAACAAAATAGCATTATAACCCACTTATATTTTATCCTTTCTTCAAAATCAACTTTGCTTGACTTGATTATATTAGTAGAGTTACCAAACTGGCCCTTAACCATTCAACCCTACAGAATGTTGAGAATGTCGAGGATCATAAGTATTAGATTGTTCTAGAAATGAGGGAATTAGCTAGTAAGGGCATGGCTGGAGAGGTTGTGGAGGAAGTCAATGCGATGGATCCTAATTTTTTTTGTCCAAAATCCTTCTCTTTTATTTCAGCTCAGAATTCTAACAAATAGCACAAAAGGAATCCTATTTTTCTATCAGGATCTGCTGGACATTAAGATGACAAGCTTCTTGAAGGACAATCTTTAAAGTCAACTGTTCGTTATTTTGAAATGGCTTCTATAGTGAGTCTTTCTGGCATAAACCAAAATTGGTTATTTGAAATACTTGATTATTCCTGTTGTAGGACTTGCTTCTTTTTTTGTTTTTTTTTTTGGTTTTTTGCCCTCTGAAGTTTTATGGTGTGGTTCATAAGGCAAGAGAGCTTTATAGTTTGCATTGTTTTGAATCTTTTCTCTCTTGTATAGAGGGACCATGTTTCTCGTTCTTCATTTGGACATTCTTCCAATGCTCAAAATCTTATTGAACAATTTGGCCAACCAACTTGTTCGTATGTTTTTCATACAAAAATTAATGAATATATAGGTCCACCATCCGATCTTAATGGTCTGGTATTCTTCATCCTTGCAAGGGCTGCCAGACTACTAGCCTAAGATATATTGTTGATCAAGCCTTGATTTAGTTCTACTTCACTTGCATATTCTGTATTTAATAGATCATTAGAATATACCCCCAATGACTCTCTCTATCTTTGACCACCTCTTCTTTTACCAAAACCTTATCATTTTCATCTTTCTATGCATCTTACAGCCTCAAGATCCTCTTGATTGTTCGAGAATCTTTTTAGCATTTTTTATTTTGCCAGCTTATACTTTTTTTAATTTTTTTGCCATTCTTTAAATAGTGTTTTCTTTTCAACAATAACCCTTTAGACAACTGGATTCTAGTTTATATATGTAGCTATTTTCCTCCTAAATTCCCCAAGCACCTTATCTGCAACCTTTTGAATACGACTTGTCATTTGATCCAACACTTGGGTAGAATTCATATCCGTTAGAAGTAAGCTGGATTTCTTATTTTGTTCACTGCTCAATGCAGTTGATTCACTGTCCAATGCAACTGCAGTTAATATTGCTCATTGCTCTATGCAGACATGTTTCTTGGTTCTATGTAGCAGCATTGCAGTTTATGTGTCTTTTGGTTTATTCATGTATTTTCATTATTAAGTTGTTGCTTAGGAAATTGTAAGGGATTAATTATTGTTTAATCCCAGTTTAGAAGTGAAGCCTATAAGTAAAGTCTTGTATTCTTTTTCATATAAGGAAGTGAGAGTGAAATCTTAAAGTTCCATACTTGGTATATCCAGTAATCTTCTTTTTTATTGTTAAGATCAAGAGGACAAGTTTTTTCTATTGAATCTTTATATTTTGTTTTTATTGAAGAGGAAGAAGTTTCAGCAAAGTGATTTATGTTCTCACTGTGACCTCAATATTTCGTTTTGTCAACCTTCATACACAGAACCTAAACCTGAGTATTTGTTGAAGCCAACCTTAATATACACAGAATACGACCTTCAATTTCAGCAGAGCTGTAGCAGAGCATTCCATCAATATCCTTGTTCCAGTTGTCTTTCTTCAGCACTCTTAATTTGGATGATGTTATTATTTCCTCCTTTAAATTCACTCCTTGTTTTCAAGCAATTACATGTTTGTTTTCCTAATTTTAATAACAATATCTAAGAACACTAACTTATGGTGGGGTATAAGACTCTCTCTAGGATGATTACACAATATTTATGGATTGACTGTTCTCTAAGTATTTAGTGCTTGTAGCCTATCTGAACTACTTTTAAATAACACAAGGTGTTCTTCCTAAAGTAAGTGTTAGCTTTTGCAAGATCAAAGGCCATAGCAAATTTGAAAATAAATTCCCCTACACTATATATATATATATATATATATATATATATTAATGGGAAGTGCTCCTATGAGAAACACTCTCACCAACTTGGTGAGAGATGGGTGGGTGCCCTTGCATTTAAGTTAGTGAGAGTAAATATGGAAGTGAGGGCCCCCACCCATCTCTCATAAAATTGGTGAAAGTGTCTATCATAGGAGCACTTTCCTATATATATACACTTTTAAATAATATATCTCTTGTGCTTAGCCATATTCATTTCCTTTCTTTAGATAAGCGGTCCTCCACATCTCAATGCTATACTTTCCCACTAGTTACATATCTTGTACTAGTTCATGTTTGTTAAGTCCTAAATTTTGTTTTTATAATTTCCACTTAGTCTTAACTCTTAAGGACTGGCAATGTTAAAAGTTTTTGTTTCTACTGCCATCTTAACTACCATGACTATCATTCTTCTTCTCCGTTTTCTCCTCCTCTTTGTTTATAAAATCTTACCCCTTTTTTTGGCCTCGTTGACTACAGTGTCTACCTTAGTTCTTTTTCGTAAATAGAAATGCTCGAGGATATGTTTGGTTGCACTTTTTAAAAGCACTTTAGAGGCTTTTGGCTTTTGAAAAGTGCAATATACCCAAAATGTTTGGTTAATACACTTTTTTTTAAAAGAACTTTATAAGAAGGAACAACAGTAAAATAACTTTTAGATGAAAAAGGTCCACCCACCCTGTGGAAAAGCACTTCCCATGCTTTTGCAGGTAGCATCCTAAGTGAGCAAATTGTATGCTATGCTTATGTGCTCCAGCTCATGGGCCCAGTTGGATGCATTCCTATCACTAGGGTAAGTCATACTCATAAGGAAAGATCTCTTGTACGGATAAGGTTCAAGCAAAAAACCAGCCCCACTAGATTATCCTAGCCCTTGATTTAACAACCTAAAGTTCAATGTGCCTTTGAGCTAAAAATTTCTTCGATATTCAATCCAATGGCGAGTAAAACTTCGATGGGCATAAAATTGGAAATGGTGCCAAATCATGGGTGGAAAATGTGAAAGATTCTGCTTTGATCTAAGGTGGGCCCGAGTGCGCCCTGTACAGCTTGATTGTATATATTGCTATGTGAGTTTGTTTGATGAAGTTTTGAATGCCAATGAATTGATTGCTGGGCAAATTGACAAAGAGGATTCTTTTTTCATTTTTTGTTACACCGATTAATTTCTTTTCAAAATTACAAATTGATAATTATATTTTAAATTTCTGGTTATGCTGAAAAGTGGTATTCATATACTACTCAAAAAGATGTTTCGATATGCAAACACAGTCAAATATACCCAAAAAGAAAAGAAAAGAATAGTATAATGAATTCATGTTGGTCTATCTTAACCCTTTTTTCTGAGAAATCATGCATGATCTTCATGTATCAAATTTGTACCTTGTTTTCTTCTTTCTTTGGTAAAACATGTTGTCAGGTCTCGTCCCGAGTTAATCAAGATTAACTCTAGTTAATTGAAATTAGTGCTAGTTAACCATGTTTAACTAGTTTAATGGTAATTAATGACTAAGCTCGATGAGTTAGTCCCAAATGAATAGAATGAACGGATAATGAAAAGATTAAGTGGATTGGTTATGCTTAAGGCTAATTAACTGCGGTTAATTGAGCTAATGATGGTCAATGACCAAATGATATGGAATAAGCCTCAAATGAATCAATTGGGCTTAATGGAATGGTAAAGAATGGATTTGCATGGTTTAAATGGAGTTTTAGACTCAAACGTAGAAATGAAGGACTTTTATGTAAATACGAAATTTCGCGTATTTCGTCGAATACGGAAACTCTTGATACCAACGCGTGTATCTCGACGAGTACGTCAACTTTCATCATAGGTTCGAAGTCGTTTGACGAGAATCCGGTCAAATGACCCTTCATTTGACTTAAATTGTAATTTAGTGGAATGGATGGACTTAAGTGCACTTTCATAGCTTATATAAGCTAAAATAACCTAAATGAGATCATTCATCTCATTTCCATCTTCTTCCAAACCCTAGGCAACTATTTTCTCTTGCTTTTCTCTTCTTTCCTTCCAATCTTACTCAATCAAGAGGCAAACAAGGGATTTGTAAGTGTTTTCAAGGAGTTTTCATCATTCACTTCATCTTCCCCAACTTTGTTTTCAAATTGTGAAAGTGTCAAGCTTGGAGTCAAGGTTTTCTCTTGGAATCAAGCTCTAGAAGGAGGTTTTTATCCATTCAACCTTCGCAAAAGGCAAGTACTTATGCATTCTTATGATTTATAGTGTTTTAGAGATGTTGGAGTCTATTTGACTCAATTTCGGGAAGTTTTGCTTCAGAAAATCCGAAGTTCAGAACTGAACTTCTGAGCATGTGTCGGTTAGCCGACACCTGACCGACAAGCTAACCGACAGCTCTGGGAGTTGTCTCGGAGAGTTTCAGCTCTCTGGAATTCTGACCGACATTGTGTCGGTCAGCCTACATGGTAGTGTCGGTCGACCGACAGGTCAACCGACGGACTAACCGACAGATCTGAAATCTGTCTCAGTGAATTCCAGCTCTCTGGAATTCGAACCGACAATAGGTCGGTCAACCGACATGGTATCTTCGGTCAGCCGACACATGACCGAAGCCTGACCGACGAATGTATCAGGAAGTGGACTGAAGAATCCAGCTTCTGGAACTTGAACCGACAAAGTGTCGGTTAACCGATAGGTCAACCGACGTTGTATGGTCGGTCAGCCGACAGGCCAACCGACAGCTGAGATGAACTCAGAAAAGATTATGGAAATGAAGCCTAATTTGTACAGGCTATTCCATGCTGATGTCTAAGCCTACATAGGTGTTAGCGAAGGTCGTCTCAATGTACAAATCAAATACATAAAGTGATATTCATCAAAAATAACATGTACATTGGATAACTAACGCTTCACTCGTTTGTCTGGCTTAGAAGTATGAATAGAATTGATAAGAAATGAATAGAATCCATGAAGTGACACAGAGGTGAACTTCATTGACATAGTGAACGTCATTGACATAATGCACGAAATGACAGAATACATGAATTGAATTAATGAAATGAAATGAAATGAATAGTCACTAAAGGTGACAGTAACTTGAATGAATGAATAATTCCTGCTGCAGTAGATGTGAGGGGCGTTCCGGAGCCTCGTGGAATGCCAGTGCTCTCTGATCAAGACACTGGAAAATTTCCACCATTGTGAAAAGTCATGTAATGAAAAGTGAAACAATCTTGAAGCCTCGGCCATGAATGGTTTGCCCTTCCGCCTTGTGCTTAATTAATGTGACTAAATGAAAATTGAATAATCTTGAAGCCTAGGCCATGAATGGTTTGCCCTTCCGCCTTGTGCTTACACTGCTTCCGTTGGAAGACACGAAATGAACGAAATGAACGAAATGAAAGGATATGATTGACATAGATATTTGTTATGAAATTGAAGTAGGTTATATAGAACTGTTAAGTTCTTTTATTGTAGAACTGTTTAAGTTCTTACCTTATTGAATTCTTGTATAGAATTGTTAAAGAATTGTTAAATAACATGAAGAATCATGAAAATGCATGTATCTTGTTGAACCTTCGTGTTCACGTGTTATTGATGATGTCACAGGCCCAGATGCCCGTGCCGGTCCTGCCGAGGCCGCGCCGCCTGCGGAGGAGGCCCGTCCGTTACCTCCAGGAGGTTTAGCGGAGTGGGCGTAGTCGGAGGGCGATTGTAAATGAATGTTTTTGTAATAGAGAATTTTGGATTGTGATTAAATACCAACTGTATTGTATTTTAAGCGTGTAGTGTTGGTTTTAGTGGGCTGTAAATTTGTATAATAGAACTTAACTTTTGTGTAAAGTTAATTGTAGTCAATGTATATATACATGTTTTCCGCACATTGTACATTGATAGGTATTGTGATTTGATATCCCTTGTGAGTCTTGTCTTAACTTCGGTTAATTCAGGATTTACGGGAGTAAGTATGGTTCCGCGACTCGGGGGTCCGTCCGAAGTAATCAGATCTCGGGCCCGGGTCGTGACACATGTGTTATCATATGTTTCTTTAAAAGTAATTTTTGGCAAATCCTCAAGTTGTTTTGGTTGGAAGTTGGAACGCACATAGAGACATTACTTCGGGCCATTTTATTTATATTTTCTTATAAAACTTTTAAAATATTACTCTTTGTTGAAGTTCTTTTACTTTTTATGTTTAACTAAACAACCTCGGGTGCTTTTACAGTTAAAAAAAAAAAATCAAAACACGCACTAAGTGAACCACTTAGTTCTGCTAAAAAGTCACTTTGCATAAGTAGGTTCTTAAATTTGTATTTGAAAATTCACCTTTGAATTTTAAGAAGTCCAACTAAACACATCCTAAATCCTTTTGGAGGTCCCTAGCATTCTTTCCCTTTCAGTTGGTCTATTGTAAGAAAAATCTTCAAATATTACTCTTTGCTGAAGGTCTTTTACTTTTTATGTTTAACCAAACAGCCTCGGGTGCTTTTACAGTAAAGAAATGTAAGCTCAAAATATGCACTAAGTGAACTACTTAGTTCTGCTAAAAAGTTACTTTACATAAGTAGGTTCTTAAAACTGTATTTGAAAAATCACCTTTGAATTTTAAGTCCAACCAAACACATCCTAAGCCCTTTTAGAGGTCCCTAGCCTTCTTTACCTTTCAGTTGGTTTGTTGTAAGAAAATCTTGTTTATCCGCATCTTTTTCATAATATCTACCAATCTAATCTCTTCCCCTTCAGAGTACTTAAACTCGATGAGGAAAATTTTAGTTTGTAATCTGCCTTCTTTCCTTCTTCTTTTTTTTTTTTTTTTTATTGTGCTTGCCCGTTATGATGCATCACTCCTTGCTTCTTTCTCTTTTACACTTGCACCTTTGTTCGTAGTTACTCCTATTGGGCGCCTATTCCAGGGATGCTGTCAAAGACTGCATCAATAATACTCAAGATACTGTGTTTTAGCCGTAATTTTAGGTCCACATATCTTCAAAATATCATTAATCATCTTCACACTGGAACTATACAGTCTTTCAGCTAGTCACCTGCAGCACCAAAAGATGATTATGGTTTTGTGTGTAGTCTTTGTTAGACGTGAGCGGTCCTTGACCACATAGCCCACATTCAACACTTGTTAACCCATTTAACCCAACACAATCTGTATGTTTGGGCCTAAACCCAATCTATTTCAAATATTAAGGCTATATTTTAGTTATATTGGAGGCCAAAAACAAAGCCCAACTCAAACTCATCTCAATTTCCATATAAATTATATTATTTTAAATATCAAATGATCTAGTTGTCTAAATGAGTTTTGACATGCGGCTCAACCCTAATCCAATCAGGTTAGGCAGGTTGAGTAGGTTGATTTTAACCCGACTCGTTTAAATGCAGATCAGGATTTGGGTCAGGTCAAATTTTGTAAAAACACCCTTTTTTTGCCATAAAAAAAATGGTGTTTTACAAAATTTGACCTGACTTCTGATGTCATCACTAGCTGTATCGACTCTAGGCAGACTTCTTGCATGGGTTCGCACACATAATATATACTCCTAACTCACCAAAATCAGGCAAGTATTTTCTACTTTCCACCGTGTATTTCCAAGAAACCTATCTAATTAAAGACAGGCGTCCACCACATTAAGCAACTAACAAGCCACAAAGAACATTGGAAATAGAAACAAACCCATATAATTAAAACATTGGAAATATAATTTAAGAAATAAGAGTTGAAAATATATGAAGTCCAAGAAAATATCTTGTAATTATCTCTAGAGGAAACCAATGTATAAAAGTGATCTTTTCGACTCGCTAAAGCCTAAGAGTCACATTAAACCAATGTAATTATCTTGTAATCATCTCTAGAGGAAACGCGAAAGAGTTACGATTACCATTAGTACTAGCAATAGCAGAAATTGGGACAGACTCGGATCCATCAAAAACCAAATATGAAAAACTGGCCTCTCGACAACCTTCAACGACGTCTTCAGGCCCAGGCCAAGGCTCATTGCTTGTGCTCACCTTACTAGGCTCATTACTTCCACTCTCTTCCCTCAAATTCTCAATGCATAAAGATCCATCCTCCTCGATCCTATATACAATTAAGTTATCATCGTTCTCGGGTAGTACAGTTTCATGGGTAGGATTTGAATAAGGAACAAATCCACTAACATGGTGGGTTGTGGGCCTGGCGTTCAGGTCGTCATTGTAGTAAGTCATGGCCCAAGCTCGCTGCTTTGTTGGTATGAAATTTGTATCTATATCCCTCCTTCGAGTTCTTGAGGCTTCTAAATCCACGGAGATGGATTGGCAATCTGCAAATAAAAGCTCAAAAGTTGGTAAAAATTTTCAAAGAAAAATGTTATTCTCACACGGGCTTACGCCCATAAATTAATTAATAGTCGAATAGTCGACAAACAGTAACAATAACTATGACTCTCTTAAAATAACCAAAATATCATATTACAAGCATCCGTGCATTTCTCAACTGCTTTTTGAAATCAACAAAATTTCCAGGTTTTGATTTAGGGCACATTTTCTGTGACACAAGGAGTGGGTAGGAAAGAAAATGAAGAAACAAGGGAAGAAGAAACAAAAATACCAGTGTGTGAGAAAAGGGAGCAGTGGAAAACTGTCTTTATCAATCTTCTAATCACTGCTGCAATACTAAGGGCCTGTTTGGCATCGTTCTCGTGTTGTTCCCAAATTTGTGCTTGGATTAGGTTGTGCTGAGATCAAGTTGTGCTGAGTCTATACTCTGCAAGACTTGTTTGGCAACATTATATTAAATTACTCTACTAAAAATATGCCGTACGGAACTTGTTTGATAACATTATAAAAGTTTTGCTTTAAGGAGCAAACATAGGATTTACAATGTGAGACCCCACCTTTTATTGTGTGCAATATTATTATTATCATATATGGGACCCACCCGTAGAAATTTCAACTTGGTACCCGTCTTTAAAAATTAGAACATGGAACCCATATCCATTGGATTTATAATGTGGGCTCACCTTTATAGGAATTATAATGTGGACCAACTTTTTGTAAATGTAAATATGGGATCCACCTTTAGAAATTAGAATATGGGTTCACATTCATAGGATTTACAATGTGGGTCCATCTTTTGTAAACGAGACTATATGACACATATTTATTAATTACAAAGTGGAGCCACATTTTTTGTAATTGTAGACACAGGGCTCACCTTTAGAAATTAGCAAGTGGTGCCCACCTTTAAAAATTAGAACATAGGAGTAGCATATTTATAAAATCTATAATGTTGGCCCACATATATAGGAATTATAATGTGGGGCCATACTTTTGTTAATTGTGAACACGGAACCCACCTTTCAAAATTTACAAAGTGGTACCCACATTTAGAAATCCGAACATGGGGCCATCATTAAAATGTGGGCCATACTTTTTGTTAATTGTGAACATGGGACCCACCTTTAAAAAATTATAATGTGGTACCCACATTTAGAAATCCAAAATGTGGCCACCATTAAAATGTGATTGTGGACACGGGACCCACCTAGAGAAATTACAACATGATGCCTACCTTTATAAAAGATTTATAATGTGGTCCCACTATTATAGAATTATAATAGGAGTCCACCTTTTGTAATTATGACCATGTGACCCACCTCTAGGAATTATAAAGTGTGGCCACCTCCTTTGGGATTGTGAACATGGGGCTTACATTTAGGATAAGTGAGAGGATTTAGGATCTTCAAATGATATTCTTTAAAAGGGAAGAGATAAGAAAGAACCAATTGTGCCAACAAGTTGTTTCTTAAAAAAATCAAAGTTTTTTTGTTCCAACTTTCTTATGCTAGTGAGTTAAAATTTTGAGATTCCTTCCCATGAGAACAAAATTCGAAACCGTCATTTACACATACCAAACATGTTTTTTACACTTTTATTTCGTGGGAACATCCAAATGGCACGATGCCAAACACACCCTAAGTTTGCACATTGTGGAATGAAGAGCTCTCATGAAAAATATATAAATCACCTCAATATTAAAATGGATGGCATGGATCAAGTGACTCTACTGTAAAACCTTATGAAAATAATGACTGCCCTGATATTTATATTTTTTTCCTGCTTTAATGTCAGATGAAACATGCAATTACACATATGGAAACGCCTAAATTGGTAGAATGAAACTGAAATTACATATATGGAAGCTCTTAAATTTGGTTGATTCTTTCTGCGCACCATACCATATATGCACACATATTTAACAACAATTTGATCCATGATTTCATGATAGACCACTCACCACCAACAGGCAAAGAACCCAGATCCTCTTCAGTTTTGCATGGAAGGTTCTAGGTTCTCTAGATAAACATGTGTGTGAGACTGAGAAGCAATGAACCCATAAACCCATCCAAGTGAAATTTGGGCTAGGGTTGGTGGTTTTTTTTTTTTTTTTAAAGGTAAGTACTTGCACACCCGAGCTCACCCGAGTCCCTCACCATTACTGCTAGTATAAATTCCCGGTTGTTTACGTGGAAAGGCGGTTCCTCACCAATTGAGCTACTAGTGGATTGCCGGTATTTTCGTTGGTTCAAGCCTAACTTTCAAAATTTTTTGGATTTTGGCTCAGGCTTTGGGGGCCTGAAGAAGGCCTTAGTACCAGACTTATCTATGCAAATATAAATATTTTATAATTCATAACTGTTCTGATACATACACCTCGTGATTACATGCTTGGCCCACTTATCACCATTTCAAACCATCCACACACATAAGCCCCCTAGACTAAACAGGGTCCCATGGATTGGACCATATGAGGGTCCAATTTTTTAGCCCAACCCACCAACCCAACTGAAACCGACCAAATGATTCAGGGTTCAAGTTGAACCTTTTATTTTTGGATCACGTTTGGTGGACATTTTCGATCCAATTAACAAATAGGTCGAGTTAAGGTTGCTTCCATTCTCGCTAATTAACCCACCTATCCAACATATACGTAACCCAACCCGACTAATTGCATTATGATTTGAGGACCAACCTGAACTCCACATGCTACTATAGGGTTCGGGTTGACTTTTTGAGTTCTACATTGGCTTAGGTTGGCATTATAAACTTTATTAATCAATATAATCGGATTAGAGCTAAACCTATAACATGTTACCCATAGTGCTCAATCCAACAACTTAATTTGACTCGCTGCAACCTCTACTGACAGATGCCATTTCTCCTGGTAAGAGCCTAAAACCCTGAAATCTGCCATGACCCTATCCTCACTGCTCTATCATTCATTGGGTGTCACCAGGCCAGACTTGGGCATGTTGTTTAAAACCACAATTTGAATGTACAAGACCCCAAACAATCGACCTTATCAAGATACAGGGCCCGCAAGATATTTGGGTTGGATTTTCAAAGAGAACCAATTGGCAGGAAAGCTGTTCATGAAATATAAGGTGCTAAATGGAAGGAAAATTAGAAAGGAGAGAAATGGAAGGAAGAATATGGTAAGGAAAGAAAAATAGAAAGGAGAAAATGAGAAAGAATACTGTGCAAGTGGTCCTTTATTAAAAAACGCGACTCTACTTTTGAATATAAGAAAGAGTGAGGATAACAAAGAAAAATCGAGTTTCTTTCAAGTGGACATAGGTACTCTTGGCAAAGCACTTAATATCTCTCATGTGATTGTTTCTATTCTTTGTGTAGCTCGTTGACTATTGATTGCAAGTTTCATTCCTCCACACACACATGCACACACAATAATTTGTTTGAATTAAAATGCATAGGAATTAAATACATAGGGTTTAGTTTTAGAAATACAGTTTTGGTCTTCATTTTTAACAACCCATGTGTATTAATGCAAACAAACAAGGCCTTCGGGGTGGTATGGATCAACCACAAAATCGAGTACTTGACAGTAGACTCAGTAGTAATAGTGCTTTGGTTAACTGGGCATGGTTATTCAAGACTCAGTTGACTCACCTTAACCTGGTAAGGACTTACTCAAGAGTCAAAAAAGAATATTCTAATATACACAACTTTGAATTATCAGCCATGCTGCTTGTCCCGAGGATCGGTCCTCGGGACAAGCCCGTCTCCACATACCAGGGGTATTTTGGTCATTTGACAAGCCCGACTCCACATACCAGGGGTATTTTGGTCATTTGGAAATGACCAAAATACCCCTGGTATGTGGAGTCGGGCTTGTCCCGAGGACCGATCCTAGGGACGAGCAGACTTTTTCTTGAATTATATAGTCAAGCAAGAGCCAAGTCTCGGAAACAACTCGGTCTCATGCAGCCGTTTGGATCATAGCACACATGGATGTGGCACTAGTTTAAGTCTTGCCTTGACTGATTATGTTATGTCCATTTCATCAAATCAATATCAAGCATCATATTTCAACAAATTGTTCATGGGCCAGTAGGGCCCAGCTGTAGCTTGTCTAACCCAACCCATTTAGTTATCGGGCCTAATAGTCAGGCTGAAATGCTGTCGAAGGCATGAGCGTCAGGTTAGGACCAGCCCATTATTACTGTAAATACACCTCATCGGTTTAAATACGTTAGGCCCGACTAGGTGTTTGGTCATTTATAGGCCTTAGCCTGGCCCATTTAACAATCAGGTCAAAGCTAGGCCCGCTTACAACCCACAATCTTCTGTTTTGGTCTCTTTTTCTTTCCCTTGTGAAGAGGGAAGTTCATTCAAACAAAAAGCAGAAGACAATGGGGATTCTATCATTCAAAATTGTCATTTTTATAATCTTTAGACCCTAGTTGTTGTGACAAAGTCACCAATTCATGAATGTGTTCCAGAATAAAAGTCCAACGGTCATGTTGTAAGTTTTGTGTCATGTGATTTGACTAAACTCCAAGGAGCCCACTCCAGTTCTATTAGTGAGAGAGATTCCTATCTTGTCTTTCCCAGAAAGAAATTAGGATTGTTCTCTTTGTTTGCAGAGAGGAGATCCCTGCTCTCCCCATAACGTTTATTGAAAGAAAGAAAGAAAGAATATAAAATGAAGGGGGAGAAAGAAGATCCATTTTCATAGGGCTCACATAAAATATTAAAGTTGCTTGAAATCATTATCTAAAATATGCCACTGCAAACAGAATTAAACTCAATTTTAGAACTTATTTGTGTAACGTGTTTTCTACATAAAAGAAATATATAATATTTTTTTCTTATTTTCCAAGGATCTGATTTTATCGTTTAGTGAAAACTAATTTAGTGAAAAGAAAAGTAGACTTTTTTCCTCGATTTTCCGTGAATCACAAAAAACCTTTTTTTGATGCCGGGAGGGTGTATGGGAAAGGTGGAGCGTCCTGCTGAGAAATAAAAAATGATTTTCGTACTCGCAAACGCTATACAAACATATTATTTGTAGTACACTTCTGCGATGAAATAATCCTGAAATAAAACGGAAAGCTGTTCTAATTTTTTTTCCTAGCCCATTATTATTTTGTTTGGTGTAACAATTTTTATTTAAAAAATAAAAAATAAAGTATTGTCCTTATCGAGAGGTGTTTTGGTTCCACATGGAGTAAGTAGATATGCATGATTCCTCTATCTCATGAAAACAAAAATACATGGGAGCACAAAAACCTCTTGTTGCTCAAACAAGTCCCTACATTTACACATAATCAACATAAATTAAGCTCCATCTCACACAGCTGCCTTTGTATACCACTCACCTATTTAGCAGTAAATTTATTTTGTAGGCCTAACTCCAATTGAAGTTAAGCATGCCTAACACCAGTAGATTAGATACATACATGTGAACCCATTGATGAATTTATAGGGCTTGCTTTAGAGGATTGCATGACTTCCAATCAATAAAGACTTTTCCATGCATCTTCCAATCATTGAGATATTCTTAGGATTCTCATTGGCCTTGGGTAGTGACTTTGTGTCTGATGCCGGCGTCGGCTGAAATCGGTGCACCCAATGCCATTGTTCTCTTTCTGTATTTTTTTCCCCTTTCATTTCAAAAAAGACATTTTTCAAACCAGACATATAGATAGTTCCAATGCCAATGATAGTTTTACAATGGAATTACCTTTACAAAAAAGAATAGTTTTACAATGGAATTACCTTTACAAAAAAGAATAATCCTGCTGTTACAATGGCAGACCCAAAATTTTTATTTGTGTGGCGCGAGCAATCGTCGAGTTAAGAAGTCAAATTATAAAATAAAAGTTCTTAAGATATTATTCAAGAAGCTTCTCAATTCTGCACCCGTGTTGCAGCACGTAGGTCCACTTCTGTTCTAGAGAAATCCTTAATTAAATGAATGATACTTTTATAATGGGGCCTATCTACCGAAATCCAAATACTTTAAAATTAATGCCCTTTAGTTATATGGGGTATCCTTAGATTTTATATCAATGGAAGCTTGTCCACTATTGGACTGATCTTTTGATGCATGATTATTACATAAGGTTGTGTTGGTCCATAAGTGGGATACACTTTGATTGATATAAATTTTCAAGATACCTTTTATATTTGAAGGGTGTTTATTTTAAATGGTCCGGCAGATTTCAACGGTGAGCTCTATTGTAGAGTTCCACCCCTTTAACTCAGGAATCCTCCAAATTAAAAGCATGAGAGGATCTAGACTCCAAAAAAGCAAAGAAAAAATACGAATATAACCACCATAAGTATATACTTAACCCATAAATCTAGTAATTTATATTGTTACAATTGGAGTGCAATTTAGATCAAAACTGACTACCTAAATATAGAGAATTGTGAGACATAAGAGGGTCTGATCAAACAAAAGTGGGGCCCATAAATGTTCAATGAGATCAATATTAGCTACCATCATATGGTACTCGTAACAATATAGGATCATTTCTCTTCTTCTAGACCATGAGGAGCATAGCATGCAAGTGATAATTTCACCTGCTAAAGTTCTTGATAATTAAACATTCACCAGTCACAATTCCATCTTTTTAAAACTTTGATCAAAACCAGTAGCCTCTTTTACTAACATGAAGATATGGGCTGATATTGTGAAATTTGCATTGCTAATGGTTCTTCGGATATGTAATGAGGTCCATGACATGTGAAATTCTAAAATTTTAGAGCTTGTCCGTTTGAACCCATTTTAACATTTACATATGTAAAGGATGTTGATGCATGCTAATTTCCACAAAGACGACAAGGGATCAATATGTGGACTTATTGAATACGGCCTGAGGTGGCTTGAGTGTATAGAGTGTAAGGCAACGTAAAAAAAAAAAAAGATGAAAAAAAAGGGAGAGGTCATTTTCATATGCATGCAGGCTTGCATATTAAAGATGTGTGAAAGTATTATAAATTGGTTAGGAGAGCATAAGTGCACGCCATATATTATACAGGTTCTGATTTCAAAACTTGTTATTGTCATTTGTTTTTTTTTATTCTACTCTAGTGGCCCCAAGATTTTAATTAGATTCATTCAATGTTTTGTTGACCCATTAAGCCTAATAATATTTATTTATTGTCTTAATTAAATATTCATTAATCTTGAGTTTTTTTTTTTTGGCTATCGGAGGGTCCCAACTCTTTGGGTTGGACTATTCCATCCGGGCCGAAAGGGAAACCTCCAGGTGCAAGCCATGGTCCTAAGCTAATTGAGGTAGGATTAAATCTTAGGGTAATGAAACTATCTTGAGGTAATTATGAAACTGCTTTATATGCAATCTAAATTGTTCCACGTTTACTCACTAATATAAAAATGGTGATCCCAACCTTGAATGATCATGCATTTCACAATTCATGTTCCATGCCAAACAAACAAACAAACAATAAAAATAAAAAAAAAAAACCTCATATTTCATTTGTAAAAGACAAATTACCCCTTCATATCCTAAAAAGGAAAAATGGGCTGTTTTCTTTTTCTTTATTAGTATTGCCGTTGCCAACTTTACATGATCAGGCACATGCAGATGTAATGTAACCAAATCACGTGATACAAGGTCCCACAACCACAACATTGCACGTGAGAAACACGTGATAACTTTGATGAGGCATGGCGAACCATAAGAACCGCAGGAACCAATGGTTCTATTCTACTTCCTTGTAATAATGAATGACCGTGTCAAAATGGCGAAGAAATAAATGGAATGGTATTAGAGAATAAGAAATTAGTCCGGTCAATGGTCAAACTGTTGATCCCTTGGTGTAGATCATAAAAAAAGGGACCCAGTCACTAATTTTGGGTTTGACACTCATCCAAGCGAATGAGACCGTTAAATTAGATAGACCGTGCAATTTTCAGATGGTGAAAGCTTGTGGGTCATGGATAAAAGGTTAGGATAATGTTATGAGCCGGAGTGATCATACATAGTTAAATGTCATCATACATAGTTAAATGGGGAATATCTTCCAATCCCATAGTCTCATCCTCAAATGGGGCTAGGTGGGCCACATAAAAAATGGTGCCCACTTTATGGTGATTAGTGGTGTTCCGGTGAGAGGACCCCTCAAACAAATGGAAATTTCAATTATTATGAATTGTTTGAGTATTAAACAAGTTTTAGGTAATAGAAGAAATTTAAATAAGGTCTTAGGTTTTTATTTTATTTTAAAAAAAAATACTAGTTTCAAGACTTTTCAAATTAGGACCTAAGTTTTCCAAAAAGTTCTCGATTAAAGACAACCAACCATTTTAAGTTAATTTTCAGTGTCTTTTCCCCTCAATATTTTTAGAATACCTAAACTACCCTTCAATGAAATAAGTCTCCTTCACTTCCGCTATTTTCTCCTCCATTTCTTCGCCAAGTGTCCTCATAGTAATTAATAGCAACTAACATCTTCACAACGACATGTAGTGGTTGCTCACATGACTTTAAATGAAAGATAATTTTAGTATTTTAAATAATTGAGAGAAAAAGCCGTGAAAAACACCTCTAAATAATGAGATGGCATTAATTAAAAACTTCCTAAAAAATTTAAGCCCTAAGTTGAGAAGTTGTGAAAATTCTTTCTCTTTAAAGTTGAATGTTGGTTGCAAAAAATAAAAAACCTCAAAAAAATTCTCAATTCTGGCTTTAGGAGAAACCACATCAGCTCATTGGGGCCCATTTGTGGATATGTCCTTTAAAAAAAAACATAATATGTGCATTTTTAATAAAAAGATGTCTCTTGGGCTAAATATGTGCCTTTTCAAGAAAATGTCTCTTGGGCCCATTTATACGGATGTAACCCAATTCAAAGGGATGCCTCCCAATTCTATAAATTAATGTTATTTTTAAAGTTTTTATTTAGTATTCAAAACAAGCATAAATGTATATGAATCCCTTATTTTGTTTATGCTGACGTGGATTAAGCGATGAAAAGTTTGATTTTCATAATTTTTTTGGCTGATTTGAATTTTTTAATTAATTTACTATAATAGATTTATTAAAATAGAATAATAATTTTAATATATTATTTAGGACTTAACCTATGCATCACGCAAATGCTTAGTTATAGAATAAGGACAAAACTTAAGTCCTATTTTAATTCTCACATACATTTGTAGGTACCCTTGTCCCTTTTATTTTTAAGACACCTCTCCCCTTCTCCCAGATGTTGTGCCTTTTCAAAAGCCACGTATTTAAAGTTTAAACCCGCTTTCTGCGCTGCAACGACCCCTTCCCTTCCCTTCCCTTCCTCCCAAATCCCTCTCTCTCTCTCGATCTCGAATCAACGCCTCCACAATTCAGGTTAGGGTTTTTTCTTCATTTCTTGTGCCATTTCATGCCTGTTTTTTTTTTAATGGAATCTGTTGAATACTTGAATTAGGGTCCGATCTTTTGCAATTTGCATATCTGTTGTTGATGTTGCTCCACCTGTACGCTATGTTTTTTTTTTTGGATGGATCAGATCTTTGTTTGTTTCATGATCTGAGAATTGTTTTCAATTTGTCTTTAATTGTGTTTTGATTTTTGTTTTAAGATCTGCATTGAATCTGGCCTGCCTTTTTTTGCTTTTCTAAATGATCTGGCTTCATGTTTTCCAATTGATCTGGATTTGTTGTTTGAGAGATCTGTCTCTTGTGCTTGAATTCATAGAATGATTGCGCTTTTGTTACATGGTTTTTAATTTTTCATTAGCTGTTTCTGCGCGTTGTCGGTCGCCATTTCTTTAATATTGTGGTTTTGAATGATGTTATTTTATTGGATATTGATCTGTTGTAAGATGCCTTGCTTCTTGTTAGATTATCTTTCCATTCATTGGAGGTTAACGCAGCTCGCATGTGAATTATATTTTGAGGATCTTATTCATCCCCTGTTGTGGTTTCGGTTTGATGAGGGTCTGGGAGCTCAAATTTTAGTGCCTGTGAATGATTTAGTGTCTTATTGCAGAACTAGTTCCTGATCATTTGGGTTCAATGTCCATGTTTTTAGAATGTTATTACCACTCTTTTTTTTTCTTTCTTTCTGATGCATCCTTTCAATGTGCTCAGTGAAATAACTCATTTTTTGTTTAATTGTGGGGGAATGATTTCAGGTTATGCTGGCCACATCTAATTTGCAAATTTGGTGCAAATGACTAGCAGAGTATGCGATAATTGATTGATATTGGAAGAAAAGAAGTTATGAGTTTGATGAATTTGGGCTCTTTGCTCCTTGGTGTTGTTACCAAATCAGATGGATCTGGGCCTTCGTTTCTTGGGTGGCTGGTTACTGGGTCATTTGGTCTTTTGGCCATTATATATGCATTGCTTAAGTGGCAAAGAAAGACATCACTGAATTGGGTTAAAGCTGCTGCTAAAGCAAAGAAGAAAGTTTGGAAGAAGTTGAAAGTGCCTTCAGCACATCATACATGGATAGAAGATTTTACTTATGGTGGGCAGCCATCTGCCTGTTGTGTCTGTTTAACTTCCCTGGTGTCCCCTCAAAGCGTTGGAACAAAGACGGCATCCATTCCTCCCCTCCATCGTTGCTCTGTATGTGGTGTGGCAGCACACTCGTATTGTTCTCCATTTGCAGCGAAGGATTGCAAGTGTGCAGCACAAGCTGGTTCAACCCACTTTCTGCACCATTGGTCAGAAAGATGGATTGAATTGGATGAGAACCCTGAGGCGTCTTCTTTCTGTTATTACTGTGATGAGCCATGTGGTATTCCTCTTCTTGGCGCCTCTCCTCTATGGTGTTGCTTTTGGTGTCAGCGCCTTATACACGTTAAGTGCCATGCTAAAATGTCGAAAGAAACCGGTGATGTTTGTGATTTGGGCCCGCTCAGAAGGCTTATAGTTTCTCCACTCTCTGTTAAGAAAGTGGATGGAGTGGGTGGAGTGCTAAGTTCCATCACAGAAGAGATAATTGCTTCATCTGTTCGAGGTCAGATGAGAAGAAGGCGTCACCGGGGTAAAAATGGAAGCAAAAGTTCCGTCCTTTCTGAAGTTCCTGGCAGTAAAATGCAGGATGAGTCCGGTGCAAACATGTCACTTGGATATGTGCTCAATGGCCTTGTCGGTTTGGAGAATGCATGCAAAGCAGAGAATGATGGATGCTCTTTGAAGTCTGCTGGTGGTGGGCTGCCATTCCGTAAAGGCAGTCCACGTGGAGTTAAGAAATATGCTCTGGTGGATTTGCCTCAGGATTCCAGACCACTTCTGGTTTTTATTAATACCAAGAGTGGATCTCAGTATGGACCATCCCTTCGTAGGAGACTGAACATGCTACTGAATCCTGTACAGGTGAATGTTAAAGCTCTTTATTTATGAAGTTTATATCTGAGGGTTTTATCTATATAGATGTGTTATTCTTCATATAAACTTATTTATTCTTTTTTCTTTTTGGCCATCAGTTTTATCTTGAGAAATGATCCTTTGTTGAGGTCTGCATGGGAGTTTCCATGTGGATGACTTACATTGAGGCACTTTGGCCTGATATGACATGCCTCCAATGATTTTTCACTTGCTGAGATTTCAGTCTAGTCGGAGTGAGTGACATACACCATTGGATTACTTGGTATGTTTCATGCGAAAGGCTTGGATCAAGCAAAATTGGGCGCCACATCGTCCTCATGGAAACTTCAAGCAGACCTCAGTGCAGTGTCATTTTGCCTTTGATCTAAGATTCCATGGTTAATTGTGGATACTGCACATACCCTTTCATGTTGTTGGCGTTCAATGTAAAATATGCACCTGTATACATGGAAATTAACTTATTCAATAATTTTTCTAAAACAACAATTGAAAGTTCATCTTAACTCGACCAAACAGAAAAAATCAAGAATGGAACAAATGATGGTCAACAAAATGCTTTGCAAAAGACAACTAAACTGCTCCTTTTTGAAGCAGATGAGCATCCTTCTTCTTGGTACCAAAAGATGAACATAGTTAATTGAACTACAGACGTTTAAATGTATACCAGGATCAAACCAGACCGATCTTTGGTTAGTCTGGATTGGTTCAAGCCATACCGATCTAGAAATCAACCAAATTTACCACGGACTTAAGGAAAATATGAGTATAGCAGAGGAGCAGAGGAGGGGGGTGCATGGGTGTTGGGGGGGGTGGGGGGGGGGGGGGGGGGGTGGTGGGTGTGTGTTCAGAAAAGGAACGGAGTCTAGATGCCCATCTCACTCTACTGGTTGATACCTTCAAGATATTTGGTTAACATTTAAAGTTTACTGGTACAACTTGTTTAAGCTAAACAGATCTTTCTTATGTAGTTCATGGCAATATCCATCTGACCACAAATTAGACAGTTATGTTCTCACATGCTTTTCTTTTTGTTTATTATTTTTCTGCCTGAGATAAATATCTCTTATTCACGTAAATAACCCACAGTTATGTGCTGCTATGAGTTTTATGGTTCCTTACTTCAGTCTTGTCTGGTCATGCAATCGCAGGTTTTTGAACTGAGTTCCACCCAGGGGCCTGAAGTGGGTTTGAAGCTGTTCCATTCTGTGCAATATTTTAGAATTCTGGTCTGTGGAGGAGATGGTACTGTTGCTTGGGTTCTTGATGCCATTGATAAACAAAACTTCGAATCTCCTCCACCTGTTGCCATACTTCCTCTGGGAACAGGGAACGACTTATCAAGGGTTTTGCGATGGGGAGGAGGGTTGTCTTCTGTTGCGGGGCAAGGTGGCTTAGGTGCACTTCTGCATGATATCGATCATGCAGCAGTGACAATGCTTGATCGGTGGACTGTGACTATCAAAGAACAAACCTCGAAGCTGGATCGAAACAAAGAAAAAGTGAAGTTCATGATGAACTATTTAGGTATGTTGCCCTGCTTGTTGATTTGGATGATCTTTTACTAAACTAAATAGATATGCAGTGAGTTTTCATACTAGCTGAGATTTGATTTGGATGGTATGATGTGCTTAGCTTGACTGCATCGTTTTTCCCTTTTTTAACTTTTTTACACTTCTAAGTAACATTATATTCATTACATCATTTTGTTATGTTGATCACATTATTGTTACTTAGTTTATGATATTACCTTTTACATTCTGATTTCATTTCAAAGTGCATTAGCTCACTTTTACTGATTGTCCTGCTGTTACAAAGGCCGCCCAAGTTCAATGTAACCATTAAAAGTTCATTTTTGTGTAGGTATTGGGTGCGATGCAAAGGTTGCATATGATTTTCATGTGAACCGAGAGGAGAAACCTGAGAAGTTCTATAGTCAGGTAGATACATCCATCTATGATCAATTTTCATAGTTTCTTACATGATGGAGTTGGAGTGAAATATGGTCTTAAGTCTGGGTATCAGTGACCGACTCGGTCGCCATTGATTTCATATTGACTCACCTGAGTTGCACTAAGACTCAGATGAGTCACATGAGACTCTTGGCCGAGTATGTGCGACTTGGTAGGGACTAACTCACCTGAGTTGCACTGAGACTCAGTTGAGTCACATGAGAGTCTTGGCTGTGTAAGTGCGACTTGTAACATGTAAATCCATCATTGTCTACTGTGCAGTGCCCATCAATGTGTTCTTGCATCCCCATGATTTAGGTTTCATGATTTTTTAAAATTTTTTTTTTCTAAAGGCAGTTGAAAAGATTTAGTATCTAGAATTTGATTTGACCATTTGATGATTGCATCCAATTAATCAATGTGTTGCTTCTACAGTTCTTGAATAAATTGCGATATGCCAAGGAAGGTGCAAAGGATATAATGGACAGAACTTGTGCAGACTTGCCTTGGGAAGTTCGCCTTGAAGTCGATGGTGAAGACATTGAAATTCCAAAGGTAAACTCATTCTATCTTGTCTATAAGTGTCTCTTGTGAAGAAACCGATTCCTTCAGCATAAGGCTCTTATCATCACGGGTTTTCTTTATGCTATACTTCTCTACATTGAGAAACTGGCATGATGATTACCAATAGTTCTTATTAATGGTGTTTCCTAGGGCTTTTGGGAATGGTATTGCCTGGTCTACTTTATAATATCAAATAATTCTGCGTTGATTACTGAAAAAAGCTATTATCTTTTCTAAATTCTAATATCAATGTTGTTGTGTTGATTACCTGAAAAGGTGACTTTATGTATTGCTGGAATTTCTTGTATCGATTATGGCTTTATCACTAGCCAAGACACACTGAAGCTTCTCCAGGCCCAGTCCTTTTTGTATTATCGAGGCCTGGATTGATCATATTCACTTAAAAATCAACTCCAGTTCCATACCGCCTGTAACATATTTCATCAACTGTGTTAGTTATGTTTGGTTGATCCAGTCTATCCAGATGAGTTCTTAATGATAGGTATGTTCTGACTTGAAACTAGGTTCTGTTACTCCTTGATAGTTTCCTTTGTGAGCTTTGACTGCCTTGTTCTAACATGAAATGGCAATGGATTCGGTTAAGCGGGTGAACCCGCCCTGCCCTACTCCTATGGGTTTAGTTTTGTAGTGATTTTAATGTGGTCAGAGCATGGTCATGTTTATAGATGCCAATCAAGCTGGGTTTAGTCTTCGGCCTCTCTAATTTGGATAAAATTTAGCATGTTGCCAGACGAGAAAAAAATAGGTATTGTGAAAAATAGAGTTTTGTAGATGTTTTAAGATTTTCCTAGTCATAGAATGGTGAACTATAAAACTTAAATTGAAATAAATGAATGGGCATGATGAAACATTGCTGCCAAAAAGAGGATTGATATCCTGTTTTCGCTTTGAGGTTTAATTCAGATATCATCGCCAACCTGGTCTGACCTGTATGGCACAACTGGAGAGGTGGATACAGTATGGATGTTTTGCTGATGAGATAGGCTTTGTTGAAACTGCCTGATTCAAACACATTGATGGCCATATCTGTGGATTCTCAAACATGAATGATGCTTTGAGATCTCGTGCTATTTGGGATATTTCTTTTGTGAAATTCTCATCAGGCTATCCTAGTATTCTTCAAAATACCATTGATATTTGTGATGACGTTCCCATCCCTTGACTCATCATTGCTAATTAATTTGGCTAATATCTTTGTAATTTCATAATTTTATGCACTATTGTAATGTAGTGAGGCCATAATATTTTTCCTTTCTTGCTGCTTTTGGTAACATGGGAGATGATATTGTTCAACAAATGACAGATTATGAGGTCTATTACATGGCTCTTCTCTCTTATGCTTTCTGTTTCTTCCCAGGATGCTGAAGGTGTGCTTGTTCTCAACATTGGCAGTTACATGGGTGGAGTTGACCTTTGGCAAAATGACTATGAGCATGATGATGATTTTGAGCTGCAATCCATGCATGACAAGATGCTCGAAGTCGTATGTATTTGTGGAACATGGCACCTTGGAAAACTTCAGGTTTGACCAGCTAATCTTTGATTTTATTTATCAGCTACTATTAAATGTAATACGTGGCCATAACTTTTTAAAAGAAACAATATGCATCAAAGTTCCCCTAATGTAAAATGTGTGAATAGTAAAATGCCTCTGCAATAGCTTTCATCTTGATTTCCTCAATTCATTCCGCCATATGCCAGGAAAATGGAATAATGCCTGAAGCCTACTGCATTGCACAAAAGGCATCATCTTCGCCTTCTAGGGCACCAATATAATGAATATAATGAGGGAAATTAAGGAAAGATGAAAATGAAAGGAGCAAGTGTTGAACAGATTGATCATTTGTAATTGTTGTCATTTGCTGCCTATATTTTACAGGTGGGACTTTCTCAGGCAAGAAGGTTGGCCCAAGGGAAAATGATAAGAATAAACACGTGCACTCCCTTCCCTGTTCAGATTGATGGGGAGCCATGGATCCAGCAACCTGGCTGTCTGGAAATCACACATCGTGGGCAGGTACTGTTTGCTTAGATTTCCTACTTGTGCATATAGGTTAAGGGTTTAAATAATCTGAGCTAAGCATGTGTACATACACACACACAGACACACAATCGAATTGTGCTTGAATCAAGCCTTTGATGAGCTGAGTTCGAGCCAAGTCAGCTTAGTAGAGCCTAGCTTGAGCTTGGATTGACAGGTCATCCAGCTCAACTTGATTAGCTAATGAGTTCAATTGCCACTGTTATGTGAGGACCAATACTTGGTCCGAGGCTGTGTATTGGCCCATTTTGCTCTCCTTTATTTGAACTTTGTTTTTTGAAAAGTTGGAAACTGAATAATTTGAAGATCTCTAAGAAGTGTTTTTTTCCTCTGTCCGTCTTTAAGATTTGAATAAAAACTTTTAATGTAAATAAATTTATATAAAAGTCTATAAATTTATATAAAGTCTATATATATGTTCATGGTATTGGTTAGTTACTACTGAAACCCGTGTTATTTGAGTTTCTTATAATATTAGAAGGCAAAAATTTTGAAAATCTCATTGAAGGGGTTTTCTGAGTGTCATATAATTTTCCTACATCGTGTCATACTTTTTGTTTTGAACCAGTATAATCACATGGTATCTTGGTGTCAAGAGAAACTGGTATTTAATGGGAGGGGGGATTTGGGGTGCCAAAACATGGTTGGCAACATGAATTTTTTGGTTCCACATTCTAATTTGAAGTGGCGCCGACTGTATACATAGGAGTGTTGTGGCATCTTACTTTGATATTATTTTTCTCTTGAATCTGTACACTAAAAAGGAAGAGTGCCCTTAGGGTTCAGTTTTTTTAATCGGTATTGAATTCCTAGGATTTCTAAGCAATTGCCTTTGTCAAAAGGCTAGAAGTGAAGGATTGAAGGTGAAGGTCAACAAGGGTCATCAACTTTTGACCTTAGTAAATTAAGTATTAGGAAAGCAATTGTCCTATATTGATCTCCATGTTATGCGTAAACCTCTTTCCTAAGAATTCCTAGGAATTCAATACAAAGTATAGGCAAATAGAGCCCTAACATCTTTCAACACACCCGCCGCTAGTTAAATTTTTTTCTTATAGCTATATGGATTTTTGGTTGTTAAAGGTGTTCATGCTGCGAAGAGCATCAGAGGAGCCAACAGGACATGCGGCCGCAATCATGACAGAGGTTTTAGTAAATGCTGAATGCAATGGTGTAATTAATGCAGCCCAAAAGAAGTTGCTTCTTCAACAGATGGCCCTTCGTCTCTCCTGACCATTGCGTCTTCTTCAGCACCTTGCCATTTACCACGTTTATGTGACGCTGTGAATTCGGAAAAATCATTGTGACCAATATTGGGGTCTCTTTGGAGACCCAGAGCTGTTTTTCCAGTTTTGCTTCGTTAGATTAAGGAGCGATTCTTGTAATCTCATAGAGGAATTTTACTCATCTCACTACTAAACTAACTTGAGAGACTGGTTCGTTCGATTTTGTTGTTGCTTCGTTTTTTCTTCTTTTATAGGAGTCCTGTCATTCAATATAGTCATAGGAATTCATTTAGATAGAAGGAAGTGTATGTTTGTATCTGCTGGAAATAGTATGAACGTTGAAGCAATATATATTACACACAACAAATTTTGGTCATTGCATGATGATCGTCTGAGGCAAGGCTGTAACCATTATGGCCCTCATGTGCTTTCAATCCTTGGACCCAATTCTCCAGCGCCAATGGGTTGCTCACTTGGTTAAATATTTTGATGGAATCAGAATTTAATCATCAATGTCATAGGAGAACAGGTGTTTTGGGTTGGTATCTCTGGCAAATGATGGACAATGTGCTAAACAATAAGGTTCACTGGCAGGGACAATTAATTGAGAGACCACCGTGGCCACCTTTCAAATGACTAAACATGACAAATGATACGCCCAATCCAAAACCATTCCGACTACCTTATCTGATGGGGGCCAAGGACCCAAATAACTCTTTTGATCAAGCTAGAAAACCTTTGACATTATCAGTAGAAGATAGAGAAGCCACCTCTCCTGCTTTTTAGTGGGCCCACCAAGATACATGATCTCGAGGGCAGTGTCTAATGGTTGCTTTTCAGTAGAAGCCCAACTTAATTGTCAAAGAGGGCCCACTATCAATTCACAGTTGGGGGGGGGAGGGCGCGGCGGCGGGCGGGCGCGGGGGGTTGGGTTGTTTAGGTAAGTGTTAATGGCTTGGATTGATCATGGGTGGGCCTCATACATGAAAACATAAAAGGGACTGTTGCTTTAGAAACTGCCTTATTGAATGCCTGAAGCAATTAATGGCCACTGGAAATGCATTAGGCCAAAGTCCACACTTAATACGGCCCACCTCATTCATCATGCCTATAAATCAGACATTGGGGCCCATCTCTGAAATCAAGGTCACTCAAATCAGTATACACTCTATTGGCTCTAGCCCACCAAAAGATTGATCACGTGCTTCTGTTTTTCATAAATTTGATTGTGGAACCAACTCAATTTATATATATAAAAGACGCAAGTTCAATTGTGGAGTCGATTTTGCAATTAATTGCAGAATTGACTCCAATTTTGCCATTAATTTTGACTTAAAGGAGAGATTTAGGAATTTTAGATCAAGATACCACATTTATTAAATAAGTATCTAATTCATTAAACTAATCAAAGCCATAATAATAAGCTAGTAAGAATAAAAATCCTTATTATTACATACTTAAATAAAAAGTATAAGCCATAATAAACCAATAACTAGATCCTTATTACATACTTAAATAAAAATCCTAAGCAAACCCTTGAGCCTAACCTCCTGTGAAAATGGGGTGGTGAGCACCTAGCAAGCAAATCAAAACGCAATTAAAAAAAAAAAAAGTAGTTAATCATTGATATATAGGAATCAATGCATGTACAAAAAAAAATGAGAAAAATATAGCAAGGAAAAACTACTAACAAAATAAGTT
The DNA here is from genome assembly GCA_028538565.1 of Umbellularia californica. Classification (NCBI taxonomy): domain Eukaryota; kingdom Viridiplantae; phylum Streptophyta; class Magnoliopsida; order Laurales; family Lauraceae; genus Umbellularia; species Umbellularia californica. Next base: position 78,797,350 of record JAPQWN010000006.1, on the reverse strand, counting down.
ATTTTAACATTATAAAAACACTTATATGAAAAAATTACCTTACTAATGCCCCATGATCTTTTTATGATCATTCAAATCAGCATTTGTTTTAAAGACTTGGTTGCAGTCTGAACATGTTATTTTCAGCTTTTGGTGTATGGACTTATTATGCTCTGATAGAGCTGATGAATTGGGAAATGACTTTTGCTCATTTTTGTTGTTATTATTCTCGGCACATAAAATGCATCTGCGCTCGTTAGTGTACCTGCCTCCGACAGTCATCTACAATAAAATTATTGACTGAATAGTATGTGATATATGAATAGTTAAAGAATGTAAATAAAATTTGAATGAAACTAAAGGTAGAGAATATGACATTACAAGAAAATACATTTTTAGCTTCGAACTTATGCATGAATTTTCAAATACCTGTCATTAAGCCAAAAAGAATTATGAATAAGGAACGATTTTACTTTATTCTTTCTCCCTCTAACATCTTTCCACCTAATTCCATGCATTTTAGTTATGTTTGCTATTGGATTTTCCTCAGGTTGATGACTTTTTAATCAGATGAAGTACTTTTATTTAGTGTATATTGTAATAAGATATAATGTTAAATGTGAAGTATTTTTGTTTGTCATTTGATATATATATATATATATATATATATTAGATTTTATTTAGGGATGTAGATCTGGTTATTTGATTAATATCTCATATTCATGTCAATCACTACATGAAGTTAACCCCAAGGGGTTGGCCGAGTGGTCAGGACCACGGTTCCTCCCTCTTCCGGAGCTAGAGGTCTTGGTATCGACCCCCGGTTCCCCCTTCTTCAGGAACCGAAAGTTGAGTCTACTTGTGCTACCACCTAGGTGCCACAGGGGTTTTAACCGGCTTCTCTCTGGGCCCGGAGGGAATAGTCGAGCCCAAAGGGTTGGGAACCCTCCGTTAGCAAAAAAAAAAATCTACATGAAGTTGGGGGTTCTTAACTAAATAGATTTTGACCAAGAGAAAACTGTGTAGATTGTTTATTTTGTGGGAGATGATTAGGTAATTTTATTTCATCTGGACTCTTTTTTCTTTCTCATGAAAGTCACCAATCAAGTGGGCCCATGTTTGTATAGTGTCCATTTTTTTCTAAACTGTTCATTAATTGATAAATATGGTACATTTTGTTTAGCTATTCATTTGCTTGCCATGGTGCCTATGCTTGTTGTCTATTATATTTTTTGTTTGCTGGGATGAATCAGGGTCTTTTTTTTTTTTTTTTTTCTCTTTGATCCTTCTTTTATAGTTAGACCGGATGTTATCTTCTTCTTCTTCTTCTTCTTCTTTCTGTCTTTTTTATTTTTTTCGTAAGCTGTGCTAAAAGTCTCAAGTTTTTATGATGTGTTTGGATGTACATCTCAAATGTCTTGAATGATCAAAGTATCCCTTCTCAACCTTAGGTCCTAGTTCCTTAAAAGGTATACATTTCCTTCCATGCATGTCCTATTTTTATTTTATTGTTTTGGATTTTAACTTCTGTTTCCTTATTTTAGATTTTTTTCATAATTATAGCATGAATAAATTTACAATACATAGTGCCTATTCCAATTTTGTTTGAGCTTTTAGTCCTATTTATTATAGGTGCCTTTTTTTTGGTTTGTAACTAATGAACGCAAAAACCATGCTTCTTCAAATCACCCAAGAAAAATTGTGAGTCAAAATTTGGGCTAATAAAAATAAAAATAAAAAATCCAAAAAAAATCTTTAATTTGTACAAGCTATAAATTTAGAGAAAGATAATGTATACTCACTCACAAAACCAAGCTTAAAGGAAAAGAGTGATCTAGATCAAACAAGTTATGATCAGGGTTGGGAAACACGGTGAGTTGATTCTTGACTCTACTGGGTCACATATTGGGTAAACTTGGCCTAGTCAAATAAGTAATTAATGCTTGAGGTTTGGACTCCCTCCAAGTGAATATTTTAGAGCCGGATGGGTCAAGTTTGACTCGCGAGCTTTCCAATTTTTGGTATGTGCAAAGCCTTTACTCACTTTAACTCTTGAATAATTCGCACAAAATATATGCCCAGCAATCAGAAGATACTAAAACAAAAACGGATTAGTGTAGTATACTGAGCTGATGTAGATGCACAATTTTGACTATGCAATCGAGATCCTGTAGAGGATCTTTCCGAGCGACACCCACCACCAACTTGCCCTTCACGGTCTCTGTAGAGGGGTTGTCAATGTCGCCACCGACAGTTGATCGGAGTGCCGAAAACGACGCCCCCTAAAAACATTTAGGGCATTTTTGGCACCTTAAATAAAAGAAAGGGGAAGAGTTGCCGGCTGGTCCTATATCAGGCCAATTGTCCTGTTTTGAAAGAAAAATAGAAAACTTAAGGGCTTGTTTGGATAGGCAAAAAATAGATTAGAGTGAAGTTAAATGTGCCCTATCAGTCTAAAATTTCAACTCTACCCCGTTTGGATGAGTCTAGCCCGATGGATGAAGTAATGTTGTGAGCCTCATGTACTCCATTTCACTTGAACTCTAAATACTTTCATTTCCTTGTATAAAAATGGATTCTACTCCAAACATTAACTTAAAAATAAGCATCCAAATCAAGTGAAGTGGAGTACTCTACTTTAACTTCAACCTACTTCTCTTCACTCCACTCCACTCCACATTTGAAATCCACTTCATTTTATTCCACTCCTCATTTATCCAAACAGGCCCTAAAGGGCTGATTTTGAAATGTGAGAAACCCACAAATTACAATTCTATTATTACATTGGTTTGCCAAACAAATACAGAAGCTTTTACTTTAGGTGCAACCTTTTCTAGGGTAATTAAAACAAGAAACCATCATATTTTTTCAAATAAGGCCTCAAGTTTTTTTTATTAAGGGCATATGTCCATTTAAAATTATTTTTTGGCAATTTTTTCTTTTGAATTGTTTTAAAATATTCAAATTATCCTTTATTGAAATAAAATATTTTTTCCACTTTCTCTATATTCTCTTCATTGTTTTCACAGAGGTCCTCATTGTGATTAAGGACAAATAGCGTTCCCGCGCGATCGGCTCCATGCAATGGCCGTCGGAATCATATCATGGCTTTAAAATAAAGTGTAATTTGGTTATTTTGAAAGAAAGTCGGCAGCAAATTCCTTTAAATAGGGCCTTGTAGCAAAAAAAAAATATTATTTCAATGAGTGAATATTGACATCTGTCACTCAATATCTAACTGAGTTGAATCAATCTTAGCTTGGGTGAGTCAAGGTGCTTATATATATGTTTTTAAATGTATGTGATCTAATAAAGTTTGGTGTTGTGCTACTGCTGTAGCAATTGTAATGGATACTTTCTGTCCTCATGCTAACAATCAGTTATGGCTCATTTGCCTGCATCTTATTAAATTCTTATGAATTAACAGAAAAGTTTTTGTTTTTTTCCCCATGGAACCCTAAACTTGAATGTACTCTCATCTCCTAAGGAGGCATTGGTAGCTATAGCCAGCTGAGCTATAATCCAGAACAGTCTCGGTGGCTTTATCAAAAGAGTATTAGATAGGTAAGGAGTGACGGGTCTAAGGTAGATATCTAGATAGGACCATCACATTCCTACTTAAATAAGATTATTAGAGATGGGTGGATAATCATAGACAAAAGGATAAATGCGTAGTCCTATCTAAAGGCTTTCTTTTCAATCATCGGGTATTAGTAAACATGAAAAGCACCAATATTTAATCAAATGTATATTTGTCTAGAATTTCTCGGTCCATCAACTCCACAGCTGATTCATGTCACAATATATTACATGAAAAATTGATTACAATTGAAGATTAGATTGTTTCTCTTTCTTAATACTATTTTTAGAAAGAGCTAAATTTATTAATATGTTATGACACTAGATGTTATGTGTAGGCCGATATCTGGAGCATTGATGAACCCTGCAAGGAGCATTGGTCCTGCCATTGTCATGAACAAGTATAAAGGGTTGTGGATATACATTGTGGGGCCTATAGTTGGTGCCATTGCTGGAGGGTTTGTTTATAATCTGATCAGGTTTATAGATAAACCACTCAGGGAGATTGCAAGGTCTGGATCATTTCTCAAGAGCTTGTCCAAAAATAGGATTTAATTAAGCTTTCTTCCTTCTCTACTGGTGCAGCACTCTTTAGCTCTCTTTGGAGTTCAATTTTCTAAAGTGTTAGACCTTCATTTTTTCATTTTTGGGTAAATGTGTTAGAACTTCATTTGGTTCTTTAAATTTCTATCATGAATTTCAGTGTCTTTGTATTTACAATCATTGGCATAGACAAATAAAAAATTGGAATGAACCCATTCGAAGGGGAATGGTAGATTGTGGCAAGGATAAGGGCAACAAATGATAAACCTTTTCCATTTTGTATCCTTGTTTAATCTCACTTTTTCTGATCTCATCTTCTCATCATCCCATCCTTAGTTACATCAACCATATAGCTGCCATAGTTCCATTATAACCATAGTCTTGTATTATATAAAAGACACGTCTACTAACATAATAATAATAAAAAAATAGAGTTAAGACATTTTTTAATAACTTAGACCTATAAATGAATGAACAGAGAAGTTGAAGGTGCACTGACCATGATTTTGAGTCTTGAATAGGGCCTAAACCTTTGTGAAATTGAGAAACCAAGGACCTCCTGCACTTCGATTTCCTATAAATAGAGAATGAGAGAAATGAGAGATAACCTTACGCCTAAATAGTTGAAAGAGCAAAGTAGTCATGTATGATGTAGCATACTGAGAGACCTCCATTTGTATTAATCTCATGCGCAAGGGACTCTAGGCCTTAAATGATAGTACTATATACTAGTGACTTTATAACGTAATACTCAGGGATCTCTCGCTAATTTACCCTTTTAGGAACACTTCTGTTTCTAACAATAGAAAGTTTTTGCTAAAAATTCTATGCCTTCCTGCTCATGGGTCTTTTTAGAAACTTCAATGCCTTCCTAGTTACTATAAAATTAACTCACGGGTCTTTTTAGAAACTTCTGTTTTTGTGGATGTGTCTTGTACTTCCATCCAAAACCAAACCTAAGTCTAAAAATCAATGTGAAAGATAACCATAGACTATGGCACTTTTTAAAGGTTAGGTCTAGGGTTATTGGATTTTACTAATACTTGGGCTATCCTTAATCCAAGCCCCAATCGTATTCATCCCCATATCTTCAACATCATGCATCTCGGCGGACCTAAAAAGGAAGGGAAGGTGCTATTTCTATGATCTACATGATCACATTGAATAAGAGATCATCAATGATTCAGATTAAATCAAGACCATTGACCAATTAAACAGTAAAGGGCCAGGCCAAATACCTGATGGGTAAGTCCATAATGAAAGCCCAAGCATTGCCCGAATCCGTGAGGCTCACGAAAGGATCAATCCAGATTCTAATTGCGTTTCTAATGGATGGCCAGCCTCAAAGATGGTTAAATTATATGAAATCATCAAGTTAGCTTTCCAACTAGTTCAAATTTTGATTATTGAGATATATTCATGTGCATCTACTTTGTATGGTATGCTATGTGACCTGGTTTCTACTAGGGCCCACTTGGGACGTACAAATCATGGGATTAAGGGTTGGAATAATTTAAGTGGGACGCCCAAGATATCAAATTTCAAGTCAATCCAATGCATCTAACCCCTTGACCTTTGGCACATAAATTTAACGGGTATATATCAAAAATATGTTTATGACCCTCGATCCAACGGTCTTGTCTTAGATGGGATCCGGTGACATTTAGGGCAGGCGGTTTGGATCATGGTCATCAGTGATAGGTGGGCCAAACATGTTTTTGTAGGAGAAGATTATCTCTTTTAGTTATGGTATATGTTACTGAAAATTTTGCATCCAAGTCCAATCAAAATGTACCTATGCCAAGATCTTATATATATTTATATAGAGTATAAATCATGTGGGCATATCTTACCAAAGAAATCACGAAAGGCATATATGGTATGATGTGTGCAGAAAGTAAACAATCTAACACTTGCATGAGTTTCCATCTGTGCAAGTTGCTGTTTTATTTGCAAGAAAAACTTCCTTCTTGATATGCTTCCAAACCATATAAATATCAGTGCAGGCATTCTCATAGGATTTGACAGGAGGGTCACTTGAATCTTGATCCAAGCCATCCATTTTATTCATAAGGGTTCTTTATATATACTTCATCAAAGCTCTTCAATTCCACAATGTGCAGGCTTAGTATTGTGAAAAGAATCAGAAAATGGATAGAGATAGCTTCCAAATGCTCCCTTTTCTCCCCCACTGGTAATTTGTTACTTCTCCCCTTTTCTTTTCTTCTTCTTGTTGCCAGGATTAGAAATGTGAATGTGATATCTATGGAACTTCTTAGAATATATATATCTAATGGCCTTAGTCCTAAATTCATGTTTTTCTTTTGACTTTAGTGTGTTTGTGTGACGATTGAAGAATTTCACAGCAATCCAGCACAGATATTTTTTTTCTCACACCAAATCCTTAGTTTTTTATGATTCTTCACCGGGTCCTTACCAGGTCAAGATGAGTCAACTGTTTCTTGAAGAACCATGATGAGTCAATTAAAACTCCATAACTATCCAAGAAATCTCCTTAAGCTAACCTTTGGTAAAAGGTGTGGAATCTACAGATTTGAGTATTCATGTTCTTATTCACTGCCCTTGCAACAGGGGTTCCTCACTGAGGATTGATTTCACATTGATTTTGGTTCATATCAACGCAGATAGTTTCCCGTTTCTCATTGCTCCATTTATTTACTACCAAGTCTTTTTTGCTTCTTCTTTCCTTTTCTTTTTTCATGTCATTCAATGTGTTAAGAGAGATAACATAAGATATATCAGCCAACATGCTCATGGTTGGTGGTGTTGGCATCTTGATCAGGTTAATTGTTATCAGTTCAAGCCTTAGGTCAACCTAGCAATATCTACATTAGTAATTTAAGATCTTCATCTAAATTTTCTCCATCCCCCTTTAAATAATCAAGTGGATGGAGTCTTAAATTGAAGGTTTTTCTTTGGACTTTCTTCATTTGTGTGACCCGAGGATTCTGCAATGGAATAGATTTTATCCCGCACATTGATTTTTCTCTCCATTACCAAAAAAAAAAGTAATATATTTGCACCAAACAGTGAAGAAATGGAGTAACTTTCCTCCCTATCATGAAACCCTAAATAGAAATTGTGTCCTAAGTCAAAAAATGAAAAATTTTCATGACTTCACTATGAGATTTTATTCATTTTTTTTCTGGGGCAACTTGGTTTGATGAAATGGGTAACATACCCATCAAGGCAAGGCTGAAACCAGCGTAAGCCCAACTACATCCATGTAGTGTTTTGAGTGCTGAGCAATGAGCATTGTTCAAAAACTCAAGACTCAGAAGTTAGACGCAGAGATTTGGCCTTGTCTTGACCGATTTAAAATGTCAAATTCCAAGATAGGGTACTTCACTACTTCTTCATTATCTTTTATGATCTTGACTGAGTCCTCACCAAGTCAAGATGCCACCATTGTTGGGCATGAAGGGCCATGTGGCCCACCTAACCAATGGGCCTTAAGGGCTCATTGGTTATTCAACTAATATCCTCCATATTCTCCTCCTTCCATACGTAACTCTAGCAACAGGAGAAATTTGACCATTGAGGAACCCTCCAAAAACTCCCTTCTTCCTCGGAGAATTTCAAAATCCACATTTGGTAATCCTAAATCTTCAAGGATTTAGGACAGCGGAAACTCTCATTTTTGAAGATTTTCATGTCCGACCTTCCTCCATAAGATTTGAAAATCCCCATTTTTGGTGCTTTACATTGTTTTTCTCAGCTATATGCACTTATACACAACAATATCAATGTGAAGTCCTCAGTTATATAAATCCTCAATTTCCTCCCTTGTTACCAAACATGAACATTTTGGTTTTTCCTTTACGGTGGCCTCAAATAGGGCCTAAACCTTTGTGAGAGCAACTTTCTCTATAACCTTATACCTACTATTGAACTATTGTTTGCAGATTGTCAATCCATCTCCATGGATTTAGAAGCCGCAACCACTAAAAGGAGAGATGCATATGCAAATAGCAGATCCTCAAAAGAGCGAACTTGGAACACCAAATCGACTCAAGTAACCATGACTAACTATAAGGATAAGGAGAGACTGCGGCCCAAGCCCACAAGCCACCCTGTTAGTGGATTTGTTGCTCCTAATACAGATCCTATCAATGAAACTGCAATACCTGAAAATGACGATAGCTTGATTGTTTATAGGATCAAGGAGGATGGGTCCTTATGCATTGAGAAAATGAGAGAAGAGGATGAAAGTAATGAGCCCAGTAAGATGAGCACAAGCAATGGCCCTAGACCTGGGCCTGAAGAGCTAATTGAAGGACTTGGAGAGGCCAGTTTTTCATGTATGGTTTCTTTTCGATCCGATTCTGGTCCAAGTTCTTGTGTTGCTAGTGCTAATGCTACTCTTTTAAATCTTTCACATTTTCTCTTCAAATGACTAGAAGATGATTATATTAGTTTAATGTAAATCTTGGGCTTAAAGAGGCACAATTTTTGTTCTTGGATGGGGAAAAATCATTTTTACTCGGTGGGACATTTAACAGTCAGTCAATTTTCTTTGAATCCATATATAATTTTAGGCTTATTTCTTACATTTTATTCCCTCAAAAGAAACCAAGATAAAGAGGGACGGTATAAAAGCCTCATACCAAACACACCCTCACCAAAAAGAAAGACGAAAAGAAAATATCAAAGACCAAGAAGAGGATCAGCCCGATCAACTCCTTGCTTTAGAAAACTCAGTTTAAGTGCATGAATCCTCAACAATAGTGAGGTTTTCAAATCCTTAAGGGGAGGTCGGATCTGAAAATTCTTAAAAAAAATGATGATTTCACTAACTTCAAATCCTCGTGGATTTACAGTTGTCAAATGTGAGTTTTCACTACTTTACGGAAACTAGAAATCTATTCGTCAAGAATTTAGTTGCCAAACGTGACATTTAAAGGGCACATTTTTTTAGTCACCTTCCCACAAAAATGCTGCAAAAAAGTTGGACATGTGTCATGTGAAGATATTTTTTTTTTTTATCTTTGAGTTTTCTTGATGCTTCCATTCCATGCGGGCACTCTCATTAGCATTTAGGGCATTTGATCCAAGCCATCCATTTTATTCTTGTTGGTCATTTACATAATATTACATAGCAACTCTTCATTTCTATAGGATTTAAAACTTGGATTTACGCATTGATATTATTTTTCTCAGCTATAGGCACTGTTACACAATGATATATATTGATGTGAAGTTGTTGTATAAATCCTCAGCTTCCTTAGTTGTTGCCAAACGTGAGCTTTTTGGTTTCTCTGTTTATGGTGGCCTCAAATAGGGCCTAAACCTTTGTGAGAGCAACTTTCTCTATAAACTTATACATGCTATTGAACTATTTTTTGCAGATTGTCAATCCATCTTCATGGATTTAGAAACCTCGACCACTCAAAGGAGAGATACAGATGCAAATGGCATACCCTCAAAAAAGAGCACTTGGGACACTAAATCGACTCAACTAACAATGACTAACTACAAGGAGAGATTGCAGGTCAAGCCCACAACCCACCATTCTAATGGATTTGTTGTTCCTAATTCAAATCCTACCAGTGAAACTGCAATACCCGAAAATGATCATAGCTTGATTGTTTATAGGATAATGAAGGATGGGTCCTTATGCATTGAGAATTTGAGAGAAGAGGGTGAAAGTAATAAGCCCAGCAAGTTGAGCACAAGCAATGGACCTGGGCCTAAATATGTCGTCGGAGGCTGCGGAGAGCCCAGTTTTTCATATATGGTTTCTTATCAATCCGAGTCTGCTCCAATTTCTTGTTTTGCTAGTTCTAATGGTACTTTTAACTCTTTCACATTTCTCTTCAAATGACTAGAAGATGATAATATTAGTTTAATGTAAGTCCTGGGCTTAAAGAGGCACAATTTGTGTTCTTGGATGGGAAAAAAAACCATTTTTCCTCGGTGGGACATTTAACAGTCAGTCAATTTTCTTTGAATTCATATATGATATGATTTTAGGCTTATTTCTTACATTTTGTATTGTCATTCCCTCAAAATTAATAGAGAAAAATAATGTTTGTGTACATATGGAAGGATGAGTTCATAATATTTCCATTCTTCTTTGTAGCTTGTTGCTTTAAAAATGTGTGTGGGGGGGGGGGGTGCCTGTGTTTAAACTATTTGATGGAAATTGAGGATGGAAACTAGAAAATACTTGTAGCACAATTATCTAATTTAGGTAATCTAGGAGTCTATATATGTGTGCGTGCGCGTATGTAAGAAATCTATCGAGACTTTTAGTTAGGGGCAGACCCAAGTGGTGGCACGTGTACGCGGTGCACTTTCAATAAATATATGACAATTATGGGTCCACTTCCACAAGCCTAATAAAAATCGTGGGTCCAGCTTTAAAATCCGCATGAAGATCTACAGTTTGCCTCCAAAATCAAACTACCTGTTACGGTCTGCACCCCTCTAACGAAAATCGTGAATCCGCCATTGCTTTTAGTTGGTACGACGATGTGGGCATTTAAGGCAGCCTTGTTTTAGAAACTATTATTTGCTCATTTAGATCAATCATTTGAAATAATGCACACTGATATTTGCTTAAGATAAGTGGAAAATATTGAATTTGTGGTCCAATCTGAGGTGGGCCCCACATAGGCCGTTAATGCCGTGAGTTTAGTTGGAGGTTGGCACCGGGTGAGTTGACCCATCGCTTTTGCTTTACTTGTTGGTTGGGGCCCACTTTTAAGGGGGTATCCGATGCTGGCACTGTTACCAAAACCGACAAACGAATCACTCACCATTAATAGGATGACCGGTATATTGTCTGCACCCCATGATTGGATAATGTACAGTTGTACACATCTCACAGTGGGCCCCACCCCCACGTGGACACATGCCCTACTTTCAGTACATCATATTTGATCGCATTCCATCCTAGGGTGGATTTGGGTTCAATCAATGTATCCATATATATGGATCCCCCCTTTAATATCCGGGTGTTCACACCCAATGATAATCGGGTTTGAATCTTTATTTAATATTTATTTATTTAATATTTATTTAGGTTTCGATAACTAAATAGATTCAGATATGAATCTCTCTTCTCCTTTTTTACATGAAACTAAATGGCTCCGGATTTGATTGCATCTTGGTTTCGGTTTAGACTTAGGACCGACTTATTACCTTAGTTTTCGAAAATTCCTTCTAAAAGTTAATGTTTTTCCAAATCAGTTCCTATCCAAACTCAGGCCCGGATCCGTCCCATATACAAAACCAGATATGGTTCTAATTTCATCTTTTTATTAACAGTTTCAGTCCCAAGTCTTCGATGAATCTAAATGGGAACCGGCCCATCTACATCCCTAGTTGAGTGAGGCCCAATCCATTTCCAACTTGTGTTCAATGTGGTCGACCTGATCTCACTCGATTTAACTTAATAAGTAATTTTACACGTCCGTGTTTTTTAACAGGGTAGAGTGTGAATTATCATTATTATTATTAGATTAATAGAAGAAGGAGAGACGGTCCCCAAACGAGACGGGTGGGTGAACTCGAGTCTTAACTTACAAAATTAACTACTAATCAGGATTTTAAACCTAGGATAACTTTGTGTATTATGTGGGGTGTGTTTGAGTTAAATGCGAGTCTAGTTTGCAACTCGAGCAATGTCTTACTATACCAGACTGAGTCTAATTCTAATGTCTAAACCACAGTTTAGGAACTCTATAATGGGCTTGAGTTTTTATAAATAGATGATCAATAAGCTCATCTTGTGTGTTATGGAAAGCGTTTCGTAATATAGTCAATTTATTTAATATAGACATTGTTTGGCTTCTAGTCAACTTGTTTGCATGTGATATTGTAAGTATATATATACTTTCCAACTTCTTTGAAGTATATTTCGTATGGTGTGCCATTCAAGAGATTGATCACTATGGAAAGATTGCCTAGGTAATTTAATAATTTATGGATGAGAGTCAAGATGGCCCCACCTTGAAGGAGGTTGATGGGAAGTTCAGATCCTATGACTTAGAAGTGTGGCTTGCTTGCATTAGAATACATAAGAATTATTGATATCTAATAATATTTTCTAAGTTGAAGGAGTGAAACTCCACAGGAAGACCGAACTAGTATAAAACTCATGTAAGGTATTTGTGAGTTTAGCCCATGTAAAAGTTGATTCCAACGTGAAATTGACCATATGATAAGAAAAACATGGTTAATGGATAATGTATAAGATTGAGTTATAACATTTTTAAATAAATTGTCAATCTTTCGATGGGATCGCCAACTCAAATGGGAGAGAATTTTGAAAAAAAAAAATATGGGGCTCGAATTTTTAATAAGTAGGTCCCACTCTTCTAACTCAAAATTTCTCCAAGTGAGAGCCTCAAAATTATGAATCGAAAGTTGGGAGATTGGCCCTACCAAGTTTTGCTTTCTCTTGTACCATCCATGCATTCGGTAATGAGTGGTAAAAGTATATTTTATTCTATTCTCACTAAAAATATATACTATACAAGAATTGTCTTTAAATTACACTTTTCCATGCAAATATTTGGTGGGGTTCCTTTAATGGTTTTATATTGATCAAATTTGGCACAGGTACCCTCATTTAAACCAGGACATGCACTTTGAGATAAAGTTCTAAAGTTCTGTGAAGTGTATAGGCTAGTTTAAAGTGCCCACCCAATAAAAGATAAGGGGTGGATGGGATGGACATATGGTCCATGTGCATTTCTCTATCACATTTTCCCTTTTTACAGCCTTTTAGATTGCTTTTTAAGCGTCTCAAGAGTATAAATGAAAAGGTCTCAGTGGAGTGGACCCTTAATATCCAAGAAGTAAAATCTGAGTCTGGACCCTATCTCATAACCCCATTGATAATTGGTCCAGGTCGGGTATGGACTAGGTTCGATTGGGTTTGCAACCGTAATATGTGCATAATATTACACAACATTAGACCTAACTTATATGGTTGCTCATAAATTCGAAAACAAACAAACAAAAAAAAAAAAGTAGTCCTTTTGTCCTCCGGTTGGTAGGATTGTTGGGCCCCAACGAGAATAAAGCCATGGTTGGTTACTTCATTAACATAAGTACCTTTTTTGAAACTTTAGTTTATAATTGATTAAGGGAAATATTCAAGTGAGAACTATGAGAACTTTTTTACTGAGGCCAATTAGCAACCCATCCAAACCTAGCAACTAATATGAAACCCCCTGGTAGTCACTAATCACAAGGATTGGCACACATCAGAATAGACTGAACCATTGGATCGATGGTTGAATATTTATTTTTAATATGAAGCCATTTAACTTGTGGGCCACGGATGAAGGGGTTAGGGGCTAAACTTGATACTTGGGGTGGTCTCACATAGATCTGCGCACTGCACACAACGCATCTGCACGGTCCCAAGGCGGGAACCTAGCTGGTTATAATTTATGAAAAAATAAATAAATAGCTCGATTTAAGTGGAGGCGTAGATACAATTCCGCCTCTCTCTCCTCCAACCTAAATCGGCTACACCTAGTCACTATCCGGGCCCTAGACCCCACCCCTTCAAGTGTGGAGATATCAACCCATCAAATTCTCATTTCTAAGGGCCTAATTTCAAATGAGTCCTAAGTTAGAAGAGGAAAACTCTACAATGGGGCTTCCAATTGAAAATTGAAGCTGCTCGGAATGAAGCCCTCCCAAGATACATAGTATCATCAAATTGTATTCTAGTGAGAGTTGGTCCCAAATAAAAAATATATATTTAATAATGAATAACACATGGGAGTGTAGTCCCTTTTTAACTAAACGGTGGGGATCAACTTCTATATAGATAATAGTTAGGGACATCCCATACATTGGGTGAGCATTTTATTTTGAGCGGTGGAGATTTTCAATAAATGGCCCCAATGTAGAGTTTCACATGTTCCCACTGTTTTAACTAGAATATCTCCGGACTCACCTTGAACCTCAAAAGCAAGGATCCTCTAATAAGTCCAGGGTGTAAATTATAAAGGGAGCTCTAGAGCTCCCATAAATTGAAAAACTGAGCCGCTGCAAATGATCACCCATCACATGTATATAATTTGAATCAAGTTTTGCTCGAATAAGAGTTGGTTCCACCATAAAATTGCGCCGGTATATCCCGATCTTCAAGTGGGCCCCACATGGAGTTGAGGCTCCACCACCCCTTTTACTCTCACGGATTCCCTGATTGAGATCCGGACTACTTGAAAAAGGCAACGATCCGCTAACGGCTCCTGCCTCCTTTGCATCCTATAAAAATTCCCAAAAACTTAGATCAAATCTCAACCGTCCAAGCAACTCCTCCGCCCCCGTTATCTTCCTCTACCCTCTCTCCTTTTAAAACAAACCCACTGCTCCGTTTTCTCCTTCCTCACCACCAATTCCACAAAAACCCAAGGGCACAAACTGGAGATTCCAAGGAATGCCAAGGTCAGAATGGGAAAACACGTGACAAAATGCACAGACGCCGGACACGTCACGCTCATCGACGACGCCTCTCCCGTCGCCGACCGCACACGCCCTCCAACCCTCGCCGGAAAACGGAAACGCTCCGCTCCCGCCGAATCCCGCCGCCACCGCCGTCCTCGAACTCAGCCGCCGGAGAAGTCGAACGATCCTGTCTCGCCTTCCAGCTGCGCGAGCAGCGGATCGAGCGATCTCGTGCAGGAACGGCTCAGATCCGAAGAGGATCTCACGGTAAGATTTGAATTCAAAACCAAATTCAAACCAAACTCAATTCAATTCAATTGATCTTTCTTTCCTTCCTGTGTGTTTTTAATTAGGGTTTTGAAAGCGTCGAATTCGAACGCAGAGACAGGTAAGGATAAAAATCCCACCTTTCGGTTTTCGCGATCGATTCGAATTTTCTCTTGATATTTTGCGATTTCCATCACCAGAGAGGCCACTCCTTCGAGCAATCTCCGATCCGAGCCGTACGATCTGGAATCAACGGCTGGTAGCTCGCTCCGTAAACCGAAGGCCGGAGATATGCCGTCGCCGGAGGAGATGGAGGAGTTCTTCTCGGCTACGGAGAAGGAGCAGATGAAGCGGTTCGAGGAGAAGTAAGTGCGCAAGACGAGCATGTTAGCATCGGCGCGTATTTTAGCGAGAACTGGCCTAACATGCGCTTTCGTTTGTTTTGCAGGTATAACTTTGATTTGGAGAAGGAGGTGCCGTTGGAGGGTCGATGGGAGTGGGTGAGGTTGAAATAATGGGAATTGGGAGGGGCTTTTTCGTAATTTTATTATGCTTTTCTGATTTTGTACAGAAGAAGATTCTGGTGCATATCCCTCTGAGGAAGGACAGTGGAATAAAATTTCAGTGTATGATCTCTTTCTCTTGTGTCCTTTTGCTTTCTTTCCTTCATCATTTCTGGAATATGCACATGAAAGATTGAATTGGAAAAGTTGATTCTGTTGATTTCTAACATATGGGGTACCCATATTTTGTTGGGTGTTTGTTATTTTTCCTTGTTTTATCTGTCTTACTATACCACCCACTCCATTAAATGCAAATTCAGTTTTTTTTTTTTTTCTCCTTTTTTTGCATGTGAGATTTTTATATTCCATTTTTTTTCAGTAGTAAGTGCTTGGTGTATTTGTGTTTGTTTTCGCGGCAGCTGCACAAATTCGTTTTTATTATGTACTAGTTGGTTTGTTTCTCTCTCTGAATTTTTGTGTTGATGATGGTATTTTAGCTTTAATTTGTTTGCAATTGTGGATGAGACTTGAGTTGGATGAGTTAAGCTGATGTTTATGACTTGAAAAACTGGTTTGAGGTGAGTGGGGGACTCAAGGGTAGTTCACCCAAATTGCCACTTGTACAAGTCACATGACAAATAGAGCTGTGGTTTGTCATTTAGATCAAGTACTAGTGGCACACAAGTGTAGGGTATGAGTAGTTCAGATGGAAGAATGATGGGACTTTAAGACATTCTGGCAAAGAACTGGTTCTTCTTTCTCACTCACCTTGTGTGATCATCTAAGCCACTTGCATGTATAGTTGATAATTGGATAGAAATAGCACATTTGGATTAAATGTGTAAGTGTGCTTTCTGTCTTAACCATTTGTTATGCATGAACTTGGGTTGTCAGTTGGATATATTGTATGGATTATCCAATCATCACCCTCTAAGCCTTATCTCTATAGGGTATTCTACATTTCTATATAAATATAGAAGTCCTAAGTTCATTAGATTCCCAAGCCTTTAAATTAGTTAATTCCCGAGTTAAAAGGAGTAGAACCTTATAGCGAGACCCATCTATTGAAAATCCGAGATAGTCAAAATGAATGCCCTCATCATTTATGAGTTGTCCTCAAGTCTTACCCCAATAGGTACGACGTGATTAATAAAACGTAAGATTCTGTTGAATCACGATATTCATCTTACGGTAGGCCTAACTTCTATTAAAATAAAATCTGAAGACTCTCAAAAGGGACGAGGACATTTATTTTGAGCAATTAAAACTTTATTTAGGCGGGCTCCATTTGAGTTCCCCACCCTTTCAATTCAGGAAATAGGAAAAGGAGAGAGAGGACAAGCCAACTAGGACTCCATTTTGCAACTTCTTCAATGGAAAGTGATTTGACCCGTGAAGTTTGTTTAAACATGACAAGAAGGTGAGGGGTTGGTGCATGAAAAAGGACTACGATGTTATCAATTACGTGTGTTGAAAAAAGAATGAAACTCATTGCACCGTCTTGATATAAAGAGAAGGTCCATGTTACACTTACATATGTAAAAGAAAAAAAAAAAGGAACTCATCTATTCGATCTTACACAAAAATAAAGGCTCAAAGTTAAATAATTATAATTATCAGATGAAGTGCTTGTTTTATGGCTTGTATGCATTACCAATCCAAAGTGGGTAAAAATCTAATGAGTGAAATTTTTTGGATGAAAGTGAGTAAATCAGGGGATCATAGATGAGGCCAAGCAGGCCTCACATGCCTGGCCAATGATTGCTCCATAAGAGCGAAGACAATTTGAATAGTTTTCTTGTTTCTTATTTGGCCTCTCCATAACTTTAGTCAAGATTGTTATACCATATTCGAGCAGGGATTTCAACAAGTATGAATTTGATCATTTCATTGATAAGTTTTTGATTTGGTCCACCACATTGGAGGCTGTGGTGGTCATTGGATTGATGATTGTGAGTATCATCCGTCACCACAAGAATGCCATTTTCATCTTACTGACTTATTTGTACAATGAGATATTCCTTGCTTTGCAATTTTTTTTTTCATGGTTAAGTGGAATCATTCCTACCTCTTTCATTGGGTAAGTCAGTTCATTTTACCTTGAGTAGATAATGTGTCGACCATATAAAGGAATAGTACACTGGACTCATCTCTATCAATGTATTCCCTCAGTGCACAAACACACCCTTAGACACATTTGTATAGATTCTTGGAATTTTTTTCCTTAGAAAAACTTGCCATTTATATCACCTCTCCCCCATTGAAAGTACTTTTCAAGTGGGATTATTGCAAATTGCATTGTTTTTTATTTTTATATAAATATTAAAAAGCACCCACACTAAGAGCATGTTTGGGGCATTTCCTCCTCTGCGCCCCCACAAAACCGACCCAAATAGGTCAAATCCACCCCCCACCATGTTTGGGGCATTTCCTCCTCTGCACCCCCACGAAACCGACCCAAATAGGTCAAATCGTCCCCCCCCGCCCCCGCCCCCGCCCCGCCGCCCCTCCCCCAACTGATTTTCAAGCTAAAACGGTGAATTTTCAATTCAAATCATCGCTACACCCAAATACGAGTGGAAAGGTGTTGGATTGTATTTAAAGAGGGGCATCCAGTCAACTGATAAAAAAAAAATTAACATAAACCTACAATGTATTGTTGGTGATAGGGCTGTCTTTCCTCCATTTTTCTAAGTCCAAAAAATGAGTTGGGGGAGATCTCACGTGGGAGTGGTTGATGTTCCCTCTCCCCCTCTCTTTTCGTTTCCATGTGCTTTGGATCTGGAGCTCACTGTATTTGTTATGAAATCAAGGAAGAGAGCCATAGGCTAACCGCTAAAGCAAAGCTACTTTTTAAAAGTGGGGAATGTTGAGTGTCTAAAAAGGAACGTACATTGAGAATCATTTTGACTTTGTGCATTGTTTTTTGCTTCTTAATCTCTCTTATGAGACTGATTATGATGGTTCCCACGAGTTCCTATGCATTTGATTTTCATTTGATTTCTGGTCCCAATTCAAACCATTGGAGGTAAAAGGGGGGCAAAAATGCATGCATGCTTCAGTTGTCAAACAGTCAAATTGGTTGGCTTGACCATTTTAGGTAAGATGGGCTGATGAACCTCAATAGAAGCCAGCCAACCTAGTTCATGGTCAACCTAATAGAGCAGGTCTAATTTAAGCGGGTTGGCCGATCAAGTTCAACAAAAAAAAAGATATTTTTAGATGCGGACAAAACTGCCTTTAGTAGCATTTTTTTTTCAATACTAAAAGTTCCCTTTTGCGGCGGAAATTTTAAACCGAAGCTAACAGTGGCGTAAAATGCAGCTAATAGACCACCTAGAGTGAAAATCGCACTTTAATGGCGATAACCCTTTTTTTGGTTCAAAAGAATGCTTTTAGCAGCTGAAAAGAAAAAAAAACAAAGAAAAAAAAAAAAAAAAACAAGAACAACAACAGCTGCTAAAGGTAATTTTTCCCACCACCGAAAGTCACTTTTTTATTTTGAAAGTAAGGAATGTCAAGTTGGATTGGACATAGGACGTGTTCATTGGTCAAAAATGAAGTATATATTTTAACCCTAAACCCTGCCAACCCTAAAATGATCTTTAAAAGAGTAGACTCATTTCCATAATTGGCGAGCCGAGTTCAACTTTGGTTGGGTGATCGAATCAGGCCCATGAAAGAGGTAGGCCTCTCCATTAAGCTACTCCAAATATTTCTGCCATCGATGTAGATTAAGAGGGACCATTCCTCCATCTATGGTGGACTTCCCTTCTTAAGTGGGTCCCACATATTATGAGAGGCCCCGCTGTGAAAGTCAGTTTTGGTGATAGATCATTAATTAATAATATCAAGTGGTAGGACACACAATGCTTGTCTATGTTTGTGTCAATTGAATGCTCATTTGGAATTGAGTCATCATTTCCCTATCTTGAAAGTGTTATTAAGGACATACTTAGTACTTTAGTTGGCCTTTTTAACTGACTAATTATAAAGGCTGATTATTTTTCTCATTGTGTGTTAAAAATATGTTTCTGAGTTCTAATTCCATCATAAGATCACATGTTATGTACATCAATTATAAAAGTTAATTAAGAAGACTGACTTTTTTTTTATTAGTGCTTCCACTTTACCTCCATATATACAAGGAATTGGATCCTCCACTGCTGTATAAAACGGTAAGTAGAGTATTTAGATATATGAGATGTGGCTGTGAATTTGGCTCAAGATCGATTAGAATAGAGAAGCAGAATTCGTATAGTCAGTCCCAACTATGTTGGGACAAGGCTTTAATAATGATAATGAAAATGTAGCTTTCGTTGACAGTTTGCAACTTCGGTGCTTAGAATAAAGGGATAGCTCAGTTGATAGAAGTAAATGTAAAATGATACGATACTATGGTTAGGATACCTAATCATCCCTATGTGCAAGACCATATCGGGTCGAAAGTCGGGTATAGGAGAACCCATTTACAAATTTGCAGTTTGGGTTTAATTTGTTGGGTTGGACCACCTATTTGGGCCTTTGATTGGCGAGGACAGGCCCATTCAGTAATAACACCAGGCTTAAAAGCTCACTGACAATTGGCTTAGTCTGGATTGGTCAAAGGAAGCCCATGTGTCTTCTGACCCTCCCTAGCAAAGAAGCGAGAAATTGCTCTCTCCCTCCTCCTCTCCCTCTCCCTCTCCCTATCCCCATCCCTCTCCCTATCCCTCCCCAGAAACAAGATAAGGTTAATTGAATTTTTCAACCATTCCAGATAAGAACATCTGATGCCCTCATAGATATGCATGCCACACGAGTTCCAATCCAATTATGGAGTGAGAATATAAGAACAAGGGCTCAACAAAAGAAGTCATCTTTCAAATTGTCAACATTGGAAAATGGAAACTTATTTAGATTAGTCAAAACTAACTTTTCACTTCAGTAGACAAATGATAATATCCAACTCATATATCAATTTAAATGGAGACTTCAGTAGACAAATGATAATATCCAACTCATATATCAATTTAAATGGGGCAACCAATCTTCCTTGTGTCACACTGATTGCATGATTAGGAGTACATGCGAGAAGTCCAAGGTTCAAGGATTGATACCATCTTCTCTTTATCTTAATTTAAATGAGGCAGCCCATTTAGGCTTTCAAGCCAGACCCAAGCCTTTTCCTGACTTCTTGGACATACATTTGGGCATGGACTGATGGAAGAGGCCTGAAGTATGGGATCCTGTGATTGAATTTTGGGCTTGACTGATAAATGTGCCTGCCAACGGCCATCTCCCATCTGGTTGGGGAGCTACTTAGAAACTGAACCTCAAAATCTTTCATTACCATGATAGAAATATGACATATTCCATGGGTCCATTGGATCCACAAAATAAATAGGATGTAGATTGGCCATCTATTGAACATGTATATGATATTCTTAGTCATAAAATTTAAGATTTTGAAATTAGTGATTAGAGTAAAAATTGATTAATTGTTAATGATCATCACCTTATATTTAGAACATTAAAATGTTGGGTGATAAAGATTACTTTTAGATGTCTCATCCACAATCATCCCTTGTATATATATATTATGAGTTAAATGGGTCCGCCCATCAACACACCTATTTACCTAATTAACTTGTCCCCTTTTTTTTTTTTGATAAGATGGAAATCTTTATTAAAGTAAACAGAAAAACAAACAAATTGCAAGATAGAAGTCAAATCAGACTATTAATCAGAAAAGATGGCTAACCGATCATTTCACCTAAAAAGTTGACCTCTTTAACAAAATCATACTTAGCTGAATGGTGGGATGGTATGCATTATTAAACTTTCTAGGAATATAATTGAACTTGATTCAATCAAAATATTTAGACTCTTTTGTGGTATCCAAAACTACAGAATCAATAAGTCATTCCATGTTACTGTTAATGGCTTTGATCACTTTCGTTGCATCGGCTAAGACATAAAGTTTGAAGTGTCTTTTGCCCTTACCTTTCATTAACTCATTCCATGTAGGATCGCTCTCACTTCTACATTCTTTGGAAGAGAAAAGTTTCATATATCTTTAAATGCTCCGGAAATAATAATAAAAATAAAGCCTTTAATCATCACAATAAGATTAAAACGGATATACAAAACTTTAAAAGCAACATCCATAAAAAGAAAGAACAATATGATTCTATTAATGTGCCGTGTCCGGATCCCCTCTCGCAGTTATTTCACGAACCATGTAATTTATATTGGTATCAAGCTCACATAGAGATAATATGAACCGTCGAAGATGAATCCCATCTACTCATATTCACTTTAATAGGAGTGAGTCCCGTATATGATTGAGACCACGATTGGAAATGTGACCGGGCACTAACGTGGTATCTCCCCTGACATGGTATCAATCGCGTTTAGGACCCACTCCTATTGAAATTTTCGATGATATATCCCTAAAGAGAATATAATTTGTCTTTAATGGTCCAGATTAACTCTATCCATGCCTCACGACGGAGTCCATCATATGTGACAAAAGAGTTTTGGCTATGTTCAAAATATAGATTGGTACTTAACGTAGCGGCCGCATTATCAGCCGTAGTAGTCGATGCCACTATGCTATTTTGAAAATAGTAGCACTACGATTTAAAAACTAGTAGAGCTCCGCATTATCCACCGTAGAGGTCAAGGCCACTATGCTATTTTGAAACTAAAGGCACTACGATTTAAAACCTGGTTGAGCCAAGTAATTTTACTTTTAAAACATTAATTTTTTTATTTTCGTCTTTCAAATAGCCTTTTCTGAAATTGCCTCTACCCTTTATAATTTCGAATTCCTAAAAAGAACACAATATTAGTTACTATATAAGATTCAGAATTTCTTAAACATTTAAAAAACTCATATCACTACACCGCTATTCATTGTCTGCTATATAGTATTTTAACTGCTATGCTCAACGTAGCGTAACCGCTATTTTGATCCTTGGCATAGGTTGATGGACCATCCCATCTAATTATCTCGCGATCCACCGGACTAAATAACTTGGCAGCAAAATCCACCCGTTATTTGTGGCTAGGATTTTACCTACGCACCCCTGCGCAATTTAGCATATACCCTTTAAATAATTCCCTCAAATAGCAGCAAAATCCAGAGTCATCAAAAGGCCAAAGAGCGTTATCTTGCGCATTTCCTCTACTTCCACGTAAAATCCAGGGTTTTGTGGATTAGGGTTTCAAAGATTCTAGCTTTTGCTTCAATTCGAGCTTCTGAATCCGAGAAACCCTCAAATTTGTCGACTTTCCTTGTCTTCTGAGATGCGGGGAGATGGTGGGAGGCTCTATTGGGGGAGAAAGGAAGAAGAGAAGGCGAATGGGATCGTCGTCGTTTTCGCGTGGATTTCGAGTGAGGAGAAGGAAATCGAGCCTTACGTGCAGCTCTACGCTTCAATGGGGTGGAATTCACTTGTTTGCCATCCCCAATTCCATTATCTGTAAGTCAAATCTCACACACTCTGTTGATTTTCCCGTTTTGATGTTTGGGGGGTTTTCATTCTGGTAATTGGGTTGGTTGGTTGGAGTTTTTGGAGTTTGGGGTTTGCGCTTCTTGGTGTTATTTGGATGAGTTTTTGTTAAAGTTTGAATTTTTATCCATCTGGGTCTTGTTTGTGGGTGAAGGCAATTTATTCTACTGTGATTTTAATTTGTAAGGAGAATTGAAACTGAAAGATTTCATTTTCTACAGTTTCAGTTTCTATGGTTTTTTTTTGGTTGCTGTTGCAGTGGATAATTGTATTTGTGTATCTGTAACGCAGGAAATGGTTATCTACCTGTTGGGTCCGGATTTGATTTCCAGAGAAACTACAAAAAATTATTTAACTCCAGAAAATGGAATCCATGGAAAAATGTTAACATTGGAACCATCAGGAAAGAATTTTCCCTTGGATACCATTTTTCAGGCTGTACAGAATATGCTCAGCACATACACTTGGGAGTATCTTGATTCCAGGGAATTGTGAATGGAATATGTGGTGATGTTTGCTTCCTTCTTTGGGTTTAGGAATTTGAATAGTCCACAAGCCATGGTTGTGGAGAGGGAAAAACATGACAATGTTTACTTGCTTTTGGTTGAGTGAAAGAATCCCCATCATTTTTTGTATATTGGGTCCTGCTATGATTGGTCAAAACAATCCCACACAACATTTCATGTGAATTAGCACCTGTTATAACTTACACTCTAATCCAACAATTATACACCATTGGACTGAATCAAGACAAATATGTGCTTATAAAACCATTAAAATTTTAGGCCCTTAAAATGAAAGAATCATCTCATTACAGTGGTATTTTTCCTACCCATAGTCAACAAGATATCCTTTCTATCCTCTTACCCATGATAGGTAATTAGGCATCCATCCAGCTTGATCTTTTCAACCTTACAAAAAGGGGCATGCTTGTGTGAGAGGGATTGCTGGTTTTTTTCCCCTTAGCACTCCCTGTTTACTATGGAATTTAATTTCAGTTGGAACCAATTTACTTCAGGTGGAAATTGCATCCCTGAATTAGTTGAAGTGCCTTAAACTCACATGAAAAGAAAGAGAAATTGTCCAATGGATGAATTCAAAGAGGATTTTGGAGCATATGATGGGTGTTTTAGTTAGGTACCAACTGCTTAGGATATGGACTTTTAGATACTAACTGTGAATTGGTGACAAGATTAAAGGAGGAAGAATTGGAAAAGGATGTGTGGAAGATTGAACAGGTGATTTTGGTTTTTAGATTGCAGAGATAAAATATTTGATGGATTTGAAGGGGATTTGTGGATTATTGGTGTGATTCTAATTGTTAGATGGTAATAATATAACATTTTGGTTCCTAATTGCTACGATTGAGGACGTTAGTAATGAGGATCTGCATATCTGCTGCAACTTCTGTGTGCTGCATTTCTTTTTGACATCAGGCAGCATCTCATAATCTTTTCTTGTGAGGACTAAGTCTTGGGTTTACCTAAATTTTGTTAGGTGGAGGAAACCCGTGTATAGAACAATGGCTCAATTATATTATGGAGTACAAATAAAATATAGATCTGGAAAGGGCTCAATATTGTGGAATATTTATTAATATGAAATGTTAAGTTTGTCAAATCAATGTGTAAAAATTTTTTACTTTGTAATGCATGTTGAAATATGGATCCCAAGTATTTTGGAACAGAAAAACGAAAGTGAGATCTGTTTTGTGATAGGGAAGTTGTATTTAGATGTCTTGTTTGAAAGGAAGTAGATGACTGTGGTCTTCAAAAAGAAAAACTAAAAGTTGTATCAACTCACATGGTAACTTTTTTTTTCTCTTTATGATGTCACATTTTCCAGTATTTAACGCAGCTTTGGGGACTTAAAATACACATTTCCAAAGAACTGTTTATAGGACACCAATGGAAAAAATTCAAGAACTTGGTTGGGTTTACTGACATTTTCATAGTTTGGTAGTTAAATAACCTTTTTGTGTATATAGCAGCTTTCTGCTATTGCTGCATGCACTGTTGCTTTCTTATTATTAAGAATTCCATTTTTTTACAACTTTTTTAATTATTATTGTCATTTTTATACAGACATTCCCCTGAAAAAGCCACATTGCAAGCATTCAGTGTTCTTGATGCGCTTCTTAAGGTCAGTGATATTATAATTCCTTTTCGTTTTTAGACCAATCAAAATGTGATTCTATCGAAAAAAGAATTAACTAAGGTTTAATTGAAATTTGATATATGGACTCAGGCCTCTTAATTAAATTTTATTTACATTGGTGATAGGAAGTCAAGGTTAGGCCATTACCCATTGTGTTTGCTGCATTTTCTGGAGGACCGAAAGCTTCCATGTACAAGGTTCTTAAGGTAACTGTTGCAAAGTTTTGTACAGCATTTTTGGTTGTGGTGCTATGATCTTGATGCCCATTTTTTTCCTTTGTAAAATTTTCTAAAATCCATATATGCACCTGTTTAACCAGTGGAGGGTGAGTGTTGGGTATTTCTACTTCTACCATGTGAAGGAAATTCATTTGTTGTTCCTTTTTTTCCTCTCTCCAGATAATAGAGGGACTGTGTGAAGCACAAGGAAGTCTGGTATACTTTCTTCCATTATACACTTCCCAAAATTCTTCATATTTTCTTTATTTTATTTGTAAGTTTATCGTGTCAAATAAATGCAATTATTGATATAAGTTGCTTCCCCTCTTTATAGCATATTGAGATATAATATGTAAATGCATGCTGTATTTAACGGTTTCTTTCCAATGCATAACATCAGTGTACTTACCATTTTCTAATCATGTGTAAAAGAGGTCCCCTAAGTGTTCTTTAGTATAATATTATTCATGTTTTCCAATCACACATGTTTCCATAGTTACCATCACACCTCTCCTTTCTGTAGTTGGAAATGGTATATGGTGAAATGCCACTTGGCCCACTTCACAAGTTCTGCTGATTATGATTTTTTTTTCCCATATTTTCATCAAAATATTTTTTGAAATTTGATGATAAATGTTACCTGAACATTTAAAATGACCATTTTGAATATTCTACCAAAAACATTACTTGTTTATATTGGCATCTGAAGGTTCCTGTTGCATTTTATGCTTGAAATCTCGTACATTCAAAAGAGTAACTCTTACTAGGTATCTCTGGAATCTGCAGTCTGCGACAGGGGAAAGTTTCTGATTTTTTTTTTCTTGTGAAGGATGAATATCAACCAGTTAGAGACTGCATTTCTGGACATATATATGATTCTAGCCCTGTTGATATTACTAGTGATATGGGGAATCAACTTGCTCTTTATCCCACTGTTATGAAGATGCCTCAACTACCACGAGTAGTGTCATGGATCACCAAAGCCATTGCTTCCAGTATGGATGCTCTCTTTCCTAATAGGTTAGAGGCACAGCGCGCTGAGTATTGGCAGACTTTGTGCTCTTCAGCTGTAAGTTTTCTGTTCAGACTTTATCCATTTGAAGTGTTTGTTTCCCATCCATTCAACTTACTAAGCATTAATGTTTATTCAGTACACAGGTCCTTGCCTAATTTTTTGCTCAGAAGATGATAATCTTGCTCCATATCAAATCATTTACAATTTTGCTCAGCGTATGCTAGATCTCGGCGGTGATGTGCAACTGGTGAAGTTGAGTGGTTCCCATCACTTAGGTCTGTCCTAAAGTAACTTCTCTTTGATATTTAGATGTTAAAACGTACACATTTTTAAGATTGTTATGGTACTATCATCTTCTATGATCTTTGTAATATCCTTGCATGATTTGAGTGGCCCAAACTCTTGCAGGTCATTACAGGCAATACCCGGTCAATTACAAGGCTGCTGTAACTGAATTCCTCGAGAAGGCTACTGTAATTTATTTCCAAAGGATACAGCATTTCAGTAGAGAAAGATCAAGTGCGGAAAGCTCATGTGACAAGATTTCTGAGTCCAACTGCAATCTGCATAGAGTGGAAGTGAGCTCAAACCAGAGCCTACGAAGAGTGGTGATTGATCCTAATGATCGCTTTTCCTTGCCTAGCTCAGAAGAGTATGATGAAATCAAAGATGTGGGCCCTGTGCAGGACAATCAAAAGGACAAATCGATTCATCTCCAGGACCAACCAAGCATCAGTGCTCACAGTGTTCTTGGACAAATCCTCTTTGATGTGTGTGTTCCCAAGAATATTGAAGATTGGGACATTAAGCCAGGAGGTTCCTTGACTAGGCACACTTTTGGTTCTTCACAGCGGCACTCTCCTTTTAATCCTATAAAATGCATCCGTCGTTCGAGACTATAAGGCCTTTATTGAAAGAAATGTTCGGTGGAATATTGCCAGGGGTTGCAGGTCGAAATCTGCTTGAGATATGGTGCTCATCGTCTGACAGAGATGCTTGAGTGTATAGAACTCACACATAGATGCTTTACTATGACTGATGAGAAGTGCTTCTCTGACTCTGGGATGAAGATATTTCTTTTAACTTGTCGGCTGGCCTGCCATAGAATGTACATTAGGGTACTGGAAGAACTGAACTTACAAGTGATTCACGATGGAAATGAGAGAAATTGTAAGTAGAACTTCCTTGTAGAAAGAATGTAAGTGCATATATTATATTTTTCCATATATCTTATTTTCCTGGAGGTTGTCTTCGAGCTCATATTATATAGAACAAAACACCAAAGCCAGCAAGCAAACCTTGTGTTTTTGTCACATTTTCAATAGCACTGTATGATGGTTTCATTTTTTTTTATTTTTAAACTGCTCGGAAGGATCCATTTAGATTTTCATATAGACCAAGTCCAGTTAAGCTAGATTTTGCTCAAATGAAGGGTCATGTGTTTGGATGAAGTCGAATCATCTGCAGCCATCGTATGTTTGTTGCCATGACTAATTACAGGTAAAAGAGTTTCGGGTAGTCTGAGTGCAGGGAAATTGAGTTCCAAGGATCCAAACAGGCACAAAAGTTCATTGAGAAAAAAAAAGGATATTATGGTAATCTAATCTTGTAAAGACAGGTTGGTGGGATCCTGATTTATATTTGGTGAGGGAAGTGATATATGCAAGAAGGGGTAAAGTGGGTTTTGAGTTGTATCAATTTTTCTTAGGTATTTTGCCATGTTTTCTTACAGTTCAAATTAGGCTCTGTGCCTGCTAAGCTCTACTTTGAACTCCTCAATTCTCAATACTTCTCTGAGGCAACATAGAGTAAAAGTTATGCCATTGATATTGTTCTTCTGTCCTTTTCTCAGCTTGAATAAAAACCCTCAAATTTAATTTGAATGAATTGTTGCTGGGGTTAGAGTGGGGAAGAGAGAACTCTTGTGCTTTCTTTTCTTCCAAAGAAAAACAATATCATCACTTAAATGCATTCTTAATTACAGCATTATGCAGGCCATATGGAGGCCTACCTATTAAGAGTCATGAGGCCAGTGATGTTGACTTCTAGGCTTATTGATGAGATAAGCTAAACTGCATCAAACTCTTTAATTAAATACCAACCAGTCATTATTGTGACTTCTTGGTTAGTTGACTACGTTCTTGATTTTTGGCACCAGAAGTTCAACCAGTGATGTATGAAGTGTACTCAGAAGTTTTTGTTCGGCTAAGATGCCAAGGCTTGCTCTATCTAGCGATGTAGCACGTGGCATGTTGATGGGCCCCAAGCTCCACAAAATACAAGGGGGTCTATGTATTAGCCATCTAAGAGGATTAGCTTTATGGGCCTATGTTGGCTATTTGATATAAGGTGATGATTGCTAGCTATTCACTGATGTTTTACTTCATATTTCAAAGCATTTGAATGAAGTATTGTCAATGAATGAGCCCCAATGGCATGTGCCATGTGACATGATTAGGTAAAGTAAGACTACACCTAATATGATTAGGTAAAGTAAGACTTCACATCTTACTACCCAAATTAAGCTAGTGCCTTCTCGAAGAAGGTTATAGGTGAAGGATGGAGACCATTAATTTTCTTAAATGTGCAGATCTATTTCCATGGGAGAGGGCAAGGAACTATATTGTTATTTAAACTTAGCCCTATTTTTACACCCAAAAAAAAAAAAAAAAAGAACTCCTTGCCTTTTATTCTTTAAATATGGTATCCTCTAACAATGGCTTTATTTCTCTTGATGAGATTGTCTAAACCTTTACTATGATATAATCTCCCTTACAAACTAACCTCCCCACTTGTTTGCCTGAAAGGAGAAGAGGGTTATCATCCCAATATAAATGGTGTGTGTATTTTAGGGGGGAAGAGGTGACAAATATACATCTTTTGAATTGAAGTAGCCTGTAATAGTCTTACCATAATAACTTTTTAGACAGTATTTATATTTCATTCCTCTCTAAATGGCCTGTATTATGGTGAGCCACAGAACCTAAAGTCACACTTCTTGGATGCTTAAAGGCTTCAGATTAAAAGCCATCTGGGTAGCTGGCAATCTACAATTTAAGTGTTCTGAAAAACACAGGAGTGCTAACATCTTGGCCAGAAATTTGGAGACAGACATTTTTTTCATGCAAGAAATTTCTTGTGAGGCTACACTTGTGCACCGAGAGGATTCTGCGCACCACATATTTCCATTTGTGTGAAAGAGGAGTCCTGCATTTCTACTCCTCACATAGGAATTGAAATCCTCTCTATGAAGGAAAATCAGTTTATCTTTCCTTTTATGTATGGAAAATGCATTGCATCAAAAGACCGAAAAAGGGGCTGCATGGCAAATCATAACAATATTTTTTTTTTTTTTTTTGCACGCACACACCCGGCTCTATGAAAGAACTTTGCCAGAGTCAAAATGACGCTATGGTTAGTAGGGGTTGGGATGCACAACAATGGCTTCTTAAGTTAACCACTGGTTTCTGTAATTTCTTTTCTTATCTAGTATGGTTCTAACTTTCCAGTAACAATTCCTTCTATTCAAATAAACTTCATTTATAGTCAATGAATGAAATTACAATTTACAAGACTTGTATTACACTGTATGTTCAAAGTTCACATGAAAGTACAGATGCAGTTCATGCTGCTTCCACCATTCAATCTGCCCGGTTGTCATCGATGCCAGTGGATTTGGCCAAGATGACTGCACATAAAAGAAGGAAATGCTACCCCCTGAAGTTCTTGCAACCATCAGGCTCAACAAACTGTAGCAATCTCTTAAATTCAGCCTAAACAATTTCAATGGAAGCATTATATCTCGTGGAGTGAGAATGAGATGCAGTTGAACATTCCTTTTCCACACAGGAGGCAAGTAATGCCTTCACAACATTGTGGAATCTTCTTCTGTACGTCGGGATCTTTGATATGCTCCTCATCATTCCCATCACTCTGCCAACCAAATTATAGCAAGTTACTAAAGTAGCTTCTGCTTCTGTCATTAGTTCAATGGAATTAGATGGAAGGAAGGATATTCTGTCAATTGTCGACCGACATTGATCTTAGAAGAAGAATTAAGTAGTAATATTGGGTCTCTCAGAAAAAAAAAAGAACCCTGATATTTTAAATTACAGAGTTGGAATGTCAAGTTAAATTATCAAATTGGAATATCGGTTTTTTTAAGGATAACCCATGAATCCATTTTGAAAACCATGAAAAGAAATGCCTAGCGAAACTGAAAATTATGAAAAATTCACAAGAAATTTGGTGGGAAGAAATCCTCAAAATAACAATGCATTTAAAAAGTAAAACTCAAGTATCTAAATTTGTGGGAGAAAAGATTTAGGGACAAGAAATACAATAGTAGTAGAAAATCTGAATGCAGACAGCCTGACAGAATTCAAACCCTATCACCATCATCTCCATTTAAGTACTGATACAGCCATCAAAGAACTTGCAAGAAAGATGTTTAGGCTTTGTTCTTTGTTCTGATTAGAAAGGATTTCTCACAATTGCCTTATGGGAAATGTCAAATTAGTTTTATGTAAAATGACTAAAATGAACTCAAGAGTTCATACCTTCTGCTGATGGCTAGAATTTGAGCAGCTCTGAGAGTATCCTGAGGAACCGTAGAACCATTGTCCCAAGCTTCCATGCGTTCGGTGTTGCTACCAAACAGTATAGTCTTCTCCAAGAGCTTCACCTCGCTATCTGCTAAGTTTATGACCTTGATTTGTTCCTTTAGGACCATAATAGGATGGAAGAACCAGTCCAACAGCCTGTCTTGCGGGCGATTTAGATGGGTTATTTCAGTCCCATCTATTAGCAGCAGTCCGCCTGCTCCTGCTTTGATGTTCATGAGGAGAAACTGCAGGACTGAGTAACCAGGCAAGCCAATGCCAACGATGGTTTCCTGGCTGCTATTCTTGGCCTTCAAGCAGTCACAAAGATCACTCGGTGTCAACACATTTGCATCCAACAATATCTTTCCCCTCATTTCAAATGATTTCATCATGTCTTCCCATATCTTCACATTGACATTTGATTTGCATAGACACATCACAGAGACATAATTAATATTTTCGTCCAATAAAAAGCAGAATTCACTTTGAAGAGTGATTTATTTGAACTAAAGTTATCAGGAAACAAGATTGTGTTACTGAAAAAGTGAAAGCTACCCCCAACAAGGTGGCAGCTTGAGTATTTTGGCAGAACTGATGCTTAGGCACTGCCAACGTTTTTGAAGAAGTGCGGGTATAGAAATCATTCCAGTTGAGATTTATTTTTTCATTCTCATATTGTTTTCCTACAATAAATCATTATATATGCAAGGCTTGTCCACACTTGTAGCTCAGCTGGTTAGGGACATCATGTAGTATAAGTAAAAGGGTGCTTGACGTCGAGTCTCTTTGTCAAGCCAAAAAAAGAAAATCATTATCAATGTGA
Organism: Umbellularia californica; assembly: GCA_028538565.1. Taxonomy (NCBI): domain Eukaryota; kingdom Viridiplantae; phylum Streptophyta; class Magnoliopsida; order Laurales; family Lauraceae; genus Umbellularia; species Umbellularia californica. The sequence goes on along the minus strand of JAPQWN010000006.1, from coordinate 78,765,726 downwards.
TCACCCATACTGAGCTGTTGTGCTCAGTCAGAACAGAGTAACGCTATTGTGATTTTCATATTCCACAGTGCACAATACCTAAAGTGAGATAGTGCTGGTGTGCATCCAAACAAGGGCTTTTCTGAAATACAAAATCAAAATTGCTTACTGGAATGCCAACATATGATCACACCCCTATTTGCGAAACAATGAATGTCTTTTACTTGGATACTTCAAAACAGGTAGCATATTCATATTGAATTGTATTTGATACTTCAATTTTGTGAATAAAACTTATGTCCATGGCATATCCATGGGTTACCCCTATCAAAATAGCTTACTGGAATGCCAACATATCCTTGCGCATTTTTTACTCGCATTCTTTCCTCTCTTTTTCTCTGCACATGTGCGTGCATTACTGTCTGTCCAGTAGACCGATGGGCACTAACATCAAGTGGTCAGCTATTATGCAGACATAGAGATTCAACCATCTCTGCAGAATAAAATGCAATAACGCTTTATAGAGGTGGGTAGTCATTTTTTATTTACATCTGTAATTTATGGATAAAAATTGAATGCATACCTGCACCATCTTCACTTCTTGTATTGCCTCTCGTATAGATCTTGAAGGAGCTAAATTTGGCACAAGCATTGCAGGTGCATCTGAAGAAACAGTACTGGACCTTCCCCCTCCTACACTTCTAGCCCCAACAGAAAGCTCTGCTGAGCGAGGTACTTTCTTCTTTCGATACTGGGGCCTGGATGAGAGCCATGGCATTAATTCTATCACAAAAAGAACCGACAAATATTCAAGAAATCACTCAGATAAATTGAGCAATACACTGCAAGATTAAACTAACATGTTAAATACTCTAAAGAAATAAGGAATTTATTGGTAGAATGATACTTTGGAAGGACAGTCCCCTCTCTCAGATAAAGCCAATCATTTGTGTACTCATCAAATTCTGCAACCATGGCAATCACATAAGCTAAGCCTCTTCGGAAAGATCTTTCCTGCACTAAATGCTATGCTTTTAGTACTAAGAAACAAAAAGTGTAGAAGATATACTATGAGGCTTTTGCAGGATGAAAATTAGAACTGATTAAAGCTGGCGTTGACCTGATATGTGACTATCGATCCATACAACCCAATGAAGAAGCTTGAGAAAATAGCCAACAGGATGCTCACAATGACAACAAGTGGCCACAGAAGGATCACCAAACCGGCAACCGGCACGCAAGCTGTTTCAAGGAATGGACCTTCTCGGGTTATTAGATCATGAAGCAACCGATGCCAGCCCCTGAACAGCATGTATGGACTCTTTATTATGGCTATAATAGTGAAAAGAGGGATCTCCACAATCAAGCCCAACAACCCCACAAGAAGACATCCAGGCACATTAATTAACCTGCAAAAGTTCCAGCAGTAGAGTTTCATTTACATGATTATTGTGAGCTGTTTTAAAACCAACAAGCTGCTATTAATTAAAGATACAGAGTTAACAACATACCTTATAGTGTGAGTTTGCTCTGAAGCAGAGCTCTTGTGCAACTCCTTCAAGTACTGTGGGTATGAATGGTAGCAGAAGTCTGTGAAATCTCGAACTGCAGTGCAGCTCCCTTTAATTGTTTCCCACGTACCATCCTGGCCATTATTTGTTGAAATTTCTCAAATTGAACTTTATAAAATTGGCTTATGAAGGCTGCATCTGGGCAGAGAAGCCAAATGTTGCAAGGTGACTGCATTGGTGCTAGACATTGGGATATTAAGATATTTTGCTCCATGTTGAATATTTTTGTAACACATTATCCAATGCCAAATCTTGCAATATTTTGTCCTTTTAAGTATGGCAATAGTAGGCTTGTCCAAAGCTGCCCTGAACTTGGGAAGAATGAAACAAGCTAAGCAAAGTGAAAACTAACCATTATGCAGTGTGAGAACTTGTTTGAGTCCCTGTCATGTCTGAAGGCCTCAAAGGTCGATAGCCAAGGTGCAAAAAATCCATAACCCACTCCGCCTAGGACACTCCCAGCAATGCTGAAACCCAACCAAAGAGCAAACAGTGGAGGCAGAGCAAAGAGCAACACACATTTGAGTGCTGCATCAAACCGATCAGTCCTGCACAGAAGGACCCGTTAATCAGCGATGCGTAGCGTTTATTGGTATGTGTCATTGGACAGGAACTGGTGCCTTTTCAGTTTAGGCTAAACCAACCATTCCAAAGGGTTAAAAGAACATCCAACATGGTGTGTACCAGCTGAAATGGTTCTTGGACTGCTATAATCCAGCGTCTGAACCAGTTTGTATTTCCATATATCACCATCAAATTGCAGTTCAAGCTGATTTCAATCCATGCATTCTATCATCTTGCCCTAGTTCTTACATATTCATATACTTGCCTAGAGAAAAATAGATATCAATTTTTGTAATACACACTTTCAAAATGCTATTCGCTTTCTATCACTCTTGACATTTTTTATTTAATGTTATTCAGTTGTGTTGTAAGAGTTTAGTCCCAAGTCACTACAAGCTCCAATTTATTTGAATTTTGGGTCCTCTAGCTTTAATTATTGTAGTTTGGATTATCTAATTTAGTGTATACTGATTCATTAGGGCCCATATGTTAGATTAGATGTGAGATCTGATGACTGCATAGACATGAAGATCAAATGCTTGACATACAAATTGCATAAACCCAGATGAAGAAAGAATCTATCATCAATTCATCATCATACATCTTTTAATGGAACCTTATATCTGAGTGCAACTTTTCTCAAGTATACTCTATTTGGATCTCCTTGAAAAAAAAGGGAAAAACAGAAAAAAGTACAAGAAAGATTGTGATACTTACTTGGCAAGAGCATACACTGTCCAAGCTACATGAGCTGGAAACAAGCCCAGAATCACTCCAATATTCCCCAAAATCAGTATCAAACCGGCAACAGGACCCACCAAAACAGCTGTAATATTACAAGACAATCATATTTAAGAAAACTATTATCTGATTAATGCAGGAAGAACAAGAAAAAAAGGAAACACCAATAACCAAAAGGAGAAGAGGACCCATCATCAGATTCCTCAAGAAATTGGAAAAAAAAAAAAAAAAACCAACAGCTAGTTGCAAACAAAGAAATGAAATCTTGAGGGGAGAAAAAAGTAGGTACAAAAAACAAGGAAGTCATTATCATACTATCATGAAAATCAAACAAAAAGCCAAAAAATAAGAACAACCCACAATCAGGTTCCTCTGAAACTGATGATGACAACAAGAACTAGATACCTTTCAGAGCTCCCAAAAGGAGTGCACAACAGAAGGCAAATACCACATAGAAGATATTCAAGCAACCTTTCATTGACCCCCACATCTAGACAACATAAACAAGAAGAAAAGGAAGAACAACTATCCAAATGGTTTTTGGGGTGTTGGAAGAAGAATAAGAAGAACTATCCAAATGATTTTTGGGGTGTTGGAAGAAGAATAAGAACTATCCAAATGATTTTTGGGGCGTTGGAAGAAGAAGCAGAACAAGAAGAAGAAGAGCAGCTATCCAAATGATTTTTTGGGGTGCTTAGAAATGAAGATGGAGAGAAATCTACAAGGAATCTTGGAGTGATAATAAGTGCAAAGGTCAAAAGAAGCAGGCAAAGGGCAGAGAAGACTTTTTACAAACAAATCATATGTAAATAAGAAATATATATTAAAAAAAAATTGCATTCATAACTAAACTGCTGTGGTCTTTCTTCTTCTTTGACTCTTCTGGTGGTCGTTGGAAATCCTACAGGAACATTGTGCGTTTGACACAACACAATCTTGTCTTTTCTTTGCCATGCACAAGACAATTTATTTTACTAAAATTAGCTTGGAATAGTTTTACACAAAGGGAATGGGGTGGAAAACAATTTACAAACCATCACCGTTTTGATGATCTTTTAATCATCTGGGTTTTGACTAACACTCTTAACAGATTGATTATGATTTGTTCAATTCTCAAAAAAAAAAAAAAAAATCACAAAGGATGATGATTATAGGATTAAGGGGTATAATGGCTGTCAATTTTGTTAACGATAGGTCGATTTCATCCTTGTTCTCATCATCAATAATTCAGTGTTGTATACCAATCCAAGTTCTCCACTTTATTAAGAATGTAATCACACGGGAGCTAGGTGCCTAGCTCCTTGGTCCCCCAAGATAGGCTTTTTCTTTGTTTGAATGAATTTTAGTGATGTAGATAAAGGCCATTTCAAAAGCATTTGTTTGTTAGTGCTTCGTAATAAAAAGAGTAAAATTAAATTAGATTTGCTATATAAAAAAATGGGATTTTTACCAAATAATTAAGCTTATACAGCAAAAAATTAATTTTATGAAGAATAATAACGAAATCACCATTTAGTTGTTCGTACATCTTTTTTTGACGAAATTACCCTAGTTGACGATATCGCCAACTGAGTTGAAGATATCGCCAACTGAGTTGGCGATATCGTCAACTTCCTGTATAAGAATCTACGAATTTTCTTCTTTTTTTTGTGAAACAGTCATTTCTCTTTCTCCCATTCATCCGTTTTATGGGTTCCCTACTACTATTTCTCATAGATTTTTCTTAAAACTAGTTTATGAAATTAATTTTGAACAACAGGTATGTTCATTTTCATATTTTTCTTATTTTTTGTACTTTCCCCTCATTCTTATTAGATAAAGGAGGATTCTCAAGCAACAACGTGAATTTTTTCTACTTCATTTATTCTTCTAAAATATTACTAGTGCATTGTTACTGATGGCCACTAGAACGTTGGCATAGTGCCATGTTACTTCAATGCAGAGGACGGCCTTTGTTGAGGAATCCAATTGTTGAGCACTTAGGATTCTTGTACATTAGTGCACTTATCATGATCTATTCATTTAGCAAGTGATCTTAGATGGAGAAGGCTAGAGGAGACTTGGAGTTGGGAGTTTATGAAATGGTGCTACTGTATGTGATTTTTTTTTTAAATGTACATGCTGCATTGCAGTTAATTATCAGTTCTTCTTTTCCTTAGAAAACAAATGCTAATTGCCACATATTAGCTCTCTTCATCTCCATCTCTAGCTTTGCCAAGGTGTTTTTTTTTTTTAAGTGTTTGTGCACTTTTCAAGCATCTAAAATAGTTGTGTAGGAAAGAATGACTATAATTTCCTTTTGTTGCTAATTTAGCCTAACAAAGTATTTTTAGTCAATAAGTTGGATGGTATCATTGCTCATACTAATGGGCTTATTGTGAATTTGGAATGCACTATATTTTGGAAGTTTGAATAGTTGCCACACCTTTTTTCCTTAAATTTCCTAAGTTTTGTGTTGCCATAAACCACCACTTATTCCATGCTACAATAGGCATCCATGAATAGTGACATATGCTCTGAATAGGGTGGGTTTTAGACCTTTTATTTGCTTGTTAGTACTCACGGTTCTCTGTATAATTGTCTTGTAATTTCTAATAAAAGTTGTTTTTCAATTGACATGTCTAATGCTTGAAGGCAGGCTGAACCAAAGTCAAGCAACGGTTTGGTTAAGGGCTTGGATTTTTCTTTGATAGACAATTAAAACAATGAGAAAATTGATACTAATTGTCAATGAGTTAAGTTAATGATACAGAAGTTGAATATTGGAAGCTTTAGAGGAAAACAAGTCCAATCAAGAATCAATACTCCATATATTTCAAAAATCCAATCATACAACCCAAAAATCTCGAAGTATCTTTAAAAAAAAAACCTGAACTATAGCATTCTATAACCTATTAATTGAAAAACAAAATGTAGCTCTAAATCCATAGCAAAGAGCCAATATAACCATATGACCATATAAACACCTAATCCATATGACCATATAAACAAAACATACAAGTGTCATTGTGTGCATATATATCACATAAGCAACCAACTAATGAGTTGTACTATTAAATATTATAACAGCCCAAAAAATGGGTTCATTTCCAACAATTGGATCCAATTATTTTTATTTCTCAATTGGATTTAGTTCGCTTTATGTATATAAATTGGATGCATGTTTTAGTTCATTTTCGTATTTTTACTTGCTTAAACTACTAGACTTCTAGTTCCCCTAAAGTTTTTTACCATTTGCGTATTACAGTTCTAAATTTTATGGTTTTTTCTTTTATGGTTTTCTATTCTTATGTTTATTAGGGTTTCAAAGGTGATAGTTGTAGATGGAAAGAAATAAGATTAGGATGTAGAATGATCTTTCATCTTCCTACATATTTGAATAGTATGTCCATGGATGTACATTAGAATAATTTAAATTCATTTAACTGCAATGCAGCATGTACATTTACAAAAATAAAAAATAAAAAAATTATACACAGTAGCATTATTTCATAAACTCCCAACTCCAAGTCTCCTCTAGCCTTCTCCATCTAAGATCACTTGCTAAATTAATAGATTATGATAAGTGCACTAATGCATAAGAATCCTAAGTGCTCAACAATTGGATTCCTCAACAAATGCTGCCCTCTGCATTGAATTAACATGACACTTGCTACCGTTCTAGTAGGCATCAATAACAATGCACTAGTAATATTTTAGAAGAATAAATGAAGTAGAATAAATTCAACTTGTTTCCTGAGAATCCCTCCTTTATCTAATAAGAATAAGGGGAAAGTATAAAAAATATGAAAAATATGAAAATGAACATACCTATTGTTGAAGATTAATTTAATAAACTAGTTTTTATGAAAGATCTATAAGAAATGGCAGTAGGGAACCCATAAAACGGATGAATGGGAGAAAGAGAAAAGACTATTTCACAAAAAAGAAGAAGAAAATTCGTGGATTCTTATACATAAAGTTGACGATATCTCCAGCTCAGTTGACGATATCGCCAACAGAGTTGGCGATATCTTCAACTCAGTTGGCGATATCGTCAACTAGGGTAATTTCGTCAAAAAAAGAGGTACGAACAACTAAATGGTAATTTTGTTATTATTCTTCATAAAATCGATTATTTACAGTATAAGCTTAATTATTTGGTAAAAATCCCTAAAAAAATCAACTTCATGTTTTTTGGCACTTCGTACTTCACCTAAGGTGGCTTGCGACCCGAACAAGCCCTCGGGTGAGGAAAGGAGATTTTGGATGAGGTAATAGAGCCTTCAGGTGAGGGAAAAAGACTTTGGATACGGTAAAACACGTTTGGGTGAAGGAAGGTGATCCATATCTCAGTCAACCTATTTTCAGATTTGTGGAGATTCTCAGGCAACTCATTTGAGATCCTCAGTCAACTCATTCCCACAAGATCACCATATCAAGAGATAAAATATGTTGAAGTTCATTGGTTAAAAATTTAGATTCATCTCCCTGTATATTTTCTTTTCTAAAATAAGAAAATTTTGTATTCTATCACCCCTTGATAGAAGGTGTAAACTTATAAACTTTATACTAAATATACAATACATACCTCACGGCGATTGTATGGCCTTGAATTATTTTAAGTAGCCTTGACTAAGTCGAACCCTATGCAGCAAAGTGAGAATCGCCGTTCTTTAAACAAAATATCAATTTCATTAAATGCTACTGACTATTTCTTGGAATAGAGTGAAATTGATATATTGTCTTTGATCTTACATTTAAACCATTAATCAAGTTCATCTTTAAAACAAGATCTAATTCAACAAATTAGGTCTCTATGGGGTTGGATGGTGGGCCCCATCTACCCTCCTATAGGCTATAGTCATGCATGCCTTATCCTGGTGCTTGCATTTGTGCTCTTAGAATGGTGCAAAACGCACATTTTTAGTCTGGGCAAAACGAGACGTGCATGCAACGCTGGCCGACTTCCATGTTCGTGATAGGCGACTACCTCTTTCGATCACGACCGTACACGCGTCAAAGCGAGGAAAGGTTCCTCATTCCTGTTGTTGAATTTGCAAATCGGTTGGAACGTTTCTGACCGGTGGTGTTCGATTTGACCGTTATGTACTCCAATTAAATTGCTTCCTGGGGAAATTTATTAGTGGGCCGCAACTGAAAGCTCATTGACTGGACTGGTCCAAATCAAGGGGAATATAGGATGTGGGTCATTGGATGGACGGCTGAGATTGATAGTAAAATGTGCACTAATGACGAAGGTGGCTTATGAGTTCATTTTATGCAAAGTTTAGATTATGGGATATTGATTGACAATCAAGGTGGCTAATTAAATCATGTGGCAAATGTGGATGGATTAGCAATCAAATGTTAGGTAATCACATGGATAAGCAAGGAATATGTTATTAAAAAATATTCTCCTTGGCACTGTGCATGACAATTGATTGACAATCAAGGTGGCTAATCAAATCTTGTGGCAAATGTGAACGGATTAGCAAGCAAATGTTAGGTAATCACATGGATAAACAAGCAATATGTTATTAAAAAAAATATTCTCCTATGCACGTTGTGCATGACAATGGGTGAATTTTACAGCTGGGTCCCACTTTGTTACGGTCCAAATGCGCCTTTTTCATGCGAACACCTCACAGGATAGATTTTTCCTATGTTATTCTTAAGTTTCAAATCTTCCCTTTTTCTTTTTTTCATCTTTTGAATGGTGGGTTGTATGTGTTTGAGAGAGAGAGAGAGACTGTACTTATGGGGGCAAAAAATGTGCTAGTTTGTTTGCATGGAATTGAGTTCTTAGAAATTTATGCATGGTAGGCTTCAACAAAAGAACAATTAAAGGAGGTGAAAAGATGCAGCAGACCCCGACTACATTAGAATTCGACTTACTAGGATGATTCTTGAATATTCATTTTCTTTTCTTTTTTGAAAGATAAGTTTGTTTTATATTTTCTCATAAAAAAATATAGAGGGTTTTACCAAAAAAAAAAAAAAGAAGTTTAAATGGCCAATGGACCAAAAAGATCACTTTAGTAATCCTCACACCAAACTGGCATTTCCAACAAAAAAGTCTTTTTTTTTACCTACTTTTTAAAGGGTTGACGTCCACTCTCACTAAAACTAGTGAGGGTCGATATCTACCTTGCGCTGGAAAAAAAAAAAGGTGTTTCCATCGTCTTCTTTCTCCTCTCTTTCTTAAATCCAGTCATGTGAGGAAGACCCAAATGAAGAAAAAGACCTATTGGAGAAGAAGAAAAGGAGAATCAAACGCTCAGATTAACGAACCAATAAGTATGTTGTAGCCTTTCAACCAATTCCCTAAAATAAGTGTATCCTATGTTGCCTTTCAGGTAAATAAATAGTGTATCCACTGAGATTAGTTTGTCTAGATAGCTAGGGTTGTCTAGATTCAGGTCTAAATATGCATTTTACACATGGTCGATACTTGGATTGGCATGAAAGAACCAGCACATGAAAAGATTCATTTTTTTTTTTTCATGATTGATCTAGAGGAGGGACAACACCTATATTGAGTAGCGATTCAATTCGCTTTGAGGTTTAGCCTCACAATATGTGAGAGTGCATCAAGCACATGGCCAGTGCACTTGGAAATCAATGACCCCCTCATGTGTGAGAATGGACGATGCCTATTGATGCTCCCACTGATTTTTCAGCTCCTTGTATTTGATATGATTTGGTTCTTATTCATCAAGGTGAACCCTCGTATTATTCTTTCCATTGGATTGGATTTAGAGAAGAGAGGAGGAAGGAAGAAGATGACGGAAAACTGTTTTTTCCCCTGCACAGGATCGATATCAACCCTCACCCCTCGAAAAAAATAGGAAAAAAAAGGGGGTTTTAGGTGGGAATGCCGGTTTGGTGTGAAGTATGTTAAAGTGACCATTTTGGTCCACTTGCCACCTAAAGTGTTTATTTTGGTAAAACTCCCGAAATATATGATGCAGAAATGAGAAATAGCTACCCATATGGTCAACAAAAGCATATGAGAGTTATCCTCAATGGGGTATACCCCATTATCTATATAATTAAATCACAAAATATAAAAACCTTCAGCCTTGTCAAGCAAATCAATTATTAATAGTCCATAATTTATTTATTTATTTTTTTTGCTATCATAGGATTTCCAACCCTTTGGGCTGGACTAATCCCTCGGGGCCGAGAGAGAAGCCAGGTAAACTCCCATATCCTCGGAGTTATTAATAGACCATAATAGAAGCATAGAGCGAAAGAACTGATTGAAGCTGAATTGAAGATAAAAGAGTGAGGGCCCCATGCAGGTTCTTAGCTCTTTCAAATCGTCAAAGCTACTCCACCATTTTCCTGGCACGAAATCAATCTATCCAAAATTGATCGACTAGGATCCTTTGAGAAATCTAAGAAGACCACTATACACTTCGGCCAATAGATTTGTAACATCATATGTAAGCAACTAAAGAAAGCATTTCATGAATACTAATTTGATAGTAATACAATGTAGACTGAACCAATGCATTTATTGGCTGATCCTTCTCTCTCTAATAACTACCTAGCAGATAAGCACATACCAAGTGGTGCAACACTTTTTATTGAGACTCAAACATGATTTGGTTCTTATTCATCAAGGTGAACCCTCCTATTATTCTTTCCATTGGATTGGATTTAGAAAAGAGAAGAGGATGGAAGAAGATGACGAAAAACTGTTTTTTCTGCCTGTACAGGATCGATATCAACCCTCACCCCTCGAAAAAATAGGTAAAAGAAAAAAGAAAAAAAAGGGAGTTTTAGGTGGAAAGGCCGTTTGGTGTGAAGTTTGCTAAAGTAACCATTTTAGTCCACTGGCCACATAAAGTGTTTATTTTGGTAACCCCCGAAATATATGATATAGAAATGAGAAATAGCTACCTATATGGTCACCAAAAGCATATGAGAGTTATCCTTCAATGGGGTATACCCCATTATCTATATAATGAAATCACAAAATATACAAAAACCTTCAGCCTTGTCAAGCAAATCAATCATTAATAGACCATAATTTTTAATTTTTAATTTTTTATTTTTTTTGCTATCGTAGGGTTTCCAATTCTTTGGGCTAGACTTATCCCTCCGGGCCCAAAGAGAAGCCGGGTAAACTCCTCAGTAGCCCCAGTGTAGTAGTGCAGTTTCGAACCTACAACCTCGGGATGTAAACCGTGGTCTTAAACCAGCTGAGCTACCCCTTAGAATTATTGATATACCATAATAGAAGCATAGAACAAAAGAATTGATTGAAACTGAATTGAAGATAAAAGAGTCAAGGCCCCATGCAGGTTCTTAGCTCTCTCAAATCTTCAAAGCTACTCCACCAGTTTCCTAGCATGAAATCAATCTATCCAAAATTGATTGACTCGGATCCTTTGAGAATTTTAAGAAGACCACTATATACTTCGGCCAATAGATTTGTAACTTCATATGTAAGCAACTAGAGAAAGCATTTCATGAATACTAATTTGATAGTAATACAAAGTTGACTGAACCAATGCATTTATTGGCTGATCCTTCTCTCTCTAATAACTACCTAAAAAAAAAAAAAAACTACCTAGCAGATAAGCACATACCAAGTGGTGCAACACTTTTTATTGAGACTCAAACATGAATTGCAATGTGTGGTGAATCCCATTGACTAGCAAATTAATTGGGCAACCGAATTCCCAAGTTCACCATTCTACTACATATCCTTGGCAAAATAGCTTTCATAACATTGTGTGATTGGGAAGATTTATTTTTAAAAATTCTTGCATTTCTTTTATGCCAAATATGCCATACAAAAGCAGGAAATATAATCTTACCAAGCAACTGCATATCAGAATGATGAGAATCCAGTCAAGAATCAAGTCTATTAAGGATGGAGAGAACCATATCAGCAGAAGAGTCGCATAATATAATAGTAAGGGAAAACTTCTGACTATCTCTTCTAAATTCATTCTATTAGATGATCATCTATGAATCTTCACCTCCATATCTTCAATTTAAGCCACTTTTAACAAATTCATTTCTTAGAAGATCTAGGAATTCACTTCTACACCACAAGCTTTTCGAGTTTCATCATTGATTCATGAGCAAGGTTTCCTCAAGGTACAAGAACAACCTTCATTTGATCTTCTGATCATTCATTGCAAAGTTTCGGATCAAACGGCTAGCTAAATCCAACCAAATTAATATGTAGTGGTTGATCTACTGTTGAGGTTAACGTCCACCCTCGCTTCTAAGCGGTCATAATTGTGGTCGAGCCATCGCCCTTACTATAAAATCATTGTTGTACCATTTTTCATCACCAATTGGTTTTGGGATAAGTGGTAGCTCAATAGGGTGTAAGATCCTACAAGTGGTATCAGAACTTGATAGATTTAGTCGAGTGTTCGAGACACGGGATACGCCTTTTGCGAATAGCGCACGCAACCAACCTAATATATTTAACTATGTTGGGTTAGCGTTAACTTTCATATCTCAGCTCATGTAACTAATTTGGAGGTTTAAATACAAATTGAGCATTTTTTAAACTCAAATATAGCCTTAACATTTAAAATGAATTTGGTTTAGAGAAGATTATATATGTTGGTTGGGTTAAATGAGTTGATGAGCATTGAATACCGGTTCCTTAAATTGGGTTGGGTTGACCTGCATCTCAGATCCTTTGTTTTATTAAATGAAATAGTATCATTTTTCTTCGAAACTCCATTGTGGGGCACACTGAGAGATCATTTGGACCGTTCAAGATGAATTTCGTCCCATGTAATCAAAGGTCATCAAATTTCAACTCAAAAGAATTGGTCCCCACCATCTACCATACAATTAAGAACAATGACAAAAAGGTAATAAACACCATGTCGGCAGCGATGCGACGTCAATTCCCGGTCACATTTCCACCATAGTCTCAATCAGTGGTTGATCCAGGATTTTCGTTCGAGGAATGCCGATATTAACAGGTAGTTTGATTTTGTGGACAAATGTAAGGTTTTCATGTGAATTTTAGGGTGGCTTGATAATTTTATTAAAAAATTTTAAGCATACCACATTTTAACCGGTGTGGCCGCACCCACGTGCTCAGTCCAAGTTGGCACTTGTAAAAAATTACACCTCAAAATCATGCATTACAACCAAAGTTTCATATGGACGGATGTGATCTTCTGCAGGCCACCCAAGCATCTTGATCTCGTTATGACGAACGGTGAAGATCACGCGCCAGCAGTGACCATTACTTGCTTTTCTGAAGGTACAGAATTTGAATTTTGAACGGTCGTTTCACCAATTCCCATGCAAGTACTAGTCTCATACAAAACAGAGCATTTCTTCTTCTCCTTCTCGATCGATCGATTGATCGATTCTTCAGCGAGAAAACCAAAATCCAACATCTGGGTCTTTTATTGCAATAGAGAAATGGTGAAGGGTCAGTTGCAGTATGAGGAAATCCGCAAGCAGAGATTGGAAGAGAACAAGAAGAAGTTGGAGGATCTCAATCTCACCCACCTTCTTCACAATCTCCGAGATGCCTCTCCGAAATCCTCTCCTGTTCGCCATCCACCTGGTTTTTATGTTTTTGCATGCATTTGGTTTTCTGAAACCTGCTTCAGCTGATATTTCTCTTGTATGCCTGGTGTTTGTTGATAGGTCAAGCAGGGAAAACCGAGAGCAATTCGTGGAAGTAAGACTAATGTTGGAGTTAGAAGGTCATCTCGTGTTGCAAACTTACCTGCTCCGGACTATAAGGGAGTGAGTACTGAGTACTCTCTCTCTCTCTCTCTCTCTCTCTCTCTCTCTCTCTCTCTCTCTCTCTCTCTCTCTCTCTCTCTCTCTCTCTCTTCTTATTTTTATCTTTTCCTGCTCTTCTTGTCCAAATTATAGATATGGCGACTATTTTTGGGTTGCCCATGTAGAGGGGATAGCTCTGATAGGAGCATCCTAGCCTTCAATTAGTGGTCAGGAAAATAATGGCTAAGAATGTAAAATACAGCAATGACCCATGTTGGATCAATAGAGAAATAGGTGAAAGAGTGGCACACTCAGAGTATTCTTGTCCATCATAAATGGATGGATGGATGGCTAGATCATAGCAGCTTTTGGGATTTTTCTATACACGCGACAGTGGCCGTGTAAGACCCCTCCCCGAGTTAATCAAGATTAACTCTAATTAATTGCAATTAATGCTAAATAATCAAGTCTAATTAGACTAATGATGGTTAATGATCCAACTCGATGAGATTAGTCTCAAATGATTGAACTAAGCCTAATGAAATGATAATGACGGGTATTAAGTGAATTGAATGATCTTAGACTCAAACTAAGGAAACAAGACCTTTTTCGTAAATACGGATTTATACGTATTTTGTCGAATACGGAAACTCTTGATACCAACACGCGTATCTCGACGAGTACGTTAACTTTCGTAATAGGCTCGAAGTCGTTTGACGAGAATTTGGTCAAATGACCCTTCATTTGACTCAAGATGTAAATGGCATTAGTGGAATGGACTTAAATGAAAAAGGAGGTTTATATAAAAGGAATGAAACCCTTTGAGTTCATTTTTCTTCATTCCATTGAAGAGAGAAACCCTAGGCACCCCTTTCCCTTCTTCCTCCTTCCACTCTTCTTCATCAAATAGAGAGAGATTGAGAGTATTTCAAGTGGGTTTTGGAGAAGCCTCATCTTCTTCACCTTCTTCCTCACCTTGTTTCCATCTTTGGTGTGTTGGAGCTTGGAAGAAAAGCTCAAGAATCCCTTCTCTTGGAACTACAAGTAAGTAGTTGATCATTTAGTGAGTTTCCAAGTTGTAATAGGTGATTGGGCATGGATTCTAGTGTAAATGACTTATAGGAATGTGTTTTTCATGTTTTATGGAAATAGGGTTTAAAATTGGGGATTTTAACATCAAGGCAAGCTAGTAAAGAGGGGTTTCTTGCTAATAGACTTTAAAGGCAAGTATAAATGCTTCTTATGATTGAATATGCTAGTATCCAAGTTGTTCTTTGAGTTATAAAGATGGGTTCTCAAACCCTATTGTAGAAATGGAGATTTGTGAACTTGGTTTGGTTCTATGGATTTTGATGCTTTAATGATAGAATAGAGGTGTTATTTGTGTATTAAATGATGGATGAGGAAGGGATATAAGATCTTTAAATGTGTTGCAAATGGTAGTTGAAATGAGTGAATGAAGGAGTGAATGTTCGGATTCCAGAAATGGAGTTCTGGACAGTTCGCTCGAGCGAACCAGTTACTGCCTGACGCGAAAAAGTGTCCGCTCGAGCGAACTTTAGGTGCGCTCGTGCGATGTAGGTTCTGTTTGGGTCCGCTCGAGCGAACTTGGATCCGCTCGAGCGAACCTGATACTGGCCCAAACATGAAATTGTAAGCGAAAAATTTTCCAATCGATCGGACCTAACGGTCCGATCGATCGGGGGACTCAGTTTGAGTCCAGTAGGTTTTGGATTTTTGCGTAAACTTGGAGCACTCCTCGTGAGTATCGATGCTCCCTTATATTAGTTTTAAGACTAATCATGGGGTAAAGTGAGACCGATAAGAATTATGAATAATAAAGAAGGGATCTCATAGATAATTTATTGTGGACTAACTTCCATGGGTGATAATTATGGGGATGTGAATGCACACACTAATATTACAAATGTGATGTCCATCAAGAATAACACGTGCATTCGATAACCAATAGTTATACCTCATCGGTTGTTTAGATTGGAGATAGAGTTAAACAGAAACAGGGCTGACTGACAAGTCCCTCATTGTAACTTTGTGCCCCAATCTAGTGAGATTGGTATCACTATTGTTTCCTTCCCTCGTCATGATGGGAATTATTGATTGGAATTGAATCCAGGATTGGATTGCTTCCTGAAAAACATTAACCCTGAAGTCTGGCACTACCTAGCAATTGTACTAGAACTCTATTGAGTTCAATGAATTAATAAATGAAATAAATGACTAATCCTACTGCAGTAGATGGATTTGGGGGCGTTCCGGAGCTCCGTGGTGATGCTGGTTGTCCCTGGCCCGGACACTAGTAAGTCCCACTAAATTCCGATCGTATCTATGGGTATTGATCGATGCCTTCCAATTGGGAGATGAATCCTTCCTTTGAGGGAAGATGGTAATGATAATCCTTCCTTCGAGGGAAGATAGTAAATGAAATGAATGAAATGACAATGAATGCTATGGTAGTGACCTTCCATAACGTGTCCACAAGATTGACTTTTATAGTTGTATATTGTATTGTAGGAACTTTCTAGACTTATCTAGAATTGGAACTGTCACTAATAGATTGATTAAGTTTGACTTATGTACTAACATAATATTGTGAGAATTGTTTATACATTGTTGAACCGTCGTGTTCACTCGTGTTATTGATGGCATTACAGGCCAGATTGCCCTTGCCGGTGCAGCAGCGCCCCCGGCGGGAGCGGAGGAGACCGCTCCGGTTCCTCCAGGAGGATTGATTGAGTGGAATGGCCGGGATGCCGTTTGATACGGGCATCCGAGTGCGAGAAGGAACATTTATTTTGAGAAACATTTTGTGAAGCTATTCTTTTTGTATAATCATTTTGGAATGTAATTATGGTCACTGCACAATATTTTGGACATGCATTATTGGAAAAGTAAATGATGGATTTGATACATGTATAAGGGACGTTATTTTGTATACATGTACATCTTGATTGATATTGTTAAGTGAAATTGTTTCCGCAGAATTGTGTAATTGACAGGTTATTGTGAATGTTATCCCTTGTGGATTTCGTTTTAACTTCGGTTAATTCGAGATTTACGGGAGTAAGTATGGGCTCACGGCTCGGGGTTACCGGATCTCGGGCCCGGGTCGTGACAGGCCGACTTAGGATTTTTGTTTGAGTGGGGCATGCAATCACCATAATATTATTTTGTGCTTATATTTTACGGGGCATATGCCCGTTCAGGCTTGTACGATGTCCATGGGGCGATGCCCAATGCCTAGGTTCATCCGGCATGCGGATGGGCAGATTGTAATGTGTGTGAGCAGTGTGGAAATATAATTTCCTCAATATTCATAGTTTCAAACTGCATACAATGTGCAAATTTGGTGCATTCACACATGGTTATTATTAAAGGAGAGGAGAACAATCCCTTGGTATCCTCCTCCTTTAGGGGTTTTAAAGTTTAATGTGGATGGTGCTTCAAGGGGTAAGCCAGGTCCGGCTGGGATTGGAGGGGTGCTTCGCAATTGTAAGGGAGAGGTGTTAATTGTGTTTTCCAAGTATGTGGGTGTGTGCGATTCCAATGAAGCGGAGGTGCTAGCCATTCTTGAAGGTCTTCGTTTGTTTTCTAGTAGATATGAGGGTACGCTTATTATGGAAAGTGATTCTTCTAATGTGATCGCATGGGTGTCTAAGCGGAAGACTAATCCTTGGAAGTTACATTTTCACCTAAATGAAATTAGAGAATTATCTGTTGGAATCAATGTTTCCTTCCGTCATGAGATTAGATCGGCTAACTCCATGGCAAATGTGTTAGCCAAGCAAGGGGTTGATAGGTTGCTTCCTTGGGTGGGGGTGATTATGTAATTGGTTGTTAGGTTGCTTCCTTGGGTGTGATTTTGTAATTGGTTGTTAGGTTGCTTCCTTGGGTGGGTGGTGCATTTCTCCTGCACTTTCTCTTCCTCTTTTTCTTTGGTTTTTGTTCTTTGTACCTTCCTTTCTTTGAATGAAATCTTTTGTTACCGTTCAAAAAAAAAAAAAAAAGGATGAAAACAACATCAGCGCCAAGTGCACCCGATTCTAATTCTTTACAATGGATCTATAGCCTCAAAATGGTCCTGACAGTAACCCACCAACCCCACCCCAGCCAGAAAACCAAAAATAACTGGCCCAAACAAATTTACATATATTATACATTAATAGACAATGGCCAGGCCGGGCCAAGCTGAGTCGAGCCCTAGCCCGGCCCTCAAGGTCATGGGCTTATCAAAACTGGTCCCTACCCTACCCCCGGGCTGTAGGACAAGAACAAAAGTCTTTCTTTTGCGGCGTTTAGCAGGCCGGCCAGGGCCCCTTGTCAAAGAGCTGGATTGACAACCTTAATCACTACCATGTGATTTGCATGCATCTAGTTAGGCCCTACGGGAAGGTTGTCCAAAACTAGTATCATCCCGAGTCGATACTAGTTGTCTTACTTACCTATTTATAAGTTGTGTGCTAGAAACTGATTTCAAATGTGGTGATACATGGACAGTCAAATGTTGAATATGGAGAGAGAACCTGGACTCGTGGAAGGTTAGCAGTGCAATGGTGTGTAAGTGCATATACATTCTAATGCTCTTTTTCTACTGTCTAAATCTTGTAATTTGGATATCTTCTAATTAGTTCTACTGATATCAATTGAAGCTATAAGAGGAGGTCCTTACTCCAAAGAGTATATGCTTCGGATGAAGCTAGGGCAGATGCTGTAAAGAAAGCAACCAAAGTTCAATCAGATCTAGATCCAAAATTCCCTAGCTTTGTAAAATCAATGCTCCAATCACATGTTACTGGTGGATTTTGGCTGGTAAGAGTGGTAATCAAATATGAAATCAATAGATAATGGTGCATATGGATATACCCCATTAAATGCTTCTGGGTTGTGGATGGTTCTTTGTTCCACTGTGTTTGGAATGGAAAAAAAAAAAGGGTGATACTGTTTATCCAACCTCTTAAC
Source organism: Umbellularia californica (assembly GCA_028538565.1). Classification (NCBI taxonomy): domain Eukaryota; kingdom Viridiplantae; phylum Streptophyta; class Magnoliopsida; order Laurales; family Lauraceae; genus Umbellularia; species Umbellularia californica. The sequence continues at coordinate 78,747,181 of JAPQWN010000006.1, read as the reverse complement.
AATTTATACTGATGGTGATATTGGAGATCAAAGTCACCCCTGAAAGCAAAGCAAAGAACCATCTGTTTTATAGTTTGGGATATATCCAAATGCTTGTTTCATCTGTGGTAGTAATGAATAATAATGGTGGATAACTAGAAATTAGGTTAAATATGTGGAATGTGACTGGATATATCTTTGGGGTAGAGCAGTGATATGTTTGTCTCAAAACTTTTTTAACAGGGGCTTCCTAAACAATTCTGTGAATTGAACCTACCAAAATTTGATGCTACAATGACTTTAATTGATGAAAGTGGGGGCGAACACCAAACAAGATATCTTGCCCGTAAGGCCGGATTAAGTGCTGGATGGAAAGGTTTTTCGATTGCTCATGAACTGGTTGATGGAGATGCTTTGGTGTTCCAATTGATCAATGCTACAGAGTTCAAGGTGAAACTTTGGGTTTCATAGTATAATGCCATTTTCCACGGGTTTAGTGAATATCTTGAAATGATTTTTCTCTTCTAGCAATTAAATTCTCAAAATAATAATTAAAGTGTATGTACAGGTTATTAGAGCATGCACTGGGCAACTCAAAATCAGTCTTCTAATATTCCTTCTCCTAGAAACTTTTGACAATATGTATTTGATGCTTAGTCCCCCATGCATTTGAATAATTATACTGAGCTTGAATTCAAATGCTTTAGGAACTAAAATAACCTACAGTATACTTGATTTTAATACAAGTAACTATGAGTACTTCCAACACAGATCTCATGAATACTTCTGGATGATCGTCCTAGTGCTTGTTACTCTTGTGCTTCTTCAGATAAATTATTACTCTAAAATTAACCACTCATTCCTGTGTATGAAGGGAAATAGAGGAAACATTGGTGTGCCATTATGCATTTGTTTGAGTATTTTCCCCCATGTTTATTAAGATTATAATTTCCCGTATCTTTGTCCTTTTTCGTTTGTTTTTTTTTGTTCAATGATTTCTAACAGATGTTATATACTTTTAAATTGTAACCATGTCTAAAAACTTCTAGGTCTACATAATACGGGCGAGTGGATCATTGGAGTGAATGGTGCTTTAGAGCTTCTAAATTTTGGATGTTGGTACCAAAGAGTTGGTTCAGGTACTTCTCTCTTGTTCTTCTTTGGTGACTTCAATTTTGGTGTTAGCCTCTCTGGAAACTCTCATAGAAATTTGTTTTCATTGCAACTAACTGGCCAAATGAAATTGGGCCTATGCAGTAATAAGCTGTTGCCATAATCTTCCTTTGTAATACGTCATTCTTCGTCATGTGCCATTACAACCCAGATACCAGACGAAGGTTTTGTCTGAGTGGCAATTGGCTGTAAAAAACCTGTGAATTCATACTTTTAATACTACTCTGAGAAAACTAGCACTCCACCCAAGCTGGTAGCTGGCAAAGGGCTATAATGAGGATGTCAATGACGATGATGAGATTGGACCTATGTTACCCAACCAACATTTCTTGTTTGTTGAACCTATGCCAGAAGCGTAACCGAGTAACATAGGACTAGAAAACTGTATAATAAAGAAGTTCAAGACCATTTCCACTCACCAGAATCGGGAAAATGTCTCTCTACAGAACTGTATTCAATTGCATTTGAATGTACTTGTAAGCTACCTCTATAGTCTATATCCTTTTAACATGGCATGCGGTATTATTAACAGTGGCAAACTTCTGATGTCTCTCTCATTTTACTTGTAGGGAAATTGTCATTAAGTGATGATGCTGATCCACAAGTTTTGTTGATCTCCCTCGTGGTGCAACCATTGAATGTGTGCATTGTAACTCTTAATTTTGTACAAATACCATTGCTCCTCAATGGGTGTCACTGAGTTACAGTGATGTCCAAATGCTAACTGTATAATTTTGACCATATCAATCTCATTTATTGCGCGTCTCTAAGATTTTTTTTTTCTTTTGATATATAACACTGAACTTTATTGAAGTACTAAGGGCCCATTTGTTTGTAAGAATTCTGAGGATTCTTGTCTGTGCGAATTTGGAATTCTTTAAATGCTCGGTGCTGTCCAGCATTCAGAAAGCTGGCATTCTTGGAATTTTGCAGGCCAAAAGTCACATTTCACAAGGCCAGCTTTGTGAATTCTCACCAGTCAAACAAGCAGTTCAGAATTACCAGTGGAAATTCCCGGGGAATAGCAATGCATGAGGAATTCTTGACAAGGGGGTTTCCCATCAAGAATACACCTAAATATACGGGCCCTAAAACTTTATAAGAAGAAAAGGTCTTATCAAGAAAATAGACCTTGAAAAGAGAGAAGGAAAAAAAGTTCTCAAATCAATAGAGTTTCCAATGATAACTAGTCTTTTGGGAACTCCTGATTTTGCATGAATCTGCCTCTCCATTTCTTGTAATATTTGCTAATCTAGCATTTACTGGAGTTATCAATCTCTTAGTCCCCTTTTGTCTCCATTCATCATGGTGTTGAAATCCACCTTATGCTCATTTTATTGCTGAGTCTGCATTTGCTAGGTCTTATGTAAAATTTTCTTCAAATGATTTCAAACCTTCTCCTTTATGAGACAAGTCTTAGCTGGATGGAAATTAGTAATGCCACATAGACGACCTTTGGAGGCCCAGACGATCTTCCCCATATCATTTTTTTTTCACTAATTCTTGTGGGGTCTGGCTAGTCTTCATTGCCTGGTTTTGGTGTGATGTGAAAAGAATCATTCTTAACTATGGGAATGGAGCTCTTGGTGACTTTCAAGAACTCCCTTTCAAATTTCAAAGAGCAAATTCCTTTGAACTCATTCACTTGAAGTCTAGAAAGCTTTAAGTTTTCCTAAAAACACACTTTACTTCATAGTGTTAGAGGCTTATTTTTTAATTATTGCTTAAATTCGTCCCTGATAGAAATTTCTTGCCCCTCCTAAAGATAAAATCCTGGCTCCGCCACTGATAACTTATCTACACCCACTCCCCACATGGTAGGGTAAGTGGGCTAAAAACATATGCCAGTTACCTACTTTTGTAAAAGTTACAAACCAAAAACCTCTATTGTGAGATTTTGTGCTCAATGGGTTGAGAAGTAATTGGGCAAAAGAGTGTGCCCTTAAGCCAACCCACTAATTGCATGTTAATCACTCGAGCAAGTGTATAAATCTGGCATATTGGATTAGGGTCAAATTTTACTTTTGTAAAGAGGTGATCATGGGGCCGGCAATATCTAACTCGGCCCGAACCCGACTCACATTGACCCGCACACAGTATGCAGGTTGGTCACGGGTTGGGAAAATCCGATCTGCATTTAAAAGGGCCGGGTTAAGGCCAACTTGCTCAACCTGCATAACTCGCCCAACATATTATGATCCATCTGCATATCTACAGCGATTTAAATAATTTGGTGGTTTAATATTTTGGTAATTAGAATAGTTAATTTTATAGTACTTGAGCGCTTTTTTTTTTTTTTTTAATCCTTCTTGCAACTTAACTCAGATATAGCCTTGATATTTAAATGAATAGGGTTCAAGGCAAAAATCTACAGATTAGTACCGGTTAACTGGGTTGACTCGCATTGAATATGGGTTGTGCAAGTCGGATCGAGTTGACCCGCATCTGGTGAAGTTGAAGTTGCTTGACCCATTTTTAAAACAGAGAGGCATACAGGTTGAGCATGACTCGACCCATTGTCACCCTTGATCAGATGTTAAAAGCTTATATGCTCATCTCATTTTCAAGTGAAATTTATCTCAAAGTCAATACACATTTTCAAAAAAAAAAAAAAATCTAAACAATTTTTTTTTTTTTTTTTTTGCTATTGGAGGTTCCCAACCCTTTGGGCCATAGACTAATCCCTCCGAGCCGAAGGGAAGCCAGGTAAACTCCCTTATAACCCTAGTGTGGTAGTGCAATTTCAAACCTAGGTGCAAACCGTGTTCCCATGACAACTGAGCTACCCCTTGGGATTAACAAATTAAAATTATGAATTTCAAATGTTTTCCCGCCCACATTTCCCGCCCAACCTTATTGAGATAAGGTTTTGATGATTCTGCCGAACACCATCTTCTTAACTCCTTACAAGCAGCCCATGCTCTCTAATTGCCATGCAATGTTCCTCACCGTTCATTTGATGGGCCCCACAATTAAACTGCAACTTGCCAAAGCAGTCAAATAGATGAACGAATCGACCTTGAAATGTGGGGGGCCATCATAAGATTACCAGAAGAAGGTTCAGACCCCAGGTGGGCCCCACACATCCAACTTAGCATCTCTATATAAATTAAAGACTCCCCAAAATTAGGGCCGCAAAGGAAAAAAAAAAAGTATCACCGCAAAACTGAATCGAATTGAACTGTGCGGTTTGGATTAGTTTTATATAAATCAGTTTGGTCAACGGTTCGAAAATGATAGAAACCGCCTTACATTGGTAGGTTATCGATTTGAACCCATGGTTAACCGTCTAAACCGAACCGACCGTATGTATTAACTTGAGTATTGAGTTTTGACCATTTGAGTCTTAGGAGAAGCGTTTGTATGTTCTACTTGTATGTTATATGTTTGATGAAATTTTTATAAGAAGTGTCCATTATTGGGTTTTTAGTAGTGTTGCCCAGGGGTTTGGTCTGACCTAAGAGAAAGTGAACTATGAAGAGGCCTATCTCAATTAGTTCAAAATTGGAGCTACATTTCACTCGAGAAAAAAAGCTAGTTCCTTTTGTGTTGAATTTATTAGTTTGGATCAAGGAATGTAGTCTAGTTCAAGTTTTACGCAGAGAAATAGGTATGTGCCTGACCATTTTGTTGATGTATTTTACCAGAAGATTTGAACTGCTTCAACTCATTGGCCTGAAAGTTGGCCGAGCCTTGTTCCATTCAATCACGTGACCGGATGACGGATGGAAAGTATTTATTTATTGTTTGATGTATGATTCCTTGGTTGAAACGAATTATGAAATATATTTTAGTGTTCATTATAGCTTCTCTTTGTTGCATTTAATGGACTAAGTTTGAACTGCAATTTTTTGTGGAAAAAAAATAAATAAAAGAAAAAACCGGTAACCACTTCCCCTTTTTTTGTGAAAAAAATCGTTCAGATCCATTTAAGCACATGTGCGGTTTGGCTCGGTTCAATTTGGAAAAATAAAAAGTTGATGGGCTCGATTTGGTTGATGGTTTTCCGCTAAACCGATCCGAAAATCATGCATTTCAAGAACAGATATTCGTATGGACGGATGTGATCTTCTTTGGGCCACCCATCCATCAGCTGATCTCATAAAGATGAACGGTCAGGATCACTAGCTTTTTCCCAAAAGTGAGAATTCATACAGTGGTTTCACATTTCCCGTACAAATGCGAGTCTCCTACAAAACGAAGCATTTCTTCTTTCTTCTTCTTCTCCTCGATCGATTGATTGATTCTTCAACGAGAAACCGAAATCCAACATCTGGGTCTTTGATTGCAGTAGATAAATGGAAAAGGGTCAGTTGCAGTATGAAGAAATCCGTAGGAAGAGACTGGAAGAGAACAAGAAGAAGTTGGAGGATCTCAATCTCACCCACCTTCTTCACACTCTCCGAAATGCCTCTTCCAAACCCACCCATGTTCGTGTCTTGTGTTATCTTACTATTCATTTGGTTTTTGCCCTGAAATCTGCTTGAGTTCTTTAGCTCTTTTTTTTTTTTTTTTTTTTTTTCTATTGCCTGCCTGGTGCTTGTTGATAGGCCAAGAAGGGAAAGCCAAGACCAGTCCGTGGAAATAAAGCTAATGTCGAAGTTAGAAGGTCGTCTCGTGTTGCAAACTTGCCTTCTCCGGACTATACAGGAGTGAGTACTGTGTTTTTTTTTTAATCCTTTCCTGTTCTTCTTGTCCAAATCATCGATATGGTGACTGTTTGTGGATGACCCATGTAGAGTGGGTCTCTATAATTGGAGAATCCTAGTCTTCAAGTAGTGGGTAGGAGATAAATGGCTGAGAATTTAAAATTTAGCAATGACCCATGTTGGATCAGTAGAGAAATAAGGGAAAGAATGGCCGTTTAGGATCTTACCAACTTAGAGGTTTCCTGTCCACCATCCATCCATGGATGGATGGCAGGAGTCTCAGCAACTTGGGGGTTTTCTATACATGCAGATAGGCCCATCACATCAACAGTCTGGATAACTGAACATGGGAGCCCTGCTTGTAATATGAGTTAGATTTTCTCAGTTTTCATAGCTTCAAACTGCAGTACATCCACACAACTGTAGGCCAAAACTAACATCAACCTCAGGTCCCTAATTTTGGTATGCCCCATTCTAATAATTTACAACTAGCACAAAAACCTGTGCTAATCACCGGTATGATGAAGTTTTATGTATCTTAGCAGTTGAATAAGATCCAAAACCTTCCAGCTTAATATATTATAATGGAGGCAACCTATGTTAGAGATTAGGTTTTGGTTGTTAGAGATTTTAGGGATAGATTAAGAGTTTGAATTTTAAATTATAATCTTATCAGTTCATCTCTCTTGTATAAATTGAGTAGTCTATGTGAATGAGATTTAGGGTGAAATTATGGAAACGCTATGATTCTTGAATTTCTATATGGTATCCGGGCCCGGTGATGATCTTGCAATCAAGCCGGGCAAGGCTCTATCCTTCCGCAATAATCATCAATAATCACTGTCAAATAAATCAAACATCTCCTCTCTTTCAGCCATCCATTCAGGTCTTATGATCCTTACGATCTTGTCATCTTTGTATCTTCATCGATCAAGGCTTCTGGAAGAGATCGTGTCAGATCACCAACAAAGTCGAGGAGCGGGCAGCAAAAGTGATGGATCCACAGAGAGACGGCAATCCCGATGAAGACTTAAATATCTTTTTTATTAAAAAGAATTATCATTTATTTTTTCAAAGATCAGAAAGGATTTTATTTTGTTTATGTTAACAATTAGAGATCCTTTCACTGAAAGGATCATCTAATTGACGGGGAATGTTAGAGATTAGGTTTAGGTTGTTAGAGATTTTAGGGATAGATTAAGAGTTTGAATTTTAAATTATTATATTATCGGCTTATCTCTCTTGTGTAAATTGAGAAGTCTATGTGAATGAGATTTAGGGTGAAATTATGGAAGCGCTGTGATTCTTGAATTTCTATATGGTATCCGAGCTCGGGCCCGATGATGATCTTGCAATCAAGCCGGGCACGGTTCTATCCTTCCGCAATAATCATCAATAATCACCATCAAATAAATCAAGCGTCCCCTCTCTTTCATCCATCCATTAAAGTCTTATGATCGTTACGATCTCATCATCTTCGTCAAATCTTCATCGACCAAGGCTTCTATAAGAGATCGTGTCAGATCTGATCTATTGGACCACTGGCACCGATAGAGTCAAGAGGAGTGGGTAGCAACAGTGATGGATCCATAGAGAGATGGCGATCCCCATAAAGACTTAAAGATCTTTTTTATTAAAAAGAATTATCATTTATTTTTCAGAGATCAAAAAGGATTTTATTTTATTTATATTAAGAATTAGAGACCCTTTCACTGAAAGGACCATCTAATTGACGGGGAATGTTAGAGATTAGGTTTAGGTTGTTAGAGATTTTAGGGATAGATTAAGAGTTTGAATTTGAAATTATTATCGTATCGGTTTATCTCTCTTGTATAAATTGAGAAGTCTATGTGAATGAGATTTACGGTGAAATTATAGAAACGCAGTGATTCTTGAATTTCTATATGGTATCCAAGCCCGGGCCTAGTGATGATCTTGCAATCAAGCCGGGCATGGCTCTATCCTTCCGCAATAATCACCATCAAATAAATCAGGCATCCCCTCTCTTTCATCCATCCATTCAAGTCTTACGATCCTTACGATCTCGTCATCTTCGTCAAATTTTCATCGACCAAGGCTTCTATAAAAGATCGTGTCAGATCTGATCTATTGGACCACCAGCACCGACAGACTCAAGAGAAGCGGGTAGCAACAATAATGGATCCACATAAAGACGGCGATCCCAATGAAGACTTAAAGATCTTTATGATTAAAAAGAATTATTATTTATTTTTCAAAGATCAAAAAATGATTTTATTTTATTTATATTAACAATTAGAGATCCTTTCACTGAAAGGAGTCAAGGACCATCTAATTGAGGGGGAATGTTAGAGATTAAGTTTAGGTTGTTAGAGATTTTAGGGATAGATTAAGAGTTTGAATTTGAAATTATTATCTTATCAATTTTTCTCTCTTGTATAAATTGAGAAGTCCATGTGAATGAGATTTAGGGTGAAATTATGGAGACGTTGTGATTCTTGAATTTCTATATGGTATCCGAGCCCGGGCCCGATGATGATCTTGCAATCAAGCCGGGCATGGTTCTATCCTCCCGCAATAATCATCAATAATCACCGTCAAATAAATCAAACATCCCCTCTCTTTCATCCATCCATTCAAGTCTTATGATCCTTACAATCTCATCATCTTCGTCAAATCTTCATCGATCAAAGCTTCTGGAAGAGATCGTGTCAGATCTGATCTATTGGACCACCGGCACTGACAAAGTCAAGAGGAGCGGGTAGCAACTGTGATGGATCCATAGAGAGACGGCGATCCCCATAAAGACTTAAAGATCTTTTTTATTAAAAAGAATTATCGTTTATTTTTCAGAGATCAAAAAGGATTTTATTTTATTTATATTAACAATTAGTGACCCTTTCACTGAAAGGACCATCTAATTGAGGGGGAATGTTAGAGATTAAGTTTAGGTTGCTAGAGATTTTAGGGATAGATTAAGAGTTTGAATTTTAAATTATTATCTTATCAGTTTATCTCGGTGAAATTATGGAAACACGGTGATTCTTGAATTTCTATAACCTATACTCAAATCAATAACCTCAACATGTGCTGACAGTAACCCCATCCCAGCCTGAAAACCAGAAATGAAGGAGAAGACGAAGAACAATAAGAGCCCCAATTCCTAAAGCCAAGGGTTATGATCATTCAATTAGAGTGACGTTTTTTATTCAAGAAGTAGTCTCATGGTGCTAACAGAATGGTGCCGACCACGACTTATACCTTATTTAAATTGCATGGGTTTCCACCTTTGTTAGATCTAATTCACCCATATTACACTCTCCCTTTTGTTCAGCAATTATCCCAAATGTTACTCCAGCCAGATTGACATGCACAGTTGGATATTAATATCACCTGTGAAATACATGGGTTGGTTTTCCATCCATGATCAATCCAACAATTAAATTTAAGGCAATATCTATGAGAGGGTATTGTAGTGATATGAAAGCCTTTGATCAAGCAAAGGTTAGCAGTCCTGGGTTAAATCAGTTGTTTAGCTGGAGTCAATCAGCACCATACTCGTGGGTTAAATCTGTGATTTGCATGCATCTAGGTCGGCCCTGCAGGGAGGGCCATGCAAAACTTATATGATCCCAGGTATATACTAGTCATCATAATTATTTTTTTATAAATTATTTGATGGAAACTGATTTGAAAATGTGATGATACATGGACAGGCCAATGTTTACTATGGAGGAGGCACCCGGACGCGTAGAAGGTTAGTAGGTGCAATGGTGCATAACTGCGCACGCGCACATATTCTAAAGCTCTTCTATAGTCTAAATCTTGTGATTTTGGATATCTTCTAATTGCTCGTTCTGGTATTACTTGAAGCTATAAGAGGAAGTCCTTACTCTCAGATAAAGTTATGTCTGGTGCTGTTAAGATAGCAACTGAATTTCAATCAAGTCTAGATCCCGAATTCCCTAGCTTTGTAAAACCATTTCTCCAATCACATGGATCTTGGCTGGTAAGAGTGGTAATCTTTTAAATTAAAATTTGCGATCAATAGATAATGGTGCATGTGGATATAATACTCCATTAAATGCTCCTGCATAGTGGATGGTATCTGTTCCACTGTGTTTGGAATGGTACGGAAGGGGAAAATAGGGTGATACTGTTTGTCCAACTTCTATGACCTCACTGCCTGGGTCAATATTAGCAATTTGTGCTGATAGTGATTTTGGAGAAAGAGCAATCACTTGAAAATGTGGTTTCCAATTTTTTACACCCCTGAATGCATAGTGAAAAACATCTGTTGGCAGAGCCAAACTGGTTATAGTTAGGAATACATCCAAATGCATGCTTCACCTTTGATTGGAATGAGCGTTAATGGTGGTTAACTAGAAACTTGATGTAAATATGTGAGAATATGATATATCTTTGGAGTTAAGAAAGGGCTTGTTTGTCAAACTGTTTCAACAGGGGCTTCCTAGAGAATTCTGTGAATCACACCTACCAAAAGATGATGCTACAGTCACTTTAATTGATCAAACTGAGGATGAATACCAAACGAGATATCTTGCCCGTAACAAAGGATTTGGTGCTGGATGGAAAGATTTTTCAATTGCTCATGAATTAATTGATGGGGATGCTTTGGTATTCCAATTGATCAAGGCTACAATGTTTGAGGTGATACTTTGGGTTTCACAGTAATATGCCACTTTCCTCGAGTGATTTTTCCTTGTGAATCTAGCAACTAAATGCTCAAAATGATAAGGATATAGGGATTATGAAAACATGCTCCTGGATAACATGCACTTTTGACAATTTGTATTATAATGATTAATGCCCATGCATTTTAATAATTATAATGAGCTCGAATTCAAATGCTTTGGGAACTAAAATAGTCCACAGTCTTCCTGACTTTAGTACAAGTTACGACAAGTCATTTCAGCACACTTCTCATGAATACTTCTGGATGAATTTGTCCTAGTGCTACTTACTTCTGTGTTTCTTCACATAAATTATAATTCTAAGATTAACTGCTCATTTCCTGTGGATGAAGAGAAACCTAGAGGAAACATCCTCATGCCATTATGCGTTTGTTTTGAGTATTTATGCCATCCTCAGGGTTTCACCATGTTATTAAGATTATAATTTCTCTTACCTAGGGCTTCAATTTTCCCCCTCCACTGATAGCCAGCAGGTGTTATATACTTGTAACCATCTCTAAAATCTTGTAGGTCTACATACTACGGTCAAGTGAATCATCAAAGTGAATGGTGCCTCAGATCTTTTAGATTTGGATGTTGATGCCAAATGAGTGAGTGCAGGTACTTCTCTCTTGTTTTTCTTCGGTGTGAAATCAGTTTTGGTACTCTACTTAGTCTCTCTGGAACTCTTTTGGATGCTTATTTTCATTGCAATTACCAGGTCACATGAAGTTGGACCTATGGATGATAAGCTGGCAAAATACATTTTCTCTGCAAGATGCTGTTCTTCGGCATGTGTCAATACAACCCAGATATAGGAAGGCGGTTGTATCGGACTGGCAATTGGCTATTAAAGAACTTGTCAAACCACATTTTTTACTACTCTAAGTGCATGTTTGGCACCTCTATTTCAAACCTCTACGTGTCTAAATGCCTAAAGCAGGTAGAGGTTTGGAAAATAAGAGCGATTGGCACATGATTCCACCCTTGACCCACTTTAGAGAAGTAGAGGCAAATCCTCTTAAAATGAAAAGCCCCAATTTTGGGCTCATGAAAATGAGACCTTTGGCTTCTTTTTTGATGGTCTTTCTTTTCATGGCTCTATTTTGGATGGCCCAGTTGAAGAGGAGATACCAAACAAGGCTTTAGGCTATAATGTTGATGACTCGACGATGGGGATGAGATTGAACCTATGTTACCTACCATTTCTTGTATGCTGCACCTATGCGAGAAGCATAACCAAGTAACATTGAATTAGAAAATCTGTATAATAGCAGTTCAAGCCCATTTCAACTCACTAGAATTGGGAAAATCTCTATCTTCACATCTGTATTCCATTGCATTTCAATGTACTTGTCTGCTATATCTATATATCATTTAACATGGCATGTGGTATTACCAACTGCATAATGTCTGATGGCTGGTTCATTTTATTTGTAGGGAAAATGTTATGAAGAGATTCTGTTGACCCACAGGTTTTGTTGATCTCCTTTTTGTTGCAACTTGTAACTCTTTATTTCACACAAATACCATTGCTCCTCCCATGGGTGTCACTGAGTTACACTAATGTCCAATACTACCTGTATGTAGTTTGTTTGATGTCCAATACTACCTGTATGTAGTTTGTTTGACCCTGTTGATATCGTTTGTTGCAACATTAGTACAGTTGTCAATGAATCTCCTTTTGATGTACATGATGCATCTCTAAGTGTTTTTTTTCTTCCTATTCCTTTTGACACATGACAACCGAACTTTATTGCTAAAACTCTACAAGAATAAAAAGGCCTATCAAGAAAGACCAGGCATAAGGATTGGGTTTGGTCCCCATATCTAGGGGTGTTCGTGGGTTGAGCTGGCCCAGGCCCAGCCCACATTGGGTTGGGCTGGGCCTGAATTTAGATTTTACGCCCATTTAACATTTGGGCCGTGCTTGGGTAAAGTGATAGCAAGCTCAAAGCCCAGCCGGGCGTAAGCAATAAATATTGTGTTAAAATGTTAAGGAGTTTTCTTTTTTTCTTTTTGTGTGCGTGTGTGTGTGTGTGAGAGAGAGAGAGAGAGAGAGAGAATGATGTGGGATTTCCTAGTAAGGGATTTGGAGAGAGAAGCTAGGGATAGGATCTTGAATTGAGACAAGTTGGGCACTGTTGTTATGGAGTTTGAGAACTTTCTATGGGGTCTTAACTTTGGGTCCTATCTTACGGGATAGAAAGATCTATGTGGGACTATCTTAAATATCAAGTTTGAGTCTAATCTCATTTCTTAACCCTTTTATCCGTGGTCTACAAGTTTAATGGCTTCATATTCAAGAAAATATAAATTCAACCCTCCATCTAATGGTTCCATTCGAATGGTGCCAGACCTCGAGATTAGTGAATATTAGGAGTGTCCTTTTTTGTGCACGGTTTGAATGGGTTATTAGGTGTGCTCCACCAATAGTTGTCATGGAAGCACGGTGAGAATTAGTTCTCAATTGAATATTTCCAATATACATATTGAGATGGGTATTCTTTAAATTAAGGGTGCCATGAGAGAGAATAGTGAACTACTTTCGTAAAGAGGGAACCGGTAGCTTGGGCAAAATAATTAGAGTCTAAATTTGATTTGGGCTCTATGATATTAAATCCCCACTCTCCCTCTTGCACGGCCAGCAACCAGCCCATGCTCGATCACTTTTTCTCCATCTCTCCCCTACCATCCTCACTCATCCAAGGTCTTCTCTAAGGCTATCACCACTTGGGTTTTTACACCGTCTCATCGCTGTTGCTGTCATTGCTCCACCATTAGACCAGCCTTTCATAATCTTCCCTTACTTGGATTTCAAATCGCAAAACGAGAGTCGGTTGGATCACCGTTCAAGACCGCAACTCCTTCTCTTCCGTTTAGTATTTCATGTGTCTATGGTTAGGTTTGATGCATTTTATTTTGATTCAAATAATTTTGCAATGGTTATTTACTTATAATGAGTCTTTTATTAATAAATCAAGTTTATGTGGTCTTGGTCTTCACCAATAAGTGAACATCGAATCTTGGTGCGCGGTGACCGTACGTACTTGGTACGGTGGTTTTGATTTTTCTTGATGGCATTTAGCAAAGTAACCGTTGCAGAATTTTAGAATTAAAATCCATTTTTTATTCTATTTTATTTTTATTTTTATGTATTTTAATAATTATTGCAATTGGTTGGATTGACAAATCTTATGGTGAATGCAGTAATTAGCTCGAACCTGGCTGGATATGTTTCAGCCCAGCCCATGAACACCCCTACACATATCTTGTCTTTGAAGCCCACCCTATATTCAAACAATGTTTAGGGTTGTCCAACCTCACCTAAGGTCTACTTTTTCCGCCAGAGCTCTTTTATCTCATTCGAAGTCTACTTCCCTCATCCGACCCTAAATTTGTCTGGTGTGTCTTTGTGTGTGTTTAGCTGACACACGCGTGGATTAGTCAGTGATAAGACCTTAGACCTTGGCAAATGCCAACTCATAAATAAAAAAACGAAAGAAAAAAATTCCTGTCCATTCCATTGTAGTGAAAGCTCCTTCCTGTCGATATAATTAGAGGACCCTGTCATTTGTCAAGCAATTTTTGTCAAGCAATTTCACGTAGTACGTCGTGGTCTCCAGCCTCCTTCCCTCGGAGGAAAGGAAACAGAAAACAACGTGTAGCGTGAATGTCGGACAACTGCTCTCTCTTACTTTTCTCTCAAAAAGAAGAAAAGTAGAACAAGTCAAGAGCTCCTACTAGGTTGTGATTTCTGATTCCACACATGCAGCTTTGGGTGGGCCCCAAATGCCACGCACAACCCTCCAAACGGCCACGATCACACCCATGTGAATATGTTACATTTTTCTTGCAAACCATCTTTATTTGTTTATGTGCAAATTAGGTTTATTAATTTTAACATCTTCTTGGAGGCTATAATAGTTGATTTTTTGGTTAATTTCAAATTCTATTTACATAGATAGGTATATTTGTACAAAGAGAGGATTACATAATAGAGAGGAGAATATTGTTTTATAGTTTTGTGCAATATGGTTTTTTGTTGTTTGGTGTGTTATAGTTTTCTTGCAAAACAGTAAGAACTCGCACATACAAGGAGTGGGAAAGACCATGGATTGATCGAGGTAAACTAAGTGAGAGGCGTGGTTGCTAACCAACTTTGCCAACACCTTATTCACTTCAATTCAATGGAATGTTGCTTTGCGTTTGCACATATTTTCTACATGATCAACTTGAAGGTGATTTTATCTTCAATTTAAGCAAAGGTTTTTTTCCCCCTCAGTTTCAAAGGGATTTTTTTTTTTTTGGCAGATTTATGACTTTAATGATCAGACCTTATCTGTGGTGGGCCTTGCACATTCTCCATGAGAATTAAAAAGCTAAATCATATAAAATAGTCAAATTCATTATGCATTTTAGTAATGAAAAAAATATGAATTTATCACTTTTCATGGTACAAATTGCTTTAGCCTTTTGGTTCATGTAATTGAATCCAAATTCTATTAAGCTTATATTTTTTGAAGTGGGAGAAAAACAATAAAGGAACAAAGTTGAATATCTAAAATGAACCATCAAATAATCTTCCTTATGAGGAAAAACAAATGAAGAACATATGGAAGATGAATACCCAGCTATTACCCAGTAATTCAAATTCAAATAAATAAATAAAAAGATAGAGTTCCATCTACCTCTCATCTCTTTTATCCATCTATCCTTATATCCAATTCCATGCAAACTAAGGCCCTATTTCTTTAGTGGAATTTTTGCTAGGAATTCATGGACACGATGTGATATATTGTCTCTTGGAATTTCTGAATTTCATGTTTCTTCACTAGTATTTATAGATTCCAGCCACATAAAAGGTATCTTTTGACCTTTGGGAATTTAGGAATTCCACTCCATTTGCATTTTGGTGTAATTCATTCAGGAATTACTGGAATTCTAGTAAGAATAACTCCATTCATTACTGTTTTTGTTAATTAGGTTTTTCAATTCTACGTTTTGATAATGGAAACAACGATTTTTCTCTGGGATTTTGGGTGGGTTGTAACCATCAAGGGAGCATGGGATGATTTGGATGGTTCAGATGAGGTGCACTTTTCCTTATTTATTTATTTGCTAAAAGTGTACTTTTTCTCATTGATTTCTATTTCTTGGATTAAAAATAAAGACCTACCACCCTTGCTAACAGTGATATACTGGTCAATTTTCTAGTTGGAGGATAAAATGACGACTTGCTGACATCAGCACGAGAGTTTCCACACACATGATTTATCCCTAATGTGTGTCCCACTTTGAATAAATCTTCTTAATTTTAATGTTAAGCATTGATTAGTCTTATAAGTTATAACATGTCATACTCCCATTCAAAATAAAACTTGAACGCACGTGCGGTTGGCGTGTGTTTAGGGGTAGAAATCAAGGAGAATCACCTATGTTTGACAACCAATTCCTTGTGGATTCCTCATCTTGGGTATTTGGAAATTTCACTTTTGCCAATTGTAAATCCTTAAAGATTTGAGCAAGTGAAAATCCTCCCACGGGATTTAGATATCCCAGCACCAATTTTCTCAACCATGTACACTAATATTTATCTTATGATTCCTCACTTGTTACAAAAAAAAAAAAAAAAAAATCTTTGGCCCCCAATTTTTATTTTGTTTGATTTTTCACATAGTGGGTCTCCCATGAAAAATTCCTTAATTTGAACCATTGCGTGTATTTAGAATGGTTTGAATCCATCAAAAGTGGGTGGTGTCTTAGATGGACATGATCACATGTTACAGTAACCTATGGGATGTTAGCATTTGACCAAAATTCTCAAGACTGGCTCCATTTTTTGGTAATTCATTTAGAGGGCCCATCCATGATTCTAATTTGACTATGAACTAAGAATTGGTGTCGGTAGGAGCTTTTTATTGCAATAAGTTCTTTAAATTTGTAGCACATAAGTCTATACAGATTATAGACATTAAACTTTAAGTGAAAACTTGAGTTCTCAAAAAGAGTGTTTGGATAATTTGGATCTGCAGATGCTGTCTCTCAAGTAAAATTTCTAATTCCCATCGACATTCCAACAATTGAAAGTAAGACTTTGAGAAATCAAAATGTAAAATGTCTACGCAAAAATGTTCATTCATAGAATTCTATCAACATTAGCATCATAAATTTCAAACACCCACAATTCTCATCGAGAATACCTTCATATAATTAGTAGCATTCCCAATTGTAATTTGTAATGTTGGGAATTCAAATACCATAATGTGATACTTGTCTATTAGATTTTTCAGATACAACGCTTTTTTGTTAGAATTTGAACTGTAATCGGGATTAAAGTCGAGGATTTCACTTAGGAGGCAATCTTTAGAGAATTTTATAAGTATTTTTTAAAAAAATTAATTCAAAAAAAGGTATATTTGCGTAGCGTCCGTTAAAAAAATTTTAATTTATACCGACGTGCCGCAATTGCGTAGGTAATTCCCCACCTGGTATCCCGGGGACCCTAATTTCCGGTGCAATCGAGAGGGACAAAGAACCCCGCCCCACGGCACGTTGTGGGGGCCACAAACTTTTGGTACGTTTCTTTCGTGTGGTGGGGCCCACAAAATTCGGTTGGGTGTGTTTCTTTTCTCTGCCAGGTCCATCTCATTTCAAAAGGGTAGACTTGCTAACCTGCGCCACGCGCTTTTGTGAGCTGGCACGCAAAGCCTTTCTACAATCGATCTCTTTCTTGAACTCCTGAATTGACGTTTGGATGGCTTGTACTCGTGGCATTCTCGTAAATCTTTTTGTTGTTTGACTTACCAGTGGGCCCCCACAGACAAGTTCCATGAATAAAGCTGGATCCAAGAAAGGACCCGGATTTTCAGATTGGATGGGTGTGGCCCACCTGAAAAGGAAGGAAGAGATAAGACCCAATTTGGACATGCAAATGATAGAAATGTCAAATGGGGTGACAATGATTTATCATGAATAGTCATGTGGGTCCCACCATCCTTTTTCTTTCCCCTTTCTATTGGGTTTGGGGAAGTTACTATCCATGTGGGGCCCTCGAAATTTTCCAAAATTGCTTGATAAGTCAAATGATAATAGAAAACAATATCTACCCATATTTTTTTTTCCTTTTTTTTTTCTTTTTTTAGAATGATATTTTATGCAGAAATATCACAAAAGGATGTAATCCTAGTTTATTTTTTGAGAATTTAACCGGAAAAATCACTTTATGCGTATGTATTACACGATCAAACACTTTAGCAAGTGGGGCACCAATTAGAGCAATTGAACCCAATTTTTATTTTTTATTTTTCTTACCTATTTGGCACATCGTCAGTGCCGACCTTATTTACACCGAATAAGGCCTTATTTACACTGGATAGGGTCATCGCCGGCCTTATTTACACTGAATAAGGCCTTATTTACACTAGAAAGGGTCATCGCCGACCTTATTTATACTAGATAAGACCATCGCCGACCTTATTCAGTGTAAATAAGGTCTGCGCCGACAGTGTGCCAAATCTGTGGAAAAAAATGAAAATTGGGCCAAATTGCTCTAATTGGTGCCTCACTTGCTAAAGTGTTTAATCGCGTAACATGTACACATAAAGTATTTTTTCCAGTTATATCCTCTTATTTTTTTTAATGGTGGAAATTTTGGAAATAAATATTTTTGAGAATTCCTAATTTTGTAGCTCCTCTCTATGTTATCCAAAGAGAGAAATTTGGGCAACAAGATTTGTGACAATGCTCTACTTCTAGAGGGTCCCATAGCAAGAAATGTCTCCCCTAGGCACATGGCCAGCAGAAGGAGATATCTCCAAAAAATTATTTAGGGTTTTGTTTGTTTCCTCCTTCCTCCTTATCCTTCATTTCTCCCAACTATTTGTAGGATTTGGGTGTGTCTGCCTAAAAGCTCTTTTGTTTGTTCTTTTGTTTGTACTCCAAATACAAAATTTTAGTATCGTTTATGAGGAATCCGATCCCACAAATGTTTTTAAGAATGGTTGAAGAAAAGGATGGAAAAAGTCTTGTGGGTGAAAGACATGCAGAAACATGTATGGGTCATTTGGCATTGTGATGACATTGTACCAAAATTTCTTGGTTTGATTGTTTCAAAGCTAGAAGATTATGAAAAAGTCTTCCCATGAGGTTATTTGGCATTGTGATGACATTGTACCAAAGTTTCTACAAAGGGTCCCACCTTGTATAACATGTGCACATGGTCCATGGATGCCCGAAGAAGAAAATGCCTCTTTGTATATAAGTAATAATATAAAACTTCACTTTAAATGGAGTGATGTACACTGTGCTGATTATCAAACCAACAGTACTTATCACTAAAATCTAAATGAAATGGCCAATTCAGTCAAATTAAGTGTTGGTTTACGATACGAAGAGACTTTGACCAAACGAAAGTCGACACCACAAATCATAACATAACATTAGCTCAGTTGGTGAGCAACATCAAAATTTTCCAAAGAGAGAGCTCACATTTGCATTGATCGGAGCAGCAAAATAAAAGTTTTTTTTCATTCCATAATGATTGAGAAAAACAACCCCTTCTAACAGAGAGAGATAAGCAAATTAGGATAACTTAAAAGGTATACTGAGGAAAAAAAATAAATACAATGAGTACCATATTGACTTGGTATAGGACCATGCCTCAAGCCAACTTCAAAGACCACCAGCTACATAATTTTTGAAGTATTTACTAGTGCAACAAAGCTCAGTTAAGAGGATGAATCAAGTCACATTATGGGCAGATTTGTGTTAGGCCAAACATTTCCAATCGATGTGGAAAAAACTATAATTTTCCTTGTCCGCTACTCTTTCAACGTGGAATCATTTTCCATGAGAGGATGGAACTACTTTATCCAATGTATTTGTGGAACAAAATTCTTAATAATAGAAAATTCTAATAATACAGATATAAATAGGTTTGATGGATTAACTATCAACTTTGTAACCGATTGCATATTGTCCACATGTAGTTATGCTTGCGAGGCTCATTTAGATACATGTGCACCAGTGGGAGAAGGGAAATGTCTCTTTATGCTTTAGGGGATGTTTGTGTAGCTGGTTTTCCATAGAAAAAAATTAGGATTCCACAATTATTTTCCCTGCTATAGGAGAATTTACCTTTGGTGTGGTCGTTTCTTGTGAGGAAAAGCACAAAAAATGAGCTAAATTTCCGTGATTTTGCAAGAAAATATTTTCCTATCGGAGGATATGAATTTTTTTTTCCTTTCTCTGTGGAAGAGAAAACGGTCCACAGAACTGATTCTATGTGGATGTATACACAAACGAGCCCTAACGGCCAGGAAAAAAAACTAGCCTTATCAAATTATTATAGCCTTTAGTTTTATAGCTTTAAATTTTAATGTCATTTTAATCATAATTTTTTAAAAATCTCACCTCGGTGATGGTTTCACGATTCTAAAACTAGGCACCGTGCTACATCATAGGATAACAAGAGTGTGAGGGTAGTTGCTACCCACGTGAGCCCCATAGATCTCAACTGCAATGCAATTAGCTCGAAAGAGGCCATTTTTCCTTATAATATAATAATAAGAGCATTTTAGATATGATATTTGCCTCAAAATTTCGAACTTCAAATATTCCCTGCAAGACAATTTGTAAAATAATAGTGTAATACTAGTAGAATATATCATATATGGCAATACGTGCAACATTAAGGCTATGGTTGTAAACGAGTTGGTTCCGGTCCATGGTGGACTCAGAATCGGAACCATTAAGGAAAAGGTGGAACTGGACCCGGAACTGTTTCGGATCGGTTTATTCACTCCAGAATCGTAACCAGAACTATAAATGGGACGAGTCTGGATCTAGGTAAAGAATGATATTAAAAAATTATGATTTTTATGAGAGATTTTCATAAATCTTGGTAATATGTCAGGTCTTGGGTACATGAGTCCGGTTTCTGTCCTAACCTGGGTAGAATTGGACCCGGACCCATTTTCTTATCGAGGCCAAATTAAGGATCCAAACCCGATTTTTACCGGTTCGAACCTCCGAGTAATCGGAGAATGAGAGATCCATTTACATCCCTAGTTAGAGCGATGTCCTCATAACTCATGTGCAAAATACTTAAACTTTGATTGTTTAAGAGCAATTGTATGGACAATATCTCTAATAATGATAATAAGAGTAATAATCTAAATGAAATAACGAGCAAGAACATAATCAAGACGTCCTTTATTAACATGTCGTGTTGTCACGGTAACGACTTCGCGTTTTCGCAAAGTGGACTCTTATTGTGTATGCATTCAATGCCAGTTCAATTCAACACGATCTCCGTCGTCCTCACCATGTCGTCCCGCGCACAACAAGTCGTTATGGTTAGAAAAATTAAAAAAAAAAAAAAAAAAAAACCTCCTCCGTTGCGCGCCGTACACGTAACCATAACGCGCACGTTAGCTCGCTTCCGTGCAATTACCCCATGCGAGCCACACGCGCACGTTAAAACCCCTCTCTCTCTTCGCTTTACAGGCTTCAAAAGCAACGAACCAGAACCAGAACCAAAACCTCTCTATCTCTTTCTGTACGATTTCCGCCTCAGAGATTCTCCAAGGCCGACATTCTCGTCTCACGCTCTCTCGATCTCTTCGAAAAGGTCAGATCGATCTCTTCTTCGCGTAAGGAATCGAAAAATCCGATCTTTTTCATCAATTTCTCATCTTCTGCTGCTCGATTCCATCGATTTTCTGCTGAAAAGCTCGATCGATTTGTTTTTTTGTGTGTTTTTCCCACATGCATTGATTGATCGAGAGTTCTCGCGTTCGATTTTCTCTTTTTCTGCAAGTTTGATACGTTGTTTGGATCTACTTGGTTCGGATCTTGATCGATCTAAGTTTCTGTGATGATCTTCAACTGTTTGTTACTTTATTGTATGGAGATTTATTGAAACTGCCTTGGAGAACAGTTTTTTGCGATGATCTGTTACTGTCTGTTAGTTTGATTGTGTGGAAATTTATTGCAATAAGTTTCTGCGATGATCTGTAAAACCGTTTGTTAGTTTGTTTGTGCGTGGAGATTTATTTAAATGAGTTTCTGCGACGATCTATATCTGTTTGGTACTTTGCTTGTGTGGAGATTTATCTAGATTTCCTTGGAAAGAAGTTTGTTGAGAAAACTGGATAAATCTTTCGTTGTTGGCGTGTGGTGAGAATTGTGGTTTTTCATGTTTGAAGATTTTGCGATTGGTGGTGATTTGTGATGTTGTTTGCTTGCTACAGGCCGTGTTGACTTGGTATCTATCGTCTTGAATTGTGCTTTGGAATTGAAGGTTTTTGGATATGAAAATGATGCCTGCGAAGAGTGAATGCACAGTTCCTCTGGCGGTGCTGCTGAAGCGTGAGTTGACGAATGAGAAGATTCAGAATCCAGACATACTCCATGGACAGGCTAGCCAGAGCAAGAAAGAGGAGGACTTCACCTTGTGGAAGACGGATTGCCAAAGGGTGCCTGGGGATGGTGTTACCACATTTTCTGTTTTTGCGGTATGTTAGTTTGTAACTTGAAAAAATTTTGAATTTACATTGTCTGCCAAGGCGTTTTGGTAGCTTGACTGACTTTGATTGTGTGGTAAAACAGCATGTGATTTTGGAAGATTTTTCAAGCTTTTGGTGGGTGCTTTCCTTTGTATTTTTATAGATTGCGAGAGATGAGAAATCAAGATCTTATTGCAAATGGAGCTGTAAACTATTTGATTATGATAAGGATGAAAGATTTAAATGAGAAAAACTGAGGCGTGTGATAGGATCGTAATATAGTTATCCTCCAATATTTGGGTAAAGTAGAGAGAAGGACAGAGGGTTTTTTTTTTGGGGGGGGTGGGGTGTTCTTACAGCTTGTTAGGCTTGTTCCGTGTATTGTTTTCTTCTTATTTTAGTGTTTTAATGCACTTGGTGATGAGGTTGCAGATGTGTTTATTTTTAGGTAAGAGGCACTTTAATTGGTTGAGTGTGGAGTGAAAGGATGATGAACCAACAAACAACAAAGAAATTTGAAATAAGTTCAATAGTCTGAGTGGCAGTAATAGTCCACAAATTCCCATTGGCTGTAAAAATAATTCATGGGAACGTGCATCATATTCATTCTTTTTTGTAGCAACCTTTTTTTTAAGCTTTAACCGAGTCTGCAACTCAGAGAAGTGGTTCATCATTCATCCTGTGTGCTTAGCCACCAAGTTATTATATGTTTTGCAAAATTCAGATATCAAATAGTTTTTAAGGCATTTTTTTGTCTAAAACTGGATGTAGTTTTCATGAGTTAATTTACATCTTACAACTATTAACTGCTTGAAACTATCAATGTTTTGGAAGTTTGTTGTTAATACTGCTAGTTATCTTGAAAAATATTTTATTTCTATTGCTTCTTTGTATATTACTCGGAAGGATTTTGAGCACTCTGCTCTCAATCTATTTTTTTTAACCTAAAATTCATGTATAAAAACCATCCAGGACATTCCCTATATCTTGTTGCCGATTTTTCTGCATATCATTCATATTGTTTCTGCATTTTTTTTTTTTTTTTGTCAGGGCATCTAAATTTGACATCATGTTTCATGCAGCTATTTGATGGACACAATGGGTCTGCAGCTGCTATATATTCTAAGGAGAGTCTCTTAAACAATGTTTTGGGTGCTATTCCTTCAAATTTTAGCAGGGATGAGTGGCTAGCAGCACTTCCAAGGGCTTTGGTCGCAGGATTCATTAAAACAGATAAAGATTTTCAAGAAAAAGGTAATATGCTGACATTTTTACTTTTGAATCCTCCCAAAGCTGTTGTTTGAGAAACCTTTTGGAACTACTTTCAAAATACTCTTCTGCATACAAGCGAGAGCAAGGTGACCAGTTTACTTTGAGTAAAATCTCAAAGTATAATTTGTTTAATTTTGACTGATAAAAAAAATGTCTGATGTGAATGTTGAATATTTTGAGTATTGAACTCTGTTACGATCTTATTCAAAATAATTCTGAAATTTTTAGTTCTAAAATTGCCAGCATTCATTTTCTGGATCACTGCATACTTTCTGAAGAAAAAGTTCTCTCTCTCTCTCTCTCTCTCTCTCTCTCTCTCTCTCTCTCTCTCTCTCACATAATAGCCCCCATGTAATTGATTGAAGATGTCTCTTCTGCCGGGAGAATGCCCATCCTTGCACTAGCCACACGGCTGGTGATTAAAGCAACACCAACGATCTGTTATGATCTCATTAAGTTTCCTATAAATGTTTTTCCCCCAAAATAACCACCGGGGTTCGAACCTTGGTTTTCCCCATGACTTGGGGAACGTTTTGCCAATGATCCAACTGTGGGCTGTCAAAATGCCTTTTCCCCCCATGTTGGTTACTTATTTGAAGCTTCAGTTAAATTTATGGTTATGAGGTTACTCTTTACTATTTCTAATTTCTCTTTTCTAAAATTTATCAAGCTGTTCACATTATGTATTTACGTTCTAGATGTTTTTATCTTTGTTTCTTTTCATTTGCATGGCATTGTAATGCTTTGTATAGCAATAGTTTCACTACTGGGTATGATTAGTGCTTCTTGTGAATTGATTAATCCATTTCTTTTTCAGCACAATATTCAGGAACAACCGTTACCTTTGTGATAATAGATGGATGGGTTGTAACTGTAGCATCAGTCGGTGATTCACGTTGCATTTTGGAATCTGCTGAAGGTGCAATTTATTCTTTGTCAGCAGATCATAGACTTGATACCAATGAAGAGGAGTAGGTTTCAGTGTTCTGAATTTCATGTGCTTCTTTAGTATCGATTCTTTCTAGGGTTTTGACATCTATACTTTCACAGGGTGGACCGGATAACGTCATGTGGAGGTGAAGTTGGAAGGCTGAACATGGTTGGTGGTCTGGAGGTATGTTTTCATGTTAGGTCTTTATGTTTGTTTACCGCATCCATTAACCTTGAAGTTGTTTAAATTGAGTATGTTCCTTAAAGCTTTATTTCATTATTACTTTTAAAAAGAAAAATGGAACAGGCAGCATCCTATATCATCAATGTTCTAGCAAAACCTTTGAAGTTTCAATATCGTAGTCTTAAGTTTATAGTAGGCCTTTTCTGAGAGTAGGATCAAGATTATATGGACGAAGTTCAATGAATATGAATATATGATCATGGTCTCGAAGGTTCTAGGTACGCAGAAGTCCTTTGTCGATCTCTTCTTCTTATTTTAATAAGCTCCTTTAGCAATCAGGGTAGAGAAGAACCAATCTACTTAATTGTAGACCAGGAGCTTCATCAACTTAAATTGATACTATGCTATTTAGTTATCTTTTGGGTTCCTGGTTGAAACTTTTAGATTCTCTCACAGTTCAAGCATACGTTTGACATTGAAAGAAATTACAATGTTAGCCCTTTTAATTAATCGTATGGTAAAGTGGCAATTTTGTTGATAGTTTTTTTTTTTCTCTGTGAACCTTGTTGGTAAAAATGGTCTTTGTGAACTGTATACTCTTATCATACCCCTGCAGTACTCCTTGATTTTTTTTAGTACTGTGGAGGCCTCGAGGTTTACAGATTCTGTGTACTCTAACAACTAACAAGCAGAAAAATCTAAAGCCAGTGGCGGCAAGGAATTATAATGCCCTATGGGTCTCTTAGGAATTTACCAATGAAGTTTGTGCCAAGTGATATGATATTTAAGTATGTAACCATGGAACAAATTACTTCATATATAACAACAGCCTCTGAGTTGTCTTGCCAATTTTTTTCTCTAAATGAAAGTAAAAAATCATTTCTTAATGGTGTTTAGCCTTGCACTAGAATTTTCTGTCATTTGGATGTAAGGATTTGTGTCAAATTCGTTCATTTGACTTTGGTTTTCAGATTGGCCCTCTAAGGTGTTGGCCAGGTGGCCTGTGTCTATCAAGATCTATTGGTGATGTGGATGTTGGCGAGTACATTGTTCCTATTCCCCATGTAAAGCAAGTGAAGGTTTGTCATTCTAACCTTTGTTATATGTTTATGTGAAATTGATGCTGCAAAATCTATACTACTCCATTTCGGATGCTAAACATCATTGATGAGATTCATATTGGAGCATGCCTCATGTGCATATTTTCTGTGTTTATATTATCATACATTGTGGCTTTCAGGCATAATCAAATGACAGAATGAACCTTAATATGTACCATTTGTGTTGCTTTGCTTTTGCTTGCTCAAGAAACATTGGCATTATCTTAGCATTGTGCCATCATTTGAGAGCTATGAAGCATATAAAGTGTCAGGACCCTTTGATATACATTGTTGTGCCATTCTCTAAGACTAGCAACTTGAGCTTTTGGTGTTTCTGGTTACTAACATGGTATCTGAGTTGGGGGATCGTGTGTTTAATCCCCGAGGACGTGTTTCTGTCCACGTATGTTACTTTGGTGTGTTTATATCCACATGTGGAGCCCCACACGTGAGGGGGGGCTGTTGATATACATTGTTGTGCCATCGTCTTATAGCTTGAGCTTTTGGTGTTTCTAGTTACTAACATAACAGAAATTTCTCCTTTGTGAAAGATTCATATGTTCTCTTCTTCTAAGAAAATATGCCATCCACCAAAATAAAATGCCAAAACATCAAATCGTAAAAGCTTCTTTTAAAGGATAAAAAGAAAAAAAAATCCAGCAATATCGTGCTGCTGGACACTGGTCTTAACATTCTTTACTGATGAGGAATGGTGGACAATTTTATCTAGTGTAAGTTCATGAAAGCCATATTTCCACTAGAGGGATGGTGCACTGGGTTCTGGGTGTCCAATTTTACATATTTAAAACAATGTTTCTGACTTTTGTCTTATTCTACATTGTCCAAATTTACATTCTTGTCTTTGCAAAATGTCATAGATTAAAATATGTACTTGTATGGTTCCCCCATACCCTTGCAGGGAGGAAAATATCCATTCTTTTTATTGATCTTTCGAGTTCAATTTTCTGTATCATCTATTTCTAAATTGTAACTATAGGACAGGCTTCTCGTGTTGATTTAGTCATCGAAGGTGCAGTGTTAGCTGTTGTAGATTGGCCTACTCTTACTTGCACTTAATCTACTGTCTATTAAATGGATTCTTGGTATGAACTAATAGAAATTTTTATCTATTTCTCTCCTTTGAAACATTACAGCTATCAACTGCTGGAGGTCGACTTATCATTTCCAGTGATGGCGTTTGGGATGCTTTGTCTGCTGAAGAAGCTCTGAGTTGTTGTCGTGGACTGCCTGCAGATGTCGCAGCTGCCCAAATTGTTAAGGTAATATTATCAAAATATGCAGTGTTCTTATTTTAGCTCTCCTGATTTCTGCTGTCTCATGGCTTACTCCAATTGCAGGAAGCTGTACAGGTTAGAGGACTTCGTGATGATACTACTTGCATTGTGGTAGATATATTACCTCCTGAGAAGATAACTCCTCCCGTTCCACCACCAAATAAGCAAGGAAAAGGGGTATTCAGATCTATGTTCCGAAGAAGGTGTTCTGATTCATTATGTCGATCAAATAGGGAATATTCTGAGCCAGACTTGGTAGAGGAAATATTTGAAGAAGGATCTGCTGTGCTTGCTGAAAGGTCAGTACTTTCTAGGAAGAGGCTTATATCATGCAAGTAATTTTGGCAGCTTAATAGATGGCATTTATGCTAGAGCATGAAATTTAAGTTTTCGCTTTTACTTTTGGAGAACTTAGTCCTTGGCCCTTTTTTTTTTGGTTCGTCTAGTTCTTAACTTTGCCAGATTAAATTTACAGTTTGCATTGCCTCTCACCTCGTTAATTGCATGGCCCAAGGTTTTTAATCCAAACCTTGTGATTATCCCCCTTAGATGGAGGATCTCCCAAAATTCTCTCAGATTCAAGTATCTCAGCCATTCATTCTCTCAGATTCAAGTATCTCAGCCATTCATTCTTTGGCCTCCTTTCTGGATGTTGTTGTATTTCTACTAGTAGCTGTTGTTTGTAGGTCATTATGACATCTATCATCCACCGAAAGACCAATGTCTTGGATAACTGAACTACAAATTTTCTGCTCTGCAGGAGCATGTAATACCTCTTTGGACAAGAATATATAAACTAGTGGTTTTTACATGTTTTCCTGTTATCTGAGACACCACAATGCTAGCTTTTCTCAAAAGGCTGGTTCCATTTTCCTGAGATCCTCAGATACAGGAGGAATATATGTAAAAGCCCCAAAAAAAAAAAAAATTCTAGAATTTTGACTCCATTTCAGGACCAAACAGGACCAAACGTCCCTAGCAGAAGTTCAAAGTTAGAGATGTTTGTGGTTGTCAATAACCTTTATTTTTCTCATTTCATCAGCATTTATCATTTTGACTTTTGATGATTTTAAGAGTCAAAAGGTCGACATAGTATAGTAGTAATATATCAAGAAAAGATTTTTCATGTGATGATGCACACTCCATTCTGCAATAATTTTTTTTTTTTTTTCCTTTTTTTAGATGATTCATTTGTCAAAAACTGATTTATGAGTTGCAGGTTAGGTACTGTTTATCCCCTTTGCAATTTGTTCAAGCTGTTTACATGTGCGGTTTGCCAAGTAGATATCAAAATTGGTGAGGGCATTTCAGTACGTGATAGCTCATCGTTCCATGGAAGATTACGTCCCTGGGATGGCCCCTTCCTCTGCAGAAGCTGTCAAGCAAAGAAAGAAGCCATGGAAGGGAAAAGACCGGTACAAGGTTTTGATGCTTTATATACCTAAACCTGACTATTTCAAATTAAGTTTTTACAACTTGACAATATGAGTAACTAGTCATTCTCTGGAGAACAATTGCCGTCTCTCCCTTAACATCAAAATCACTGAATGACTGTTAGTTTCTATGAAAACTTAATGAGCCATACTAGTTAAGTCCAGGGTGAGTAGCACTCATTGCCAAGTTAGAAGTTCTTGTTTCAACTTATAGCATATTAAGTAGTGATTACTGATTCCCATCTTTACTTTCTTCTTGTGCAACTCCAGATTCAATACCCCACAAAGTACAGGAAGTGACCTGCCATTCCCATTAGTGGAGTGATTGTGTATATCTATTATGTCTATGGCATTCGTTTAAAAGCTGTTCACCACGGGAAAGTCAAGTTCGAACATTGACCGCTCTGTTCATGCATGATGGTTCAAGCATCTGGATCCATGACGCTAGGACTGCAAGTGGGGGGATAATTATCCATTTCAGGTCTTACTCTGGCAATGCAAGTCAAAATTAAGCTTCATTCGGCAAATAGCTGCATTCTTTGGGGAGAATAACTCATTAATCATTCTCTCCGCAAACATATCTGAGCTGTCAAACAGTCCACCATTTCAGTAAATACCAGAGAACAGTCTGGAGTTAATTCATTGCTCTTCTATTGGTTTCTATTGCCATTTATTTATACAGATAAGTTTAGTAGTATGATTGAAATCAGCATTCATAGATTGTAATATTGCAATAGAGAGCGTTGTTAGATCACCACTAATTTTCTGGTCCTGCTGAAAAGAAAGTGTCACCTGCCCTGGATATCAGCAACCAACAACTTTGCTGAGTGGTTTCTGATCTGAGTTTCCAGTTTGTTTGATACATTACTGCTTGAAAAGACTCGTCAATTTACATTTCAAGATTCTTGATTGCACTTTCCTGTTTCCAGTTACTCTTGTGAAATCTAGGTCTTCTAAAGAGAAGTGCTGCCTGGATAAATTTAACCTTTTAATTTTTTTTAGGAGAACAACTTATTATGCCTTGTGCCAATACATTACGTCAGTTGTAGTATCTATAAGCCTATAACAACTACAATTGATCTATTGTGAAGTTTTGTCAATGTCATCGTCAAAGCCTTGTCCCAGCTATATTAGGGTTTGCTACAAGAATTCATTTCTGCATTTTGATTTATGCTGAGCTAAATCCCTACTAGTCGAATAACCCGTGCTCAGCACGGTATCTCCCTGCATTGCAAAATAAATAATCACATATTAAAAAAAAATCACCTCTTTTTATAGGACAAGTTTGATAAAATAGAAATAAAAAAATTGGAGCAAAAAGGGTATACTTACATAGGAACAACTGAAACATAAGTGGTTTGATGGAAAAATGAGTGGGTAATTACATAACCATGGGTCAAAATTATAACCGCGGGTCAAATCGAATCCAAAACCTCTTGGCTTAATGTATTATAATAGATAGTCCGCACCATTTCAACAATCTATATTACCTCTATTCAAGTTCTCTCTAGCCTACTTTTTTTTTTTCCGTTGGTTGAACATCAATCTATGTGGAAAAACTTTTTTTTTCTTCAAGTGTAGTGTTGCTGTCCTACATTGAATAATCATCATTATCAAAGTCTTGTTCCAAGTATGTTGAGGTTGGCTATATGAATTCATGAGCCAAATCCCAGATAAGTTGCATGTTTTTTAAATTTATTTTTATTATCTCAATCCATGACCTCTTTGGACTACCTCTTCTCCTATGTGGGCCATCAATCTTTATAGCCAAATATTTTCTTGATGGCGTTGTTTCTGGCCTTGGACATGTATACTACCTTTAAATGTTCTTGAAAGCACTTTCTAATTTTACCCTTCCTATTTTTACAACACATTCACAACATTATATTCTCTACTACATTGAAAAAAGAAAAAAAATTCATATGCTCTACATGTCAAAGCTTGGTCTAATCGTTGTCTTGTAAGATATTTCCTTCGATCTTGTCAACATGTATCAATTACAAAGTCCTCTCAAATCAAGTCTCCACTCCAACTAATATTCTACATTTTCATCAGTCTCTTTATCCTTACCAATTATTGAGCAAGTTAACGAAATGAAAAACTGCAAAACGTGTCTCTAAATTTATCTCCTATTGACGCACTTTTCAATGCTCTTAAAACTAGTCATTTAATAGTGTTGTGATATTTTAGCCGACATGTATCGTTAGGTTATGATCGAAGATAAAGTATTGCTTTTAAATTAGAGGCGACCTATCTTCAGCTCGAGCTGAAGATAAGGGTGTCTGCTTAATGGTTCGGGGACCCACAAGGGAATGGAGATAGGGGGATTTGAAGGACATACAAGGGCCCTTCTCCTTGCAAAAAAATCATCCATAACATTGATTTCTATCATCTCCATCTGAACCATAAAAGTTTAACGGTGTTCATCTATTCGGATGGGTGTCACTCGATTTAACGATCCAATTTAATCGGACGGAGACAAGTTTTGGTGGACATGTGCAATCCAAGCCCCTATGTGTGGTCCATTTGGATGGACCAAACATTGGGCCCCACCCTAGGCAGGGGACAGCCCTCTCCCATCAGCTCGAGCTGAGAGGGCTGGCTTTTAAATTATAATAAGAGCTTGTATATAAATATCATAAAAGTGACATTCTACAGCCTTTGTAACCCTTAAAATGGAGTTAACACATCATTAAGTTTTTATTAGGTCACCATCATGGCATTTATAATGACAGGTAAATGGCTGAGCGAGAGAACAAAGCCTAGCAATGCCAAAGAAGACTCAGTTTCATCCCCGTCCAATCCCTAATTCATTAAATCTTTCATGGATGCAAACATAAACGGCTATATTTTAGGAGGGTCACCTAGGGCCTATTTCTTTATTAGAATTCATAGAATTGCTATATGCATAATTTTAAAATTTTCAGACTTGGTGCAATCCCTGAATGCTCCATTGTCGAGGTGGATGGAATTTTAAAATGCTTGTAAAAAGACATAGCACTAGTTTGTATTGCACAAGCAATAATGTAGAGCTAGTTCACTTTTTCTAATTGGCATTGTAGGACTTCTAATCCCCTATGAAACTTTGGCTTTGTGCAAATTTGGATTTCACTTTAAATGCATGGGCAAAACTTGATAGAGCCATGGAGATAACATGTTTCCATGTATCTACAAGTGTACACATGGAGTACAAAAAAAAGGTGCACACATCACAATACATGCAACGGTTGTTTAATTAACAGTATGGATTCTGCTTTGTATGCTTAGGGGCAGATTAGGTGTTAGAGAAAGTCTAAAAGATGAAAAGTAGATCATAATAACGCATGCTGATCAAATTTCATCACTAATAAACCCATTCATGATTAAAAAGAACCAAGAAAGTACATCAATTTCCCTGCAACTAATCAATTAAACACTTTGGTCATCTGTCACTTGAATGGCCACTATAATTCTTTCTCATTTATCAAATGGGCAATCAATGGCACCATTGCAGACACAGCACACCATGGCAACATCAGATAATTGTTTATTTTACATTCATATAGATATGATGAAATGGCAAACCATGTGTCCATGGAGATTCAATGGAATAAGCAAGGCAAGCAGTAGACTGCAATTACATTGTCAAGCAAGAGGAACATGAAATTGGGGGGATGGAGGCATGGAGATTCCGACATTGCACCAATATGCAAGACTGGAAACTGGTGTCTCGGGCCTTCCATCTGTTGAAAAGCCAAATACTTCTTGCACTGGAACTGGGAGTCAAGCTCCTATTCATTCCTTGATAAGCTTTTCCCTCACAAATATCAAGCCATATGCATGCCACATTGTCAGCCTCCACACACAGCATTCTTGCAAACTCAGTAGTAGTTCACACATTCTTCTGAAGACCATATTAGCTTCCACAGGCCATGCACTCTTCTCGGTTTTCGAGGGAACAAACCACTTGAGCCATTTTGACTTCATCATCATCATCATCATCATTCACTGGCTTAGCCTTTTCCTGTGTGATCTCCCATCACTCAATCGGTGAGAAAAAGAAAAAAAAATGCTTGAAAAGTTATGGGGAACAAAAATTGAAAATGAACAAGCACAAAATGCAGCCCATTTGTACCTTGAGCATTGAGGTATCCACTGTAAATTTAATTGCATCTGCCGCAGCACGGGATCGCAGATAATACATTCCAGTTTTCAGTCCCTAACAAAGCCAACATAAGTGTTCAAACTTATTGCATCTCATCCTTGTAATTCAGAAGGAATAACACACAAAAGGAAGTGATTTGTATAGCCCACACCCTATGAGGCTGCACAAGGATGCTTATTGCATAGCAAACGTCTCAAGTAAATCTCAAATTTTGGTACCACCCAGCATCAACACACAAAAGAGAAGGGAAAAAAAGGATAAAAACTACAAAAAAAGTTTTTGCACCTTGGACCAAGCATAGAAGTGCAAAGAAGTGAGTTTGCCAAAGTTGGCTTGGTCCATATGAATATTCAGGCTCTGGCTCTGATCTATGTAACACCCACGGTCAGCAGCCATGTCAACCATGATTCTTTGTTTGATCTCCCACACGGTCCTGGTATGAGATATAGCAATATGATGGTTACATGCTGAAACAGGATAAAAACAATTGAGATTTTTCTCAACTATGGTAAATTGCATTGTTACCTGTAAATGGCTTTCAAGTCATCAGGAATTTCTGGGATCTTGAGAACTGAACCATTCTCATAGATTATCTTGTTTTTGAGAGCAGGAGACCAAAGACCCATCTCAGTCAAGTCATTAAGAAGGTGTTTATTTACCACAACAAACTCACCACTGGACAAAGAATAAGGATTAGATATACAACAGAGGTGTAAGCCTTAAGGCATAATGACAGTCTAGGGGAAAAAATGGCAAACCTTAAAACTCGACGACTGTAGATATTGGAGGTATAAGGCTCAAAGCACTCATTGTTGCCAAGAATCTGACTAGTTGAAGCAGTAGGCATTGGAGCTACAAGAAGGGAATTCCTCACTCCATTCTTGGCAATCATCTCTCTCAAGGCAGCCCAATCCCAGCGATCAGATGGAGTCACATTCCACATGTCAGGTTGAAGAATTCCCTGCACATTGTTATAATCGTCGAAGGACTAAGATGTAAGCCATAATCGCCGGCTCATTATGTGAGCACCACAAATGTCAGACAGGCTCATCAATCATGTGAAGGTTGGAGTGCTTTTACTTTTAATTTTTTTGTCTAGAATCTGTGCAGAGGGTCGATTCTGGTGGAAGACTAAAGCCTCTCGTAGGTGTTTTTTTGTTGAGAAAAATAAATTCTGTGCAGAGGGTCGATTCTGGTGGAAGACTAAAGCCTCTCGTAGGTGTTTTTTTGTTGAGAAAAATAAATTCAAACCTCAAAAAAGATAACATCTTTGGGCCAGATTTCACTTTTCAACGAAGTAGTTGGCAACCAACTTATTTCGTCAAATCATAAGAACATCAAGGCAGCCCTACAATTTCCTTCCTTTTGCTGAAACTCTCTTTTTTCTTTTTTACATTGTATAGTTTGTGTTCCCAGCAGTTAAGACATATTTGCAGGCAGATTACGCAACAAAAACAATATAATGACACCATGGGACAACTCAAATGGAGTTTCAATCTCCATTCCAAGAGTCTCTATATTCTTAATATCCCAAGCGTGTAACTTTTTAGAACTAATATAATTTGAACACAAGGCTTTCCTGTGATCAAACTCTAAAAACAAACCTTGCTGACAGGACTCCCATTGTAGGTCTCATAAGTGCCCTCTTTCGCAGCAAGTTCAGAAGAAGCTTTCAATGCATGGTAGTATATAGTCTCAAATATGTCTTTGTTCAACTGTTGAGCCTGCACAAACGTAAAGACAGATCAGAGATCACACTACAGAAGAGACAGAAATCAAAAGGATGCTCTTGGGACCCTAATATCACCTCGGTTGAATCAAATGCCATGCCAAGTAAGATAAAAGTATCTGCAAGGCCCTGTACTCCTATGCCAATTGGCCTGTGTCGCATATTTGATCTCCTTGCAGTCTCGACAGGGTAGTAGTTAACATCGATTATTTTGTTGAGATTCATGGTAACTATTGCAGTAACCTGTATGGTAACAGATGATAGACCTGATTTCACAGCTTTGAGAATATAAACAGAACAAGTAAATTAAAAGAGATTAACAAACCTCTGCTAGCTTGTCAAAATCAAAGAACCGATTATTAGATCCTCTACTTCCAACCAACTTAGACGGGTGCGACTCCAGCGGGACCCCCTAGCAGATATAAGCATAGCCCACAACTTACTAAAATAGATTTGAAAGAGAGGTATTTCAAATGCAATAACAGCTTAAGACAAATGGGTGATACCTTCTCCATGACAAATCGTGGTAAAGCAATTGATGCCAAATTGCAAACAGCAGTTTCAGTAGGACTTGTGAACTCAATGATTTCAGTACAGAGGTTTGAAGATTTAATTGTTCCCAGATTCTGTTGATTGCTTTTCCTATTGCAAATGTCCTGAATAAACAAGAAAAGGTCATAAGGATTGTGACAGCCCTAGGAATTCAATGGATGAGTGTCTCCAACCAAATACCTTGAAAAGCATGTAAGGCGTTCCAGTTTCTATCTGTGATTTTAGAATTTCAAACCAGAGGTTTTGTGCTGGAACAACCCTTTTGGCTTTGCCCTGAGTCACAAATATAAGAAGCAATGATATCAGTTTCATTTGATCCCCAAAGTAACAATTAATTTAAATCTTATGCTCAAGGTTACCTCTCTTTCATATTTGGTATAAAGTTCTTCAAATTCATCACCCCAGCAATCATCCAAGCCTGGAGCCTCGTTAGGGCAAAACAAGGACCATTGTCCGTAACCTTGTACCCTTTTCATGAAAAGATCAGGGACCCATAGGGCATAAAATAGATCTCGAGCTCTATGTTCTTCCTACAAGATTGAAGCAATAGGCAATGTTAATGCAATGTTCACCATTATGACAACCTATTAATGAACTGACTGAAATAAGATGCACAAAATGTTCGTATTATGAAGCACGTAGACAAGGAAGCTATGTCACAAAGTGCAAGAACACCATTGGGTAACATGAGAATAGAATAATGTAGACAAATGTTCAAGTAAAATAGGAAGAATTATACAAGTTTTCTGCTCTACTAGGAAATGCACAGCATTGTAGGTTAGAATCATATAGAAATCTTCTAAAATTTCAAAACCATGACCATGGCCTGAAAATAGATACCTACCACCATAAAGAAAGGGGAAAAAAATGAAACAAATGAAAATTACATCCAAGCAGAGTAAAAAAAAATTGAAACAAATGAAAATCACATCCAAGCAGAGTAAAAAAATTAAACAAATGAAAATCACATCCAAGCAGAGTAAAAAAAAATGAAACAAATGAAAATCACATCCAAGAGCCAACTTGGATGATCCCTAATGAGTTGCATGGGACCTGTTAAATTTTCTAGAAACATATACGGTGACTTAATCAAGTCAGACTCAAGCAATGACCTAATTGGACACCAAACTAAGATTTGATTCCTTTGCTCCAAA
Source organism: Umbellularia californica (assembly GCA_028538565.1). Taxonomy (NCBI): domain Eukaryota; kingdom Viridiplantae; phylum Streptophyta; class Magnoliopsida; order Laurales; family Lauraceae; genus Umbellularia; species Umbellularia californica. The sequence goes on along the minus strand of JAPQWN010000006.1, from coordinate 78,711,404 downwards.
AAACACAACAAAGCTTTCTACCAGTCTGCAATCAACAAGATAAATGATTAGCTTATGTTCTACCAAAAAAAAAAAAATTTTGTTGAACATGAGAATACCAAATTTGGTCATGTTCCTCATAGCAAACTAAAATTGGCAACCCAACAAATATGTGTGTTTAGCCTAAGTTCTGGGAAAGAAAAAATGTTGAACATGAGAATACCAAACTTGGTTGTCTGATGCCAAACTAAAAATGACAACCCAACAAGTGTGCGGGGGACAGAGAGTTATAATCTAAATGATATCACCCATGGATATTATCATGGGCAAGTCCCATTGGGTCCTACCAAGGGGCCTAAAACTAGTCCCAATGGATTAGGGCATATGCTTATAGGAGGTCCACCAAATCTGAAATCCACCATATCTATCATGATCAAGATATGGGCCAACAAAAGTCAACAATTAGAAACCAAGATTGAGATCAGTCCAGACAATGGTACCGCCTTTCTATATTTCAATCCAACAGTAAGTACTGATTGGACGAATGTCAGATTTGGCCTTTGCCAAAAAATAAGCCAAACTGTATGGTTCTTATATCTAGTTTTAATATCTGTGTACATGCAACAGAGAAGAACTTTCCACAAATAAAAGCAAAGAGCACTTTAGCTTACTAGTTACTAGACACACCTTGCCATGGTTCTTCCTAAGATCTAGGAACTCAAAGATATCAGCATGCCAAGGCTCCAAATACACAGCAAATGCACCTGCAGTAAATATAACCAACCATGAAATCACAAAATAAAATATATCAAAGGGACAATACAAAAATAAGCCAGAACATAAGTTATATTCACATCAAGATTACCCTTCCTCTTGCCTCCCCCTTGATCCACATAACGAGCAGTATCATTGAAAATGCGCAGCATTGGAACAATGCCATTTGAAGTCCCATTTGTACCACGAATATAACTACCTGTTGCGCGAATGTTATGAACAGAAACTCCAATTCCTCCTGCTGATTTGCTAATGGCAGCACATTCCTTCAAAGTATCATATATTCCCTCAATGCTATCATCTTTCATACAAATCAGGAAGCAGCTACTCAACTGCCAAACAATGCAACACAACTGTCATCCAAAGCTTGCAATTTACCATTTGAATCTGATGCTTCAAATTGAGAACTATAAGAAAAGATTTTTTTTTTTTAGTAAATGCTATGGTTTACAACGTGAATCTCCTCATACTCAAGACTTGCAATTCCTTCAAAAGGCAGATGCCATTACTTTGTGCAGAACTGTTAAAAAAAAGACCTTTTGTCTTTTTTCTTCCTTTTTATTATGTCCTTTAAGGCTAAAAAATGCCTGACCAAATCCAAGTTATACACATAAAAGAAAATCATTTGATTGGTTACATGTAATACAAGATTTGCAAATGACAATTTTAGTAGTTGTTTTACGACTTTAAGATGCATTAAATAAAATGAGCTAAATGAAAAAGAAATCAAGAGAAAACAGAGTAGCAAATAGTACCTGGGGTCTTGGAGTCCCAGCATTGAAAAGTGTAGGGGAAGCATGGGTGAACCAACGGTGTGACATGAGATGGTATGTTCTGAGGACAGAGTCAATATCATCTTTATGAATTCCAATAGCAACCCTCATCAACATATGCTGAGGCCGTTCTACAACCTTTCCTGAGACCTTCAAGAGGTAGGATCTCTCGAGAGTTTTGAAACCAAAATAATCATAATCAAAGTCTCGATCATATATTATCTCACTATCCAAACGAGCAGCATTCTGGCACGGAAAGACACCGGTACAAAAGCATTAGAAACACCATGTAGGCTATTAAAACAGCAAAGTTTACATGTTGATTGATTCTCTATATAACACATAACACATGAATTTATCCTCAACACTGTCTAGAGAGACAAGTTCCCCATACAACCTATATCCACTAGATTTGAAGAAAAGGTAAAGATTTAAGACTAAAAAATTGTTACTCAAGCTCGTACAAATTTGTACACACAATTTTCCACTAAGGAACAAGACATCAGAGTTCAAATACTGTAAAAAAAACCATAATCAAGATTATTACCTTCATGATGATTTCATAAACATCATCAGCAATCAAAGGAGCTTTCTGCCCTGATCTCTCATTGAAATGGTTATACATCTCTTTAATCCTTCATCCACCAATCAGATGACATTTTTCTCAGCAAGGAAACCAATAAACTATCAAGGAAAAAAAAAAAAAAAAAACACCAAGAAACTTACGTTTCTGAAAACGATTTCTTAGTATTCTTATGCAAGTTCGATACAACAATCCTCGCTGCAAGCTGAAGAAACAAAAATGAATTATAAGTCAGATCAATCCAACCAAAACCCTTTCAATAACATATAAATTGATGTAGATGCAACTGAATGGAGCAAGACCCAGATCAAAGAAGACTCAGTAGAGGTGTAGTCACGGTCATTGAACATAAATCATAACAGTGCAAACAATTGACATAGATTCAATGAATTGTTAGCAAACAGCAATACCAAAAGCTCGAGCTGCTAGTGCATGGCATGACAATTTACTGAAATCAGGGTGATTTCAATAACAATGAAATGAATGAAGCAGCACCCGGAACCAAGAAGACTTACCAATAACAACAAATTTGACATAGAAGATGGAGCAAGACCCAGAAGAGAGAAGACTCACAAAGGAATGATCACGGTGTTATCAGTAACAACAAAGTTGATATAGAAGCAGCGAATGGAGCAAGACCCAGAAGAGAAAAAGACTCACATAGGCAAAATCAGGGTGTTTTTCAGCAACCATCAAATTAATACAGACCCAACAAATGGAGCAAAACCCAGACGAGAGAAGACTCAAAGAGGCATAATCAGGGTGTTTTCAGTAACAATAAATTGACATAGATGCAACAAATGGAGCAGAACCCAGATGAGAGAAAGACTCACAGAGGCTCAATCAGTGGTGTTTTCAGTAACAATAAAAATGATAAAGATGAAATCAATGGAACACACCCCAGATGAGGGAAGACTCACAGAGGCATAATCATTGGCACTTTCATTGACAATAAAAATGATATAGTAGCAAACAACTGAATCGAGAAAAACCCAGAAGAAAGAATACTCACAGAGGCATAATCAGGATGATGAGCCGTCATGGCAGCAGCAGTCTCCGCAGCGAGCTCATCAAGCTGGCTGGTGGTGACGCCCTTGTAGACACCGGCGCACACCTTCTGAGCCACAAGCACAGGGTCGCAGTGGTCGAGGCTGAGGCCATAGCTCAGCTTCTTGAGACGAGCAGTGATCTTGTCAAAGTGCACGGATTCCTGGCGTCCGTCTCTCTTTATCACATACATCTCTTCTCACCTCTGCTAGAGATGGAGATTGTTGTTTGAAGGAGGAATGGCCAAATGGGAGCGTTGGATTTTGGGTTGGGAATTTCGTCGAACAGGTGTGGTGTGTGGAGGTGGAGATAGAGAAGGGGTCTGATAAATAGAGAGAGGTTTAGGTTTTCAATTTTTGAGTTTTGGCGCGTGTTTCCCTCCTCTTTCCACCTCTTCTTTCGAGTTTTTTCAAACTTTCCCGCCCCAGTTGAGGAGCGGCCAAAAACACCTAACACCCACCCACATATCCCGTACTAGCTTTTCCATCATGGCCGGGAACCTTTTTATCATTTGAAAATTGTACCCGGGTGTGGGGCCCACTTGAGAGTGAACGGGCAAATCTGGACCCTAGATCGGATGTGAGTCCAATATCAATCTTCATCAAATGATCCTCGCCCTCACTTAAGAGTCCGGATATGGTGAGGTAAAAAACCCTCACAGTGACCATGAGTGAACCATTTATAGTCCGCTGCGTTCATGCTTTTGGGCAGGGATTGCCCACATTGACGTGGCGGACCCTAAGTGGTCCACCCACGGTTACCGTGCGTAGATCCACTCAGAAGGTCCCTGATTCCTCAATTAACTCAACTGTGATATAAAAGTTTGATGCAAATAGCTATATATATTTTCTTAAATGTCGACGGTGGTGATCATGCAGACTAGATCGACCCTGGCACCAGCAGAGCACAACCAAAACATGTGGTGGAGTAACAAAAGCAAAGCATAGAAAATAAAATAGATTAGGTTAGTTTAGAACCATGATCATTTACAATTCCTCCCCATTTAATAGTAAATATAAATAAATAATAAGAAAATTTCAAAGGTTATGCCTATGCCTATGCCTCACATCTTGTATCAGGTTAGGAATCTATATATATATATATATATATATATTCAAGGATTCCATATTTCCATATTGCTATGGGAATATAGCCTGTCTTTGGAATTTGTATAGCTGAAGATTCCTTATTGTCACAGTTGATAACTGGCAGAGAATCTTATCCATCCATTCAATTGGTGATGTAATTCCATAGAAATGGATTTGGGTGAGTGTACGTGAGTACTTTATATTGAAAAAGAAAAACAAAAAATAGCCTAAACCCTCGAGAAATTACAATTGTCAAACGTAAATTTTCCAAGATTTTGTGGAGAGAGTAGAAAAATAAATTTCCAAGAATTTGATTTCCCAACTCGAAATCTTTGTTTAACTCAGACAAGAGTTGATCTTGCATGAGATCATATTAATCCTGTCTAAAGACAACATTATGGAAAACAAAACAAAGAAGTGTGATAATTCTGAGCTGTTTTATAATGAATTGATGTGGAGTGATGCCTTTGATCAGCCAGAGCTAAAATCCTGATTTTTATGATATAAAGATCATGAACCATATGAACAATTGGATGAAAAAAAAACTTTGGCCACATGTAATCAATTAATCCAACCATTAGGGCAAAGTGGGGCCCCACCAGCATGTGATGTAGCCAGTTGCCTACAACGCACAACAGCTGGACTTTGATCATCCTTTTATCATTCAAAAGAAGCAGAAGTCGATACAGACGCGCGGGAGGCGTGGGGGCATTTAATAATAGAAAGGTTTCCCGCCACTGGTTGGCGCGTCCACGTGGCATGATTTAAAATAGTGGGGTCCGAATATTCTTTTCATGTCAAATCCTGACCCTTCATCAGTGGCCCAAAATTACAATGGACGACCAGGATGGAAGAGAAGCCAGCAAATGGATGGGTATGATTTCTCATCTATATAAAACATTGCCCATGGAAACGATGGTCTTGCATAGGCTTGGAGTCCTTTATAATAAATTGTAAATCATTGGAAACTCTAAAGATGTGTTTGTGCAATCTCGCTTTCTTTAAAAAAAAATAATTTTTGATTTAATTTTTTTTCTTTGCAGCATAAAATTCTCATATTGGGTGAAGTTGTTTTTTATGCAAATAAAAGTTTGTAAAGCGACAAAAGGTTTTTTGAAATTTTACAGAAAAGAGGTTTCAAAAAAAAAATAAAAATTAGAGCATTCCGATTGTGTTAATCGAAGAAAATAAGTTCATCTTTTTTCCTTTTTCTTTGAAAAAAAAGTAGTGTCATACAAAACAATGAATAAACTTCTCTTTCTACACAAAAAATTACCCACAAAAAATTTGAGCTTTTATTGCAGCATTGAGGAACCATTTTCCCTTTTCTTTTTAGCCATAAAGTGTTCTTCTATTATAACAAATACAAATAAAAATAACCTCAAGGGGTAGCTCATTTGGCCTAGGATTACGGTTTGCATCCGCAGGTTCTGCATGGGTTCAAAACTGCACTATCACATTGGGGCTATAGGGAGATTTTACTCGGCTTTCTCTCATGGGCCCGTAGGAATTATTTTGATCTAACGGTTGGGAACCCTGTGTTATAAAAAAATAAAAAAAAATATTATGACAAATAAAAATCAATAAACTGAAGCTCTAATTGGGTTTAAAATGTAAAGAACTCTCTCCCACAGGAGAATGCCTTAACCATTGTAATTACTCACAAGGAGTATGTGATTTTTCTGTGGGGTCATCTGCTTTTGCCTTTTGCTTTTATGATGATGAAATTCAAATCACAAGTTCAAACTTGAAACAATATGAGTATGTGTGCAATGGTGCTACCCAATGGCACCACCTCACAAGCAACTTTTTTTATTTAGTGTGTTTGATCACTCTTCTATTAGAAACATGGTAGGCGACCTACCCACTGCCAGGCCAAAACCATTGTATAGAGACCTAAACTGTTTAATTTTTTGCTTTAGATTCTTTCTTGTTTGAATGGAATCTTATTGAAAAAACTAAGTGCTCTCTCTATATATATATGTATTATGGTTCTTTTGCTTTGTATGCATATATATAAATATATATATATTATATTTGGGGTTTTACATTTACTAATGATAACAATGACCATTAAAATCACAATGTATTGGATCAAATTGCTATCTACAAAACTATATATTATTTGAACCATGGCCTAGAGGAGTTGAGAAACTTATTTGGCCTAATTGGTAGCTAGAAGGGATAAAAAAAATATCATGGATTTTGGTGGTGCAACATTTTATCAAAACTAAAATGTGAGAATAAGATGTCATATTTTTCACTGAGTGGTTGGAGATATCTTCCAACAATAAAATAGAAGTACTGTCAGGTCTTTTTAATAGACAGGTAAAGTAACCCGTTAACAACCCGCTTTCTCCGCAAAATTTTTTTTACTACGCTAAATGTAACTAAATTAATTTATATTCATAAAGAAGAAATTAAATTTTATTATTTTATAGTGGGTTTTTAGGTGGGATCCACTCGATATCCTCACTTACAATTTCATGTGGCTTATATAATTTTCTTCTTCTATTTTTGTATTTTTTTTAAAAATTTCGAAATAACTTAATTACTTAACGGGTTAACGGGTTGGGTCGTGTAACCCGTTAAATTAATGGGTCGTGTTGGGTTAGATTTTCTGACCCATTAAGTTAACGGGTCGGGTACGGGTTGAGGTGATTTTAGCCCGAATTCGTTAACTCGTAACCCGAATTCGTTAACACAACACGATTGACGGCCCTACGAAGTACTAAGAAAATGGATAGTGTAGCAAGTAGATTTTTGTTCTTTGGAAATACTCTAGTGTATCAGAGTACAAATTGATGTTTAAAACATAGGTGGAGAAATCAAGTAGTGAAAGCTGTCCAAAAGACCAAATTGCAATGTGGATATATAGTTCTTAATTTCAACTCCATTTCTCCAACTTTTCTCATCAGACAACACACTAATTGATAGTTGAAATTTATTTTTCCCCATTGCATTTAAAAAGTGATCGGTGAAACTTGCAGGGAACAGGCCCACTTCAGAAGCTAAGTGTTGCATAGGATATATTAAACAGAAAACACAATTGATATACTAAACAGTGAACACAATTGGTAATCGGGTTTGGGTATACCATGGACTTGAACAGAACCTAACCTGCCTACAGCTTTACCCACAATGGTGTGGAATGTGGATAACCCATTAACAGACTTACATATCTAGGTCTATATACTAAACAGCAAAACACAATTGAAAAGTGGATTTGGGTGCACCAAAGGTGCATAACCAATTAGGCAACCATAGGTCTAGAACCAAAACCAAGTGACTCCTGAGTCCTGAATCCATTTCTTGTATCTGAGGATATATATACTGATATAGTGTCATATTCCTTTCCATAAGCCTGACATATTGACACCCCAAGTCTCAATCTCTCTCTGTCTCTCTGTGTCTCTACTTTCTTTGTGATGAGAATGAAGTTTTTGTTTGATGCCATGTTCTACTGTCAATGGCATTTGTATGGTCAGCACTGGTGGCATCAAGGGGTGGAAGTAAGTGTTGCAAGCCACTAATAATGCTTCTATAATTGAGATGTATATAGAGACAGTCCCATGTGTGGGGATGGACCACACTCGCATGAGGGTGGTGGGAATGTATCTTTCCTCCTCTCTTTAAACATAACTCCAAAAGGGTTTCTATTAGGATCTCCATTAAAAAGGGGATACTGCCTCTCACTGAGATATCCTTTATCTTTCGGTACATGACATGGGCACCTCCTTTTTGCTATAGGATGATGTCTTCTTCACTTGTATCCCACGGCTCTAAGGAATGAATGGAGACTACTGCCACTCCTTTCTCTTAACAAATCACAACTGAGAGGAGATTAAAACAAGAAAAGTTGCTTTAGGAAATTATATGGTCCTTGAGTCCCAACTCCTAAATTCTATTTTTCTAGGCCTGGTGATCAAAAGTGTTTAAATTATTGATGATGGATATGGGACTCACAAGAACACCATAAATATGGAGTTTGAATGATCAATGGTATTGTTTTCTAATTGCGACGCAGTGTTTTTATTTTTTTGATAAATATTTACTTGTATATCTGCAAATAGAGTTGAGCCAAAGAGTAGAACCCAAAAGCGATGGCCCAAATAGATGAGATAAGACTTCAAAAATGATATATGGTAGATTTATTGATTGTAAGCAAGTTAGACAAAAAAACTATGCCCATCTTGCTCTATCATTGTGCAAATTCATATGCTTTAAAGATGATCAATCTAACAGTTTGCATGACTCTAATTGAAGTGTACAGGTGGACTCTGTAGGAATCTTGGAGTCCTATGGCATCACAAAATCTGAGCTTTAATTAATAATAGATCTCATTGTCAATGTTTTGAGAAAATATGCTCAGACCACTACTCAAGAGAGATGAAATCTCAATAAAACACATACAAACAAAAAAAAAAAGTTTAGAAACTTCTTAATTCTGTAACCTGTCATTACATTTATACAACCTAATCTCATTGACAATTTCATAAAAAAATATCCATCTAACTAATAAACTCCAAAACTAATTGACCTACTCTATATTCATACATGTGGACCATATGGGCTGTCATCAAGCTTTACCACATAATAATAGGTATTATTAACTATTTCAATTAGGAAGATTAGATCCAAAACCATGCACATACAGGACATTGGATCTGGCTTTCTACTTGATACTAGAATCTGTCCTTAAACGTTTATTGAACATTCCTATTTACTTATAACATAGTACACCAAATTTTATAGGAGACATTGGTCCCATCAATATGATCAATCCAAACCTAATCCATAGCTGCCTCCTCAATCATCCCCATCATATCATCCTAACCCTTGACTTAACGACTTTAAAGCTTAACATCTTTTGATTATATAGGTTTTTTCAGATTCAATTTCAACGAAGAATAAAGGTCAGATAAATGTGAGAACAAGTCAATGGAGAGAGTGGCAATGAGTGTGAAGGGTTGGGCTGATCAAAGGTCGACCCAAGTTGGCTCCATGGAGTATAGAGCTGGACCACAAATGTTGTCTAAATGGTGAAAACTTTGGATTTATATATTATTAAAAACTAATCAGGTCCAACTAACGGGACCTTAGTTAAAGCCTAACCCATCTTGAAAAGCCCACTGTGGCTAAGGACCAAGATATACATAGTAAATCTTGGGTAAGGACTTTGTAGAGTTTGCTTGTTGATCCGAATTGTCAACCAAGGACCAAATATTGTCAATTGGAGTACTCTGTCAATTGTCCAATTTACTGAAATTGAAAGTAACTATTTCATGGCTTAGATCAAGTATTTTAGACCATCCAATAGACTCAACTTTTGTATAAGTTGAGTCCCAAAGACTAGGTTAGTGGGCGGTACAGACTCCAGTACTGTGTCCTGGTAGCGTACAGAAAAAAGAAAAAAGAAAAAAAGAAAAGGCTTCATTTGATGATAACAACCATCTCACAAGGGGCCTCATTCAAGCAAAATTTGGTACAACCTTCTAATTTTCATGTTCTTGAGTCCATGATTGTGATCATGGATAAAATTCAGGCCAATATGTATTTCCATCCTCCCATTCACAATGAATAACAGTGATTGCAATGGGCCCTACAAAGTGGAGTTGAACTCCTAGTTGCCCTTTGATCATTCTCCTTGTTATTCCTTGGTTGAAACCGACTGACCCATGAACACTCTTAGACTTAGATGCATATCCTGGCCCTGTTCAGCTCTTAGACTTAGATGCATATCCTGACCCTGTTCAGCTCTCTCTCTCTCTCTCTCTCTCTCTCTCTCTCTCTCTCTATACTTCCCATTTCCCAATCTCCTTTATCTTCTGTCTCTAGTAACTACAAACAGAACAAATGGAATAACAAGACGAGAGCGAGAGCAAGAGCAAGAGCAAGTGCACCAAGTCAATCCTTTACGTACACCATCCTCCCTTACTCTCCCCAATACCAATGCCACCTCTTTGGGCCATGGACACCCCACAACCCCACGACATGATAGAGAGAGTTGCAGACAAGGAAGAAGCAGAAGAAGAGAGAGAAGATGATCCACCATCACCAAACCATCATAGCCTCAACATCAACACCATCACATCTCTCCCATCTTCTTCCTCATCTTCTCCTTCCAATGACTTCTCCTTCACTCTCTCTCTACACCCATCATCCACAACAAGGTCACCAGACAAATTCAAGCCCTCTTCCTCTCTCGCAGTTGACGTGTCTCCCGCCGACAATGTGTCTCCGGCCGACGACATATTCTTCCATGGCCATCTCCTCCCTCTCCACCTTATCTCCTCAAGCAACCGCAATTCGTTGGACAATCTCAACCGCCCAGTTCGCGATCTCATTGGAGAACATAAGGTCAATAAAAACTACTCAAATGGTTGCACCAGCAACAAAGGCGGCAACAGCAACACTGCTAGTGGTGCAAAGGATGGAAACAGGCCAAAGTCTTTCATGATCAGGCTTGCAAAGTGGCGAAAAGCATTCGAAAGTAGCGAAAGGGACGAGGACGTGATGAAGAGGAAGAAGAAGGTGAGATGGGATGTGGGTGGGGTGTTGAAGAGGTACATGAGGCTGATTCAACCCTTGTTCTCTAGAGCAGGGGAGAAGGAGAGGCGCGTTATCGGCCAGCCCCCGAATTGTCACTCAGGCCATTTGAGTTCTAAGTTGAAGGAGAGTGGAGGAAGAAGAAGGGGAGGTTTGTCGGCGCCGGCGTCCATGTGGACATCACCAACAAACAGCGGGCTTCTGGTGGCAACCTCAGCAATCACTTCTAGTGATAGCTCCATGGAAGAGCTGCAAAATGCAATTCAAGCTGCCATTGCTCATTGCAAGAACTCCATTGCAGTCAAAGAAGAAAAGTGCAAATGCTAAGATGAGAAAAAAAAAAAAAAAAAACTGATTACTCTCTCCCCCACATGAGTTTGTACAAGGTTTGAGTCCAGGTTTCGCTCTACCATAAGTTTGTACAAGGTTTGAGTCCTGTTGGGTCTACGCAGTATATAAACATGACCCAGTTACTAAACAGTACAGTACTAGACCCTTTCTCTCTCTCTCTCTTCCTTTTTTTCTTCAATTACTTGAATACTATCAATGTAATATGAGAAATGATCAATGCTGCCTTTATGTTGGTGCTAACTGTAATAGGACCTAATTTATGATGTGTAGGTCTCCCACTTTTATTACATGTGTTTTATGCATATACACAAGCTCTTGGTGGTCAACATACCATTAATACTAATGCTGGTATTCAGTTGGATCCATACATACTAAACATGTCCATCAAAGGATTTCATCTTTGCCACCACAGCTCGGGCTTAGCGTGACTGGGAACACTATGGTTACTACAAAACTGGTAGTGATCATGACAGTGGAGGTAATATTTTTAAGGAGGGTGAGGAGGTGGAGAACTGAGGGTTGCTCAATTGGTTGGCAACTGCTTCTCACCCGGATGAGTAGGGATCGACTCTGGTCCCCAAACACTCTTTGCTCGTGCGAGTTTGTTGGGGCGGGTCCTAACTCATAAGCATGAAAATAGTTTTGCTTGTGAGCCCACTTATAATCAATGTAAAACAAACTCACTCACTACCCCACTCTTCGGTGAATCAGCATTTGCTAAAGTTTGACACTCATTTGAGCTTCCATAGGCCCTTAGATCATGAGGATTTAAGATGCATCATCAAAGTTATCAAATGACTAGGATTGGACAGCTTTAAGGCCTTCAGAAGTGTACCTTTCATTCTTTGGATAGGCCTAGGTCATAGGTAGATGCCTTATTCTCACATGACTGACATACTTCTAGGCAGCCCTAGGTCTAGAAATACCATGCAAGTGGACATCAAATGGGGGAGATGTTTACCTTTATATGCAATCCACCTAATTAGGCCCACTTAGATGTAAGTTTACCGCATTGAAAAATGTATTCTCATGGACAAGGAGGAACTAAAACATAGTCCCACTATATTATTCTAGTTCTTGATTTAATAGTCTTAAAGTTTAATGGCATCTTAACTGTAGATTTTCTTGAGATTCAATCAAATAGTGAGAGAAGGTTCAGTCAATGTAAGATTAGGCCTAGTGTCAGATAATGGGTTGAAAAGACTATCTATCGAGCTACACTGGTTAAAGGTGGGCACAAGTGAGCCTCACAATGTTGGATTGCACTTGGATTGCCGATTGCTCGTAGGAAAACATTCACCATCTTATGGTCCCCAACTACGACTCGATGATGGTGAACAATGTAACTAATGTCAGTTTTCATGTTTGAAATGAAGCAAGACTAATGAATTATTGCTAAATATACATATATATGGGAGGTGCTCCTATGAGAGCATCACTTACTTTACTATGAGATATAAGATTGGGGTCCTCACATCCATATCCAATGTCAACAACTTAAATGTGAAGGCTTCACCTTTATTTCTCATATTAAGGTGAGAGTGTCTCTCACAAGAACACCTCCATATATATATATATATATTGTCAACCAGATTTTCATGGAAAAATGCCACTTCCTATAATGGCCACCAGGAAGCATGAAAATCATGGAAAGTAGGAGAACTAGGATGTAATGGATCTATTTACTTATGATGAAATGATCCTAACTCTGAGTTTTTGCCCCCAAGTAATCCATCTAAATTAGAGTCAAACTAACATCATGAGGGCAAGTCTCTATGTAGTGATTGGATTTTTATTTTTAACATTGTGAAGTGAAAAAGGCCATTGGGAAAAGGGGCACCAAATATACCTTTTATTTTGTAAATGATGTAGTTTCACACCTACGCTTTGCAACTTGCAAGTGCCCCACTTTGATGCAGAACTTTAACAAAGAGACTGAAAATATATTGTGGTCGTGGCCTTTGTGAGCTTGTAGGTAATGGTAGGGCCATAGGCAGAGATGATATAGCCAAACTCCAAATGGGTTCCTTGATTTGATAGCTATGGAATTTCCTAGTGTCAAGTACACTGCACTCATCAGCAGTTTGGTGGTGCCTTGCGCTGTACTTGATCTTCTTTTTGCATCTTCCTTCACCACCACCAGAGTCATGAGTGGATATGATAAGATAATCAAACACAAGGACAAATAATTTGTTGATATGAGCTTCTGGGTACTAGGCTAGTCGCTTGTGGGGTATCCTAGTCCTAACACGCACAAAAGTCCTTGTCGGTGCATACCTTGATATCATAATACAGTGGATTAAAAAAATAGGGGGCCAATTTTGGCACCCCTTTTTTTAGTAAGTGCACCACATGGATGTCAGGTGTCATTGACCAACAACATGTTGATGTGAATTGATATGAGACAAGGATGTGTCTCATATCAATGAGATTGACGCACGCAGAGGTAGACAAGTGGAGATGAAAGGGCCTTTAATGAGATGCGCACGATAACCTCAACAAGTGGAGAAAAAAAAATCTTCAATGACGCACGCACCCAGAGGTAGACAAGGACGTGTTACATGTGTAGTTCTGTTGGGTTTTTAAACAAACCCTTTCACCTTGTATGATGAGATGAAAGGGCCTTCTGTTGGGATTTAAGAAAAAAAAATTTCCGACGAATGGGATTGTGTGCGCTTTAAAATAAAAATCTTTTTACTTGGCACGCAAGGCTTGAGGCTGGGAACGTGTTAGCGTGTTAGTGTGTTGCACGAAAACCGTTAATCAGAGTAATGTATACCGGTGCAAATAAACAGTCCGTATTTTGCAATTTTTTATTTCGGTGGGGTCCACAATCAAGATCGGAACCGTTCATTATTTAGACAAGGTCAGACACGGCTACCTCACCAAATCTCAGCCGTTGATTCATCTTATATCTTGAGATATGTGCCAAAACATGATTATTAATAACAGTACATGCATATAGGGTGCCAAAACAGTCCCTTTTTCCAATTTTTGGTTTTTGTGGGGTTCACAATCAAGATCGGAACCGTTCATTATTTAGGGAAGGTCAGACATGGCAAGGCGATCAAATTTCAGCCGTTGATTTATCTTATATCTCGAGATATGTGCCAGAACGTCATTAATTTTTAAAGAAAATATATACCGGTGCCAAATCTGTCCAAACATGGAGTTCTAAAACATTTTAGGTTCCCTTTTTTTTTTTTCCTCTTGATAAATAAGTTCCAGGGTTCAAGTTAGAAAGTTTGGCATTGGTTAAAATCATGATCAGTATAGTGATGATTGGGTTGCTGTATGATGCAGTGCATCTGTGGTTAGGTTTTGCCAAAAACGTCTATTGTAGATTGGCTAAGTAAGTTGTGTTGAGAGTTGGGTCTGGATTGCCTGTGCCACTGAAATCGTAGAGTCCATTGATGAATGTTTAAAGGGAAAGACCACTATAAAAAATAATTCTTGAAGTTCAAAGTAATTTGAAGTTTAAAGTATTATTTGTCGTTAGATTGATTGAAAGTCAAGATGCAATGTAGTTAATTTGGTGTTTTCTTATTGCAGGATTGAGCGTAATTAAGTTTGGGCTTTTAATCTAAAAAAATTCGCAAAAATATCAAAAAAATCCAGAATATTAGAAAATGCTGGAAAACAATATTTTTTCCATTAGTAACAACAACAAATCTTCCACTATTAATACAAATTATGATTCATCTAATACAATGGTTTCAGAAGGAAATACAGAACGAGTACACTGAATGTATGATGCAAGTTGTTCTGTATATGGTGTAACTATACTGATCATGATTTTAACCAATGCCAAACTTTATAACTTGAACCTTGGAACTTATTTATCAAGAGAAAAAAAAAAAAAAAACGGAACCTAAAATGTTTTAGAACTCCATGTTTGGACAGATTTGGCACCGGTATGCATTTTCTTTAAAAATTAATGACGTTCTGGTACATATATCAAGATATAAGATAAATCAACGGCTGAAATTTGATCACCTTGCAGTGTCTGACCTTCCCTAAATAATGAACGGTTCCGATCTTGATTGTGAACCCCACAGAAACCAAAAAATTGGAAAAAATGGACTGTTTTGGCACCCGGTATGCATGTACTGTTATTAGTAATCACGTTTTGGCACATATCTCGAGATATAAGATGAATCAACGGCTGAGATTTGGTGAGGTAGCCGTGTCTGACCTTGTCTAAATAATGAACGTTTCCGATTTTGATTGTGGACCCCACCGAAATAAAAAATTGCAAAATACGGACTGTTTATTTGCACCGGTATACATTACTGTGATTAACGGTGAACAAGAATGGCTTTTGGCACACATCTTTTTGTATAAGATAAATTAACGGCTGATATTTGGTGAGGTGGCCGTTTTGGGGTTTTTAAAAGTGACTAACGGTTTAGATCTTAATTAGGGAATCTAAAAGGTACATTCCCAGAGCAAAAACGTATTAGGCCATATTACCGTTAGTGTTATTATCGTGATTGTTTGTTACTGTCATTTTTTTTTTTAATATCTGATGATCTAGGATGAATCAACGGATGAAATTTTAGGACGTAGCAGTTATGGATCTTATTAACAAAATCATCGGTTAAGATCTTGATTTGTTTCCATCATCATATATGGTCTATCCGTCCCTCCATCACCATCGATTTTGACGCACCAGGCACGCAACAGTCCACGAGGCTAGCATGATGCACGCAACAGTGCACGATACCCAACGATTTTGATGCATCACCTCAAATCATATCAACGTCCGTACAATGGGTTGGTCAATGGAGTGGTGCACATACTAAAAAGAGGGGTGCGGATATCAACGCCCAAAAAAATATCACATTAGATGTACAGTGGATCGAAAAAATGATTTTAATTGATCTTGTATCAGATCAGTCATTTTATCAGAAAAGATAATTTTTTTCGCACCTTCTACTAACGTCCCTATTGACCTTTTTATAACGTTAAGGGACCCTAGGGAGATTTTAAACTTTTTAAGACTAAAGGATGATTCAGGCACGTGTTTGGAGAATATATGAATGAAATGAAATGCACATCTTTTAGAAGGATGTGCAAGGTTACAAACATAATAGAATATAAAAGGAGTAGCAATGAAATGATGAAAATTGAGGACAACAGAAAACAATATTATTTGAGATGACTTTAACACATTACTCAAATCAGTAATGGCACCCATGAGATAAATCGAAGGGCCATCGGTTGAAGGTAAGATGACATTTGGAGACACATATTTTCTTAATCAGTTTGGTAACTCTACAAATTGAGTCAAGTGAAGTACACTTGATTTTGAATATAGAATAAAATATAAGTGTATTATGATGGTATTTGGTTTTTAGTTGTTTGTTATATGTAATCTTTTTGACTTTTTGTATGGAAAAGTGAAGGTTTTTGTTTTTTTTTTTTTTTTGTATTCTAGTTGATAAAGGTAATTGTTTTTTAACTTTTTGTATGAAAAAGATGGAAGGAGTTCAGAATAAATTACATTTGATGTGATATCTTGTCTAAAAAATGGAGGCTTTATTTGACTTTTATTGTATTAATAAAGAGCGAACGACTCAATTTATAGGAGGGTGCTGCACTGAAGCTCACTGCAGCAACAGTGTAATGTAGTTTTGCCCCTTGCTACATTGTAGTTATGCTCCTGTTAGTTATACTCTCTCACACTCTTCCATGTTATATATGCTTTTGGTTGGTTCACATGATGTCATGTCCTTCTTCTTTGTTTCTCTAGATTGCAACCTAGCACCTATTAGGTTTACTGTTCTAAACACTAAAATCAATTTCTGTGGACCACAGGATGGAGTAGGGGATTTTACACATGATGGGGGGCTCCATTCATTTTAATTTAAAAGAAAATGAGGAGTGAAGGAAGTTGATCATGTGTTGAAGATGTAGTAAAACAAACTCTACTAGTCATCTCATTGATTGGAAATATTTTATTTACTGCTTATTACAATGGGTGTTAAGGCCTAAGGGTATTTCAAGGCTTGAATTTTTGAAAGATAGGCTACACTCATGCCTTCAAGGGTGGCGCTGCACTGAAGTTCAATATAACGACGCTGCATTGTAGTTATGCCCTAACAAAAGTCATATGAGTAGATGGATTTCGCAAGGCTATGTATAGCATGGATTTATCCTTTATTAATTAGAGGACGTCATTATTTAACCAGCAATACATTTTAAGATGAAAGAATTTTGAGAATTTTACCTACAAAATGATCCTAAATGGCCACTAACCAGAAGAGGTACCAATAGTATATATGGCACGGAAGTGGTCCCAGATGACCACTTCTGTTTTTTTATTAATGATTGAAACGTGCGACGACGCCGTTGCACATTCAACCTATAAAACTCCCCCGAAACCCCACTTCCCCATTTTTCCCTTCTGCCTTAATCGCTTTCTCCTTTCCCTTGGTGGTTTCGTTTCCTCCTTCCTCAAAAGACAGTTAAGGTGGTCCCAAAGGTCATCTTCCAACCTATTGGATTGCAGGATCAAGCGTTCCAGAGGTTTAAACTCCACTTTCCCACTTCCCCTTTCTTCCTCTGTCGCTTTCTCCTTTTCCCCTGGCGGATTCTTCTCCACCTTCCTCAAAAGGTAGTCAAGGTGGTCCCAAAGGTTGTTTTCCAACCTTTTGGATTGTAGCATCAAGGTTTCCAGCTGTTTATCAGGCGATTGTAAAGTATATATTTTGCTCTATATTAAGAGCCTTTGGTTTGGGTGATTAATTTGCTATTTCTGCTCCCGTAGTAGCTCTTTGAGCGGCGGCCCTATTGCTCCTTGTTCTTCACTTTTGTCTTGTGCAGTTTTGTAGTTGAAAGGCCCTGCTTTGCTTTTCTCGTTACTGTTGGTGTTCTTTTAGTTCCACTGCTAGGGGTTTTTCTGGATGACATGTGTTGTGGAGTTCTGTCTTAAAAATGTTAGTTGGTTGTGTAGCTACTCTCGTTCTCTGTTCCTTTTAGTTTGGGGTGTTTTGTTTTGCAGCGCTCTCTTTCTAGTTAAAGTATTGGGAGTAGTTTAACTTCTCTTTTTTTTGCCATTGTTAGGCTTGCTTTTTTATATCCAAAGCCATTGTTCCTATGGCCTTCTTCCCTTCATATGTTATGGAAATTTATGGCAAGATACAAGCTTGTAATTCCTCTGGATCTTGTAGTGCATCCGCACATCAAAATAATATAAACATCAAAATTTTCCGATTGCAATGGTTTTTGACGACGTCATTGCTTCACAGAAGCTAGTGTAAAAAAATGTGTGTGACTGTACAACAACGTTGTTGCTTAACAGAAGCTAGTGGAAGAAAATGTGTATGACTATACAACGACGTCGTTGCTTCACAGAATCTAGTGCAAAAAAATATTTATTATTATACAACGACGTCGCAGCTTAACAGAAGCTAGTAGAAGAAAATGTGTGTCACTATACAACTTTAAAACAACCAAAGTTGTTACCTTGATGATTTAGCCACCCAACAATAATTTTAAAACAAGATAATGTCATGAAAAAACTGTATATCAAAAGCCCTAATGAACTTTTCTAAAAAAAGTAAACACGAAACTCAGAATCTATGGTAGCTAATGCATAAAAGAACCCTAAAACAGTGCTATGCCTACCTCTTAATGGAGATCAACAACCTCCACATGGCATATACAAGTTGGGGAGAGTT
Source organism: Umbellularia californica (assembly GCA_028538565.1). Lineage (NCBI taxonomy): Eukaryota > Viridiplantae > Streptophyta > Magnoliopsida > Laurales > Lauraceae > Umbellularia > Umbellularia californica. Next base: position 78,692,575 of record JAPQWN010000006.1, on the reverse strand, counting down.
CTGGTTCATTTAGTATTCAATCGCAGATGAAAAAGGAAGAAGAAAAGGCAGTTGTGACGGGGCACATATATATATAGAACATTAGCGACGACGTCGATTTTAACTATCGATATTAAGTGACGACGTCGTTGCTTGTTGAAAAAAGACAAAAATAAAAAATAAAAAAAATCTGGCGGTAATACCACTTCCGTGCCATATATACTATTGGTACCTCTTCTGGTTAGTGGCCATTGACGGTCCTTTTTTAGGTAAAATTCTCAAGAATTTTTCATTCTTATATTTTTTTTTTTTGGGTTGACAGGAGTACGGGGAGAGAGGCTGGCACACATGAGGAGAGAAAATCCACATGCGTAGATGTGAGTATTCACACATGCAGGAAGAGAGAAACTTGCGCATGCGAGGAGTCGAGGTGGGGGTGCTCATAGGTCGGTCCAGCCTGGTCCCAACCCACTTTGGGTCAGATTTGGGCCCTAATTTCTAATATTCAAACTAGGCTTGGATTTTATTTTAGGCTTGTTTAAAATTTGGGCCGGGATTGGGTTAAGTGTTCGAAAGCCCAAAGCCTGGCCTAGCTAGAGCAAATACTTCTTGCCTTAAACGTTAAAAAGTAACCATGTTTGAAGTGACTAAAGACGGGTTGGGCCTAGTCATGCTTCAAATTCATGATCATCTGCGTGAGAGACAAGGTTGCCAACCAGCTGGGCAGCCCCTAATTCCTACTTTTTTGTACTTACAAACAATAAGAGAGACAGAGAGTGACCTTACTTTCTAGAACTTGTTATATAAGTATGGTCTTAGCTACAATTATTATCATTATTGTTGTTGCTGCTGCGGTCATCGTCGTCAATTGAAGTAAAAATCTTTTATATGTAACTTCAAATTGAGGTGTTAAGGCTTTGGTGGTGTGATGATGATGATGAGGACCAACTCCATACTTCTTGTCTATCTTTTGTTATGTAAATAGCTCAAACTCTAGAAGGCCTGCAATTAGTGCACCTAAGTGGTGGGTCTAGACTCTAGACCGAAAACTAGCAGACCACACCTTCAAGGAAACATTAAAAGGTGGAGGTTTAGAGCCATGTGAATGCTAAATCAACCTTCTACAAAAATATCAATAGATTGAGCTTTTTTTTTTTTTTTTTTTTTCAAGTAGTTCTTCTCATTAGAAGGTGCTAAAAGTGAAAGATTAAATGTGAAGATCAACAAAAGGCTATCAAATAATCTCCCTTCTAATGAGAAATAATTATCCAATATTCGCCAACTAAATATGATGTCTTATCTACAATACCAAATTATTTTTTTCATTCTTTACTTGTTAATGATCGTTGGGTAAATCACCCTTTACTATGGATCCAGTGAATTCAAAATAAAGGGAAGGAGACAGAGATGGGTTGCCCAACTCAGATTGATTTCAATGAAAGCTACCTCTGTTCTTCTTCTGATGTTCCTTGTTCTCTTTGGAAACCTTAACAAAACATCACTTCTGGTATGTTTGTGTGTTGGAGAAGGTGGAATTGGATCTATGAAAATCCTAAAGTTTAATTGTATCAATTGAAGCCGGGCAAATTTTCGTGGGGTTTTATTTTGCAATGATCTCATTTTATTTTAGAAAATTAGAAATTAAACATATCATCTTCTATAGTTTAAATTTCTATTATTTGGTGCGGTGGAACGATAAACCTACGGCGAAAATGCATATCTACCTCTTAAGCAAAGACTAAAGAGAGTAGTTTTTAAAAATCCACTTCCACCTTAAAAGAACTCTACGAATGATAATGGAAAATTACATTCTCTTTCAAATTATATATGTTTACTCTTAAAATGCTCCACACAAACACACCCTAAAGTTTACCTGTTAGTTTCTTGAGGATGGGCTTCGATCTAACTGTTGGATTTATGATCAACATATAATAATGGGATTGACAATAATTACGATAGATTTGAACAATATAAACCGGATTTAAACGCACATTTGGTCCCATGATCTTGCATGCTCTCTCAGTTCCTAGAGATTAACAACTTCCTTTGAATAGGGAATTATAACACTCCCTCTCCTTTTCTAATTCGTGATCTTTGATGGGTTATCATTTCCTTATTAAGTTCACAATAAGTCATCAAAATCGAAAGTAGCTTTCCCAAAGAATTGCAGAAAAAATTAGCTTATTTTTACGTTTTCTTGTAAATAGCGGCCACATCAAATATAGATTTTACTGTTAATGTGAAAAAGCATTTCTAAAATCCTCACTTTTTTATACGGAAAATCGGCCGCACAAACATGTCCTTCAAGTGGAATGAATGAAGAATCCGTGTTCTGAAAACATTGGGGGTACTCATTTGGATCTGAAATTTACTTTCTCCTACTTTTGTATGAGAATTGAACTTTGACCACTTGAGAGTTAAGACCATAGTCTCATTTATGTTGCTAAGTGAGTCATGGGCTAAAGTATAATTCTCTATCTTTTCAAGACATCCCTTCAAAAGCTCAGGTCCAATCAATTTGATTAATTGCCGATTTGGATATAGAGATATGCATAAATGTTTCTCCTTATCCAAATGAAATTGGATCCTTTGAGGTAAAACACACAGATCGACTGCCTTATGTGCAGCTCAAGAACTGAATTAGAGAGGGTTGTTTTTATTACAAACCGCTCAAAATAGCCCACACCACCTCTTTTATCACCGAGTCAAATCTTACTTCAGTTTTAGTAGGGCTCATTATCAGTGATCATGTCTAAACACAAGAACATTATGCAATCTGGTTAAATTAAAAGTGTAGTCAAATGGTTGGACATTGCAAACCACACGATTCAACGACTAAATGGCTCTAATGCCTTAAAACGGCCACTTTTTCTTCATATTGGCTCAATGAGCAAACATGAAAGAGACACCAAAACGACATGTGAGTGATGTCAGTTGGTTAGAGACATGAGTAGTGTGTAGAAATACGTGAGTTTAAATTCCTTATTTAGCGAAAAAACAGAATGTAACTCTTACTAATTACGAGGCGTGGAGAATGGGTTAATTGAAGATAAGAGGTCCCCAAAGGGGCTGAAATAGATACCTTCCATGAAATTCCATGAGACACCTCTTTTTAAAATGATTCTGGATATATATTGTAGTATACATAATATATTTATATTATATATATATAGGATAAAAAATTATATGTATTTTTTATTATAATGTACCTCATTTCTCTTCCCTTCACTGGACACAAGTTGGACCCAAAATGCAGACCCACCATGGGTTTGGATATGGGTCCTAAGTAACACCCCACTTTGGACTTAGAGCTAGATCTGGACCTGGAATCAAACCCAGACCTCGGCCTGGAACCGGAATTAATCTTTTCTTTTCCTTTCTTTCTTTTTTCATATTTCTGCCTGGATACCATATTACTTTCCTAATGCCCTAAAATCCATGGGTCCAAATCCATATATATTTGAAAAATATTTGGATTCATTATCTTGGACTTGCAATGCCTCCGGCCTGTGTCCAAAGTAGGTTGGGCAAACCATGTTGATTCCCATTGACATCCTTAGGCCCATCTTATGGCTGTGTTCATGTGATGATTTGGCCCATCATCACAATCTGCCACTTATTTAATGTCTCCATTGAATTGAGTTGGTTGCAGTGCTAACCCACTGCCAACTGGGTAAAGCCTTTATAATAAGAGGTTCAGAGAAGTGAAAAGCATTTGTCTGACATGAGCATCAACTTAAATGGGGCCCACTAGAAAAAAGATGCAGTCTATTGTCCTCTTGTGTGGAACTCTTGGTTGTATGACATGTGATATAATCTCATGAACACCAGAATCATCAACAACTTCACTGATGCATTTGCCACTGATAGACCTGCAAAGTCATGACTGGCAATAGCTCTGATTCCCTCATTGACCAATATTGACCATAGACCATCTGCTTTTGAACCACCTATTATAATCCTCAAATGTGGACATCAATCCAACTTTTTCATGATGGCTCACTTTGAGGATATACCAAACAAAAGCCACCATAAGATTTGAAATGCCAAAACCACACTTGCAAATCTTGAATCACATCAGAAAATATTTGTACAATGATAACCCCACACACCAATTTCTAAAGGGTTAAAACTCAAAGAAAAAAAAAACAAACTATGGCAATCCAAGTTAAAAGTGTTAAAAGACCCCATAAACCTCATAAACACATCCACGACCTTTATCTAAAATCATCCAAACCCCAATGTCAACCATAGAGGGCAAAAAGAAGAAAAAAAAAAAAAAAACCAATGTCTTTACACCTTCTCCTCTCATCCATCAATCTCAATTTCTTCCACCCCAGGCCTTTTGCTGCCTTGAACCTCTAACTCCTGCAAACACACATGCAACCATTATTTAAAAAAAAAAAAAAAAAATCAAGGCTTTCTAAGCAGCTGGGCCAGTGGCACTTAAGGTTTAGATTTTTTTCTTCTTTTCTAGAGCTAGAGTATCCCTCGGTATTAACCCGATAGGACTAATCCCCCAGCACACATGCACAAGGTAAATATAGGGGTGTTGAAATTGGAAGCAAATCTACACCTTATGCCAATGACCAACATCAAAGCAGGTTTGCTAAAGGATCAGTTTAAACTAGAAATAGTTATTTATTTTGGGTGTTTATTTTGGATAGAAATGACTAGAAAATGAGAAAGAATCGACAATAAAAGGCCAAACGTGTAGTAATTTATACTGATTGAAGACTAAAATACTAGTCCTTATACTCATAACAATAATGCTTGTGATCAAGTGGAAGATACGAGGGCTGTGGAATCTAGAAATCAAATATCAACTACACAACACTCTAATATGAGGACATGAAAGATACACTAAAATTATAAATTTTGAGTGATAACAGTTTTATAACCTTAAATTATATAGTTAACTAAAAATCTAATGAATAAAATGTAAATTTATATTTAGAGACTATTTCGTGTTCTTAAATCAGATAGCTAACAACGTATTTAACTCACATTTAACAAACTCTTCATTAGTTTACCAGACTGGATGGATTTATGGTGAATGTAAATCAGATTAAGAGTCATTTAATCCGAAGAGCAAACTTAAATCATAAACGGATTCTCACCTGCATCGCCTTGTTTACTTGAAATGCCAGGCCGGAAACAGCCAAGGGTGGCCTCCCCACCACCACCCCCCTATCCAAGGACCCATCACCTTTGTCCTGCTTCTTAGAAGCAATGTGATGGGTCTTCTTCAGCCCCAGGAACTCCTTCCACCTGGTAGGACCCTTGGGCGGCCGCGCAGACACCTCTTCCTCCCAGTCATCGCCATGGAGGAGCTCGTCGCGCAGCGTGGTCTTGGTGCAGCTCTCCTTGGCCGGCAGCAGCCTCCCCTTGAAGAAGATCTCATCTGCTGCTATCATGCTGTAGTTGGTCACCGAGAATTCAAAGTCCGACGAGCTTGGGGTCGTCGATGTGGTCCTTTCATGCTTGATCATGTGGTCTGGATCGACGAAATCATTGGAGAAGGAGATCCTTGGGCTCATTGAAGCACACAGGCTCTGGTGGTCTGTGTTGAACATGTCTAAGCATGCCATGACATGAACCCAACCAACAAATTGGAAAAACTCTCTCTCTCTCTCTCTCTCTCTCTCTTGCAAGTGTAGTGCTTGTATTTATATGTAGGTGGGATGGTATGTATGTGTTAAGTATGCATATATGTATGTGTCTTTGTCTTTAATGCTGGGCAACTTTTACATTTATATATCATGTTTCATTTAAAAAGACTTGTGCATGGTTTTGTTTTTGACGTATGCCACTTATAAATTTTAAAAGAAATTGAGTTTGCATGAATTGGAAGAAAAAGGCTTCCAAGACTTGTAAGTTTATTTGGTCCTATAATTATTTATGCATTGTGGCATGTTTTTTGTGGGTTCATGAAGTTTTGAACATGGTTGCATGTATGCAATTTTTGGACATGTTTGTGTGAAGTATGCACGTGTCTTTACGTGTCTACGAAAGTCCTTAAAAGAGACGGTGCAAAATTTTCAATTCATGTCTTCTATAATATGGGATACCTAACCCCAAGGGGTAGCTCAGTTGACCTAGGACCACGATTTGTACTCGAAAGTTGTAGGTTTGAAACTACACTATCACACTGGGGCTACATGGGAGTTTACCCAGCTTCTCTCTCGGCACGGAGGGATTAGTCTAACCCAAAGGGTTGGGAACCCTATGATAGCATATATATATATATATATATATGAGATACCTTCTAAATTAATGGTGGATTCTTATACAGGAGAATTAATTCCAAAAAACACTGTGTTTGTATGGGCATGTGAGTATTTACCTCGGTGAAAAAAAAGGTATATATATCTTTCATCCTCTATGGTGGCGATGGTGATGAAGATGATGATATAGGAATGTTTGGGGATGATGATTTTGATGAGATGCATGCATCCATGCCATGGTGAATGGCTGATGATGATGAAGATGAGCATGGCTAGGGCATAATGGAACATGTGGGTTGGGTAGAAAGAAGACACTCATTTCTCTTTCTAAAAAGGTGGCATGGAAAGCAATGGGAGTAATAAAACTTTCAAACAAGGCCCAATATCTATAATTTAAGTAAAAATGGCAGAAGGGTATCCCTAGATCTCTTTGACCATTGATGGACTTATCTACAATTAGCACTCATGAGCTGGCAATACCGACGGATGATCGGTGGGACCACATGCATGATAGGGCCCTTCTTTAAATATCATAAAAGCCATATCATAAAAGCCCTTTCAACCAGCATCTAATGCTAAATAGTTTGTCCTTTTGTCCTTGAGGGACACATTCAAATTATGTCCTTCAACTAGAGTAGGGACATCCCTAGAAACATCAGGACTGTCTGATCGGTGGGGCACTTTAGAATGGTGAGATGATCCTGATCATGTGATTGAGGACTAGAAAATTAGTTGGATGGGTGGTAAGTTGATGGGAGATGAATGGTCCAGATCAAGGACATTGTAGTTTGTTTTGTGTGGGTCAAGGACACAAAAGGGTAGTTGCCTTCTGTGTTTTTGGGAGGAGCACGTGATCACATGAAACAAATGGCTTTTGCTTGGCCTCCTACTAGGAGGTAGTTGGTGAGTGTGTTAATTGTATCACAAAAAATGAAATTGCCATAACTCCTTGTGGCCAATTTATTTTTTCATTTTTAAAACAGAAAAAAGGAAACCCACCATGTGGGGTCCACCTAGATCCACTCGGGTCCACATGTTTTGTGCGGCATAAAACCATGGATCATGGGGTCAAGATTTTCTGATAGACTAATTGAAGTTTTTTCTAGAGCCAAATAATATCTAGATCTTTCAATCATCTACCTCCCCCACCAAAGAGTTTGCAAGTAAATACATATAAAACATATGCACAAGAGCACCGCTCGTGTGTGTGTGTGTGTATATATATATATATTATAGGAGTTCACCTTCAATGTAAGTGAATATACTTAATGGCAAACTCGAAAAAATTTCCCACAGTGATGCTTTTACAATGTTATTTATCATTTACTTATTTATTTTCTTGAAGGGGTAATTTGTAAAGAATAGAAGAATTTAAAAAAATACTAAGGAGTACACATTCAATAAAAAGGGTACGGAGGTAGTATCTTAGAGAGTAGATCATACAAACATCTTCATGACAAAGGATTACACAGAGGTACATTTGAAATCATGCATTATATGAAATATTAGAAGCTCATCCTAGAAAGATGCACCCAAAAAATATTAGAAAGCTTGAGCTGGTTCTTATGAAAATAAATCATTGGGCACTGTGGTGGAATCCTTATAATTAGGGGGATCAAATGCCTAGTCTCTAGAGAAAGCAAGGGCTACAATATTATTATACACTTTACAATATTTTTCTACCCATGCTAGGTTGGTAATACAACTTGACTATTGGTGGGAAATATTAAGAGGGAGTGATGAGTGGGTGGACTTTTACTTCAACCCAGAAGGCAAGGTTGTCACTCACATGCACTCACCCCTTTTGGCTTTGGTGGAATTCAAACAGGCAAATGGGGGGCTTACACGTAGTTGAATGGTGTAAATGTAGATAGAGCTTTGGAGGACCAGTCAAAGGGACTGGATCTATTTGGAGGGAGAGAGGGTGCAGTCACTGGTCTGGTCTGCTATCCTGTTAGCAGGGCTTTGGACTGTGGATTAAATTAAAGAGGGCAATTGAATATGATCATGAGAGCTTTGGTCTTGTGTGGGGGAGTCATGTGGCTCTTTCCCCAAAATCAGATCAAGGGTGAAAAACTATTTTTCTTATATGGTTCCAGATCCTCTACAGGTACTTATCCAAATATGACACCCCATGAGATTGTGGGTCTACTGTTCCTACTAAAGAGAGCTTTGTTTTTAGCTAACCTCAAAATATACAGTGCATAGGAGGTTGAAATGATGGCTACCATTGTCTCTTCTTTTCCCCTTAAGTAATCAGACAGTTTTCAATATTCATTTGCCTGATTTTATGTGGGGTTGGTTGTTCTAATATTCATGGCTTTGTTATCTAAGCTAATTATGATCATAGGATGTTGATAACCATCTGTCGTTCATAGCAAAGTATTTTGTTAATAAGGCATCTGAATTGCAAGCAGTTAGTTTCTCGTAAGTACCACAACAATGGCAGAATCATGAGTTTTGCCCTATGTAAAAATCTAAAGCACTAAACCCATGTATATTAACAGTAGTTCATATCTAACTTCAATTAGAGCTAGACCCCACCTTAAGATCGAACACCTATAAAACATGAAAATTCACTTTGTTTTATTTTAAGCATGTGTGGATCACACACTCCTAAATTTCACACGTATTTTGGATTTACACCCATCTAAATGGATTATATTCTAGACCATCGACTGGACACCCATCCAAATGTTGTTTATATGATTAAATTTGTGAGGCCCAAATGTGCACTCTACCATCCTCTGAACACGGGATACATGTGTGTCAATTGTGTGCGTGTTCAAACCAGGACCCTGCTACACTTGGTGCTAACCATCATGATGCAGACGATCAGAACTTTATGACAGAATTGATTGATTGATTGATGGTCCACGGGACTTGGGTTTTGTCCATTTATATGGTTCCACTATTTTGATTGAATCATATGTACTGCTGTAGGACTTGGGCATTGGAACCTGTGAGGTACTCTCCCTTCCTCTCTCTGTTTGGTCTTTACACCGAGAAGTGCCCACGGTAGTCCATTCTATCAAAACATGAACCATTTGTGAATTTGCATGCGCCCCCTCCCTCTACATTTTGGTCGTTCAAAACAAGAATTAAATGTGAATTGCACATGCCTTGAAGGGATCAGTTCTTGTTTGCTAAAGCTTTTAGGAATTCTAAGCCATGCCTCAGTCTAAAATTAAAAAAAGCTGAAAATCCATGAATGGCCATCAAGTCTTTCTTCAAGTGAATTGCACATGTTTTGAACGGATCAATACTTGTTTGCTAGAACTTCTACAAATTCTAAGCCAAGTCTCTGTCTAAAATTGAATAAAGTTGAAGATCCATTAATGGCCATCAAGTATTCCTTCGAGTGAATTGTGCATGCCTTGAAGGGATCAATACTTGGTTGCTAAAACTTCTAGGAATTCTAAGCCATGTCTCTATCTAAAATTGAAGAAAGCTGAAGATCCATGAATGGCCATCAAGTCTTCCTCTTTTTACCAAATGATTAGCCCTCACCACAACTAGGTACTAATCATTTGCATTGAAACAAAGGAATTGAATGCACCGGAATTTATGTCACAAGCCAAAGTGAATATACAAAAATTACCATCTCACAACCTCCCCTTTAATAAAATGTAAATCAAGGGAAAATAAAAAATAAATACCCAACCATCACCCTAGTAATTCAATTTCCAAGAAAGTCAAGAGTCTCATCCGCATTGCTTTCTTTTATCATTTACCCCTCACCTTATTGTCATTCACATTTCACCTTTTTTATGGTGGAGCTCACTTGACCATGAATTAGTAAATCAAATCTTTAGAAATAAAAGTCGCACATCTACATCACTAAGCTTTTTACTATATTTTAGAAATCTAATACAAAGTAAGCAAAGCCTATAATGAAATCAAAATCTTCATACAATGTATCTAAGCTCTAAATCCAGTCCTCCCTTCATAGAAATCTCATGTCAGTCAGGATGAAATTGATAGTATGGTTTCAAACATGTGAAAAATGAGGTAGAATTCTATTTGTCTAATCCAACGGCGGGTATAATTCTAATTGGAATGAAATATAATACATCTATAAAGGAGGAAATTGTGCATCTAATGAATAGTCTTCCATCATCAAATACTGCACTCTTATATGTGAAAAATGAATATATTGATAAAAATTCATTAGTTAATGCAGTAAGATTTTGAAGGAGTGCAACAAGCAATACATCTGTGATTCTGCATGTGTTCAAGTGTTAATGGACCAAGTACTCGAGTAAGGAGCGTCAGTTCTTACTTGGTTGCCTAGGTTCGAAGCCCTGATATATCACTTCTTCCCGTTTGTGCGGGCTCCTTTCCTAATTGTGTGAGTTTTCTTCAAATTACAGCATGCTAAGGTAATACAAAACACAAATCAAGACTAAAAGAACATGAAAATAAAAACCCCACACAATCAGACCATATACAAAAATCTGATATTGGCTCAGGTTTGGACCATTGCCCAGAAGTTGTAGACATCATAGTTTTTAGAAACTCATTCTGAGTCAATATAAAATAGTAGGCCCATAAGCTGACTTTGATCAGAGTAATAGCAACCATTGTATTCATCAAGGGAAAAACACACAACTAGAATTTACTTATAAGAGTAAATAAGTTTTTTTTTTTTTTTTTTTTCATGAATGATAAATCCAACAGAGACTATAACTTTGAGGCCCAAATGAGATTTCACGATCAAACATTTTATGTAAGTAAGAATTGATTTGATGGTTTAGAATTAACTGGTATCAACTAGGAAACTTGCTGATTAGATACAACCAGTGTATTGTTAATTAGGCAGCTAATAGGTGATGATCTTCATTCCCAAGTTCTTATGCGCGAAGGTGATAAGATTGTCGATCTCGCCCTCATCGATGAATCCATTCCCATTGATGTCTGCTTGCTGCATTCCTTCACCACTCTTCCAAGTGGTGAACCACCCGCCAAGGCGGCGGATGGCTGATCGGAGCTCATCTCTGCTTATACGCCCGTCACCATTGGCATCGAATTGCTTCAACCAGTCCTTGAATTCATCGACAGTCATCTCGCTGTTCGAGCTACAGATCACCCTGTGCCTGATGGCCATTGTTACTCCCTTACTCCTGTGATTGCAATGAGAATTACAAGGAAAGTGTCACAGGGAAACTCATTTATGTACTTAGCTTAGGAGGCATCTTCGTTCTAAGTTATCAATGGAGAATCATATGAAAAGCAGCCCCAAGTTGTTCAAAAACATAAAGTTAGGAGGAGAATATAGAGGCAATGCTGCTGCTTTGTGGATTCTTCCATAGCACTCCACCATCCACAATTGATGAGAGAATAAGTTCTTAAACCCCATGTGTTTAACGTTAAGGTTAGTGATCCAAATCATGATTAGAGTTGAATGAAGTGCTGGTGTTATGTTATGTAACACAAAGTATCTCGAAAATTATCATCGTTAGCAAAGCCTTATTCCATTATCTGGGGTTAACTTAGAAAGTTCTACTAATTATGTCAATAATGAGACATGATCATAATATATGTCCATATTCGGATAAGAAATTGACATGAGATGACTTCCACATTATGTGTCTATTAAGTTGACTAATCAAATCTTCATCATGGATGAACAATACCATCATCACTATAACTTTATGCCATCTATTGAGATTTCAGAGTCAATTTTGTGAACAACGCTTTCCCCCAATGCGTCACTAATTGAAGTTATGCTCTCTTGGACTCCATAATCTAGCATGATGTCTTTTTGTAGATACTACAGCTTAACATGATGCATGAACACAACACTGATTTGTAAAAACAAAACAGGGATAGTTCTTAAATTTAAATTTCAATGTTTCTAAGCCTTGTGAGCCCCTTTTTTTTTCTTTTTCCTGTCTTTCCATTATTTTCATTTTAAACCGCGGTTATACCCATGCAATTATATAATTTATTCAACACTTCAATGGATGCTTACAGGACCAAAATTTTGAAAAGAAAAGGAACCAAGGATAGAAGAGAAAAAGAGGAATAAAGTTCAAGTACAAGTAGCAGCATTTGTCAATACTTGTCTTTGCACATGTTAATACTATTTAACAATGATAATGGATTATTCTACTTTGATATTCTACTCTACAATTTGGAATGCTATCTATTCCCATACTTGTGGCCTTACCATGAATGCATTGTAACTTGAGTATAATAACTACATTATAATCCTAACCATCCAACAATGATGATCAAAAGGCCAAGTTGATTTTGGGAGAACTCATGGGGTAACCATATAGGAAATGGTGGGAACTGATGATCTATGGCACCCAAATGTTGAAAAGAAGGGTGTTTAACCCTTTCTGATGTAAAAAGGTCAAAAATGCATTATGAAATGAGCCAAGTTATGAATCTTTTTTTGGATGATGCATGTAGTCTGATTTGAGAAATCATTAAGTTAACTGGGAAAAATAGCTAAGATCCTTCTCTTTTTTTAGTTCATCTTGGATGAAATCTACATTGGGTGTAAAAAAAAATGACAAAAATTTCAAGTTCATCTTGGAGAGCATCTACAGAAAAAAAAAATGAACAAAAAACATATACGCGCCAGGTAGGGGTCGAACCTACGACTTTCTGCTTAGGAAACAGACGCTCTATCCACTGAGCTACAGGCGCTAATTGTGAACATTGAACTATACTTAATACTTATTCAATGCATTGTATTATCTCACACAAAATCTATGCTTATTGATCAGATCAGTCTTCCATCATATAACAAAAAATTGTGTCATTGTGGCACTCATATTATAAGCATCATATAGACCACTGTCAAATGGTTATTATCTTTTTGTTTGTGAGCTTTATGGAGAATGACCCACAGGGCCTTTGTTTCTTTCAGAGGTGGAAACCACTTTGGACATATCACCAGTACATGTTTCTAAGAACTTCCTAGCTATTTTTCAGTCTTACAACATGGAATCACATGATTATCTTAAATTCAAAAAAATGTTGGCCAAAACCTACCTAGCTATCATGGATACTGTTTGATTTGATGCTTTCCGTAAAGTATATATCAAAACTTCATGGGTTCTTTTTACTCTTTTTTTTATTCCCACCTCAGGAGGCTGGTACCCCAATACTCTGGTGAAGGAAGTAGGTCTCGGGTGAGGTAAGGAAGCCCTTAGATGAGGGGAGAAGACCTTGGATGAGATAAAGATGTCAAATGGGTTGGGCCAGCCTGTTTCGACACGGCCCATGGCGGCCAAGGGAACGGGCACGGCCTGCCCGTTTCAGCACGGCGCGCCTAGCATGCCCAAAAATGTCTATTTTCTTTAAAATTGTCCATTTTACCCTCCCCCCTCCCCAACAGCTATAAAACGGTCATATAATTTTACAAAGTCTATAAATACTTTAACCCTCCCATTCTTCTCAGTAGAGTATGTCGTGTTTGACCGAACCACTTAAATATCTTTGTCATTCTCTGTGTTCTAATTTTTAATTTTAATACCAAAAAAGAGAAAAAAATTAATCGGAAATTTTTTTTTTTAAGAGGCACGCCTGGCACAAAGGCACAGCATCGTCCAGCCAGTTCCAATGGCCGTGCCGGGCCAAGATAAACCCCTGGTGGTCCAGGCCGAGCCGTTTGAGGAAAGGTGACCGTCCAAATTCAAACCCTAGACAGCCAGGTAGTAACTGACGCCTCTTACCACTGGGGTAGGAATGTAAGAGGCCAATCTTCAAAACTTCATGTTTTATTGACAACAACATTCCTTTTCAATGTTAATAGTCGCCAAATTGTAAGTTTAAAGTCTCACTATAACAGTAGCTCATGTTGGTGTTCAGTACATAGTAAACCTTTCAGGGTTGGCCGCTTCGCTGCTCCCTACACATTGCGGCCCACTTGGGCGTATGTGGACTCCACAGATCCTAGTGTAAAGGAGGGGTTGCAGATAAAAGCTTCTTCAAAATCAGGACCATTGGTCAAGCAATCAAGTAGTTAACATTTACCCTATGTTTCGTTTGTTAGTCAGGTGGCTCTGGTTTTCTCCACCCACCAATACATGTTCGGCAACATGTATCTATCTTTTACCGTCACAGTTGTAACTCCCGGCCCTTTACTAATAAAATACCACCTTCCTTTTCGCCAAAAAAAAAAGAAAAAAAAAAAAGGTAGTTAACATTTGATCTAATAAAAATTGATTTTGTTTTTTTATTTAGATAAGCGTTCCTGTGATCATGTTGATGATTTAGATAAAATAATTAATGGTTGAGTTTTTACACATACTTTACTCACAATCCATCCTCATATCTGGTGGGGCTAATGGATCCATTTACATGTCATTAAGATTTTTTGTTTGCCTAAACAACAATAAAAAGAAGAAGAAGAAAGAAGGAACCCCCCTCATTTTTTAAATTTGAATTTGTACCTCATGTGTTTCTTTCTTTCTTTTTTCACCTGCCCAAGAGGGTTGGGACCCATGAGAGACCCAAGCCATTGCGAGTCACGAGGGGAGAGAAACTTGTTCACAGAGAGAGAACCCAAAGAAAAGATCCTAGGACAGTTGAGTGAGAAACGACATTATTTCGGAATTTGAATATGTTGAATTACATTTGACTACAGAATTAATCTTCAATTATTTTTTTTCGGAAAACTCCGCATTATAATATTGCTAAAATCTTTGATAAAGTATTTTGAAAAGTACACAGAGATTTAAACAATATGATTTGACTTTAGGTTTCTAACAATATTTTAAAAATGTAAGTTGTTTGAAAATTCTCATTCCAAAACTTCAATTTCCATTTGTTGGACATAGGTCTGTCTATACTCTATAGGCTAGATTTGGGCTAGGCTTACTTGGGCCGGATTCTGAGTTTTATAAGGGTAAGTCCGAGGCCCTTTAAAGGCCCGTCTTTAAGTCCAAGAGCTATAGAGTATCTATAAACCCTCTGTCCAAAGATTTCAAGTCCACGTGTGGGCCCACAGGTATGAAACCCATCACTGAAACTGGGGCCCAACAAGAGATCCAATGAGTCAGCACTCGCAATCCAATAGTAGACCCTCCTCTCTTCACTTCAAATTTCAGTCCAATTTGACTTGGACCCACCTTCAATATTACTTGTAAAATTTGCAATTCACCCCCTTCAGTTCTAATCTATAAAAATTTTCTTTCACACAAGTGCTTGATCTCTTTAATCCACCTAACTCAGATTGGAATTAGATTTGGCCCAAGGCTAATGCACATGGGAATTGTGTTTTTCAGTGGCTGGGATCTAAAAGCCCCCCTTCTTTTGAGTTAGGTTCCTCTAAGGCCACTAACTGGAAGTTACTGAGGCTCCTTAGCAGGAACCAGTTCTTATGATTTTTGAATAATCCAAGCTCCCAAAGAAAAGAAAAAAGAGTACAACTTGAATGGGACCTTTTCAATTTCACTCTAATGTGAGTAAGGCCATCCCTTAGACTGATCAAGTATACATGACTTTTTTTTATCAATATATATAATGTTGGCCCAACACTCATTAAACTGAAATTCTACTAACCTTGGGTCCTGAAGCTAAAAGTACCACCTTTTCTTTTTAGTCCATAGCAACAAAGAAAGAAAGAAAAAGAAAATTTTATTTTCATTTTTATTTCGATATATTTACTTATTACTTGCGTCGGTGTTGGTCCATTTTGGTACAACGGGTGAGTTTGCTCGTGAGTTTGCTCCTCGCATTGTGTGTTTGGCGCCCTAAATTTATCTGGCGCATATGTGTTGCGGGTTCATGTGTGCACCGGATAAAATTATCCCCGATTAAATATCATAGATATTAGATACCCTCATTAGAGGAAAAAAAAAAATAAAAAGGAAGAAAAATGAAAAAAATTATGATCACTTATAAGTGGATACCTTTTAGAAGCCTTCCAAAATTTCCCTCCTATAGTATCTGGCCACATGAAATGAAACCTACGACAACGTGAGAGAGATTCTTTCTAAAACTGACAAAATGTGGTGGGTGGGAGAAGATTTGATGACGTGGCGCCTTGCCTTCGACTCGTTCCCTCCCTCTCCCTCCTGCCTCTGCTTCTCCAGATTTTGAAATCTCTCTCTCTCTCTCTCTCTCTCTCTCTCTCTCTCTCTCTCTCACCATTTGTTGTTGTTGTTGTTATTGTTGTTGTTGTTGTTCTTCTCCAACATCTTCAGTTTCAAATTACTTTACAATTCTTGCATTTGTTCTATACTTTGATGATGGACTGCTCTATCTAAGATTTTGGTTTTTTTATCAGCCTCCAAACTCATACGTGGCTGAATCCAGAATACTCACAAAACCCCACAAGTGGTGAGGTTCTGAAACTCCTTTTACATGTGTTTTTGTATCAGTTGGTTATTTCATTGTACATTTGAATTTTTCTCCTTTCCAATTATGGATTGTGATGCACATATGGTGTTTCATTATATTATAATTTATAGATGGTTTGTTACTTACCCATTAAACATCATTGATGTGTTTGTGTGATTACTAGTTCTTTTTTTTTTTTTTTTTTTGTTTTCAATGTTGTTGATGATAATGCTAGCTTGAATGATGGTTATTTTAATTCATAGATAGGGAATATCATATCAGCTTAAACTTATTTTGGCGATGCGGGGTGAACGGAGAGCTATTTTATTCGAAGCAGAATCAAGAATGCAGGGTTTTGTTGGGGATTTTATGATTCATATACAGGATGTGATTTTTAAACTCTTAGAAATTTTTTGAAAACAAGTTTTAAGATTATTGTTGCAATTTCTCATATGTTTACTAGTTTCGCTATGATGCGTCTCAGGTGTCATTGTGGACCTGTTTGTTTAACAGGGATTGAATTCCTAAGATTTTCAAGCAGTGTCTTTCTACCAGAGAGGGTGTGAGAGATTTAAGATGAATAATCACAAGGCGCCAATAGTAAACAGTTCCCATTGGAAATTATTACCCAATCATAATCCTAGTAATTAATCCTAGGAAAGAGATGCTCCCATCCACATCTCCTCCTATACTCTTCTGAATTCTCTCCTCATTAGTACTCCTTTTGTTGAACATCCTGTACTATGAAATTTGAATTCCTTGGATTTCAATCTGATGTAGGCAAACCAATTCTTAGTAATTTGCATCAACCCTACAAACCCTCTATTGATGAACTTAGGAGATGAATTTGTTGCATCCAATTTGTCCAGTTAAGGCACTAGGAAATCACACCAGTTTAACTTTCTTACTCATTGTCCCATATGGACAGTCAAGTGAGGTTTAGAGCAACAGTTAAAGGAAGAAAAATTCAAAATTTTGACTCGAAATAGCCAACACTCACCTATCAGAAAGAGGGAAGAAAGGTGCCAGACACTGCAATTTAATTTTGACCACTACTTGTCAGTTGGTCAAGATTGATCTCTTTTTACTGTATGGCAGCAACTCATAGTAAATAAAAAAATTTTCAAAGAGAGAAAACCAAAAACTGAAAACTATGAATATACATAGAAACACATGTAGAACTTCTAGAAATTTTTATTTAACATCTTCTTGTGAAAACAGCTTGATATTCTTATGGTTTTGCTATATGTTGGAAATCTTGCAGTATTCTTGGGTAATATCTCACAACATACATCTCCGTTTACTACAAGGTATATGTAAGTTTGCACAATATGGATCTGGTCTCTTTCTTGTAAGGAGCTCCTTCCCTCTTTCTTCTAGCACAATCTGTGAAATTGATAGATAGGGTTTTTGCAACTGGCAAGTTGGCATTCTACAAAGAGTCAAATGGTGAGCTTCCCATTGAAAACTGTAATGTGGGATGAGAGATTATTTTCTTTTCCTGTTATTGTATTCATGTCTTAGCTTCTATCTTCTTCTCGATTACCAATATTAAGTTTTTAGGATGTCCCCCTGATCCTTCTGATGATATGATTGATTAAGATTTTTGTATTCCTTGTTTGATGTAGGTGTTATTCTATGCTTGATTAACATTAGGCTCTAGCAGTCATTTTATACTATATATTAAAATTTCTGCTGTCTTTTGTTTTTAGATTTGGGATATCTTCTTGGGATCTGTTGATTTATACCTGTGGTAGAATGAACAGAATGGGCAGTATTCAAGAAAATGCTCCTACTGACATCTCTCCAGCCACTTCACCAACTCCTCAAGCGTGTGTTGGTTTTAGTTCTGCATCTCTTACTTCACCCATCACTGATGGAATGTTGGAGGCTAACCATCACTACACAGTGCAGGAAGATTCTAAAATATCAGCAGTGCAAGATGTTCTATGTAATCCTGAATTGGTCCAGAAAGCACCTCTCTCAATTGAGAATGCAGCTGGGTCGTCAGAGCCTAGAGTTGAGGATATCCAAGAAACACACAGTATTTCATTACTCAGTTCTTTAGATACTCCAAAAGCTCACTTTACTGGCTCTCTGCCTCAGCCTGCAAATGGAAGTTCTATTAACATCTTTGATATTTGTATTAAAGGTGTGTCTCCTTCCATTGCATCTACTGCAATGAATGCATGTACAGATAAGGTCCTTGTTGTTTCCTCCAATGAACATAATCGGCTCCAACTGGAGGCTGCAAGTGTAGTGAATAGAACAGCTGAAACCATTCCTCATTCTAAACATACAGAACATGCCAATATGCAGAGAGGCTCTGTTGAAACTACAGCTCCTTTTGAATCTGTCAAGGAGGCTGTCAGCAAGTTTGGAGGGATAACCAACTGGACTGCTCAGAAGGTCCTGAGTACAGAGGTACATACACTCTTTATATGGATTTTTGTCTTTTACTTTGCCGATGTTTGTACTCGACAATATACTCAAAGTGTGAATTTTTATGGACTGCTCTCTATTCTTTATGGTGCATTTACCTGCACCATGAGTTGTGTTTGTGTAAAAGAGCTGTTGCATTAGGCAACTTGTTATCTTTCTTCCATTTACACCATATAATAGAAGAGTTTATTTAGCATTGGAAGCATGGGAGAGTTCATTTATCCAATAAAACATGAAAACATTCCCTTGGATGGCAAGACTTTGAAGTTAAAATTTTAATGTGATAAAATGCAAATGTCTTTGGAAAGAAAAACTCACCTGGGTTATACTGTGCTTCTGTTATCTGATTTTTTTAATGGCATCATTCTGTGGTTCTTTGGCTGTGCACAGAGGCGTAAGCAAGTTGAGCATGAGCTTGAGAAAGCACAAGAAGAGATCCCACAGTATAAAAAAAGATTGGAAGCGGCCAAAGATGCCAAAGCACAAGCACTAACAGAGGTAGATAGCACAGACAGATTAATACGAGGGCTAAAGCTGAAACTGGAGAGAGCACAGACAGAGGAGGCCAAGGTAAAACTGGACTCTGAACTTGCTCAGGTCAGGATTGCTGAGATGGAGCAAAAAATTGGCAATGACGCGGCCAAGGCAGCTATTGAGGTTGACAAAGCCGCGCACACAGCAACAGTTGCAGAGCTAAAATCAATGAAACAGGAGCTTGAAACACTACAGGGGAAATATGCTTCTTTAGTTAATGACCGAGATATGGCTGTCAAGAGGGCCCAAAAGACAGTGTCTGAATCTACAGAAATTGAGAAGGCAGTGGAAGAACTGACTTTAGAGCTGATTGCGGCTAAGGAGGCTCTAGAATCCGCTCGTTCAGCACATTTGGAAGCAGAAGGGCAAAGGGTTATGGCTGCAATGGCTAGAGAGAAATATTTCCTTAATTGGAAGAAGGAGTTGAAGCAGGCAGAAGAGGAGGTAGAGAAGCTGAATAAAGAACTTTCATCTGCAAATGATCTCAAGTCAAAACTAGATACTGCATCTGCATTGCTGCTGATTCACAAAACTGAAATGGTCACCTGCATGAAATCTAGATCAACCCAAGAGATCAATTCTATTGACAATGAAGACGACCCAAAAGGAGGGCTAGAAAAAACGGTGATAAATCCAACAGAAACCCCAGCAGCAGTAACTTTGGCCATAAGGGAGCTCAAAGAGGGAAACATTGATATTGAGGAAGCAAAGGTTAACGTAAACTATTTGAGAGTTGCAGCTGCATCACTCAAGTCAGAGTTTGATAAGCAAAAAGCAACACTTGCCACCATGAGAGAAAGACAAGGAGTGGCATCTACAGTGGGTGCATCTCTAAAAGCTAAGCTGAATGGGGCACTCAATGAACTAGAGCTGGTTCAGATAAAGGAGAAGGAAGCCAAAGCGATGATAGCGGATCTACCAAGGGTGCTAGAACAAGCAACTCAAGCCGCAGACCAAGCAAAGTTAGAAGCCACATTGGCATATGAAGAGCTGCACAAGGCAAAAGAGGAAGCAGAGCAAGCCAAGGCTGGTTTGAGTACCATAGAGATTAGACTTGTTGCAACTTTAAAGGAGATTGATGCAACAAAGGCTTCTGAGAGGCTTGGATTGGCATCAATCAATGCATTGCAAGAGAGTGAATTAACTGCAAGCACGGAGGAAAAGGCCACCACACCGACTGGAGTGACACTTTCTTTGGAGGAATACAATGCTCTTGGCAGAAGGGCCCACGAGATCGAGGAGCAGTGCCATCTCAGAGTGGCAGCTGCCATGTCCCAAATAGAACTGGCCTTGGAGTCAGAGTCTAGTAGGTTGGTGAATTTGGAGTTGACAAATAGAGAGTTGGGTGTGAAGAAGGAAGCATTGAGAATGGCACTAGAAAGAACTGAGAGCACTGAGAAAGGGAAATTGAGTTTGGAACAAGACCTGAGAAAGTGGAGAGCTGAGAAGCGAAGGAAAGCTAGTGATGCTGCTTCCAAGATGGTAAATACTATTCAAAGTTCATCAATGAGAAATGAGAGAGAAGAGCTGAAGAACTTTGACAAACATCATAAATTTTCTGAATATTCTTCGCAACCTCTGTCTAGCCCAGATATGTCAGTGCTGGAAAACGGCGCTGCTGCATCAGAATTAAAAGTGAAGAAGAAGAAGAAATCTATCTTCCCTCAAATTGTATTGTTCATGGGCAAAAGACGTCACAACCTACAAAGTGAATGAACAACATTTGATTGCCTCAAATGCCATTTTACTTCTCTTTCCACTATTTCATTCTTCCTTGTGGTGGCCTTTCCTGATTGGTAGCATGACTTGAACCCACAATCTTATAGTTGTAACAAAGTGCACTTTCCAACTGTGCTACAGGCTCTTGTCCGGAGATGCATGAATCATACACCAGAACAATGCTACTATTGATGTGTAACTTCTTTTGTATAGATTCTAGTCATTCCATGAATGATGATGAATGGTAAGAAGATACTTAGTTTTTTAAAATGCAAATCTGATACTGTAGGAAGCTGCTAATAATAGCCCTGAATTGTAGTCTTTGAGAAAAGCCCTGGAATGATGAATTTTCTTTTTAATGTACTCTTTTATGAAGTCCCTTGACCTTGAAATTAATGTGTAAATTCTTTGCCTCAATTTCAGTAGCACTGTATTTGGATGGATCAAGATATGAAACATGGTTTGAATGGTATTTCTTTAGCTAAGAAATAAATAAATAAAGTTGACCATGGCCCATATATCATATAATATGGATGGTCCTAACCATCTTAATCATAGACCATTTATTAGTCTTACTTGTATATCTAAGGCAGTTATTTTTACATTACAAGTTAATCCGGCTTTAGCTTAGTTAGTAGAGTAAAGCTGTCCATGTGATATCTTATGGTTGTGCAATATCGCGCATATTACACTATGTAATCTCCTAGGGCCACGCAGTATCACACGTTTCTTATACAAGAGCTCTACAGGAAATATTAAAACTTGGACAGTTTTGGGCAAACTTCAGGTATAAGGACAGGCATCCGGTCAAAATCCCTTTTTTGAGGGTGTTCATGAGCTAAGTCGAGTCAGGCTAGAGCTTCTCTAAGTCCATCTAATTAATTATCGGGCCCAGATCTCTCCTAGGGCCTGATAATCAGACCCAAGCCTCCCATTCTGATTAATATATACACCTATTGTGTCATATATGACGAACTGGGAGAGTGAATAATAATATGCTTGTCCCAGGGCCATTTAATGGCTGGGCTAGCAAATTAGGCTTGTACAAACATGGGCCTCAAACAGAATCCAAATACATCTTCTTGTAGGCCAGGCTTGGGCTTGACTCGAGCCGGTCAGGTCCGTGACAGTGAGCACTCCTAACATTTTAGTATTTTTCAGTAGTTAATTCGGGTTTGGACCCAGTCGGATCAGGCCCAGGTCTGAGTCTAGTTCTGCCATGGACCTCTGCCAAATCTGACTCATTTACATCCCTATTCCATACAAATTGGTTCCATTGGTTTGAAAAACTAGAGATGGAACTTGCATATGGTGGAAAAATATGCACTTTTTGCTACAGTTAATGAAAAAGGAGTGTCAATTAATTTGTGAAAAAGAAGAAGAAGAAGATTTCTAAAATTGAAATCAAAGCAATCTATTAGATCCATGATGGATTTAGATCATACAAACTACATATCAAATGTTCGCCAATGATGGATGTAGAAGCAAATGTTTTCAAATAGAATGACATTCTATTCATTCCTTGAAAATAAGAAACACATTTGACATGAGTCTGGGGATATGTTGCTATTCATTTCCTATGAAAATATGTAACATTCTTAATGTTTAACCCAAAGATGTTTTGTCCTATTAGATTGAAAAGGGAGAAAAAAAGTTAAAAAAGAAGCCAACCTTAGATTACTTTTAAGTAAGGGCAAAATTTTCTCCTATGGAAATATCCACATACAAACATCTCGATCTAATCATCCAAGAGGGAGGGGGCGGTCAAAAGACGGAAACCCCGTAATTAAATGCATCGATCATGATGTTCGCATATAGATATTTCGGAGGTGAAACTCCCCCGTGGAAAAGGATGAATGAAAAAGTAAAACATAAATCCTAATATGCATGAAGTAAAGCTCTGGTGATGTTGATGATGATTATGTTATGTTGCTAGCTATTTCTTCTTGACATTATCCCTTGTTATATCATGTGTTGTACTTTGAGATGTGTAGGTCATGCTGAATCACATATAGCAGACAGGAAAAAAGAAAGAGTTAGGGAAGATAGCATAATCCTATAAGTAGGTTGTAGAGCTTTGACATTCCCATGTTGGTGGGAACAATGGTCCCATGCAAAATGGCACTAATCAAGTAGACATCCTTCAAAATGCAATTTACTAGTAATTGTTATAAATGTAATTAAGTCACTCTAATAAAATAAATGGCTCACTATCATTGCTTCAAAGTGAAGATGTAATAAGATGCCTTTGTGTTGATGAGGAAAGGTGTGGGTGTGGGTGTTTATATAGAAGAGGAAGAAGAATATAAAAAAGACTCAAAACACAAAAAGGTAAAGTAAAATATAAAATTAAAATCTGGCTTTTTTTTTGCTAGAGATTAAAACCTGACTTGGCATCAATTTGTGTTTATTTCTTATTTTTAATTATTTTAACCTTTTGTTGCAATTTTTTTAGTATATCAAAAAACCCTAATAAAATCTTTTTTTTAATAAATACTCATGCTCCAACACACCTACCCGCCCTTTGTAAGTCCCTCACCATCATCATTATAGTAAAACTATACGGATGAAAGATGTCTCACCACTGAGCTGTCCATAGATGGCCGAAATTTGAAAACCCTCAAATTCATAAAAATATCCAAACACTTTCTCTACATGATAACTTCCCAATGACACATAGGGCCCTTCTCAGGTGGGCCCACATTGGAATGGAAAATGTAAAGAACTAGGAGTGCACATGGACGATTTTGGCGGTTTAGGGGGAAAACCATCAACCAAACTGAATCCATCAGTTTTCTATTTTTTCAAATTGAACCGAACCGCCTATGTGCTTAAATCGAACCAAAAGGAACCGGTTCAGTTTGGTTTGGTTATGATTTTTGTGTATTTTTTTTTCAAAAAAAAATGGTAGTTCAATTGGTGAGAGAAATCATTAAAATACCTACAAATAGTAGTAGCACAAGCACTCACTAAGTCTTAACCAAACAACCAAACAAAAATATTTAAAGTTATTACATCCCAAAGCAAATCCAACATAAAACATAATAAATATTTAAAGTCATTACATATTCCAAATCAAATTAAAGCAGATAACCAAAGAAGCAACAACTTTACTTCAAACTACCAGCACTCCAGTAGCAATTCCATAAGCCATAACACTTCAAATGGACTTCATGTGAGTTGTGAGAAGGTAGAACCGATAACCCTAAAAGTAAAATCGCAATATTGAGTTCATATGAGTTGTTGAATGAAAGTACGAAACCCTAAAGCTAAAATAGTCAAAACTCAAATACTCAAATTAATACATACAGTCGGTTTAGTTTAGACGGTTAAACGTGGGTTTAAACCGATAGCCGACCGATATAAGACGGTTTCTATGATTTTCAGACCGTTGACCAAATCGATCCACATAAAATCAATCTAAACCACCCAGTTTGGTTGGTTTAGTCCGATTTTACAGTGATACCGGATTTTTTGTACATCCTTATGAAAAACTCTCCTAACTAACTATTAAAATAAAAATGAAAAATCAATATGATAATTTATAAACTCAAGAGAAAAAACCCCTTTTAAACCCCAAACCCCGAAACCACCCCCAACCCCACAAAAAAAAAAAAAAAAGAATTATAGTAAAATTCTAAAAAGCCCCCCTACTTTTATTATAATAACAATAAAAACTTCTGTTCACTTTTAACAGTTAACACCCTTTAAAAAATTCCACATCCCTTTCTATACAAAACCCTCTCTTCCTCCATTTTCTCTCTTTCTCTCTCTTCGCTGCTGGTTAGGGCTTCGCGTTTCCGCGTCACTCGCGGCGCACGTTATCCGACAACAGAGGTAACTCTCTTCAACATCCAACCAAAACCCTAACCAAAACCCTAACTCTTCTTCTCCATAAAGGAGGAATCTTTTCTGCTCTTTTCCCCTCAAATCATCATTTCTAGGGTTTTGATCTAACTAGACTCTAGCCGTAGCTATCGGAAGAGAGAAATCTCTCTGCTTTTAGGGTTTTGATGCTGTATCAGAGCTCGGTTAGGGTTTGCGTCGGGTTCTGCGATGGCCAATCCCGGCGTCGGGAGCAAATTCGTCTCCGTCAATCTCAATAAGTCCTATGGCCAGCCGCCGGCAAATTCCGGCCGGATTCGCCCCGCTCACCCCGGCGGAGTTGGCGGCGGGATGGTCGTGCTGTCCCGGCCGCGGAGTTCGGGCTCCGGTGCCGTGAAGGGCGGTCCGAGGCTCTCGGTTCCGCCTCCCTTGAACTTGCCCTCCCTTAGGAAGGAGCATGAGCGGTTCGATCAGTCCTCGGTGTTGGGAGGGTCCGCCGGTGGGAGAAGCGCCGGATCTGGACCCGGACACTCCTCGTCCACCGTCGGATGGACGAGACCTGGCATTTCTGCCGCTTTGCTTAGGAAAGATGGGAATTCCGGTAGTGATGGCCAGAGGGCTAGTAGTCCTGGCGACGGCAGAGTGAGAGGGAGTGGCAGTGTTTACTTGCCTCCCGCTGCCAGGTTGGGCTCAATTGAGCAGAACCAGGATTCGGGTTTGGCTCGCGGTAGTTCTTCGCCGGTGGAGAAAGCTGTAGTTTTGAGAGGTGAAGATTTCCCAACATTGCACGCCACTTTACCCGTGGCCACTGCAACATCCCACAAGCAGAAGGATTTTTTGCATCAGAAGCAGAAAAGGAGCGAAGATGCTGTAGAAGAGCAGCAGCATCCGAGTTCTGGTTTACAGTCGCCCCTTAACATGCGTCCACAGATGCGTTCTTCTCGTCTTATAGTTGGTAGCGGTTCCGATGAGAATGGGATCCGGGGTCATGCCCCTGGTGGTCTTGGTGCAAAGGAACATTCTCAGAAACTGGACAGGTACTTGCCCGGGCCATTGCCCGTTGTGCATTTGCGTCACACATCCGACTGGGAGGAGGATGAGCGCGATACAGGTCATGGGCCCTCAAGGAATGAGGCAATTCAGGAAAGAGAATTTGGTCTTCCCAGGAATGGTCTGGCACAAACTTTAGGTCATGATCTATCTGGTGGCCGGGGGCTACGCAATGGTGAATTTGGCAAAGTTTCATCTAGGGAAGTCCTCAGGGGGGTTCCTTATGGCAGAGATGTGGCAACC
Source organism: Umbellularia californica (assembly GCA_028538565.1). NCBI lineage: Eukaryota > Viridiplantae > Streptophyta > Magnoliopsida > Laurales > Lauraceae > Umbellularia > Umbellularia californica. The sequence continues at coordinate 78,666,254 of JAPQWN010000006.1, read as the reverse complement.
CCTGCCAGAGACTTTCCCGATGGGGCCTCGTGGAGAGCATCAGCCTCACTTGTGAAAGATGGGACTGGTGGCAAAGAGATTGGAATCGAAAGAAATGGAATGGGAGCAAGACCTTTCAGTCCTCGCAGAGAAATGGGTAAGGACAAGTACAGTGAATCAACATACAGAGACAGTGGTGGGAATGGCTTCCGTGGCACGATTAATGGGGCTCAAGATTCTAGTTATGTCAGGAGAGATTCAGGTTTTGGGCATCCGGGACGGAATGGGAATTGTGTGGCTGAACCATCTAATACCAGGGGTGTTGAACAGAATCCTCGAAGTCATTATGGAGGTCTTCCAAATCGGTACAACAGTGATGTATTTCAGAGAAGCTCGATGGCGAAACCTGCATTTTCTTTAGGGACTAAGAGCCTGCCATTGAATGATCCCATCTTGAATTTTGGCAGGAAGAAGCGTGTGTTTCCAAATGGTGGAAAACCGTATGTGGAAGATGCTTATGACTCAGGGGATCCTTTTTCAGGAGGTCTTATTGGAGATGCTAAGATAATTAAGAGGAAGAAAGATGTTCTGAAGCAGGCTGATTTCCATGACCCAGTGAGGGAGTCTTTTGAGGCTGAGCTTGAGAGGGTTCAAAAGATGCAAGAGCAGGAGAGGCAGCGGGTTGCTGAAGAACAAGCCAGAGCCCTGGAGCTTGCTCGGAAAGAAGAGGAGGAGAGACAGCGATTGGCCAGAGAAGAGGAGGAACAGCGGAGAAGGCTCGAAGAAGAGGCAAGGGAAGCTGCTTGGAGGGCAGAACAGGAGAGGCTTGGGGCTGTGAAAAGAGCTGAGGAGCAGAGAATTGCAAGAGAAGAGAAGAAGAGACGAATCCTTTTGGAAGAAGAGAGGAGGATAGAGGCTGCTAAACAGAAACTCTTGGAGCTGGAAGCTAGGATTGCAAGGAGGCAAGCTGAGGCCACTAAGGATGACGAGTCAGGTACTATTGTGGGGGATGAAAGGATGCCAGAGATGTTGAAGGGAAGAGATAGCCTAAGGATGGCAAACATGGGGGATTGGGAAGATGGTGAAAGAATGGTAGAACGAATTACTAGTTCTGCTTCATCTAATTCCTCCAGTCTGAATAGATTTGTTGAGACAGGATCTAGGCCGCACTCTTCTCAAGATGGAAATTCTGTCTTTTCTGACAGAGGAAAACATTCAAATTTATGGTCTAGGGATTCTATTGAGAATGGGACCAGTTCATCTTTCCTTTCGCAACAAGATCACGAGAATACTTACTTTTCAAGGCGAGATGGGATTGGTGCAGGGAGATTGTACCCTAGGAAAGATTTCGCGGGAGGACCTGGAGTCTTGTCTTCTCGAACATCTACCAAAGGTGGGATGCATGATCCTCATATGTTCAATGATTACTCTCATCTAAGAGGAAACAGGTGGAACTTTGGAGGGGATGGTGATCATTACAACAGGAATACTGAACTTGATGCAGAATTTCCTAATAACTCAATGGATAAGTTTGGTGATATTGGCTGGGGTCATGGTCCATCTCGGGGAAGTTTTAATGCTCCATTTGCCGACAGGTTATTTCAGAGCAATGATGCTGATGGGTTTTCCTCTTTTGGGAAATCCAGACATTCCATGAGGCAGCCTCATGTTCTCCCCCCTCCATCGCTGCCTTCTTTGCACATAAATAATTTCAGGACCGAGTCTGAATGTTCCCATTCGTCGATCTTTCTGAATGAAGAATCCAAGTACATGCACAACACTGGAAATGATCATGTCTTCTTGGCTGGTTATGAAACCAACTATCAATATACGATTGAAGAACATGGAACAGTGGCTGCAGCAGAAGCGAACATCTTCCCTAATGAGCAGAAGGATGAGAAGCATCCACCTAGGTGCGACTCACAGTCCTCACTTTCTGTTTCAAGCCCACCTGATTCACCTACTCATATTTCACACGATGACTTAGATGATTCGGGAGACTTCACTGTTCTTCCAGATACTGATGATGACAAACAGATAGATTTATCTAAGAGTGAACATGTGTCACCACCAAAGGGGATGACAGATGTTATGGTCTTGGGTTTGGTATCTAACAGTGAGGATGAGAAGTGGGCTACTGAAAGGAATGAAGAACTGCAAGAACAAGAAGAGTATGATGAAGACGACACTTACCATGAAGAAGCTGAAGTGCATGAAGGTGATGATGATATGGCCCAGGATTTTGAAGATTTGCATTTGAAAGAGCAAAATACTGGCGGTGAGATCGGTGGGGTGGTTTCAGGGCTTGACAAGTGTGCTGACGTGAAACTGACTAATGGTGACAAGTTTGAAAATGCTCCCAAGAATGCTGAGAAGGCAATTGAGACTCAATCAGTTTCTGTTGAAATTGTTCATCCTGGGCTGGTTGGTATAGGACATGGTCTTCAGTCTGAGAATGGCTTATCTGAGGGGAGAATGGTGAGCTCTTCTAAAATAATTGATGAAACTGAAAGGGCATTGCAAGATCTGTCTGTCCAGAGCTCAGTTGCATCTTCTAGTTATCTATTGGACAGTGTGGAAGCACCTAGTAGTTCTGATATTCCAGATCAGGATGCAGTTGCATCTGCTACGAAGTTGTCATTTCCTTCTCAACCAGTCCAACCTGTCTTGCCTGCAGCATCTTCTGTCCTGAGTCAGGCTGAGGTTCCTCCTATTAAGCTACAGTTTGGTCTATTTTCAGGCCCGTCCTTGATTCCATCCCCAGTCCCAGCCATACAAATTGGTTCTATACAGATGCCTCTGCTTCATCCTCATGTTGGGTCATCTCTAACTCATCTCCACCAATCAGAACCTCCATTCTTTCAGTTTGGCCAGCTAAGGTATACATCGCAAATGTCCCAGGGAATTTTGCCATTGGCCCATCAAACAGTGACAATTGCGCAGCCTGCTGCTTCTGCACATTATCCTTTGAATCAGAATTCTGGAGGATCTTTCCTTAAACAAGCGGGAACAGAGTCATCTATGCAGAGCCCTCATCTTAATAGTACACTGCCATCTGTTCGCCTGGATAATAGGCCTGGTCTTGAGCCTAAGACATTGAACTCATCTGAGGAAAACTTAAAGGAGCAGAGTGCATTATTCATAGCAGATAGTGCAAAGGATGAATTTTTGTCGTCTCAGAATCAAGCACATGGCTCTCTCGGTGTTGAAAACAGGGCCATATCTGAATCAGTTTCCAAAGTAGAAGACTATGGACACCCTGATAAGACTGTTGAAAAGAATCTCAGATCCTTGGATGGTAATAGAGAAGCATGGCGTCAACCACATAAACAATCTGTTTCATCTCTATTATTTTCAAATGAAAGAGATTTTGGTGGTTTAAAAACTCAAGATGCAATACCTGGCAGCAAAGGGAAGCTGTTTATTTATGCTGTTAGGAATAATGGTTCGAGATCATCTGTTCCAGCATCTGAAGCTTCACATATGGACTTGAGTGGTGTTCAGAGGAGGGCTCGAAGGCACATTCGCCGTACAGAGTTTAGACCGCGAGAGCATGTTGATAGGAGGCAACCGGAAGACTTAGTATCATCCAACTATTCTAGGGTAGAGGAGAAGTCAAAATCCAATGTACGAGCGCCTGGGATTTCTTCAAAAAGTGGTAATAAGAAGGATATGATGTTAAACAAATCAACAAATCCATTGGTTGAAGAAGAATCATTTTTAACCTCAGTTTGGTTAAGTTCGAGTGTCGTTGATACTGAAAGAAAGAAAGACAAATCATCAGGAAAGCATGTGCCATCTAAGAGGTCGATATCCACAGTGGAGAAATCCCACTCTGGAGAGGGAAACCTCCATAGTAATGTTGTTTCTGAAGATGTGGATGCTCCTCTGCAAAGTGGTGTGGTTCGCGTTTTCAAGCAACCAGGCATTGAAGCCCCTAGTGATGAAGATGACTTCATTGAGGTTCGATCTAAGAGACAGATGCTGAATGATCGTCGAGAACAGAGAGAGAAGGAAATTAAGGCCAAATCAAGAGCAATAAAGGTTACTAACTTTGAATCTGTCTCTCTTCTTTCACCTCTTGTTTTCAGATCTCTATATCATCTCTAGTTACATTAATAACGACTGTATAAATTTATGTGATCATATGGTTACTCTGTATCAGGCACCTCGAAAGCCTCGTTCAGCATCACAAAGTATAACCAATTCAGCGAATTCAAATAAAAGAGGAACATCATCTAGTGGAGAAATTGTAACTAGTGTTCACTCTGAGCCTGTGGTCAATGATGGGTGGGCCTCCGCTAATGATGAAGTATCAACTGGATTTTCTACTGGTGTAGCATCACCGCCACTCCCTCCAATTGGCACCCCTGCTATGGGCACAGATGCCAATTCTGGAAGGAGGTCACCGGCTTTGAAGTATGTTAATCTACTTGGATACTCACTTGTGTGTATAGAGAACCTTTCAGATGCATTCTTTTCTGATGCTTTTCTCTACAGGTCAGTCAGCACGAGGTCTGCTCCTGTGATATCCAGTGGCGGGACGAACTTTATGTCAGGCTTACCCTTTGAGAACAAAAAAACTGGTCTAGATAATGTGGTTACCCCTTTTGGTTCTTGGGCCAGTGTGGGCATTAATCAGCAGGTACTGTTAAGCTTCATTAGGTTCCATTTTTCTTTTTCTTTTTTTGTATGTGCTGTTGTTACCCTATGGTTTTGCTTGATATTGACTTTATAAGTACAATTTTCTGGTTTAAAATAAACATCCATTTTCCACCATCCATCAATTTACATGGCATTTCTCTAATTGTGGATATGTACCACTGAATTCATTAGGTTTCCTTAAATATCTTTCGGTTTGGTAAAATTATATATGGTGGCTTTTTTTTTTTTTTTAAACAATATCTGCCCACACAAACCGGGCCTCAGGAGTTAGGAAGTTTTAATGTCTATTCTCTTCTTTTATTACAGTTTGAAAGACATTGCCATTTGTTAAGAAAAAGGAGCTGTAGAGAAGTGAGGAAAAAATATAATCCTTTCAAACTTAACCAGGCAATTAGCCCATGTCTCGTTATTATGAAGATTTGTAGTCTCCCATTACAATGCTGTCCAATTCTTTACTTTTCCTTCAATTAATGATACCTTGAAGGAGCCAGAACTTTGTCTATAAAGGCTAATCTTCAGACTTTGCAGAACTGTTTGAAAGCCATGACATAGCATCCACTGTGTTGCTTTCTACTGAGTGGATCCCAAGATTTATGAGTTCTCTATTCCAAGTCCTGTCAATAGAATAATCAGGAAAACTAGGTAAACCAGGAATCTATCTTCTTTCTAATATTTTCGTGTCATTTTTAATTAAGGGCCTCTTTGGTAAGTCTAATTTGTTTGAAATATAGCTGTTTCAGTTAGACCCTTCTACAAATAGACTGCTTGGCATGCTTGATTGAACTAGAAAAAGGCAAACTTGTCATGTTGTATAAGTTATATTGGCAAAGTTGTCATATAAGTAAAAGTAAGTACAAACTAACTTTTTGAAAACTCATATAGTACAAGTTAAATGGGCAAACTTGTAAAAAAAAAAAAAAGTTTGACTGCTTTAGTAAAGTTGCCTTTTTGTTACTTTTTGAAAAAATGGCAAAAAGGTCTTAAAGCTGATTCAATCGGACATTTAAATAAACTTTCCCAAACAATCTAACAAACTGAAGCATCTGTTTGAATCAATTTAAGTAAAATAAAACCAAAAGTAGACTTTCCAAATGGCACCCAAGTGTCTTCACTTATCTATGTTCCTGTTAAAACATGCAAATTACAGTATCTTTATGTTGCTTTGTACCCTAGGTGATGACACTTACACAGACTCAAGTTGATGGGGCCGTGAAACCAGCACGATTTGAGGCTCATGTGCCTTCTATTGGGGATCACGCTAGTAGCAGTATTGAGCCTGGAAAGCCTTCAACGCCAATTTTGACACAAGAGAAGTCATTTTCTTCCTCAACAAGCCCTCTCAGTTCCCTTCTTGCTGGGGAGAAAATTCAGTTTGGTTAGTGTTCTGTCGCTAAGACTCAATATCTTCTGCCAGATGCTTTTGCTTGTACCTTAAATCTTTATAGGTTTGAATATTATGGTAGAATGATGTTTATTACTGCAGTGCATATAGGAAGGAATGAAGATGGGAAATTGCATTACACGGGGGGTTGGTTTCCTGGTTTTTTTTTTGGCTGAAATCAATATCACCTGTGAGTATTGATAATAATATGTGCTGTTGAAATGGCAAGAAACAGTTCCTTGATCCACGGTTTTATATTTTGACGTTGCACCAAACACATGGTTGAATTGATAATTTTGGTCCTGTTGAACTATATGAACTGTGATGTACATATACAGATATGATGTGGGCCCTGATATGGAAACCGTGATTCATCACTCCTTTCCCGAAGTCTAAGGCATTGATCCAGGCCAACATGACTAAGTTCATAACATGCTAATTCTTTTTTTTTTTTTTTTTTTTCCTTAATGGTACCAAAACCAGCTTACAAACACGAAAGAAACAAACAAAAATGCAACACCTACTAATATACAAACAGATTAAACATAAAAAATAATGGAACATCGAAAAACTCCCTCCTTTGCTCGATCATCCACCTCTAAATTTGCTTTTCTTAGGGCTTGTTTGGCATCTCTACTCTTTTTTTTTATAGATCCATCTAAAATAGAGCCATTAAAAAAAGAGCCATAAAAAAAAGAGGCTAGAATAAAAAAAAACCGCGTTTGATAACGCACGAATCTATTTTAAATACCTCGCCTCTATATTTTAAGACCCAAAAGCTCTATTTCTCATCTGCCCATTTTTGGAGCATATGGATTTTAGAGGATTTGCCTCTAAATGTCTAAAGCGGACGGAGTCTAGAATCTTGTGCCAAACGCTCTAATTGTTCAAACCTCTGTTCAATTTAGACATTTAGGGCACGTTTGTGTAGAGGTAACTTCCATGGAAAGATGAAATTGCCACATCAGCAAATTCTATGGTTTTTAAATTCCTTAGAAATGGTTTTCTAAGGAAATTAGAAATTCATGTTTGGTGCAAAAAGGTTTTCCTCCATGAATTAGTGCTAATGTTGTTTGGTGCAGCTATGGATTTTTTTAGTGAAAACCATTTTTTAGTAAAAACTATTGGGTGGGTGGGTTGGTATGTGTGTGGGGTGGGTGGGGTTGGGAGGGGAGGAGGAAGAAAGAGGGTGGCCGGGTGGACGGAGGGGGAGAAAGAGGAAATTGGGGGGTCATTTTTTCGTGGAAATGGACTTCCCATACCCCCCCATAGGAAGTCTATTTCCATGCTTAGGAAGGAAAAAGCTGACGTGGCGAAAAAGCATTTCCGTGGAAAACTGCTGCACCAAACACATGAAAAAGTAATTTTCCGCAGAAAATTACAACCTTTTCCGTGGAAATGGGCTACACAAACATGCCCTTAGAGAAATAGAGGCATGAAATAGAGATGCCAAACATGGGCTTAGAACATGACGAAAAGTAGCCTCTAACTGTCTGAAAATATCTTGAATCTCCTCCACCCAATCCGCCAATCTCCAAGGATGAGAAATCTTCCCAGAACCCCACTGAATAGCTGAAAAAGAATCACCTTCAATAATTGCTTCACATCCTCCCAAGCTTCGTAACTCACGACATCCTACTAGAAGAGCATAAACCTCTGCTTCATTAGCATGTAAGCAAAACACAGGCTCTGAAAAACTCCTCAACACAGTACCACTACAATCCCTTATAATACCTCCAATACCTCCTTGATTTGGCTAGACAAAACTTCCATCAACATTAAGCTTAAGGAGCCCCACTGGAGGAGACAACCAAGTAGCTTGGCGCTTATTTTTAACATGCTAATTCTTATTGTGATTTGTAACTGAAATGTTTTTCCTTTTCCTTATTTTTTTTTTTATCCATTTCTGAGCTTACTCAATGAATTAGTCATCAAGAATGCTCGTACCCTTAAGGGGGAACAGAGAATGCTAAATATATGCAGAGACCAAATTTTATGACCTTTTAAACCATTTTGTTCATTTTATGTTAAAAGCTCCAGCTGGTAAGGCCAACCTGCAGGCATGCTGATTATGGCCTTTGGATAAGAGGTTATTTTGAAATGTCTTGGTTTACATGAGGCCAAGATGGTCACATCAGATCATCCTATAACCTTGATTTAAGCTCCACAAAGTTCTGAGTGTGAATCCTTTTGGTGAGTGCCAATTTGAGGATGGGCTCCTCGAGGTACTCACACACATACTCATGATCCTTCTTTTTTTTTTAATGTGCAAACCCGGGCGCACCTCATAGTGGAGCCCATCTGATGGTCCATCTGAATGGACCACACATAGGGACCCCCCCTGATAATCGCCGGATCCCTTAGTTTGCACACATCTGAATGGATTGGACTATTGGTTCGACTATACACCCATTTTTATGGTAAAAACTTGTGGGATGTTGATTAAGGTGTTAGGATGGTCAGATGAGGTCTATTTTTTGTACAGGGGTAGGCCCCAACCAAATCTTACAATCCCCCTAGCCCCAACTCCACGTGGGCCCCTCAATTAGGTGTACATGGATCCGTGCCCATAGGATCACTCTCTATATAGTTGAAAGGCCCCTCCATGATCAACCAACATCTGTGCCATCTGATTGTGGGAGGTACACTTTTAAGCCCTTAAAGAGTGTCCAGATCATATCCTTCAAATAAAGTCAGATGGGTGCTAAATTTGCTTGATCATTCTAAGGCCCTGAAAGGCTGTCAAATTTGGTGAGTGCCAATTCAAGGAGTGTAGTGAGTGAGGGGTTTAGATTGATTGTAGAGTGGACCTTGCAAGCAAGGCCTTTATTTATTTGATCGTTACAGGATCAGAAATGACATCCAATCAGAAGCAGGATTCAAACAAATCCAACTCTACAATATTTTGTTTAACCATATTCTCCAAGTATGCCATGAACTCTTCCCTAACCCCCAACCCACCCACCAAAAGACACCCTTGTATCCCACTAGTATATGGTACCATTATCGGTGTCATGTTGTGTCTAACATGATTCATTGGGCACATATAAATTTATTCTGTATTGTTACCTATTGTGAATCCTGGTTACACCAAAAACTCTCCTTGCTTGCATGATCTCACTTGATGTTGCTTTGCTTTGATGGGTCTAGGTGCCGTTACTTCTCCAACCATTCTTCCTCCTAGCACCCTTCCCACTTCAAGTGGCATTGGGCTTTCTGGTTCATGCATGTCAGATGTTTCCTTAGGCAATACTTTACCTGCATCTGGGAGTGAATGCACAATAAGTTTTGACAAAGAGAAGCAACCAGATGCTTCCTGTGTTCAAATAGAAGATCCTGAGGCTGAAGCTGAGGCAGCTGCTTCTGCAATTGCTGTTGCTGCTATTAGTAGTGATGACCTGGTGGTGAATGGGCTAGGTGCATCCTCTGTCTCTGTTTCAGACACCAGAGGCTTTGGAGGTGCAGATATTCCTGGGTCACCTTCAGGTTGCGGTAAAAGTCTTTGTTCTACCACAGCAATCCATCAAACATTGTTACTGCTCTAATCTTATGTGAATTGCTTCTGCTGTTGTACTGAATGGGTTCAATCTTTTGCAGGTGTGGTGGCTGATCAGAAATTATCAAATCTTTCAAGAGGAGAGGAGTCCTTGACTGTAGCTTTGCCAGCTGATCTTTCTGTGGAGACTCCATCTCTGTGGCCACCTTTACCTAGTCCACAGAATTCTTCAGGTCCGCTGCTTTCTCATTTCCCTGGTGCACCTCCTCCCCATTTTCCTTTCTATGAGATGAACCACATGTTTGGGGGCCCTATTTTTGCCTTTGGCCCCCATGATGAGTCTGGCAGCACTCAACCACAGTCACAGAAAAGCAGCACAGCAGCTACGGGGTCACTAGGAGCCTGGCAACCTTGCCATTCTGTTGACTCTTTTTACGGGCCTCCTGCTGGATTTACTGGCCCTTTCATCAGCCCTGGAGGAATCCCAGGTGTTCAAGGCCCTACGCATATGGTTGTGTACAACCATTTTGAACCAGTCGGACAGTTTAGGCAGGTCGGCTTAAGTTTCATGGGTACCACTTACATTCCGTCAGGAAACCAACCTGACTGGAAACATACTCCTGTATCATCTGCAGTTGGTATTAATGAAGGTGACATTCATAATTTGAATAATTCTTCTGGTCAGCACAATTCTCCAAATATACCTGCCTCTATCCAGCATCTGGCCCCTGGATCACCTCTGTTGCCTATTCCTTCTCCTGTGGCCATGTTTGACTTGTCACCATTCCAGGTAAAGTTCTTTTTATGTACATGTAGTTAGTAGCTGCGTTCTTTCTAAATTACAAAAAGGCATGGCTAACTGAGATGTTTGATTAAACTTTGTCCTTCTCATTAATGATGAATAACTGGGTCCGGATTCCTGAGCCATATAAATCTTCGGTGTGGTTCTAAAGTTTGTTAGACCTAGCAGTTAATTTGATGAGCACCGTATTGGGTGGGGGATTCCCAAAACGCATCCCAGATTGTTAGATGATTGAACCACTCTGTCATTTTACCAAAAGCATTGCCTACTTTGTTGTCCTTTGCCATTATTTGTAGGCCAGGGACTCTGGTGGTTGTGAACTTTATGACCACCTTAAATATCAACGAACGAGTGAGCATGAGAAAAAGACATTGATTGAATTGGATTTTTTTTTTAATCTTTTGACAATCCTTTGGTCATCCTTCATTTGCTTTGAAGTAGTTCAGATTGTATCATTATTTGACCATGGTCCCCCAATGTATAGTCTCAGGTGCTTCAGAGAACTTGAATGTATCCGAGGTTCAGGATCCCAACTTAGCATGCCTGATCTTTGGGATAGCTGTATTGCTGTTTCTCTTTCCTTTTCCCACTTAAAACCGTCAAAGATCCTTCCATTGTTGAATTTCATAGTTGACAATGGTACCTCTTGAAATTGCAGTCATCAGCTGATGTACCAGTGCAAGCTCGGTGGCCTAACATTGCCCCCTCAGCCTTTCATTCTGTTCCTCCAATGCTCCCATTGCAACATCAAGCAGAGGGTAGCAGGCTTGCTTCTCAATTCGGTCAAGGATTGTCAGCTGATGCATCAAATGCAAAAAGTTTCCAGGAGTCACATTCTTTAACATCTGCAGACGGCTGTAGGAGCTTCCGTCAGGCAAGTGGCTCCACTGCTCAATTTCCAGGCGAGGGGCTCGTTGAGCCGTCAAGCACAACATCTGTTTGTGTTCAGACCAGCAGGCCCACTTCCTACGGCTCTGCTAATGGTAACAGCAAAGCTGAGAGCTTTATGAAGAGCCCATCTAGGGTTATTGTCTCGGATTCTTGTCAGAGTCCCCTAGTTGGCAGCAGCTGCAGCAGCAGTAGTGGCAACACCAGCAGTCTGAGCATGGGCTCTTCTACTTTGATGGCTCCTGTCAACCGGCAGCAGAAACAATCTGCTCCACATAAAATCCACCCAATTGGATATACAGAGCTGAGAGGTAGTGGGGCTTCACAGAAATTCGGCTCTGGAAGTGATTGGCACCGAAAAGGGGGGTTCCAAGGTAGAAATCAGAATTTGTGGGCAGAGAAGAACTTTCCCTCTTCCAAGATGAAGCAAATTTATGTGCCCAAGCCTGCCACTAGTGTGCCCACCACAACTGTCTGAGTCTGAACCATGGAAGTATGAGTGAGAACTTTCTGGTGCCTTTTTGGGGTTGAGTCTTCATTGGCTTATGGGCAGGGCGTGTGCATGCTAGTTGGGCTTTTAAGCGCAGTTATCGGCTTATTTTGGGGGTGGGAGTAGCATTGCAAGTAATCTTTTCCATCCCTCCAGAGAAAAGAGAGATGGGGTGTGGTTTTTAGACAGTCTAGTGGACAATGCCTTCTCTTTTTCATTCTTTCTTTTCTTTGTTTACTTTAGAGCACTCCAAAAACGTGAGGTGTAAGTTTTTGTTGGGTTTGCTTGATGAGATCCTCATCCAACAGACTTTATAGTAATTAATGATAAAAATTGATATTGTTTGTTTCCCTTGTGAAAGGACCTTATATTTTGTAATCTAATTTCCCTCAGATGAACACTAAACTCAAATACGTCGACACCGCCGTAGCCAAATGGATCATCTCTGTGAAGCTCAAGACCTACTCAATCAATCCTTCATAGTCAAAGGTGAAGATGGCTCTAACAATTCCTATGATGATTTTGACATAGAAGTGCTTCATGGATCCTCAAGTTCAGCTCTGAAGTCTGCATCCTGCAGGTGGGATCATGCAACTTCTTTTTTTTTTTTTTTTTTTTTCATTTTTTGCAGGCACTTTATATAACAAGTAGTTATCCTTTCTGTTTTGATTGAAATGCATAGTATAGTAGTATAGTGATCAGTTGCCTGTCATGATATTTATCGCCTTTATTGTGCTGACCTTTGGCTAAGTAGGGTTTTGATCACTGTTGTAATCAGATAAATGACATTTCATTTTGTTAGGGTCATTGCAGCAGAATATAAATAATACTTATGGTGAACTTATAATTGGGAACAATTGTTAACTGATGTTGTTAAGTCTAAGTAGGCTGGCAGTGGGTCGGCTTCTGCATTACTTTTGACCTGTCCTGAACTAGAAAATTATGATTTGTATATGGTTTTTTGACTCGAATGTACTCGAAGGGCACCAAGCTAATGAATAAATCTGGCTGATTATAGCTGAATTTTTTCTACCTGAAAACCTTATGATCAGACTTTACAAATGATTATCAGTTTTTCACTGGTAAAAAAAGGTGTAAAGGCTTTATTATCTAGAAAGAAAACCCCAATACTGTTGTTCCCTACAGTGAGGGCAACCTGTAATCAAAACGTTTTACGTCATATATACATACATTTTGCCACTAATGAGTCTGTTGTAGCACTGATCCTATCATCATCCACTGGACCAAAAATTCCAAGAATTCTTCTTTACATTTTATAAAACTACAAGGGCTAGGATGATAATTACAGTGACATTTACAAATAACTTACCCCCACACCGTACAGTTATATCATCCTCCTTAGCCCTGGGATTGGAATGCATCCAGATGGGCGCCACAAACTGGCGTATGGTACTTCTTAAGTAAGACACCTTAACTGTAAATACAGGTGAATCAAGAATTACATTGCTTTGCAACTAAAATAAAGGTTGTCTTCATCGTCGTCAGTCAATGTTAGAGCATCCTCGCATCGCAAGGGGGGATGTGTGTACACGAGAGAAACTTTTCCCATCAAAGCCTTGTCCCAACCATGTTGGGATTAGATATTGTCTCGCCTTGGTTGCATGTTTTTTAGACTTATCATTACTACTTCCATTCATGTTCTCTTTCGCATACCTTTTCCTTGATGGACCATCAACCTACATAAACCTTCTCCTCACCCACTGTTGGCGTGGACATGCCCAAGTCATATTAATCAAGCATTCTTTAGTTTATCATAGCTATAATTGTTACCCATAAATGCACTTATTTCTGAATCTACAATAATTTAACCAATTTACTACTGGTCCCAAGCCAAGACAAAGGAGGGTTGCATCAAGTTGACAATTGGGATATAGCTTCTATCACATTTATTTCTATGTTTGATGCAGATGCATAAAAAAAAAAAAAACCAGCATAAAAATTAAAATGCTAAATGACTGTGATACAAATACAGAGTTAAATTAGTGTCAGAAATTGATTAGATTGGAGCTGCCTAAAAGGGTGAAATGAAAATATTGCTGTAGAGGTCAAGTGAAACCTGAAGAGAAGAGAATCACTTTAGGCTAATTCGCCTCTCCATCTCAAAGTTTTGTGGTAAGCGCTAACACTAATCTCAGAACCCCAATTCCATAGATAAAAGAATTACAAAGGAAAGTTTTTAATATACAACGAAAATGAACATTTATACTTGACAGTTGACAGTTGGCTCCTTTCGGACAACAAGAGCAAAGAAAAAGATCCTTCATGGCAACTGCCTGCACTGTGAAGATTTAAGTTTCCTTTGCCAAGAATTACTATCCACTTGAAAACTATGCGCCCGCAATATCACAACACTAACTAATTGTCGTCTTCAGAATCTATCATGGAATTAATAGATGTTAATAACCAAACAATCAAAGTGAAGGTAAAAAGAATACTAGCACAAAAACCCATGTTAAGCACGGGTATGCACTTTCAATCAAAAAAAAAAAAAAAGAAGAAAAAAGCACGGGTATGCACATTCAATTCAAATTAAACAGCAATTATAAATTTAGACAACACTTCATAGAACAATTAAACATTAATAAATGTATAAAAATGCAAATGATGATAAGTTTGGAATGAACATCATAATATAGTCTTAAATATGAAAAAGACTAAATATCAAAGAGAGGGGATGAATATCATACATTCAAGTTCATAATTGTTTTTTCTTAACTTGAACAATTAAACAAGCAAAAAATGTGCATACCATACGTGGAAGACGCAAATCAAATGTATTGTAAACCAGAAATACAAATGGTGCAGTTTGTGCTTCCCACTTCCTCTATGAATCTCTAAAATCGTTTGTGTAACTTAGCAAAATAAAGGAGGAAAATGTGCATATAAAGAGGAAGAACAAGAGTTGAAATGAGTGGTTGATGAGAGGAGGAAGCACATGAAGAGGTAGAATTGCACATGAAGAGGTAGAATTATGCAGGTTGCATGTTTGTTAGAAGTGGTGGGGTAGATGGGAGTTGTATGAGTGTGGGAGTGCATGAGAGAACATGCTATACAGTTGTAAAAACTGAATGTAACTTCCAGTCAAAATAGAAAACAAGATCAAAATTAGATCCAAAACCTTCTACTTTAATATATTATAATTGGGTAACAAAACTAACTTTAGATGCTATCGAGCTACATGGGGTATTTGGAAAAAGCCTTTAGCTTACTTGGAACTTGTAAGGTGGTCATGGTCACAACTGCTAGATCGTAGGTTCAAGCCATGTTACCAAGCTGGTCATTTTTGTGCAGCACTGAGGAAAACCATTTCTGTAGAAAGATTTTTTTATTTTCCACAGAAAACCTTTTCCAACCTACCCCACTTGGAAATGGTTTTCCACTCATGAGCGGAAAAGTTAGTTCATTTTTTGGTTTTCCTCAAGGAAAAGTGGCTGCATCAAACATGGAGTTTTAAACGCTGCAGAAAAGCATATCCACTTTCTATGCATTTTCCACGGAAAAGTTGCCTTACAAACATGCCCATAGATTCGATAGAAATGTGCAAAGAATTTAAAAAAAAAAAAAAAAAAAATCTCAATAGCTGGCTCCTTCAGATTCTAAAGAAAGTGCAGAGTATTGCAAGACGAGAAGTGAGGGAGCAAAATTCTATGAAAAATGTTCCAGACGTTGCGTGGGGTATTTGTAAAGAACACGACAGTGGAATCTTCACACGAAAGTTCTCAGATTTCCGTGTCGCTATAAAGGATCAAATCATCTTAGTTTACTGGGCTATGGGAAACAAAGGGATTCAGAGGAATATACCCTCTGATCTTCAGGACCGGCAGCCAACTTAAAAATACAAGAAAATCAGCTGCAAGTTTGAATTTTGGAAGGCACAGAATGCAATTTCTTACCCGATCGGATGTCCTCTCCCACTTTTCCTCTATTCTTCAGCTGTCTCAAGACCATTGAGCATATGAGAATCCACCAGTACATGTGGAACACAAGCAGCATCAAAAGCATTGTGTTGAAAACATAATACAACGATATGGGGTAACTTTCTGAGAGATTCAAGAATTCTTGAACATCATAGCTGGGAAGTTCAACAGTCAACAATATAAGTGAAAAAACAGAACAAAAGCAAACAAAATTAGAACATCCAAACAGAAGACTAACCTTGATGACCTGATTACCCAAAAGGGGAAGAATATCAATCTCAGGAGGAGCCAAGAGATGGCAAAAAGCCCAAAGAATATACTAGCTCCCAGCTCCTTTCCAGAGTACTTGAAGATTTTAGCTGCTTCCATAAACACATCACTCGTATCATGCAGGGCAAGAATTATAGAGCCGATCCGAAAGAACCTACAAAAGGCAACTTACTCACTGTCCTGTAAAATGCAATTTCAACAAATCATGTTGTCTCTTAAACAACCTGTCTAAACAAAGACAACATGCATTCCCAGACATCTGCGTTCTTATCCAATCCTATGGGGTTGCATTAAGATTATAGACTCATCCAATGGGCTCTAAATAGTTTAGGATGCAGGTCATCCAATCCTATGGGGATTCTAATATAGCACAGGATGCTACATTGAATGAATTATTTGCAACTAAAATCATAATCACCAACGCTGGGGTTGGCTATCACAATACGATGGAAAATGGTCAACCATTTCAATAATTTTAATCCAGTCATTTTTATAAAGTTAATTGTGCTCAGCCCAGGTCGGAGTCCATATAGACGGGCCTGGGGCATTCATCTGGATCCAACAGGCAGGACCTGGATACATGTTTAGGGTCTGATCCACGCCTAGGGTAACAAGTCCATTGACCTCTTATTAGGCCTGTTTATAGGTACAATAATAAAATGTGTACATATCAAACACATACTCATATATATCTCAGATAAAATTTCAAAAAGGTATTAAACTTTTGGCTCATTTTCAAAAAAGTACAGGAAGGTTTTAATTTTTCAAATTCTTTCAATCAAGTCCTCCACAATTCTTGTCAGAAATCTTGTTCTCCACAATCACTCGTCCAGGAGAACTATCTAGATCTTTCATACTGTTGGATTTTTCTTCAGATATGATTGAAACAAATCTTGTCAAACACCAAATAACTAAAAAGGATAGACTAGAAATTATGAATAAAAGATGCATTAGAATATTTTGTTTAGAAGACAGAATTTAAGAAAATTCTAGTGGTACTAATATATATATATATATATATATCACAAAATATTTGAGATTCTAATGTGAAATGTCATAAAATATTTGAGAATCTCATGTGAAATATATTAAAGATAATATATTTTTCTATAATCTTGATCGAACAATTACTGTAAAAACATCAAGGTAGTTGCAAAATACCAACGATGTTACAACACTAGCAACAACTGTAGAACTATGAATAGTACTAGCTAAGTATGCAGTCATGCCATCTCATAACTAAGTACAAACACCTGTAGAAAGAGCAAAATACAACCTTGTAATGTAGGAGTATCCAATGAGGATTGTAGTGATTATGTGATGAGACATCATTATTGAAAAATCTTTCCTTCGAGTTTCCCACATGAGAAGAGCCGCAATACTATACATGTAAAAGCCACATTGGCACATGTAGAAAAGCTTCAATGAGAACCTGAAAGAAGAAGTCAGCATCACTGAAAAGTTCATAACAAGAAAAACTCATTAATCAATACCAAGAAGTTCTCAATAAATCAAGGCATTGACTTGCACTTAAAAATAAGTATACAATTCAAGATGCTGTGCAGTTTGCCAAATAGAGAATGAGATTATTGGAGTACTAATACCGATATTATATACTGCATGGATGGTGGATACTAGTAAAGCAATTTAAACAAAACCCTAAAGAATTAGTTAATTATTTTCAAATTCCTGGTATCAATTCTTTTCATAGTTTTTTCTTTAATCCGGGTACCATTCACTGAAAAAAGAAGTCCTGGTACCATCTTAAAAGAAGCTTTCCTACTGATTTTGTCACTGCACAAACATATTGATGAGATACAGATCCCCATCGGTTTCTTAGATTTTAGAAAGTGTGGAATTAAGTCTAGATGCACAAGTCAATCAAAAGAAGGGACTTAGAAAACGCAAGCAACATTAAATGACATGTTCAGGAGAACAATTATTATAAATCAGAGCATACAGGTAATATTTGGTGGAATAATCGTTGATTCCCAAATGGTAGAAACCATTATAGGATACCATAATACCCAAACTGTCAGTTTCATGATGTTGCAGTGAAGTAAGAAATCACAAAATGATGAACCGTTTTTTAAAAAAAGTACACACACACCCAGCAAAACAAAGAAGAAAAGAAAAGGAAAAAAATTCATCATTTAAGCCTTGTCCCATCTAATGCAAGGGATAAAGAAAGGAATAACGGGGATAGTGGTTAAGCATCCTGGCAGGCATATTCATCATCCACCCCAGTATTACAAAATTTGAAAGCCTGGGATATGGTTTTGCCCGAAAACTTTCTCCATATGCCTGAAGAGATTAATCAGAAAGCAGATGAACCAGCCAAATTGGGAGCTTATTGTAAATCTCATTTGATTAATTAGGCTCTTATATACTGTATTTTCACTAGTGCTGCTGCAGTCTACTATCTTAATGGGCAATTTAATATCCATATAGACATAGTATTTAGAATAAATCAGTCATTATTTCCGCTGGAAACTAATCTTCAGCTCAACTATCCTAGCAAGATATCATTATATTGCAAGGCCAGGATAACAGTTGACAGTCTCCAAGAGATTTCATAGGCCACATAAGTTTTCTTCAGATCTGAATGTTGCTTTCTTTTTACTGTTATGGTACAACTACTGTCAGCGTCATCCATTTCAATATGGTTTTCCTTAAAATAATGAATGATTTAGATTAAAGCTGCAACAATGATTACAATAAATGCATTGCTTATGATAGGACCTTACCTGCAGAAACAAAGTTGACATGAGCATAGCCAAAATGCATGGAAGAATAATGTGCCAAAGGTACATCTCCCAAGTGAAAGGGCAATTTGTCTGTACCATTACTATTCAATTTAATCTTATATCTCTAAGGAACTTTTCTTTTCAGTTTAAACCCTCAGGCCTCAATCCTTAACTCATTATAACCAATGAGGAATAATTTGGAACATGGAAGAAGAGCCAGAAGCTAAAAGAACTGCAGAGACACAATTAAAAAAATAAAAGGAGGTGCGTGCCCATGGCTCATTGGCTGTATCTAATCCTGACAATTGGTCCTCTTCAGCACAAAAGTTCTCACTGCATTGGATAACACATCAAGGCATTGACCAATATAACCCGTACTGTAATATGTTTGTATGTGTATGTATCTATAAACAAAAAATTTATGAGAACGGCCGTCTGGGGCGTGGAAGGGAGATGGTTGTAAGTCGTAACATCAATCATTTCTCAAAGTAAACAGCTGATAAATTGACCGTCAGAAGATACATGTAAAGTAGGCAGTAACCACATCTTTGGTAATTGATGAATTTCAAGACATTGCATACATGTATAAGCATCAAGAGAAAAGGACCAAGAAGATATTGTACTCACTTCAACTCTTGATTAGGCCAACCTCTAAAGTATTCTTTTGCATCCCAAAACCAGGGCTCATGGTAGGTAATTGCAAGAACACATACTTGAACTGCGGTATAATATGTTAGCTTCCACATAGATTCAGAGCATTTTGTAATCTTTGCCTGTTTGACTTTATTAATCTTAACTGGAACAATTCCCTTACACAACAACCTTATGGCAAGCCTCTGGAGAACATAAATTGAAATTGTAAGAGAAAAGCATAATATCAATTAATATAAAAGGAAGCAATTATTAAAATTAGCACAAGTATGGCTCAAGCATTGACGGATAGTCATATAAAGCTTGTCAAGTAGTAAAGGAACGCTTAACACCAAAGAATTAAATGAATATGGTGTACAATATATCTCACATCAATTTAAGTACAAACAAAGTGCACTTTCCAACAGAAAGTGACAAAAGAATCATTTCAGGAGTCAAAAAAAAAAAAAAAATCATTTCAGGAGAGCTTGAGAAGTTTTCTTTAATCACTCATTCAACCGACTCACTGCTTATGGACATTTTTTCTATTGTGATTCATTGTAATCCACTGATGTGATGGGTTTATTTATTTATTTATTTTATCAGTTAATGAAATTAGAGATATGCCTAGTATGATTATTTTCAGCTTCCAATGTGTTAATGGAAATGACATGGTCAATCTACTTGCTGAAGAGAGTGTGTTGCGACAGTTATCCCTTGCAAACATCACTCCCTTACAGTCATCATTTTGTTCTTCTTCGGAATAAGTTACATTACTGATAGTAAAAAGAAATACTTCATAAAAGATATACTTTATGTATTTGCGACAATATTTACATAATAATAAAAATGGGAAATAAAGAAACAAATCATTTTTCTAGAGAATCTGGAAAAGCATGAAGGAAAACAGACAATGAGTATAAGAACCTTTCACTCATTTCATCAGAAGGCCCTATTGTGTGAGTAGGACTCCCCTGATAGCACAAAGATGAAAGAACCCATGAAATTTTCAAGTCTAAAATTTCTAGGACTCCACTCCTACATAACATACAGTTACAGCCTTTATTCTCCTTATTGGTCATCCGTCAACTAGTCCCTTCTTCAACGATTTCATTTACCTTGTCTTTGAGTTAGGAGTTTTTGTTGGATAGCCATGGCCAACAAAATTCTAACTTTGGATCATTTTATAGATGACAAGTTTCCTTGCCAAATAAATACTCATGGATCTTCAATTAAGAATTTTCTTCGATAATTTGTCATATTCACTGAGTTGGGTGGGAATCGTTAGTTGAATCTTCTTTCAATTTTCCCTCTTCCCATTGTCTAGTAATGGAGGGTTGCCATTCGAGCCCATCTTCAAAGAAAGGCCAGGTGCATTAACACTGTTGTCTTTGGCACTTGAGGTATATGGAGACTGCCCAGAAGAATGCATTATCATGGAAGAACACCATATCAAGAGAATCAATGAGATTGCTTTCTCCAATGAAGATGCTGCCGATGCATATTCATAATCCTAGAGAGTTGAGAATGGGGGTTAGAACATTCTGATTATGAACATTATCTTGGGCTCTACCTCGTTTACAGTGGAAAATATAAAACTCGGATTACTCCAAGATACATGCATTATATTTATACATGCATAGGTAGTGATTCAATGCCAAAGTATCAACATTCCTCTGTTCCCAACTAATCTCTTCTCTTCTCTCATCTCACAGACGATATATGGTACCAATATCAAATGATTTCGTCCAAAGAAAGCAACATAAGCTCCTTTATCGAAATGGGGTCGACCAAAATCTCAAGAAAAAGTCAAGAACCATCATAAAGCTACTACCCAACTACCCCAAATCACAAAACTTCCCTATCCCCAACATTTCAACAGCATTAAAGAAAACCCCAGAAAAAAAAAGGGGGTGAATACATAAAAAAAAAGCATGAACTTTCATGCACTAGATCCCGAAAAAAAGCTACTTGCAATCTCACCCGGTAGATGAAGGCGTCAAGGAAGAATCTTGAAGCGAAAAAAGCAAATGCCAAGTAGATGGCAATGAGGACATGGGAGATTTCGGGCACGTTCCTGCCACCCCAGATAGAGTCCATGAGATCCCTCGAACGGATGTGAGGAATGATAGAGAGAAAGCATCAATCGATTTTTTTTTTCTTTTTCTTGGTGGTGAAGATCGATTAGAACGAAGTTGGTTGAGGTGAAGGAGAAGATTTTGACCCCGACAGCAGTATTTCCATGAATATGAGAGAGAGAGAGAGAGAGAGAGAGAGAGATGTTTGTAGGGGTAAGGGGTTGGAAATTATAGAGGGCCAAGGAAATAGGAGGTATTTGTTTCATGAGAGAGAGAGAGAGAGAGAGAGAGAGAGAGAGAACATCCTTGTAATGGCCCACCATCTTGATGGTTACCTGCTATAAATTTAATTTTGGTTTTTTTTTTTTATATATATTTTAAACGAGGGTGTTAGATCTCTTCGAGAACCAACTATTCATCTGAGTAAATGAAGTACCCAACGTCCTCATGCATCGAATAAGTTAGGTTTTTTTTTTTTTAGCTAATCAAGTGGTTTCAATGAAAGAGTGCGAGTTAGAAAGTGCAACCTCTAATTCCCAAGTTATTGTCCCAACCAACCTTACCGTTTTTTAGTCCATTGTTCAAGAATTCAATTTGATTTTTTTAGAGTTAGCATGACTTGAAGGGTCTTTTTCTTTGCAAGAATTTAATGTATTATCATATGAAAATATTACAAATCCTCCAAATGTTGTACCTGGATGGGGAATTCCAAAATCCTTGTATCGTAAAGCATTTGTAACTGCTTAGGAAGTTGGAACTCAAATGATTTCAAAAGGATATTTAAGAACTTTTCATTTTTCGAGTGGTTGAAATTCATATTTCTACTAAAAAAATGTAGTATTTTTAAATGCTAAGGGGACTCTCATACTATCAATGTCAGGAATCTCCAACATGGCAAATTCTTATTAGAAATTACTCTAAAGATATAAGCTCTTAATTAGGATTGAGATTTATTTGTACACTAAGGAGTCGGTTTTTTTTTTTTATGCTATTAAATGTGCCCTTTGGGAAGAGTAAGATAGATAGGGATGTAAATGGGTCCCCGATTATCTGATTACCTAAATGCTTCGACTCGTTTAAAACCGGGTTTGAGTTTTTATTTAGGCATCGATAAATAAATGGGTTCGGGTCTAAGTCCACCTTGGTTCGGACAAGTGGACCTGAGACTCGACATATTATTTCAATTTTCGAAAATCTTTCCTAAAAATCATATTTTTTTAAATATCATTCTCTACTTAGACCCAGATTCGGATCCAGTCCCGTCCCATATATGGTTCCATTCCTGTTTCGAACGCAAGATATCGGTTCCAAAACAATTCCGGGTATGGATCCGATTCCACCTTCTCTGTAACGATTCCGGATCGACCATGGATCCGGATTGGAACCGACCCATTTACAACCCTAAAGATAGCTCTTACAATTGGGTTATCTTAAGTTTATCAAATAGTCTATCTTTTATGCAAATAAGATATATAATTTTTTTAGAATTTAATATCACGACCCACCTCAACTAGAAATCGCATCGGCACGTTTCTAGCTAATGAGGTGTGAAACACTTTCGTCTTTTTAATCATGGGATTTTTTAATATAAAAATGACTATTTAAACATTATTTTCACACCTAACACCTAATCTAATATCTAAATGAATGCAAAAAAGCATATATAAACGAAAAAGTTACCTATGTAAATGTATGCAAATAAACAACCACGTAAGCCCCGATGGGTAGCTCAGTTGGCTTAGGACCACGGTTTGCACCCAGAGGTTGTGGGTTTGAAACTGCACTACCACACTGGGGCTAAAGGGGAATTTTACCCGGCTTTCTCTCCTGGGCCAGTAGGGATTATTGTGGCCCAAAGGGTTAGGAACCCTACGTTATAAAAAAAAAATAAACAACCACGTCAAAATCCCTAAAATGTGCAAATTCAAACTTGGTCCTTGGACCTTTCGGGCTGAACTGGTTCTACTAACGCCATTTTTGACAATAGGTTGATTTGCTTTGCTCTTTGTCTTCCTTTTAGATCTACTGGGGCATATTTGGAAACAGGAATAAAAGCCCACAGCATAAGCATGCCCCACAAATCTCCATCAATTAGCACGAAAAGTTTAGCTTGACATATACATCTAGAGAGAGATTTTGTTGTTAGCAAGGAAGAATAGACTCTTTGTGAATGTTTGGTGTGACACTTCAATTTTGACTCATGCTTTGTTTGTATTTGCACTCATTGCTGTGCTCCCATCTCAAGGAAACTAAAAAGATAGGGAGCACTCTTACATCCATGAACACCCCTGCAAGCATTCTTCTTAGTTGGGGGGCCACTATGATCTTTGCAAGCCTGTCACCTGGCCCCCTCCCCATGATTTTAACACCATCCAAATAAAATTGAGGGCCATGATCAAGGAGTTATAATGATATGATCTACTTGAAATCTTACATTGAGGTTGGGTCCATTGAGAACTTTTAATCCCCCACCTTCTCTTTCAATCCTCACGGCACAATCACTAGTTTGTTTGGGGGTATTTCTCATGGGAATTGCAAGGGTTTGATTTTCTTTTTTCCTTTATTTTTTTTAAAGTTAGTGTCAAATTATGTCTTTAGAGCATGTGGATTCTCCAATGCTAGAATTTTTGAAAAAACAACATTAGGAAATTTTACTTTATAGTCATTTGAATTTCTAAGAATTCCAGCTTCCAAAGTGCTAGGCTATAACCTGTAAGAGAATTCCCAATTTAAAGGGAAAAAAACCCCCAACAAATGAGCTCTTTAAAAGTTCAATATGAATACATATTTTTTTGAATGGCAAGTTCAATATGAATATGCTAAGCCAAGAAAAAAAAAATTGGCTTACATGAAGGTCAAAGATGGAGATCTAAATCATCCAATTAATTTTAAATATGTAATTTCATAGGCAAAAGATGTACAATCAAACTCTATGGTCATTTGTTAGCTGCAACAAATTACAAGAAAGTAGTGAATGGCTTTTCCGCATTAATAGGAACCTAGGAATTGCACAAACGTGTCCTTAAAAATATTGCAATTCATAATGGTACTCGAAAAATAGTCTATTTTTCCTTTTTCTTATATTTTTTTTTATATCCAAAGCAATCCAAAATGACAAATTAAAGAGAGCAGCAACCATTCTCAAGTACAAACCGAAAACAGTCCACTCATGACTTGATCTAATTCAGGTAGGAACCACTTTTTTTTAATCACATGGCCACGAAGTATAGATGGCCCAAATTTCTGCCCAAATACATCTGATGCTTAATGATGGATCAGATACTGTATTTGAATTCATAGGAATTCTAAGACTTCTTTTTGGCTACAATAGGAAGTCCAACTCATATACTTTTTCACTCAAACAACCCAATGTCCTTGCCAAATTGAGCCCAGGGTCTAAGAACTCTTAGGATTTTGTATTTCTCTTGACTGGTTCAAAAATAAAAGATCAAAGGTGACTATAAAAAGATGATCATGAATTCTGTTCACTGGAGCTAACTTACCATGAGATCCTATGTAATATTTCAGTAAGGTGGGTCACAAAGGTCAAATTAGTTGTTGACAGGTGAAAGTACCTGCCCATTTGAAACACAGGATATTCCCACTGTGATACAGTACAGGTTGTGATTGGTAGACATGATGTAGCTTTTTAAATCCAAACCCATTAAAAAAAAAAAAAACTACTATTATGTTTACAAAGATGTGTGAAATTTCACCTCCAGTAACAAATTGTTCTCTCTGTGGTTTGCACACAATTACATAAATTAATCATGCACATGCATAGGAATCCCTTTTTTCCCCTAAATCCCACCATATTCCCATCTCTTGAGTTTGCTCACAGACTTGGATACACTCAATGTAAGTAGTAGAACTCCCAGGGAACAAGGAAAAGCTTCTCCGCAATCAGTCTCCAAAACAACTTTTCCCATTTTTACTCCCCATTAACTTCAACAAAATGGCCATCACTACATGTGTTTGTTGGGCTCCTTCCAAATGCCTCAGTTGAGAACAACACAGCTTTCTATAACTAAGACATTCTTCATCTCACAAGGTAATTTCCATTCAATCATCCCTCCCTTTCACCTTACCTTGCAACTAAAAATAAATGAAGAAAGACAAAGCGAAAAAGTGAAGAGGCGGTTCCATTATTACAAACACATCAGATAAACATAACTTGGGTGGAAAAATGGACACCCAGATTAAAAAAAAAACTCAAAGGTAATTAATTCATGATTGGAAGACTAGAGCCCATTTGTTTGTGCAGTTTTGAATTCTTATATTCGAAGCAATGCCTTCCTACAAAATGGGTAAAAATTGAAGAATGGTCTCCCTTTTTTGCAAGAAATGACTAAATAGTAAATTAAATCCTAGGAACTTGAGGGTCCTACATCTCCACATTATATCCTTCACTCCTCACCTTTTTAATATTATTTTGTGCCAACCCACTTGACAATGAATTCCTAGGAAATACAAAAGTACACAAAAGGGCATCAATGCAAAGTACACAAACTCACCTAAAGGTCCCTTTTTAATTGGTATTGTCATAACCAATGCCTTTCTATTAAAAGGCTTTGAAGTAAGGATTAAACGTGAACATCCACAAGAAACAATCAAATTATCTCACTATACCCATTTTACGAAGAGTTCCTAGGAGTTTGATGGAAAGTGAGCAAATGGGCCCTAAGAGGAAAGGCGCCGGAAGTTATCCAAGTTATACGATATCTAGTCTAATGTTGATGAAATCATGATAGGCACACTCCAAATGGCCCAATTATCATTAGCCAACAGTCTATCTAAACCCCTTCAGAAGGCTGGAATGAACCCTCTATATGATTGAATATTTGTAACAGGAAAGATTGCTGAAACAACATTTGGTGACTGCACAAGCCAATCAAGCTACCAACCCAACTTAGGGATGGGTTTAGTGTACCTGACAAATCCAAAAGGTGGCCTAATGCACTCAACTTATAGTGGGACACTGGGAGTTGCAGCTTTGGACACTGGAGATAACCCTAAAATGGTCCTCATCAGAGAATCGAGTTTATGGAAATAAAGCTAATAGAGACACCAAATCCCATGAATTGCTTTCTTTACATTACCTTGAACCTCTTGAAATTGTCTACAATCCCATTCTTATGTTTCACTTTCCAGGCTGGGCAAGATGTCAAGTAAAATATGAAGTAATTTAAGGATCTTGTTCGATGAAAAGAGAATGTGACGAAAACTGTCTGCAGTCATGTTTGTACAGTGAACAGTTTCCTCCACTTGTTTTCTCCACCTGTTGCCTCTTAAGAGACATGGCATGCAACACATGCCTGGTTGTTTAGCATGGACTGAATTCCTAGAATTTGGAATGAATGCCTATAGTATCATAAGAATCATAGGAGTTAGTGAAGATACACTACGACCCATCAAACCTAATGAGAAACACCCCATCACCAGAGTAAATAAAATCCTAGGAAAGTGGTCCATCTAAATCTCCACCTCAAAGAAACACATGGGCCCATCAAAGCTTTGTTATGAAATGATAAACCACCCATCACCATAGTAAACTAAGTCCTAGGAAAGTGGTCCATCTAAACCTCCACCTCATACCCTTCACTCCCCATTTACGTCAGAGCCTTAGGAGAGGCACCAATTGCTAGAAACCATGTATAAAGTTAAATGACTTCAACAAGGCCCAAGTCTAGCATATACAGTTGACCTAGCACTGAATAGAGCTGGTGACATACTTAGAATTCCATGGAGATTTGAGAGTACAAGTGAGATTTATACTAACAACATGAAGCTTTATTGCAATTTTGACCCAGTTACACAGAAGAAGGCACTAACCAACCGAAGTTAAGAACATTATAGAAAAAGAAAACTGACGGTATGATTCTCAAATCTAATTATTTTAATAGTCTCAGATACAAGTGCATATTTTCCAGTCTACGCTTACTTGACTGAGATTCCATACTGAATCTGCTCACAACTTTGAAGGTTTAGGGAAAATATCAGGAGTGAACTTCTGGGCTGCGCTCAAACTTCCCTTAATCTTCATCGCGCCTCTGCATCAATAAAGAAAACTGAGATGAATTCAACATTATATAAAATCAAGTTTCACTATAATAATAAATAAAAAAACCATTTGGAAGAGGCGAAATGACAATTGGGGGATCACCACTAGGTGGAGAACTGAGGAGAAATATAGCCGGAGAATTCTCTCATGGAGATTCACCATTTTTCACAGGTAGTGGTTCCCCACTTGTTTGGATCATTGAGAAAACTTAGGAGTAGAGAATTATTTTGAGAAATTTTCCAAACAAACAAGCAATTATCAAACTATCACATACTAC
The DNA here is from genome assembly GCA_028538565.1 of Umbellularia californica. Taxonomy (NCBI): domain Eukaryota; kingdom Viridiplantae; phylum Streptophyta; class Magnoliopsida; order Laurales; family Lauraceae; genus Umbellularia; species Umbellularia californica. Next base: position 78,638,552 of record JAPQWN010000006.1, on the reverse strand, counting down.
TTTCTAATAATCAAAACTGAATTACACTAATAAAAAGAGTCTTCTATCCTATGATGCACATATGATGTTCAGATACGTCATGGATACGGAAAGGAAATGCCATAGACATGGCAGGGACTAGGATTTTACACTTTAAAAGTAAAGTATCAAATACGATAAGACACTATAGGTTAGACATTTTGAAGTATCCGTGCATCATAGCTTCTATCTACTCCTTTTGAGTAGTCTTCTCCTACTTTATGCAAAAAGTAGCCAAGGGAAAAGGTGCTTTTCTTCTCTAAAAGAAACCCAAACAGTACAAAGATGTTTCATTTACACTACTTTCTCTCCTCATCTAAAAAAAACCCAGCATCTACACAAATCAAGTGCAGCTAACTCAATCAATCTCCAAATAACAAAAAAAAAAAGAGAGGCTTCATTCATTTTAATAACCTGAATTCCAAGCATCCAAACACGCCCCAAAAACCCTAGAATCAAAACCCTAGAATCAAACGCACCTTATGAAAGCCATCTGTGGATTCATCTTCCCCGTAGCCACAGCAATGAAATCACTATCCTTGAAAGAGAAGGTCGCATCAGGTTTCCCTTCATATGCCCCTAAATCCGCCCAAAAAAGAAAAGATCAAAATCACATCAATCACATACAAGAAGATGATGATAATCCAAGCAATTACCTTTGGAAACCTCTCCCTTCTTCAAATCGACAACGTAAATCTCCTCATCAACTCCAATTTTCTTCATAACAAGAAGAAAAACAAAAAAAAAACTAGGGTTAGGGTTTTAGGGTTTGGATCTTCTTCACTTGAAAATTTAGGGTTTAGGGTTTAAAAGAGGTGCCTGAGGAGCGATGTTGAACTGATAAACGAGGCCGATCTTCTTCGCGAGATCCTTGCCGGCGTCGGAGGAGAGGTGGAGCTTCATCTGCTCCAGCAGAGCCGCGGATTTTAGCGTAGAGCCGTCCGACATTTCCAAGATGCGCAGCTGCTGCGGAGGTTAGCGTGGAAGAATAGATAGATGCTATCGTACGCATCATTTCTCTCTCTTTTGTAGTCCTCTTCCTTCATCAATGTATTGATTGTGGACGTTCGGTTAGTTGGTTTGTTAGTTGAGCAAAAACACCATTTTCACAAATATATATATATATATATGTGTGAAAAATGTAGAGATATTTTAAAAAATATATATTTTTATCGAGGTATTATCGAAAAAATATCATGAAAAATAAATTGTTCTTATACCAAAAAAAAAATGAAAAATAAGTTGTTGAGGATTTTACGAAAAAAACCCATGAACAAAAAGTAGTCCATTGGGCCTTTTTTATTTTTATTATTTTAGTTGTTTTCACCGTTCACATGATAAGAGTGGTGATATTGGTTTCTCTTTTTTTCTTATTTATATTGTTGTTCATTTCTTCTTTTTATTCACAGTTCATCATCATCTTCACAAACCAAACATTATAAATTCAATTATGATATCTTTGGCAGAAAAGGTATATTATTTTGGGTAGTGTGATATTATAGTGTCATTGTGAAGTTTTACTGTTATTTATAGAAGTGGGTCACAAAATTGAAAATGTAGTTGGGCTTTTCAAAAAACTGCTCCCTTTTATGTGTGGACCAATTGGGATGTATCCAATTAATGAATGTGGTTGTGCCAAATATCACTATGACTAATTGCTCGATTATGATTTATCCCTTTGATCTCACTTTGATTTCCACCTTTCTAACTATGGTATTCAATTGGCCTAGGACCAGGGTATTCACTGAAAGATTATATGTTCGAAACTGCACTACCACATTGGGGTTATAGAGGAGTTTACTATACTTCCTTCTAGTTTCGGAGGGATTAGTCCAGCCCAAAGGGTTGGAAACCCTCCGATAGCGGAAAAAAAAAAAACCTATGGTGTATGCACTGATTATATCTATCTACCCTTATAAAAGAGACAAGATTGCATGGTTGCTTTAGTACAACCACTGTGGGGCCCACCAAAAAATTTATCTACCCTTATAAAAGAGGCAAGATTGTATGGTTGCTTTAGTACAACCACTGTGGGGCCTACCAAAAAATTTATAATAATATATATAATAATATATTATATAATAATAATAATATAATATTTATACCCTTATTATATATCTATCTCATACAAACTTTTTCACTATACCATTGTGGGGCCCACCCCCAAATATTATAATATCATATAATCTCTATCTATCAACCCTTATAAAAGAGGCAAGATTGCATGGCTGCTTTAGTACAACCACTGTGGAGCCCACCAAAAAATTTATAATAATATATATAATAATATATTATATAATAATAATAATATAATATCTATACCCTTATTATCTATCTATCTCATACAAAATTTTTCACTACACCATTGTGGGGCCCACCCCCAAATATTATAATATCATATAATAATATATTATTTTGAGAAATTGCAAACTTTTTCACTACACCTTTGTGGGGCCCACCCCAAAATATTATAATGCAACCTTTTTCACTACACCATTGTGGGGCCACCCCCAAATATTTACTATCTGCTATCTACTACTATACCATCATAAAAGAGGGAAAGTTGCAAACTTTTTTCACTACACCATTGTGGGGCCCACCCCCAAATATTATAATATAATTTAATAATATATTATTATGAGAAATTGCAAACTTTTTTACGATACCTTTGTGGGGCCCAATCCCAAATATTATAATGCAAACTTTTGCATTACACCATTGTGGGGCCCATCCCCCAAAAAGTATAATATAATATAATAATATATTATTATAAGAAATTGCAAACTTTTTCACTACACCATTGCGGGGCCCGCCCCAAATATTATAATATAAAATAATAATATATTATTTTGAGAAATTGCAAACGTTTTCACTACAACTTTATGGGGCTCATCTCAAAATATTATAATACAAACTTTTTCACTACACCATTGTGGAGCCCCACCTCCAAATATCCACTATCTACTATCTATCTCCTACTCTTATAAAAGAGGCAATGTTACATGGTTTCTTTATTACAACCACTGTGGGGCCCACCAAAAAATTTATAATAATATATAATATAATAATAATAATATAATACCTATACCCTTATTATCTATTTATCTAATATAAACTTTTTCACTACATCATTTGGGGCCCACCCACAAATATTATAATATCATATAATAATATATTATTTTAAGAAATTGCAAACTTTTTCACTACACCTTTGTGGGGCCCACCCCAAAATATTATAATACAAACTTTTTCACTACACCATTGTGGGGCCCACCCCCAAATATTTACTATCTGCTATCTACTACTATACCATCATAAAAGAGGGAAAGTTACAAACTTTTTTCACTACACCATTGTGGGGCCCACCCCCAAATATTATAATATAATATAATAATATATTATTATGAGAAATTGTAAACTTTTTCACTATACCTTTGTGGGCCCAACCCCAAATATTATAATGCAAACTTTTGCACTACACCATTGTGGGGCCCATCCCCCAAATAGTATAATATAATATAATAATATATTATTATGAGAAATTGCAAACTTTTTCACTACACCATTGTAGGGCCCACCCCAAATATTATAATATAATATAATAATATATTATTTTAAAAAATTGTAAACTTTTTCACTACAGCTTTGTGGGGCCCACCCCAAAATATTATAATGCAAACTTTTTCACTACACCATTGTGGGGCCGACCTCCAAATATCTACTATCTACTATCTACTACTATTATAAAAGAGAGAAAGTTGCAAATTATTTTTCACTACACCATTGTGGGGCCCACCCCCAAATATTATAATATAATATAATAATATATTATTATGAGAAATTATAAACTTTTTCACGACACCTTTGTGCGGCCAACTCAAATATTATAATGCAAACTTTTTCACAACACCTTTGTGGGGCCCACCCCCAAATATTATAATATAATATAATCATATAATAATAATATAAAATCTATATCTATACCCTTATTATAAAAGAGAAGAGAAGTTGTATACTTTTTCACTACACCTTTGTGGGGCCCCCCAAATATTATAATATAAGATAATATAATAATATATTCTTATTATATTATAATAATAATCATATAATATATATGCCCTTATTATAAAAGAGAAAAAAGTGTCATGCTTTTTCTCTACACAACTGTGGGCCCCACTTAGTATTATGATATTATATATATATATATATAATAAAAGAGAACTGCACATATGTGGGCCCCAATAAAGTAGAAGAACTTGTCATGCTTTTTCTCTACACATCTGTGGGCCTCACTTAGTATTATTATATTATATTATGTATATATAAAATAAAAGAGAACTACATGTCTGTGGGCCCCACTTAGTAGAAGAACTTGTCATGCTTTTTCTCTACATCTAGACATCTGTGGGCCCCACTTAGTATTATTATATTGTATATATATAAAATACAAGAGAATTACACATATGTGGACCGCACTTCGTATTATTATATTATATATGTATAAAATAAAAGAAAATTACACATCTGTGGGCCCCACTTGGTATTATTATATTATACCACTTAGTAGAAGAACTTGTTATGCTTTTTCTCTACACATCTGTGGGCCCCAATTAGTATTATTATAATATCTGTATGCTTAACTTAGTATTATTATATTAGATATATATATATATATATATATATGATAAAATGAGAACTACACATCTATAGGCCCCACTTAGTAGAAGAACTTGTCATGCTTTTACTCTACATCTACACATTTGTAGGCCCCACTTAGTATTCTTATATTATATATAAAATAAAAGAGAACTACACATTTGTGGGACCTACTTAGCAGAAGAACTTGCATGCTTTTTCTTTACAAATCTGTGGGCCCCACTTAGTATTATTATATTATATTTTATATATGGAGAATATTCAAGTGCATCCATCTCTCACCATTTGTGGTGAGGGAAACCCCTTTTAGGGAAATTTCAAGTACAAAAGAGAGGTGTACTTCTCTTTTGTACCTCTCTTTTGTACTTGAAACTTCCCCAAAAGGGGTGCTCCTCACCACAAATGGTGAGGGATGGATGCACTTGAAGATCTCCCTTTATATATATAATCAAAGAGAACTACACATCTGTGGGCCCACTTAGTATTTTTATATTTCGATGAAATGCTTAGCTCAAATGACCATGAAAAGGGTTGTGTTTGAAGAATTTGTTCATTCACTACAACAACTCAAATGAGAAATTTCAGTTGAGATTTTCATGTATAGAAAATTTTAACTTCAATCCCAATGCCTGTAAAGACACAATTTGCTTGGAATCTTTGTGATTTGTTGTTGATCCGTTTAAAGCTATGAGTTGTGTACTGTTTTGGTTGGTTAGTATTTTGTTTCATTGAATTTGGTATGTATCTGACGCTAGGTTTTCAACAAATTTTAATGGAAAATGGGCCGGACTATCGATCTATATTGAAATTGGTGAGTGTTTTGCCTAATCATGTATGGCCAGAAAAGGTTGGTTTTCAACTTTTTTTTTTTAAATTAGTTTCCTTTCATATATCTTGTTATCCCATCTTCTTTTTACTTTTTTCTATTGAAGCTTTTACTAAATTTCATAAGAACAATGAGTGATTGTAAATTACTTAATTTGCCAAAAAAATGAGTTATATGTAAACTGGTCATTCTCCATTGGGATAGTTAATATTGAGTTTTTTAACGACTTCATTTTTTTAGATTATCATACTGAAAGAGTATGTGCCTTGAAAGAGTATGTTCCTTGCACATGCATTGCATGTGTAGGGCTCCACTAGTCTTTTAAAATGGGGATTGTGAATTCACCATGCGCAAGTTCAATTCCGGTCGTTCACCCATAATTCACTATCCCTATTCCCATCTTTATTTCACCTTAGCAAGTCTGAATTCATAGAAATAAAATTTGACCCATAGCATCTATGTCAGCCTTTACACGTACTAATTGGTGTACCTGAAATGCATTTTCTCTGGCTCCCGAAAAGTGGGACCCACTCTTTGGGAAATATGAGTCGAAGCAAGAGCAAGAATATTTCTAGTAGAACATCTTTCACAAACATGGGTTTTCCAAGTCCATGCCTAAGTACTTATCACCTCCTGTGATTGTAATTGCTATCTTATTAAGTTCAGCCACTATAGCTGTTTGGCAAGGACGACACGGGCTCTCCGACTCCACATTTGCAATGTCATTTTGTAATTAAAACTTTGTATTAGACTTAACCATGATGGGTTAGAGAATCCTAAAGCTTTCTTATACATATGGCTAGCCGATCCCCCTGTTTAAGAGAAGATAAAGTATCATTCTAATTACTTGACTAGCAACAAAGCCCGTGCTCAGCCCGAAACAAAAGTAAGATATTACATTTTGAATTTCTAAGAAATTAAAATTAATTATAAACATATAAGCATATATTCATGCATAGTTATATAAAAACAATGCCCGTGTCCAAAATAAAGATATAGTAAATTATTATAATAATTAAAACTATAAAAGAAGAATCCACTATTATTATTTTTAAGAATTTTTAGAAGAAAATAAAGTGGAAAAAGATCTTAAGATTTTATGGTAAAAGGAAGAAATTATTGTGAAAAATAATAATGAGAATCTTGTAGTATCGTACCTATGGAATCTTTGTAAATTGAAAAAATGCAAGGGTTGAAAGTCCCTACTAAAAAAGATAAAACTCTTGATGGAAACAAAAAGAAAAAATGATTCCATTCAAAGAAGGAAAAAAAATGAGAAAAGAAAAAACAAATGCGTCCATTTTCCTATCAATTCCCGGCTGAGGCTCAGTCTGTTAGGTACATCATGTGGAGTGTGAGTGTGGCTAAGATGAGTCTCACACCCATGCCCCAAAACACTACCTACTCGTTTTGAGCCTACTTATCATTAGAACACACCTACTTGAAGTTACAAATCAAATCCACATCCAACCAAACACTTAAGAGAGAGAGAGAGAGAGATGTGTAGAATCATTCAAAGAAGGAAAAAAAATGAGAAAAGAAAAAACAAATGCGTCCATTTTCCTATCAATTCCCGGCTGAGGCTCAGTCTGTTAGGTACATCATGTGGAGTGTGAGTGTGGCTAAGATGAGTCTCACACCCATGCCCCAAAACACTACCTACTCGTTTTGAGCCTACTTATCATTAGAACACACCTACTTGAAGTTACAAATCAAATCCACATCCAACCAAACACTTAAGAGAGAGAGAGAGAGAGATGTGTAGAATCATTTTATTCTACATCAATGTCCTATATTTATTGAATATATATATATATATATATATATATTTAAAACAGATCCAAGGAAAAAAAGTCCCTCGCATGGGATGTGTAAGATAATGATAGAGAGAGCAATTTAATTGCTTTCATCAATGTTGAGGCTCTGGATTTTACATGAATGTTGAAGCATTAAAACTAACTTCATTGCAAGCATGTGCAATAAGTTTTATAATTTAGAAGTCCATTAAATTAACAGCCTTTTGTAGGAATTTCAATGGGCCGGTTTCCGAACTGGCCCATTTCTACTATCAATAGGATTGAACGGCCTGAGTTCAGGTGTATATCGGGTCTTAGATACTAAGTTCGAGCCTGCTTGCTCAAAAAATATGGATGGGTTGAGACTACCTCTTAAAGGCCGGGGTTAGACTGAGGTTTGAGTCCGGGTGCACATAGGATCATCCCAGCTCAAACCACACGATAAAAAAGTACTGGAAATATATGACAACTCTTTGAAGGCCTCAGTTCAACAAGGGCTCAAGTCCATTTAACATTTGAGTCAGGTTGATAAGTTCTATGAGGTAATCCCACTAAGTTGGTACATAGGTTGGATTTATTAAATTCCCTAAAACTTTTGTGGGGTAACACATAAGTGAAAGATATTGATATTTTTAGATCATAAGATCTACTTAGTGGCCCCCTTTAGAAGGGTCTTTTGTGTTATTTTTGCAAGATTAACCTTAATTTTAGGGGATATTGATTGAGAAACTTTAGGAGATAGAAGATATAAATAGATACTTTTGGAGAAAAAAATAGTGGAATGTGATGACATGGCTCTTTAAGTCACTCTAAGTTTTATATATATATTTATTTAAAAGGAGAACTCCTTCAATGCTGACGTGACACCCCCTACAGCCCACCTCCCCTTTTGCTTTAATATATATAACTTGCACAAGTTCAAGCATGGATGAATTCTATGTTCTCTCACACTTCATTCTCTCCTAGCCCATCTATATTCTATTTTCATTTCTTATAAATAAAATAATACATTTAAAAATAAATATTCACAATTTTTAATTTTTCAAAACATTTAAAAAGATTCTCTCTGGAAAAAGGGATAGACAATCACTTGTGCCTGCTGCCTACACCTTGTTAAGTTACTTGGATTTGTTTAGTGTAACTTTCTCTTTTCAAGCTTTGTAATTGACAATGATGCAAATCATCATAAATAGAAAGCATGTCACTTGCCAGCTCATGTAATTCATATCTCTAGGGATCATGATCTGTATTTATACAAGAATCATCCCAATCTTTGTGGGATTCTTACTGATTGTAATTGTCTGTACAATACCCATATCTATAGATACAAGATACACACCTCAAGGCAAGATATCTTGAGGAAGAATTTACACCATCATGAAAGGTACCTGTCCCATTTTGAGGTTGGGCCATAAATTAATTTACATTTGCATTGAGTGTTAATAGTAATAAATCCTCATTACCAATCAAAACATGAGAGAGAGAGAGAGAGAGAGAGAGAGAGTAGATAAGGAATGGGAAACTTTTTGCTTCTCAACTGTAAAACCACCAACTCTCTGTTAGAAAAAAATTAAGAACTTTCATGCAGTTTCCATCTTAGATGAGACTTCTGCATCTGTTAAACATTTTGTTTTCACTCTACATTATTAGACAATGTTTAGACTCTTGAAACTATGACCAATTAACCCTTGTTGTTGCTGTTGTTGTTGTCTGTCACTGTTGTTTCTAGTTAGGAATTGGATGAAATGTTGCCTTCATTGTAGGGTGACTCCTTCGTATCAAGTGTTCTCTGACTTGGGTCAGACATTGCCATTGTAATAGACAGGTTATGGCTGTTGCTTGTACCTTTCAATTGGGCATCCAAGGTCTATTTTAGGACAATGGGCCCCTACAATACAAATACCAGAAGTAGCACTGTCCCTAATAATTCTCATGTGCTACTCCAAACTGAGGAACCCTAGTAGCCACATCTTGGTGGGCCTCACCAAGGGAGCACCAATTGTGGTGCATTTTCAAAGTGGCACTTATCCACCAAACACATGATCAAACTTTTTTGTTTACAGGTGCCTTCCAGCCAGACTACCCTTTGCCCAATCGAAGTACTGTCAACACGTGGCTATTCTCTGACAACAGAGGGCCACAACAAAAATGTGCCCCAACTTCCCATGATGCTGTGGGACACGGTCATCAAAATTTTAGATTTTGCATATTCTTTCTCATAGAACCATGTGTGTGTGTGTTTCATGCTATAAAAGAATTGTGTACGGCACAAACTTGAGGTCTTGCGAATCATGAAGAGGTGGGCAATGGAAAGATCTGAGTAATACATAGGGATATGCATACCAACCCCATTGGATCATTCTTACAACTCCTTGATTTATAGCTTTAAGATTAATGATTTTAAATAAGACCATTTTCTTGAATATCAATCTAGTGGTGAGTAACCCGAGGGCTAGCGCAATGGGCCAGGAATACGATTCAAGAACCGAAGGTTGTGGTTTCGAGCTCCTGCTCTCTCCTTCATGCTACTTGCTATGTAAAAGCCTAACTCATCCGTTGTAGGGGGGAGGCAAGGACTTCACACTTCACATGTTCGAGTGCAAAAAGAGAGAGATGCTAATTAGTTATTTGTGTAGTTTTCTATGGCCAATTAGTCTTGGAATTATTGAGTGGCAACTTGTCATGGTATCAGAGCCAACATGTCTTGGATTTGAAATCATGCGGGGCAAAAATGCTCCATCCCGCGTGTTGGTCTAATGTGGGCATGTAGGTTAGTATATAATTTCTTGTCGTGGTATCAGAGCCAATGCGTAATGGGTTCGAAACCATATATGTAGTGCAGAAATGCCCTATGTCGCATTGTGTGTTTCTGCGGGAGCAAGTGCACACGGCAAGAAGGCCCCATTGGGTCCAGGCGGGAGACTTCCTATGACCAATTGGTTTTGGGATTAGAGATGTTGGTAAAGTAAAAGACCCAAAGCCCCACATCCCAAATCACTTAAGTAATGCCTTTGGCAAGACTTCATATATACATGTTTGGGCCCTATGAGCTTAAGCTTTTGGGTTGGTGCATGGTATCAGAGCGGCTTCCAATCTCATCATTCTTGTGTAGCTCACGTGGCAAGCTCGTCCATAAAATTTGCTGGACCGACAAGTGAGGGGGAATGTTGGTAAAGTAAAGCTCCGCATCCTATATCACCTATGTAATGCTTTTGGCAAGGCTTTATATAATATCCATTTGGACATTGTAAAGCCCCGCATCCCATATCACCTATGTAATGCTTTTGGCAAGGCTTCATATAATATTTATTTGGATATTCTACCTATGAGCTAAAGCTTTTAGGTTAGTACATAGATTTTTAAGAGAGATATAACGCATTAATTAAAATACCCTTCTATATATATATTAAGATTGATACAAGGTGATTGAAAAAGAAACATAAAACAGATAAGACTCCCTTACTTGTCAAGACGACAGTAGAGTAAACAGATCGGAGAAATTATTGTACGGAGGTGGCAAATTGCAGTCATTCACACCCTAGTCTTTTCCTGCTGGGTTCCTTCCAAAAACTAGCAGGAAGCCCGTTCTTAGGGACTGGGAATGGGCTATACTGGATTCCATTTTGGGGCCCCACCACTGTCCACCTGAACACAACAACAAAAAAGTAGTTCCATGTTATCATTCCAATATCCCAAGATCCTCCTCCAAATGTACTAGGAATCTACTCATTTACTTTTCTTTCCCATCATATCCTTATTTTTCTTTATGACCCAAATTTTCTAATCTCTAAATTCAAGTTATGCTCAAATCATTATGTTAAGTAGATAGTTTGATGCATATTTTATGCTTAGGCATTTTGGGCGTATTGGTTATCAACTTAGGATGGTATCAAGGCCAATAAATCCCAAGTTTGAATCTGCACAAGGTAAAAACGCCCCATGCCACGTCTTTTTCTCCGTGTGCTTCGAGTCAAAGGAATTTTGGGTGTATTGGTTTAAATCTCAACCACTAATTAAACTGATAAATCTTGTCAAGAAATCCAACTCTCATTGACTTTGAGGTGATATACACCAGCGGATTGTTGGAAATCATTCTTAATGTGTACAATCCAAAGGCAAATATCATGTGGATTAGAGTGAAGTAGGGTTTGTGAGAGGGTTGAATTTAAGAAAGGTGGACCCCTTGTATTGGTTTTATAGATAGGGAGAAACTAAGGTTACTTATATTTGATTGGTTAGAAAATTAGAAGGAACCCCATTTCCCTTACCTGAACTTGGTCACAAGATGATGGACAAAAATCAGCATCTCTAGCTTGGCAAGCTCATTTCCAGGACATGAATGCACTCCATTGCCAAATGGCATAAATGTATTGGGTTTTGGAGCAACCTGCATTAACCATATAACCAAAACAATCAAGGCCTTTAATCTTTCTTTTGTAATCTGATCCTTTGAGAATCTTCAATAAATTGGAAAGAAGCAAAAGAAAGGCACTTTATATTTTTCCATTCAAAAATCTCTTTTCTTTGACAAAACCCACCATACCTCAAATCTTGAAGGATCAAACTTTTGAGGCTCTGTGAAGAATTCTGGGTTGTGATGAATATTCCTGAATAAAGGCATCACCTTCCAACCTTTGGGGATCAGATATCCTGCCAAAATACCCAGTACACTTCTTTTAGGACAATGAGAAGAGGAATCCTCCAACCCAAGACAAAATCTCTCTAGTAATCTCTTTCAGCAATTTCATATGCTACCTTTGTATTCTACATCAGTAACTGCTTCCCTAAATGTGAAAGATATTATGGTTGCCATCCTCATGGTTTCCAGTACAACCTGAAATTCTCATTCATTAAAAAGATTAGTAAAGAATAGCTGATTCTTATAAGGAGAGGATGAGATGAAATTCCAGCAATTCCATTGAGATTCCTCAACTCAGATTTTTGTCTCTCCTAAAAAGTTCTACATTTTTTTTATTGGCACCGGAAACTTTCATTAAAAGGAGAGAATACGAAAAGAAAAAATGACATTTTCAATTGGATATTTCCATTCAGAAATTTTCAATTTCTTGCCACAAGGGCAAATTCCAATTTAGAAAATCCACAGCATTCTTCAACCAAACGAGCCCTGAAAAGCACAATATTTGTATGTAAACGCTTGAAATCCCACACAACAATTCAAGTACACATACCCTATGAGTAAGTGGCATGTTCCTTGTCTGCGACCAAGTCAGGGGTAGTTTTCCTCCCTCATTTGATTCATATATTGCGTTTTGTTCGGCCTGCAAAAGAGATCATTATCATTAACAACACACAATCATTCTCATTTAGTAAGACTTGGAAGCAAAACTGAAAGTAGGAAGCTTTGGTGTTCTTACCTTTACAGCTTCAAGAAGCTTTGGGTTGTTAGAGAGGTACTTCAGAATCCATGTTAAAGCACTGGCAGTAGTGTCTTGCGCGGCGAAGAGCATGCCAATGATGTTATCAGTGGCTATATCTTCACCAGGAAGCGCCCTCTTTTCGTCTTTCAAATTCACAAGGCCACCCAAGAGATCCTTCTCTACTGACCACTTCTCTTTCCTTTCGCGGATGATCTCACTCACTATCTTACTTAGTCTTTTCCTTGCCTTTGAAATTCAGATTAAAGGTAAGTTCAAGAACTACATGAGAGTAGAAGTTAGAATAGATAGTAAAGAGATATTCTCCTACCGAAACTGCATTGTAGTATTTAGTTCCTGGTATGTTTGTTGGAAATGAGTTGTAGCCTTTGTCTATAATGCGATAGTTCTTCTTCAGCTCTTCTTTGATGTCTTCATCCAAGCGTCCGAAGATTGCAAGGATACCCACATCGAAAGAGAACTGCAAAAAAAAAAAAAAAAAAGGAATTATACCCAGTAAAGACTCTATGGAACTGATCACTAAGGGCATGCTTGTGCAATGCGGGGATTCCTTGCTGTTTAGAGAGGGCTTTGATTTTGGGGCCACTTTTTTACGGTTTGATACGGTGCGTTTCCATGCTTGTCCACACATAAAAGGAAAATTTTGAACTGAGTAACCTCAGTCCACATGAAATCATTTCCAAGAAGGGATAGAATTGCTACTTCCAGGACTGCAGAAATGGACAAAAAATTTCCAGATACATGACCAGTTGCCCAATACAGAATTGTGTCCATTAACTCAGCCGGGGTCTTAGTCGACCTGTTGGATTGGAAAACTATGATAATAAAAAGCATCAACCTTTTTCATTTCATGAAAGGTATCAATGACCCGACCACCATCCCATGAGTCCAATAAGGAGATTGCGCTGGCCTCAATGTCAGGAACAAGGTTTCTGATGGCATCCAGTGACAGCGAACCCTGAACCAGCTTCCTCAGGCTTGTATGGTAGTCCCCTTGGTGGAAGAACAGAGCAGATGGGCCGATGAGCCGCTCTTTGCTTTTCGGGTAGGTGGGCTTGAACAGGTGGGCCTGGCTCACCAAAACAAACTTAGCAGCTTCTGGACTAGCTAGCATCACACTAGGACATCTAAGCAAATGGGTCTTGAATATCTCTCCATAGCTTCAAAAAAAAAAAAAAAAAAAAAAAAAAAGGGACACCCCATTTCAGGCCATGCAACATAAACCCAAGAGCAAAGAAAACAACACAAGTAGAAGAGACAGGTTAAAGAACCTTTTCTGTTTTGTAGCAAAGAAGACATTTGGGTTTTTAGAGTAGAGGTCAAGGGTCTCTCCTATGTAAGGCCAGCCCATTGATCCTGGTGGTAGCTTAGCACTTGATTGACTCTTTCTCTTGTGTTTCACCATAGTAAGGTATCCAAGAATAAGGATGGGTACAAAGAGAAGGATGTAGATGACAACACTTCCAATATTGTCCATCTCAAGAATCTAGCGAAAATGGGAGTATGGGTCTTTCCTGTACTGTCCTTTTGCTCTCTTGTAGTAGCAGAAATGTTGGTAGTATGTGGTCTTTGGAGATACTGAGTTTGTTCCAATGGAGGACTTTGAAGATGGGGGTTGTGGAGAGGAATGGATATACATAGAGTTTAAGGGGCCAGGATGGATGGGTATGTATGCATGAGGGAGGGGCAGACGTCATACTACTTGTGATAATGCCTATTCAGTCCAGATTCTCCGTTGGCACATAATTAGAATTACCTGATCTCACAGCTCTATAAATCCACGAGTGACAACCACCTTTACGACACCGTTCGTTTGTGCAACATCTAGGATTCCTTAATAGGATAGCATCTAGATTTTGGAGTTGGTATTTTTCTATATTTGGTTTAGCAGTTTTTCATGTGGATAATGGACAAAAATTAAATATTTTTCTTGCGTAAAACCATTTCCTATGAGAATGGATAACAATATCTAGTAGTACCGTAGAAAAAGAATCCATGATAGCATGAAATTCCTGTGCTGCTGCATTGGTGGAAAGTAGTTGGGTTTAAACTTTAAGGCTAAAAAACGGTTGCACCAAACAACAGAAGCTCGTATAGATGGGCCACGATTCACGTATGATTTGACAGATAGACCTATGGGCATTTCCATCATGTTGTGGAAAGCAGAAAATTTTTCAATCCTCCATTGAAGATAGTTTCGTAGAATAAAAATAAATAAATTATAATGATTTTGATGTTCTTTTATTTTATTGGAAAAGCATTTACATCAAATAATGAAAAACTTTTCCACGAAGAACATTATGCTTTTACACAAAGTTTTCAACCGCGGTTACACAAACTCACCCTCTCAAGGATATGAAATGCCTCTACTGTGTCCACTTAGCCTGGATGGGTGCATGTAAGGCTGCAATTGGGACAGTTCTAAATCGGAGCTATAGTGGACCCGAACCCGTTTTTAAATAACGGTTCTGATTCTAGATCCGGTTTTGAATCGGAACCTGTTGTGTAGGTTTCGGACCCGGCTTCGATAAGAAAACCCGGATTCGGTTCTGGAACCAGTTCCACCTAGAGGATTTGAATCTAGTTCCAAAATCAATTCAATTTTCTCTTTATTCTTCATTTTTTCTTAAAATAAGCATATCATTCAACTTATAATAGTGCATCAAGTCTACAACATCCATTATTATACATAAGAATGCCCAAAAAAAAGTTGGCTTTAAAGTACAAATTGCAATATCAAAGACTCATATGCCGGGTCTCGGGTGAGAACCTATATGAACTAAGAACTGGACCTGTTTATCAATCGGAATCTAAATTAGGTTATGGACCCGGACCTGTTTATGAATCGGAACCTAAAATAGATTCCAAACCTGGTTTTTTGCAGGTCGGAACTTCTAGATAATTGGAGAATCAGATACCCGTTTCCAACCCTAAGTGCATGACGAAGTCTTTTTTTTTATTTATTTTTTTCTATCCTTTACTTTTACAGATCAGGGACTTTTATAAGAAGATATGTTTCTAGTCTCTAGAGTATACTTCTATACCATTTTTCCTCTGCTGTATTCTTTTGGGTATCATTGAAATCTTTGACTTCTCATAAAAGGGGCTGAGCATATCTCTGCAATAACCATTGATCAGACCCACTTCTGCTTAACCCAGCTATCAAAAGCGCACCCTCAATGAATCATCTGATTCTGAAGCATTCACAATTAGATTCATTTTACAATCTTTGAGGTTAACTATAGAATGTATTTTTCACATTAATTAATGCAATGGAATTCATACTCCTCTTGAAATTGGTAAATATTCATCAAGTTGTGTATGATATGAATGACTTGGTTCAAGCTGAGGTGGACCTCATTTGGGTCAGTGGAAGTATTTCACACAAAAATATCATTCACCTCATACACAACAGAGCTTTCATTTCTACCCAAAAAAAAAAAAAAACCGAGCTTTCATATATATATATATATATATATATATATATATATATATATATGGAAAGTGCTCCTATGAGAGACACTCTCACCAACTTGGTAAGAGATGGGTGGGGGCCCTCACATTTAACTTGGGGGTCCTTACATTTAAGTTGGTGAGAATGGATATGGAAGTGAGGGCCCCTACCCATCTCTCATAAAGTGTCTTTCATAGGAGCACTTCCCTATATATATATATATATATAAATATATATATATATATATGAGTAACACTAGAAAACTCTCCGGGCATTTTTCATAAAAAAAAGCCCATATTTTAGCCAATGAAAGTGTGACACGTGTCATCAATGGTACACTTATCGATTATCTTTCATAAATATTCTCTAAAACTGTAGATATTTTATAGATGCTCTTAAATCATTGGCTAATAGATCGGGGTAAAAACTCTTCTTTTGAGATAAGAGAGTTTTTTAGAATTTCCTTATATATATATATATATATATATATATATATATATATATATATATATGGAGAATATTCAAGTACATCCATCCCTCACCATTTGTGGTGAGGGACACCCCTTTTGGGAAAGTTTCAAGTACTTCTCTTTTGTACCTCTCTTTTGTATTTGAAACTTCCCCAAAATAGATGGTGAGGGATGGATGCACTTGAATACCCCTCTATGTATATAGGGAGTACATTAGAAATCAAAAGATAGAGCAAAAAGACCACAGCAGCTACATGAAGCGGAAGCTGAATCAAAATGCTCATAACTTAGCTAGGTTAGATTTTAGTGGTGTTTCTGAACATGTCAGTCCTGTCCCATGAGGATCGGACACCCTCTTTCATAAACAGCCACTTCATCCACATTGCTATAAGCACTGACATTCCTTTTTTTTCTGGAGCAAAGGTCTTAAACTGATTATTTCATGGTCACAAAGAACAGGTTGCAGACCAATCAAATACACACATTCAATGTATCCAGCTATCACTTCACAAATAATGGTGACTGTTGAAATTTAGTACATGATGGGGGAAGCTAATTGTGTAACTGCTGTCATTTTAAGACAGCACGTAAAGTGGAATTTATCCACATATAGGATGGCCTGCCTTGCGAGCCCACCAAACGACCATCCTACCCAATCATTATCCAAGTGATTCAATATTCTTAGGAAAGTTAAAGTTCCATCTACATCTCTACCTTTTATCGTTTGGCGCCCCCTCCATCACCTCTTTAATAATTTTTTGGTGGGACTTATTTAACCATGAATTTTCATGTTTAATAGTCTCCACATAAGTAAACCTATCCTAAACTTTTGTGATTAGTAGAAGTTGGCAAAATGACAATACAATCTCATCATTTCAATTATTTCTCAATTAATAAGAGTTGATTTCGCTCAAAAGTTTGATTTGGTTTTGTTAGAGATTACGATGAGTTTGTTAGAATGTCAGTGATGTTAGGATCTTAGGAGATAATCTTTATCTTTAAGATAAAGTTAGTTTATATTTGCTTATAAATGTGATGTTTTCACTCGATCTTAGGAGATAATTCTTATCTTTAAGATAAGGTTAGTTTATATTTGCTTATAATGTGATGTTTTCACTCGATCTTAGGAGATAATTCTTATCTTTAAGATAATGTTAGTTTATATTTGCTTATAAATGTGATGTTTTCACTCAATGAAAGTTACGGGAAAATTATGGAAAAACAGTAATTCTTGAAAGTTTACGCGTTTCACTTTTTAACTGAGAGGAAAGGGCTGATATAATTATATAGCTTATTATATTGAATTTCAACCCTAACTATTATTAACAAAACTAATGCTTTATTCATGTGTTATGCATGAAAAACTAATGAACTAGCACTCCTATTTTCATCAAAGTTTGCTATTACCTCGAGTCATGAAAAATCATTCACTTATGTTCTTTTGGGAGGAAAACATCATCTACCTAAACATTACTTTTCTTAATCTATTAATCCGCTCATATTACATGCCTCTCATTGTATGGGCATTGACAAATGCAATTAAAATGCATAACTAGTTATAATTCATACATTTTAGCCCATTGGTATATTTTGGGCCCATATGTGTAAAAAAGACTTGCTTACTTTCTTTTAAAGTTCTAAATATAAATATCGTAGCAATCTACATATTAGTCCCAAATACAATTGTTATTATTTACTTCTCTTATCCCGTTCACACCCCCACTAGCTCCCATGTATTAACACTCACCCCACTTTAATAATTAATTGGTATTATATTCCCTGTTGGATTGAGTTTCATAAAAAGGTATAAATTAAGAAATCGTTAAACTTTAAGTCCCTAAATAAATGGTAATTATGATGATCTAAATATAGACCTTTTTCTTGTCTTGAATTATATTCATAATGACACCATTCCTTCATACTGTCTAACATGATTGACATACATCCAAGTGGGTTCACATAAAGTACCTCTTCACAAATCTTAACCCTTGAAAAATTATATATCTATAATATGTATATACAGAAAGAGTTCCATTTTTGTACTCACAATCATGTAAACCTAATATCATGCAAATTAACTTAAGAGTGCCCACCTAGGGCTGTGAATATCATTAGGGAGGTGGGGTATAAAAACTATTATCATCATTAGTTCATTCTGATCTCTTGATCTATGACCCTCAATTCAATGGTTACAATAGGTATAATTTTTTTTTTCTTTTTTTGTTTTTCAATAGGTTGCAATTCACAAGGAAAGGCTAAAAGATAAGGATTTTGACCTAATTTTTGCCTCACACTTATTGACATATAGAAAATCTCTAGGACATGGGACCCCACCAAGTTACCTGTGTGGTCCCCCAAAGGACATCCCAAGTCCCAACCCAATCATTGAATAGAGGAATAGAGGAATAGAAAGATCTTAAACAAGTGGTGGGAATTTTATTCCAACATTACAGAGGGAAGGAAGAGTTGTATAACATGTGCGATTGTGGGACCCGCAGAGGCAACGCCCTCCAGCAAACGTACCCCTGATCTTGTGGCTAGGAATCACTACTCATTTTGATGATGAGTTGGGCCCACTGTACGGAGAGGAAATGCGTGGCAGATTTCAACAAGGGTGGCCCACTTCCACTCTGATCAGTCAAGATCATGGTGGTCCAATTGGAGAGAGATGGTCATTGAAAGCAGCAGAAACACATATATGTAGGACCAAATCCAAATGATTTTTCTCTAGGGTTCTAATAACATGGGGTGTACTTTTAATTTGGACCAATGGGGTTAGGACAGGCAGAGATGAAGTGGAGGCCACTGAAATTGGGGAGGATTTTCACCTGCTAGACATGTGGGGCTACTTTGGCCTCCTGTAATCATTGCTGATCCTTTCATCACTCTTTATCTCCAATGATTTGGCACCTTGCCCAAATGGATTGGATAAACCTATGCTTAAAAACACAAAAAGCCATTAAAGGGTGCCCTTATGTTTCTAGGCACTTTCTCCCCTTCTATGAAACAAAACACCCAAAACCAAAACACCAAAATACCGAACACCCAGAAACACCAAACACCCACGAAATTATAAAAAATTTAGATCATTTTTATGATTTTTGTGGAGGAAAAACGGCCTCCAATATAATTAGTACAAGGCTTTGACGGTGGTAGTGGTGGTTGAGAAAAAGGGGTCACACCAAAATAGGTTTATTATAGCGCACAAAGCATTTTGCAATCTTCTCGCTTTCTACAAAATACTGGCTGCAAAACGTGCCCTGAGGCTATTAAATCAATGAGTTTCTTCCATTCTACCTCCAGTGGAAGGAAATCATCCAAATGGGCTACACCAGTTGTATCACATGAGCACAGTGTGTGCAATCTACTCACAAGTAGAGGTTTTCACTGAAATGGGTCCATGCTCAACGAGTTTGGATCCTCTTATAAGGGCTTTACTTAGAGAAATCTTGAGTTATATATATTACCAGTTTTAACCCTAATAGCATTTGGTTCTGCGCAAGATTGGCCGTCTAATATAAAACACAATTGATGAATATGCATAAAATTGTGTTAATCACATTTATAATCAAATGTGTTCACCTTACAAACCCGGTTTAGAGGGTCGATCCCCAATCATAAAAGAGTTTCACATGGGGGATGTCCGTATTAGCATAATAGATGATAAAGGCCCCACGTCATTTGAATAGAATCTCAATCTCGGGTCTTTTGAAAAATCAAACATTTGAATACAATTTCAATCTTAGGTCTTTTGAATCCATAGCTTGCTTATCCAATGACGTGGGGTCTTTATCATCTATTATGCTAATAGTCCTGAACTCAACCATGGGGCTCACCTAATGATATACCAGTCCATTCATGATTAACATAATCTCCTCTAATGTCATGTCCTAAAATTTCACATCAATAGAAGTTTATCATTATTTTGTACGCGCAACTCCTATTGAAGCAACATTTGAGGATACATCACGATAGGGGATTACATTTATTTTGAACGGTTCGAATTATTATTAAATGGCCACACGGTGGGGTTCTAGAAATCTCACTCATGGCCAGGGATCTGGATTGCTCCTCAGAAGCAGCAGAGAGCATCAGTGTGCATAGCTGTATAGCATGTGGATCCTCCCTTTTTTTAATTCCATAGTGGAAGAGCCACATCAGATGGACAGGGGAATCTATGATCCGGGAGGATCTGCATTAACATGCTAGGGTAGAGGGAGCCCAAAATTCTGTCATCTGGAAGGTATTGTCATGAGGCTAGGGCCCATTAGATCAGTGGTCCTTATAACCACTACATGGACCAATTTCAAGAACCTGGGCATCATGGTACACATCTCCATCAATTACCAATAATTCATCAAAGTGTGAAGGATAGAAAAATCTTTTTGGAGGATTAACTGAGGCCTCAGACCCGAACCTCTGAAGTAGAAAAGTTAGGGCTATAAATGGGTTGGGTTCTACCCGGCACCTGAGTCGATCCAACGCAAAGTAATACCAGGTTGGGTCTATGTTAGAATTTATATAGAATGGGCTGGATTGGATCCAAGGCGTGGACCTTAGTATAATTTGTGAGAAATAAGGGCATCAACATTATAAATGTATAATTTGTTAGATTCTTTATTGTCTTATACAAGTAATGATTATCAA
The DNA here is from genome assembly GCA_028538565.1 of Umbellularia californica. Classification (NCBI taxonomy): domain Eukaryota; kingdom Viridiplantae; phylum Streptophyta; class Magnoliopsida; order Laurales; family Lauraceae; genus Umbellularia; species Umbellularia californica. The sequence goes on along the minus strand of JAPQWN010000006.1, from coordinate 78,617,289 downwards.
GTTTCTTTAGCTAATAATTCCTATCAAAACTTCTAAGCGTTAGCAGAGGCAGCATAAATACTTTTTAATACTCCTCTTGGGTGGTGCATACTTTAACAATAAATTTTTTCACATAATTACGATACAAGTAGGGATGACTATGCATACAAATCAATTTATGGATCTATATCCACCAATCGGGAACCGGAAGTTCCATAACAGGTGGTTGGTATGCTATCATAATGAAATTGCCTTTCTTTTTTGTATTCGTGGAAACTCTATTGGCTTTGCCGAGGAGTTCACATAACTTGTTACATCAACTCCAAAAGAATCAGCTGCACTAGAATTTAAAAAAAAAATTAAAAAAAAAAAAAAAAAAAAAACTGATCGTTTTGTATCAGAACCATACTAGACTCAAACCAGAATATTTTTTCCTAAAGAACGGCTCCAGTTCCGACAAAATATGGGCTTACCTTTGAAAAATATTGCAATAATTCCAAATATTATTTTCTTTATGATAATGTGATATTTCATAAGTATCACTAAAATCAAGTCGTTGCCAAGAAAATCCGAATAAAAGAAAAAAAATCATGATTTCTCTAAAAATATTACATTATAGCATTATATTTTTATTTATTATCCCAATTATTTAATCCCACAATACTTGTAAAAAATTTGAGAACATTGCATCATTTTTTTGAGAGAATAATTTCCCATAAACGAACCATACGTCATTGGATATGAGATTTGGGCAGGGGTGGAACTGGGCAAGGTCGTAACTAAGGAGGGGCTGCCAGGAGGGCCCCCCACCCTGGATTTGGGTAGGAATATATGATAACCAACCTAACCCACTCCACATTTATAGGCCTTACATGCATCCACATGTGAAAAGAAAAACTAGGGTTAGGACTTAGGACCTTTATAGCTATTTTTGACTAGGCACATTCGATTGAATGTAGAAATACAACCGCCTGTTGCATGACCAAATGAAGATATTTCAGACAAAACGCTCCAATAAGATCCAAGGTGAGATACATTGTTCGACAACATGCAACCTTAACGTATTGTTCTTCGACACCTTGCATGGTTTTTGTTAAAGTAGGGTATGTGCTTAACATGCCTCGGGACAATTGTAAATCCTGTCTTCCTTACACGTTACATAAGATCTACAGCCAATCGAAAGGCACTACTAAGTGAAATCTAGGGCCCACGATCATAATTAGAGATGCAAACGGGTTGATTATAGGGCAGAGTCGTGGTGGATTGGGACCCAAATCCAGCTTTATTGATTCGCATCGGAATTCCACACGAAACCTATTTGTTATATCCGAATCCATCATCAACTCTAGATTCGATCATAAAATAAGGTATGTTTGATTGCATTAGAATACATAGGAATCAAATACATAAGTGGTTAGAATCGAAGATTAAATATGAATTTTGAAAAATGATCATCAAATAACATTTTCTTTTAGAAAAATAAAATGAAAAAAAGATTCTATTTGAGCTCATTTTTAGAAATTCACTCTATGTATTCAATTCTTATGTATTTTAATGAAAATAAAAAGGACTTCAGTGTGTTTCATAAAAGAGACAGCAATTGTTAGTAGTCTACTTTTCCTTATTTGGTGCAATATACTTGTGCAAAAGAAAATAAATAAATAAATAAAGTGGTTATCCTCAACTAAGTATAGATCATTATTTCTTATGAAAATGGTTGAAATCCAAGATTCTTATGAAAACTAATGTTTTTATTCCAATGTAGTTATATGTTACAAGGACCTAATGACTTATAGTCATCTATTTGTGCTTTATATCATTCAGCTAGAAGTTGCATATGAAATTAGATTCACATAGGTGGCTACTCTCGACAATCACTCTTTATGTTTTGGAGTTCTCCAAATGACATATTAGTTGACGTGCCAACAACAATTTATACAAAAAGTAGAATGAAGATAAGGAATCTTTGAAATCTTAATTAAACAAAAACTAGAACTTCTTCTAACCCACTCTTCAACCTATTCTTAGCATTTCTCACACTCTTTTCTCTAGAAATAAATGGCGGCACGAATTATTACCATGCTTTGCTAATCGTCACTTTTTGCTGTATAGTCCAACATGTCACATTCTACTTTTTTTTCTTTTGTTGTTCTAATTTGATGGTGTCGGTAGCCCACTAGATTAGATTTGTCGTAATCTGATCTTCTAAAACATTCAATCGTGCAACTTTGTGGAAACGAAAAAAAATAAAAAAATAAGGCTGTATAAATTTGTGTACGAGAGACAATATGTTATTCTTATACTAGACAAAAGAAAAACTAACAGTGAGACTATTGCAGAAGCACAAGAGGTAGAAGCTAGATCTCCGGTTTCGCATTTAAATTATGCATTATCAATGAAGGAATCACTCATTTGAAATCTTCATTAAGAAAACCTAAAGCTTATGCTCTCTAAATTACTTTAAAATCCCTGACAAATCTATGCATGGAGAAGAAGGCCCACTAAATTAATTGTTGGAATCACTCACTCCAGAGGAATATCCCCATTCACAAAATGGATTGGATCATATAAAGTCAAGTTCCCATGTTCAATAGATTCATGGTCATTGGTTCCCTAGATATATTTATATGCCTTTTGTGAATCTGATCTTTCTCTTGATCCCCCTTTTTTTTTCCTCTTTCTTTTAGATGCATGTAGCCATGTTCTTGTTTGATGGAGCATTCCATCCCTTTCGATTTGATGGGTCCAATGTGGTGGACCAAAAAAACACTTGGTCTCACCTGTTTTGGAGAGTGCAGGAGACAGTTCCTAAACTGAATGTGATGGTTTCATTTACCACCACCACAAGAATCATTCCCACTAGTTTTTACTTTCAAGTGTCAAAAGGGCATTGGGTCACACCTGGCAACAAAAATGGACACGTGTCATCGTCCCTCCAACGGTGTAAAAGGGTATCCACCCACCCAGTATGACATCATCAATGAGCTGGATGACATCTGGCCGTGTCTGGACTGGGTCTTTGTCTGGGTCAAGTCCACATGGCTAAGGGGTCTAACCAAATGCAGGTTGGGTTCTAATTGCCTCATCTGGCCTAGTAGATGAGCACCCCCTAGATGTTGGATCTACGTACATTCTAAGAAGAATTAAGAATGTTATGAAATATCCTAGTCCAGATCCTATGAGGTTTTATCCCACGGTGACCGTGGGTGGACCTACAACAGCCTACCACATCATAGTGGGGCTGCCCTCGGTGACATGGTGAATCGCGATTGGCCCACTCACGGTCACCGTGTAGGGATGGCAACGGGGCGGGTCGGGGGCGGAATTGGGTTGCCCCGTCGCTGCCCCCGCACCTCAAGGGATACGCCCCGTCCCCACCCCTCCCCATCCCGCAATTCGGGGTATGTTACATACCCCGCCCCGACCCTAATGGGCCCCGCGGGGCACCGTCCCTATGTGGTGCAACCACAAACATAATAATATCTCAGGTTTGAAATCTTAAATAAAAAACTAACCTAAGTAGCCATTGCACCTGTCAAAGTTCTTCATAAAAATAAAAAATAAAAAAAGTGAAGAAGAAGAAGAGGAAAAGCCACCTTGTAACATAAGTTTTTTGATTTCCATGGTTATCATCAAGTTTGGACAATTTTTAAGCAACCACAAACAGAGTTCAAATAGAGTACAATCACATCATCAAGTTTGGAGAATTTTTAAGCAACCACAAACATAGTTCAAATAGAGTACATGATTGTTCACATAACAGATACAAGTTGCACCAGCAAAATAGGATAAAAAAAAAAAAAAAAAAAAGAACCCTGCAACATCCTTAGAAGCAACAAATGCGCCAACAACTAGTTGTCCTTTGTCAGTCTCACTGCCATGCAAAATCAAAATCTAATGAATCCAATAATCAACATATAAACTCCCAAGTAATTACATAAGTGAAAGTGAAACAAAAAAAATTACATTAGAAGGTATCATCCAAGCATAGTTTGATCACTTTCTTCTCCTTCATCATCATCAATGTCATCGAGAATGTTTTGAAACATGATGCAATCCTTTGAACTTATTTTTAATGAAGGACCTAATAACACCAAAAACATATTAAAAATAAGAGAAATTCAATTAAATAACATGTAACTAATTTAAATATTAATTTTGCATACCTCCATCTCTAGGTGAAATTTCATCGTTTAACCAATTCTGAGCACACATCAACACCTCAACCGTATTTGAATGAAGTTTACTACGGCGTGGACTCAACAATCGACCACTAGTGCTGAAGGCCGACTCTAAAGCAACCGTTGACACCGGAATGGTTAGAATATCCCTTGCCATACGTTGCAAATTGGGATACTTGGGTCCATTAGTTTTCCATCAAGCAAGAATGTCAAAATAAGGAGACCGAGGCAATACATCATTCTCAAGATAGTGGTCCAACTCTAACTTTATATTTCCAATTGAACCCTTCTTTCTACTACTAACAAACTGATCAAAACTTGCAAGACTGTCTTTTTTTACCACATTTGGATTTGATGTAAAGGAGTTGTGGCTATCTGTGTCCATATTTTGGGAACTATATTCATGCATCAAATCCTCACAAATTCTCTTAATCTTCATAATCTCATCATCTGCCCCGTCACCATAAATTATTGGAAAGTAGAATAACAACAACATCATCTTATACCTTGGATCTAGGACAGTTGCTACACCCATGATACCACTAATGACATTCCCATAACTATTAAATTTCTCAAACATCTGAAATGCCATATTCTTAATCACAACATTAGAATCCAAACACAACTCCGCCAATGATATTTTAATTTCACAAACTTTTGGAAAATAAATATTAGCGGTAGGATATGTGGTACCTGAGAACAACTTAATCACATTGAAGAATAACTCTTCTTGCAAATATTTATTGCAACCTCCCATTCTTCCTCACTTGGCATGCAATCATAGGATGAGTCACGTTGTTTTAAGCGAAAGAAAACATCCTTGTACATCACAGCAGTAGACAACATAAGATATGTGGAGTTCCAACGAGTCTTACAGTCTAGAACCAATTCTTTAGCTCTTTCCATATGCAATTGTTGCGCTGTCTCTCCAAATTTTTTTCTTCTCTTTATTGATGCTGTCCAAAATACCACGCTATCCCGCATTTTTTCAATTGCTACCTTAATTACACCCAACCCATCTTGAACAATCAGATTAAGAATATGTGCGGCACACTGCATTTGCAACAAGGACCCGTGCAACATATATAAGTGAACTTCTTTGAAGCCTCTCCGAAAGAATTTTAACCATGGCATCATTTGTACTATAATTATCCACAGTCATTGTAGACAACTTCCGGTCTATATTCCATTCCAATAAGCAATCCAAAAGTGAATCCGCAAAAACCTCCTTTGTATGTGGAGAAGGCACATAAATAAACATGAAACATAAGTAATTATTGAGTTTGATTAGTTAAAAAAATCTACCTATTCAATAATTAAACTCAAACAATCTAAAATAATATATATAAAAAAAAGAAGTATATACCTCATAACTCGACTATGTAAATTCCATGAGTCATCAATAAAGTGTACCGTTACAACCAGAAACCCCCTCTTTTTGTTACTTGATGCCCACATATCAGTTGTAATGGCAACTCTGCCTCGATTCTTATCTAACTTTTTCATCTCGTTCTCTTTCTCACAATTATAGATTTTGAAGATTTCGCTCTTTATTGTATTTCTGCAAACCATTTTAAACAAATGTTGCAATGACGCTACAAATCTTCTAAACCCAAAATGCTCCACTATAGAAAGAGGATACTCATGCAAAATAATCATAATTGCGAGTTCCCTCTTTGATACTTCTTGATCAAAGTGATGGGCAGTCAAACTCATTCTTTCATCAGCCTTATTTTGTTGATTCACCAAAACTTGTTGTCTCATATCCACAATATCTTTATATTTTTGCTTTGGACATCTCCTAAAATGGTCATGTAGATGCTTAGTCCCATTTTTAGTTTCTCCAACAAGGGATTTGGAACAATAATGGCACACTACCCTATGAACCCCATCAACTATTATTCTATCATAATGATTCCACATAGCAGACTTCAATCTTGACTTTCCACTATCATTAGCTTCAACTTGTTCAGAATTGACAGGACTTGAAGAAGCATTGGATTGATTCTCTTCAGAAGGGATCATAGGTGATTGCGTACTTTCGGAAATTGGTGAAAAAGTTTGAGATCCACTAACCATATCATTATTTCCAGGTGAAGATGATGAAGACATTTTGACAAAATCTGTAATAATTCTTTTAGTATTTGCTTTCAATGTGTCAACTAGAAAATCCTGTGAATTAAATTAGATATGTATGGGCGGGCAAATGGTTCCTTTTAATGAATGTTAAAAGTGACTTAAAAATAGTCTAAATCAAACTAAATCAGGTCCTGTCCATCTGTATAAAACTAACCAGTAGCCTTAGTTGTATTTATTGGGCCCCATCAATATACAGATAACATGTTATCAACAATAACCAGCATATCCTACTGTGGATCATTTGATCAGGATAACATGATAGTTGTTTAGCACATAACCATATTGATGATTGCAACATGGCATGATGAAGATGATGTGATTTTCACAAGATTTCCCGGAATTGCTTACAGCAAATTTCGCATGTTTCTATGAAACCAAAGATTTTGAAATGCATATTTACGAAAAAAAATTATAATTGATCATCATTAAGGCCTCAGACCAGGCACATGTAATAAAGACATTCCCCTGTTTATCATTAGTTTATTAAAAAAGTAGAGGTTGTCTCAGATGATCCACTTATACGCAATGCAAGTAGATATTGGGGTCCATAACCATTCCATGGCTTGCCATTTCCAATAAAAGATAATGTTATATCCTCTTTGCTTCGATTCCTACATCATCGTAAGCATCATGGCTCTAAGGGTATAGAAATGTGGATATTAAGAATAGATGATTTTGGCATCACAGAAGAAGCATATAACTAAGATAACAATTGTCTTTCTCGTGTCCTAATTTAGTTGGAGCAAATGAAGACCACAGAAAATGTTAACAAAATCTGGAGAAAGTATACCTACAGCATATAAGAAGATGAACTACATCATCTTAAGAAACGAAACGAAAAGAAATAAGATCAAAGCAAACAAACAAAAAAGGAAAGACAGCAGAAGCCTAATCAAATAGGGATAACTGTAGACCTAATCGATCTTTTGTAGAGAAGGGCCGGAGACTTTCTCTGCGGTGAACTTTCCTTTGGATTTGTCCGAGGCGCAACCCTTGGCCTTGAGATCGAGGAGGGCCTTGTGATCCTTGTCGAGCTTCAGCTTCGTGACTACTACTTTGGACGGATGGATGCCCACGTTGACGGCGGCTGGGAGCAAGGAGTTGAGAGAAAGAGGGGAGAAAGGCTGAGAGAGTGAGAGGGGCTAGGGTTTATTAGTTGTTACTTCACTTACTAAATATATATTATGACTTATATATTATTTATCATTTTCAAAAATCCATATATCAAAGTTTATTTAAAAGGAAAATGTATAGGAAAATTACACAATTTGCAATTCAAATTTATAAAATTCTTGAAATGTAGAAAAAGTTCTAAAAACATATACCACTAATTTTTTTAAAAAAAATAGAATTTATATATGAACTTCAAGTATTGTCATATGAATATTAAATCATTATTTATTGTATAACTCTCAATTCATGAGCCTTCTATAGCGGGCCAGGCTATATTGAAAGTACATACTATATTGAAACCCTCATCATCAAAGCCTTGTCCCAGGCTCCCAGCTGTGACGGTGTCGGCTACTTGTATTCTTTTTCTCCATTCTAAATCAAGACCCAAATAAGAAAGTTTTTCTTAACTTCATAATTTTTCTTTCAAGGCAAAATAAATTAAATTTTGGATTGACTACAAAGAAAAAGGTAAATTCATTTATTTTACATGGTAAAAAGCACATGAATGATTCATCTATGTTGTCTCCATACCTTTAATAATATTAATAAAAAAAAACCCTCAACCATGCTGACTCATTTGCCCGAAACTCAGGCTCCTCTCAAAACATAAGTCTTCCTAAGGACCATGACGTTTTTCCCAAAATAGAATAAAAAGATCTCCCCGCATAAATATTTTATAAGTGTTGGGCACTATTAGATTGTTTAAATTTTTTTAAAATTATCTAATATTAATATTATAAATTTTCCTTTTCCTGAAATTTTACCTATTTAAAGTGAGATTGATTCTTATAAGAATTTCTCTAAACCCTTGAAGGCCACTAACATACACTTGAAAATATCATATATACTTTAAGACATTCTTTATAAAAAAGACAATATATCTCTAAAATATCATGAACTCCATCAATACATGGTTTCACTTCATTTCTAGTATTGAACTCCACTCACTAATAAAGAGGTTGATTACATATAATTAAAATTAGTATAATGTATTGTGTTGTTAGTATGATTAGAATCATATTAAGTTACTAACTATAATTTACCTTGCTATTTCTAATCACATGAGTTATTATAAACGTATAGCATGATATATCTTGTAATGCTATATCAAATTAGTATAATTTATATTGTTATTAGTATTATTAGAATCATACTAATTATAATTTACCTTGCTATCTCTAATCATATATGTTATTATAAGCTTAAAGCGTGATCTATCTTTCTATTATATTCGTTTTATTTAATATGATTTATTATGTCGCAATTTAACGTACATTATATATGATTAAAGTCAAATAAGCTTAGATAGATTTTTAACAACTTTAATTTCATTAAATTTGAATTAGAGGGAATGAGATCATATTATATGCTTTTATAATGTCTAGGGTTCAATCAATTACATGTTTAACTTTAAAAAAAAGTCTTCAATCAATCTACTTAACCCTTAATAACAACATAAAATCAATATATACATTTACATATAAATATGTATATTTATTATAAAAGAAATCTAAAATATATATATTTTTAGAGGATTATTAATTTTGGGGCGGGTTACGGGGCGGGGCATCGGGGTGGGACAAGCAACAGACCCATCCCCGCCCCGCCCCGGATTCGGGGTATGTTTTTTTGCCTCGTCTAAGAGTCGAGGCAGGGAAAACCCGTACGGGGCGGGGCGGGGCGGGCACTCCGGGTTGGGGCGGGGCGGGTTAAAAATGCCATCCCTATTATCACCGTGGGTCAAGACCCTTGGAGGATCTCGATTCGAAATATCCAAGTTCGCTTTGCGAAAGTAAGTTTAGTTAGTGTTGAGCCCACTAGGATGCATGCTAATCACAGGAGTTGGGAAGATGAGGAAATTATGTATGGTTTGGCCGAGAAATCACGCAAATTGGATCATCCATGACCTAGATTCTAGGGCCTCAAAGTCTAATGGCTTTGATTCTATCCAACGGTGCATAATGGTTGAATCATGTTGAATGAGTGCAATTAAGATGTGTGGGACAGTTCATATTGATCATAGGTGGGCCCTGCATGCACAAAAAACAAGGTTTTGACTTTGACTTGTTCAAAAGGAAGCATTGCCAGTTTGCCACACTGGGCCAATTTCAAGACTTGGGCCAGGCAAGTTTTAGTGGGCCTAGGCTAAAATTCAACGGGCCCAGGGGCAGCCTGTACATCTTTGGTAGAAGGAACCACTCTGCTGCTTTTTGAAATAGAACAACATCATGTAATAATGTTTGTATGAACCTTGTGATATCAAATGTGTAGTCATCTAATAAAATTCTTATCCATTGTATATTGTAACACCATGATATGGGTGGTCAGGTAGAAACTTGGACTGCTGTTCCATTTTTTTTACAACGTGGGAAGTGGCTTGACTAATTCAAACTAGCAAAAGAAAGTAACAAGCAAAAGAAACATCTATATCAGTGTGAGAACCCACTACAAGATAGGACCCTCAATCATGCATTCGTAGCCCAAGCATCCTGATGAGAAAATATCACATATTAGATTCCATCGAGAACGCGAGAATGGCAATTGATTTGATTCGGATTCCATACTTTGAGGGTGTTTTTATTTTTTATTTTTTATTTTTTTATATTGTGTGTGTGTATATGCGGGTGTGTCTTTGAGATGGAATAAGATGTGGGTTTCTGTTTTATTGCTTGGAAATTGAAAGGGGGAGATTAGTTTGGTGCAATGGTATTTTATTTTTATTTTTTTTAGTTGTTTTTCATGGGTTTCTTTTTTTTTTTTTTAACTCCTCTTTCTTTGTTTTCACCTGAAATGAAATGGGTTTTGTTTGTCTTGAAACTTGGGTTATGGGATGGGAGGATTGAAGTGTGGATGCAGTAATTTGTTAGCATTGATTTATGAAATCTTGCAGGTGGGTTTCATTTCTATTTCATTTTCCCCCTTTTTTGTTGGGAATTTGGACATGCAAGTACAATACGTGTTGTAAAGTTATAGTTGTTTTACCCCAACTGTATTTTTCAGTTTAGTTATTATTGGAGTTGTATGAAATGAAATGGGTTGTAGGTTTTTTGGGGTTTTAGATTTTAGGGGTGAGGAATTTAAAAGAGATGGGTTGTAATTGTGGATGAAAAGGGCAGATGCAGTGGCGGACCCAAGACTTTTATTTAGGTGAGGCGAACAATGGTCAATTGAAAGGTCAAAATCAACACCAACCAGCAATAATCTCAACTTATTGCATGGCTCAAATAAGTAATTTTTCATTTTTATTTTTTTGACAAATAAAGTATAAAGAACTCATATCCTATTATTAACACTCAATTCCTACACAATCTTTTTTAACTACATTATCCATCTTTTCAAGGAAGCCTTTTATTCAAATTAGTGGGATGAGAATTAAATTAGCAATCATACGACAATAATAAAAAAGGACTATAGAAAACTCCAATGATGTATGTGGTGTGCGTTTGCAAGAGACAGCAGTTCTGTATGTGTATAAAAATAGGGGCATATATTTTCAAGAAGAAAAACACAAATCAAAGATTCAATTCATGATCGAATCCATTTGGAAGAAGGCAGTTTATGCCCATATTTATTTAATTCAAAGGTAGAAATCTCATCACTATCCCTTATTGTATGTATATATATATATAGAGAGAGAGAGAGAGAGTGGTGCTCTTGGTGAATCTAGATGAAGAGGAAGAAAGAGAAGAGAGAATCATAGAGGAAAGAAGACATTGAGAGGAGAGAGTGCCGACATTTGGGTTGTGATTTTGTTTGGAAGCCAGGCTGTCGGAGCTTGAAGTAGAAGAAGGAGAACAATTGAGCGAAGGGTTGTTGAGGTTTTTCATTTTGGATATCTTTGAGAATGAGACTAGAAAACTATTGGCTTTTTAGATGTAAGGTGGGGCAACCACTTTGATAGAATGAAGCATGGACTATCTCGGCCATGCAAGCTTAAGGCAAATTTGGATGTGACCTGGGGTGACCACCACACCCCAAGTATGGATAGTGTAGGTTCGCCACTTGAAAGATGAGAGATAGGTAGTGCACAATGCTAACTCATCGTCATTGTCATCAAAGCCTTCTCCCAACTATGGTTGGGCCTGCTACATGAATTTTGTTTCCTCATTATAGTCCATCATGGGCCAAATCTATGAATAGGTTGCATATCTTCAGATTTATCACTTCTACTACTTCCATCTGTTTTCTCTTTAGCCTACTCGTCGTCTGTTAATTTGTATGACTCAATAGAAGTTAGTAAGTCTTGGTTAACCGAGCCCCTGGATTGCCCAACTTGTACTGTGATTAGAAGTAGGCCTGTTATAGGTCTACTGTGATTAAGAAGTAGTGTTTGGGTATAATAGGGTTTTGGGGCTGATATTATAAATAGAAATTCAGAGATGTACAACCTCTTTTGATTGCATTGCATAGTGATTTCTCTCGTCTTCCCCGTGGACGTAGGCCAAAAACCGAACCACGTAAATCTCCGTATACTTCTTGTGCGTGTTTGATCTCTTTTCGTAGGCCTAGATCACAACATCGTCAACATCTGAGATGGGAGATTGATTATGCTTGTTTGGTTGTTGACATTTGTTGTTGCTTAGTGAATAGTGTATCAATCTGTTGATAGTTTTAACTTGTTTTAGAAGGATTTGCTGTATCCTGTAGTTTTCCTTATACCCGTAAGGGGATTATGTGATTGAGCTTCTATTCTATCTGTCCTCTGTGAAAGAAGTTTTTGATGCATCAGTTGAAAAGAGTGGATAACTTAGAAGAAGTGATTCATAATTTCATATTTTTAGAAGATACAAAAAAGAATTATTATCAGAACAGATAAAAAAAAGTATATGGTATATGATTTAATTAGGCAGTCCAATAAAGAACTAAGATGCAGACAATCAAGCAAAATATGTATTTAAAAGATGAAACAGCATACCTGCTGGTGTATTTTTTTTTTAAATTGGGTTCCTTTTTTTTAGGTGGGTATCCAATTTACCTGCTCTGATTCAAGCAGCTCCACATTCATCTTCTTCTTTATTTATAGAAAAGAGTCCTGCATTACTCCTGGTCTCATGTTGCTTACAAAGTCTCTGGTTGTTGCTTTTAGTCCAGCATAGGTTTTGTAGTTCATACTGAGTGCTTGCATTTGACATTTTGAGCGAAAATGTAATGCACCTATAATTCTAATAGCACAGTGCCCTATACTGCGTCCCTTGTTCTATGGCAATTAGCTTTTATTCATCAAAAACCCATTAAATGCTTTTCATGTATTTCGCCTTTTTGCTTTGGTTCCATGCATTTCAATGAGCAGGGTTTCTAGCATTGTTGACATATAGTCTTCAAATCAGGGTCCTCAAATGATGGGGTCATTTGTCAACAGAATGGACAGATGAGAAACAGATGAGAAACACTGCTTGTATCTCAACTCCATAGAAGCTTCATTTGTCAAACAATTGCACAACTGCGAATATCATTTGATGGAATTGAATGGATGGCTGCCAAGGAAACTAAAGGTGATGGATTCAAACTATTCACAATCAAATGCAAATGAAACTCTCCCATTTGACCAGGTCAGAAATAGATATCCTCTTGTCTTTTCAACCCATCATCTCTGTAACGCCCCACCCTTCACACATGCATGATATTGTCCGTTTAGCTCATGGGCTACTCGACCAGAGGACCTGGCCCAGGCGCATCCAATCTTGCCTCACGGTTTAACCCCATTCACTTTCCTCTCTATAGTCGATGTGGGATTCCGGAGCGTCACATTCCACCCCCCTTAAGGTGGCACGTCCCTGTGCAGTAGCCTGCCAGCCCTCTTGGCCCGCCCACATGTAGACCCGCCTACTTGTACCAGGCCACGGCAGGGGACCCACACTCGATCTAGTAGAGAACCTGGCTCTGATACCATTTGTAATGCCCTACCCTTCACACATGCATGATATTGTCCGCTTTAGCTCATGGGCTACTCAACCAGAGGACCTGGCCCAAGCGCATCCAATCTTGCCTCACGGTTTTGCTTCTGATGGGCCTCAACCCATCAAAAGGCCTCATGCAAGGTAAGGGTGTAAGCTCTACATATAACCCCATTCACTTTCCTCTCTATAGTCGATGTGGGACTCCGGGGCGTCACATTCCACCTCCCTTAAGGCTGCATGTCCCTGTGCAGGGCCCGCCCAAATGGAAACCCGCTCACGGCAGGGGACCCACACTCGAACTAGTCGAGAACCTGGCTCTGATACCATTTGTAACGCCCCACCCTTCACACATGCATGATATTGTCCGCTTTAGCTCATAGGCTACTCGACCAGAGGACCTGGCCCAAACGCATCCAATCTTGCCTCACGGTTTTACTTCTGATGGGCCTCAACCCATCAAAAGGCCTCATGCTAGGTAAGGGTATAAGCTCTACATATAACCCCATTCACTTTCCTCTCTATAGTCGATGTGGGATTTCGGGGCGTCACAATCTCCTTAGTCAGATATGTATCCCTGTTTTAATTGAATGTGGTTATTATCATTTCACAGTTCAAGGTTCTTCAAAGAGGCAATTGGGAAAAACCAATGTTCGAAAATACTCAGGCACAACCAGAAACTGAATCTTGTCTTTTGGAGAATCAATTGATCCAAAATTTTAGGCCAGCTTCTACAGCAAAAGAGCTCAAAGTAACAAAAATGCATAGCCAACATCACAGCAAGCTAGTTAGCAAATTAGTAGGTGGGCAGAAGTACATGAAAGCAGCTTGTGGCCTGACGATAGATTCAAAGCAATTCTCTCCTTGTTGCTCTGCCACATTTCACCAATTCATTGTTGGCAGCAATGCAAGTAGCTCCCATACCCAACTTAGTAAGATTTTGTCATGTCAGCAGTTGATGGCATAGTTTTAAAGTTTTGTGTTTCCAATTGCTTAACCTTCTCATTGCCATATTCTTTCTTTGGTCTAACAATGGTGCATGGATGCATATTAAGTGCACCTGAAAAGACGTCCATGATGAGAGAGCAGTAAAGTATAATGATAGTATCTCCAATAAATATATTGAAGACGATACACTCATTCTGGAATGCACAAGTATAATAATTTTAAGTGAACTAAAATAGCATTGAAGAATGTGAGGAATCATCGTATCAAGTGCTTATCCCATCTTTCTGGGCTGGCCTTGTCAGCTGCACTTCTTTGCTTCCCTAAATAGAGCTATGGTCTCTCTACTTCACAGTCCAACATGTTACTTCAAATTACTTGGGTTGTAGTCTTTATTGCTCTACTTCTAGTTCTTGTAACTTTTAAATTGAGAGTAGCTGAGAATTTCTTACTGTTTTACTGATGGAAAGATGATACATGGTGGGATATCCAATCCTTTAAGATGATACATGGTGGGATATCCAATCCTTTATGATGGTCATCCTTGTCTGCTGAAACTGATGCAAAAACCAGTCACCCAAATCCTTGAATTCTGAATATAGTTCCATAAGAAGAAAATCAGTCTTTATAATTTGGTCAAGAACTTGAGGCATCATAGATATTCTACATAAGATGGCCTTTTACTTCAAAACAATCAACAAGATTGTTTATGAAAAAAAAAAAAAATGCTCAACCATCTCATATGACTAGACTAGGTTGATGTGTACACCAGGTTTTTCCCTCATTTCAAAATTAAAACATTATATACATGTTAGACTTCCAACAATATATCGGCCGTGTAAGGTGGATTTTTTTTTCCGGCAATATAAGGGATTTGAAGTTTCGAACTCATGTGCCCGTGCACACTACATGTCTATAACCAGCTGATTAACAGACAGGAATGTGTAGGGTGCTTTTTTTCAATACACTAGTGTACATGATAAGAATATCTACATATTATACAAATTAAAATGAGAGTTTTGTCTTAGACTCTGATGTGCTTGAGGCCTCGGTAATCGTTATCCAGGTGTGTCTAGTTAAGGGTTTCAGATGGTAAATCTAGATCTGGGTACTGCGTTTGGGCCAGGGGCTTTACCAAGAACTTGAATTTGGTATAATTTGATTGACATGGGTTGATCCGAGGTGGACCCAGGCCCCTTAGCAGCTCCACGTCTGTTATATTGAAGCTTTGTCACAGCTGTCTGAGATCTCTAACAGTATGTATTCAATGGAGATTGTGATGATTTAAGAAGGGTTAATCCATAAATGGCTTTTTTTTTTTTTTTTTTGACTGCTTGGGTTTTGCAGAGGTGTCGGATCAGAATTTTGTGGAAGAATACTGTGAAGGGGAACCATTAAGCAGTTCATGGAAGAAAAAACTGAGGACTGCAGCTGCTGAAGTTCTAAACAAAGATCAGGTAATAAATACATTTGTTTTTGTAGCGATAACCATATGCAAAGTAAGATTTATTCCTAAATGTGGGTGTCGAAGAACCCAATTTCATTGATTTTTTTTTCAGCGCGTCCCATTGGAGAAGTCTCCTGACAATGAGAACTGTTACTCCCTGAGAAAGGAAGACGAACATTGCAGTGGACAACCAGCAGACATGACCAACTCCATGGTCCCGAAGTACAGGCCTTCTTCATTTGAAGGTACTAACTATAACGCCCCACCTCATACCCATACATGATATTGTCCGTTTTGGCCCACGGGCCTCGATCCATCAAAATACCTCATACAAGGTAAGGGTGTAAGCTCTACACATAACCTCATTCTACACATAACCTCATTTACTTTCCTCTCTATAGTCGATGTGAGACTCCGGGGCGTCACAATCCACCCCCTTAAGGCTGCCCGTCCCTGTGTAGTAGCCTGCCCGTCTCTGTAGCCTGCCAACCCTCTTGGCCTGCCCACATGGAGACCCGCCCACTTGCACCAGACTACGACATGGGACTCACACTCGAACTAGTTTAGAGTCAGCTCTGATATCATTTATAACGCAACACCCCATACCCATACATGATATTGTCTGCTTTGGCCCACGGGCCTCACGGTTTTGCTTCTGATGGGCCTCAACCCATCAAAATGCCTAATGCAAGGTAAGGGTGTAAGCTCTACACATAACCCCATTCTACACATAACCCCATTCACTTTCCTCTCTATACTTGATGTGGGACTCCGGGGCGTAACAGTAACTGCTGCGGTGTGATAAAATTTGCAGCAGAAAGTTTCAAGAAAAAAGAATATTGCAGCAGAGAAAGCTGAAGTCGCTTATTGACACCAAAGATAACTATCCTCAGCTAGAAGATACCAATGAGGGACTAAGGAACGTGAGATATTTAATTCTGGCAATGCTTGGAAGCATGCTTATTACCAGAATCAACACTAGTAAACTGAGAAGAATTTATTATAGAATTGGAAGACCAAAAGAGTGTGACTACTGTGACATTGATTTACCTCACAGATGCAAGTAGCAGTGGGAAGGATCGATATACTCACAGGCTTACAACCCAGATAAGAGTTCTTCTCTTCTCTGTTATAAATTTGAAAGTTGGAACTGCATTGTTCATATGTTGAGAACTGAGTAAGTATGTGAAGAGGCATATTATATCAACTTCTTTGTAGAGTGATATTTACTTGCCTTCTTTTAATTTGTTGGGGGGTGATTAAACACTCCTCTTCGGTGAATCTGAGACTAGTAGAGGCATAAGGCTCAATTGTGGTGGTGATATGGTGGCCTGAAAGCGATTCCACACTCGCGGCCAGATCCTAATCTGGAAAGGTGCAGAATCTATATCCTTTATGGTAGCAATGTTGATTCATGTCAAGCACAAACAAACACCAAAACAACTGACATGAATTCTCTATAGTTTATTTTTGGGTGTTTCTGTGATTATCTTTCCAAGATCTCATAGCTTTGAGACCACAAGTGAGTAAACCTTGAATCTTCTCAACAAATTTATCATCGTTGGATCTTGAAGTCAATTTTTAATTGAACTTGAGCAGATTGGTTCCTCAAGGAGATGATCTTGTTTTTTCCCATGCATGTTCCCCAATAGATGATGACTTCCTATTTGCTGATTTGAAAGGGCTAGAATGGACAGATTGACCACGACCACATTTAAGAAACTTTCTTAAGGTTCTCTCATACATCAAGGTTACCATTATTAAAAGTTTAGAACACTTGTTTCTATTCTGATATGGAATAGATTTGGTGTCCAAGCTTCCTTAAAATAGGATACTGAAAACCTTATGTCACTAAGAGAGTGAATCAAGCAAGGTTCATATGTGGTCTCATGAAACAAGGTAAAAATGTTTTGGTCATGTTAAGTAACGAGTGAGGAATGTGCAGATTTGAGGATTCTTCATTCACCCTGAGATTCTAGAACAAGGCATTCCTCACCAAGGATTTGTATAGCTGATGATTCTTTAAGACACTTTTGTAAACACGCGAGCAATCCACAAATTTGAGGATTTTATACTCTCCTTTCGGTTGAGGGTTTCCACATCCTATTGGCCCAACATGATTGAGGCAGGCTGGGTTGAGCCATGAACGGATGACCCATGCGGGCTTGGGCCAGATACAGGCCTTTCATTACTTCTAAAATCAGCCAATCATAGATATGCCTCAGTCCAGCTCAATCCGACCCATGAACACCCCTAATCACATGCCCAACCTGACCTCAAAACCACCTAAAGTGGGTTGTCTTGAGTTGGGTCAGATCACAAAAACAAGTAAAGTTGCACTGGATTGGATTGGATTGAATTTATAGATTCAACCCCAACCCAACAGCTTCATAACTGGGTCTCAAAACCCCACCCAAACCTGGCATTTGGGTCAGGACCTAACTGTAATTATTCAAACCTGTGAGGACTCCTTTTCTCCAACACTCTCTCTCTCTCTCAGCCCTTTATCTCTTCCCTACTTTTCCTCACTCAACTGCAAGTTGAAAAGAAGAACAGAGAAACAAGAATTCACTGAAAATGCTTCATCCAAACAAGGAAATGCCCAAAATCCACAAACATTCCATCTAAAGAAGAAGAAGAAGAAGAAAAGAAGAAGAAGGGAAAGATGGCAGCTTTTCCAATCTGCAGCTGCAACAGCTCGCCTCATCTTCTTCGAAAAACCCCTCTTTCGTTCATCTACTTTCCTTCTTCTTCATCGCCTCTTCCTCTTAGAAAGCTTCATTTCCCCGGCCTAAGAGCTCGATCCGATGGCGGAGGTTCTAGAAGCGGAGAGGCGGGCGATCCAGCGCTCCTGAGAAAACCCTCAATCTCGGTGGAGAAGGCGGAGGTATCGGATGAGGAGGAGAGAGAGGAAAAGGGTTTTACAGAGAAGGAAGATGAGTGGGTGGATTGGGAAGATCAGATTTTGGAAGACACAGTTCCTTTGGCTGGGTTTGTGAGGATGGTTCTTCATTCTGGGAAGTAAGACTTGTTCTTTCGCTGAGTTGGGATTCTTTTTTTTTTGTGGTAGGAACTTGGGTTTGCTTTTTTCTTGATGTTCTTCATTGTTATCAACTTAAGTATGCCTTCTTCTTTCAATGAATTGGGATTTTTCCTGTGCTTATAGGATTTGGGGTTTGCTTTTTTCTTGATGTTCTTCATTGTTATCAACTTAAGTATGCCTTCTTCTTCTGAATTGCGCTTTTTTGGTGGTTTTAAGGATTGGGGTTTTCATTATTGTCAATTTACTGCTATCCCATTGATTGTGTTAGACAAGACAAGACCATGTGTCTTAGGATTACAAAATACTAGCTTTGTAACATTAGTGTATAAGGAGACTGAGTGTATGAGGGGTCAACTACACTACTGGCATCATAGGGAAATCGAATCTATTTAGGGTTCTGTTTGATAGTGAGGACTTTGAGTGGAGAATTTCATAACAAAAAAAAAAAAAAGTCCCTCGAATTCTTGTTGGGAACTCTACCATTGTGATCTCTCAAATGCTAGTATCAAAAGAAAAATATTTGGAATTCTTGAATTTGGAGTGTTTCAAGTGCTATTTCAGCCATTTGTTGTGGCAAATTTTGGTTTTTGGAATTCTCTTGGAGAATTTGGAGAATCTACTGGGATTTTGAATTCTCATACACGGGGATTCAACTTATCAAATGGATAGGGGAAGTCATTTACTTATGATAGTTGATAGGTTGAAGAGGATGAAGACCATCCAATTTTTTCACATGGTGGAATATATTTTACCAGGGGAGTAGATGAGAAAACTATTTAGCATCCATTTTTCTTCTATATAAGATTCATGAGTTATATCTTTCTTAATAATAAAAAGAGAATTATTTTCAATTTTCATTGGATTGATTCAAGTAGGAGTTATTGGGCATCATTGAATTGGATAACCGATATCCCATGTTGATGAGGCCAACCAAGGACGGATATCTGTCGGGGCACTGGGAATTCATCAAAATAAAGGGGATATGATATGTGGTTATTCAATTCAAAGGAGGTTTAAAGAAAGCTCCTATCACAACACAAAGGAGCAACGGTTATTCAATATCGTTATGAACTGGGCGGCCAAGGGCGGTTTTTCGGTCAAAGAATTTCTTGCAAAGGCCTTCTGAAAGAACAAAAACTCTGTACTTCAACTCCTCTCTGCACAGTAGCAATGAAAATCATTGTCTTGTGGTGGTATGTGTTTACCAGAACCGGAAGAACCAGGGAACCGTCGTGGTGGATGCTGCTGCCGAAAGCCATACGGGGCATTTGCCCTGCTCTGAGGCATGCATTCATTAGTCAGTTTTATTTTTTGCATTTTGCATTCAATAAAGATCTTGTGTTGCCCATGCTCATGTGCACATTATTTTCCACCTTTCACCCATCTCTAACTTCTCCACTTTCATATCTAAATGATATGAAAATGTCAAACACTTAACCCTATGTTCTCATAATTCCACCATGGTCTAATGCGTCTCTCCTCGTTACTTAATCCAAAGTCTTGGCTGCTTTCTCCTTTGTTTTTTAGTTACTCGAACCAATAATTTTTGACATGTTGTACAAGAGCTGACGGACCTTCTGTGCACATCTCCAAACCATATGCAATACCAGTCCTTATTTTTCTACTATTGAAGATATAAATTTTTCGATATTGTTCATTAGAAATTCCTCCTCTGAAAGATAAGAAACCTTGCATCTCATATCTTTCGTGTTCAATTGTCATTTTTTGCTGCAATCGACTTGTCTGATTGGATTTTTGTGAACTTCTATACTGCAATTCTCATTTGTCAGTTCTAAATGTAGTTGGTAGTAGAAAGTTCGAGGCTAATAACTTGTAGATACTTTGCATATGATTTTTTGTGCATTTGGATGTCAACCCAAATCACAGTCAGCGGTTTTTTTTTTCCTGGCATTGATGGTTGTCCGTTAATATGTGTCATGGGTGGTGCCAATATTAGTTACTACATTACCATGAGTATAATTTCCTTTTCAAGATTTCCTCCAACGCGTCTGTGTGCATCAATAATGGGTATTGGTGATAATAATGATTTGGGGCCAGGAAAGGCAGACAAAGAGGATCCCACCATGTGCAGTTCTGGTTTTATACACACCCAACAGTATCAACAAAGCCGTATCCCATCAATTTGTTGAAGGTGATAAAAGGATGAAACTCGAGCAGATTTCAAATATCACATTTGACTGAAAAGCTAAATACCAAAAAGTCAAAACATAGCAATTTTTCACAAACATCGAGCAAGAGTCAAGACATACTCAGGGTATGGATGTGACTTTTCAGACCAATTTTGTAGAGCTAAAATTCATCACTGATTAATTAGTAGGGGGGCGGTGGGGGGGCAGGGGGGCGGATGATTATGTGTCCAATCAATATGTATTAATGCTATCTAAACTTTCATATAATGGTTCTATATGTAGGATATCTGTGAACTTTAGTTGCTGTAAGTCTACAAGCCTGTTGCAGAGGTTTTGGATCATTAGATTATTACAGATATTATTGTTGCTGCTGCTGCTGTTACATTCATAGCCTTTTAAGCCCCTATTTTCTTATCCTTATCCAAGTAGAAGCTGGAATCCTGACTTTGCATTGCTTTCTTTATTGCCCATAAATATAGCACCTCAATATGAAACTATTTGCGGTAATACTATCAAGTATGAAAATTTTCATTTTTACTGATTATTATTTGCATGCAATACAAACACTTTTGCAGATATGTAAGTGGGGACAGACTTAGCGCTGAGCACGAGAAAACTATTACTGAGAGGTTACTTCCTTATCATCCGGAGTATGAGAAGAAGATAGGATGCGGAATAGATTACATTACAGTATGTCTCTGTAATGTTACTGTAATGTTGTCCACTTATGTTTTTAGTGCTTGTTCAGTCTCTTCTGCAATGCACAATAATCAAAATATATGCTATTTTCCCATGGGGCCCCCTTCACCTGAGCACCGGTGCTCATGAGAAGGTGAGCACCATTTCTTGTGGGGCCCCAACCAACCCCCACCCACGTAACCGTGTATGGTAATAGAGGCTCAAATCATCATCCCAACCACTTGATCAACAGGGATCCCTATTTTATGGTCCACTCGGATGGATCGCCAAGTGGGCCCCTCTAGGTATTTTGTCACGCGGTGCTCACCTTATTGTGAGCACCGGTGCTCTCTTGAGGTTTTTCCTTTCCCATGTAATTTGTTGTTCATATGGTTCCTGAACTTGTACAAGTGTACACTTTGGCATGGTAGTAGGTCTAGTTTTTATTATCTATTAATTTTTATGCTTTTTTTAATGTCATTATATGACCTAAAGTTTAAAATTGCCCTGTTTTTAACTTCTATACATGCACGTCTGTGCAAGGAGCAGTGCGTGCATGCTTACAGCCTTACAGTTTGCAAACAAATGCAGATATATGTATTGTGATCTTTCCGGTGCCCTTATATCATTTTTGGGTTTCCCATGCTAGACATATCCTCTCTCTTTGGAACATGAACATCAACCATCTGCTTGCTGCATCAGTGATTCTAATAAACATAAATTCAGACTAATCACGCCTTAAGTTGATTGAGCTGTAAGTTGTAAGTAGTTTATGTTCATAAGTCACTCAGAAAATGTTGATTTGATATGTTTTACTTAATTTGTTTACTAATCTATTTATTGAAGTTCATTTATTAATCTATCCACAAACTGTTTGTAGGGTTACTTTCTTGTCGTAAAATGTACAATTTGTTCCTTTCAATTCTTTCTGTGTTCTTGCCTCTTGATAGTTGAACTTCTACACTTGCAATGATGACCTCTAGTGAATAACTCTGAATTGCAAGTTTCATCCTTAACAATAAACAAGTAAAGAGTAAAAGAATCAATGTTTCACGGTCATTGATGAAAAGAGACAAGAAAAGAAAAGAACCTTAAATATGGACTTGAAACACACCGGCGATATATCTTTCACCATAATCTTTTACTCTCCTATTTGAAACCCCAATTTTTTTTAGTAGGCTGCATTGGCATCTAATTGGGAACAGGAAGGGGGGATTAAGTGAGACCATCTCCATGTATGTGAAAAGGTTGCAAAAATGTCACAATTGTTCTCTGTATCCACCTTTCAAATCATATCAGTGGGATAGGGGAGGGGTGGCTCTAAATAAATTAATAAAGTGGTTTGGAGTCTTGGACCAACCTACAAGAAAGTGCAGGAAAATGAGCTAGACCATGCTTGGTGCCATTAATATAGGATTGGCACATATTCTTTCTAATGATCAACTGAATGAATCTCTACTCTGTAATATTGACTGGGGAAAGGGTTATATTCTTGATTTTGATATTAAGAATTAGGAGTTTCGTAAGTGAAACTTATTTCTTGGGCTAGGCCTTTGTGTATTTTCCTTGGGTGTATGATCTCATGACTCTGCTTTTTGTGCTTCTATTTATCCTTTTGATCTCTCTTATCTCACGTGTTGGTTTGAGCATGAATGCATGTTGGATCCGACTGTCTTTTTTTTATTGTTGATCCACCCCACATTGCATTTTTTGGCATCAGAGCCAAATCCTGGCTAAACTATTTTTACTATTTGAGAATAGGATTGGCATCTCAGCTGAACCAAGGATCCTGCATAGCAGATTTATTATTTGCTGTGCTTACAAATTCATGCTTGTGTGACTCAGTAGCACAATCTTTTCAGAATAGAGAAATGATTCCATGCTGTCCTAAGTACGGTGCTGATGGTAACTAAACCGTATTTTATCCTTTCTGCATTTGCATGATCATAGCCATTCATTATCACATGGACCTCTACATGTAGGAACTGTACCAAATTTCTCTCCAAACAGAGTGCCTTACACTGTTGGATTGATTGTGTTGAAAACAAAACTATATTTCCCATACGATCAATCGTACAGTTCTTTTAACTCCAGCTGCAATGAGATTTGGGCCGATTTCTATACGTAGGTGTTTAAGTGTGTCTTGCAAGCAGGTTTGATCACACTAAGGTGAGTCCCAGACATGATAGATGAGGTTCAGCTGCCATCAGCACCATATACTGACAGGCATGGAATCATTCCTCTTGAGAAGAATATATGAAGATTTATTATTGTCACCTTTTTTCTTTGGTAATATTATTAGATAATCTGAATTCTCTTTTTGGCCAGATTCGATATCATCCAGACTTTGAAAGCTCTCGTTGCTTGTTCATAGTCCGTAAGGATGGGGAGACAGTCGATTTCTCTTACTGGAAATGCATAAAAGGTTTGATCAGAAAGAAGTATCCACTGTATGCAGATACCTTCATTTTAAGACATTTTCGTCGGCGTGGGCGTGGTGATTGAAGGAACCATGCTAAGTGTAACCATTGTAAAATCACTTCCTAGTCCCTACAGTCTAATATTGGTGAGGAATTAACATTGTGACAAGATTAGACAAGAAATGAGAAATTAATTGCTTTCTTGCATCTCTTATCATCTAAACTTCCATCCATGTACTCAGGGAACAGAGCTCTTGATCTGTTATTTGATATTGATTTTTTGTGGAAATGATAGAGATGGGCACTGAATTTTTCAGATTAAGTACCCTAATATCTCTTCATGTTGGTTAATTTGTACTGCCATGCTTTTGGATGGGAATTTCAGAGTCAGTATTGTATTAGCAAGCTCCAGCTATTTAATTTGGCTTCATACTGGTAAAACCATAGTGGTCACTCAGGCCCTGTAGAATGGAAAAACCTTGTATCTTGTAAAGTTTCTTTACTAGAACACACCAATAAACCAAATGCAATTGTTGTGTGGGTGGCTATGATGGTAGTAGTATTAGCTTTATAGTGTTGGCCTTGATATAATTTTGGTTGGATTTTCATGCAGAGAGCTATAAGTAGGGATTGATCTTCCTCTGTAATTTCTTTTTTCTCTTGACATTCATGTGTTCTAATCTTGATTTTAGCAATTTTGGACACATTATCATTCTATTCGGGGCAGCGATTTTCAGTTAAGCACGTGTTAGTTCCCAATATTAATTCCTAAAATGATTTTCAGGATTTTTTAGTATTAGACAAATAAATAAGATATTTTTAGAATTAATGACACTGGAGATTCTTAATGGTCCATGTACTTGCCAACATGACACAAATGGACAAGACCCAGGCAGTTTATAAGGTGTGGCATCCAGCAACCTAAAATAGGGCGACTTGTGGATGGGAAAAACACTTATATATTGAAATCTACTTGATCTCCTATTTGACCATTTTTAGCCAAAAAGGAGAAATAGAAAAAAAAAAAAAAAAAAGGTTTTTCTCCATGGTAGAGAAAGCACCATTTTCTCCTATGAAAGTGGTTTACTTTACTATTCAAGAAAGTGATATTAAACTATTTAATAACTTTTTATTATTATTTTGAAACCACTTTCCCCATTCAAATCCGAACGCATTGGTACAAAGGAAAAGGAAAAAAAGAAGTGCACCCCTTGTGCCATATATTTGGAGTGGGGCCTTTAAAAATGTGCAGGTCTAGGCCCAGGAGCAGCCCATTTAATAATCAAGCCGGAAAATTAGGCCTGGGCGTGGCTCGTGAGCCTAAAAACAGAGCCCAAATCCAGCCCAATTGGGCTGCAGTTGGGTCCCATGAGCACTCCTAGCAGTTCTTAATCCATAAACATTTAACAATTAAATTGATAGATCAATTTGTAGCCATCTAGAGCAGTCTGTCTTAAACCCAAATGTAATTGAAGATGAAACAAGAACTGGAATGAAGCCCCCCCATATATGGAACTCAAATACCAAAGTTCACACTCACAAGAAAATGAAAATGTGTACAGTAATCATCCATCCATTTTGCAGTTGCATCAAGATATCCATCGCTCAATACATGAAAGTAAGAAAAATAGAAGTGCAGGTGGGGCATGGCCTTGTTAAACCAGTTCAGAACTCTTGGTAAATATAAGTGCAGGTGGTGCATGACCTTTTAAAACCAATTCAGAACCCTGCAAACCCTAGCAAGGGTAGCCAGGAGTGCATTCAATTTCTTTCCAAGAAATCATCTTCCTTCGATCCCTACCCCTGAAAGATCGCACTAGAATGGTTCCATCAACAGGCCTACATAAACCTACGTCAATTACAGAAGTGCTCTTCCTTCCTTCTGAAGACATGGATGCCTGAT
Organism: Umbellularia californica; assembly: GCA_028538565.1. Lineage (NCBI taxonomy): Eukaryota > Viridiplantae > Streptophyta > Magnoliopsida > Laurales > Lauraceae > Umbellularia > Umbellularia californica. The sequence goes on along the minus strand of JAPQWN010000006.1, from coordinate 78,591,337 downwards.
CGATCTGAAAATCAAACAGCATAGCTAGGCAATGGACTTGCTGAGCCAAGGTGTTGTTTTCGTAGTCCTGAGGGAGCATCTTTAAGATATGAAGATTCACCTGTGAGATGCAAAGAGAAAACAGAATCCTGATCACATGTGCGATCTCTAAAAATTAAATATTGGTGAAACTGCAGGGGTCAAACCACTTACCTCTGCTTCCATTGCTCGAAGTTCATTATACCATTCAAAGCCATCCATCTCAAATGATGTGGAGTCACCTCCCCTCGCATCAGAAGAATTCTCACCTGGAGTAATGAACAAGCTCAAATTGAAAAAAGGAGGCCTAAGAGGATATTCCATACTGATCTTGATCTGCCAAAATGAATGTTCAATTAGAGGTTAATATAAGAAACCAAAAGAGACAAGAAAACACACAGATCTGTTATTTACCTTGGCTTCTAGGTTCATAATCTTGACACTTCCATCCATTCTCCTGTTCAAAACAAGACCAAACTCTCTCACTGCATGATCTTCCCACAACTTGCCAGCCTTTCCATTGTATCTTGTTGCATAATCTGTTTCTTGGTCAGTGCATGCAGGCTCATCTAGATCACTCTCACTGTCAAGTATGAGTTCTGAATTGTCCTCAATTTTTTTTAAACTATGAGATTTACCCATTTTGGAAGGCACCATGCTCTTTGAAATAAGGGCTAGACGTCGAGAATGTTCAAGGTCAGACCCTTTAGGAGGAGATTGAAAATAATTTGTAACAGTTGGAGCTTGGACCACTACAGGCAATTCTCCATCCTCTTGTATGCTCTCCACGTTTTCCCTCAATGCCCCAGATCTCACATCATTATTAGGTTCCAAAGAGTTTGGAACTTGCTCCGCAGCAATGGCAGAGGAAGTTAAGGCTTCATTAGGTTTGGGTCCTATAGATGACCAACTTTGCAAAGTACACAAAGGGCTATGCAAAGCCCAAGGAACATTTTTGTAAAGCAATGGTGGCCACTTACGCTTTGCTAAGGAATCAAGCTGCTCCCTGTAAGCCAATTAAAGATCTCAAATTTTCATCTTAAGCCATAAACCGTACCAGTTGTGAAAAAGAAAATGTTAAATGGATGGCCATGAGATGAAATGAAAACAAGAAGACACAACTACTTCAATGAGCAAAAGATAAAACATGAAAGGGAAGGAAGACACTGCCAAAAAAAAAAAAAAAACATTTACAAGAACAGAAGTTGCATGCAAAAAGATTCCTATGTCAGAGGCTTCCCAATTTCCTTAAGAAAGTTAAATGGACAATGTAAAAATTTAGATGTTATTCCTCTCAACATATCATTACTGAGAAACCTGAACAATGGGTGGAAGCATAAGGAATAAAACTATAAGCACCACATAGAGCTAGAAGTACAATGCCATGTTTGTCTCAACAGAGATTCAGTTCTACCATAATCATCCAAGAGCCCAAAATTCACAAAGCAACGACTCACACAAGAGCCAGCTGAGCCTTCTTCCGGGAACGGATCCTTCGCACGACCGTTCGCACACGGTTCTGCTGACGATATAGAGAGAGCCCAGAAAGAACGGAAGCACCCTTGGCTGACTCATTCGTTTGAGGCACACCTCCTGTAAGCAGAGGAGATATCTCAGGCAAAAAGTCAATTCCAGCCAAATGCTGTGCCCACTTATAGGGGCGTGAAGTTTTCCTCTCATCAAATGCAACAGCATCACCGGCAAAGAGTTTAGCGGTCTGCACACCAATCAATCACTGAGGTGGTCAGAAACAAGAAAGCAGCTTCATATATGAGTGAAGAGAAGCAGTAAAAACCTGCAGAAACACCAGTACCTCATGAGGAAGGTCAATGCCGGTGTCATCAGGGAATAGATTGCATAAAATGTTGTTCTCAGGTCCTTCATGTGACCCTTCAATCCCAACACAAACAACATTCAATTTTACCAAATACTCAAACCGCAAAGTGATTAACTTCACAGGCTTCGCACTAGAAGCCTCATCATCATAGATATGGAGGATGATTCTAAGAGGGTGAGATTGATAAACTCCTGCCTGGTCAGGGTTCTCCTTAACTGGAATCTTCTTTGGCCGCTTTCTCCTTCTCTGGCCATCATCATCCTCATCGGGTCCATCATCCTCCAACCTGTTCTCTCCGTTCGTACCTACATCTGAGCCACTAACTTCATATTATTTATTTGTAAAATTTTAGTAAACAGTTATAGGAAAAGGCATAGTTATCAAAATCCTACGATTCGTATCCTAAACTGCAATTCATATCCCGAATCTTAAGGAAAACAATTCATATCTATGCAAAGAATCCCATTTATTGATAAATCTTAGGATTCAGGTGTGAATCTTAATATTCGATACTCATTTCGTCAAATCTTACGATTCAAGCAATTCGACTGGGCGAGAATAGTTACAACCACAAAATTAATGTTAACAATCTTTTACCTTTTTTCTTTCTTTATTCTTTCTTTCTTTTAGCATTTTTACTTTTAAAAGTTGTTTAGTAGTTAACAAACCTCTTAAGAATATTCACTGCTTTGCGGAGGTTTTAGAGATAAGTAAAGAAAATGCATTTAATTAAAGCGTTCGACTGTACATATGGGGTTGTTTATATCTTTTTTTTCTTGATGAACAATTTCTTAACTTCAAAAAATATTCTACTGTGTAAGATTGATGGTTTGGATTTTATTTTTACTTTATATTTTGATTTAAAGATAAAAAATATATATATATATTGATACCTTAAAAACTTATTAAATTGTTTACACATATCATTTATTATGTATTAATATGTCATAATGTTCTTGATATGATTGTATGATAGATTTATTTTTCATTGTGTTTATACAGCTATAAATGAGAGATTGGATGGCTATGAATAATTAATTTTTTAATTTTTAATTATTTTTTATTTTTATTAAAAAATTAAAAATCCTACAATTCATGATTCGACTCCATTCATGGGTATAAACGATTTTGTGATACAATTCCGATTTTCAAAACTATGGGAAAAAGAATTATAGGGTTCTCAGCTCAGTAACTATAAAATTCTGCTGATATTGCATGTGATCCCAATGGATCGTGATCTAATGTTCTGATGGACACCATGGGTGATGACTTTAAGATCCAGCTCTAAGGTCAGTGTCCTATTAATAGAATCTAAGCAGACTATAAAGGCATTTGATTTGACTCCCTATGTTTTTTCTTTTATAAAAATATATATATATATATATATTTCTACTTAGTAAAAAGAATATCACCTGTGGCTGTGTCCTTATTTGCTTGCTGGTAGGCAAAAGCTTGAGCATCCTTCATGCTTCCAAGGATCTCCAGATCGATGTTCTCTCCAAATGCCTCTTTCTGAGCCAAAAACTGTGAGTAGACCACATACAGAGGAGGTGGAAGTAACTCTGCTGAGTGGTGCTGCTTCAATTTCTTCGTTTGCAGTATCCCTAGCTGCTGCTGTACAGGCAAGGATGCTTTCTTAAGAGATTTCAAATGTGAAGGGAGACTTGACAAGAACTTCTTGCGGTTTGCAATGGTCTCCAGAAGACTTCTTTTACGTTGCTCCAGTTTCTCATGAAGTTTGCAAAGTTCTTTACGCTGAGAGAGAGAGAGAGAGAGAGAGAGAGAGAGAGAGAGAACCATGAACTTTTGAAAAAAAATAATCTGAAAACAATGTTAGAACAGGGGAAAATGAAAATGAAACTGAACTTTTCTTCTTGTTTATAGTGCATTTGCAATCATATTGAGAAAATTGTAAAACAAATATGCCTCATAAAATATGAGGCATATAAATGCTTAATGAGAAGGCACATTCAAACTAAAAGAAGTGGAAAGTTTTCTTAAGTATTGTGTGGATAGTTATCAACTGGTGGAGAGGATCAAAGGGTCAAGCACATGGCAAAATCTGTAGCTGTACATGCCATATACATTACCTGGTATAGCTCAAAATGAAGCCTCTTTAACATTAAGTCATGTGAACTGTCCTTTGAAAGAGTGTTTCCTTTAATTTCTTCCGGTGCACTACTGAAAAATTCTTCCTCAGGTACAAGTTCTATATCCGGGTGTTTAGACTTGAAATCCCTACAAGCCTTTATAGCTTTCATGTAATGAGTTTTCTCATACATCAAGTTGTGAAGCTGCAAGGTAGTAAAGTCCACTGGTGCCTTTGCCTTTTCTGTTTCTGCTTTTACACGATCTTCTTCGAGCAAGATGGCACGATTCACCTACAAGAAAATATTCAACTACATGATTATATTTTTAATCAGCAATACAATCTGGGAGTTACCTCCACCTGAGACTAGAGCTTGGAAGAACATTCAACAAATTAATCGACTCAAACAATATAGGGAATCAGCCGCTGATCGTTAAATTAAGGAATAAATGAAAGGAAGCAGAATGCCACCATCATCATTGAAGGCTCATCCCATCTATTTAAGGTATGCTTTTTGTGAGCCATACTTCTCCACTTATACCTATTAGGAACATTGCCATAGAACATGAGATGTCTATTTTCAGTTGAGATTTTTGAAATCTAAATGTTAGTTTTAAAAAACTTGGATAATAGAAACAAAATGATATCAGCCTTATATTTTGTTCCTTGAAACTTCTGTAAAAAGTGAAGATGAAATCAAAGATAGGAAGGAAACTTAACCATGGAAGGTGTTACATGTCAAGTTAGCTTATTGCTAATGAGGGCATCTCTTATTTCTTACCTAAGTATCTTTTAGTTCCTTGTTTTGGTTGATATAGTTTTTGGGCTTGGTGTGGGCTCCTCCTTTTTGTCAATGCATCTTACACCGTACACTTCTTTTATCACTAACAAGTTACCATATAAAACAATAAAGGAAAGAAAAAGAAAGAAAGAAAGAAAAAGAAGAAGAAGATAGGAAGGAAACTGGATGTTTAAAATGATATATATAATTAAAAAAAAATAAAAAATAAAAAAAAAAACAACAACGTGTCGATAAGTAACAAAAGAATATGGAAAATATTCAATACGATGAAGATAGGAAATTAGTTAAATGGAAATAACTCTCTAGGGTGGCTTAAAACAAGGTAATCTGTCATCACCTTTTCCCTTCACTATTATTCTGATGGGTCCAAGTCAGTTGCTATAGTAACCTCTACGAAACCCCGATTGAACTTTACCACTCACACTTCCCCTAAATGGGTTTCATCCAACTTCCTTCCTGCTAAACCCCAATTGAATTTTACCACACGCACTTGCCACAAATGGGTTTCATCCAACTTCCTTCGTGCTAAACCCCAATTGAATTTTACCACTCACACTTGCCCCAAATGGGTTTCATCCAACTTACTTCCTGCTAAACCCCGATTGAATTTTACCACTGGCACTTGCCCCAAATGGGTTTCATCCAACTTCGCACTTGCCCCAAATGGGTTTCATCCAACTTCCTTCCTGCTAAACCCCGACTGAACTTTACCACCTGCACTTGCCCCAAATGGGTTTCATCCAACTTCCTTCCTGCTAAACCCCGATTGAATTTTACGACTCACACTTGCCCCAAATGGGTTTCATCCAACTTACTTCCTGCTAAACCCCGATTGAATTTTACCACTGGCACTTGCCCCAAATGGGTTTCATCCAACTTCGCACTTGCCCCAAATGGGTTTCATCCAACTTCCTTCCTGCTAAACCCCGATTGAACTTTATCACCTGCACTTGCCCCAAATGGGTTTCATCCAACTTCCTTCCTGCTAAACCCCGATTGAATTTTACGACTCACACTTGCCCCAAATGGGTTTCATCCAACTTACTTCCTGCTAAACCCCGATTGAATTATACCACTGGCACTTGCCCCAAATGGGTTTCATCCAACTTCGCACTTGCCCCAAATGGGTTTCATCCAACTTCCTGCTAAACCCCGATTGAAGTTTACCACTTGCACTTGCCCCAAATGGGTTTCATCCAACTTCCTTCCTGCTAAACCCCGATTGCATTTTACCACTCGCATTCCCCCCAAATGGGTTTCATCCAAACTTCTTCAATTATCCAATGTCCATTCAAGTCTCAGCAAACAGTCCAGCCCTTCTACCCCTTACCTACATTTCTCCTACACAAATCTTCAATTTAATTACAATGATATTATGATAAGCTGATGCATATGACAATTGATGCAGGAGCAAATGGGCCAAGTCTATGTTCGAGTTTGGTTCTTTGGTTTATTTGTAAGCCCATTAAGCATAAGGGCATTTTTTTTTCATTGGTGAGCAGATGGGAACAAAGGTTTCTAAAAAATTTCCAAACAAGGATGGACGTCCAAGTTCATTTGAGAATGTATGAACATCTTAATGAGACTAATTTCCTAAGAGATGGTACAATCTCCTAGAGAATTGTTCTTAATGAGACCAATTTCCTAAACAATCTCCTAAGGGACGGTTCCTTTCCCTGTTATCTTGATTCTAGAAATCATTAAGTGGTACATGTACCTAAGGAAGGAGTAGTGAAGAGTCTAAAGTCTTCATATTGTCTTGGAGAAAAAAAAGTGTAAGCTTGATGGTGCAATTCTATGCTTTATTTTTATCCTTTTTATTGATGAGATATTCATGATTTGTGTTTCTCTTTAGAAACAACTTATCATCTTATCCAATCCACTATACAGTTGCTGCAAACAGAGCTTTGGCTCATCTACAAGCCATCCGGTTTTGCATCAATAATTCAAAAGAGAGTAGAGAAGATAGAAACCCTAGAAAAAATGGATGGGTGTTGTCAAACATCATTATCACCCAATCCACCACAACCCCCAAAAACCAAGAAACTCCACTATACCCCCTAGTCTTAAAATATTACAACTCACATTTCCCTCAAATGGGTTTCATCCAACCACCTCCCATTACCCAATTTAGACTCAGAATCACACCAAAACCTCCACCCCATTTACCACTTGCCTACATTTCTCCTACCCCAAATCTTCAATCCAACAATAAGACATTACTATGATGATGATCTTGAGCTAATGTATATGATGATGATGATTCAAAAGACGTGAGACCTGACGGAGATTGACGAAGAGGAGAGACATTTGGGTGATGAGCTCTCTGAGTTCTGATTTGGGCTTTCCTTCTCTCTTGATGAACAGCATCTTCGCCACCAGCTCCTCCATTGATGTCCGAGTCTCTTCCAGTATCTTGTACGAATCCATCGATTTGCAGGAGCTGGAAGGAGCAGATGCACGTTTCGATGGGAAAGATTGGAGCTTTTTCGAGCAGATCGAGCGAGCGGCCGCAGAGGAAGCTAGGGCTCGCTATTTAAGAGGAGGGGAAAGCAGAAGGTTTGTCCGAATGAGCAAGAGCGAGAGCAATTTAGCAGGCCCTGCTGTGTGGGGCCCACCTTTGATCGGTGGTGGTCCGTTCGCACATCCGTTCCATCATGATCCGGTACAAGACTCAATTTTGGAGCATCTCCCAATCGAGATGTCAAATGGATCCATTTGAAGACTTATATGATAATTTGAAAGTTTGAAATTTGATGTCTCCAAATATAGAATTCCACTTGATATGTCAAGTTTATTATTTTATTATATATTTTTTTTTACTTCTTTTATTATATTAAATATATTGTCCTCTTTTCCGTTCCTCGAGGACCCATGTCGTAAAATATTAAAATAATAAATAACATGTTGCTTTTTCATATACCAAATTTGGCATTCCAACAATATGCCAAATGCCACATCATATTAGCCATTTTGAGTAGAGAGTCTTCAAATGACTTTTTTACCGTTCGGATTTTTGGCATTTGACATCACAATTGGAGATGCTTTTATTCCACTTAGATTGAACCTTAAAGAAAATTTATGGTTAAAATACCATCAAGTTTTAAGCAATTAAATTAAAGATGAGGTTGGGGCTGATTTTTTTTTTTTTCCCAATTAAAAGGGTGCATTTGGCAATACTCCTGTGCATTTTAGATAGTCTGATAGTCTAAGGAATTTAGATTGTGCTGAATAGGGTCGTAAATAAGACGGTTCCGGATTGGAACCATAGTGGACCCGGGCCCGTTTTTAAATAACCGTTCCGGATCCAAACGGTTCCGGATCCGGTTTTAAATCAGAAACTGTTTTGTTAGTTCCGGACCTGGTTTCGATAAGAAAACCCGGATCCGGTTCCATAATCGGGTCCACTTAAAGGACTCGAATCTAGTTTTATAATCAATTCTATTTTCTCTTTATTCTTCACTAGCGCTTCTGGGCCAGCACCCAACATGAGCCTTTAATTCATCGAATGAAAATTCAATTTAAATTGAAAGTAGGCACCAAGTAAACAAACAAACTACTGTATAGGATTCAGTTCCTAATTCTTTTTTATTTTTAGCCTAAAGATCTAAAGTGTGACCCACTAATGTGATTCTCTATTAATTTCAAGACATAAAAAAGATTTTTATGGGGTCCACCTCTATCAATTACATGCCTTAAAGATTTTCTTGGGGCCTACTTTAAATTTGCACTCAGTGGGCCCACTAATGTTATTCTCTATCAATTTGAAGTCTCAAAAAATTTCTTATTGTGTCCACAAGAGGATGGGGGGTTTAAGATAATACTGAGTAATTAGAGGATCTAGAGTTATCTAATTTAGTTTGGATTTGAATTTGAATTTGAATTTCAGGGAAGCCAATTAGTTTGGACTTGAATTTGAATTTCAAGTTTCTAATTTAGTTAGAAAAAAAATTAGGAAATTGGTGATTAAATTTAGCTTAGCAATCATTGGATTATTTTCATAATAATAACCATTAAACTTTGTACCTCTATAATTAATGGGTAGGATGATTTGATTAAAGATGTCATGGCATGTAAATGGATGGATACGTTATTTTTTGTTTAGAGAGAGATTGTAGGGATTTTCTACGTCCATCCTTATCTTTGGGAAACGTCCAGGTGGGTCCCATCAGCTACACCATAAATTGTGTACATCATTTTTTTTTTTTTTGTTTCTTTCTTTCTGTTTGAATGGATAGGTGAGTGAAAATCTTATAAAGTGTTCAACGTATTGTGGTTTCTTGGTTACCATGCTGCGGAATTGTGTACATCCAACAAGATTGCTTACACCATGTAATTGTCTTCATTTGTTCTTTGGGTATAAGGCTCTTATACCTGTTGTTAGTGGTGTATTGTTTTTTTGTTTGCCTTCTTTTTATTATAATGTTTTAGTTACCGTTCAAAAAAAAAAAAAAAAATTACCCATGCCAAAAGTGTTAATTTTTGAAGATGATAAGGATCCTCACATATGTAAGGTAACTGCACAAGACCAAACATCTTCAAACTATAAAGGTATTACAGAATTAAAGAAATGGGAATTTGGAGTGACAGAACTAAGTTCAAAGTGACTAGATAAAAGAAAAAGAAAAAAAGGGGAGTTGAAAATTGAAGAGGTTTTTGCAAAAGGACCCCTTCTTTTGCAATTTTTTTTTATTTATAAAAGGTCCTTAGCATGATGGTGGGAACATCTGACCTTTACATTTTATAATGAATGACAGAAATACCCTTTATTTAAAATTGGAGAATCTAATTACTTTTTTTATACAGTTTTACTGTTAGTCAAAGGAGATTTTAATAAAGGCACAAAATGTAGAGGTTGTTTTTAGGCTATGTAAAAATACAATAGTCATTTCTGCCTTTTCTGAAATGTAAAAATACTAAACTCCCATTGTTAGGCAATGGTCCTGCAAGTATAATTGGTTGGGGTGGAGAGACATACAACCCATGGGATAGTCTTCATCCACCTCCAATGGGCAGTGGATACTGTCAAGATGAAGGATCTGAAAAAATAGCTTTAATGAGTTGGATTAGGGTCATTGATGAACACGGGATTACTGTAGATGCACCACTTGACACTGATATTGTGACTGATGTCCCACAATGCTATCAAGTATATGACTCTAGGGTGGTTGCTATGTATCCCTTGGTTAGACACTTCAACTATGGAGGACTACATGCTAGGATTTGATCAATTTTGCATTTTCAGGCGCCCATGACAGAAACCCTTAATTTTAGCCAGGCTTCTTATTGATCCTATTTTGCAAGACATTAGTTTGTTCGCGGTTGAATTTTCTTTTATTCCTAATAGAGCACACCCACCTTTTTTTGAAAAAATTACACATGACGAAAATACCCCTCTCCCTCTCATTCTTTCTCTCTCCCTCTCCCTGCTCCGGCGACCTCCGGCAACCTCCACCCGCCATCCCCTTGGTGCTGCCGAAGGGGAGGGAGAGAGAGAGAGAGTCAGGAGGGGGGGAGGGAGATGGAGATGGAGAGGGTGGAGGGCTGGGAGAGGCGGGGGGAGAGGGAGGCAGAGAGAGGGCGGGTGGGGGCTGTGACAATGGGTGGCGGGAGAGAGGCAAAGAGTGGGAGGGAAAGAGGGAGATGGAGCGGGCGGGGAGAGGGAGGCAGAAGGAAAAAAGGGAGAAAGAGGGAGAGGGCGGGCAAGGGTTGCGACGACGGGCGGCGGGCAAAAGGCAGAGAGCGGGAGAGAAAGAGGGGGAGAGGGAGACTGGGCGGGGAAAGGGAGGCAGAGGGAGAGAGCGGGCGGGGGCTGCGATCATGGGCGGCGGGCAAGAGGCAGAGATGGGGGGTACTGGGCGGGCGAAGGGCGTGGAGAGGGAGAGGGAAGGGGCGGAGGGTGGGTGGGGAGAGGGAGAAAGAGGGAGAGGGCAGGTGGAGGCTACGGCGGCGAGCGAGGGCCGGCGGTGAGGGAGAGGAAGAGAGGGAAGAGAGAGGAGAGGAGAAGAGAGGAGGGTATTTTGGGTACTTTTAGGAATGTGGGTGGGCTCAACAGAATAGTTGAGTGCATATAGAATTTCCCTTATTTTGGATGGACTATGATGGATATTCTATTCCTTGTTCTTTACTCTTTTGCCTTTAATGCATGGACCTCGGGTGAGGTAAGGGAGTCCTCAGGCAAGGGAAGTAGACCTAAGGTAACCTAAAATCGATCCGTGAACATCCAAGTGAGAACTGACGCATCTAACTGCTAGCACAAAATGGTACTATATTATACTACATGAGAGATAAAGATCTAAGTTTGTTATGTCACCTACTTGGATGCATGGTGTGTGAGTTCCGATCTACCAAGAAAAGCCACTTAAGGGCTTTTAAATGCAGGTCTTGAAAGTTGCAATTTTAAAAAATTCGGCCCACCAGTGACTATAATTCATGTGACCATTATGGTGATTATGGTGATATAATGTTGGACAAAAATAATCTCAATTAGAGAATCACAAGAAATCAATCATTCATTTGGAGCTTTAAATTATGGGTACACTCTTTATGAAATTAAAGGCAATCGTAAATATAATTTAAATTACCATCAAATCAAAGTGAGTGCCAATAGATTAGGACCTGCTTGTTTACATGGAAGAAGATCAATTGAATATATAGAATTTTAAGTTCAAATGAGCTCAATCAATTATTAAATAAGTGAGGGATAAAGAATATGAAGTCAAAGGTGAAGGATATAAGGTAGATGTGGATGCAACCTTAACTCTCTTAGGATTTGAATTACTATATTGATGGCATCAAATCATTGAATAGGAAAACCCAAGGATGGTAAACTCTGGCAAATTTACTTTCGATTCTATCGAGTTACCCATTTTAATAAAAAATCAAGTTAAATATATAATAAACTCAACTAAGTCAAATATAAGTAATTAATGCTTGAGATCTGGAATTAACAATTAAAAAGAATTGATTGAAATTTAAGTTTACGAATGGGTGGAGGGTAGATAGAAAGGTCTCTTCATAGACAACGGCAATCCAAAAAAAAAAATTGCACTATTGGTTTATGCTAGCTCTTCTTTTAATGGCCTTAAAGTTAATGACATACTAACCATAGATTTTCTTAAAATTTAATCTAACGGCGAGTGAAGATTCATAGAATGTAAAATTGGGCCTGATCATAGGATGAAAAAAGAGTATCGAAGGGGGGCAGTGATAAAATGTAGGCCCAAGTGGGCCCCACAGTCTGGGCCTGGACTTCACTTAAAGTTGCTCGCAGGACAACATTTTCTGCAATAATATCGTTTGCGATTTAGAGGACATCCAAACAGATCCTTGGGGTTTATAGCCGATTCCTGCATTTCATGCTCTAAAACCTTAACATCCAAACACATCAGAAGAGCAGAAGATATATATAGAGAGAGAAAGATGAACAAGGATAAGATATTTAAGCTTGCAAAAGGGTTTAGAGGGAGAGCCAAGAACTGCATCAGGATCGCTAGAGAACGCGTGGAGAAGGCTCTGCAGTACTCCTACAGGGATCGCCGCAACAAGAAGAGGGACATGAGGTCCCTCTGGATCGAAAGAATCAATGCTGGTACTCGATTGCATGGTGTAAGTTTACCTACAAATCTAATCCCTTTCATTGCATTCCTGTTTGATTTCCTTTTGTAACCAATTCATAGGTCATTTGAATGTAACTGTAATGGGATGCTATGCATAAATGCATGTTTTTTTGATGATCTTCCAAACCCAGTTCTTGGATTTGCATTTGGTAGGGGTTTATATCACTTGTTATTCGATGAGGCATTTTGTCAAACACTTGCTGCCCATGCACTTTAAGGCTACTGGATGCATTGTACTCATTCACAGATCACATAGGTGATGCAGATTAGTGGTTTGATTACTTAATTTAGGTGTCCAGCTATTGTTATTTGGTGAGACATTTTGTCAAACAGTTGCTGCCCATTTGCTTGTAGCCTGCTTGGATGAATCCTATTCATTCACATGTCACTTGGGCATCACCTATCCAATTACAGATTGGTGATTTGGTTATATAAATGTCCAGATTATTGTATGATCAACATGTACTGATTTTATTTTTTAGGAGATGTCTATTGCAGGGTATTTCCCCTTATAGACCTAGAACTAGAAGTTCTTTTTATTCTTTTTAGGGCACTTAAATTCCTTCCCTTATAGCCACAATTATAGGGCCTGTTTTCTTACCAGAATTTATGACTAGAATTTGGGAGGTTAGGGTTTTTTGGACATGATGTGACATGATGTGACATGATATGACATCTTGTCCCCTAGCATTTGAAATGCTGTGTTTCTTTCATAAGAATTTCAATTTCCAAATACCCAAAAGTCCTTTTGGAATTCTTGAAATTCCACTCTCTATACCATTTGTTGGAATTTCAAATCCTCCATAAAAAAGAGGAATTTGGAATTCAACCTAAGGGGACAACTTTTTGAGAATTTGAAATTCTCCCAGACATGAATTTTTGGAATTCTGATAAAGTCTTTACTGCTGCAATCTATCTTAGTGGAAGAGAGGCACATTCACGTCAATGGACCTTCGATTACTTAGAATGGGTTTTGAGCTGAGCAGAAAACAGATCATAGACTTTTTTGGTACATGTATTTACTGGCTTGAAGAATGTTTGCATGCATTACCAACACATATGGTCTAATATTCTTCAGGGAAGACTCCCTTATCAAAAAGAATCCGACTATATTCTGTTTTTAACTCACTGATATCATATTGGATATGGATATGAGGTCCTCCGACTTTGTACTTCAAGAACCTTAATATGCCTACATGTATGTGCAGAGGTTTAACATACTGAAACATTAGATATTAATGGCATATTGACTTATTGAGACTCTTGAGTAGAAAACGAATGTTTCTGTGATGATAGAAATGCATTAGCTGATTAGAGTATGTAAGTGTCATATATGCTACTATAATACACAAGATTAAAAATGGAGTACTGGATGTGAGCTATTTATGCTTTTCTATCCTTATTATTAGAAATTGTGCAGAAATTTTGGAAAACCCCTAATGTTTTAGGAAACATATCATTTTTTCCTCATATATGTTGGGGAAATGCTATCAATCTACTGATTTCGTATAAAGATAACCGTGGAATTTGCTTCTTTTTTTTTTTCTTATAATTATTTTGATTGTCAGGTGAATTATGGTAACTTCATGCATGGGCTGATAAAGGAGAATATCCAGCTCAACAGGAAGGTGCTGTCAGAACTTTCCATGCACGAGCCATATAGCTTCAAGGCACTCGTCGATGTTTCTCGCAATGCATTCCCAGGAAATAAAGTACCCAAGAAGGAAGGCATTTCTGTTGTGTTGTAAACACCCGCACCCACCTTAGACCCTGTAATTCTGTTGAATGCTCATGTGAACCCTAATTGTTAGACTTAGTGGGATCTTATGTGACTATTCAATAACATCTGTCATTTAATTTTCTGCCGTCTCACATTCATGTAGTCCATGGAACATTTGACAAATTGGTGATGCGAGTGTGCACACAATCTTGAACCAATGCACAGGTGTAGTGGTGGGATCTTTCAATGGGGTTCTTCAGGTGAATGGGTTACATTGGTAACCACCTGATGACATCCTTACCAGGAACAAGTAGGGATCAGGAGATTCACATTAGGGTATCAGAAAACTTTTTAGTTACATGAGTAGCAAAGCTTCCATGGTTTGATTTGATTTGATTTGATTTTCATAACCATCTCATTAGGGGCTTTGGATGCACTGTACGATTTGGTTTAGCACCTAACTTTTTCATGCCCTTGATTCTACAAAAGTAGACTAAGTGAACATAGATATGCTTGTAAAAGTTCAAACTTTTATAAACGTTTAACTAAATGTACAAGAAGTTTAAGCTGTAAGAATTGCTAATTAATTTACAGAGATTCACTCACATACTGTTGAAAGAATCAAACTTTTATCATTTTTGTCTATTGATATTACATGCTTGGCAGGGCCTCAAAAAGCATGAGGATGGGTTGGGCTAGGGGCCGGCCCTCAAATTAGTGGGCCTGCAGAAATTGGACCATACCTACCTTCTGACTTTAAGGGCCTGTTTTTTTATTAAAATTTCTAAAATTCATGTCTGGAGGTTGTCTGGGAATTTCAAATGCTGGAATTCTAAAATGCCACCGAATTCTGTCATTTCTGAGTTCTACGTTTTATTTCCATTTGAATCTTGCTGAGAATTTCTAAATTTCTGAATTTCATAAAACTCCAATTTCATTGTTACATAAATTCTATACCTGAAATTACACATTTTATGCATTGTAGTACATGGGACCCACCTTTTGTAGTTGTGAACTTGGGAACCAATTGTAAGAATTATAATGTGGACCCATCTCAGGCATATGGTACATGAGCCCATCTTTTATAAACGAAAGTGTGGGACCCAATTTTAGAAATTTGAACATGGACTCATCTTAATAGGAATTGCATGGGCCCAATTTTTATAATGGTGAATACGGGCCCCACTTTATTGTTGGTAGGAGGGTTCACAGTTGGGTGCCGGAGTTCTAACCAAACTTCTCGGAGTTCCAGCATTCTGAAATGCTCTTGGAGAGACTAGCATTTTGGAATTTCACATTTTTGGCATTTGAGAATTCTGGCTGCCTTGAATATTGGAAATTCCATTTAAAGAACATTGAATTTGTAACGGAATTCTTGAATCCACAGACAGTCTGAATTCCTGTAAAAAAATACTGATAAAGAAACAAGTCATAAATAAATCAGCACTGCTACATGGACAAACTTTTTGTCCAGAATTTGGGACAAACTCCCATGTGGCACATTCCTAGAGGTGCCATTTAGACTTTTTATAAATAATAACAAGAAGTCTTAGCCTTTACCTTATATAAGGGCGACAACCCTACATAGATGAGACTCTCACTTCCACCTATTTGTTTAGGCTCAAGTGAAGTGGAATTGGCCCCAACTGTAGGAAATTCTATTTCGGCCAAAGAGATAGTCGAGTAAATATCTTTGCCGACATGGATTCTTTTTTTATTCCATTGCACTCTATTCAGAGTTGGTCCTATAATATATGATAAGTGTATTTTACTTCATCCTCTTCATTTAAATTTTTTTGTCCTTGTACTTGGAACTAACCATCCAAACACATGCAAAGTAATCCGGTACTCATTTTTTTTTCGCCCCACTCCTATTTAACTCTATGCATAATGCGACACTTACTCCACTCTTGCTCTCTCTCTTTCAAATAAGCATGCTATAAAAAGGATAATATGTGATGGCACTTCATGAGTATTCACATTTACCCAATTGTAGCCCCACAAGAAGTCATTCCTTAAAACTTCAATGTATTTGGCATTTTACAACTCAAGGATGCTTTTGTGCATGTCCATTTCTGCTCTTGGAATCCTATCTTGGAGTTGTACCTCAAAAAAAGTAGGTATTAATTCTGTTTCCATCGCCAAAACATATCTCCACTGAGCACCGATGCTAGTGAATGCCACCTCGAGTGCCATCTGGGCATGGACCTCAACCCCTCCCCCCCAACCCCCAACACCCCCACATAGTCCCATGTATGGTGACAAAGGCTCATATCATCATCGGCCCACTTGATTGATGGCCGATAAATTTTCTCCGTCCAAAATGAGCGCACACTCAATCCAGTGGTCCAATTCATTCGAATGGGTATCAAATCCCGAGATCCATGACAATCGATGGTCTTTGTTTTATGGTCTAGTCGGATCGATCATAAGGTGGGCTCCATCATGTGTTTAGGAGCACCAACGCTTATTTGAGGGAGACCTCACAACACAATATCACACCATGGGCCTCGAATTTTAGGCGCCTTTTTCCTTCTTTATGTGGCAATGCGAATACATGAACATGCCCTAAAAGGGGTCTAAAGGATAAGATCCATCTTATAAATTTGAGAAAAAGAAGACAACACGTTTCTTCGGTAAGCAACTAAATCATTGAGGATTTCTAGTCGATTTCCATTGAGGTCATATTTGGAAACCAAATCCTCTAAAAAAAAAAGATTTATTCTCTCTATAAAGTAGTTTAAAACCCACGTTTTGTAATTATAAATCTCCAAGGATTTAGACCAATCAAATTCGACCTCCACCGATAGAGTTTGAAAAAGCCTCACTTTAGTAGATATGTACGTCAAAGCCAAATTTGCTCAACCATGTGCATTGATACGAACCGATATCGATGTGAAATCTTTAGTGAGGAATCTCTATTATGAGGGCAGCGAGGAATCTTCACATCTCCAGATTCCTCGTCTTTGATCAAACATGTTCAAAATTTTTAAAAAACTCGCATTTGATAATCTTAAATCTTTGTTAATTTTAAAAAACTTCACATTTTTAAGGAATTTGAAGTCCAGACTCTTTCCATAAGATTTGAAAACTGTCAATCTGGTGAGAATGCACGCATTGATACAATTTTTCTAGTTTATACCTATACTCACCTATAACGCGTAAGATCCTCACCTATACAAATTCTCATCGAGGAATTCTCACAGGATGGATTCCGAGTGGATTCCGAGTTAACTTACTCAAGCAGGACTCCCGAACTTCGTAATTTGTTGGCCTCCGACCTTTGTTCTTGGAGAGTTCTAATTGTTTGATGATGAGGGGCGTTGGAGGGCCGTTGCTTTGCATCGGCGATCTGCTAAGTGACGTAGCCGAAGGCGATTCAATCGACTCAGAATCTCTATCTCCTCCTCCACCTCTATCTTCCCTTTCGACTTCTTCGACAACCAACGACACCACTCAATCTCCCTCTCCCTCTCATCTCCACCACTTATTCCAGGTATGAAATCAATCATTAATGACGTTACCCTCCATTTTTCTCCACTTGATTCTACCCCAACTCCATTTATTTGTATCTGATGTTGAAAACCCATTTGTAAGTGATTGTGGAGAAGAGCACAATTGGGTCTCATTCATATGCATTGATTTTAGCTAAAATGATTTCTGGGTAGCGGTCAGAATCCCTGGTTCATGTGTTTTGTGGGTTATTTTAGTGTTGGGGTGAAAGGATTGGGGCAACCTGATCTGATCTCGAAGCCCCATTTTCTAGCAGATTCTACCCAACTTAATCTGTTTGTATCTGATCTTGAAAACCCATTTGCAAATTGGGTCTCATTCATATGCATTGATTTTAGCTAAAATGGTTTCTGGGTAGCGGTCAGAATCCCTGGTTCATGTGTTTTGTGGGTTATTTTAGAATTGGGGTGAAAGGATTGGGGCAACCTGATCTGATCTCGAAGCCCCATTTTCTAGCAGATTCTACCCAACTTAATCTGTTTGTATCTGATCTTGAAAACTCATTTGCAAATTATTGTGGAGAAGAGAACAATTGGGTCTCATTCATATGCATTGATTTTAGCTAAAATGGTTTCTGGGTAGCGGTCAGAATCCCTGGTTCATGTGCTTTGTGGGTTATTTTAGTGTTGGGGTGAAAGGATTGGGGCAACCTGATCTGATCTCGAAGCCCCATTTTCTAGTAGATTCTACCCAACTTAATCTGTTTGTATCTGATCTTGAAAACCCATTTGCAAATTATTGTGGAGAAGAGAGCAATTGGGTCTCATTCATATGCATTGATTTTAGCTAAAATGGTTTCTGGGTAGCGGTCAGAATCCCTGGTTCATGTGTTTTGGGCGTTATTTTAGTGTTGGGGTGAAAGGATTGAGGCAACCTGATCTGATCTTGAAGCCCCATTTGCTAGCAGATTCTACCAAACTTAATCTGTTTGTATCTGATCTTGAAAACCCATTTGCAAATTATTGTGGGGAAGAACACAATTGGGTCATATGCATTGATTTCCCATCTGGAAATGATTGTGGGAAAGACAGCAATTGAATTCTATGTGTGGTTTTTTCTTTGAAAACTTTCAGCGTAGTGGGTCAGAATCATGTATTCATGTGTTTTTGGTTGTATATAGAGGTAGCATATGTGACGTGGTGGTTATTTTTGAAAGAGATGAATGACCAGATTTGATGGGGAAGCCCTATTTCAACAGACAGGGCGAAAGAGTGCTGTGCATTTATTTGTATTTCATATTGAAGCTCTATTTGCAACTGATAGTGTGAAAGAGCATAAACAGTGCATCAATTTGATCTCCCCTATTTGCAACTGGTTGTGTGAAAGTCACTGAAAGAACTTAATCAGCACATCTGTTAGATCTTAAAGCCCCCATTTGCAAATGATTGTGGGAAAGAGTGCAACCGGTGCATCTACTTGTATTTGATCCAGATGCCCTGTCTGAAATTGACGACAATTGGGTGGCTTTTCCTTAAATTCTTTCTGACAGCGATCAAAATCCTGTATTACCGATCTTCCTTGTGTCTCTATGGTTGCATGACTAGGAGCACATAAAAGAGGTCAAGGGTTCAAGGATTGGTGCATGCTCTTCTTCATAAAATAATTAGAAAAAAAAAAAAAAAAAAAGGATCTCGTATTTTTTGGTTTATTCTAAGTGTCAGCAATTTAGCATTTATCATGGTTGCCGTTTGCTGAAAGGATTAGATAAGGGATAGAAGGGGCTGATTTACTCTTTAGATCCCATTTGCAACTGAATGTTGGAAGAATGTAATTGTATTCTATGCATGGCTCCTTAAAAATCTTTTTGGTTAGCCATTATGGTCCTGTGTTTTGTGGTTTATTTTAATGTTAGAATGTATCATGGCTGTGACCAAAGAATCAGAGAAGAGATATAATAGCCTGCTTTGTTGCCTGTGTTTGGTTGGAGTTTTCAGGCACATAATCCATGGTCCCTGTAACATGCTGGGCAGCACAATTTCATTCTATCTCTCTATGATATAAGGAAAGACCCTTGAGTGAGTGCTGTAAGTTCATTTATGCGTGTATGCCATCCTAATTCGGAACTTATCTCCAAACGGGCCAAAATTCCAGATTTTGGTAGAAATTTTCCAAAGGTGAAGAGTTCTGCATTTTTCTTATGCGGTATCTGACCAATATGCCCTCTACTAGGGCCGAGTATGCATCGTTTTTGGTCTTTTTTTACCCTGCCAATCAGAAGTAGAGCTTCAGCCCTTTTGGGCCCTCATGTAGGAAGCGTTTCCCTTTGATTCGTCACTTCTTCATTCATCTTCCTTTTCTTTTAGGACCTCTCACTTTTGTTGAAGTTCAGGTTCTTGTAGTGCATCTCAAATGGGTCAGCTTTGTTCGGTCGCTGCTTCTTCTTTTAGGACCTCTCACCTCTGTAGAAACTCAGGTTCTTGTGCAAGTTAAGATATGATTTTTCACTTCTTAATTTTATGTGTTTTATGTTTAAAAGACTAACACACACAGATGGAAGTAGTAAGGATGGATATGAAGAAGTGCAACCTATACGAGGACTGAGGATTTGGCTCAAGATAGATTGAAATGTTGAAACCAAATTCATGTATCCAACCCCAACACAGTTGGAACAAGGCTTTGACGATAATGTATTTTATATCTTTATTACTTCCTGGAGTAGAACTCTGTAATGAAATGCTGGCATGAGTAAAATGATTAAGTTTGTAGTAAAAATGAAACAGGGTCTGAAAGAGTTTGACAACCATGGCTTATCATTTTATCTTCCCCTTAGTTTCAATTGGAATCAAGAAAAGATCGTGTTGCTTTTGGGAACATTAGTTTATAGGTGTTGGCCATCATGCCTAGTTGATTGGGACCATTAGTAGATATGGGATTGGCAAACAACTATCAACCAAAATTCCCATTGAACTGGATTCTGGAAGCAACATAGAGAAAGAATGAAGGCAATATCTTAGTGAGGTTATCATATTTGTTTCTCTAAATAATCTCTTTTGGCACTCAAACCACTTGGGTTGCATCTACGTAAATAGAAGCAGAACGACTAGCAGTTAAAGGAAATTGAATGCTGTGGTGGAAAAATATGGTTACATATGTATCTTAAAAACTTGCTACAGTAATACTTACCGAAATAAGCTGGTTAGGAACATGGTTGTGTGAGTGATAATATGTGTGTGCGTGCACTTGTGGTCGTGGGGGTTGGGTTGTGGGTGGTGTTATGGGTGGGTGGGAATCATCTCCTAAGTTGCTGGTTCCAAAATTGAGAAAAAGGGAAGGAAAGAAAGAATCTCCCTAATATGGATATCTGTTAAACTGAGTCACTTAAGGAAAAAAAAAAAGAGAGGGATCTCTCTTACATTGGCTATCTGTTGTTAAACTGGATTTGTATCTAAAATTATCCCAACTTCTGTCATCTTGAAGATGCTCAAATACGACATACAATTCTGAGCCCATATCTGGCCCATATCTGCATCATGTCACCTGTCACCAATACCATTAATAAACCTTCTTATAACTTGTCAGTTACTATATCATTTACTAATAAAAAAATGTAAACATGTCCTCTTCAGTTTCGTTGCAGCATCGAAGCTTCCTTACTTTTATGACATCATTCTTGGGTACTGTGCCTCTCAGGATCTCATAATACATGATTTGTTATCTATTTTCTCATGTAGAAGGTATACCGGGTTCAGCTCTTAAAATATTGGATTGGATCAACTAATATCATTCCAATTTTTTTTCTTCTTTTTTTTATAGCATAATTTGATTCCCATGATCATCTTCACTATGTGCTTTCATTGATGAATCCATGTGTGCTAAGTCGTAATTCACATAATTGCATTGAGCATTATGTTGCAATGTTTTTATATGCTTTTGTAGTCATCATCAACTAAGATATCCACATCCACTTTTGCACCAGGAGAACTACGGTCAGTTGAAGGCGGCACTTGAGGGGACGGATCACTCATGGACAATGCTTACAATAAAGGTAATGGAGAACCTAGATTTGAACGATATTTGTCTTCTCTTGTCAATGTGCTTGGGGAAGTACCAAGATATGTTGCCAGGCAGGATACACTTCTGCCTGACTTTATATTTAACACTTTCTAGGTCCAATCTGAAATGAAACATACCCCACCTAATGCTGTTCCAGTTTCTGTGCTGGCCTAAGCACTTGATGGAACGAACATCGATCTATTTTTTCCAAGATATCTACATTGGAATTCATTCAAAGGCACCTGGATACTTTGAGGTTTGCTTTCTGGAATACTGATCAGAGCTCCGATTATGTTGCAGTTATGTGCTGCTCTAGAGACTGCTGATAAGCTCATCCAGACTGCCAACTCTAATGTCGAGAAGCTATCAGAAGAGCTAGAGGTGCTCGAGGGAATCATGAAACGAGGCGATTCGGCCATAGCAACGGCAAAAACAATCCAGAATACGTGGAACAAGAATGACAAGCCTTCCGCTAGAAAATAAAATATTAGAGAGGCATCACTTGTATGTAACATACAGAGGTAACTGCTTTGTGCCTATTTGGATGTGTTGCTTTTCTTTAGCAGGGACTTGTAGTGGGCTTTTTTTCTTTCTGTCTTTCTTTTTTTTTTTCAATGGTGCAATGTCTTGAACAAGTAATGGTGCACCCTAACACTTTTCAGTGACCATTTCTTCTTACTTCTGGAAGATTAATTAAAACCTGTTAATTTAATTTACTTATATGATGACATCATTTGATTTGCTCTCTAGTCTCTAGTGATTGGCAAGTGCCACTGTGATTGAAAGAACATTCTGTAGGATAATACCTGTTGCTGATAGGCTTGTGTTACAATGGACCCCTGGGGAGTAATAAGAAACAGTAGAATTATGCTAAGCATATCAGAGAAAACTTCAATAAATGAGATCATCAACAAATATCATTTAACATTGGACATCCCTTAAATGATCAGAAGCAGACAGTGTACAAAGAACCAAAGTGTTGTAAGAACAAGGGACTAGGTGAATGGAGAGGCCAGAAAGGAGTTGAAATGAGTAGTTAAAAGTAGATGGAACATAGCCAATACATGGGGATGGATAAGCGGAGTGGTACTAAAAAATTGTAGACTTTGAGATGATGATGGTGACCATTTGCTTGGCCAACTATATCAGATGGGAGATCTTTCTCATTGAATGTAGATTGGACCTTCCAGTCTCCCATGTGGTAATCTCAGTACACATCCAATCCTGTTCTCATTGAATGTAGATTGGACCTTTCCGTTCAAAATTAGTTGTCTGTTGATGGCGCACATATGTAGTTGTTATCTACATGGGACTTTTCCAGCACTTGGGTGGCATTTTGGATATGGTAGTTGTGAATTATAAATGCTCTGCTAGGGGTGAATTAATGAATGGGAAATTTGAGGTTGAGAAATTCCATCTTTTGATATTACTTTTGTTTGACTTTGATGTTCAATGGAGAAATCTAGAGTTTGACATGCCATTTAATTTAGTAATTGTGAAAGTAGGGAAAATTGTGCTTTCACCATCCTTTGGTGCGGATTTTTTTTTTTTTTTGTTTGCAGTAGGTGCATAAATTCCACCGAATGGTCTCATTGTAAAAAATGCTACCATACAAGGGTGAATAGAAATTCCCAAGGGTAAATGCTTTCCTCACCCCCACTTTTCCCACACCCAGAGAAATTCCAAGGGCCACCCCCACTTTTCTCACACCCAAACAGGCCTTTAGTCGATAAAAAAAAAATACAGTACCAGGCCATCTCTAACCACAGTGGGCTCACTTAGTCATCAGATGAGCCTAGATAGGATTGGTCTAGCATCAATGACAATGTTTCCCCAGACCCTTGTAGTAAAAACTTCCACTAAAAGAATGCTTTAGCTTGTAGTCTCAAGGTGGAACTCAAAAACTGCCCTAAAAATTTGGAAGGAAATATCAAGATCTAGGAGAGGAGGACATGGATAGGCCTCTGCACTTTGCTCACACAGGTGATGGGTCAGAAACGCATCTGCCAAAAAGAAAAGAAAATGCCATTCTATTGGCCTAGTTTTATATAGTTTGACCCATTTATCTTCCGAAACAGGCTCTTCAACAAATGTCAAAATCTGACAAACTGGTTAAAAGAAGGTTGAAAATCAATGGTATGAATTGAAAAACTCCATTCCTGATCATTGTGACAAAAACACCCACTACCAGTTACTGGAATATCTTTGATAATTACCAATGAATTGGTAAAAACCAAGTTACTATTCAATTGATGTAATTTGAGGAATGGCTAATAAAAGGGAGTGTTGGATTAGCGATGGGGCAAAAGATCATTTCCCATAGGACAACTCTAACCATTGCATTAGTAAATCTCTTCCCGAATGTGATGGTCTATGATGCATAGATACGGCAAGGACACGCAATAGACACGGATTTTATACAAAAAAAAAATGTGAAGTATCGGATATGATACGATACGATACGTTGCCTATTTTGAAGTATCCATGCATCATAGGTGATGGTTGCCTCTTTTCACTGCGTCATTCAGGAGAAGATGATCTAATTATTATGTTCATCCGGTTTTCAAATATCTTGGCGATTTGAATTGGGGTTCACCAAATGGACAACGAGGGGCAATGGATGCATCTGGAAATGGAGTTTCAGCATCAAATGAAGCGGTGGAGATGAAGTCACTGTGTGAGTGACAGTCAAAGCTGGACACTAATAGATAACAGCAACAAGTGAAAAATAAGAACAATGAAAGATCAAAGTGTACCCAAACAATCACTCTCACCATTTCAAGTTGAAGAAATGGATGAAGTTTTTTGAGCTTTCTTTCCTCTTATTCCAATATAGGAAATAATACATGAATAAATATGGTACTACTGTTCTTGAATCCTATTAGAATTCCCTGAAATACTGCTCTAGTCTCTATGATATATGCAAATATATAGATACTTCAGGAACCACCCAAAAACCTGCAGCTCCATGGTGACTCCCCTTGCCCTCATACACTCAAAGGAACATACCCGCAAAAAAAAGATGCAAAAACAATGAATAAAAATCCAAGTTAGAAAGAAAAGATGGTCATTCAGCAGAAGCTCCATAAGCGAATGTCTCCTTCTTCATCGCACTCTTCGAGCGCAGGAGGAGGTGCAAAGAGAGAACATGCATCGAGCATTTGATCAACATACTTGGGGGATAATGAACCACCAAAGTCAATCCATGGGTCGATGAAATGCGGGTGTTCTTCCATTAAAAATGATGTGTGATTTGCCTCACATGATGTAAAGAGCTCGCCCTGATAATCCAATGGTGATGGTGGAGAGGATGGTGACGGAGACAATGATGGTGTTGATGGAGTGTAGGGAAAGGAGGAAGAAGAAGAAGGTGATGATGAAGAGGATGGTGATGGAGACAATGATGATGCTGATGGAGTGTAGGGAGAGGAGGAAGAAAAAGAAGGTGATGATGGAGAGGCTGGTGATGGCGCCGATGATGATACTGGTGGAATGTAGGGAGAAGAAGAAGATGATGATGACGACGACAACGACGATGACAATGATGATGGGGTAGTGGCATTGGCAGCTGCAGCTGCTAGTCTTTGGATGGACTTTGGTGACATGAGAGTGGTTGGGATATGGGTTGATGGGGGCATTGGAAAATTGAGATTGGCTGAGGAACCCTTGAGACATAAGAGTGCTGCATCATAAGCCCTTGCAGCTGCCTCAGGTGTGGAATAAGAGCCTAACCATATCCTTGTTTTTTGGTTTGGTGCCCTTATCTCAGAGACCCATGAACCCCAGCTCCTCATTCTCACCCCTTTGTATTTCTTCTTCCCACTAGCCATTGATTTGGCAACCACACTTGGTTCCCTCACCTCATCACCCTCTCCATTTCCCTGCCCACTTAAAACGTTGCTGCTCTTCACCATTGTTTGATGGATGGTTGGATGTTGATGATGCTCTTCTTTCTCTTCTCTTCTTCAAGAATGAGGAAGACAAGGTGATGAAGGGCTATTTATAGGCAGGGTTCTCTCTAGAATCATCAGACAAGTTGATGATGTTTTGATTTTTTTTGGTTGTAGAATATGTGATTCTATAACATGGGGTATCTAAATCATCTACTAGAAATACTAGATATGTAACTATATAAAGTATTCATAGATCTGTGAAGCAGTGGGACATGAGATTCTCATAAAAGGTAGCTTCCTGGATATGCAGATTTTGGGATACACAGATATCATACACGCAGTGGTGTACATATCCAAAGCATAACCAAACCATGCATTAGCTGTTTCCTCACTGTCTAGCAGGCTAAACCGCGTTGAGGGCTCCTGCCTCAAGGCATCTGATTTGATTAAATTGAAAAGGACCCAGAGCTTTCAGACCTCAAGGCTTGACTTTTTGAGTCCTCTCCTGTGAAAAGTCATGTTATTTTATGGGACATGTTTGGATGGAAAGAGAAGGTAGATAAAATGGGGCAGATGATTAAAACTATCTACAGTACAAAATCAGATCTGCATAACCTAGTTAACCAGTCTGATCAAATGATTATTTACACGTGGGATTTGACATTTTAATTTTACTGAATTAATATATGGGTTGTTGGGTCTGGTTGTGTGGATTCTTAATATTTCACCTACCAACCAAGTTGCAATCCAACCCAACCTCACTAATTGCATTATAACCCACTAAACCAATCTGTACCCAAACTGTAAATTAAGGATTTGGATTGACATTTTCAATCTGATTAATGAATGGGTTGAATTTGGATTGCGCCTAATCGTGTTACCCATAGTACTCGAGCAACGGGTTCTTAAATCAATTTCCTCATACAGTTATAAAGCTATATGCAGCTTTTTAATTGAAAGATTAAAGACTGCTCTAGTGAATGGTTAAGATTATAAAAATTTACTGCATTTGAATATAAATTTCATTGTAATGAGTGGAAAAGATTAGGCTTTGATGAGATTGATCTAGAGGATGATTTGTCTCCAAATTGTTCCCATTTTACTCAGTGCTATCTGTAGTGGGACCCACATAATGAAAGCTATGTGGGAGGGACTGTGGGGTAGACAATGGGCTCTCAAATGTGCCCAAATTATTTTGTAAAGGCCATGTCTTCTGTACATTTCTCTCAGTCAAAGTAGGCTACTTTCCAAGGCTTGTAAAGTGACAGTGGGGCGAGGCCGTACGGAGAGTTCTGCCTCATTGCACACGCACTAGTAAACCGTACCAGGAATCTCTCATCCCTCTGAGGATGAAATTTTACTGATTGAATAAGAATTTGGGAAGATGCAACTGGGGCGGGGATTTCAGACCTCGGTGCTTGCTTGTATGCTTCCATGGACAGTTATTTTAAGCCTTTCCTCACATGTGTATAAGAATGAATACTACTTCTTTTTTTTTTTTTTTTTTTTTTCCTTTTAATTTCACTAAGTTAGTGTATTTGTTGCATAAAAGGATCCAAAATTTGCCATCCATACATACATACATACATACGTACATATGGGCCCCCTCCGCTGAGCGCCGACGCTCATGGGCGGAATTAGAGGGGGGTTGGCAGGGGCCATGGCCCCCAAAAATTTCAAAAACCCCCCTTTTCATTATAAGAATTTTATATATGGCCCCGCGCCTAGGGCTGTCAAAATGCCACACAACCCATTAACACGACACGAACCCATACGATATTAACGGGTTTGGGTGGGCTCTTAATTGGTTCGGGGTCGTTAATGGGTCAAACCCGTTAACACGTTAAGTTAATGGGTCATGTATGAATTAAACCAGTAACCCGTTAATAACCTTCTTAACCTGTTAAAATTTTTTAGTCCCTAAGTGTAGCTAAAATTAATTTATATTCATTAAGAAGAAATTGAAATTGATTATTTTATAGCGAGGTTTTAAGTGGGATCCACTTGAGATCCTCACTTCCAGTTTCGTGTGGCTTATATATATTTCTCTCCTTATATATTTTTGCATGAATCTTCTTTTAATTTTCGAAATGACTTAATTATTTAACGGGTTAACGGGTTGGGTCATGTAACCCGTTAATTGGATTTTTTTGACTCATTAAGTTAACGGGTCGTGTACGGGTTGAGGTGATTTTACACAAATTCGTTAACCCATAATCCGAATTCGTTAACACGACATGATTGACAGTCCTACCCCCCCCCCCCCCCAAAAAAAAAAAAAAAAAAAAATGTTTTCCTACATAGTGGCCCCCCCAATGAAGAATCTCTGGGTCCACCCATGCAGACGCTCACTATACCTTGTGAAGCCCTCCCGAACCCCACTTGGAATTGGTTTCGGGTGCGTTCTCCGTACCTTGTGAAGCCCTCTCCAACCCCACTTGGTATTGGCTTGGGGGTGGGGGACATGGAGGCTCTAATCATCATCAGCCATATTAATCAATGACTAAGAAGTCTTATCGTCTAAAATGAGTGCACACTTGATCCAACAGTCCAACTCATTAGGATGGGTGCCGAACCCTGGGCTCGGATGGACCAAATATGAGCCCCCCCTGCGTGTTCCAGAGCATCGGCGTTCTCCATAAGGTGAGTTCCAATGCTTAGCTGAGGCTAGCCCTATGCATGAATAAATACATATGTACATGAAAAATATTAAGAATCATGTGGCCTATTTTCCATGGAGCCCATGTTGGATTAGGAAAAAGGTATAAATCAAGGATTTTCACTCACTGGAAGCCTTAATCTGGTGGAGAGACTCATGTGGCTTATGGTCACATTTTAGTCGAAGACTGTTGAGTGTTGAGTTCATGGTGGAGAAGTTTTCTCCACTACCTCAGGATTTCTATTTATAAGGAGATCGATGAGAACCCTAAATCGGATCACAATTTGTTTGCCTTGATTACAACCATTGTAAATCTTCACATACAAAGACATTTGGAGGAAAAAAAAAAAAAACCATCTAATACTTTCCCTGATATGTAAAAGATTTCTGCAATGACCAATCCCCATTTTGGATTTACATGTGTAAGTAATACACAACTCATTAAAGTTCAAATATAATCTGTATCTTCTGAAAAATATTAGAGAAGACATGATGATGAAAAAAGTACTTCTGTCATAGATGTATATACACCATACATAATGCAAACTAACAAGCAATTGGTCAGACTCTGTGGCTGGCCCATCCATGAAAAATCTTCTAGATTGCAATGGTCACAATCCACCAACCATATGTACCATTTGTACTTGGTGCCTGCCTGTTATGGTTTAAATCTTTGCTATTCTCGTTTTAGAAAGTGCTTCATAGCCTCCCCAGTCAAATGTCGGTTTCTACCTATCTTGCCATGTCTGTGTTCTCTTCACTTTCTTGTGCCGACTAGAGATTCCTTCTTCCCAAATGTGGTCTTTTCATGTGCTGAATTAAAAATATTGGATTAGTAGGTATGGTGAATTGGAGAAAATGGCATAGTTTTTTTTATACTATCATTTAAGAAGAGGGTATTTATATAAAAAATATAATTATAAAAATGGGGAATTCACCTTTGTAAAATGATTTTCCATTTAATTAAATGTTTAAGGATGTATTTGTATAGTGCCGCGGAAGAGGAAACTTGTCTTTCCTTTTTTTTTTTCCTATTCTTGGTATAACATGTATTTTAAAGTGCATAAATGGCGAAGCAATTGCAAAGTGCTAACTTACAATTTCTAGGGGCCAGGATTGTAATATTTTTTCCATTTTACTTTCTAGAGTGATGAAAATAAAAAAGTTGTGGAGCATGGGCAAAAAGAAGAGGAAGTAAAGCATTTTCTCCTACTGTCAACTCCATTTGGAAGAAGCTAGAAGATGGACATGATGACAGTGGTGGTGAGGTTGATGTTTGTTGGTTGCTGAAGGGGCAAGCTCCATGTGGGTTAGTAGGTTCTTGGAAGCAACCTACTCTCTGTTTTCCTCTTCACTGAGCTCCTGAACCTTTTTTTTTTTTTTTTTTTCTCTTTTCATTCAATAGATATAAATAGTAATATTTGTTTGATCATGTGTGTGTATGTGGAGGGGTTCCTGGAACTTGCAGTAGCATCATTGTAGAGATGAATGTTTTTTAAGGAATGTTGTGGTAGAGGTGGCTTTTTATTTTTTTTTAAGAGAATGAAAAATGATCCCAGAAGGAGAATGATTTTCCTTATCATTTTTCCTGATTTTTATTTCCTTAAGAGAAAGCATTTTCAACATTATTTTGTATAACTAATCTACTTATAGTTCCGTGGTGAGATACCTTCCCTCTGCAACAATAACTAGAGATCAGTCTCTGCTCATAGCACTCATGGATAAGAGGTGTGTTAGTAATTATGAGATTTTTTTTTCTTTTCCATGACAATGCATTAGGAATCCAAAAGTAAGAATCTATTTCCTACAGGGTCAGATACAATG
Organism: Umbellularia californica; assembly: GCA_028538565.1. Classification (NCBI taxonomy): domain Eukaryota; kingdom Viridiplantae; phylum Streptophyta; class Magnoliopsida; order Laurales; family Lauraceae; genus Umbellularia; species Umbellularia californica. Next base: position 78,561,370 of record JAPQWN010000006.1, on the reverse strand, counting down.
ATACAAATTAAAATTGAACTCCATCCTAGAAAGTTATAGAACCAAACGATATTTATTGAAATAGTAGACAATAAAGGGCCTTTTGTTTTCATTTTAGTGAATTCATAGTAGTTCTAAGAAATATAGTCCTATTAAAGTCGCTAAGATTGAAGAAATAAAGGTAAAGATTTACAAATTGCTATTAGATAATCGTCTTTCGGGGAGAAATTGAATATTCAACTATCATCTTGTAAATCAAATCTTAGGAAAGTCAGAATCGCATCTACATCTCCATCTCCATCATATATCATTCACAACTCAGCAAATAATAGAATGACAAAAAAAAAAAAAAAAAAAGAAACAAAAAAAACCTTCCTGCATAGTGGGTTAGATGGGTAAGTCAGATTGACCCACGTTGAGTGACAAGATGAGTCATCGGACACATTTCATAAACAGGTTAGACTTGGGTTGGATTTACACTTGCATTGTGGTATCTCAACCTGACACTTGTATTGAGGTGGCCCAAACCTGACTCAAGCTGAAATGAAATCATCAAGGTTTTGTTTGTGAACCTCTGAAGACATTGCCCAAATCTGGCTCATGTTCTCACCATATTTCTGTTTTCCATGGAACTGTCTTTCCAAATTCCTACAAACAGAGGGTTTCTACAGAATTGTGGAGAATTTGAGGAAGGGGCAGTAGAAAATTATCAGTGTAATAAATCATCAGTGTATTCAAATTATGTATTTGTTTGCAAGAAAAATTTAGGTCATCATTGTGATAACAAGATCATGGATAAGATAGATACAAATCATCATTGGTGAACCCAGAAAATCTTCCTTGGGAGGGCCACTGCCTAAAACAAATTTCTTGGAGGGAGGCCATATATAAAAAAATAAATAAAGGTGTTAAGAGTAATTATCTAGTGCACATAGTGTGATTTAAGCTTAAACATACACCTCGATGTGGGGCCTACTTGGTACACCGTCCGGGATCTCTTCATCTGGTAGGCCCCCATCTAATCATCCTAACCACATCATCAACAACCAATAAGGTTTGGTCCTTTAAAATTCGACGCATTGATCCAACAGTAAAAACAAAGCATTCGGATGGAAATAAAAAATGGGTCCAGTGTAATTCAGAAGTATTCTATGTGTGCGGTCCATTCGAATAGCTCATCAAGTGGGCCCCATTATGAGGTGTACATGGTGTGAAAAAAAAGGTGTGTGTTGGTTTCATCAAAAAATGAGGCTCTACAAGTCCCCCCATAAGGTCATTACTAATATTTATACAAAATATTTCAAATGTTTTTATATGTGGGATCCCTTGTACCCTAACTACTTTCAAAAGACACCAAAGAAGAAAAAAAAATGACACAATAAATAAGAGGGAGATACATATAGAGTGGAAAACAAGAGATGAATACTTCTGATGGATTAGATAATGGTAGCAGAGAAAAATATGGCAGAAGACTCAATGCTATATTTGGAAAAGAAAGGGATTCACTTGCAAAGAATAGAATTATAGAAAACAAACAAAAGACGAAAGCTACAGAACGAAATGAAATCATAAACAGAGATGCATTCTTTGACTTTTAACATAAAACTTTATGCGATATCACAATATAAATTGCGATATCACAAGTAAATAATTTGCGATATCGTAAAATTTGTTGTGATATCGGAAAGGAAAAGCGACTTTTGGCCTGATAAAATTGCTTAGTTTGATAACAAGGGGGGGTTATCGATGAGTTTAGGTGACCGTACTAAAAAAATTTCAAAAATAAATAAAGGTTTTAAGAGTAATTATCAAGTGCACACGGTGTGATTTAAGCTTAAACACACACCTCGATGTGGGACCTACCTGGGATTTAAAAACTACAATGGTTGTTTAAAACCTTTTTTTGGGTCATATGTGAAAGATAAATAGAAAGCTCAAATAATATATCATCGATTATTGAGCTTGGCCCCGGCCCGATAGGCCCGTAATGTTCGTAGGCTGGGAAACTGGATTGTTCAAATATTGGGCTAGGAAAGATACGGATCCTATCAACGGCCCAAAAAACACGTCCCAAATCCCGTACAATGCAGACCTGGTCCGGGTTGGGCTCGTTCAGACCCGGCCCATAAAACAGTAAAAAAAATGATTTAATTTTACGGTGATCCTACGGACTACATATCTTCCATGCTCCTCAGTTCAGTCCGCCGCGCTCGCAGCACTGAGAAATTCACTCTCTTCGTATCTTCCCAATCCAAATCTCACCAAAACAACCATAAAGAAAGGAAAAAAAGATCTGGGTTTTGTTTTCCAGCTGATTCTGAAGGATTTTCGACCAGTTTTTCCCTCGGTTGGTTTTCGATCGTGAGCGAGATGGGCACGAATCGTATCCCACGTTGCTTGCTCTTCCTGCTCTGCAAGTTTGGCCTTTTTCCTTTTGGGAGAGCAATTTGGTTGAGTCTCCCGCCGTCTGGAACGAAATGTGTATCGGAGGAAGTCCAGACCAATGTCGTCGTCTTAGGCGATTACATTGTCATCCCAGACGATGGTGCCTCGCATGTCCCCAAGCTCTCTGCAAAGGTAAACCCCAATATCTTATCTGGGTCTTTCTATTTTCATCACATGACTTCGTTAATCGAATGAATTTGGGGTTTGTTCTATTTGTTTTGTGTGCATTCGATTTGGGTTTTGTCTCTGATTGAATAGAACTCGACTTGGGTGGGGGTGATTTCAATGAATTGTAGTTGATTGTGCTGTTTTAAGAAACCCCACAAATGGAATTTTGCTAATTAAGATCTATCACTCCTAGTGGACAATCTGAATTCTCCCATTTTGCATTTTAAGCACAATGTGATTGTTTTTTTTTTTTTTTTCTTTGTGTTGGGAAGTAATCGGATTGCTAGGATTGTCTGATAAGTGATATTAGAGAAAGATGCAGCTCAAGATGGTTGATGGGTCCATCAGATGTTTGGCTTAGTTTTCCAGAAGTTCTCTCCATCTATATGAATGCAGTCGGATAAAAAAGGAAGATTCTTTCTCTCAATTTAGTTGGTCCATCTCTAGTGAGGATTTTATTTCGTTTGATTAGTGTGGTTCAATGCTTGTGAGATAGAAGTTTGCTAACAAGGGCCATAGGCTTTGTGTGTTTAATAGTGGGATTTTTTTTTTTTTTTTTTTGTTTTTTGTGTTCATTTATTTATTGAGGGCTTTATTTGATTCATCTGATGGATTTACATGTTTATGAGTTGAAAGATTTGATATAAGAGGGTGATAGGTATGCGAGTTTTAATAGTGGGGAGAAACTTAATTAGGTTTTCTTGGATACCTGGGATTACATTTATCAGGAAAATCTTATATCATTCATCTCATTTGGCTGAGGATATGGTCATCAGGAGGTTATATATTTCATTGGGGTTTCTGTTCCAATTTGTGAATGAGAACCAAGCTTAAAATGACTCCATTGGTTTGTACCTGGGGACAACATGGATATGCATTGGGATGGTGATCCATAATCATCTTGGTACTATTTCTTGCACCTTCTCCAGCCTGATGGTTATAGCTCTAATAAGCAAATGTGTCAACAATTCTAGTTGGTTATGGGAAAAATTTTCAATTGGGGGCTGTTAATCCAGTGGTAAAGGGTGATACAAAATTATTTATTGTTGAGTGAGGTCTATTATCTTTAGACTATGTATCTGATGGGTCCCAACATTTTCGCCAAATCTATGATCCCATAAATGCCACGGATAGAACATGCAGTTACGTATTTAGACCATCTGACATATGGGCCAACCTTGGGTTTCTTATGATTTTTATTTTTTTGGTTGGAGGGTTTCTTATGATTAAAGAAGGCACTTTGGTTAGACCAGGTCATCTAATCTATGGTCAGGAAGATTCAATCTTGCTCAAAGTTTTTTCAATGCATTTTTTTCTGGTGCAATCAGAATGGATCTAGAAACTTTCTATTTGTAATTTAGTGCCTGTATCATAAAATCTCTTTTTTGTGTCCAAACAACCTAAAATCCAAGTATATATTTGTTGGGAAATGCTCCTATGAGAGACACTCTCACCAACTTTATGAGAGATGGGTGGGGGCCTTCACTTCCATATCCACTCTCACCAACTTAAATGCAAGGACCCCCAACTTAAATGTGAGGGCCCCCACCCACCTCTCATAAAGTTGGTGAGAGTGTCTCTCATAGGAGCACTTCCCATATTTGTTTATGTTATTTTTATACTTTTGGTGACCACTCTACTTTGTTGGATCTCTTCTATGCTGAGGTTTTTGACAGGATTTTGTCGTTTGCAACCAAGAATCAGGGAATTAAAGAGTTTTAAGTTGCTTACCAGAAATGATACTCAGTCATTGAATATAATCTTTGAAAGACATGATATGATTTTTATTTGTTTGATCCCAGATTAAATCTAAAACCATGGCAAACAGGCCCTTAAATTATCTGCAAAATAAATGCAGTCTTAGTTAATGCGGTTTAGTTTTAGTTCAACTGGAGAGGACAGCCCTGAACTACTTCCTTTATTTTCCAGTCTAGATTTCTAACACCTTCCTCATGTTACCTGCATAAACTAGAACCAGTTGTAATGATGGTCATGTGGAAATGCTATAAACCCAACCACTATCAGATTGCATTTGCATTCACCTCACACACGCGGTCGTGCATGCATGCAGCTTCAAGAATGTCCCTAGTTTTTGTTGCTGGTTGACGAGTCATCTGGGTAGTGAAACTTTCGACTTCTTGAGATGATGCAGGTTTAACTGTTCGCTCTGTTCATACATTACCTAGGGAGGATTTTATTATGTAATTAGGGTTTGGTGGGGTACAACCCTTTAGTTTGATTCTCTTTTCTCTTTCTTTTCTTGAGTTCTTGCCTCATTGTTGTTTGTCTTTTTGTATTCTCTCCTTCTCTTAATGAAAGTTTCAGTTATCGATAAAAAAAATACAATACCTAGGAGGAATCATATTCCAACAAAAAAGGACTTAATATGTTTTGAACATAAATCTTGGGCCTTGGGTTTCTGAATGTAGTCTCATGTTTTTGTAACCATTGATTTTACGGGCAGTGCACCTCTGTGAATGGCCATTTCCCAAGGTAATTCCAGGAAAGACTATTAGGGCTTTCCTATTGGGCAGATTTTTTGTTTTAGGATCTGCCTATTTTGGGGCACTTACATTTCAACATTCTGGATGGCCAGAGCATGCACCGTGCTTTTACTTTTCAAGGCTTGAGGACACTATGCATAAAGGGGTTAAGTATCATGGAATTTTTTGTATCTTTTACGTAACAATTACAGGCAACAATTGGATTTTGATCTGGTAATCATAGCCAGTACTGGCTGACGGAGGAATGGCATCTTGAGGTGGACTCTTTTTCTAGCTTCTACTCTGGATTCTTATTTATCCTGCATCAGATTTTGATTAGTCCAAGGGCAGGACTAAAGAAGTGGAAAACTACCATGCGCATGAGAACCACCAATCCGGACAGTTGCAGAGGTGGGGCCCACCTCTGAAATTCACATTTTACAGGTGTGGGTGGCGGTTCTCATGTGCACTGTGTGCAGGAGAATATTTTCCAATTACGTTAAAAATAAATTACTTTTCTTGCGGGACCAAGAATTTCTGACAAGCATGATTTCCCTACCCATAGTTGCAAAGAAACAGATTTACAGTCTCTTCTTTTGCAGGTAACATCACCATATGGAAGTGTTCTTCATCGCACACAAAATGTGACCGGGGGACAATTTTCATTTACAACTACTCAGGCTGGCAGCTACCTGGCATGTTTCTGGCTGGACAACCATGATCCTCATCAACCTGGAGCCAGTGTTAACGTCGACTGGAGAATTGGAATTGCAGCAAAGGACTGGGATTCCATTGCAAGAAAGGAAAGGATCCAGGCAAGTAGTTAAAACTTTCTGTTTTTCTTTATTCCAAAACTGGTAATTCCCTCTAACCTGGGCTTGAGGTTTTGGCATGTTTAGGGCATTGAGCTTGAACTGCGGAAACTAGAAGGGGCAGTGGATACTATCCATGAGAACTTACTATATCTGAAAAACAGGTAATAAATGTGCCTGTTATTTGAAAGCTACGGGGATATGCATGCATCCATTTTGTCTTCTTTTTCGTTTTCTTTTTGCTACATGGAGGACTCAAACTCATTCACTCTCACACTCACGCCTGTCCCTAACCAACTGAGCTCCAGCTGGGGACTATGCATGTGGCCATTTATACACTTAATTAAGTTGAAGATGTAATTCCTGAAAACAGGGAAGCAGAGATGAGGGAAGTCAATGAAATAACAAATACTAGAGTCGCACGGTGCAGCATCATGTCTCTTGGAGTCTGCACAGGGGTATCAGTCTTTCAGTTGTGGTACTTGCGGCGCTTCTTCCAAAAGAGAAAGCTTATTTAAGTTATCTGTTATGTACATGAAATTTCTAGTTGCTCATTTCTTTTAAATTCCCCTGAACTTCTTGTATTAGAGTTATTGTAAACAAAAAGATTTAAAAAAAAAAATCGAGCAGGATGTAGTCTCCGAATATCATTTGGGAAAATGGGTGTATCTATGCGGTCGTGCATGTGTGGCTTATAACCATTCCCCTCTAAAATATTTTCAGAAACATGGTGGTATTCTTTTATGGTTTGCCATTCATTTTCAAGTTTGATTATAATGCCCATTCTTTCCTTGTGTATTACAGGTTGAGCTTCAAAAAGGCATTGACTGATTTATTTATTGTATTTGTTGAGTCAATGGTGATTCATTGGTTAATTACCTCCCAAAAAAGTGGTATAACATCAAAATAATAGCAAGTGTGCTGAACTGAGCTGGGAACTTTATATATTTGATTGGTGGTGATACAATGACCAGTTCCTATTTAAGCCATGTTTTATCTACCAATTCCACTTTTCTTTAGCCTACCCAAGTGGAGAAATCTAGCTAAAGTGGGGAATAAGAGAAAAGTTTCTTTGCTTGTTTGGCATTCATTTAAAGGAAGTGGGAAGAAAGTTTACTTTTTTACTCAAGATCTGAAAATTGGTGTTAATTTCACACTGAAAACAAGGGAAAGAGTGTTTTCTCCCAGGACAATGGATCAAATTTTCTCATTGAACTGTCCCTCTTCCCTCCTTTCACCTAATCCAAACATCACTTTTGAGAAAAAAAAGAAGTCGCATCTCCAAAGTCAGTAGTAAGATTTAAGAAGTAAATGACCTGTGCCCACAGCTTAAATAGACGTCTTTTGCGACCCAAATTAAAGCACTGTACTGCAGAAGGTGCACTATCAAATTGATCATCTTCCAAATATACCAATTACAGTGGAATGTTTCATCTGATTCTCCGATCGTGATTCAGTGGTGTATGAATTTTTTTTCATGGGTTGTTTCACATGGACTTTAAGCCATGGTTGTTTTACTCTGAAGATTCTGCAATGCAATAGAAAACGTGTCTCATTTTCTGCACTCCCAAAGTTTTCAATGCTTGGCTGTCGCATTTTCTTCCAAAGGAGGAGAATCTTAGAATTATTTTTCCCAGGGTGGGTGACCAATTAACAAAATATCCAACAGGCATCCTATGATCAATCCAATCTCTTCCATATAAACTTGTGGGGACGGCTTAAGATGGGGTGGGGGCACGTGGAAAGGTCTCCTTGCAGATAACGGGGCTAATAGAAAAGTCAGTCTTGTAAGATAATCCTCGCCGCCGATTTGAAAGCCATAAACTTAAGTTATCTTTTAACTATGGATTTCTTTGAGATTCAGCCCAACAGTGGACAAAGATTTGATGATAGTGAACCTGGGCCCGGTACCAGATCATGAGGGGATGAGAGTGTGAAAAGGCCTACACTGATCCTAGGTGGGCCCCACAGAGCTGGACTGCATGTGCAGTAGCTCATAGGAGAGCATTACTGCTTCATGTATTTGGTTCTACATGAAAAATAATGTGGTCCCAATTTGATTTTGTTTGACCACCATCATCCATTGTATTTTATCACAAAAGAAGCTTGTACTAAAGAACCAATTAAACTTTTTAGACCTGAAATTAGGCCTAGGATGATTTGATTATATACTGATATTAGGCCAAATCTATATTGCCCATTAGCAGTAACAGATTCAAAAGCAGAATTAAAAAAGTTGAGGCCCCATAGTATTAATCAAAGCACAAGGCAGACTTGGTAATGGCAATTGAATGAAACTAATTCGAACAAGAAAGGAAACTAGACAAGCAAAGAATGGTCAATTCTCAATTGAGTTGCAGAACTTGCAGTTACAAATGAATTGGCAACAATGGCAATCCCGGAAGCAGTCTCCTCAACACCATACATCTAAGTCAGCAATACAATGCAATTCACTCAGTAGCAGCAGCTCAGAAGGCAATGACATGAACCTAATCAAATGCCTAATTATTCAACATGAACAATCTTTAAATTCTTGTATTTAAAATCGAGTACTTCTTCAAAGAATTCATCTGCAATGGTGTGACAATTCTTCATTTGTGAGGCCCTGATCACCATTTTCTTTAGCTTCTTACTGTGCTTAACCAAAGACTCAAGAGTGCTTAACTTCTGTTCTGGATTCAGCGGCGACCTCACTGTGATCAGGACTTCTTCCAAGCAAGGAATCGAAAATTTCGAGTCCAACTGCAGAAAGAAAGAATACCCACATTAACTCTTGTATCACGACTCAGAATAAAATTTATGTAACTGATTTGTCAAATGTTCAATTTACTTACACTTCTTAAGCTCTTCTTTTGGCACAATGCCGCAAACATTGCCCCATGGATTTCAAACTTGCACAACTTTGGATGGTTGTTGAAGAACTCAACAAAATCAATCTCTGGAAAAGGTTGGAGCTCATTGTCTCCGGTGAATTCAATCTTCATGACCAGCTGTTTTACCTCATTTGCACATTGAAGAACATGGCTTACTGCACTCCAACACCATTGCACTCCTCGAATAGTTAAGGACTCAAGAGCTGGGAGCCTGCTTCCCAACTCTACCTTGCACACTTTACCTGAAAACAATCCAAGAAAAATCAGCCAGAATTCAGAAGCTGCTACAAGCAGAAGTTAAACTTCCATTATTAACTACCCCAGAAACTCTAAGCACTTTTTGTGCCTTGTGTTTCTGATAACTTCTAACAAGGTCCTTCTACCCAAAAAAAAAAAACCACCTTCTAACAAAGTCCTGGTCCTGTTTGGATGTTCCCCAAATCAAACCATAAGTTATGTACTGAGACGGGCCTTCCAGTTTTGTCCCATCTATACACCAACTCAATATCCAAATCGGAGCCTGATTTGAAATTTCTCCAAAATCTAAAGCATTCCACCCAGCCAAGTTTAAATGCATCCAAACAGACCCAAGTGGATTAAACTGGTCTCAGTTATTAGTCATGTACTTTGCAGGTAGTTCCATTCCAACTTCCAATTCTTTTCTGCTTGTTAATGTTTCTATGGTATTCTCTAAAAGACACCAAAACGAGGGGACATTGTAATGTGAAAACAAAGAATTTGAAGCAGTTACCGGAATTGTTGGCAATGGAGAGGCTCCTCAACAAATGACTCTTTTCTACATAAATCCAACTGCAACCTTGGATTTCAAGCTGCTGAAGCTTTGGGGAGCGAAGAGCGATTGTGCAATCACCCAGGCCATAAAAATCCAATCTGCATTGCTCCAGTTGCTGCAGTTCAATGGAAACTGATCTAAATCCATCGCACCCAAGCAATGTGAGGTTGGTCAGATTTGGGCATGCTCTAATGGTCTCCGACAACACACTGTCCTTCAACCTTGCCCCAACTATTTCCAGACTATGGAGCCTCTGGAATCCACTCCATTTGGGAGTCTGTGTCATCAAAACACCCCAAAGCTTCAGTGTCTCCAGTCCCTTTGCAGCATCAATGGAATCCAGTTGCGCAGAGCTTTCAGTTGAAGCTTTGTTTTCTGTAATGCTGTTCATGCGGAGCTCGAGATGCTTGAGGGATTGGCTCTTGGTTGAAAGCCAGGAAGCGAGGCTCGCGGGCGAGAAGGGGCAATACATGATGAGTTCTTCTAAGCAAAGGGCCGACGAAATCATTCGCCCAATGACCTCGTCGCCGTCCACCATCTTGTCATCAAAAATACCTCGAGGGAAGTAGAGACTTCTGGTGAAAGGAATAGATTCTTTCCACCGCTTGGAGACGCAATTGCAGGTGGAAACATCTTTAACATTACTGATGTGGGAAAGAATGAATTGAACTATGGCATCTGGTAAGGCATCCATGGGTGTTATATTGACACTAAAATATCAAAGGGGTTTCAAAAGATAGAACCCAAATTGGCAATGTAAGGAAGGGGGAAAAGAACTCAGAGACAGATCTACAACAAGGGAGAGAATGAGCTAAAACCCAGAAAGAAAATATGGAGATTCTCTTTTTACAGGTAGAGATCAACAAGAAGGAAATGAGATTTGCCTACCCATCAAACCCCAAAACAAGAAAGTCATGTAAAATGAACATCCATCATTCATTTCAGGTTAAAAAACCCAATTGCAAGAAGAAAGTTTGAAAGAAAGAGAGCAAGACCCAACTTTTATTTGTTGCAGAAATACAACAGAAAATGAAGATTCTCTAAGTAATAATGGCAGAAGTAAAAGACAAGGAACCGGAATTTATAAACCCCCAAAACCAGAAACTAAAATAGAATGTATACCCACTCTTCACTTAAGGTAAAACCCCAATAGAAAGAAGAAACTATGAGAGAGAGAGAGAGAGAGAGAGAGAGAGAGAGAGAGAGAGTGTCCCGACTTCTATTTGTTGCACAAATCCAATAGAAAATGAAACATTCTCTAATTCCAGGTAGAAATCAAAGAGAGGGAACTAAAAACTCCACACCCCAAAACAAGAAACTCAAATAAAATGTAAACCCACTCTTCTTTTCAGGTAAAAACCCAATTTCTAGAAGAAAGTATGAAAGAAACAGATCAAGACCCAACTTTTATTTGTTGGCACAAACCCAATAGATTGCAAAGAAAACAAGATCTAATCAAGAGGGTTTTGAGGTGGGAGAGCTCAAGGGTATAGGACCTGTGTAGTTGGTGTTATCTAAGCCTAGTTTTGGTGATTTGGGTAGGTGGGTAATGGAAGGAAAGAGGAAGAAGAGAAGGATTCTTGTTGATTCCTGAAAGAGAATGTATGAGAGTAGGCGTTTGTGTGTATATGTATATACAAACAAGGTGAAGGTGGGATGCCTGTATTCAAATTTTAAAAAAGGAGGTGAAGGACGTGCTTTGAGGCTAACGGGAGAGAGTGGAGATGGCCCGCTTGTTTTTGAATTTTCAAAATTTAGACCGTTTAGGAAGCTTGTTTCAAGTTTTGAAGATTCAAAATGGGGACAAATTTCAAACCAGTCCCTAACGTTTTGAGTATATATTTATATCAACTTTCGATTGTGTTGTGTGGACTTTTACCTTGTTTAACTATACCATGCATCTGATCTTTGTTTAAAGGAAGTGATATTAAATGGTAAGATTGAAGAAAAAAATAGGTTGTTAAAATAGAACAAAAATGATTTTTTTTTATATCTTTTCTCCTCACAAGACAATCTTTTGGAAATCATCTAGAATTATACTCACACTTTGTTTGTGCAGTCTAGGTCATGGGGCCCCTACTTGGATGCATTCCTATTGATGGAGGAAAGATAGATGGAAATATATGAGATAAGGGTGATGCTAAAAATCAACCACATCAGATTATTCTAGCTCTTGATTTAGCAGCTTAAAAATTAAGATTCGGCATGATGTGAAATCATTTTGGGGTGGGGTGTGGGTGGGGTATAAGATTGTGAAAGGATGAAATCTGGGTTGTGTATTAATGCACAAAGTTAAATTTGTAATATAATGTTGGCCCTGGTGTCTGAAATGTTTGATTAATATGTGATTGAACCATATTTTCTGAATTTTGCCCGAATCAAACAGTGACTGCGCGCTGAAGTTATTCGTGAACTTGCATGGATAAACATGGATGGGTTCATATTTTGAATGATTTAGATTTTCACATGGTAGAGCATACATGTAATGGTTTGGTTTAATCTTTACTTTGAACACATGATGTGATCTACCTTGGTAAAGAAGCAACTTAATGAATTAATAATGTTAGGGTCTCTAAAAAAATATTCAAAAAGTGATGTTGCGGTTAACTTGTTGCTAATTTCAAATGGTGTTAACATGGAGAAGCAAAATGATTTAAATGACTCTCCTCTTCCCATGAATTTCCAAATCAAAATTCAAAATAAGTAAGGTTTTCTGGTTCATACTAGAGTTAACCAGAATGGGCTTAACTAAAAGAAATAAAGAGAGACTCACAAAAAACTGGCTGCATGAGTTTATAGCCATAGTTAGCAGAAACTCAGTTGAATGGTATTCCTGTGTGACTCACTCGGAGAGTAGGAATTTGATATTTTTATTGAATTTTAAGGGTTTTGGTATGAGAACTTAATAAGAAAATATATTTTGTGGGGTCAGCTCTAAAAGAGAAAGTAAAACTCACATAAATTTAAAATGGTTAGGAGAAAAAATTGACAAACTCATTCTCCCTTCTACTTTCTTCCTCTTCAAATTGACTTCATTTTGGTGACAATATACACTTGTTGTATTTGTTAATGTAATAAAATGATCCGGCCTATTACAGATATGGGAGATTAGCTATTGTTAGCAATGATAATCTCAAAGATCCAACACTTTGAGAAAATCTTGATTGAGAAATTTGTTCTTAATGAATTGAGATTTTTTGTCCTTTTGATTATAGAAACTGCCACAAATGCATTATTTTCTTTTCTAGGTTGTGTTTATTCAACTAGGCAATTGTGATCCATAGATTTCCAACTTTTGCATGAGAAAGAAGTACTTCATTTCTGCCTCTCCAATAGAAAATTGAAAATCTGCTCTATTAAGAAATATTGGTTTTTTTTTTTATTTGCTATAAGGAAACATTGTTGTGCCAAATGATGAAAGAGTGGACGGAATAGAAAATCCGAATAATTTTCCTCTCTAAGTAAGCCCACTTAATGTACCAGTAAGATACTTTCTTATTGTCTTCCCATGCTGTCACCATTGCAAAATAAATAAATAAATAAATAAATAAAAGAAGTTCTCCAAATGTGACTCATTTGATATGTTTCAAACGCTTCAAGTAACAACCCATTACTTGCCCAAAATTTCATAAGCACTTGACACAAACAAGTTCACATGATTTTTGGAATTACAACTAAAACTTCCACACAGCCATCAAAATCTACCCTTATATAGATAAAAACAGCCACAAAGCCTTTTGGTCAACATAGGGGTTGAACTACTTCTGTAGCATGGATTCATTGGTCGGAATCTCTACCTTCACAACATCAGCCGGAAGGAAATCATCGGAAGTCGCTTTACTGGTATCGATCATTGGCAACTCAGGTGTCCCTTTCATCTTCTTGGGCGATGAGGGCGTCTGTACAATTGGGTCCTTGCTTTTGCCCCATACAACAGAATAAAGACCGGCGACAATGATAATTGCTCCAATCACCCTGAAACAAGAAATTGTGCAATTATATTATGGGCTCATGTTCACAATTATGGTATTGAAACTCGGCCAAGGCATTAGATGTACAGGTTTAGTTTGGACTAGAGATGACAATGGGTCTTGTTAAAAAAGGTCACCACTCACCAGGCTGACTCATCTCTATTAGGTGCGGGTTTGATAGTAGTTTATAGATATATAGTTTTATAGATTTTGGTCCAAGTTAGGTTTGAGATGGGTTGGGATTCTGAGTACCCCAACTCTCTGCACACCTTTTAAGGTATAAGATAGGTTAGGTTTGGTATCTTATAATCCCGAGACCGTCCCAATATAATTTGCTTGATTCAACCTGTAATCTATGTACTGCGATAATCAGAAAAGCAATTTGCATTGGTGAATCTTTCCACATGAAATTGCGGAAAAAAAAAAAAAGGAAAAAGAAAGGGAGAGAGTGGTACCTTCCTAGGTTGATTTCCTCATTAAGAATGATAGTACCAAGGACAGCAACAATAACCATGCATAAGGGGCTGAAAGCCGTGACAAAAACAGGGCCTCTCTCCTTCATCACTACACCTTGAACACAGTAAGCAATCCCAGAGCACACTATACCCTGCATAATAACATATACAATCATCAGTTAATGAAGTTTTGGTTATGGGCCAAGCCCATATATGAAAGTATAAATTGGGCTTCGAATTTTAACCCCGCGCGTTGGCATGTTCACACCATTGATTAAAACCTGGGAAATCCAACTACTCTACTCGACTAAGAAGCTTATCGAATCAAGTAACTCAGTTGAGTCCTATTGAGTACTGGTTTTACCTGGTCAGATAGGCTTGGCTAGCCTGACTTTGTCACTAGTTGAGTCAAGCAGACTAGCCCTGATTTGCCCAAGTCAAGTCCATATTTAGAAGTATGATGCCAATCACTAGAGAAATCTGAATTTTGAATACACCAGACCTAGTTAGTTTGAAATTTCGGACCAGTACATGACTTCTTGGAGGTATGATTATGAATGATATGGTTAGTTTCATCAGACTCAACTTAGTTATGGAGGTGATTGGTCTACATTCTACACCACCCACAGATGAGCATATCTGTTTTATTCCACTCTGTTATTTAGGTGAATGGTCAGACAAGTCAAAGCACAAAAGTTTCCTACATCTCATTAAAATCATATATAATCGCATCATCCAAGCCTTATCCCGTTTAGTGGGTTGGTGAAATGCTACTTCTCTCAGAGAAAAGCTTTTTTTCTTCATGATTTAACAAGGTTTTATAGCTGACTATGAGTCTGACACTACTCTCCTTTATCAAGGTTAGTGAACTACACAAATTAAAGAAAGACACATGACTGAAAACTTCAAATGAATCATCAATACATCACCCACTATGGGAGTGCCCTTGAGGAAGCCAAATGATTAGACCATGCTATCAAAAACTCAAAATGAGACCATGTAAGGGACATGGAGTGTGAAAGGTTCCATTCATGCACATCACTAATTAGATGATGAACTACTAAGCTAGCATAAAGAGTTAAGAGCGCAAATTTACTTACCGAATATACTGGAGCTAGTAGCCTTGTATCCCATCCGATCGACCAGGCATTGGCAACGTTGCGATTCATCACCAGTGATGTAGCTGCCCCTTCGATCATTCCCATCATGCAGATCATGCTCGTCAGGGACAGCTCTGCTGGGTATTCCTTTAGTGTGAAAGACTGCAAAACCAAAACCACACCATCTGTTACATGATCTAGCACAATTTTATTCAAGAGATGATGCTGGATGATTTCAGAACAGCAGAAACTCACTTGTAGTATGAAGAAACAAGACCAACCAGTAAGGTTGCAGATGAGCATTAGAGTCCCCTTGGCCCAGTTATGGTGGGATCCACTTTGGGTTGTTTCACGGTGGGCACCGTTTAAGATTGGGCCATGGTACAATGTCATCACCAAGACTCCCGTTACTGTTAACAGGGTTCCTACCAGCTTAGCTTGGCTGGATAGCTTCTTGATCTTTATTTTCTCAAGCCTGATCAACCCATCAACCTTGGATCATTAATAGTGTCAAGAAACCACATAGTAACTAAATGGTATGCATTATATGTATTCAGAGTTAGGACAATAGTGAACTGGTATCGGGCTTCTGAGCCAAGCCGCATCTCGTCTTGATAAGCATATCAAGGCTTGAATGTGAGTCCAAGTCCGAAATAGATCAGAGCCCAATAGATGAGTGTTAATGGTTGGCCTGATCAGAGCACTGAGAGCCCGAGTCTCATTAAGGGTTAGACTTGGGGAAAGGATATGGCACAGGAATTAAGTGTCATGGATATCTAGTTATCTGATAACCTGAAGCACCCAGTGTTATAGGGTTTGGGCTCAGGTGAATCCAGGCCGTACCCAACTCCATCTGAGAGTTTGTGGTGGGGGGTTGGAAATGATCATGGATCCAGACCATCCCTTTGGTGGGCTATGGATGGTTAGGTCCATGATAGAATGAATCCCTTGGCCTTGATACAGGTAAGTAATGGGGAGCTTACCTAAAGAGGATTGCCATAACAAAAGTAATGGCTGGAAGGATGTTGCAGAGTGCTGATGCAAATGTTGCTGATGTGTATGTCAAGCCCACGTAGTAAAGATTTTGATCAATCACTGGCCTGGATATATAGAAGAAAACACTTGTCTTGTTAAGAAGATATGCTAATTGCTATAAAGAAAGTTTGAAAGAACAAGGGGTTTAGAGCATTACTCCAATAGTCCGAGCACCGTTATCTTCAAGAAGGTAGTTAATCTCAATTTGGGTCTTACTTTCCTGTAAAGAGAGAGAATGAATAATATGGTTCAGTTAAAAAAACAACATGTCTACAACAAAGAAGAAATACTAATATTACTTGTGGAATATAATATAGTTCAGTTAAAAAGCTACAGGTCTACAACAAAGTATAGGGTATGTAGACATAAGAAATGATCACTTCTAGACTAAGGACTTGTACTGACCTATGTGGGATTTACATTCATAAATTTCTGCAATCTCTCATACCACTTCAACTTTAAATCCAATCAGTGTAACATGGTTGAAATGAAAACCGTATTATTCCAATACTTCTTTCCTTGATGATCTTTAAGGCCTTAAAATGGCACCTTAAACATCCATTCAAGTTGATTTCCAATGTTTCTCATCCAGCTTGTGTTTCCATCCCTTTCTCTTGGTAGGCCTCAAATATTGGTGCTCATATAAGATGTGAAGAGCACACCATGTATTGTATACATAACACATAAATATATGATACAAAATTATGAACTTGTGGAGATTACAGGTTGGTTGCAGTGGAGAGCGAGCACACATGCTATCGCAGTTTTATCTAGGGATCGATTCCTAAGTTGGTAAGTTTCTTAAGTCCTCAATAGGCAAAAAATAAAATAATAAAGAAAAAAAATAAAAAATATGAACTTGTCTTGGGTAGGACTCAAGTTCAAGCTTGGTATGCATGGTCAAGCCAAACTCAATAAGACTGGGTTAGCTCAACTTGATTCGTAAATAAGATTGAACTTGTCTACAAGGTTTGCTGAGTCCAACTCTTTCAAGCCGCCCAAGGTGGCTTGTCAAATGTTCTAAAACAAGCTCAATCCACACTAACTTGAATGTGTAATCGAGAGGGGGAGAAAAAGAGAGAAAAGAGGGAGAGACCTTTCGAGCACCAGCGCGAATGGCGCAATAACCATGGTGGCGATGGCATGACGGTAGACGGTGAGCACATAGTGATTCAATCCTCCCCTGAGACTCAGCGAAGTAACAATGTGCAAACCCGAATAGCCAAATTGCAATGACACCATTGCAATATAGGGTTTCATCCTCTTAAGCACACCCAAAAAGGACACACATGAACCCTGGCTTTCCATCTCTCCCTCTCAAAGTCTCAACCTCAAGACACTTCTACAAACTCAATAACTATATAATCCTCTGAAACAGGGGAAAGGAGATGAACGGTGGAGATTGGCTTTTGAGTCATGGAATGAAGGGTGAGATGGAGGTGATTGGAGGGGTTGTTTCATGGCCGAATGAATTGAAGACTGAGGTATGAAATTATTGGGGTTTAGTGCATTGCTGAGGTATTGGAGTTTTGGTGCAGTTTGGCAGATTGGAGTAGTGGAGAAGTTGAGAGATCAAAGCAATGTTGGTGTGCTCATCATAGGATTGCAATGTCCATTGTAATTAACAGCCTTCGATCCTGTCCTTATCCAAAAAAAGGAAGCTCTAAGTACATAACATGAACCGCTTTAAAAGTTATATTAAAACTTCCTTTAAAAGTCACACAGGAGTTTTCCCTGCCAACTCCAACTCATTTCATAGGTCAAGAATGGGTGGGTGGGTGGGTCTCCTTGGCTGTCAGATGCAACCTTACTACAATGGGAGTACACACAGGGGAACACTCAAAGGCTAACGTGTGTGTCCAATAACTCTAAAAAAGGCAAGGTATACACTTGATTGGTGAGTGGGAGATGTCACTGTAGTTCCTTTTCTTGCTGCATGTTGTAATGCAAAAGGCAGAGCTAATGGCTCACATGATGCATGAATTGACGTATTAAATATGGAGGCAGGAACCTGTGGCACCTGGTTTACATCACTCAGTATGGTTTCCACATCACATTAGCCGATAGCAACTTATGAGTGTATGTCCACCCTGTTACAGTTAAGGACATCAAATCAAATTCTGTTAAAGATACGGATGCCTCAACTGATCCTCATCCGTCTTAGTTTTCATATCTCGTAAGATCTGTTTCAATGCTTATCATCAGCAACTGTTTTCTCTTGAAATAAGTGTAACAGTCTTTGGCATATGTAAGTGAGAAATACAATTTCTTAATAGCAAACTTGGTATCAGAGCACCTACGACCACTGTCATTAGGGGTGAAAGTGGGCCCGCCCGCGGACGGCCCGTTATAGGCTCGGCCTGAGCTCTGCTCAAAAGACAAAAGAGCCGAGCTAGGGCCAATAGGAGGCCCGTTTGCTTAAAAGGGCCGAGCTCGGGCTTGTTGAAGCTCGGCTCATAAGCCCTAAGGCCTACCTATATTAATACATATTATATATATGTACACTATATAATATATAATACATAGGGAAGTGCTCCTATAAGAGACACTCTGACCAACTTGGTGAGAGATGGGTGGGGGCCCTCACATTTAAGTTGGGGGTCCTTGCATTTAACTTTGTGAGAGTGGATATGGAAGTGAGGGCTCCCACCCATCTCACACCAAGTTGATGAGAATGTCTCTCATAGGAGCACTTCCCTAATACATATATGATATACCATAATCCATAAATCCTAAACCTTAGTTTTAATCCAATATAAATAATCCATATACCTTAAACACTAAACCATAAGCACTAAATAATCCATAAATCCTAAACCTAAGCACTAAACCTTAAACTCTGATTTTAATCCAATATAAATAATCCCTAAACCCTAAACACTAAATAATCTATGAACCCTAAACCCTAATCCCAAAACACTCGTCTATCTATATATATGCATGGTAAGATCCATGATAGGTACACATTACGAAATATGCAATACATTTCCCTTACTACCTGAACTCCCTTCTTCCCCACTCACTCTCCCCCTATTCAGTGACTGCACTAACTTAGGCATCGGAGTGCCTTTGGCTGACAGCAGCCAGGGGCTCTGACTTTCGTTTCCTTTCTCCCTTTCAAGTTCAAGGCATCCAGTCCGTTCAAAGCATCCTAACAGCATTATTAAGAGCTTTATACTCATCTAAATCAAGTCCGTGATTTTTAGGCACTTACAGTCCCGATTTGCAAACATGCGTACCAAGCTCACTGTCTTTGACAACCAGTCACGCTTGAGGGGGCATGTTACATACAAGGATATCAAAGCAAATTTTGTTGAAGATAAGGATGCCTCAACTGATCCTCATCCATCTTAGTTTTCATTTCTCCTAGGATCTGTTTCAATGCTTATCATCAACAACTGTTTTCTCTTTAAATATGTGTAACAGTTTGGCATATGTAAGTGAGAAAATACAATTTCTTAATAACAAACTCACCCAACATTTTTTTTTTTTAATAGCTCATCCCCCTTTGTGCAAAGGATAGAGGGCTTTGTAATAGGTATTGATATTGGAGTGAGTTTCTGTGTGGTTGGTGATCTTTGACAAATTTGACCTTGGCATATCATCTTATGTAAGGACCTGTTTGTTTTATGTAATTCATGAATTCCAATGTATTTATGACTTTTTTTTGTCTGAAAGTGCTAAATAAAGAAGAATAAAACCTGAATATCCAAAACTAACCATCAAATAAAAAAAAAAAAAATCCTCCCCTAGTAATTGAATTAAGGAGATTGAATAAAAGAACATGGAAAATGAATACCCAACTATCACCCTACTTAGTAAAATCCTAAGAAAGTCAAGATCCCACTTATATTGCTTCATTATATCCTTCACCTCTTACCTCTTTAATAATCATTCTATAGAGTTCATTTAATTATGAATTTATATGCATTTGATATAGACGAACGGGCACAAATTTTTTTAATTTTTCTGATGATTAGATAAAATCTAACAAGGTTGATGGCATGGTGCTTTCGAAGAATTATTGGGTTTTCATGATATATAAACTTGATGGGTTATTATAAGCTTCGTTGGCAACGTTTTTTTCAAATGAGTCGGTTGTTTCAGAGAAGTTACATAGAGTAAGTGCTATGTTAAAGTGAAAAACAAAAGATTCAAAATAACATTATCCATGAAGAGAAAAGTTGTCCATCACCAAGAGCAACGTCTATAGGGGAGAGGATAATAGCTTTACCATATCGAGTTGGAAAGAAGATAAAATGATGATAAAAGAGTGAACATTAATATATTACAATATATGCTTTCACCATCTCAAGAGGAGAAGAAGATACAATATTGGTAAAATTAGAGAAAAGTACAATCTATTACAATCACTTCAAGTGAGATAAACTAAAATAAAAATCCATAATAAAAGTTTCATGAACTGTCATGCCCTCAAAAGAGACCAACATCTTACATTATTGTTACAAATACTCACATATAAGAATCTTCTTTTTTCATATAGAGACATCGATCACTAAATCATTTCTAAGAATAACATGCTCTCATATAATATATAAAGAAGAGGTTGTCAGCTTATTCTCAGTGGAATTACAATTACTCACATATAAGAATCTTCTTTTTACATATAGAGACATCTATCACTAAATCATTTCTAAGAATAACATGCTCTCATATAATATATATAGAAGAGGTTGTCAGCTTATTCTCAGTGGAATTACAATTACTCACATATAAGAATCTTCTTTTTACATATAGAGACATCGATCACTAAATCATTTCTAAGAATAACATGCTCTCATATAATATATATAGAAGAGGTTGTCAGCTTATTCTCAGTGGAATTACAAATACTCACACATAAGAATCTTCTTTTCTCATATAGAGACATCGATCACTAAATCATTTCTAAGAATAACATGCTCTCATATAATATATATATATATATATATATATATATATATATATATAGAAGAGGTTGTCAGCTTATTCTCAGTGGAATTACAAATACTCACATATCAGAATCTTCTTTTTTCATATAGAGACATCGATCACTAAATCATATCTAAGAATAACATGCTCTCATATAATATATATATATAATATATATATATATATATATATATATATAGAAGAGGTTGTCAGCTTATTCTCAGTGGAATTACAAATACTCACATATGAGAATCTTCTTTTTTCATATAGAGACATCGATCACTAAATCACTTCTAAGAATAACATGCTCTCATATAATATATATAGAAGAGGTTGTCAGCTTATTCTCAGTGGAATTACAAATACTCACATATGAGAATCTTCTTTTTTCATATAGAGACATCAATCACTAAATCACTTCTAAGAATAACATGCTCTCATATGATATATATAGAAGAGGTTGTCAGCTTATTCTCAGTGGAATTACAAATACTCACATATGAGAATCTTCTTTTTTCATATAGAGACATCGATCACTAAATCATTTCTAAGTATAACATGCTCTCATATAATATATATATATATATAAAAGAGGTTGTCAGCTTATTCTCAGCGGAATTACAAATACTCACATATGAGAATCTTCTTTTTTCATATAGAGACATCGATCACTTAATCATTTCTAAGAATAACATGCTCTCATAATATATACATATATATATATATATATATAGAAGAGGTTGTCAGCTTATTCTCAGTGGAATTACAAATACTCACATATAAGAATCTTCTTTTTTCCATATAGAGACATCGATCACTAAATCATTTCTAAGAATAACATGCTGTCAGGCCTTGCTTCCTTATAATGAAATTTGACAAGAAGTCATACAAAAAGACTTTTAAGCTAAGCAGTTAAGATTTTAATAAGTGAGTCCCACTAAATTCTAAGAGTCAGCTTAAGAGGATCCAGACTTGGAAAAAAATTAAAATGGAATCTCAAATTAATCTTTCTCCATTATGCTTCTTAAGTATTAAATTAACTTTGTGATAATAAATTGAGGTTTGATATGATTGGTTTGATCAAGCTTGACATTAGTTTAGGCTTAAGATCATCATGACTTTGGATCCTCTATGGCTAGAGAAATCCCGAGTTAATGGAGTGGAACTCCATAGTGAGGCCTACCAATTAAGAAGTGTTGCTCAATACAAATGACCTTTTAGTTTCTGGGGTATTACCGGATTTTATTTCAATGGGAGTTGGTCGCATCGGAAGACTGATCTTTTGGTTAAAAACATAATTGACACAGTCTTATGCATATTCTTTAATCACGTTTTTCATCAAATAGTTGAGGTAAAACTTACGGATACACAACACATTGGGAGGGTGTTTATTTTAAATAACTGCAATTTTTAATAGGTGGGCCCCAATCCGCTCCTTGACACAGAATTTGGGAGGGTGTTTATTTTAAATAACTGCAATTTTTAATAGGTGGGCCCCAATCCGCTCCTTGACACAGAATTTCTTTAAGGGATTATTTGTCTTTTACACATTTAATGTGAGGATTCATGTGCATATATACATATGATATGAAAAAGATGCTGCATGAATGTTTCATATATATATATATATATATATATAGGAGAATATATATGTATATGTAAAATTAAGCACATGTATGTATATGTTTCATATATATATAGGAGAATATTCAACTGCATCCATCCCTCACCACAATGGTGAGGGATGGATGCATTTGAATATCTCCCATATATATAAATATATATATATATATATAATTTGCACGAAGACAGGGTTTGAAGCCACAACCTCTCTTAATTAGGGTCTGTACTAGCACCTCTTGTCACCGTAACTAAATTTCATAAGAAAATGACCTCATTTATCCATCGGTTTTCTACGAATTTATGAAAATAAAATATTAAAAAAACAATGAGATAATGCTTAATAGTTATGCATGTGCACAATTTGGATATGTAAATGAGGAAAGATGTTATTTTCCGAGTAGCTTGTGAGTAGTCCATCTGTTTGGGGCCCATTTGGGTCCACTTTGATCAATGCAACCCGTTCGATGCTCTTGTTGTCCTACGATCTAGCGTTTTCCCAATTTTACAATCATTGAACCTTCACTTACCATTGGATTGAATTAAATCAATAATTAAGATGCTTTTAAACTTTGAGCATGTTGATTTCAGGGCTACAACAGCCTAATGGGACTACGTCAAAAAGCACGTTTAACGATGGCCCAAGGCCGTCGTTTTATAAAAGAAACGACGTCAGACACCGTCGAGGTGGCCATCGAAAAAATGACGTCGTTTAATAAAAACGATGGTCTATACTCGTCGGTAGATTTAAAAATTACTGACGGCTCTGGACAGTCTTAATTTCCCGACGGTCATTATCCGTCTACATATATTTTTCCTAAATTAGTGGCTAAAACAACGGCGAGCGATGACCGTCGATTTTTTTTTAATTTCCCGACGGTCATTATCCGTCTGCGTATATTTTTCCCTAAATTAGTTCTAAAAAACGACAGGCCATGACCATCGATTTTTTTAATACGAATTTTTTAAAAAATATTTTTTAATTATTTTAAAAAACCTGCAATTAATTTTAAAAAATTGAATAGAGTACCAATTATAGAACCATCCATTTTCCATCCATTAAAAGGGCTCAAGTGAGCTAAAAACACCGGTGGTTGAAAGTTCATCCATCCATTTAATATGTAAACTTACATTATCAAAATAGTTATGAGAAACAACAAACTTAACAAAAAAAAAAAACATATTTCATATGACCACTAGCACGGTTCCACATATGAAAGTAAATACAAAAAGTCAAAATCATTTACATGTCATTGTTTGCAGTAAAATTAGTCTACCACAGTTCTAAAAATCGGCCATGAAATAATATCGCCAAAAGTCAAATTCCCAAAAGTCGTGTCTCCGCCCAACAACAATTCATCAGCCTTCAAGATCCCATCTATAACAATCCTATAGCAGCCCCCCTCATCGATCGACAAACCCATCACACGGCCAACTGCAACAGTAATCTCCTTCCTCAAATATGAAAGGCTACTACATGAACCCTCTCTTGTATGTGAGGTGTCGTTCTGGTTCATGCCCGTGCGTACCTCCTCACGCGTGGAACCATCCTGAGCCTGCTCAAAAAAAGAAATATTTAGCTCACTAAATTGGGAAAAAAAAACATCACATAAAAGTGGACATTTCTACAAAATACATACTCAAAAACATCACCAAACTTAAAAAATAAATAAAGAAATTAGAAGGGTTGATTTCTGAATGCATAGTAATGAAATTAGAAAGTCCATTCTCTAGTCCTCACCAACAAATTCATAACATTAAAATGATACTCGGATCTTAACAAACACATCTCTTTTGTACATATTATTACCTTTTAATAAAGCTCTATTCACAATGCTTCACAAAAGGTGCATGCATTTAGATGAGCTGATTTCTGAATGCATAGTAATGCAATTAGAAAGTCCATTCTCTAGTTCTCACCAAAAAATTCATAACATTAAGATGATACCCAGATCTTAACAGACACATCTCTTTTGTACATAGGGAAATTCTATATGCACCACCAATTTTGCTAAGCACACCCGCATTTAAAAAACAAAATTACACATGAGGAAGGAATGTGGGTATACCCAGCAAAATAGGTGGATGGATATAGAATTTCCCTTGTACATATTATTACTTTTAATAAAGCTCTGTTCACCGTGCTTCGCACAAGGTGCATGCGATGATCGTACCACTTACATAGGAAATTGCTTAAAAGCCTAGAAATCAGAAGCCCCATTTCTAAATTCAAGTATGCACTAACCATAACTGTGTGGGGTGTTTTCCGGAACCGAGATTACCCCTGACTTAGGTAAAAGTACCAATCAGGGACTGCCTCAACCTCATTTATCCAGCTCGGCAATGTGCCAGCTGGCACCGAGATGGAGTTCGTCTCGGTAAGAGTACCGACCGCGCTCCTCTGTGCTCGGCCTCATGCGCCTCGGCAGCAGTGTCCGACCTCAGGCTCGCCGACCTCAGTGCCTTCTCCAGTTCGGTCCATTGACCGAGGTGAGCACTGAGCGTCCAATCCCCACTATGTGATGGGACGGATGCATTGTAGAACGTACTGACAGATAGGGTGACCGCCGGCTATCGATGAGGGCTTTTTCCTATCAGCTGATCACATCCGCATTTATGTGTGGGATTGAGGAGAGATCCGATGGGACAGTACCCTCACCTACCCCCACTGAGGATCCTAGGTATGGGCTGATGGGACAAACTCTTTCACCTACCTCCACTCAGGAAGCTTCCACTCGTTTATATATACCTGCATGGTGAGCCCATGAAAGGTAAGCATTAAGCATTACCCTATACTATGCTTCTTCTCGATTCACTCTCCATTTGTTCAGTGACAGCACTGACTCAGGCGTCGAAGTGCTTTCGGCTGACAGCTGCCAGGGGCTCTGACCTTTGTTTCTCCTCCCTTTCAGGTCTCAGGCATTCAGTCCATTCAGCTAAACAGCACCACCAAAAGCTTCATTATCATCTAAACTAAATCCGTAATTTTTATGCACTTACAATTGGCGCCATTTGTGGGGAACGTTTGAAAAAAACCAAATATTCATCTTGAAAAACCATGCCTCCAAAGACTAAGAAAGGAAAGGGCGTTGGGCCATCCAAGTCCCTACCACCACAGCAATTTTTGCCCATCATGCCGCCTCCACCGGTGACGTACCAGCCAGAGGTGACTGGGCGGGTGCCATCGGTCCCTCGCCAGAAAATGATTAGAGGAAGGCCCGGTGTGATGAGCATGGGAGAGCCTATCACCCAGTCAGGTTCGTCGTCAAGAGGAGTGACAGCACCTCCTCGTCACGGGCCCGTTATAAAGCATATCTAGCCAGGTCCCTCCCAGGCAGAGCGTCCTTGTCAAGACATTATCCTACAGGAACGGCCCCGCAGGGATGTTCTCCCTCTTGGACATTCCCGACAAGACAAAACACCAGTGTTGTCCAAGTCGCACCAGTCTCATCACCAGGACCACGTGGAAGACGACCACGTGCTCCTTGACGACGACGACCTCTTTTCTGTCAAGGATGGCGACGACGTAATCCTGGAGGAGGCCGACGAGGCCCACCTCGTGGATATCATGGCTCAAAACCTCCATATTCAAGAGCAGGATGCTCTGATCCTCCAACTCCAAGAGAAGCTCGAAGAGAAGGAGAAGGTCCCGACTGGGGCCTCGGTCGTGCCTCCCACACGCCAGCGAGCCCGGCGGGTTCCCGAGGCTAGGCAGGACTTGAGGCAAGTCCTGACCAATAAGAGGCGCGACCGAGTGTATGATGAAGGGTAGAGCAGCACTCATCTCAGCGCTGACCCTCAGCAGCAACACCAGAGACCGAGGAGACTGGGGACCGACCCCGACCTGAGAGTATGGTTCAATCAGTAGATAAGACAGGCTGTGCAGCAGAACATGGAGTTTGTCGGCTTCACTCGAGGTCGGCTAACTGCCGATGACACTAATAGCCGTGGCGCGTCTCCATTATCTCGGGAGATCAGGGATCACGTCCTCCCTGAGAAGTTCAGCGCCCCAAGGTTCAATCTGTATGACGGGACCTTGGACCCAAAAGCGTACCTCCGACACTTCAGCCAGAGAATGTCGGTGTGGGGCGACGAGGGTGACCTGATCTGCAAGATTTTCTCTTCTAGTCTGGGCAACCTCCCACTTCGGTGGTTCTGCGCACTCTACGAGGGATCAATTTTGAGCTAGCGGCAACTCCGAAACTCCTTCGTTGAGAAGTTCCAAGCGCATCGGGTCATCCCAAAGACGGACGACGACCTGATGGCCATCAGAATGAGGCCGATCGAAAATATCACTCAGTTCGCCATGAGATTCTCGACCATTTACAGCCAGGTCGAAGATGCCACTGACCAAGTGGCCATCAAGTCCTTCAAACAGGCTCTGTTACCAGGTGACGAGCCTCGCAAGGACCTGGTGTGGTTTCCCGTGGTCACTATGAAAGCATTGATGGCCCGGGTGAACCAATTCATCAAACAGGAAGAAGATGAGGTCCGAGCTCAGGAGAGCCACAACATTTGGCGAGAGGACAGACCCTCCAAGAAGGATAAAAAGTTATCCAGGAGGGAGGCGGACCGAACCAGAGAACCAGCCCGCTCAACAGTGCACTCCACTTCCACCTCGGGGGGCGGCACGAAGCCGAAGTCAAATGGTGCCTCTTACAAGGCCGTCAACACTATCTTCAAAGAGCCCATCTACAAGCTCCTTGGCAAGATCAAGATGCATCCCTTCTTCAATTGGCCCCAGCCCATGAAAGGTGACGCCTCATCCCGAGATCAAAGCAAGTTCTACGCCCACCATAAACAAAATGGGCACAAGACCGAGGACTGCATGGCCTTCAAGGCCCACGTCGAAAAGCTCGTAAAAGACGGGCACCTCAAGGACCTCGTCAAAGAGGAGGGCAGAGTCAACCCAACTCACCAGCGCCAGCCCGATGAGGATCGGGACAGCGATGAGCTGGAGGGGATTATCAACGTAATCCACCTACCTCCCGCTCCTAGGGAGAGCAACCAGGCTCGTGCCGAGGCCAAGAGGGCCCTG
Source organism: Umbellularia californica (assembly GCA_028538565.1). Lineage (NCBI taxonomy): Eukaryota > Viridiplantae > Streptophyta > Magnoliopsida > Laurales > Lauraceae > Umbellularia > Umbellularia californica. Next base: position 78,533,666 of record JAPQWN010000006.1, on the reverse strand, counting down.
CACGGTAAGTAGGTGATGAAGGCTGAGCTCGATCCTTCCCTGAAAAAGGCACGGAAAGAGAGACCAAAGATCTGATTCTCTGATGAAGACCTGGACGGGGTCCAGCTGCCCCACAACGATCCACTGCTCCTGACTCTGAGGTTGAAGAACTTCAAAGTCAAAAGGATCCTAGTGGACTCCGGGAGCTCCTCAGAAATCCTCTACTACGACTGCTTCAAGAAAATGGGTCTGAGAGAGGAGGACCTGCAGGAAGCCCGCACTCCGCTGGTGGGCTTCAGCTCCAAACCGATCTACCCCAAAAGGAAGATCTCCCTCCAAGTCTAAGTAGAGGGTGCCTCCATGATAGCAGACTTCCTGGTGGTGGATGCTCCATCCCCATATAGTGCAATAATGGGATGGACCTGGCTGCACAACATGGAAGCTGTGCCCTCCACCCATCACCAGAAGCTCAAGTTCCCATTAGAGAATGGGGACAACAGCGTCAAGGTGATCACGGTTAGGAGCGACCAACAGAAGGCAAAACAGTACCTTATGGTCGTGGTTCCTGGCGAAGCAGAACCGCATCAAGTGCACATGGCCGAGCTCGAGGCAGAGCTCGAAGCTGTCGGCCGAGCCCCCAAGTAGAAGAGTGTCGAAGATCTCACCGAGGTCAGGATCAATCACAGCGATCCGGAGAGATACTTCCTGCTCGAAAGTCAGCTTGCAGAAGCTGAAAGGTCCGAGCTGCTTGACTTCCTGTTACAGAACAGAGAGGTCTTCGCTTGGACCCCCTACGAGATGCCAAGCATTGACCCCGAGGTCATGAGCCATAAACTGAATATAGATACCGGACACAGGCCTGTAGTCCAAAAGGCTCGCAGGACCGGGGTCCAACAAGCAGAGGCAGTGATCGAAGAGGTTAAGAAACTGTTAAAGGCCGAGGCAGTCAGGGAAGTCAACTACCCTGCATGGCTGGGCAACACAGTAGTGCTAAAAAAGAAGAACGGGAGTTGGAGGGTCTGCGTGGACTTCACCAACCTCAACAAAGCCTGCCACAAGGACAGCTTCCCGCTCACAAAGATCGACCAACTGATCGACGCCACCGCCGGGCATGACAGAATGAGTTTCCTCGATGCCTACCGAGGTTACCATCAGATCCCGATATATGGGCCTGATGAAGAAAAGACCGCGTTCATAACACCTAGAGGCATCTAAGTGTTATAAAGTGATGCCCTTTGGGTTAAAAAACGCCGGGGCAACTTACCAGAGGCTGGTAACGAAGATGTTTCAAGCCCAACTCGGCAAGACGGTAGAAGTGTACATCGACGATATGGTCGTCAAGTCTAAAAGGTCACAGGACCACTTGACCGATCTGAGTTAGACCTTCGTCGTCCTCAAAGAGCTCAAGCTTAAGCTGAACGCATCCAAGTGCGCATTTGGCGTCGGCTCCGGCAAGTTCCTGGGAAGCCTGGTCACGAGGCGTGGAATTGAAGCCAATCCCGAGCAAATCTCGGTGATCCAGGCTATTCAAAGTCCAACCACGACAAAGTAGGTCCAGAGGCTCACAGGGATGGCAGCCGCACTGAACCGTTTCATCAGCAGAGCTTCAGACAAGTGCCGTCCCTTCTCCAGCTTTTAAAGAAGAGCTCGAAGTTCCAATGGACCCCGGAATGCGACAGAGCCCTTCAGGAACTCAAAGGGTACCTATCTTCACCTCTCCTGCTGTCCACTCCGACACAGGGAAAGACCCTGTACTTGTATCTGGCAGTCTCGGATCACGCACTGAGCTCGATGCTCATCAGAGATGAAGACAGACAACAGAAGCCTATCTACTACGCGAGCAAAATCGTGCTAGATGCCGAGAAGAGATACCTGCCATTGGAGAAGCTCGCACTTGCGCTCATCAGCGCCTCCCGCAAGCTCTCCCACTACTTCCAGACCTACTCCATAGTGGTTGTTACAGAACATCCACTCAAGTCTTTTTTCAGAAAGGCAGACTTCTCTGGAAGGGTGTCCAAATGGGCCGTCGAGTTAGGGCAATATGATATTCAGTATCAACCCAAAACGGCGATCAAAGCTCAAGTCCTGGCAAACTTCATCGTCGAATTCACATCTCCTAGTTCGGCACCGAGACAGCTCGAAACCAAACTGGGGGGCAAGGAGGTGGAAGAGGTCACCTAGACCGAGACAGAACAAGAACGAGCTTGGAAACAATTCCTCGACTCATCCTGGAAGATCTTCGTCGACCGATCCTCAACCTCCAAAAGGGCTGGCACAGGCATAGTCCTCCAATCTCCGAAAGGCCTTGTCATCGAGCAAGCCCTGACACTTGACTTCAAGGCATCAAACAACGAAGTTGAGTATGAGGCGCTGATCGCAGGGCTTGGCAGCGCTAAAATCTTGGGGGCACGGCAGCTGGTGGTATTTAGTGATTCTCAGCTGGTGACGAGCCAGCTGAATGGAGATTACCAAGCCCGTGACGACAGGATGACAGCCTACCTAACTCACGCAAAGAAACTCTTTTCTCAATTTGAAAAAGTTAAAGTCAAATAGGTCGGTAGAGACTCCAACTCTCATGCCGACGCTCTTGCCAACCTGGCCTCTACTGTCAAGGCAGGAAGGAAAAGGATTGTCGAAGTGGAAGCACTAGACAGACAGAGTACAGAGCTCCACCCACCTCGGTAGGTCTTGTGCGCTGACCTCGGCCCGAGCTGGATGGATCAATTCATCTCTAAACTCAGGGATGACCAGCTTCCCTAAGATAAGAGTGAGGCCCACCAAATCAGGCTGAAGGCAGCTCGTTTTTGGCTGTCTCCGGATGGCAAGCTCTACAAGAAGTCATACACTGGCCCCTACCTCCAGTGCGTTCACCCCGGCAAGGTCGAAGTCTTCCTTTATGAAATCCATGAAGGGATATGCGGCAGTCACATTGGGGGCCGGTCACTGACATATCGAGCTATCAGCGAGGGCTATTGGTGTCCTTACATGCAGAAAGACGCCTAGGTCTATGCCAGGAAATTAGAAAAGTGTCAGAAATTCTCTCACTCTCTCCATTAGCCAGCACACGACCTAAGTCCTCTCTCTAGTCCATGGCCTTTCGCCCAATGAGGGCTGGACCTAGTAGGACTACTTCACCGAGCTCCAGGGAATAAGAGGTGGCTAATAATAGCCACAGACTATTTCACCAAGTGGATAGAAACTGAAACGTTGTCTTCCATCACCGAGCTTGATACTAAAAACTTCGTGTGGAGGAACCTCGTCACAAGATTTGAAGTGCCTCGAGCCTTGATCTCGGACAACGGGACTCAGTTCGACTCCAACTTCTTCAAAAACTTCTATCAAGAGCTTGGCATCAGGAACTACTATTCCACCCCTGCCTACCCTCAGAGCAATGGTCAGGCCGAAATCTCCAATAAAGTGGTACTCGTCGGGCTCAAGAAGAGACTTGACTGAGCCAAAGGAAGATGGGTAGAAGAGCTTTCGAGCGTCCTTTGCGCGTATAGGACTACCCCAAGGCACTCAACCTCGGCAATACCCTTCTCCCTAGTCTACGGGATGGAAGCTGTGATCCCACTTGAGGTCGGCCTCCCAACCCTCAGATCAGATATGTTTGACCAAGGCAAAAACGAAGTCAACCTTACCAAAGAGCTCGACCTAGCTAAGGAACGAAGGGATGTAGCAGCCGTTCGCCTCGCTTCTTACCAACAGTAATTGGCCAGAGGATACAATCAGAGGGTCAAAGAAAGGAAGTTCTCAACTAGAGAATTTGTAAGACCCCGCCCCGAGTTAATCAGGATTAACTCTAATTAATTAAAGTTAATGCTAATTAATCATGTTTAATTAGACTAATGATGGCTATTAATCAAATTGGATGAGATTAATCTCAAAGGATTGATTTAGGCCTAATGAAATGATAATAAAGGGAATTGAATGGATTGAATGAGGGTTTAGACTCAAACTAAGAAAACAAGACATTTTTCGTAAATACGGATTTATACGTATCTTGGCAAATACGGAAACTCTTGATACCAACACGTGTATCTCGACAAGTGCGTTAACTTTCGTAATAGGCTCGAAGTCATTTGACCAGAATTTGGTCAAATGACCCTCCAATTGACTTAAAATGTAAATAGCCTTAATGGTATGAGTTTAAATGCAAAAGAGAGCTTATGTTAATGAAATGAACCCCCTTGAGTTCATTTCCACCCAAGCTCATTGTAGTAGAAACCCTAGACACTCGTGGTCTTCTCTCTTCTTTCATCCTTCTTCATCAAGAGAGAGAGAGATTGGAGTGTTTCAAGCAAGTTTTGAAGGAGTTTCATCTTCTTCATCTTCTTCCTCAACTTGTTTCTTCCTTAGAGTGTTGAAGCTTGGAGGAAAAGCTCAAGAATTTCCTAACTACACTACAAGTAAGTGTTTTGAGTGTCTTATAGGATTCTCAAGTTCTATTAAGTGCTTAGGAATGATTTCTAGCTCATTTAGCTCATAGAGTTTGTACTTTTGATGTTTCCATGGAAATAGGCTTGAAGAAGGTTTTCAATTGAGGGTTTTTGTCTCAAGTCAAGCTAACAAAGGGTTTCTTGCTAATAGAATTCAAGAGGCAAGTATAAGCACTTGTCTATGATTAGAAATGCTAGTTTGCTTGTTTTCTTTGAAAATCAAGAGTTAGGTTCTCAAACCCCCTTCTTTATTATAGAAATGGAGAATAGATTGAATGTGTTTTATATGGATTCCATGATGTTTGGATGCAATAGAAGTGTTGTAGAATGTTGATGGATGAGGGAACAGGAGGTTCCAAATTTGCTATGCAGGTTGTGAATGGATTGGAGTAGAGAAGAAGAGTGACTGTTCAGAATTCCGGATTTGGAGTTCTGGACAGTTCGCTCGAGTGAACTAGTTACTGTCTGATGCGAAAAGTCATCTGTAAGTGTCCGCTCGAGCGAACATTATGTGTGCTCGAGCGATGAAAGTTCTATCTGACGCGAACTGCAGTTTGTAGATGTCCGCTCGAGCGAACTGGGAGTCCGCTCGAGCGAACTTGGATCCGCTTGAGCGAACCTGATGCTGGCCAAACACTAACAGCGAGTGAAAATGTGAATTTTGATATTGTAGGTGAAAATTTTGGGGACTAAATGCACACATTAAATGTATAAATGTGATGTCCATCGAAGATAACACATGCATTTAGTAACCAATGATTATACCTAGTAGTTGTCTAGATTTGAGTTAGAGATAGGTAGGACTATAAATGACTAATGATTCTTCTAACTCAATTGGAACTATAATGACTGGATGCGATGAACCATTGAACAATGAATAAATGCAATGAACTAGTGAGTAATCCTGCTGTAGCAGATGATTGGGGTGTTCCGAAGCTCCATGGTGATGCGAGTGATCTCTGATCAAGACGCTGGTAGATCTCAAATATTAAACTGCAAAGTCAATGAATTGATAAGCCATGTAATGAAAAGTAATATATATATTGAACTGAAGAGTCCTATAAGCCACCTAATAAATGTTCAATGTAATCAATGAACGATATGAAACTAATGAAATGAACTGACTAACTACTTACTCGAGAAGAAGCTGAATTGAATGAGGATAAAACTATATTAATTGTCAATTGGTCATTGATTATTGAGTGGCTACATTGTACAAGATGTTAATATATTCTAATTTTAATTGTCTAGAGTTATTATATGAATAAATGGATATGTTTGGCATAAGATATCATAGATATGTTTTTACATTGCTAAACCATCGTGTTTATAGTGTTATTGATGGCATTACAGGCCCAGTTGCCCGTCCCAGCCTTGCAGAGGCCGCGCCGCATGCGGAGGAAGCCAATCCGATTCCTCCAGGAGGATTGATCGAATGGGCGTAGTATCGGAGGGCGAAAGACTTTGAATATTTTGGAATTATTTTGGGAGATATTTTTGTGTGATGAACCATTTTTGGAATTGTATATGGTGTCCTTTGCATTAAGTTTTGGTTATGCAATGGAGAACTTTGTTAAGCTCTAGACATGTATATATGGACTTGACTTTTAATGCAAGGAACTCTTATCGTTTAAATTATTTATCAGTTTATGTATTCCGCAAAATGTACATTGTCAGGCACGTGTGTTAGGTCCCTTGTGAGTCTTGTCTTAACTTCGGTTAATTCAAGATTTACGAGAGTAAGTATGTGGATTCGCGATCCGGGCTTAGGCTCGAGTAATCCGATCTCGGGCCCGGGTCATGATAGGATTGGTCTTAAAGAAGACACTTCCAGCAGATAAAAATCCCAGCGAAGGAAAGCTTGCACCGAACTGGCATAGGCCATTCAAGGTGATCTCGGCAGCTCGGCAGTCAGTGTACAAACTTGAGGACATGGAGGGTAGAGAGCTACTACGCCCATGGAATGCCACGCACCTCAAGAAATACTATTTTTAGACTGTACTCAATTTTGAAAGTCAATAAAATTGGTTCTTGTGGAAGGATGGTGTTTTGTTACTTATAAATTTCGCCAAGTTACAGAACTCGGCATCTACCTTCAGCTCGGTTACGGAACCAGCTGCCTCGGCGCGGTCATAGGACTAGCCTCCCTCAGCTCGGTTAAAGAACCAGCTTGCATTGGCGCGGTCACAGGACTAACCACCCTTAGCTCGGTCAGAGGACCAGCCATTTTAGCTACGGTTATGGAACCTAGCTCCAATTTCGGTTATGGAACCAAACTCGGCAACTCCTGCTCTGGTTATAGAACCTAGCACAGTTACCTCAGCTTGGTTATGCAACCTGACTCTAGTTCTGGTTATGGAATCGAACTCGATTTCTTCAGCTCCGATTGCAGAGCCAAGTCTACTAGGCCGCTCCGATTATAAAACCTAGCCTACTGGCCTCTGATTGTGGAACTTAGCTCACTACAACTCTGGCTGTATAGCCGAGCTCAATTACTTGTTCTGTTTCTTATTGCTTACTTCATTTTCATTACGAGACCGAATGCAAATACAAAAACAAAAAAGAACATGAACGATCACATTGCACAAAGATGAAGACAAACTGATTTCATTCATCTCAAACAAATGTTTACAAGCAAAAAAGATATACATGTTTTGAGCTCCCCCCAGGTACAATGAAGAAAAAGAAAAGAGTACATCAAAAGAATGTTTCTCAACAGTAGCTCCGGCGTCCTCCGTGGTGACCTCGGCCTCGGCTCCTTCGAGAGTAGACTCGGGAGGGACGAATCCAGCAGGGACCTCAGGAGCGGGGTTCGGCCAGGGCTGTGAAGGTGGGAACTAGGGGAGATCCCTATGAGCGAGGTGGTCTTCAAGGACCCCTGCCGCCTTCAATGCACTGGTCCACCCCCAGCTCCCAGGCCTTCTTGCTCACCTCGAGGACTTGGACCTCGTAGAGCTCCGAGGCCGCCTCCACTCCCTCATCGTAAGAGCGATCGGCTTTGGCTCGGAGCCCGGCCTCGACCTCGTCCCTCTTCTTTTTGAGCTCGGCCATCATCATCTTTTGCTCTTCGGCTTTAGCTTTGGCCTTCTTGAGCTCGGATATGAGGCCGAGGATCGTCACCTCCTGCTCCGCAACCCTCCGGTTGCTTTCCCCAAGTGCCGCTTCAAGGACCGCCTTTTGTTCCTCCACCCTGGCCGCCCTTGCGCTGCTCTGCTGGGACCTCTCCATCAACACGAGGCTTCTTTACAGAGTCTGCAAAAACGAGTGTCAGAATACAAATCACCGAGACCAAAATGTTAGAAAAAGTGAGCTGTGGAAGAAGACTAACCCTGAGAGCATCGTCCATCTGCACCACCGCCAGCTCCCGATCATCGGTTTCCCAATGACTCGTCATATCCTTTGGCAAGGCGCAGGCGTGCGCAAGGGCGCTGATCACCGAGGGGTTCCCTGCCACTCGGTCCTCCACCGACATTGGATGGCCAGTCTCGAGCAGGAGGCTAGGCCTCCAGGGGGCCGGGCCACGGGACTGAAGCACCACGGCTTGGTCGATATCGTCCGCGGCTGGATCTTCAACCCTCGGCCTTTTCCCTGCCCGGATCTCCTCTCGAGCAGCCTCGATCGAGCGCTGCTCCGCCACCGAGGAGGCAAGAGGGGGGGCAGTGTTGTCGGTGGTGACGACAGTCGCCGGAATGGAAGGGGTAGCAGCGCCCGAGGTGGTGATAAGGGGGCTCTCCCCGAAGACAAGGGAAGATAAGTTCCTAACCGAGGGGCGGCCTCGCGGCATCGTGCTCTCTTCGTCTGAGCTTGATGTGTAAAGCTCGAAAGCCTGCTCGAGCGCGGCCGCCTCGAGGTCGACCTCGGGATTGGCTTGAACGGAGGGTTCGGCGTCCGATGTCCCTTGACGACCGGCTTCGGCTAAGGTCAGCACCGTTTCCCCCCTTAGGTTATCACACCTCCTCCTGCTGAAAGAGTAGTATATTGGGTCGTATCCCAAGAGGGCCCAGGCAGCTCACCCCTCGTGGCCCCGGTAGCGTGTATGGTCTTCAGCCAGGCGTTGTTTCAGCGCCAACCGACGCGCCGAGCTTCTTGTTTCCTCTCTTTGTGGCCTATACGACAAGCGAAAGGACATCAGTTCGGCAAAGTAAGAAATGTCTCATTAAAAAGAATTGAGGATGGGTGTTTACTCGGTGGAGTTCGGAGGCGGCGAGGAATGCGGTATGCTCTCTCCACATCGGTCTCGGTAGGGCCAAACTCCCAGGCGCCTGAGACGTACAAGCGGTCGTCCCCGGCGTACCTATTGGAGTCCTCCAGGTCGTGGATCAAGGGCACCTCCTTTGACCTCCCATGGAGGTAGTACGAGTCTTCTCCCGGGGACTTGCAGATATCATAGACATCTTCGATGTCGTGAACACCGAGATGAGTCCCTAGAATCCTTTTGAGTTCGACCACCCCCATGATGATCTTGAAGCCGTTAGGCATCAGTTGGCAGGGGTGAGGTTCTACTTCCTGAGGCAGGTCCTCAGGAGTGGGTGGACAGGGAACCTCACCCTGCCCTCGATGATTGCTACCAGTGGGAACGGCATCTAGCCGTCCCGGTAGACCCGGCCACGGATAACATCCTCAGGACCGTCCGCCCTAATGGGGACATCCTCGGGTATCCCATACTTTTTCCTAAGCTCCGCCAAGGCCAATGGGGTGTCTATCCAATATCTGTAAACTCTCATGGTCCCCGGTTTCAGACAGGCCGAAAAAACCAGAAACAAGAGCAAAGAAGAAGACAGGAAAGGAAACCCCCAGGGAAAACCCTAAGCAAGAAGACAAGAATGAAAGAAGGAAAAGACTTACAATTAGCACAAGGGCAAGCAGAGAACGGAGAAAACCTAAGTCTCAAGGTGACAGAACAGTTCTTTGGCGAAGGCACGTGCACGGAAAACCGCTCTCTCTAACGGAAGCAAAAATAATCCAGCAGCAAAGACGCCCCTCTTTATACAGAAGGGGGAAATCTTTTTGAATCCCGGAAAACGCGCATGCAGGACATAGCCTCGGGCACTCCACTCGTCTCCTCGATAAGACTTGGCAGCCAGCCGAGTTGAAACACGTGGCATAGATAGTTCACCTCCCGCAATGATTCAAGCAGGTTATTTATAGCCTCGAGACAACGGCGCGCCGTCAATCTGCCTCAGGATGGCGAAACGACACATAACGCTTTCAAATAAAGCTAAGGGCTCAGCATTGGAAACTCCCAATTTACTTAGCTCCCGACCCCAAATGGCTACGGAACCTCGAGGCCAGGAGCTAGGGGCAATTGTGTGGGGTGTTTTCCGGAACCGAGGTTACCCCTGACTTAGGTAAAAGTACTAATCAAGGACTGCCTCAATCTCATTTATCCAGCTCGGCAATGTCACAGCTGGCACCTAGATGGAGTTGGTTTCGGTAAGAGTACCGACCGCGCTCCTCTGTGCTAGGCCTCGTGCGCCTCAGCAGCAGTGTCCGACCTCAGGCTCGCCCGACCTCAGTGCCTTCTCTAGTTCGGTTCATTGACCGAGGTGAACACTGAGCGTCCAATCCCCATTATGTGATGGGACGGCTGCGTTGCATAACGTACTGACAGATAGAGTGGCCGCCAGCTATCGATAAGGGCTTTTTTTATCAGCTGATCACATCCGCATTTATGTGTGGGATTGAGGAGAGATCCGATAAGACAGTACCCTCACCTACCCTCACTGAGGATCCTAGGTATGGGCTGATGGGACAAGCTTTCTCACCTCTCCACTCAGGAAGCTTCCACTAGTCTATATGTACCTACATGGTGAGCCCATGAAAGGTACGCATTAAGCATTACCCTATACTCTGCTTCTTATCCATTCACTCTCCCTTTGTTCAGTGACAGCACTGACTCAAGCATCGGAGTGCCTTCTGCTGACAGCAGCCTGGGGCTCTGACCTTTGTTTCTCCTCCCTTTCAGGTCTCAGGCATTCAGTCCATTCAGCTAAACAGCACCACCAAAAGCTTCATTATCATCTAAACTAAGTCCATAATTTTTAGGCACTTACAATAACAATTACACTCTGAGTCCATCAAAAACCAAAGAATTTCTTTAAATAACAAAACCAGGGGAGTATCAACACCTCCATAGTTATGACAGAAGCCATGCTTCCAACTACTACTTCTCATTTCTACCCAATAAAGAACTCTTTCCAATCTCAGATGAGCAGTATGCAAGCCCCAAGCTTTGTGAAGTCAATGATTCCAAGCCCCAACTCTTCATCCTATTTCCTTTTCCCTTCCCACATAAATCTTCATTATAAAAAATCTAATACCAACTCTCAAGCTAGTGAATGTCACAAAATCAAAGTGCAATATAACTTCTTCGAAGAAGAACAAAAGAAACCCACATATATCCCAAAACCCACCAAAGGAGTATATATCTACATATATCATGATATTAGTAGCCCACATATACCCCAAAACCCATCTAACTTTTCCTCACCGTTGGAATAGAAATGCATGACATTAGTAGCCCATCAATGTATCTCATCAATTTAAATAATTCATTAAATTACTGAATCAAGTATGTAAAAGAAATTACTTTATACCTGAGATGAACTCTCATAATAAGTGGAAGAATGTTGAATCCCACGTTGGGAAAGAACTTGTTTGATCCCATCAATTTCCTCTTTCAACCATTTCACTTGAGTCTGAAGGTGTGTATTGGCTTCATGTTCCTTCTCCAAGGCTCTCTTATAAGGAGCTGAATGTTGTATGACTGTCTTCGACTCACCCATGCCTAAGCCGAGTACACGTCCTTCGCCATCACGTCTAAAGACCTATTAAAAAATCAAAAAAATATAAGGTCAACAATAATGTCATATGCATCTGGAGTGAAAATCATATGGAGCTAGAAACAGTTATGCATTTATTTATTCCTTTTGCATTTATGAATCGATTTCATTTAGAGTGTTATAGTTTAGCTTTCCTGCCCACAAAGCTATAGATTTTCACCTGTTCTGGCCACAGAATCAAGTTTAGCAGGGAGAATGTGTTATGAATAAATGTTAATATCTTCAAGCACATCTTAAATAAACTTTTATGCAGAAAAAGATAGCGAAACTCCAGTGAAAAAAATTTTCTTTTCATTAAATCAACTGCTATTTGGAAAACTGCACCCGCCTAGTGCCATGCCCACATTACACACCACACAACCAAATTCACAGCCAATTGGATATAATCCTCCATTAAACCTAAGTATCCAAACTGATTGCTATTTGTATGCATCAAATGGCAGTAAACACTTTCTTTACTAACAAAAATGTGCAACTAACATATTCTTTCGATCTATTGCATTTTCTGCTTCCTTGTGTGCAACTAACAATAGAAGCTGGACGACTCTTTTGTTGTTTTATGTTTGGTTTCAGTTCTTTGTTGTTTTTCTTGTCTTTTTTGTAGTTTGTAGTTTTCCTTTGGTGTTGTGTCCTGTTATAGTGTTTCTTGGCTGTTAGCTCGCCAGTATAGCCCCCTAGTGCTGCTTGCTTCTTTCTTCTAATATCAGTTACCATTAAAAAAAAAAAAAAAAAGGCAAACATATTCTTTAGGTGAGAATCAAGAACAAAAATGTGCAACTAACATATTCTTTAGGTGAGAATCAAGAAACAGTCTTCTTTCTGGTTTTTTAATGAATGATCACATTTCTATATTATTTTCTTATTTTCCCAACTTGATCTTTTTCAAAATAAAGTCAATAATAGCAGTCCACTAATGGACTCTTGGTAATGGACTCTTGGTATTGGTCTACTAAGTGGCAAATAATGTGATGGATTTAGGCTCTTTTTCCCTAACTTATGTCTAGTTAATATCAAAGAATCAGTGTAAAAGTTTAACTCAACTCCAAAACAGAGTCTCGCCAGCTGATTCAAACAGTAAAAGGGTCCACAACTAGTTACAAATAGCCAATGGTTATAGGAAATGCTTGTACAAATGGCCCACCATTCCACAGCTTTCTTTTTCCATATTGTGGGATATTCCATCCACCAACAGTTCACATATTTGAAACAGATTGGTGTAAGAAAGAAAAGGGCATTGTAGAAATCATATCTCTCCCTATATAAAACCATGTTTTTTACAGGGCTTTTCAAACAACACACACAAGAAGCAACAAATTGCATCAGCAAAAATTTTAGCTAGGGCCTATGGGTGTATGACATGAGGGAGTTGAGTAATAAGCCTCGTTTTGGAGGTGTGGGTTCTTTGATTTGAGTTGATGATGATGATTGTATGCATAGATGATGAAAGGGTAAGAGGAAGAATGAATGAAGAACCTGCCAAACTCTAGGGAGTCTATTCTTGGCGTTGCTTTTTAGGTGGGTGTGAGTTTACTACTATTTCATACCAATCCAACAGAATCGTTTTTTTCACCCAAATGCTCCATCCCTCTTTCTGTGACACTGGGTATATTTGAGTATGTATGTTAATAAATCTGTATATTTCAAAACTCTCATAGATAATGTGATTCTATTAAATATACTCAAAACTTGTAGAGGAAGAGCTATAAGAATCGAAAAAAGGGAAAAAAAAAAAAAAAAGGAAAGAAAGGGTGTGTTACAAACAAAGTTCATAATCATCACAAATCACTGAGGAGCAGTATGAGTTTGGAAAGAAAATACAGAGACAAAGCAGCGATAAACACACAAGGTTTGCTATTTTGATTTCAAGATGGCACATATTAACATATCAGGCATAAGGCTATGAGATACAGTATCAAGAACTATGTAACATTAAAAAAAAAAAAAAAAAAAAATTGACACTCAATATATACTACCGTGGATGAACCCATGCTCTATCAATTAATTTATAACAACCAACAGTTTTAAAGGATTTCATACCTTAGCAGTTTTGAAGCCACTTTTGGATTGTCTGCCGTATTCATGAATGACCCATTTCCTAACAAGATTTCTTCATGTTAGGAAATGACCCATTTCCTAACATGAAGAAATCTTCTTCATATAGTTTTAGTAAATTAGTTTTACTAAAATCTGCTCTTACCCCATGAATACCCACATGAAACCTATCTCCTATCTTCATCAGATTCTCGTATTTAGTTGAGAACTCAAACTCACAAAAGATAAAGTGAAAAATCAAACAGAAAATCCATAAAACCCTAAAAATTCGTACCTTTGAGCGGCCGGAGATACAAAGACATATTGAAAAACAAGTACTTCATTTCTACCTCTCCAATAGAAAATTGAAAATCTGCTCTATTAAGAAATATTGGTTTTTTTTTTATTTGCTGCAAGGAAACATGGTGAAAGAGTGGACGGAAAAGAAAATCCGAATAATTGTCCTCTCTAAGTAAGCCCACTTAATGTACCAGTAAGATACTTTCTTATTGTCTTCCCATGATGTCACCATTGCAAAAAAAAAAAAAAAGGAAAAAAGAAAAGAAGTTCTCAAAATGTGACTCATTTGATCATATGTTTCAAATGCTTCAAGTAACAACCCATTACTTGCCCAAAATTTCATAAGCACTTGACACAAACATGTTCACATGACTATTGGAATTACAACTAAAACTTCCACACAGCCATCAAAATCTACCCTTAGATAGATAAAAACAGCCACAAAGCCTTTTGGTCAACATAGGGGTTGAACTACTTCTGTAGCATGGATTCATTGGTCGGAATCTCTACCTTCACAACATCAGCTGGAAGGAAATCATCGGAAGTCGCTTTACTGGTATCGATCATTGGCAACTCAGGTGTCCCTTTCATCTTCTTGGGCGATGAGGGCGTCTGTACAATTGGATCCTTGCTTTTGCCCCATACAACAGAATAAAGCCCGGCGACAATGATAATTGCTCCAATCACCCTGAAACAAGAAATTGTGCAATTATATTATGGGCTCATGTTCACAATTATGGTATTGAAACTCGGCCAATGCATTAGATGTACAAGTTTAGTTTGGACTAGAGATGACAATGGGTCTAGTTAAAAAAGGTCACCACCCACCAGGCTGACTCATCTCTATTAGGTGCGGGTTTGATAGTAGTTTATAGATATATAGTTTTATAGATTTTGGTCCAAGTTAGGTCTGAGATGGGTTGGGATTCTGAGTACCCCAACTCTCTCCACACCTTTTAAGGTATAAGATAGGTTAGGTTTGGTATCTTATAATCCTAAGACCGTCCCAATATAATTTGCTTCATTCAACCTGTAATCTATGTACTGCGATAATCAGAAAAGCAATTTGCATTGGTGAATATTACATTCACTCTCATTTCCAATGAAATTGCGGAAAGAAAAGGGAAAAAAAAAAAGGAAAAAGAAAAAGAGAGAGTGGTACCTTCCTAGGTTGATTTCCTCATTAAGAATGATAGTACCAAGGACAGCAACAATAACCATGCATAAGGGGCTGAAAGCTGTGACAAAAACAGGGCCTCTCTCCTTCATCACTATACTTTGAACACAGTAAGCAATCCCAGAGCACACAATACCCTGCATAATAACATATACAATCATCAGTTAATGAAGTTTTGGTTATGGGCCAAGCCCATATATGAAAGTATAAATTGGGCTTCGAATTTTAACCCCACCATTGATTAAAACCTGGGAAATCCAACTACTCTACTCGACTAAGAAGCTTATCGAATCAAGTAACTCAGTTGAGTCCAATTGAGTACTGGTTTTACCTGGTCAGATAGGCTTGGCTACCCTGACTTTGCCATTAGTTGAGTCGAGCAGACTAGCCCTGATTTGCCCAAGTCAAGTCCATATTTAGAAGTATGATGCCAATCACTAGAGAAATCTGAACTTTGAATACACCAGACCTATTTAGTTTGAAATTTCGGCCCGGTACATGACTTCCTGGAGGTATGATTACGAATGATATGGTTAGTTTCATCAGACTCAACTCAGTTATTTAGGTGAATGGTCAGACAAGTCAAAGCACAAAAGTTTCCTACATTTCATTAAAATCATATATAATCGCATCATCCAAGCCTTATCCCATTTAGTGGGTTGGTGAAATGCTACTTCTCTCAGAGAAAAGCTTTTTTTCTTCATGATTTAACAAGGTTTTATAGCTGACTATGACTCTGACACTGCTCTCCTTTATCAAGGTTAGTGACCTACACACGACTGAAAACTTCAAATGAATCATCAATACATCACCCACTATGGGAGTGCTCTTGAGGAAGCCAAATGATTAGACCATGCTATCAAAAACTCAAAATGAGACCATGTAAGGGACATGGAGCGTGAAAGGTTCCATTCACGCACATCACTAATTAGATGATGAACTACTAAGCTAGCATAAAGAGTTAAGAGCGCAAATTTACTTACCGTATAGACTGGAGCTAGTAGCCTTGTATCCCATCCGATCGACCAGGCATTGGCAACATTGCGATTCATCACCAGTGATGTAGCTGCCCCTTCGATCGTTCCCATCAAGCAGATCAAGCTCGTCAGGGACAGCTCTGCTGGGTATTCCTTTACTGTGAAAGACTGCAACACCAAAACCACACCATCTGTTACATGATCTAGCACAATTTTATTCAAGAGATGATGCTGGATGATTTCAGAACAGCAGAAACTCACTTGTAGTATGAAGAAACAAGACCAACCACTACAGCTGCAGATGAGCAATAGAGTTCCCTTGACCCAGTTATGGCGGGATCCACTTTGGGTTGTTCCATGGTGGGCACCGTTTAAGATTGGGCCATGGTACAATGTCATCACCAATGCTCCCGTTACTGTTAACAGGGTTCCTACCAGCTTAGCTTGGCTGGATAGCTTCTTGATCTTTATTTTCTCAAGCCTGATCAACCCATCAACCTTGGATCATTAATAGTGTCGAGAAACCACATAGTAACTAAATGGCATGCATTATATGTATTCAGAGTTAGGACAATAGTGAACTGGTATCGGGCTTCTGAGCCAAGCCTCATCTGGTCTCGATAAGCATATCAAGACTTGAATGTGAGTCCAAGTCCGAAATAGATCAGAGCCCAATAGATAAGTGTTAATGGTTGGCCTGATCAGCCCACTGAGAGCCCGAGTCTCATAAGGGTTAAACTTGGGGAAAGGATATGGCACAGGAAGTGTCATGGATATCTAGTTATATATCTGATAACCTGAAGCACCCAGTGTTATAGGGTTTGGGCTCAGGTGAATCCAGGCCTCCATCAGAGAGTTTGTGGTGTGGGGTTGGAAATGATCATGGATCCAGACTAACCCTTTGGTGGGCTGCGGATGGTTAGGTCCATGATAGAATCCCATGGCCTTGATACAAGTAATGGGGAGCTTACCTAAAGAGGATTGCCATAACAAAAGTAATGGCAGGAAGGATATTGTAGAGTGCTGATGCAAATGTTGCTGATGTGTATGTCAAGCCCACGGCGTAAAGATTTTGATCAATCACTGGCCTGGATATATATAAGAAAACACTTCTCTTGTTAAGAAGATATGCTAATTGCTATAAAGAAAGTTTGAAAGAATAAGGGGTTTAGAGCATTACTCCAATAGTCCGAGCACCATTATCTTCAAGAAGGTAGTTAATCTCAATTTGGGTCTTACTTTCCTGTAAAGAGAGAGAATGAATAATATGGTTCAGTTAAAAAAAAACATGTCTACAACAAAGAAGAAATACTAATGTTACTTGTGGAATATAATATATTTCAGTTAAAAAGCTACATGTCTACAACAAAGTATAGGGTATGTAGACAAAAGAAATGATCACTTCTAGACTAAGGACTTGCACTGACCTATGTGGGATTTACATTCATAAATTTCTGCAATCTCTCATACCATTTCAACTTTAAATCCAATCAGTGTAACATGGTTGAAATGAAAACCATATTTTTCCAATACTTCTTTTATTGATGATCTTTAAGGCCTTAAAATCGCACCTTAAACATCCATTCATGTTGATTTCCAATGTTTCTCATCCAGCTTGAGTTTCCATCCCTTTCTCTTGGTAGGCCTCAAATATTGGTGCTCATATAAGATGTGAAGAGCACACCATGTTTTGTATACATAACACATAAATATATGATACAAAAATATGAACTTGAGGAGATTACAGGTTGGTTTCTGTGGAGAGCACACCTGCTCTCGCAGTTTCACCTTGGGATCAATCCCTAAGTTGGTAGGTTTCCGAAGTCTTCAATAGGCAAAAAATAAAATAATAAAGAATAAAAAATAAAGATATGAACTTGTCTTGGGTAGGACTCAAGGTCAAGCTTGGTATGCATGGTCAAGCCAGACTCAGTAAGACTGGGTTAGCTCAACTTGATTCGTAAATAAGATTGAACTTGTCTACAAGTTTTGCTCAGTCCAACTCTTTCAAGCTGCCCAAGGTGGCTTGTCAAATGTTCTAAAACAAGCTCAATCCACACTAACTTGAATGTGTAATTGAGAGGGAGAGAAAAAGAGAGAAAAGAGGGAGAGACCTTTCGAGCACCAGCGCGAATGGCGCAATAAGCATGGTGGCAATGGCATGACGGTAGACAGTGAGTACATAGTGATTCAACCCTCCCCTGAGACTCAGCGAAGTAACAATGTGCAAACCCGAATAGCCAAATTGCAATGACACCATTGCAATATAGGGTTTCATCCTCTTAAGCGCACCCAAAAAGGACACACATGAACCCTGGCTTTCCATCTCTCCCTCTCAAAGTCTCAACCTCAGACACTTCTACAAACTCAATAACTATATAAACCTTTGAAACAAGGGAAAGGAGATGAAGTTGCCCTTTCACCTTACTTCTCCACAACCCCATATCAACCCATGTATATATAGGCCCAAGGGAGGTAACCATTCCTCTACAGTTCTTGCACGTTTAAGTGACAGTTCCTAGATTCCTTATCCATTAACAAAAACACCCCATTTTGCAAGCATCATAAAGAAATGACAAACCAGAGAGTCTTGGCCACTTTCTTTTGTATGGCCACAACTTAAAGTTGCTCACTCATGCAAAACACTTGGTACGTCCATAACACCATGCTTTTATTATTTTTCTTTTTATATTTAAACCAATGGAGCCTGATGGCTGCATCAGTCAATTAAACCTGAGGCCACTCCCGTCCATCTAGTATGCACACAAACCCATCTAATCTACCAACTCAATCGTACAGTTGGCCGGCGCACCGCCCCACAAACGATGAATCCATCTCCACCCATTGATCATGTGTGTGTTCTTCACCACTTGATGAAGAATGTTCTAATCTCTTGGCCAGTTTTCTTCTGTTTTTTAACTACCCCATGTGAATGGATGGAGGGTAATGATCCTGTGACTGAGATTTTCGGGCTGTGGGTCATCTATGATCTGTCATGTGTGATGAACGGTGGAGATTGGCTTTTGAGTCATGGAATGAAGGGTGAGATGGAGGTGGTCGGAGGGGTTGTTTCATGGCCGAATGAATTGAAAACTGGGATATGAAATTATTAGGGTTTAGTGCATTGCTGAGGTATTGGAGTTTTGGTGCAGTTTGGCAGATTGGAGTGGTGGAGAAGTTGAGAGATCAAAGCAATGTGGGTGCGCTCATCATAGGATTGCAATGTCCATTGTAATTAACAGCCTTCTTCGATCCTGTTCTTATCCAACAAAAGGAAGCTCTAAGTACATAACATTTGTAATTATATATTGAGGAGGAATAATCTCTTAGGGCCTGTTTGGATGTGTGGTGAAGTGAGGTGAGGTGAGGTGAAGTATCAAATCAAGAGAGAATAAAATATAAGGGGTTATGATGGTGTTTTGTTTTTAGTTGTTTGGTATGGAATCTTTTTGACTTTTTGTATAAAAAAGTGGAGCTTTTTTGTCTTTTAGTGGAGAAAGGATATTGCTTTTTTGACTTTTTTTGAAAAAGATGGAGGGAATTTTGAAATTATGTACTTTTGATATGACCAATTGTCTTTTCTTGTCTGGATAATAGAGGCTTTACCTCACCTCACCTCACTTCACCGCACATCCAAACACGCCCTTAGGCACTTATATGTACTTGTTAAACGGAAACTATACATTGATCATAACCGTCCAAATCATAGTCCCATCACAAGGTGTGCTACCTTGGATTAGAATTATCAGACTTCACCAACGTGTAGATTGCAAACCATGCATATATGGTCCAGCTCATGGGGACACCACTTGGATGCATTCCTAATTTTGGATATAGGATGGGTGAAAAGCTCGCTTTACAAATAAGCGTCATGCAAGAAATGAGCCCTGCCAGAATATCTTAGCCCTTCATTTAATAGCTTTAGAATTTAATGATGTTTTAACGATGGTTAACTTTTTGAGATTCAACCCAATGACGAGGTAAAGGTTCTATGAGTACAAAATTAGGCATGTAGCCAAATCGTGGGAGGATAAGAGATTGGAAGGAGTTGTATTGATCAATGATGGGCCCAAGTAGGTCCTAAGGAGCTGGCTACACATGCAGTTTGCTTATAGGAGAGAATTTTTAGAATTATCAATATGTAATGGTACAATGACTCCATTATCGAGACAATCCCAAACGATTCTCTCTTAATTTATCTCCTATTGATGCTACCTTCAAAATGCTATTAAAAGCGCAAATTTTTTATTCTGCGCTAATTTTTTATTCTATCTTTCCTAATTTTATTGCATATCTATTTCGATATTCTTATCTCTACTATACCCTTTTTTTTTTCCTTTTTGATTGGCCAGCATTTTAGTCCATGGTTATAGTTGTTCTAATCATTATTTTATAAGAATTTTACTTCAATCTTTTTAGCTTGCGGACCAAAAACTCCAGTAGCAAGTCTTCATTTCAATGATCCCGCTCTTATCGTATATTACATCCTCCTCAATCTCTCCTTCTTTATAAATTATCAAGACAAGGTATTATAATGAACCTCTTTGCAGTGTCTCTTGAATTTTTATCCTAATAGGAGTTTCAACTCCTTGCACATGATCTATATCTTAAGATTGTTATTCATGTATTTTTGTCTTTATTTTGTCTTTAAGTGAATTGTCTTAAAGCATGGAACTCTAAAGCCTCCCATTATTTCTAAAGCATAGTTGTTAATTTCGTTTTGTTTCTGCCGAAATGGCATAAAATTTTCGTTTCGGTCAAGTGGCTGAAATTTTCGGTTTGAATTTCGGTCAATATCAGCCGAAATGGAATTTTACATAAGTAATTTTTTTACTTTTTACACATATTTATTTTGTATTTCTTATATTTTTACAAATATAATTCCAAAAAAATTACTATAATAGATTAAATCTATATTTATTACTTTTTCTATTCTTTTACTTATATATATATATTATATTATATTTTCCCCGAAATGTAATTTCGAATCAGCAGAAACTTTTCATTTTTCAGGCCAGAGCGAAATGAAGTCCGAAACAATATTAACAACTATGTTCTGAAGTTTTGCATTCACTAATTCATATCATCTATCAATTTATGTCAATGGAGCAAAGTCTAATTTTAAAAATGAAAATCCCTCGACTCACAAAGTAGGGTCTAACTTTAAAAATAGATGGGCAGCACTTCGATAATGATGGTGATAAAAATTCCACTTGGAGTACCGGATTAAAAAGGAAACAAAGAAAAGAATAATTTCCCATTTTTTAAGCCCTAAACCCTAATCCCTAATCATGAGAAACCCATATGAGGGTAAGAGGATTAACATGTATGCCACGTAGTCGGTGGGTAAGTAACATGAGAAGTATCAAATAGGATAAGTTATATTAAAACCTCCTTAATTTAAAAGTCACACAGGAGTTTTCCCTGCCAACTCCAACTCATTTCATAGGTCAAGAATGGGTGGGTCCTTGGCGGCCAGATGCAACCTTACTACAATGGGAGTACACACAGGGGAACACTCAAAGGCTAACGTGTGTGTCCAATAACTCTAATAAAAAGGCAAGGTATACACTTGATTGGTGAGTGGGAGTTGTCACTGTAGTTCCTTTTCTTGCTGCATGTTGTAATGCAAAAGGCAGAGCTAATGGCTCACATGATGCATGAATTGACGTATTAAATATGGAGGCAGGAACCTGTGGCACCTGGTTTACATCACTCAGTATGGTTTCCACATCACATTAGCCGATAGCAACTTATGAGTGTATGTCCACCCTGTTACAGTTAAGGACATCAAAGCAAATTCTGTTAAAGATACGGATGCCTCAACTGATCCTCATCCGTCTTAGTTTTCATATCTCGTAAGATCTGTTCCAATGCTTATCATCAGCAACTGTTTTCTCTTTAAATAAGTGTAACAGTCTTTGGCATATGTAAGTGAGAAATACAATTTCTTAATAACAAACTTGGTATCAGAGCACCTACGACCACTGTCATTAGGGGTGAAAGTGGGCCCGCCCGCGGACGGCTCATTATAGGTTCGGCCTGAGCTCTCCTCAAAAGACAAAAGAGCCGAGCTAGGGCCAATAGGAGGCCCATTTGCTTAAAAGGGCCGAGCTCGGGCTTGTTGAAGCTCGGCTCGTAACCCTAGGGCCTACCTATATTAATACATATTATATATATGTACATTATACAATATATAATACATAGGGAAGTGCTCCTATGAGAGACACTCTGGCCAACTTGGTGAGAGATGGGTGGGGGCCCTCACATTTAAGTTGGGGGTCCTTGCATTTAACTTTGTGAGAGTGGATATGGAAGTGAGGGCTCCCACCCATCTCTCACCAAGTTGGTGAGAATGTTTCTCATAAGAGCACTTCCCTAATACATATATGATATACCATAATCTATAAACCCTAAACCTTAGTTTTAATCCAATATAAATAATCTACATACCTTAAACACTAAACCATAAGCACTAAATAATCCATAAATCCTAAACCTAAGCACTAAACCTTAAACTCTAATTTTAATCCAATATAAATAATCTCTAAACCCTAAACTCTAAATAATCTATGAACCCTAAACCATAATCCCAAAACACTCGTCTATCTATATATATGCATGGTAAGTCGATCCATGACCGGTACACATTACGAAATATGCAATACATTTCCCTTACTACCTGAACTCCATTCTTCCCCACTCACTCTCCCCCTATTCAGTGACTGCACTAACTTAGGCATCAGAGTGCCTTTGGCTGACAGCAGCCAGGGGCTCTGACCTTCGTTTCCCTTCTCCCTTTCAGGTTCAAGGCATCCAGTCCGTTCAAAGCATCCTAACAGCATTATTAAGAGCTTTATACTCATCTAAATCAAGTCCGTGATTTTTAGGCACTTACAGTCCCGATTTGCAAACATGCGTACCAAGCTCACTGTCTTTGACAACCAGTCATGCTTGAGGGAGCATGTTACATATAAGGATATCAAAGCAAATTTTGTTAAAGATAAGGATGCCTCAACTGATCCTTATCCATCTTAGTTTTCATATCTCCTAGGATCTGTTTCAATGCTTATCATCAACAACTGTTTTCTCTTTAAATAAGTGTAACAGTCTTTGGCATATGTAAGTGAGAAAATACAATTTCTTAATAACAAACTCACCCAACATTTTTTTTTAATAGCTCATCCCCCTTTGTGCAAAGGATAGAGGGCTTTGTAATAGGTATTGATATTGGAGTGAGTTTCTGTGTGGTTGGTGATCTTTGACAAATTTGACCTTGGCATATCATCTTATGTAAGGACCTGTTTGTTTTATGTAATTGAATTCCAATGTATTTATGACTTTTTTTTGTCTGAAAGTGCTAAATAAAGAAGAATAAAACCTGAATATCCAAAACTAACCATCAAATAAAAAAAAAATCCTCCCCTAGTAATTGAATTAAGGAGATTGAATGAAAGAACATGGAAAATGAATACCCAACTATCACCCTACTTAGTAAAATCCTAAGAAAGTCAAGATCCCACTTATATTGCTTCCTTATATCCTTCACCTCTTACCTCTTTAATAATCATTCTATAGAGTTCATTTAATTATGGATTTATATGCATTTGATATAGACAAACGGGCACAAATTTTTTTAATTTTTCTGATGATTAGATAAAATCTAACAAGGTCGATGGCATGGTGCTTTCGAAGAATTATTGGGTTTTCATGATATATAAGCTTGATGGGTGATTATAAGCTTCATTGGCAACGTTTTTTTCAAATGAGTCGGTTGTTTCAGAGAAGTTACATAGAGTAAGTGCTATGTTAAAGTGAAAAACAAAAGATTCAAAATAACATTATCCATGAAGAGAAAAGTTGTCCATCACTAAGAGCAACGTCTAAAGGGGAGAGGATAATAGCTTTACCATATCGAGTTGGAAAGAAGATAAAATGATGATAAAAGAGTGAACATTAATAAATTACAATATATGCTTTCACCATCTCAAGAGGAGAAGAAGATACAATATTGGTAAAATTAGAGAAAAGTACAATCTATTACAATCACTTCAAGTGAGATAAACTAAAATAAAAATCCATAATAAAAGTTTCATGAAGTGTCATGCCCTCAAAAGAGACCAACATCTTACATTATTGTTACAAATACTCACATATAAGAATCTTCTTTTTTCATATAGAGACATCGATCACTAAATCATTTCTAAGAATAACATGCTCTCATATAATATATATAAAGAAGAGGTTGTCAGCTTATTCTCAGTGGAATTACAAATACTCACATATAAGAATCTTCTTTTTTCATATAGAGACATCGATCACTAAATCATTTCTAAGAATAACATGCTCTCATATAATATATATATAGAAGAGGTTGTCAGCTTATTCTCAGTGGAATTACAAATACTCACATATAAGAATCTTCTTTTTTCATATAGAGACATCGATCATTAAATCATTTTTAAGAATAACATGCTCTCATATAATATATATAGAAGAGGTTGTCAGCTTATTTTCAGTGGAATTACAAATACTCACACATAAGAATCTTCTTTTTTCATATAGAGACATCGATCACTAAATCATTTCTAAGAATAACATGCTCTCATATAATATATATAGAAGAGGTTGTCAGCTTATTTTCAGTGGAATTACAAATACTCACATATGAGAATCTTCTTTTTTCATATAGAGACATCGATCATTAAATCATTTCTAAGAATAACATGCTCTCATATAATATATATAGAAGAGGTTGTCAGCTTATTCTCAGTGGAATTACAAATACTCAAACATAAGAATCTTCTTTTTTCATATAGAGACATCGATCACTAAATCATTTCTAAGAATTACATGCTCTCATATAATATATATAGAAGAGGTTGTCAGCTTATTCTCAGTGGAATTACAAATACTCACATATGAGGATCTTCTTTTTTCATATAGAGACATCGATCATTAAATCATTTCTAAGAATAACATGCTCTCATATAATATATATAGAAGAGGTTGTCAGCTTATTCTCAGTGGAATTACAAATACTCACATATCAGAATCTTCTTTTTTCATATAGAGACATCGATCACTAAATCACTTCTAAGAATAACATGCTCTCATATAATATATATATATATATATAGAAGAGGTTGTCAGCTTATTCTCATTGGAATTACAAATACTCACATATGAGAATCTTCTTTTTTCATATAGAGACATCGATCACTAAATCACTTCTAAGAATAACATGCTCTCATATAATATATATAGAAGAGGTTGTCAGCTTATTCTCAGTGGAATTACAAATACCTAAATCATTTCTAAGAATAACATGCTCTCATATAATATTTATAGAAGAGGTTGTCGGCTTATTCTCAGTGGAATTACAAATACTCACATATGAGAATCTTCTTCTTTCATATAGAGACATTCGATCACTAAATCATTTCTAAGAATAACATGCTCTCATATAATATATATAGAAGAGGTTGTCAGCTTATTCTCAGTGGAATTACAAATACCCACATATGAGAATCTTCTTTTTTCATATAGAGACATCGATCACTAAATCACTTCTAAGAATAACATGCTCTCATATAATATATATAGAAGAGGTTGTCAGCTTATTCTCAGTGGAATTACAAATACTCACATATGAGAATCTTCTTTTTTCATATAGAGACATCGATCACTAAATCACTTCTAAGAATAACATGCTCTCATATAATATATATAGAAGAGGTTGTCAGCTTATTCTCAGTGGAATTACAAATACTCACATATGAGAATCTTCTTTTTTCATATAGAGACATCGATCACTAAATCATTTCTAAGTATAACATGCTCTCATATAATATATATAGAAGAGGTTGTCAGCTTATTCTCAGTGGAATTACAAATACTCACATATAAGAATCCTCTTTTTTCATATAGAGACATCGATCACTTAATCATTTCTAAGAATAACATGCTCTCATATAATATATATATATATATATATATAGAAGAGGTTGTCAGCTTATTCTCAGTGGAATTACAAATACTCACATATAAGAATCTTCTTTTTTCCATATAGAGACATCGATCACTAAATCATTTCTAAGAATAACATGCTCTCAGGCCTTGCTTCCTTATAATGAAATTTGACAAGAAGTCATACAAAAAGACTTTTAAGCTAAGCAGTTAAGATTTTAATAAGTGAGTGCCACTAAATTCTAAGAGTCAATTTAAGAGGATTCAGACTTGGAAAAAAATTAAAATGCAATCTCAAATTAATCTTTCTCCATTATGCTTCTTAAGTATTAAATTAACTTTGTGATAATAAATTGAGGTTTGATATTATTGGTTTGATCAAGCTTGACATTAGTTTGAGGCTTAAGATCATCATGACTTTGGATCCTCTATGGCTAGAGAAATCCCGAGTTAATGGAGTGGAACTCCATAGTGAGGCCTACCAATTAAGAAGTGTTGCTCAATACAAATGACCTTTTAGTTTCTGGGGTATTACCGGATTTTATTTCAATGGGAGTTGGTCGCATCGGAAGACTGATCTTTTGGTTAAAAACATAATTGACACAGTCTTATGCATATTCTTTAATCACGTTTTTCATCAAATAGTTGAGGTAAAACTTACGGATACACAACACATTGGGATGGCGTTTATTTTAAATAACTGCAATTTTCAATAGGTGGACCCCAATCCTCTCCTTGACTCAGAATTTCTTTAAGGGATTATTTGTCTTTTACACATTTAATGTGAGGATTCATGTGCATATATACATATGATATGAAAAAGATGCTGCATGAATGTTTCATATATATATATATATATATATATATATATATATAGGAGAATATATATGTATATGTAAAATTAAGCACATGTATGTATATGTTTCATATATATATAGGAGAATATTCAACTGCATCCATCCCTCACCACAATGGTGAGGGATGGATGCACTTGAATATCTCCCATATATATATATATATATATATATAATTTGCACGAAGACAGGGTTTGAAGCCACAACCTCTCTAAATCAGGGTCTGTACTAGCACCTCTTGTCACCGTAACTAAATTTCATAAGAAAATGACCTCATTTATCCACCGGTTTTCTACGTTATTTATGAAAATAAAATATTAAAAAAACAATGAGATAATGCTTAACAGTTATGCATGTGCACAATTTGGATATGTAAATGAGGAAAGATGTTATTTTCCGAGTAGCTTGTGAGTAGTCCATCTGTTTGGGGCCCATTTGGGTCCACTTTGATCAATGCAACCCGTTCGATGCTCTTGTTGTCCTACGATCTAGCATTTTCCCAATTTTACAATCATTGAACCTTCACTTACCATTGGATTGAATTAAATCAATAATTAAGATGCTTTTAAACTTTAAGCATGTTGATTTTAGGGCTACAATAGCCTAATGGGACTACGTCAAAATGCACGTTTACCGATGGCCCAAGCCCGTCGTTTTATAAAAAAAACGACGTCAGACACCGTCGAGGTGGCCGTCGAAAAAATGACGTCGTTCAATAAAAACGATGGTCTATACTCGTCGGTAGATTTAAAAATTACTGACGGCTCTGGACAGTCTTAATTTCCCGACGGTCATTATCCGTCTGCATATATTTTTCCTAAATTAGTGGCTAAAACAATGGCGAGCGATGACCGTCGATTTTTTTTTTTAATTTCCCGACGATGATTATCCGTCTGCGTATATTTTTCCCTAAATTAGTTCTAAAAAACGACAGGCCATGACCATCGATTTTTTTAATACGAATTTTTTAAAAAATATTTTTTAATTATTTTAAAAAACCTGCAATTAATTTTAAAAAAATTGAATAGAGTACCAATTATAGAACCATCCATTTTCCATCCATTAAAAGGGCTCAAGTGAGCTAAAAACACCGGTGGTTAAAAGTTCATCCATCCATTTAATATGTAAACTTACATTATCAAAATAGTTATGAGAAACAACAAACTTAACAAAAAAAAAAAAACATATTTCATATGACCACTAGCACGGTTCCACATATGAAAGTAAATACAAAAAGTCAAAATCATTTACAAGTCATTGTTTGCAGTAAAATTAGTCTACCACAGTTCTAAAAATCGGCCATGAAATAATATCGCCAAAAGTCAAATTCCCTAAAGTCGTGTCTCCGCCCAACAACAATTCATCAGCCTTCAAGATCCCATCTATAACAATCCTATAGCAGCCCCCCTCATCGATCGACAAACCCATCACACGGCCAACTCCAACAGTAATCTCCTTCCTCAAATATGAAAGGCTACTACATGAACCCTCTCTTGTATGTGAGGTGTCGTTCTGGTTCATGCCTGTGCGTACCTCCTCACGCGTGGAACCATCCTGAGCCTGCTCAAAGAAAGAAATATTTAGCTCACTAAATTGGGAAAAAAAACATCACATAAAAGTGGACATTTCTACAAAATACATACTCAAAAACATCACCAAACTTAAAAAATAAATAAAGAAATTAGAAGGGTTGATTTCTGAATGCATAGTAATGAAATTAGAAAGTCCATTCTCTAGTCCTCACCAACAAATTCATAACATTAAAATGATACTCGGATCTTAACAAACACATCTCTTTTGTACATATTATTACCTTTTAATAAAGCTCTATTCACAATGCTTCACAAAAGGTGCATGCATTTAGATGAGCTGATTTCTGAATGCATAGTAATGCAATTAGAAAGTCCATTCTCTAGTTCTCACCAAAAAATTCATAACATTAAGATGATACCCAGATCTTAACAAACACATCTCTTTTGTACATAGGGAAATTCTATATGCACCACCAATTTTGCTAAGCACACCCACATTTAAAAAACAAAATTACACATGAGGAAGGAATGTGGGTATACCCAGCAAAATAGGTGGATGGATATAGAATTTCCCTTGTACATATTATTACTTTTAATAAAGCTCTGTTCACCGTGCTTCGCACAAGGTGCATGCGATGATCGTACCACTTACATAGGAAATTGCTTAAAAGCCTAGAAATCAGAAGCCCCATTTCTAAATTCAAGTATGCACTAACCATAACTGTGTGGGGTGTTTTCCGGAACCGAGGTTACCCCTGACTTAGGTAAAAGTACCAATCAGGGACTGCCTCAACCTCATTTATCCAGCTCGGCAATGTGCCAGCTGGCACCGAGATGGAGTTGGTCTCGGTAAGAGTACCGACCGCGCTCCTCTGTGCTCGGCCTCATGCGCCTCGGCAGCAGTGTCCGACCTCAGGCTCGCCGACCTCAGTGCCTTCTCCAGTTCGGTCCATTGATCGAGGTGAGCACTGAGCGTCCAATCCCCACTATGTGATGGGACGGCTGCATTGTAGAACGTACTGACAGATAAGGTGACCGCCGGCTATCGATAAGGGCTTTTTCCTATCAACTGATCATATCTGCATTTATGTGTGGGATTGAGGAGAGATCCGATGGGACAGTACCCTCACCTACCCCCACTGAGGATCCTAGGTATGGGCTGATGAGACAAACTCTTTCACCTACCTTCACTCAGGAAGCTTCCACTCGTCTATATATACCTGCATGGTGAGCCCATGAAAGGTAAGCATTAAGCATTACCCTATACTCTGCTTCTTCTCGATTCACTCTCCCTTTGTTCAGTGACAGCACTGACTCAGGCGTCGAAGTGCTTTCAGCTGACAGCAGCCAGGGGCTCTGACCTTTGTTTCTCCTCCCTTTCAGGTCTCAGGCATTCGGTCCATTCAGCTAAACAGCACCACCAAAAGCTTCATTATCATCTAAACTAAGTCCGTAATTTTTATGCACTTACAATTGGAGCCATCTGTGGGGAACGTTTGAAAAAAACCAAATATTCATCTTGAAAAACCATGCCTCCAAAGACTAAGAAAGGAAAGGGCGTTGGGCCATCCAAGTCCCTACCACCACAGCCATTTTTGCCCATCATGCCGCCTCCATCGGTGACGTACCAGCCAGAGGTGACTGGGCGGGTGCCATCGGTCCCTCGCCAGAAAATGATTAGAGGAAGGCCCGGTGTGATGAGCATGGGAGAGCCTATCACCCAGTCGGGTTCGTCGTCAAGAGGAGTGACAGCACCTCCTCGTCACGGCCCCATTCTAGAGCATATCTAGCCAGGTCCCTCCCAGGCAGAGCGTCCTTGTCAGGCCGTTATCCTACAGGAACGGCCCCGCAGGGATGTTCTCCCTCTGGGACATTCCCGACGAGACAAAACATCAGTGTTGTCCAAGTCGCACCAGTCTCATCACCAGGACCACGTGGAAGACGACCACGTGCTCCTTGACGACGACGACGACCTCTTTTTTGACAAGGATGGCGACGACGTAATCCTGGAGGAGGCCGACGAGGCCCACCTTGTGGATATCATGGCTCAAAACCTCCATATTCAAGAGCAGGATGCTCTGATCCTCCGACTCCAAGAGAAGCTCGAAGAGAAGGAGAAGGTCCCGGCTGGGGCCTCGGTCGTGCCTCCCACACGCCAGCGAGCCCGGCCGGTTCCCGAGGCTAGGCAGGACTTGAGGCAAGTCCTGACCAATAAGAGGCGCGACCGAGTGTATGATGAAGGCTCGAGCAGCACTCATCTCAGCGCTGACCCTCAGCAACAACACCAGAGACCGAGGAGATTGGGGACCGACCCCGACCTGAGAGTATGGCTCAATCAGTAGATAAGACAGGCTGTGCAACAGAACATGGAGTTTGTCGGCTTCACTCGAGGTCGGCTAACTGCCGATGACACTGATAGCCGTGTCGCATCTCCATTATCTCGGGAGATCAGGGATCACGTCCTCCCTGAGAAGTTCAGCGTCCCGAGGTTCAATCTGTATGACGGGACCTCGGACCCAAAAGCGCACCTCCGACACTTCAACCAGAGAATGTCGGTGTGGGGCGACGAGGGTGACCTGATCTGCAAGATTTTCTCTTCTAGTCTGGGCAACCTCCCACTTCGGTGGTTCCGCGCACTCTACGAGGGATCAATTTTGAGCTGGCGGCAGCTCCGAAACTCCTTCGTTGAGAAGTTCCAATCGCATCGGGTCATCCCAAAGACGGACAACGACCTGATGGCCATCAGAATGAGGCCGATCGAAAATATCACTCAATTCGCCAAGAGATTCTCGACCATTTACAGCCAGGTCGAAGATGCCACTGACCAAGTGGCCTTCAAGTCCTTCAAACAGGCTCTGTTACCAGGTGACGAGCCTCGCAAAGACCTGGTGTGGTTTCCCGTGGTCACTATGAAAGCATTGATGGCCCGGGTGAACCAATTCATCAAACAGGAAGAAGATGAGGTCCGAGCTCGGGAGAGCCACAACATCTGGCGAAAGGACAGACCCTCCAAGAAGGATAAAAAGTTATCCAGGAGGGAGGCGGATCGGAACAAAGAACCAGCCCGCTCGACAGTGCGCTCCGCTTCCACCTCGGGGGGCGGCGCTTCCACCTCGGGGGGCGGCACGAAGCCGAAGTCAAATGGTGACTCTTATAAGGCCGTCAACACTATCTTCAAAGAGCCCATCTACAAGCTCCTTGGCAAGATCAAGATGCAGCCCTTCTTCAATTGGCCCCAGCCCATGAAAAGTGACGCCTCAATTCGAGATCAAAGCAAGTTCTACGCCTACCATAAACAAAATGGGCACAAGACCGAGGACTGCATGGCCTTCAAGGCCCACCTCGAAAAGCTCGTAAAAGACGGGCACCTCAAGGACCTCGTCAAAGAGGAGGGCAGAGTCAACCCAGCTCACCAGCGCCAGCCCGATGAGGATCGGGACAACGATGAGCCGGAGGGGATTATCAACGTAATCCACCTACCTCCCGCTCCTATGGGGAGCAACCAGGCTCGTGCCGAGGCCAAGAGGGCCCTGCACGGTAAGTAGGTGATGACGGTTGAGCTCGATCCTTCCCCGAAAAAGGCACGGAAAGAGAGACCAAAGATCTAATTCTCTGATTAAGACCTGGACGGGGTCCAGCTGCCCCACAACGATCCATTGCTCCTGACTCTAAGGTTGAAGAACTTCAAAGTCGAAAGGATCCTAGTGGACCCCGGGAGCTCGTCAGAAATCCTCTACTACAACTGCTTCAAGAAAATGGGTCTGAGAGATGAGGACCTGCAGGAAGCCCGCACTCCGCTGGTGGGCTTCAGCTCCAAACCGGTCTACCCCAAAGGGAAGATCTCCCTCCAAGTCTAAGTAGAGGGTGCCTCCATGACAGCAGACTTCCTGGTGGTGGATGCTCCATCCCCATATAGTGCAATAATGGGATGGACCTGGCTGCACAACATGGAAGCTGTGCCCTCCACCCATCACCAGAAGCTCAAGTTCCCATTAGAGAATCGGGACAACAGCGTCAAGGTGATCACGGTTAGGGGCGACCAACAGAAGGCAAAATAATACCTTATGGCCGTGGTTCCTGGCGAAGCAAAACCGCAGCAAGTGCACATGGCCGAGCTCGAGGCAGAGCTCGAAGCTGTCCGCAGAGCCCCCGAGTAGAAGAGTGTCGAAGATCTCACCGAGGTCAGGAACGATCCCAGCGATCCGGAGAGATACTTCCTGCTCGAAAGTCAGCTTGCAGAAGCTGAAAGGTCCGAGTTGCTTGACTTCCTGTTACAGAACAGAAAGGTCTTCGCTTGGACCCCCTACGAGATGCCAAGCATTGACCCCGAGGACATGAGCCATAAACTGAATGTGGATACCAGACACAGGCCTTAGTCCAAAAGGCTTGCAGGATCAGGGTCCAGCAAGCAGAGGCAGTGATCGAAGAGGTTAAGAAACTATTAAAGGCCGAGGCAATCAGGGAAGTCAACTACCCTGCGTGGCTGGGCAACACAATAGTGCTAAAAAAGAAGAACGGGAGTTAGAGGGTCTGCGTGGACTTCACCGACCTCAACAAAGCCTGCCACAAGGACAGCTTCCCGCTCCCAAAGATCGACCAACTGATCGACGCCACCGCCGGGCATGATAGGATGAATTTCCTCGATGCCTACCGAGGTTACCATCAGATCCCGATATATGAGCCTGATGAAGAAAAGACAGCGTTCATAACACCTAGAGGCATCTAAGTGTTATAAAGTGATGCCCTTTGGGTTAAAAAACGCCGGGGCAACTTACCAGAGGCTGATAACGAAGATGTTTCAGGCCCAACTCGGCAAGACGGTAGAAGTGTACATCGACGATATGGTCGTCAAGTCTAAAAGGTCACAGGACCACTTGACCAATCTAAGTTAGAACTTCGTCGTCCTCAAAGAGCTCAAGCTGAAGCTGAACGCATCCAAGTGCGCATTTGGCGTCGGCTCCGGCAAGTTCCTAGGAAGCCTGGTCACGAGGCGTGGAATTGAAGCCAATCCTGAGCAAATCTCGGTGATCCAGGCTATTCAAAGTCCGACCACGACAAAGTAGGTCCAGAGGCTCACAAGGATGGCAGCCGCACTGAACCGCTTCATCAGCAGAGCTTCAGACAAGTGCCGTCCCTTCTCCAGCTTTTAAAGAAGAGCTCGAAGTTCCAATGGACCCCGGAGTGCGACAGAGCCCTTCAGGAACTCAAAGGGTACCTATCTTCACCTCTCCTGCTGTCCACTCCGACACAGGGAAAGACCCTGTACTTGAATCTGGCAGTCTCGGATCACGCACTGAGCTCGATGCTCATCAAAGATGAAGACAGGCAACAGAAGCCTATCTACTACACGAGCAAAATCCTGCTAGATGCCGAGAAGAGATACCTGCCATTGGAGAAGCTCGCACTTGCACTCATCAGCGCCTCCCGCAAACTCTCTCACTACTTCCAGACCTACTCCATAGTGGTTGTTACAGAACATCCACTCAAATCTTTTTTCAGAAAGGCAAACTTCTCTAGAAGGGTGTCCAAATGGGCCGTCGAGTTAGGGCAATATGATATTCAGTATCAACCCAAAACGGCGATCAAAGCTCAAGTCCTGGCAAACTTCATCGTCGAATTCACATCTCCTAGTTCGGCACCGAGACAGCTCGAAACCAAACTGGGGGGCAAGGAGGTGGAAGAGGTCACCGAGACCTAGACAGAACAAGAACGAGCTTGGAAGCAATTCCTCGACTCATCCTAGAAGATCTTCGTCGACG
This sequence comes from Umbellularia californica, assembly GCA_028538565.1. Classification (NCBI taxonomy): domain Eukaryota; kingdom Viridiplantae; phylum Streptophyta; class Magnoliopsida; order Laurales; family Lauraceae; genus Umbellularia; species Umbellularia californica. The sequence goes on along the minus strand of JAPQWN010000006.1, from coordinate 78,499,807 downwards.
GATCCTCAACCTCCAAAAGGGCTGGCACAGGCATAGTCCTCCAATCTCCAAAAGGCCTTGTCATCGAGCAAGCCCTGTACTTGACTTCAAGGCATCAAACAACGAAGTTGAGTATGAGGCGCTGATCGCAGGGCTTGGCAGCGCTAAATCCTGGGGGCACGGCAGCTGGCGGTATTTAGCGATTCTCAGCTGGTGACGAGCCAGCTGAATGGAGATTACCAAGCCCGTGATGACAGGATGACAACCTACCTAACTCACGCAAAGAAACTCCTTTCCCAGTTTGAAAAAGATAAAGTCAAATAGGTCAGTAGAGACTCCAACTCTCACGCCGACGCTCTTGCCAACCTGGCATCTGCTGTCAAGGCAGGAAGGAAAAGGATTGTCGAAGTGGAAGCACTAGACAGACCGAGCACAGAGCTCCACCCACCTCGGTAGGTCTTGTGCGCTGACCTCGGCCCGAGCTGGATGGATCAATTCATCTCTTACCTCAGGGATGACCAGTTTCCCTAAGATAAGAGTGAGGCCCACAAAATCAGGATGAAGGCAGCTCGGTTTTGGCTGTCTCCGGATGGCAAGCTCTACAAGAAGTCATACACTGGCCCCTACCTCCAGTGCGTTCACCCCAGCAAGGTCGAAGACTTCCTTTATGAAATCCATGAAAGGATATGCAGCAGTCACATTTGGGGCTAGTCACTGACATATCGAGCTATCAGCGAGGGCTATTGGTGTCCTTACATACAGAAGGACGCCTAGGTCTATGCCAGGAAATGCGAAAAGTGTCAAAAATTCTCTCACTCTCTCCATTAGCCAGCACACGACCTAAGTCCTCTCTCTAGTCCATGGCCTTTCGCCCAATGGGGGCTGGACCTGGTAGGACTACTTCACCGAGTTCCAGGGAATAAGAGGTGGCTAATAGTAGCCACAGACTATTTCACTAAGTGGATAGAAACCGAAACGTTGTCTTCCATCACCGAGCTGTATACCAAAAACTTCGTGTGGAGGAACCTCGTCACAAGATTTGAAGTGCCTCGAGCCTTGATCTCGGACAACACTCAGTTCGACTCCAACTTCTTCAAAAACTTCTGTCAGGAGCTCGGCATCAGGAACTATTATTCCACCCCTGCCTACCCTCAGAGCAATGGTCAGGCCGAAATCTCCAATAAAGTGGTACTCGACGGGCTCAAGAAGAGACTTGACTGAGCCAAAGGAAGATGGGTAGAAGAGCTTTCGAGCGTCCTTTGCGCGTATAGGACTACCCCAAGGCGCTCAACCTCGGCAATACCCTTCTCCCTAGTCTACGGGATGGAAGCTGTGATCCCACTTGAGGTCGGCCTCCCAACCCTCAGATCAGATATGTTTGACCAAGGCAAAAACGAAGTCAACCTTACCAAAGAGCTCGACCTAGCTGAGGAACGAAGGGATGCAGCAGCCGTTCGCCTCGCTTCTTACCAGCAGTAATTGGCCAGAGGATACAATCAGAGGGTCAAAGAAAGGAAGTTCTCAACTAGAGAATTTGTAAGACCCCGCCCCGAGTTAATCAGGATTAACTCTAATTAATTAAAGTTAATGCTAATTAATCATGTTTAATTAGACTAATGATGGCTAATGATCAAATTGGATGAGATTAATCTCAAAGGATTGATTTAGGCCTAATGAAATGATAATAAAGGGAATTGAATGGATTGAATGAGGGTTTAGACTCAAACTAAGAAAACAAGACATTTTTCGTAAATACGGATTTATACGTATCTTGGCGAATACGGAAACTCTTGATACCAACACGTGCATCTCGACAAATACGTTAACTTTCGTAATAGGCTCGAAGTCGTTTGACTAGAATTTGGTCAAATGACCCTCCAATTGACTTAAAATGTAAATAGCCTTAATGGGATGAGTTTAAATGCAAAAGAGAGCTTATGTTAATGAAATGAACCCCCTTGAGTTCATTTCCACCCAAACTCATTGTAGTAGAAACCCTAGACACTCGTGGTCTTCTCCCTTCTTCCATCCTTCTTCATTAAGAGAGAGAGATTGGAGTGTTTCAAGCAAGTTTTGAAGGAGTTTCATCTTCTTCCTCAACTTGTTTCTTCCTTGGAGTTTTGAAGCTTGGAGGAAAAGCTCAAGAATTTCCTAACTACACTACAAGTAAGTGTTTTGAGTGTCTTATAGGATTCTCAAGTTCTATTAAGTGCTTAGGAATGATTTCTAGCTCATTTAGCTCATAGGGTTTGTACTTTTGATGTTTCCATGGAAATAGGCTTGAAGAAGGTTTTCAATTGGGGGTTTTTGTCTCAAGTCAAGCTAACAAAGGGTTTCTTGCTAATAGAATTCAAGAGGCAAGTATAAGCACTTGTCTATGATTAGAAATGCTATTTTGCTTGTTTTCTTTGAAAATCAAGAGTTAGGTTCTCAAATCCCCTTCTTTATTATAAAAATGGAGAATAAATTGAATGTGTTTTATATGGATTCCATGATGTTTGGATGCAATAGAAGTGTTGTAGAATGTTGATGGATGAGGGAACAGGAGGTTCCAAGTTTGCTATGCAGGTTGTGAATGGATTGGAGTAGAGAAGAATAGTGACTGTTCAGAATTCCGGATTTGGAGTTCTAGACAGTTCGCTCGAGTGAACTAGTTACTGTCTGATGCGAAAAGTCATCTGTAAGTGTCCGCTCGAGCGAACATTATGTGTGCTCGAGCGATGAAAGTTCTGTCTGACGCGAACTGCAGTTTGTAGATGTCCGCTCGAGCGAACTAGGAGCCCGCTCGAGCGAACCTGATGCTGGCCAAACACTAACAGCGACTGAAAATGTGAATTTTGATATTGTAGGTGAAAATTTTGGGGACTAAATGCACACATTAAATATATAAATGTGATGTCCATCGAAGATAACACATGCATTTAGTAACCAATGATTATACCTAGTAGTTGTCTAGATTTCAGTTAGAGACAGGTAGGACCATAAATGACTAATGATTCTTCTAAATCAATTGGAACTATAATGACTGGATGCGATGAACCATTGAACAATGAATAAATGCAATGAACTAATGAATAATCCTGCTGTAGCAGATGATTGGAGTGTTCCGAAGCTCCGTGGTGATGCCAGTGATCTCTGATCAAGACGCTGGTAGATCTTACATATTAGACTGCAAAGTCAATGAATTGATAAGCCATGTAATGAAAAGTAATATATATATTGAACTGAAGAGTCCTATAAGCCACCTAATAAATGTTCAATGTAATTAATGAACGATATGAAACTAATGAAATGAACTGACTAACTACTCACTCGAGAAGAAGCTGAATTGAATGAGGATAAAACTATATTAATTGTCAATTGGTCATTGATTATTGAGTGGCTACATTGTACAGGATGTTAATATATTCTAATTTTAATTGTCTAGAGTTATTATATGAATAAATGGATATGTTTGGCATGAGATATCATAGATATGTTTATACATTGCTAAACCATCGTGTTTATAGTGTTATTGATGGCATTACAGGCCCAGTTGCCCGTCCCAGCCTTGCAGAGGCCGCGCCGCATGTGGAGGAAGCCAATCCGATTCCTCCAGGAGGATTGATCGAATGGGCGTAGTATCGGAGGGCGAAAGACTTTGAATATTTTGGAATTATTTTGGGAGATATTTTTGTGTGATTAACCATTTTTGGAATTGTATATGGTGTCCTTTGCATTAAGTTTTGGTTATGCAATGGAGAACTTTGTTAAGCTCTAGACATGTATTTATGGACTTGACTTTTAATGCAAGGAACTCTTATCGTTTAAATTATTTATCAGTTTATGTATTCCGCAAAATGTACATTGTCAGGCACGTGTGTTAGATCCCTTGTGAGTCTTGTCTTAACTTCGGTTAATTCAGGATTTACGGGAGTAAGTATGTGGATTCGCGATCCGGGCTTAGCCTCGAGTAATCCGATCTCGGGCCCGGGTCGTGACAGGATTGCTCTTAAAGAAGACACTTCCAGCAGATAAAAATCCCAGCGAAGGAAAGCTTACACCGAACTGGCATAGGCCATTCAAGTTGATCTCAGCAGCTCGGCAGTCAGTGTACAAACTTGCGGACATGGAGGGTAGAGAGCTACTACGCCCATGGAAAATGCCACGCACCTCAAGAAATAATTTTTAGACTGTACTCAATTTTGAAAGTCAATAAAATTGGTTCTTGTGGAAGGATGTGTTTTGTTACTTATAAATTTCGCCAAGTTACAGAACTCGGCATCTACCTTCAGCTCGGTTACAGAACAAGCTGCCTCGACGCGGTCAGAGGACTAGCCTCCCTCAGCTCGATTAAAGAACCAACTTGCATTAGCCCGGTCACAGGACTAGCCACCCTCAGCTCGGTTAAAAAACCAGCTTGCATTGGCGCGGTCACAGGACTAACCACCCTTAGCTCGGTCAGAGGACCAGCCATTTTAGCTACGGTTATGGAACCTAGCTCCAATTTCGGTTATGGAATCAAACTCGGCAACTCCTACTCTGGTTATAGAACCTAGCACAGTTACCTCAGCCTGGTTATGCAACCTGACTCTAGTTCGGGTTATGGAACCGAACTCGATTTCTTCAGCTCCAATTGCAGAGCCAAGTCTACTAGGCCGCTCTGGTTGTGGAACTTAGCTCACTACGACTCTGGCTGTATAGCCGAGCTCAATTACTTGTTCTTTTTCTTATTGCTTACTTCATTTTCGTTACGAGACCGAATGCAAATACAAAAACAAAAAAGAACATGAACGATCACATTGCACAAAGATGAAGACAAACTGATTTCATTCATCTCAAACAAATGTTTACAAGCAAAAAAGATATACATGTTTTGAGCTCCCCCCAAGTACAATGAAGAAAAAGAAAAGAGTACATCAAAAGAAAGTTTCTCAAACAGTAGCTCCGGCGTCCTCCGTGGTGACCTCGGCCTCGGCGCCTTCGAGAGTAGACTCAGGAGGGACGAATCCAGTGGGGGCCTCAGGAGGGGGGTTCGGCCCGGGCTGTGAAGTTGGGAACTAGGGGAGATCCCTATGAGCGAGGTGGTCCTCGAGGACCCCTGCCGCCTTCAATGCACTGGTCCACCCCCAGCTCCCAGGCCTTCTTGCTCACCTCGAGGACTTGGACCTCATAGAGCTCCGAGGCCGCCTCCACTCCCTCATCGTAAGAGCGATCGGCTTTGGCTCGGAGCCTGGCCTCGACCTCGTCCCTCTTCTTTTTGAGCTCAGCCATCATCATCTTTTGCTCTTCGGCTTTAGCTTTGGCCTTCTTGAGCTCGGATCTGAGGCCGAGGATCGTCACCTCCTGCTCCGCAGCCCTCCGGTTGCTTTCCCCAAGTGCCGCTTCAAGGGCCGCCTTTTGTTCCTCCACCCTGGCCGCCCTTGCGCTGCTCTGCTGGGACCTCTCCATCAGCACGAGGCTTCTTTGCAGAGTCTGAAAAACAAGTGTCAGAATACAAATCACCGAGACCAAAATGTTAGAAAAAGTGAGCTGTGGAAGAAGACTAACCCTGAGAGCATCGTACATCTGCACCACCGCCAGCTCCCGATCATCGGTTTCCCAATGACTCGTCATATCCTTTGGCAGGGCGCAGGCATGCGCAAGGGCGCTGATCACCGAGGGGTTCCCGGCCACTCGGTCCTCCACCGACATCGGACGGCCAATCTCGAGCAGGAGGCTAGGCCTCCAGGGGGCCGGGCCACGGGACTGAAGCACCACGGCCTGGTCAATATCATCCGCAGCTGGATCTTCAACCCTCGGCCTTTTCCCTGCCCGGATCTCCTCTCGAGCAGCCTCGATCGAGCGCTGCTCCGCCACCGAGGAGGCAAGAGGGGGGGCAATGTTGTCGGTGGTGACGACAGTCGCCGGAATGGAAGGGGTAGCAGCGCCCGAGGTGGTGATAAGGGGGCTCTCCCCGAAGACAAGGGAAGACAAGTTCCTAACCGAGGGGCGGCCCCGCGGCATCGTGCTCTCTTCGTCCGAGCTTGATGTGTAAAGCTCGAAAGCCCGCTCGAGCCCGGCCGCCTCGGGGTCGACCTCGGGATTGGCTTGAACGGAGGGTTCGGCGTCCGATGTCCCTTGACAACCGGCTTCGGCTAAGGTCAGCACCGTTTCCCCCCTTAGGTTATCACACCTCCTCCTGTTGAAAGAGCAGTATATTGGGTCGTATCCCAAGAGGGCCCATGCAGCTCACCCCTCGTGGCCCCTGTAGCTGTGTATGGTCTTCAGCCAGGCGTTGTTTCAGCGCCAACCGACGCGCCGAGCTTCTTGTTTCCTCTCTTTGTGGCCTGTACGACAAGCGAAAGGACATCAGTTCGGCAAAGCAAGAAATGTTTCATTAAAAAGAATTGAGGATGGGTGTTTACTCGGTGGAGTTCCGAGGCGGCGAGGAATGCGGTATGCTCTCTCCACATCGGTCTCGGTAGGGCCAAACTCCCAGGAGCCCGAGACGTACAAGCGGTCGTCCCCGGCGTACCTACTGGAGTCCTCCAGGTCGTGGATCAAGGGCACCTCCTTTGACCTCCCATGGAGGTAGTACGATTCTTCTCCCGGGGACTTATAGATATCATAGACATCTTCGATGTCGAGAACACCGAGATAAGTCCCTAGAATCCTTTTGAGTTCGACCACCCCCATGATGATCTTGAAGCCGTTAGGCATCAGTTGGCAGGGGTGAGGTTCTACTTCCTGAGGCAGGTCCTCAGGAGTCGGTGGACAGGGAACCTCGCCCTGCCCTCGATGATTACTACCAGTGGGAACGGCATCTAGCCGTCCCGGTAGACCCGGCCACGAATAACATCCTCGGGACCGTCCGCCCTAATGGGGACATCCTCGGGTATCCCATACTTTTTCGTAAGCTCCGCCAAGGCCAATGGGGTGTCTATCCAATATCTGTAAACTCCCATGGTCCCCGGTTTCAGACAGGCCGGAAAAACCAGAAACAAGAGCAAAGAAGAAGACAGGAAAGGAAACCCCCAAGGAAAACCCTAAGCAAGAAGACAAGAATGAAAGAAGGAAAAGACTTACAATTAGCACAAGGGCAAGCAGAGAACGGAGAAAACCTCAATCTCAGGGTGACAGAACAGTTCTCTGGCGAAGGCACGTGCACGGAAAACCTCTCTCTCTAACGGAAGCAAAAATAATCCAGCAGCAAAGACGCCCCTCTTTATACAGAAGGGGGAAATCTTTTTGAATCCCGGAAAACGCGCGTGCAGGACATAGCCTCAGGCACTCCACTCGTCTCCTCGATAAGACTTGGCAGCCAGCCGAGTTGAAACACGTGGCATAGACAGTTCACCTCCTGCAATGATTCAAGCAGGTTATTTATAGCCTCGAGACAACGGCGCGCCGTCAATCTACCTCAGCATAGCGAAACGACACATAACGCTTTCAAATAAAGCTACAGGCTCGGCATTGGAAACTCCCAGTTTACTTAGCTCCTGACCCCAAATGGTTACGGAACCTCGAGGCAAGGAGCTAGGGCCAATTGTCTGGGGTATTTTCCGGAACCGAGGTTACCCCTGACTTAGGTAAAAGTACTAATCAGGGACTGCCTCAATCTCATTTATCTAGCTCGGCAATGTCACAGCTGGCACCTAGATGGAGTTGGTCTCGGTAAGAGTACCGACCGCGCTCCTCTGTGCTAGGCCTCGTGCGCCTCAGCAGCAGTGTCCAACCTCAGGCTCACCCGACCTCAGCGCCTTCTCCAGTTCGGTCCATTGACCGAGGTGAACACTAAGCGTCCAATCCCCATTATGTGATGGGACGGCTGCGTTGCAGAACATACTGACAGATAGGGTGGCCGCCGGCTATCGATAAGGGCTTTTTTTATCAGCTGATCACATCCGCATTTATGTGTGGAATTGAGGAGAGATCCGATGTGACAGTACCCTCACCTACCCCCACTGAGGATCCTAGGTATGGGCTGATGGGACAAGCTTTCTCACCTACTTCCACTCAGGAAGCTTCCACTAGTCTATATGTACCTGCATGGTGAGCCCATGAAAGGTACGCATTAAGCATTACCCTATACTCTGCTTCTTCTCCATTCACTCTCCCTTTGTTCAGTGACAGCACTGACTCAAGCGTCGGAGTGCCTTCGGCTAACAGCAGCCTGGGGCTCTAACCTCTGTTTCTCCTCCCTTTCAGGTCTCAGGCATTCAGTTCATTCAGCTAAAAAGCACCACCAAAAGCTTCATTATCATCTAAACTAAGTCCGTAATTTTTAGGCACTTACAATAACAATTACACTCTGAGTCCATCAAAAGCCTAAGAATTTCTTTAAATAACAAAACCAGGGGAGTATCAACACCTCCATAGTTATGACAGAAGCCATGCTTCCAACTACTACTTCTCATTTCTACCCAATAAAGAACTCTTTCCAATCTCAGATGAGCAGTATGCAAGCCCCAAGCTTTGTGAAGTCAATGATTCCAAGCCCCAACGCTTCATCCTATTTCCTTTTCCCTTCCCACATAAATCTTCATTATAAAAAATCTAATACCAACTCTCAAGCTAGTGAATGTCACAAAATCAAAGTGCAATATAACTTCTTCGAAGAAGAACAAAAGAAACCCACATATACCCCAAAACCCACCAAAGGAGTATATATCTACATATATCATGATATTAGTAGCCCACATATACCCCAAAACCCATCTAACTTTTCCTCACCGTTGGAATAGAAATGCATGACATTAGTAGCCCATCAATGTATCTCATCAATTTAAATAATTCATTAAATTACTGAATCAAGTATGTAAAAGAAATTACTTTATACCTGAGATGAACTCTCATAACAAGTGGAAGAATGTTGAATCCCACGTTGGGAAAGAACTTGTTTGATCCCATCAATTTCCTCTTTCAACCATTTCACTTGAGTCTGAAGGTGTGTATTGGCTTCATGTTCCTTCTCCAAGGCTCTCTTATAAGGAGCTGAATGTTGTATGACTGTCTTCGACACACCCATGCCTAAGCCAAGTACACGTCCTTCGCCATCACGTCTAAAGAGCTATTAAAAAATCAAAAAAATATCAGGTCAACAATAATGTCATATGCATCTGGAGTGAAAATCATATGGAGCTAGAAACAGTTATGCATTTATTTATTCCTTTTGCATTTATGAATCGATTTCATTTAGTGTGTTATAGTTTAGCTTTCCTGCCCACAAAGCTATAGATTTTCACCTGTTCTGGCCACAGAATCAAGTTTAGCAGGGAGAATGTGTTATGAATAAATGTTAATATCTTCAAGCACATCTTAAATAAACTTTTATGCAGAATAAGATAGCGAAACTCCAGTGAAAAAAATTTTCTTTTCATTAAATCAACTGCTATTTGGAAAACTGCACCCGCCTAGTGCCATGCCCACATTACACACCACACAACCAAATTCACAGCCAATTGGATATAATCCTCCATTAAACCTAAGTATCCAAACTGATTGCTATTTGTATGCATCAAATGGCAGTAAACACTTTCTTTACTAACAAAAATGTGCAACTAACATATTCTTTCGATCTATTGCATTTTCTGCTTCCTTGTGTGCAACTAACAATAGAAGCTGGACGACTCTTTTGTTGTTTTATGTTTGGTTTCAGTTCTTTGTTGTTTTTCTTGTCTTTTTTGTAGTTTGTAGTTTTCCTTTGGTGTTGTGTCCTGTTATAGTGTTTCTTGGCTGTTAGCTCTCCAGTATAGCCCCCTAGTGCTGCTTGCTTCTTTCTTCTAATATCAGTTACCATTAAAAAAAAAAAAAAAGGCAAACATATTCTTTAGGTGAGAATCAAGAACAAAAATGTGCAACTAACATATTCTTTAGGTGAGAATCAAGAAACAGTCTTCTTTCTGGTTTTTTAATGAATGATCACATTTCTATATTATTTTCTTATTTTCCCAACTTGATCTTTTTCAAAATAAAGTCAATAATAGCAGTCCACTAATGGACTCTTGGTAATGGACTCTTGGTATTGGTCTACTAAGTGGCAAATAATGTGATGGATTTAGGCTCTTTTTCCCTAACTTATGTCTAGTTAATATCAAAGAATCAGTGTAAAAGTTTAACTCAACTCCAAAACAGAGTCTCGCCAGCTGATTCAAACAGTAAAAGGGTCCACAACTAGTTACAAATAGCCAATGGTTATAGGAAATGCTTGTACAAATGGCCCACCATTCCACAGCTTTCTTTTTCCATATTGTGGGATATTCCATCCACCAACAGTTCACATATTTGAAACAGATTGGTGTAAGAAAGAAAAGGGCATTGTAGAAATCATATCTCTCCCTATATAAAACCATGTTTTTTACAGGGCTTTTCAAACAACACACACAAGAAGCAACAAATTGCATCAGCAAAAATTTTAGCTAGGGCCTATGGGTGTATGACATGAGGGAGTTGAGTAATAAGCCTCGTTTTGGAGGTGTGGGTTCTTTGATTTGAGTTGATGATGATGATTGTATGCATAGATGATGAAAGGGTAAGAGGAAGAATGAATGAAGAACCTGCCAAACTCTAGGGAGTCTATTCTTGGCGTTGCTTTTTAGGTGGGTGTGAGTTTACTACTATTTCATACCAATCCAACAGAATCGTTTTTTTCACCCAAATGCTCCATCCCTCTTTCTGTGACACTGGGTATATTTGAGAATGTATGTTAATAAATCTGTATATTTCAAAACTCTCATAGATAATGTGATTCTATTAAATATACTCAAAACTTGTAGAGGAAGAGCTATAAGAATCGAAAAAAGGGAAAAAAAAAAAAAAAGGAAAGAAAGGGTGTGTTACAAACAAAGTTCATAATCATCACAAATCACTGAGGAGCAGTATGAGTTTGGAAAGAAAATACAGAGACAAAGCAGCGATAAACACACAAGGTTTGCTATTTTGATTTCAAGATGGCACATATTAACATATCAGGCATAAGGCTATGAGATACAGTATCAAGAACTATGTAACATTAAAAAAAAAAAAAAAAAATTGACACTCAATATATACTACCGTGGATGAACCCATGCTCTATCAATTAATTTATAACAACCAACAGTTTTAAAGGATTTCATACCTTAGCAGTTTTGAAGCCACTTTTGGATTGTCTGCCGTATTCATGAATGACCCATTTCCTAACATGAAGAAATCTTCTTCATATAGTTTTAGTAAATTAGTTTTACTAAAATCTGCTCTTACCCCATGAATACCCACATGAAACCTATCTCCTATGTTCATCAGATTCTCGTATTTAGTTGAGAACTCAAACTCACAAAAGATAAAGAGAAAAATCAAACAGAAAAATCCATAAAACCCTAACAATTCGTACCTTTGAGCGGCCGGAGATACAAAGGCAGAAGAGGTCCAGAAAAAGGAAGACGGAGAAGATAGAGGAGGGGCTCGTTGCTTTAGAGAAGACAGAGGAGGGGCTCGTTGCTTTAGAGAAGACAGAGGAAGGGCTCGTTGCTTTGGAGATGAGGAAGTTCAGAAAAATGAAAATGGAGAAGACAGGGGATGGGCTCGCTGCTTTGGAGATGACAGAGAGACAGACAGAGGGGTCCAGAAAAATGAAGACGGACAAAAGAGAGGATGGGCTCATTGCTTTGGAGATGCTAGAGCGATGAAGACGAAGGAGGAGATGCGAATACCCTGTGAGAGATGAGAAGGGTTAGGGTCCAGCCATTTGCGACCTTGATGGAGGAGGAATCGTCTATTGGAAGAGAGAGGAGGTGAGGGATTCTGGCTTTTGGAGGGAGGGGAGGGGTTTTTTTGGAGGGAGACGAGTGTTGGTTTTGGTAGAGATACCATTCTTTTGACGTAGTGCATGTTGCGGTTAACTTGTTGCTAATTTCAAATGGTGTTAACATGGAGAAGCAAAATGATTTAAATTACTCTCCTCTTCCCATGAATTTCCAAATCAAAATTCAAAATAAGTAAGGTTTTCTGGTTCACACTAGAGTTAACCAGAATGGGCTTAACTAAAAGAAATAAAGAGAGACTCGCAAAAAACTGGCTGCATGAGTCTATTGCCCTAGTTAGCAGAAACTCAGTTGAATGGTATCCCTGTGTGACTCACTCGGCGAGTAGGAATTTGATAGTTTTACTGAATCATAAGGGTTTTGGTATGACAACTTAATAAGAAAATATATTTTGTGGTGTCAACTCTAAAAGAGAAACTAAAACTCACATAAATTTAAAATGGTTAGGAGAAAAAATTGACAAACTCATTCTCCCTTCTACTTTCTTCCTCTTCAAATTGACTTCATTTTGGTGACAATATACACTTGTTGTATTTGTTAATGTAATAAAATGATCTGGCCTATTACAGATATGGGAGATTAGCTATTGTTAGCAATGATAATCTCAAAGATCCAACACTTAGAGAAAATCTTGATTGAGAAATTTGTTCTTAATGAATTGAGATTTTTTGTCCTTTTGATTATGGAAACTGCCACAAATGCATTATTTTCTTTTCTAGGTTGTGTTTATTCAACTATAGGCAATTGTGATTCATAGATTTCCAATTTTTGCATGAGAAACAAGTACTTCATTTCTAACTCTCCAATAGAAAATTGAAAATCTGCTCTATTAAGAAATATTGGTTTTTTTTTTATTCCTAGGGAGATTCTATGGGGAGTACTGGAAAAGAAAAGAGTGTGTGTCGCATATATTGAGGCAATAAAGGATATGTATGATAGAGCCGTGACATCTATAAGGACGACTGGCGGAGAGACTAAGGAGTTTCCTATCACGATTGGTCTACACCAAGGCTCAGCATTAAGCCCGTACTTGTTTGCCCTAGTTATCGATGAGATTACAAGACATATTCAGGATGAGGTGCCGTGGTGTATGCTATTTGCAGATGACATTGTTTTAGTAGATGAGACGAGAGAAGGAGTGAATGCTAAGCTAGAAGTATGGCGGAAAACGTTAGAGACAAAAGGGTTTAGGCTAAGTCGATGCAAGACGGAATATATGGAGTGCAAATTTAGCCAAAGTAGGACACTTGGTAACATAGAAGTAAGTCTAGGCATACAAAAGATTGTAGAGAAAGAAAACTTTAGATACCTTGGATCGATGGTGCAACAGGATGGAGGGATTGATACTGATATAAGTCACAGGATTTAGGCCGGGTGGACCAAATGGAGGAGTGCTTCGGGGGTCTTGTGTGATCGGAAAGTCCCCCTCAGGGTTAAAGGAAAGTATTATAAGGTGGCGGTAAGACCAGCATTGTTATATGGATCAGAGTGTTGGGCAGTAAAGCATAATCATGTTAAGAAGATGGAGGTTGCGGAGATGAGAATGCTAAGATGGATGTGCGGGATCACAAGGAGAGATAGGATTAGAAATGAGGAGATTAGGGGCAAAGTAGGAATAGCACCGATTGGAGATAAAATGAGAGAGAATCGACTAAGATTGTTTGGCCATGTTAGAAGGCGTCCAATGGAAGCACCTGTTAAAAGGTGTGAAGGCATAGAGATTGCCAGGAGTAGGAGAGGGAGAGGGAGACCCAAGAGAAGTTGGAAAGAAACTATTAAACATGACCTTGCCTACATAGATCTAACGGAGGACATGGCCCTAAACAGACTTGATTGGCGTCGTCAAATCCATATAGCCGACCCCACCTAGTGGGAAAAGGCTTAGTTTGGTTTGGTTTGGTTTGGTTTGGTTTGGTTTGGTTTGCTGCAAGGAAATATGGTCGTGCCAAATAATGAAAGAGTGGACGGAAAAGAAAATCCGAATAATTGTCCTCTCTAAGTAAGCCCACTTAATGTACCAGTAAGATACTTTCTTATTGTCTTCCCATGATGTCACCATTGCAAAAAAAAAAAAAAAGAAAAAAGAAAAAAGAAAAAAAGAAAAGAAGTTCTCAAAATGTGACTCATTTGATCATATGTTTCAAATGCTTCAAGTAACAACCCATTACTTGCCCAAAATTTCATAAGCACTTGACACAAACAAGTTCACATGATTATTGGAATTACAACTAAAACTTCCACACAGCCATCAAAATCTACCCTTAGATAGATAAAAACAGCCACAAAGCCTTTTGGTCAACATAGGGGTTGAACTACTTCTGTAGCATGGATTCATTGGTCGGAATCTCTACCTTCACAACATCAGCTGGAAGGAAATCATCGGAAGTCGCTTTACTGGTATCGATCATTGGCAACTCAGGTGTCCCTTTCATCTTCTTGGGCGATGAGGGCGTCTGTACAATTGGATCCTTGCTTTTGCCCCATACAACAGAATAAAGACCGGCGACAATGATAATTGCTCCAATCACCCTGAAACAAGAAATTGTGTAATTATATTATGGGCTCATGTTCACAATTATGGTATTGAAACTCGGCCAAGGCATTAGATGTACAGGTTTAGTTTGGACTAGAGATGACAATGGGTCTAGTTAAAAAAGGTCACCACTCACCAGGCTGACTCATCTCTATTAGGTGCGGGTTTGATAGTAGTTTATAGATATATAGTTTTATAGATTTTGGTCCAAGTTAGGTCTGAGATGGGTTGGGATTCTGAGTACCCCAACTCTCTCCACACCTTTTAAGGTATAAGATAGGTTAGGTTTGGTATCTTATAATCCTAAGACCGTCCCAATATAATTTGCTTGATTCAACCTGTAATCTATGTACTGCGATAATCAGAAAAGCAATTTGCATTGGTGAATATTACATTCACTCTCATTTCCACATGAAATTGCGGAAAACAAAAAAGAAAAAAAAAAGGAAAAAGAAACAGAGAGAGTGATACCTTCCTAGGTTGATTTCCTCATTAAGAATGATAGTACCAAGGACAGCAACAATAACCATGCATAAGGGGCTGAAAGCTGTGACAAAAACAGGGCCTCTCTCCTTCATCACTATACTTTGAACACAGTAGGCAATCCCAGAGCACACTATACCCTGCATAATAACATATACAATCATCAGTTAATGAAGTTTTGGTTATGGGCCAAGCCCATATATGAAAGTATAAATTGGGCTTCGAATTTTAACCCCACCATTGATTAAAACCTGGGAAATCCAACTACTCTGCTCGACTAAGAAGCTTATCGAATCAAGTAACTCAGTTGAGTCCAATTGAGTAATGGTTTAACCTGGTCAGATAGGCTTGGCTAGCCTGACTTTGCCATTAGTTCAGTCGAGCAGACTAGCCCTGATTTGCCCAAGTCAAGTCCATATTTAGAAGTATGATGCCAATCACTAGAGAAATCTGAACTTTGAATACACCAGACCTATTTAGTTTGAAATTTCGGCCCGTTACATGACTTCTTGGAGGTATGATTATGAATGATATGGTTAGTTTCATCAGACTCAACTCAGTTATTGAGGTGATTGGTCTACATTCTACACCAGCCACAGATGAGCATATCTGTTTTATTCCACTCAGTTATTTAGGTGAATGGTCAGACAAGTCAAAGCACAAAAGTTTCCTACATTTCATTAAAATCATATATAATCGCATCATCCAAGCCTTATCCCATTTAGTGGGTTGGTGAAATGCTACTTCTCTCAGAGAAAAGCCTTTTTTCATGATTTAACAAGGTTTTATAGCTGACTATGAGTCTGACACTACTCTCCTTTATCAAGGTTAGTGACCTACACACGACTGAAAACTTCAAATGAATCATCAATACATCACCCACTATGGGAGTGCTCTTGAGGAAGCCAAATGATTAGACCATGCTATCAAAAACTCAAAATGAGACCATGTAAGGGACATGGAGCGTGAAAGGTTCCATTCATGCACATCACTAATTAGATGATGAACTACTAAGCTAGCATAAAGAGTTAAGAGCGCAAATTTACTTACCGTATAGACTGGAGCTAGTAGCCTTGTATCCCATCCGATCGACCAGGCATTGGCAACGTTGCGATTCATCACCAGTGATGTAGCTGCCCCTTCGATCGTTCCCATCAAGCAGATCAAGCTCGTCAGGGACAGCTCTGCTGGGTATTCCTTTACTGTGAAAGACTGCAACACCAAAACCACACCATCTGTTACATGATCTAGCACAATTTTATTCAAGAGATGATGCTGGATGATTTCAGAACAGCAGAAACTCACTTGTAGTATGAAGAAACAAGACCAACCACTACAGCTGCAGATGAGCAATAGAGTCCCCTTGACCCAGTTATGATGGGATCCACTTTGGGTTGTTTCACGGTGGGCACCGTTTAAGATTGGGCCATGGTACAATGTCATCACCAATGCTCCCGTTACTGTTAACAGGGTTCCTACCAGCTTAGCTTGGCTGGATAGCTTCTTGATCTTTATTTTCTCAAGCCTGATCAACCCATCAACCTTGGATCATTAATAGTGTCGAGAAACCACATAGTAACTAAATGGCATGCATTATATGTATTCAGAGTTAGGACAATAGTGAACTGGTATCGGGCTTCTGAGCCAAGCCTCATCTGGTCTTGATAAGCATATCAAGACTTGAATGTGAGTCCAAGTCCGAAATAGATCAGAGCCCAATAGATAAGTGTTAATGGTTGGCCTGATCAGCCCACTGAGAGCCCGAGTCTCATAAGGGTTAAACTTGGGGAAAGGATATGGCACAGGAAGTGTCATGGATATCTAGTTATATATCTGATAACCTGAAGCACCCAGTGTTATAGGGTTTGGGCTCAGGTGAATCCAGGCCTCCATCAGAGAGTTTGTGGTGTGGGGTTGGAAATGATCATGGATCCAGACTAACCCTTTGGTGGGCTGCGGATGGTTAGGTCCATGATAGAATCCCATGGCCTTGATACAAGTAATGGGGAGCTTACCTAAAGAGGATTGCCATAACAAAAGTAATGGCAGGAAGGATATTGTAGAGTGCTGATGCAAATGTTGCTGATGTGTATGTCAAGCCCACGGCGTAAAGATTTTGATCAATCACTGGCCTGGATATATATAAGAAAACACTTCTCTTGTTAAGAAGATATGCTAATTGCTATAAAGAAAGTTTGAAAGAATAAGGGGTTTAGAGCATTACTCCAATAGTCCGAGCACCATTATCTTCAAGAAGGTAGTTAATCTCAATTTGGGTCTTACTTTCCTGTAAAGAGAGAGAATGAATAATATGGTTCAGTTAAAAAAAAACATGTCTACAACAAAGAAGAAATACTAATGTTACTTGTGGAATATAATATATTTCAGTTAAAAAGCTACATGTCTACAACAAAGTATAGGGTATGTAGACAAAAGAAATTATCACTTCTAGACTAAGGACTTGCACTGACCTATGTGGGATTTACATTCATAAATTTCTGCAATCTCTCATACCATTTCAACTCTAAATCCAATCAGTGTAACATGGTTGAAATGAAAACCATATTTTTCCAATACTTCTTTTATTGATGATCTTTAAGGCCTTAAAATCGCACCTTAAACATCCATTCATGTTGATTTCCAATGTTTCTCATCCAGCTTGAGTTTCCATCCCTTTCTCTTGGTAGGCCTCAAATATTGGTGCTCATAAAAGATGTGAAGAGCACACCATGTTTTGTATACATAACACATAAATATATGATACAAAAATATGAACTTGAGGAGATTACAGGTTGGTTTCTGTGGAGAGCACACCTGCTCTCGCAGAGAATAAAAAATAAAGATATGAACTTGTCTTGGGTAGGACTCAAGGTCAAGCTTGGTATGCATGGTCAAGCCAGACTCAGTAAGACTGGGTTAGCTCAACTTGATTCGTAAATAAGATTGAACTTGTCTACAAGTTTTGCTCAGTCCAACTCTTTCAAGCTGCCCAAGGTGGCTTGTCAAATGTTCTAAAACAAGCTCAATCCACACTAACTTGAATGTGTAATTGAGAGGGAGAGAAAAAGAGAGAAAAGAGGGAGAGACCTTTCGAGCACCAGCGCGAATGGCGCAATAAGCATGGTGGCAATGGCATGACGGTAGACAGTGAGTACATAGTGATTCAACCCTCCCCTGAGACTCAGCGAAGTAACAATGTGCAAACCCGAATAGCCAAATTGCAATGACACCATTGCAATATAGGGTTTCATCCTCTTAAGCGCACCCAAAAAGGACACACATGAACCCTGGCTTTCCATCTCTCCCTCTCAAAGTCTCAACCTCAGACACTTCTACAAACTCAATAACTATATAAACCTTTGAAACAAGGGAAAGGAGATGAAGTTGCCCTTTCACCTTACTTCTCCACAACCCCATATCAACCCATGTATATATAGGCCCAAGGGAGGTAACCATTCCTCTACAGTTCTTGCACGTTTAAGTGACAGTTCCTAGATTCCTTATCCATTAACAAAAACACCCCATTTTGCAAGCATCATAAAGAAATGACAAACCAGAGAGTCTTGGCCACTTTCTTTTGTATGGCCACAACTTAAAGTTGCTCACTCATGCAAAACACTTGGTACGTCCATAA
The DNA here is from genome assembly GCA_028538565.1 of Umbellularia californica. Classification (NCBI taxonomy): domain Eukaryota; kingdom Viridiplantae; phylum Streptophyta; class Magnoliopsida; order Laurales; family Lauraceae; genus Umbellularia; species Umbellularia californica. Next base: position 78,481,419 of record JAPQWN010000006.1, on the reverse strand, counting down.
CACCATGCTTTTATTATTTTTCTTTTTATATTTAAACCAATGGAGCCTGATGGCTGCATCAGTCAATTAAACCTGAGGCCACTCCCGTCCATCTAGTATGCACACAAACCCATCTAATCTACCAACTCAATCGTACAGTTGGCCGGCGCACCGCCCCACAAACGATGAATCCATCTCCACCCATTGATCATGTGTGTGTTCTTCACCACTTGATGAAGAATGTTCTAATCTCTTGGCCAGTTTTCTTCTGTTTTTTAACTACCCCATGTGAATGGATGGAGGGTAATGATCCTGTGACTGAGATTTTCGGGCTGTGGGTCATCTATGATCTGTCTTGTGTGATGAACGGTGGAGATTGGCTTTTGAGTCATGGAATGAAGGGTGAGATGGAGGTGGTCGGAGGGGTTGTTTCATGGCCGAATGAATTGAAAACTGGGATATGAAATTATTAGGGTTTAGTGCATTGCTGAGGTATTGGAGTTTTGGTGCAGTTTGGCAGATTGGAGTGGTGGAGAAGTTGAGAGATCAAAGCAATGTGGGTGCGCTCATCATAGGATTGCAATGTCCATTGTAATTAACAGCCTTCGATCCTGTTCTTATCCAACAAAAGGAAGCTCTAAGTACATAACATTTGTAATTATATATTGAGGAGGAATAATCTCTTAGGGCCTGTTTGGATGTGTGGTGAAGTGAGGTGAGGTGAGGTGAAGTATCAAATCAAGAGAGAATAAAATATAAGGGGTTATGATAGTGTTTTGTTTTTAGTTGTTTGGTATGGAATCTTTTTTACTTTTTGTATAAAAAAGTGGAGCTTTTTTGTCTTTTAGTGGAGAAAGGATGTTGCTTTTTTGACTTTTTTTGAAAAAGATGGAGGGAATTTTGAAATTATGTACTTTTGATATGACCAATTGTCTTTTCTTGTCTGGATAATAGAGGCTTTACCTCACCTCACCTCACTTCACCGCACATCCAAACACGCCCTTAGGCACTTATATGTACTTGTTAAACGGAAACTATACATTGATCATAACCGTCCAAATCATAGTCCCATCACAAGGTGTGCTACCTAGGATTAGAATTATCAGACTTCACCAACGTGTAGATTGCAAACCATGCATATATGGTCCAGCTCATGGGGACACCACATGGATGCATTCCTAATTTTGGATATAGGATGGGTGAAAAGCTCGCTTTACAAATAAGCGTCATGCAAGAAATGAGCCCTGCCAGAATATCTTAGCCCTTCATTTAATAGCTTTAGAATTTAATGATGTTTTAACGATGGATAACTTTTTGAGATTCAACCCAATGACGAGGTAAAGGTTCTATGAGTACAAAATTAGGCATGTAGCCAAATCGTGGGAGGATAAGAGATTGGAAGGAGTTGTATTGATCAATGATGGGCCCAAGTAGGTCCTAAGGAGCTGGCTACACATGCAGTTTGCTTATAGGAGAGAATTTTTAGAATTATCAATATGTAATGGTATAATGACTCCATTACCGAGACAATCCCAAACGATTCTCTCTTAATTTATCTCCTATTGATGCTACCTTCAAAATGCTATTAAAAGCGCAAATTTTTTATTCTGCTCTAATTTTTTATTCTATCTTTCCTAATTTTATTGCATATCTATTTCGATATTCTTATCTCTACTATACCCTTTTTTTTTTCCTTTTTGATTGGCCAGCATTTTAGTCCATGGTTATAGTTGTTCTAATCATTATTTTATAAGAATTTTACTTCAATCGTTTTAGCTTGCGGACCAAAAACTCCAGTAGCAAGTCTTCATTTCAATGATAAATGATCCCGCTCTTATCGTATATTACATCCTCCTCAATCTCTCCTTCTTTATAAATTATCAAGACAAGGTATTATAATGAACCTCTTTGCAGTATCTCTTGAATTTTTATCCTAATAGGAGTTTCAACTCCTTGCACATGATCTATATCTTAAGATTGTTATTCATGTATTTTCGTCTTTATTTTGTCTTTAAGTGAATTGTCTTAAAGCATGGAACTCTAAAGCCTCCCATTATTTCTAAAGCATAGTTATTAATTTCGTTTTGTTTCTGCCGAAATGGCATAAAATTTTCGTTTCGGTCAAGTGGCTGAAATTTTCGGTTTGAATTTCGGTCAATATCAGCCGAAATGGAATTTTACATAAGTAATTTTTTTACTTTTTACACATATTTATTTTGTATTTCTTATATTTTTACAAATATAATTCCAAAAAAATTACTATAATAGATTAAATCTATATTTATTACTTTTTCTATTCTTTTACTTATATATGTATATATATTATATTATATTTTCCCCGAAATGTAATTTCGAATCAGCAGAAACTTTTCATTTTTCAGGCCAGAGCGAAATGAAGTCCGAAACAATATTAACAACTATGTTCTGAAGTTTTGCATTCACTAATTCATATCATCTATCAATTTATGTCAATGGAGCAAAGTCTAATTTTAAAAATGAAAATCCCTCAACTCACAAAGTAGGGTCTAACTTTAAAAATAGATGGGCAGCACTTCGATAATGATGGTGATAAAAATTCCACTTAGAGTACCGGATTAAAAAGGAAACAAAGAAAAGAATAATTTCCCATTTTTTAAGCCCTAAACCCTAATCCCTAATCATGAGAAACCCATATGAGGGTAAGAGGATTAACATGTATGCCACGTAGTCGGTGGGTAAGTAACATGAGAAGTATCAAATAGGATAAGTTATATTAAAACCTCCTTAATTTAAAAGTCACACAGGAGTTTTCCCTGCCAACTCCAACTCATTTCATAGGTCAAGAATGGGTGGGTCCTTGGCGGCCAGATGCAACCTTACTGCAATGGGAGTACACACAGGGGAACACTCAAAGGCTAACGTGTGTGTCCAATAACTCTAATAAAAAGGCAAGGTATACACTTGATTGGTGATTGGGAGTTGTCACTGTAGTTCCTTTTCTTGCTGCGTGTTGTAATGCAAAAGGCTGAGCTAATGGCTCACATGATGCATGGATTGACTTATTAAACATGGAGGCAGGAACCTGTGGCACCTGGTTTACATCACTTAGAATGGTTTCCACATCACATTAGCTGAGAACAACTTATGAGTGTATGTCCACCCAACATTTTTTTTTTAATAGTTCATCCCCCTTTGTGCAAAGGATAGAGGGCTTTGTAATAGGTATTTGATATTGGAGTGAGTTTCTGTGTGGTTGATGATCTTTGACAAATTTGATCTTGGTATATCATCTTATGTAAGGACCTGTTTGTTTTATGTAATTGAATTCCAATGTATTTATGACTTTTTTTTGTCTGAAAGTGCTAAATAACGAAGAACAAAACCTGAATATCCAAAATTGACCATCAGATGAAAAAAAATTCCTTCCCTAGCAATTGAGTTAAGGAGATTGAATAAAAGAAGATGGAAAACGAATACCCAACCGTCACCCTACTTTGTAAAATCCTAAAAAAGTCAAGATCCCACTTATATTACTTCCTTATACCCTTCACCTCTTACCTCTTTAATAATCTTTCTATGGAGTTCATTTGATTATGAATTTTTATGCATTTTATATAGACAAACGGGCCCAAATTTTTTTAATTTTTTTGATGGTTAGATAAAATCTAACAAGGTCGATGGCATGATGCTTTCGAAGAATCTTTGGGTTTTCATGATATATAAGCTTGATGGGTGATCGATTATAAGCTTCATTGGCACGGTTTTTTCCAAATGAGTCGGTTGTTTCAGAGAAGTTACACAAAGTAAGTGCTATGTCAAAGTGAAAAACAAAAGATTCAAAATAACATTATCCATGAAGAGAAAAGTTGTTCATCACTAAGAGCAACGTCTATAGGGGAGAGGATAATAGCTTTACTATATCGAGTTGGAAAGAAGAAAAAAAAGATGATAAAAGAGTGAACATTAATGCATATATTACAGTATATGCTTTCACCATCTCAAGAGGAGAAGAAGATACAATATTGGTAAAATTAGAGAAAACAATCTATTACAATCACTTCAAGTGAGATAAACTAAAATAAAAATCCATAATAAAAGTTTCATGAAGTGTCATGCCCTCAAAAGAGACCAACATCTTACATTATTTTTACAAATACTAACATATAAGAATCTTCTTTTTCATATAGAGACATCACTAAATCATTTCTAATAATAACATGCTCTCATATAATATGTATAGAAGAGGTGGTTGTCAACTTACTCTCAGTGGAATTACAAATAGAGACATCTCTAATTCAATGAAGTCGAGCTTGCTAAGGTGTTTTTATTTATATGTAAAACACTCCTCAGTGGTTCAAATCTGGGTGAAGAATGATACTTTTATCACTAATATGTTTGACATGAATAGGTTCATTTGTTGGACCCTAAGCATGATTTCAAGTTTCAACCCATAATGATCATGTGATGTTAGCCAATAATAATTGAATGTTGGTAAAACAATAGTAACGTCATTTGATGTGCCGAACGGCTTGCTTCCTTAAAATGAAATTTGACAACAAGTCATACAAAAAGACTTTTAAGTTAAGCAGTTAAGATTTTAATAAGTGAGTCCCACTAAATTCTAAGAGTCAGCTTAAGAGGATTCAGACTTGGAAAAAAAATTAAAATGCAGTCTCAAATTAATCTTTCTCCATTATGCTTCTTAAGTATTAAATTAACTTCGTGATAATAAATTGAGATTTAACTCCGCCTATGTTGGGGTATCCTTGACATAGCCGGTCTCAAGCCCGGACAAAGGAAGAGGGTTGTGCGTTAGATCGCCGACAGTCACACAATACTCAATCGGATTTCTTTATGGATTTGAGACCTAATGAAATTTCGTGGGGGCGTCCCCTACTTAGCGACGCACTGTATGGTCCGAGTACAGTGATAAGTGAGCAAGGTCGACCGCTGCATCGGCGCCCGAGTGTAGTGCTAAATAGGTAAGGGTCCTTACACTTTATAGGACGAATGTGAGGGGTAAAGAAGCTAGTCCAAAATAGAAGGCTGAGATTAGGTACTTGGAACATTGGGAGCCTAACTGGAAAACTTATGGAAGTGGTGGATACAATGGAAAGGAGACGAATCGCAATTGCTTGCTTGCAAGAGACAAGGTAAGTGGGGCAGAAAGCTAAAGAGATTGAGAGAACTGAGTATAAGTTATGGTATACGGGACTTAATAGATCGAGGAATGGGGTCGGCATAGTAGTAAGCAAGGACTTAAAGGAAGATATAGTTAATGTAAAGCGCTGTAGAGATAGGATTATTGCAATTAAGTTAGTGTTAAGAAAAGAAATAGTGAACGTCATTAGTGCTTATGCCCCCCAGGTGGGCTTAGGAGATGGGCATAGGAGAAGTTTTGGGAAGACTTGGAAAGAGTGCTACTAGAGATACCCCAAGGCTAGATGATCTTCATAAGAGGAGATTTGAACGGTCATGTAGGACGCGAAGTAGATGGATATATAAGAGTACATATGGGACTTGGATACGGTAATAGAAATGAAGAAGGGAAAGGTATTTTGGAGTTTTCAGTGGCTTATGATCTCATGGTGACTAACACCTTTTTTAGGAAGAGAGAGGAGCATTTGGTGACTTATAAGAGTGGCTCCTCAAGGACACAGATTGACTTCTTCTTAACTAGGAAAAGCGACCGCTTAGCTTGTAAAGATTACAAGGGTATACCGGGGGAGAGCTTGACTTCCCAACATAGGTTGTTGATCATAGATGTGCAGCTACAAAGGTGGACTAGAAAAAAGAAATTGTATAGATGCTCAAGGACTAAATGGTGGAACTTGAAAGGTGATAAGCAACTAGCATTTAGGGAAAAAGAACTAGAGGAAGACGTTTGGGCAGTAAATGAGAGAGTGCAAATAATATGTGGGGTAAGGTAGCAGAGTGTATTAGAAGGGTGGGGAAAGAAGTCTTAGGAGAATCCAAATGGGGTGCTCCGGCACAGAAGGAGATATGGTGGTGGAGCGAGGCCTTCCAAGACAAGATAAGAGTTAAAAGAGAGTGCTTTAAAACTTGGCAAAAGGATCGAAATGCAGCGAACTTGGAGAGGTATAAAAAAGCAAAAAGAGAAACAAAAAAGGCAGTTAGTGAGGCCAAGGCAAAGGCATTTAAGGAGTTATATAGGCGACTGGACACTAAGGAAGGTGAAAGAGAGATATTCAAGCTTGCTAAAGCCAGAGATAGGTGAACCAAGGACTTAAACCAAGTTAAATGCATAAAGGATGAGGATGAGAAGGTATTAGTAAAAGAAGAGGAGATAAAGGAGTGTTGGAAGAGCTACTTCTACAAGTTATTTAACGAAAGCAGTAGTAGTGACATATAATTGTGGCAACTTACCATTTCTAGGGAAGAATCGAATCATATGTTCTATACGAGAATCAGTATGGAAGAAGTTATAGAAGTATTGAAAAGGATGAAGAATGGGAAAACGGTTGAGCCAGATGGTATCCCTATTGAGGTCTGGAGATGCCTGGGGGAGAATGGCATAAGTTGGTTGACAAAGCTTTTTAATGTAGTGCAAAAGAGCAAGAAGATGCCTGATGCATGGAGGAAAAGTATTCTTATACCCATATACAAGAACAAATGAGATATTTAGAACTGTGCGAACTACCGCGGGATTAAATTGATGAGTCATATGATGAAATTATGGGAGAAAGTTATTGAGAGAAAACTAAGAAGAACAACAAACGTTTCAGAGAATCAATTTGGTTTCATACCTGGGAGATCAACTATGGAGGCTATCTTTCTCCTGAGGAAGTTAATGGAACAGTATAGAAAATGTCAGAGAGATTTACATATGGTGTTCATTGACTTGGAGAATGCCTATGACCAGGTTCCTAGGGAGATTCTATGGGGAGTACTGGAAAAGAAAAGAATGTGTGTCACATATATTGAGGCGATAAAGGATATGTATGATAGAGTCGTGACATATATAAGGACGACTGGAGGAGAGACTAAGGAGTTTCATATCACGATTGGTCTACACTAAGGCTCAGCGTTAAGCCCGTACTTGTTTGCCCTAGTTATCGATGAGATTACAAGACATATTCAGGATGAGAGGCCATAGTGTATGCTATTTGTAGATGACATTGTTTTAATGGATGAGACGAGAAAAGGAGTGAATGCTAAGATAGAAGTGTGGCGGGAAACGTTAGAGACAAAAGGGTTTAGACTAAGTCGATGCAAGACGGAATATATGGAATGCAAGTTTAGTCATAGTAGGACACTTAGTAACATAGAAGTAAGTTTGGGCACACAAAATATTGTAGAGAACGAAAACTTTAGGTACCTTGGATCGATGGTGCAACAGGATAGAGGGATTGATACTGATGTAAGTCACGGGATTCAGGCCGGGCGGACCAAATGGAGGAGTGTTTCGGGGGTCTTGTGTGGTCGGAAAGTCCCCCTCAAGGTTAAAGGAAAGTATTATAAGGTGGCGGTAAGACCAGCGTTGTTATACGGATCAGAGTGTTGGGCAGTAAGGCATAATCATGTTAAGAAGATGGAAGTTGCGGAGATGAGAATATTTAGATGGATGTGCGGGATCATAAGGAGAGATAGGATTATGAATGAGGAGATTAGGGGCAAAGTAGGAATAGCACCGATTGAAGATAAAATGAGAGAAAATCGATTAAGTTGGTTCGGCCATATTAAAAGGCGTTTAACGGATGCACTTGTTAAAAGGTGTGAAAGCATGGAAATTGGCAGGAGTAGGAGAGGGAGAGGGAGACCCAAGAGTAGTTGGAAAGAAACTATTAAACATGACATTGCCTACATGGATCTAACGGAGGACATGGCCCTAAACAAATTTGATTGGCGTCGTCAAATCCATATAGCCGAACCCCCTAGTGGAAAAAGGCTTGGTTTGGTTTGGTTTGGTTTATAATAAATTGATATTTGATATAATTGGTTTGATCAAGCTAGACATTAGTATGAGGCTTAAGATCATCATGAGTTTGGATCCTCTATGGCTAGAGTTAAAGGAGTGGAACTCCATAGTGACGCCTACCGATTAAAAAGTATTTGAGCCGCTCAATACAAATGACCTTTTAGTTTCTGGGGTATTACCAGATTTTATTTCAATGGGAGTTGGTCGCATCGAAAGACTGATCTTTTGGTTAAAAACATAATTGACCCAATCTTATGCATATTCTTTAATCACGTTTTTCATCAAATATTTGAGGTAAAACTTAGGGATACACAACACATTGGGACGGCGTTTATTTTAAATAACTGAAATTTTCAATAGGTGGGCCTCATTCCTCTCCTCGACTTAGAATTTCTTTAAGGGATTATTTGTCTTTTACACATTTAATGTGAGGGTTTCATGTGCATATATACATATGAAAAAAAAAAAAAAAACGCTGCATATGTAAAATTAAGCACATGTATGTATATGTTTCATATATATATATATATATATATATATATAATTTACACGAAGACAATATATAATTTACACGAAGACAGGGTTTGAAGCCACAACCTCTCTTAGGCAGGGTCTATACTAGCACCTCTTGTCACCGTAACTAATTTTCATAAGAAAATGACCTCATTTATCCACCGGTTTTCCACGTCATTTATGAAAATAAAATATTAAGAAAAAACAATGAGATAATGCTTAACAGTTATGCATGTGCACAATTTGGATATGTAAATGAGGAAAGATGTTATTTTCCGAGTAGCTTGTGAGTAGTCCATCTCTATGGGGCCCATTTGGGTCCACTTTGATCAATGCAGCCCGTTCGATACTCTTGTTGTCCTACGATCTAGCGTTCTCCCAATTTTACAATCATTGAACCTTCACTTACTGTTGGATTGAATTAAATCAATAATTAAGATACTTTTAAACTTTAAGCATGTTGATTTCAGGACTAGAATAGCATAATGGGGCTGAGGTTTTTTCATTTTTGCTCCCACTTGTTCATAACAAAACTTTATCACCCGTCCTCCTTTCATTGATAGACATGTATTAAATAGGCCTGACTGCATATGAGCAATATGCTCCAAAGCGAACAGTATATATATCTTAAATGAGTGCAAATGAATGACCCCCTCGTCAAAAGGCGAAGCAAAAAGATATCCTCCAAATGTCGTAAATCTGGTGGTTAGAATTACCCATTATTGGACCAAAGTGGCCACACATTTTTCTTTTGGCAGACCAACATGACGATCAGACTCTTCAACAGCCTAAAAGTTGATATAAAACGAAGGGACAGGACAGATAATGCAGCGTCCACTCACTGTTGTTCTTGGGCTATGACGTCTGTCTGTGGGGCCCACCTAATTGGACGACCTCGATCATTCTAATTGTCAAGATTCTGCTCCCTATATGGGTTGTTATTGATCATTGCCAGCAAATGACACAATAGGCAAGATTGATTTGGTACTTGTTTTGGTCAATCCTGCTGGAGGGAGTTTCTGATAAGTTTCAGTAGAGGTGAAGCTTTCTGTTTCTTGTGGCAATCAATTTACATTTGGGACCCACTATTCAGTGATTGGGGTCAGCTGATGGTGGATGAGATGGGAAAATGTGTAGTGCCTCCATAGTGGAGTGCTTTGACTGTGCCGAAAAATAGGCTGACAATAGAGAACTAGAAGGACACCCCTCCAATGGCTCCTTATAATTTAAGACACCCCTGATGTTCTGCACTGTCCTTAGGAAAACACTTCACTTTACTGCCATTCTTCTTGTATGTAAATGGGTACTTCAATTCAGAATAAAAGGGTATAAAACCTATTTTTGATTTAGTAGAAACTCAAATCCATATAAGATGCTAATCATCCAGATCCGAAACCAGATCCCTATATGTTTTGATCTAAGAATCTGAATTCAAAGCGATTATATTCACATATTGAAAATCTCCGTATAGGATGTTAACCATCCAGATCCGGAAACCGGATCCTGTAAGTTTTGATCTAAAAACCTGAATGATTCAGGTTGATTATATTCACATATTGAAAATATCCCGTATATGTTTTAAGGGCCTAAATAGCTTAGCTTTATAATTAAAAAACATATTTTGAAGCACTTTCATCCGATTTTAGAAGTGCATTCCACATCTTATTTGAGATTGAAACTTGGAGTCGAATCCTTTTTCTTAGTTGATGCCAAAATTGGATATAATGCATATTTTCATGTCAAATCTGAATCTAAATCTAAATCCGACCCGAATTGACAATGCTTCCAACTTCCAAGCCGAATTTGACCCGTTTGCATACCTAGCTATTATGGTATTTCATCAGGGTTGTAAGTGAGCTGAGCTAGCTCAAGAGCATTTTCAGCTCAGCTCAACACAGCTTGAGTTTGAGCTTGTTGCTTTATGGGCTTAAGATCAAGCCAAACCTATTTTACGAGGCTCATTTGGTTTGGACTCAAGCTAAGGCCCAAGGATGCTCAAAATCATGTGTTTCACAAAAGGGATTCAATTGTTGCAGTAAAACAAACTTGAGCTAACCTAAATTCATGAGCTTATATTTATTTGAGGTAAGCTAATTCTCAACTCCGAGTGGACTCACTGCTTTTGAGCCAGGTTGAAGCTTAAGTTGTAGAGTCCAAAACGACCCTGAGCCGAGCTTGAGCTTGACACAGTTTCGTGTGTGTGAGCCAAAGCTTGATTAAGGCAAAGCTAGCTCGACTTGTTAACAAACCCTACTTGTTGTGAGACTGTGTCATTCATTGGCTTAAAAGATCATCATTTTATGCATCTCTTAGTATTTCTCTCTCTACACAGGTGGAGCCATCCAACGAAAATAATGGGTCCATGCACCTGAATAGTGGCCTAACTTTTTTTTTTTTTTTTTTTTTTGTTGCTATCGGAGGATTTCCAATCCTTTAAACTGGACTAATCCCTCCGGGCCCAAAGGGAATCCAGGTAAACTTCCCAGTAATGAGGGGTAACAATAGACTCACTTAAATGATGCAATGATGGTAACCCACTCCAATATGCCACTCACCCACCTATCCATATGGGTCCTCATTCCTCAGTCCTCACATGTGACCCACTAGATCCAACAAGCCCATCCATTGTGTGGGACCCTATGTATGAAAGGTCTCTAATCATCCACTAAATTACCCATGATGTCCATTTACAAAAGATTTAACAGATCCAATCAAACAACTATCTTACTCATTTAAATGGGCAAGAATGGCTAGAACAGGCTGGATCTAGGTTCCATGTAGATAGGTTAGAATGACTAGAACTTCATCTGGTGGGACCACATAGATGGATGAGTTGGATCTAGTGGGTCCCATGGCAATGGTGTGATGGGCAGCATGCATGGTTGGGAATTTTATATATCTAATTAATGGGCTCCACATAGATGGTTAGTTTTTTTTTTTTTTTTTTTTTGGCCGAAGATGGTTAGTTTAGTTTAGTCTGTGAACCTCATTCACTCAGTGGGCCTTATATAGATAAATAAATAGATGAGTAGGATCCTTCATCATGTGGTTTCATGTAGATAGGATGGATGGTGGGCATCATGTGGTTTCATGTAGATAAGATGGCTAGGGTTTTTCATCTAGTGGGTCCAGTGGTGGACCCAAGATTTTCATTTGGGTGGAGTGGATAATGGTCAATTAAATATTGAAAATATCAAAATCAACGCCAACTATCAATAATATCCACTAATTGCAATGTTTAAATTCAGACATTATTTTTTTTTTTTGGTAAATTAAATATAAAGAACTCATATCCCGCTACTAATCAACATATTGCTTCCCCACATAATGTAAATGGATGGTGAGAGGGTGGACATTTATGTGATGCTATTGTATAGAGGCTAAACTGCATAAACTTAAAGAACAAGGAGAACGATTGAGCGAAGAGTTTCAAGGTTTTTCATTTGGGAGATATCTGACACCGAGAGCGATGGGTTTTTCGATACATGGGGTGGGGTGATTACTTTACTGAAATGGGGCATAGCCATATAGCCCATGCAAATTTTAATATATTTTGGATCAGGCCCAGGTCCGAATCATGTAGGTCCGCCACTGAGTGGGTCCCACATAAACAGGTGAATGAGTACACAGGTGAATGGGTGGATGGATTAAACACTATCATCTCAAAGTGCCTTTTTTTTTTTTTTTTTTAATTTCTCTCTCCTTCTATTCTTTTATGGTTTTTTACTTTATTAGGGGGTAACATCAACTTTCTACTCCCAACATTAACCTGGAATGTAAGTGGCCATAGTGGGCCAAGATGATTGGATTCCCATTTGTATTCGAATTGGACAAATCAAAGATTATGGATGATGCTAAAGTAAAGCATGCTTAATCCTAGAAAATGATGAAGGTGTTTTATCAATTTTTTTAATAATTTGATGACGGCTGCTTCCATTTAACACTAATCATCATGTTGTTTTCGAACAACAAAAGAATTATGATGACCTAATATTGGAAACATATCAACATGGAGGTGTGTCTTTTTTCCCCCATTCACTTGTATTATCTTCATTCTAATATATCCATAAATATTTTCGTGGGTCCTTTGCTGATGAGGGATTTTGTATAACACCACCTTCAACCTTTCTAGAAAGAGGAGGTTTTTTTTTTTTTTTTTTTGGTCAACACCCCCTACCCCACCACCTTCTCCTCTCACTCTTTGTATATGTTCTCTCTCCTCATGTGTGAGTACTCACTCTCCATTCGTGCGGGTTCTCTCTCCTCGCACATGTGAGTCTCTGTCCTTATGTGTCGGTGCTCTCATGGGTCCTTGCCCCATCTCTTCTCTTCATTTTTGAAAGTCCCCCTTTCCAACCCATTTTTTTAGGGCTTGAGGTCCGCTTTCATCCAATCCAATCCTTTTAGATATTGACACAAGCTCAAATTTCACATTTTTCTAGATATTGTTCACAGTTAGATTTCACCACGAGAGAATTGCATAGTACATAATTGTTAAACTCTAATGACTGAAAATTAAGGGCTATGATCATCTAATTGTGTTAATATCTTTTTTTTCCCACATCTACTTCCAAATTTAATTTTTTATAACTCATGATATCTCCCGCCCAGTCTAACCCTATAGCTTTTGGACACTCGATTCTAAACAGTCGAAAATTTATCCCTAAAAACACATGTGAACCCTTCTATCCATGTGGACCGAATAAAACTACGGAAGATTGCCAACATCTCTCCGTACATCCAAACCTTTTTATCCTTCTAGTTCGATTTTCTATCCCTTTTGCTAGTTATTGGCAAAGGCATTTTTTTAATTTTGAGGACTTTCTTGCAATCCAGGTCATTTGATTTTATGGGTGCAGAAAGGTGAGTTGAAATCACACAAGGTGACAAGTGACTGTATCCAATCAAGTCCATGTATCCTTATTGGTAACCTTCCACCCACCACAAGGACCCTGCAGGTATTTGAGTTTAATGGGTCATGACTCATGACAAGGATTATTCTAGGAGAAAGAGGGAGGGATGCTGGTGTTTGTTGGTCGAAAATGACTTTGAATATATTTTTTTTTTAATGTTCACACTAGGCATGGAAGTGGACATGTACCCATCAACTATCATTGATGCTGATGACAACATTTCTATTTTATATTCTACAATATTTTCCATTTACTCCAGATTTAGTGTTGTAAATATCGCGATATTTTTGCTTCATTTGGTTTTATCACGATATTATCTGAAAGATAGAATTTAGCAATTTTGCAATTACATTTATTGCAAAAGTTAGAAATAGTTTGAATATATTGCAATAACATCACAAGAAATTAATATCGTAAGAAAATGAGATTTTTCTTTATCATGATATTACAATGTCATCAACTAGCAGAAGATTCACATTATGATCTTACTAGAGTAATATGTGAAAGTAATGAAAATAACTTAATTTAACATTAACTAGAAAATGGATCACCAAAGTCATCATCATTTTAAGGTTTTAAAACCTCAATTTTATTTCATAATAAATATATTCAAAACTATTTCATTGTATTATATCATTTTTTTTACTTTTTACGAATCTTTATATATTTATAATATTAATGGAAATTCTAATCATGGTCCTTTAGGTTCTTTTTTATGCTCTATATTCAAACCATTTAAAAAAAAAATTTAACTTAAAACCTATGTTCTTTGTTCCAAAGATATTTTCTAGATAATGTCCCAAAAAAATACAAAATTTAAATTTACCCAATATTTTCTCTCACTTATATTATCCATGATAATGATATCTTCAATATTGTCCCACACATGAGAACGCATTAGTAACCATGTTTCTCATCTGATGGGTTCGAATCCTTGGTATACCGCATCTCCCACGTATGCCCTTCCCATTTGTATGGGCTTTCTTCCCATGTGTACGGGCTCCTTTCCCATATATGCAGGTTGCCTTCCCACATATGTAGGTTCTCTCCTGGGTTCCAACCCCCTTAACTAGGTACCAAAACAAGAAAACATTGTCCCACAAATTGATATCTTAAAATTAAGACTAAAAGAAAATACAATCTTCTAGATTTCAGATTATTTAGTGGCAGTACTGTCATAAACAAATCTGTTAATGCACCCTTTGGTTTTGTGATAGGCTTAAAAAAAAATATGGTACCAAGCTTAGTGTCCACCAAGCCCTCTGGTGAGGGAAGTAAACCTCGGGTGATGTAAGGGAACCTCGGGTGAGGAAATCATTACCCTAGTGGGGGTGTAATATAATTGCTGGAATGGTCCAATCATTCACACATATGATAGGGAATCATTACATAACATTCAAATAAGAAATAAGTAAAAAGTAAATAGAGGCAGTTGGAAGTCATGGAATTTATCTCTTTGAGCTGAAAAGCCAACACAAAAATCTATTAGGAATGATTTTGTATTAAAATTCCTCTACTAACCATTCCTACCAAAACCTCAAAGTGTTAGAAAAGTACTCCTCCTTAGATGGAGCCCACTCCTCAACACTGCCCCTGTAAGTTGGAAGCCAATGGGCACACTCTTGGAGACACGCACATTTTTATGCTGAGTCGTTCCTTTAGAGATTCAAACTTGTGGTCGGTTGGATCTGACACAATATAAATTTTTATTAGTAAACAATTTTTGAGGTTTTGATAGAAATGGTTAGCATAGGAAACTTAACTTGGTATTAGAGTGGCGTATTGAGTGTTTGAATCTGTTGTGCCTTGTATTATCTGACGGATGGTGTGATTTTTGTTTGGAGCCTCGTGTATCTTCCTATTGAGGGTGTAATTCCCGTGACGGAACTGCGTGTGTGGTGAGGAGGCATGTAACATTGATCTATATTGTTATGTCGTTCTCTATCGGCTTAAATTTTTAAAGTAAATTGTTGTTAACGCCTTGCATATGGATGATCCACATATGGACTAACACCTGTCGCAAAAAGAATCTTATGGGAGCAATTAATTATTTAGCTTTTTTAAAATTCAATAGTTGGATCCCACATAACCCCTCCTTTTACCAAGAAGTCAAGAGAGTGAAGGTGTGTACAAATAAGATAATTGATTTAAGTTGCATGTCCTCACTCTCCACTGCTTTCATTCCTTGTCGTGGAATGGAATTCAAGGAAAGTTGTTTGTACCATATCTGTACCATATCTTTTATTTGTCTGCTTCCTTTTGAAAATGGGAATTTTCTGAAAGATGCATAGTTTTCTGAAAGATACAGATCTCTTTCAAACAAATGTATGATGTGTCCCATTTTTTGAAAAGTAAAAGTTGATGTTCTAATTAGATAGTAGAGGCTTAAAGGCAAACACTTCTCAACTAAGCAGCCATTTACCATAATTAAATTCTTTCTACTTTCTCATGTGGTTTCAGGAGTCAGGAGTTTGGTCATTGTTTTATCAGTGAGGAGTCACCAAACACTACATATGAGACTAATATGTTGGGCCCCATGTCTAATCACCTTCATATTCAAGTCGGTAGCAGTGTGGGGGTGACACATATTGATAGATATGTGTGATCAAATATAGGTAATTCTTGTTAGAAATATTAGGATAAGTTGGGGAGGATGAGGTACTAGGAATCTTAATATAGTGTCAAAGTTTAGATGATAGCTTGGCCTAGTAGTGGTCTCATGATCAGGCTGATCATAGTCCTCCCTTTTATGTTTCCACAGTAATCTCACCCTCAAATTTTCCGTCCTCGATAAAAATCAGACATTCTCTGCTATTCCTGCATTTATCCAAGCCTTATGATCTCGTCATTTTCATCAAATTATACGATTGAAAGCTTCTAGAAGAGATCATATCAAATTTGATCCACTAGGCTCATTTGATCATCAACAAAGCATGATAATCGTTTGTATTAAATATTTCTTCATTATTTGTTAGAGGTCAAAGGTTTTATTTTTCCCACACGATCAAGATCATACAATTGTAGGAGGACACTGGAATAAGATTTAAGAGGATAAGGTTTATGTTGTTCGCGATTTCCTTATCTCATTTTATATATAAATTGAGATGGCATTTTCTAATAAAATGTGCGTATAAAATGTCCTTCGAAAGCTTATAATTCTAGATGTGATTTCAATTTGCAACAGGAATTTTTAAGTGCCAAAATGGATAGATTATTCAATAGTGATTTACAAATATTAACCTTGATTTCTTCGATGTTAGCCACTTGAATATATTTCTTAGAATTCCTAGAAGAATTTAATTTATGTAAACAAGTGAGCCCTAAGTATAATAGTGCCAGAGATTCATACATATTGAATTGTCACAAAATCAATATTAGGTGAGACCCAATTCACATGTGTCATTAATATGCCAATATATCTCAACTTGGTGCCAAAACTGATAAGATAGGAGGTGAAATCTCTCAACACTCTGGGAAGCAAATCAAACTATCAACATCACCAAGCAAACTTACCTTGCTGCTAGAAAGGGGTCGCTTTAGAAATTTTAGGCCCAATAAGGTGGGCTGGTGTTGCAAGGACCCTATGGCTTGGATCCATTACCTGTATCACCAATCTAGACTGGTAAGGGCCATAGAATTCGAAATAACGGGCTTATATTATCTTAAGTTTTACGAAGAATAAAATCGGGCCATATTGGTGAGTTTGTGGTCCTGGGCTGGTCCATGATCCATAAGAAGGGTCCCATACTGGTCCTTGAACCCTGATGATTGATCCTAGTGTCAACATTCCTTTCACTTCAATTTTTGTCAATTGCTGGCTTTATGTACTTCCGGCATGAAAAGCCACTTTGCCTTCTGTAGAGGGTCCATAAAAATAGTGGTCTACTTTTCTGAAGTACGTCCTAATCAGCGTCAGTGCCTAAAAAGAGTAAGACGTCGGCAGGAAGCATTAATCGTATCATCCTAACTCTTGATTTTAAAGAGTCACCATCTGAAACTTCATAGGTAAGTTTTTTATCGGAGGATTAGAGGACCGATGGTATAGCAATTAGATGGTTTTAACAAGGTTGGTGGGTGAAATAAAACTGACCAGACAAACCTTTCTACATCACTTACTTGAATCCGAGACCGAAGCGTTAATCATATCATCCCAACTCTTGATGTTAGGGAGTCACGATTTGAAAATTTAATGGTAAGTTTTTGATCAAAGGATCCGAGGACCGATGGCATAGCAATTAGATGGGTTTAATAAGGTTGGTGGGTGAAATAAAACCGATCGGACAAACCCTCCTACATCACTTATTTGAACCCGAGACCGAAGCGTTAACCATATCATCCCAACTCTTGATGTTAGGGAGTCACGATTTGAAAATTCGATGGTAAGTTTTGATCGAAGGATCCTAGGACCAATGGTATAGCAATTAGATGGGTTTAATAAGGTTGGTGGGTGAAAAAAACCGATCGGACAAACCTTTCTACATCACTTATTTGAACCCGAGACTGAAGCGTTAATCATATCATCCTAACTCTTGATTTTAGGGAGTCACGATTTGAAAACTCGAAGGTAAGTTTTTGATCGAAGGATCGGAGAACAGATGATATAGCAATTAGATGGGTTTAATAAGGTTGGTGGGTAAAATAAAACCGACCGAACAAACCTTTCTACATCACTTATTTGAACCCAAGCGGGTTTTCGGTATTTATCACTTAATCTAAGTCCGGTCCAAATATTAAACAGGCTCAAAATTTAGATCCAGGCTCAACCCAAACACTAAAAATCAAGGCCCGAACCTGGTCCAAAGTGGTATGGGCCCTAGGCCCCCAAAAGTTTGTAACACTTTCAAGATTCTGATCCCCACATGGATTCCAAGAATATCCGGGGAAAAGAGATTCCATTCCATACAAGAGAATCTATAATTTCTCAAATTTTGAGAGGGGGGGAAAATCAAGAAGCTTTTAGGGTTTCTAAAATTAAGATCGAGAATCCTTTGGGGTTTGTGAAATCTCGATCGATTGATCGATTCCATAGAAGCTAGGGTTTTTGAAATCTCTAAAATCTCGATCGATCGAGAGAGGGAGAGATGGTGGGGCATGGGCATGGAATTGGGCAGTCGTTGGAGGTGGTGGAGACGGTGTTGGAGGTGGCCGACGCCGCATGGACCGCCATAGACCACCACCGCCATCACCGTGCCGGCGACGGCCGCGGCCTCTCATCGGAGGAAGAGATCTCTTCTCTGGAAGCGGAGAACCAACGCCTCCGAACCCAATTGCAGAAGAATCTCAACCTCCTCCAAACCCTAGCCCAACCCTCCTCTCTGTCCAAAGATTGCCCTCCTGATGTATGTTCGTTCGTTCTCAATACCACATTGTATCCATTGAATTCTCCCATCATGATTTGGGTTTCTTGTGCTTTTTGCCCTTTCTGTGATTTTTGCTGTGATTTGGGTTCTATCCTTTTGAAATTCAATTATTTGGTAGATTTGGATTGAAGTGAAGAATGGGGGTTTGAATTGGATGGGCCTGGCATGTGGGCCCACCAGGTCCAATTTATGATCAATGTTGTTTAGGTGCTCAGATTGATCATCTAAATTTGGTAACTTTTTTAAGGATTTGGACAAATTTGGGGATACTCTTGAATACCTAGGATTGTATTTCTAGGAAGTGGTTAAAAATGAATTGGCCAAAGGTGAATGTCTACAAATGACAATTAAATAAGCTTTGGTTTAGTGGAAATTGAATAAGGGAAGATGGGGAAATGAATTCCTAGCCATCACCACCCTAATCATTCAATACCTAGGAAAGTCGAGGTCCCATCTACATCTCTGCCTTATATACTTCCCCTCTCACCTCTTTTATGTAGAGCTCATGTCACCATGAATTCCTATGAATTCAATTCCTATCTATTTTATGCAAACAGACAGGCCCTAAAGCATTGAGAATTCTTTTGCTTTATTATTAGAGTAAGATTCCTACATTATCTTTTATTCTTCATTTTTTTGCGTAATATTTTTATTTGAAAATAAACAAATGTTTACATTCATTTGAATATTATGCCAAATTCACAAATCCTATTGTTTGGGATCCAAATTTCGAAGTAGTACCCATACTTATGTGTCATAATTTTTATTTTTCTTCCTTTCTTTTAGAGACTACAGTCTAGTAGCAGTAGGGTCTTATTGTGGCTTGTGTACTTACTATCAATCAAAAGAATGAATATGTTTGGCTATTTTTTCTTATTACCAACAGACACATTTGATCTTGTTCTCCAGAAATTTTTCCTCCCTTCTTGTTACAAATTTGTGCATTATAGTCATTGTCACACTTTTCTTATTAAGAAAAAGATTTTGAGCCTCATCCAATTCAACTATTGTTATTGTGTAGCTATACCAGCGTCTTATAGCTACTGTGGATTCTTCAAGCTTCTTGACCCAACTTGAATCTATAAATCAGCCATCAACTGTCACACCAAACAGCAATTTTCCTTTCAAAGAAGCCACAGGTTCTTCATTTCTTCTAAAGAAACTCCAGATCACTATACTGCAATGCTGACAAATCCATACTTTGTTAATTTGCCTAGTTTGCATTTGGCTCCTCACGTTTTGGATGCTGAGGAGACTCTTTACTGAGTTTCAAAACTTGGTAATCCTAAAAGAGTAGGATTTCCAAAGTTCTGAAATTTTTGGCTGTTAGAATTTTGAGGTTTGTTTTGGTTGTTGGTGTAGGGCCAGATTTGCATTTGGTTGAATACATGGTCAATGTGGATCCTGAGGAACCTAGTTGGTGGGTGTGGGTCACGGAAGAAATGGTTCCAAGTAACAAGGAAGAACGGAGTGGAATTGATAGTGAAAGTTATGTGATTGTTAGCGAGGATCATGTAGTGGAGGGTGTTGCCAATTTTCTGGCCCGATGCATTCTCTCGAATCCGGGGTCTAAGGTATGGGTATTCTAAGTTTGGGTTCAAAAATCTGCATCAGCAAATACATATCAGTTTTTTGTTTGTGGCTAAGTCCTGTCATTGATAGCACGCATTGCATGCTCATGGTCCAATACACCAATAGTATCTTGGATACAACCAATACATATTGGTAAAAAAAAGCTGTAAGTGCTACAGTCTATAATGTTGTTGGTAGCTACAAATGCTTGGAAATTATCCAAAACACCCTTTTTACTGGCACCCTTTCTTTGGCACATATTGGCATATAACCAACTTTGTACAATTCAATCCCTTCACAAAACTTATCCCCTTCAAACTGAAACTTGTCCTAGTTTTAGACTAATATGGACATGTCACCACTGAATTTTACCAGAGTCGATTTGCAGCATATATGGCCTTTAAATTATGAGGAGCTAAACGCAAGGGCTCGGTTCAGTTGGTCAGACTGATATTGAGGCCACCCCTAATTTATGTGCTAACCAATCCTTGCTCGTGATTCCTTTAGTTCTCATGCATCCTGGTTGGCCCTGAACGAAATGATGAAGGTATATACCACATTCTTTGGAGTTGTACATGTGAGATCCATCTTCATTGATTTACCACATTAAACACTATTGATTCCGCATTACAATGCTATATCTATTTGAAAATTCTATTATTCTAATTTACAATCGCAAAGAATAAAAAATAAAATAATGGTGCACTCTTATGGGAACCCACTTGTAATAGGACACTCTACCTACAAAATAATGCACCTAACTACATATTAACTCAAACAAAATGGAGCAGATAATTTTAGAAAAACACAAATTCTATTTTTCCATTTTTCTCAGTTTTACAGATATTTTTCTTATTTTTTATCCTTATTTTTCAAAATCATGCCAATGCAGCATTGATACTGATATGTATTATTGATAAGGCCGACGCCTATTGTTGAGAAGACATAGACTTCATTTCATTACGAATGCCAGAGAAAACCCAATAGATTATAATTGCCGAATCACTCCCCAACCAACTTTTCATGAAAATGAGGCACAAAAATGCGAAGCACTTAAAATGGCCAGTACCTCCGCCTTGTTGAACTCCAAGATGCCGCCGACATTCTTAGAGAGCTTCACCAAAACAATTATTTCACAATTACAAAGCACCCTCCTTTCCCTTCTTGCATTGGCTTTTATAATCAACTGTTGGTCAGTCAGTTGGAAGATAACTTGTGGATAAATTTTCTTGTGGTTTCCTTGGTTAAACCAAAGTTAGCAGTTATTGCTCATTTCGGATGTTATAATTGAAACTAGCACTCCTTTCCAGAAGTTTGCGAGCTTAGACTTATATGTTTTACTTTTTATATTTCAGCTGTAGCGAAAGCCTTAGGCGGCATGAACAGCTGGAATAAGATGAAAAAAGTTTGGGAGGCTGGGAAACTCATCTATGCCTTGTCGACATGGGGAATTGCTCTGGCAGCGTAAGTCATATGTTTCCCTTCTCTCTACAAGATTTACCAACTCTCCTTCTATCTCCAACATGCAAAATATGGAAATTGTCCTACATCATTGCTACAAAGTACCTTACTGATTAGGTCAGCTTTGTCTAACACAATACAGTTCAAACCTTATATTATCAGCAATGCAATTTTTAAACTATTCAATCAATGTGTGCTCCATTGGATCAAAGAATCTACGATTTCAAATATAACAATACCGTACACAATTCATTGTTTGGATGGACAGTCTTCTACCACAGGCAATGGTATGAGCCAGGTGATCTGGTGTGGCCTTTTGCTTGTGACTTGTCCTAAAGTGGACCATCAAAGGGGAGATTGTTGGATCCTTGTTTCTTTTGGCTGTGTTCCTCAGTAACAGATCAATGAATTTTATTGTCAGTGACCACCTAATGCATTATATGTGTGTATGCACATTGAAGCATTACTTGATCTTGCTAGAATTAGCCACGCTGATAAATTTGTCATAAATGTCATATTAGTGGCTTTCAAATTTACTAGACCCAGAAAAGAGGCTGTTGCATAAGCTGAGTCAACTGTAAATACAAATGGCGATCATTCAAAAATCAACAACAACAACTAGGGAGTATTTATGTTTTGCTTTGCTAAAAAAAAAAAACTGTTGAGATAGAAAGAGTTCTGTCATGGCTGTCATGTTGAAACTAGTTTTCTGTGTCACATTTGCAGGTTATACAGGCATCGAGCCATAGTAAAAGTTGCAGCAAAGGGGATTGGAGCAACTGGCAAAATTATAATGAAGGCACTTTGATTGTTATGCCTGTAAATATCTCTGCTTGTTTCATGATAATTGTTACTCAAAACCAACATTCACTTAATTCTTTCTTATAAACTTAAGATTTCATTCCATCATTGGTTAGCCTCAGTAATTCTATTATTTTTTAAGCTCTATTTCCCCGGTTTGGTGTGAAATCCCCAATGTCATAGTACAATATGGTTTAACCTCATCAGTCAGATCAGAAGTAAATCTATTTTACTACAGTACATTTGGCTTTGGCCCCCAAAAACTGAGACCGTTGGCAATCATATATGTGGACTGTCAGGGTAGGTGTCAATAGGTCCCAAACCAGCTGATAAAATTCGTGTAATGTGCCAAAGTCTGGGCCTATGCTTGTGTGTACTTGGTCATATGTATCTTTAATAAAAACTTTTAAGTTGTCATAATGAAAAAGTGAAAATACAGCAAGGGTGGGTTTCAGACGTTTAGGTTTAATCCAGCACTCATGGCAAGGTTGGGAACCAGTATGATTACTTAAATTTGGGTTCTGGTGCACCATGGACCTGACCCAGATATCTTGGTGGTCGTGGATCAGATGCAAGGGCCACTTGGCTGGGTTTGGGCTGAGATTTTAGTAGTACGAGAAGTGGGCTGAGTTTAGATTTTGGGCCAGTTCAATATTTGAGTCAGGCTTGGGTTCAGTGACGGAAACTCCAATTCCTTACTCGGCCTGAATAGGTATTTCATGGGTCGGACCAGCCTGGGCCAGTCCCTATGTGGCCTGGCCTAAATATGTAATCTGGGCCCTTTTATATTAGGTCTGGGCTTTGATTAAGTGATGGAAACCCAAAAGTGCAGTTAGCCCATCCTGAATAAGGATTAAGGAGTGTATTTAATTTAGTTATACTTTGTCAAAACGATTGTCAGAAAGCCCATAGCCCATACCATTGGTAACTGTGTCTTTAGAGTTGGGCTGGACCAGTATGACAGCCCGGACCGCCCAATAATAGAAAGATAACAAAAGGCTGGCTGCTGGCCTCTAGTCTAACCTCTTCACTAAATAGGCAGGCTCGGTCCTGACATGATCAAGGCAGAACTGGGTTGGGACAGAAACTTATGGCCCGACCCAAAAACACCCAGCCAAATCTATCTTGTTTTCACTCTGCTCTAAGAGAGTCACAGCATACCGCAATATTATGCCGCCACCACATTCCACTAAATAACAAAAAGCATCTTCCTTATTTCTGAAAAAGCTCCAATCTCACTTCACAAAATGACAAAAGGCTATCACTTTTTTATTTGACCCCTCTTCTATTTTTATCTCTTAATTTTGGCCATTCTCCTCACTTTTTTACTTAACCCCTCTTCTATTTTTCTCTCTAAATTTGGCCTTTCTCCTCACTTCACTTTATTAGTCAAGTTACCAAACTAAATGTGCGTTCCGTGCCAAAAGGGATTACGTAATAATTAAGTCCCAGAATAGAGCATTTCAAATCAGACCTTAGCAAACAGTTACATGTGACTAATCCCATCAAAGCACAAAATCTTCCAGTCTTTGATGCCCTAGGTTTTCGATCACTAATAAAGCGTGTCAAAGGCGACAAAAACAAAAAAAAAAAAAAAAAAAATTTAAACAGTGGGCAGAGCCCAGAGAGGGAGAGAACACACACTATTCATTCATTCAAAAGCAATTTCTCATTAATTATTATTATTATATTAGAAAACATGAGAACAACACTGTCCAATGATAGACACAACTCAATCAAAGGGGAATTTCCCAAATAAAAATGAACACATTGGGAATAAACCCCCTTTTCTCCACAGCTTTTCTTCATTCTACTACTCACTACTTTGAACCAATTGCGAATGATAGCTTGGGGCGTGATTTGTTCTTACCCAAAAGCTTCATTTGATTTGCTCGCTCTTGCTCCTCTTCCACTTTCTTGCGTAGCATTGCCTCTTCTTTTTGCCTCTGGATTCTCTCCAACTCCCGGTATCTTTCCTCCTCTTTCTGCAGCCGTTCCAAAGCTTCCCTCCTCTCAGCTTCTTCTACTCTTTGCCTGTTCTCCTCAAGCATTCTATCCAGCTCCTCCCTCTCCTTCCGCGCTTGTTCCTGTGAAGCAGCCAGATCAAACTCCCATCACTAAAACCCACCAGCAGGTCCAATGTCAGGCAAAACCTAACTTCTAAGCTTTCTTGAGTTTGAACAACTTATGACATATAGATGATTAACACAATTTCATTAACACAAAAACGACAAAGACAATTTCATTAAAAAAAAGGAAGCGCTGCTCGGAGCTTGACGGGAAAGTTAGTCCAAAAATGGTTCATGTGTCATAAGGTCTAACTGGAACTTATTAAATATAAAATACATGATAACATTAAAAAAGAAAAGACACCAAAAACAGTAAAAAATTGGAGCTGCTGCCGATATGTACAGGTTCCAATGGTTTTGAAGAGGTTTTTTACAGATTGAAAGTTTGGCTTGTCATAGATTTTATCATCCGAGGCTTTCATTCCAAGCAAACAGTCATACAGGTGGTCCAGTCAAGTTTCTAGAAATTTGATAAATAGGCTTGTGCACCTATGATACCCTGATACTTCAAACTAGGAAACATATCATGTCCAGTCCAGCTACCTGGATTAAATCCAAATAAAGTGAAGACATGATAAGTCCAATATACCACCATCAGTGTTCTGTATGAGTTTGAGTATGTCCTTGGAACAGAGATTCTAGACATGCCACATCAGAATTTTTCTTGGAGGGAGGACTACTCCCTCCAACCCCTCCTCTCTCAGAAAGTCAAATTCCACTCAACTGGCTGCACCACCTTCACCTAGACTCCTCTACATCTTTCACTCCCTGCAAAGCTCCATACGGCAGAGCAGAAAAAATCCCGATTTTCCATTTCCATGTTATGCACAAAGGAGCCGTATGTCATTCTTAAAAAAAAAAAAAAAAAAAAAACATACATCACATAATACTATTACATGGCATAAATGTGAAGCCACATGCACCATGTGCACCCGCCAACCGTCTGAAGGCAAATGATGCAACTAGAAACAAATGGGAAAAGGCAAGTGTTCTCTATGCAAGTTCAAGGTTTTTGGACGAGTAAGCATTTTGCTCCGACTGGGACAATCTCAGGAGAAAGAAGGTAGTCTGGCTTTGTTGGGAAGTCCGACATCCCACATCGCCTAAGTCCCGAGTCGGACATGGCTTCATATACCTGTTTGGGCCTTCCACCTATCAACTTAAGCTTTTGGGTCGGTACATAGTTTATTACAGGCTAGCGGGCTGCCTAGTTGAATTACAAAAGGATCCACCATAGTACTGCATAAGCACCTAGCTGCTTACTGGTGGGTGATCCCATCATTTATCAAAATTATTTCTTAGGCCAAGGACCACATAATAAACCTCCACAAATCCAAAAAAGATTAACCATTTCAGAGTACTTTGGAAGAGAAAAAAAGGGGGAAAAAAGTAGTTGGACAGTAATTTTTCTTCATCCAAGATCATACCTCTTTCTGCCTAGCTTCAACAAGTGCAGCTTCCTTTTCTTTTTCAAGTTGAGTTGCAACTTCATCAGCTAGTCTTTTCCGACCTTCATCTAATCGGCGCTGTATCTCCAACTTAATGTCCTCAGAGTTCAAGCTCTCCTCAACCATCTTTTGAATAGCTTCTTCAACCCTCCGTGCAGTTTCTTCTTCCAGTAGTTTTAACTCTGCCTCTTGCTGACGCCTGATAAGACAAAGGAAGAAGTTAGGCAAGTAAATGACCTCCACAGCAAAAAACACTTCATTTTCAGATGCATCATTGAAGCCAGAAACTAGCATAACTGACCCAGCATGCAATGCAACAAGCTTCATCAATTCATCACATAAGACTAGGATCTTCCTTCTCATCCATCAAGATATTAAATACAAGCTTATGCTTACAAGGCATACCTCTAACAGATTTCCTGATCCAAACAAATCAGTTTTCAAAGTGATGAACAGTAGACAAAACGAGGCACCAATTGGATCATCAAATATAACAAGTTGAACTATAGCAGTAGCTTCCTTCAGAAAATCCTGTGGATCTCATGCAACCTGTTGCAGGTTTAAACTAATCACGAAAACACTTCCTTGCATTAGAATGTAGTTCTGACACACATGAAACATTCTAACTATATTCAACTAGGGGTAAAAAAAACCGACATAGCAATCCTTGGGTACAAAAACAAGACAACAATACTAGGACAAGCTTCCTGGAAAACGTCTTTTTTAACAAGCATAATAAAACAAATCATGTGAAAACTAACATTTAAACGAGTCATGTAAGGCACATAAATTATGAACTTTCATAGAAAGAAAAAAGAAAGTGCCCTTATCTTCCAAAGCCCAACCCCCACCAACCGCCAAAATGAGGAAAAAAAGAAAAGGGTATCCATCTAATCACCACAAACTATGAAAGGCTATTGCCTCTCACCAGCTGAAATGACAAGAAACACTCGGGTAGTTAAGTATAACTTCAGGATTAAATTGTGAAAATGTTAAAACTTGGGTCAGCATCTGCACTAGAACTTTTGGTTCTTTTGGGCAGTACAGAGAGAAATATCCTCTGCTTACAATAAAGGTTCAAACAACCAGATAAACCCTTTCTAATTGTACACGTTGGTGGCCAAACTAGATTGAAAGGTGGTTTTTCCAGTCTCGTAGTAAAATTTAAAATGCTTTTAATTTTTTAACTTAGTTTTCCTTTGATTGCACCATCATTGGACAAACTGCCGATACAGTCAAGCAGTTCAAATATCCTCTTCAGTTTTTAAAATATTGGTTATGAGACACAAGTATCTGCTTCCACAAGTGGGAATAAAGAACTTAGAAATTGGATTCTCCAGGAATCTTTCGAGGAAAGGCATTTTTTCCTCTTCTGCATCATCGAAAACCATCTTTCCTATATAACTGCTTGGAAATCCCTTCATACCCCTCTGTCGGATGACAATACTAATAAATCCCTTACTCTAGATCACCTCAAATCTTGCAATAGCACTTTACCAAATGATTGTTTCCTTCAAAGATAGGAGTGTGGACCATCATTCATTCATTATGAATTTGCTCATCTTGTGATATTTTTCTTCAACTTATACTCAAATCACTTGGTCATATCCTCCCTCATGGATGGCTAGATCGCAGATCCATTGATAAACGTATGGAAGAGAGCAAAATAACCATTGAAATAAAATTCCAGTCATCGAATGTCTCTTGCCTCAAAGCCCATAAAATTTACGCTGATAGAATGGGGAATACAAAAGCTAAATAATATGGTGATATATCCTTCTAAGAAGATCCCAGCACCTGTCCTCGAGAAGTAGCAAGGCCATCTAAGAAGTTGGTCGCCACCTTAGAAAGATGTTATAAACTATAAGTTGACAGTAACTAGAGATTATGTTCGGAATTGATCCTAGCATTCCCTAGGTTCAGTTGGAATAGGTGTAGGTGAGTAGCAGGGTTTATAACTCTTGCCTTGAAAATAAACTTAAGATCTTAAAGTCCACGTGTTGGGGTCGAGCATATGTGGAAAGGGCCCTTGGAAACACAAATACGTAAGTGGAAGGAGATCCAAGGGGCCATAGAGATTTTATTATGAGTTCAATGAAGTCAAATCCACAGCTACCATTCCAAAAAAAAAAAAAATCCACAGCTTGGAAATCAATTCTTCTTTCTGTCACATGCATTGGGAGGAAAATGTGTAAGCCTTTTTTACCAAAACCAAGATAATCAATACCCACTATATGTGGGAAATGGCTTGCCAACAGTGAATATGTAAATTTTAGTTTTAGATCTTACCCCCAAAGTGCATCCATCAACTTGAGAGAAAGATATCTATCTATTTATCTATCTTATATTATATATCAGCTTCCTTATTAAAAAAATCATTAACACTCTTTAATATAGTTTTTAAATGGAAAAATTCACTAACAACACCACCAAAACAAATGCGCATCATGCTAACACCACTTAACCATAGTTTGTCCACTAAAGGCGACCATTTATGCAATAAATATATTTCAATAACCTACATTCAATTTGGAACATGTGTAACCAGTTTCCAAAGAACCATTAAACACTAATAAAACATAATATAGAACAAACTTGGAAAAGCAATCTATATAGCTATAAAAGAAAGTGATTTATATATACCTTTTCTTCTCTTCCTCCTCCTTTCTCAATCTCTCAATTGCATTTTTGTTATCCGTTGACAGGCTTGGGCTTTGAGACTTGTGTATAGGAGACTTTGTGGAACTCCGACTTCTTTGTCTTCTGTATCGCCTTGGTGTAGAAGAACGACTTCTCCGCCGCCTAGGAGTTCGTGAACGACTTTTGCCACGTCGCGGAGAAAGAGGGCTCTTTCGCCTTCATGACAAATGAGGTTTAAGGCAACAACTCATAATATTTCAAATGAATCAAAGCATAACAGTAAGTTTATGTTACCGTGCTTGCTGGAATACTAGTTTCACAATATAGCATGCACGGCTACCTCACATATGGTTGAGCTTTGTGTGCTCCATCTTTACCATATAAACTCTCGTACGTTGGAATTGAACAACCAAAGGACAATGATCAGCAACCACCTGCTTATTTCCCATGGGATGGGGAACACCTACAGTCTTTAATTATTTTTAAAAGGAAAAGTTTTCTATCTCATTGTTAAACGTGCTTTCACATTTCACCTGAACTTATCCTTCAAGAAAATGTTTCACTTTATATACATCTTCTCCATCTCAAATGCTGAAATGCATATGTTAATTTTCTCCCAATTGAAAAAACCCACCGAAACATGAATGATTACCCAATAAGGACACATACTTACAAGGACCAGTCCTCCAACCTTCTCTATACAAATCAATATATCGTGGTAAAAAAAAGGTGAAGTGGAAAAGAAAGATGAAGTGGGAAAAATTATAAAAAAAAAAAAAAAACCATGGAAAGCTCAGAAACTGCAAGATTCACCAAACAAACAATCAGGCATTAACGTACAAAAATTTACACAGTCGAACTTCAGTTTAATTTGTGTACACACCAACAAAGAAATATACAAAAAAAAAAAAGGTATTGACACCAAAAAAAAAAAAAAAAGTACTGAAAAAAAGAACCAATTGACTCATCGATGCAGATATTTCAGCTACCTTGGATATAAGTTAGCAGTTGGACACGAAAAGTAGTTATTAGGTGACAACTAAAGTATCCTCAAATATACATAATCATCTATCTGCAATTTTGCATTGATTCATTGAAATGAGCAACGTACCCATGTTAAGCACATCTCAGACACGATAACTTGTGGAATTATTCTTGGATGCTTTGATATTAATTTAAATTTTACATATTTTTCCATTGATAAAATTTCATTGTATGTTTTCATTTCGAATCTAACTAAATTGTTGAAATTTACTTCATTACTTCAAAGCAACATTTCCACATAACTTTTCAATGGTGCTCTTTTGCACATTATTTTTATTAAAAAAATAAAACATTTACTTAAATTTATAAATGTTTAGAGTTCGGCGTAACAGACACCTCATACCAGGGTCTGATTCCCTCATGCAGACAAGCCTCCTGCGACTTAACCTATCCGTCATTATTCATAAATCTCTCAAATAAAAAAATCCAATAACAAATAGAAAAACCCTTATGGAACTTTCCAAGTTACACCATATCATTAAACACCTGCCATGTTTGTGGGATGGGACACCAAACTCATAGAACACAATGGGTGATTGTAGATTGGCCATCTGCCAAAAACCTAAATTTCGAACAAACACGTGCCCGGAATGCACAAAATAGAAGGGGGTGATTGTAAACTAGCCATACGGCAATGATTGCTAGCAATTAATTGATTTCCGCACTCATAAACATTGCTCCTAATCATTCCTCAACAAAAAGTCATACCTTTTTATGCAAGACAAAGATCTAATGCTCTTTACTATAGACAAAACCTTCCTGATTGATTAAAAGAAAGAAACTTTACAATCGCAAACATAAACAAGATCAATAACATCAATTCCTATCTACTACACACATAACATCAACGTTTGAATTCAATCTAAAACTAAAACTGAAACAAAAGATTGCGATTTTAGGTTAGAAAAAGAAGGCGTTTTTTTAAGATCACCTGCTATAAGAATTCGAATACGGTGATCGACTACGATCTCTTCTGCTTCTTCTGCTATACCTGTGCCCGACCGGAGACGGCGAATACCGGCGCCGGTAAGGCGGCGATTTCGACCGCGACAACGACCGAGGCATCTCCGCCGGTCCGATTCGCGACCAAATTGAAAGGTCGATCGGAGATTCCTCTGCAGATTCTCAAACCCTGAAATCGAACTTCAAGATCATGGAATTGCAGATGAATCAAAGCGTGAGAGAGAGAGAGTACTGAGAAGGAGAAGGAAACCCTAGAAAAAGAGTACCTTGCAAGATTGAGATGAGAGAGACAGAGAGAGACTCAGAGATTCTCTGCGGCGCAGCTCGGTCTGCTTAGGGGAATGGGGTTTATATGAAGTCGCGGGTAGAAAGGGGAAGGAAAAAGCGATCGTCCCTCGGGAGAGGATTGGAGATATGAGGAGCAATCCACACCGTTTATTTCCCTGCAGGAGATGGATCCTGATCCTCTGAGGCCAATTGTGCACATTCACCTAAGTGGGTCCCTCTGGGTGGGGCCCACCCCTCCAATCTCCACTTTGGAATCCGGATTCGATACTGTGAGGGTTTAACTTTATAACCTGAACGTTTTAAAACAAACCCTTTATATTTAGGGATGTAAATGGGTTCTCGATTCTCTGATTATCCGAAGGTTTCTACCCGTTAAAAATCAGGTATAGGTCCTTATTTAGGCCCCGATAAATAAATGGGTCTAGGTCCGGTTCCACCTTGGTTCGGACCCGTGGACACGAGACCTGACATATTACCATAATTTTTTAAAATCTCTCCTAAAAGTCATGTAGTTTTAATATCATTATCTACTTAGACCTAGACCGGATCGAAAAACTCGTCTCATATATTGTTCTGGTTCCGGTTCCGGAGCCAAGAAATCAGTTCTGAAACAGTTCTAAGTCTGAATCCGGTTACATTATCTCCTTAACGGTTCCAGTTCCGGATCCACCATGGACCTGGACCAGAACCGACCCGTTTGCAACCCTACTATATTTATATGCGGTGTTCTCAAATTTTATATCAATCCGAGTTTTATCCGCAGTTCAATTGGCTGTTTGATGAAATGTGATTAACACAATCATATGATCATTATCACGTTGTTCATCAAATAGTCAATCCATCGGTATAGAAAAGTAAGATTGAGGTAAAATTTTAGGAGACCCAATATAAATATAGGGTGTTTCTTTTGAACTGTTGGAGTTACAATAGATAAACCCCAACTCCTTTTTAGTTGGGATTTTCCTAGGTTAAAGCCTCGTAGTGATCCAGACTCCCTTATTAGACAGTATCTCAAATTTCATTTTGAGTGATATAGAATGGGTCACAAAGCTTAGAATGAAAATTGTGGCAGTACCAATTGAAGAGAGAAGTGGGCCGCGTTAGTTGGGTCTTTTTTTTCTTATCCCGGCATACGCGACTTGGATCCAAGAGAGCCCACACAAGAAGTTCACAAAATTGAGAAAAAAGCCCACTCAAATGTGAAGAGGATCCCACAAAATGGAAAGGAAGCCAACACAAATGGGAAAAGTGGCATACCAAGGGCCAAGTGTCGAATTTGGAATTAAAGGCTTCCAATAAGAGCACTTGTATGCCCTCTAAATAGAAATTGAAGGTGTGATTGATATGGATGGTCAAACAGAGCGTGTTTTGGCCCACTTTGATTCAAAGACCGCCAACCATTGATTAGTATAGATGATATTACTTAAGTGAGATCACTAGTGGGGCCCACCTAAATAGGAAGGGAAGAAGAGAAAATTTTTGGATGAGTGAAATTCCAGCCTGATAACAATTCAGGAGGAATCATCATTAAAAGGGAGAGATAGGATAGCAGGTGGCCCCAGTGCTCTCTCTCTCTCTCTCTCTCTCTCTCTCTCTCTCTCTCAATATCATATGGCCTATATGCTATCTTTAGAAACAAAATAATAGGGTGCATGGCCCAATATCATCAAATTTCTGTAGCTGAGCTGGTTAGGTACACGGATGTTAAAAGTAGGATCCCTGGTTCGAATCCCATGTATCAAAACGGGTAATTTGAAATAGCCTCCTCTATTCGGTATCCTCTTGTTACACTTTGAAAAATGATTGACCCTTGTCAAAGATTGTGTCTATGTTCCCTCCAAATTTCTCTTGACCTCTCAATATAGAGGTATCACTGTCCTTATTTTCATAATGGGTGAAATGAAATAAAATAAAATGGTCAAATCAAGAGAAAAAGAATGTAGTTTACAAACATTATTACCAAAGTCGGATACAGAGCAAGAGGTTAAGGCTGGCATTGATATCAACTGTTATGAACCTTACCAATACGACAAAAGCCACAGGAACTGTTGCAATGTGCCAAATCAAGCACTATAACTATTTGTGACAATAACAAAGCAAACCATAGATATGTGTACATGCAAAAAAAAAAGCCGTGATGAGCAGACAACTAGGACATGTTTGTCCCCCCTGTATAAACCCATTCAAAAAATAAAATATTTCATAAAACCACATGTATGTTTAGTTTGGAAATTGCTTGAACATCTCCAAGCAGATCAAGTACAGGATTTGCATAGCCATTAGATACTTAAAAGTTAAAACACCTACTGCCATGAGTCAAACTCAATTATCATTGTTGTCATTCTAACTTTTAGACAAGCAAAAACTCTGTACAATATGGGTTAAAATAATAAATGAAATAAGAAAGAAAAGGTTAAATAATCAAAACTAAGTGAGCAATCAAATATATATTAACAACAAAGATAAAAAGACAAATAGCAGTGCAATTTTATTTTAACAATAGCAGTCCAAATTTGTTGAGAACTTTTACTTTTCTTTCTAGAGGATTTTAACGGAAAAAACCTCATTAGACTTTGTGAAGACCTAAAACGCGTCAAATTTCAATATAGATGAAAAAGGCCCCCTCACCACACTTACGCCATGAGCCTAATAAGGGCCTAAATAAGAGCCCGATGTAGTCCAATACAAGCCAGACACAGGTCAGGCTCGGGCTAGATCAGACCATGAGAAATCTTTTCTTCCTCCCCTAAAACACTTCTAACACCAATTTAATGATCAAACAACAATAAAATTTGCAGTACCAAGTTTTTGTTGTTGACTACAAGCACCGCTTGCCATCATTTTATGTAACATGAAAGGAAAGAATCAAGGTGTGAAGCATTTCTTTTTGTTTTCTGTGACGTGAAAGGAAAGAATCAAGGTGTGAAGTATTTCTTTTTGTTCTTTTTCCTCGTTTTCAATTTTTTGATTGGCAGCATATATTATTGGGCATGCACAAGAACAACCCTTTCTGTGACTCAAGCTCGAGACATTGACGCCGGCATTGATACCAAATGTTATGGACCTAACCAATAAGCCCTAGGACCACTAGAATGCATCAAATCAAGTCTCATACCTATTTGGACCATAACAAAGCAACACATAGACATGCACAGAAAAGCCCTTTTAGTGCTCAAGCTCGAGACGTTGATGCTGGTATTGATACCAAATATTATGGACCTAACCAATAATCCCTAGGAATGATAGAACATGTCAAATCAAGCCCTATAACTATTTAGGACCGTAACGCAAAATATATATATATATAGAAAAGTTGTGATGGGTAGACAACTAGGGAATGTTTGCGAGTATAGGTTTTTTTCTTTTTTCTTTTTTTTTTTTTAATCAAGGTTTTGCTATTGCTGGTTTCAGGTATATTATCAATCCTAGATATCATGATCTC
Organism: Umbellularia californica; assembly: GCA_028538565.1. Lineage (NCBI taxonomy): Eukaryota > Viridiplantae > Streptophyta > Magnoliopsida > Laurales > Lauraceae > Umbellularia > Umbellularia californica. Next base: position 78,447,008 of record JAPQWN010000006.1, on the reverse strand, counting down.
TAGTTTCTGATGGTAACAATTTTTCTCCTTGTATAAACTCATCCAAGAATCAAATATTTCATAAAGCCAAAGAGATGTTTAGCTTGGCTCAGGATCTACATAGCCATGAAACACTTAAACACATACTTAATTATCATGGAAATCATTCTCACTTTTAGACTAGCCAAGACTCCGTGCAATATATGGGCTAAACTAATAGATACAATAAAAAAGAAAAGGTTAAACAATGAATGGGCAATCAAATATATGTTAACTTAAAAGATAATAGATAAATAGCAGTCAAGAGTTGTCTAAGGATTTTTCTTTTTTTCTTTCTAGAGGATTTTAACGGGAAAATCCCCATAGACTTCGTGAAGACCAAAAAGGCCAGACACAAATTAGGATCAACTAGATCAAACCCTGAGAGTCCTTTTCGCCAACTGAGATATGCCTATCCTGGATATGGAAAGTGGTCTAGTTAGGACTAGGTCAATGAACGAGGTTAACTCACACTCAGCCTAAATTGATGTAAGCATCCCGTACTGGATCAATTTTTTTTGTGTTGAGTACGTCCTGTATTTGGTTTGAGAGAGCATGTTCCACCCCTACCTATTCCATAAAGAAACTCACTTTTCATTTGTAATGATCCGATCCAAAACACCCAGATGATATTGATTTTTTACCCTAAGGTCTAATCACGAGTGGACACCACCGTATTTTTTCACTTCTCACTCACTAATTGTTTCATCTTTCGTTAACTTATCTTACCAATGAAGTAAAGTGAATGGTTAATTCAAGAGAAAAAAAAAATCGAGAGTGGTCAGGTAAAAAAATAATAAAATTTGAAAATAGCCTCTTCCTTTTAACAAAAAAAAATGTAAAAATGATAATTTCTCATGCCACTTAATGACTAGAAAAACTTGGGCTGTTCATGGACCAGGCAAGGCAAGCCCGAGGAATGTCTGAAACAGCCCGACTTCTAAGTAGAAGCCTGAGACTAGCCCAAGCTTGAGTCCGGCCTGAAGTTGCTGGCCTAAGCCTAGCCCGCATGGAATGATGAAGCCCTAGCCCAACCCATGTTACACTTAGAAAAGAAAAGGGAAAAGGAGTTTCTGTCCATTCCCTAGGCCAGTTCAACTTGTTTAGTTATATCACCTCCTGTGAGATGTCAAGGGATTGAGTCCTCCCATTACTACTCCCTCCCTTGTAATTATATATGTATATTTGGGCCAGGCGGGGATTCCAGCTCTCAACGACTAAGTCCAAATAAAAAAATATGAGCACAACCCATCTATTATAAGCTAAACCCATGCCCGATCCAAGAGGATCCTTACAAAAAAAACTCTATTATTTTTTTATTTAAAAAAAATCAAAAAGCTACTCTCTCACCTTTTGATTTGACCAAACCTTTACTTTTGTTCTCTCTTTCTATTAATAATTCACTTCACTTCACCGGTGCACTAAATTTACCAAACAAGTGATTTACAGTGTATTTGTCTTGATTTGGTATTATTACGTTAAAACGTTAATCATACATGCCCAATCCATCATTGTGTGGACCAAAGCCCCGAACCGTGGCCCGTCCAAGATGTAAGAAAAGGGGGGGAAGAAAAAGAAGAATCAGTCTGCAAGAGTATCCTGCAATGCAAGTTTTCCTCCCCTCGGACAGTAGGAAATCTTGCAAATGGACGTTACCACTTTATGCATAAGCGGTATAGCCACAAATGCAAGTTTTCCTCCACTCAAACAGGAGGAAAATTTGCAAATGCAATTTCACTGCCTATACAAGCAGCGGTAAAGCTGGATGAGTGCCCAAATTGTCTAGATCCCTTTCATATTTATCCTCTTCTATAAATCTCGAACTTGATTTCATGATATCCTCTAAATAAGGAATTTTTTTACATACATTGTTTCCTCCCTAAAATCTCTCACTGTACATCTAGCTAATCCCATTCACTTTCTATCCTATAATATTGTGATACTTATCCTATTCAGAAGTCCTACAAAGAAACATAGTGAATCAAATTTCTTCTCCCATCTTCTCATATCTTATAATCTTGTGGTCCCTATCCCCATAAAAAAAAATCCTTTTAAAACATATATAGAGACCCAACTACACCTCATCTCAAATAAAAATAATAATAATAATAAATAATTAAATAACTTCTCTCCATATCTCTCTCTCTCCATTTTTCTTAAAGTGAGAGCAGGCAAAGAAGTTCCCATAACATTACAGGCCAAAGGAGTTCTCAACAATTCCATTATACTATCTGGTGGAACCCCATCCCATACTTGCTTCATATCAGGCTTCTCTGACCAAACAATCTGGAGACTTCTTTGGTTCTTGACAATAGTTCTGGGGATCAGATGTAGATTTCCAGCTAAAGTTAACAATATTACCAATCATCTGCTATAAGAAATGGGGCTGACATCTGAAACTCAAAATGCAGCTATCCCTGTATGTATATCCTGAAAATTGCTTTTAATCCGACAACATATATTTATGTAAGAAACCACCAACCATACTCTCCATGTCAATCCAAGTAGCCACCAGCCTGACACTATCTTAGCAGTTCCACCTTTTCAAGAGAAACAAGCAGTACCTTCTCAACAGAATTCATATATGACGCTTCTCTGCCTCAATTCTTGCAGTTCCTGCTGATAGTTTCAAGTGATTCCCTCACCTTCAGATGTTAGAGAAATGATCCAACCAAGCTACTCATCAGCCTCATTCCCTACTAAGAATAAAGCACTCCAAACAGCACCATCTCCTTCCCCACACCTCGCATGGACATCCTTAATTTTCTCCACTGATTTGCAGATGCCACTACAACTCCAGTCAAAGGATGCAATGCATGCATTCCCTGTCTCTGCCTTCTGCTCACAGTCTGGAAAAAAAAAGTAACAACCAATGCTTAATTTCGCCTAGAAAATGGCATTTTTCAAAGTGGAAATTCACTAGTACCGTTTGCTTAGCCTTACAAGCTGTACTGCAGGGGCCAACCTTTGGATGATTCCAAATGAAGGTCTTTATATTGTGGACCGGAGATATCTCAAGCTTTCCAGACAGTAGTTGTTTGATTCCAACACAGTTAAATGTGGACCAGTGGCTCATAGTACTACATTTGGAAGCCACCAATTAGATGACTGGGATCACATAATAGGGGACATGAGAACATCTTCCATCCCGTATAAGGCACATTAGATGAGTTGATTAGATCACCAAATTCCATTAATCGATCATCTTCTACAACGTTTTCACAGTATCTATCTGAGTCTCTTCTTACCTGGGGGTGTCCCACAGCACATGTTGGGTTCATTGATGTGTTCAACTTCAAGTCCAATAAACCAAGCACCAAGCGACACATCTTCGTTTGCATACTTGTGCAAAATTGGCCTGCACTCCGCAATCAACATAATTTCAGTGCTAGATTGGCACCAGAGTAGTGCGATCTTTCAATTTTTATTTTTAAAAAACAATTCATTGTTTCTTACTGGTTGACTGAAATATATGTGGCTAGTTCCCTAGAGATGGCATAAATCTGCCCAGTTGCATGAAGGAAGTATCTATTACCCTCCTCTCCAAATTTCCAATATTCAGGCTCATGATACTTCACATTCCTACAAAAAAAAAAAAAAAGAAAAAAAAAACATACTTACAGATCAGGTCAGCAAATGTGGGAAAATGATCATTAAAGAGAACAGCTCTGGTGTAAGAGCTCCAAGAGGATTACTTATGTGCCAAAACTGGTCCTGACTTCATACAACCTATATAGACTCTAGGCTTTAATCTGTGCCGAGCAAGAGTTACCACAAGCATGCCTGCATATATAAAAGATGTAAACAACAGTTATAAAACATGCATGAGAGGTACAAATCATAAGGATCCCAAAGAGACTCATGATAACCTGCTACATCAAAATAATAAATACAGGCATTCATTTTCATTTTCTTTTGGTTTCTTTGGCTGGGAATCTTATTTGATACTTCAGTTTTAACTGTAAGCCTTATGGACAGAATATCCTTGCATACTTACCTAGATTGACATGAACGTCATCATCCACCTTCACATAGAACTCTGCATCCCATTTGGCGACCGCGGTAGAAAAAAATATCTTTGTTTTTGCAGATAGTTCATGATATCCTTCAATATGCTCCTGCAAGACAGGAAACAGTTGCATTGGATGTAATTTGGACCTTGAGTTTGACAAGCAGTAATGGATTTTGCCTCAGCACAAAGGTTATGGGCCTGACCAGCCTCAAAAAGTCATTATGATGAGATTCCTCTGAGTCGATGGCTCGATCTAAAATGCTATTGGAAGTAGCACTGCAGCAAAGAATCCAATTTATGATTCAGTTCTCACTTTCATGCACCATCTCCAGGAGTAAGATTAAAAACAGAACACAGGATTCAGGAGAGAAGCATGTGAGAGTGATGTTGGATGTGAACTGTGATCACCATCAGGCATTAGATGGAAAGAATGTTATGATGTATAGGGATGTGTTGCTAAACAACAGTAGATAGAGAGGAAAGCAGTAAACTAAGGTAATACTAGGTAGCATATCTGTAAGACCAAGAAGCTTCCCTCATCTGAAGATTAGCTAAATCATAAAATCATATGCAACAAGGGATATCTCTTGCAAAACCCCCATTCTTTTCAGGTGGAAAATGGATGACAATAAATCCCAGGTGGAAAATGGATGACAATAAATCCCAACCCACCCCACCTCCCCCCCCCCCCCCCCCCCCCCCCCCCCCCACCAAGTGGAATGGGAAGGAGCAATAAAATTTCCATCCGGATTGTTTATAATCAATGAACTTTATTTTCTCAAGTATATGTGACAACTAAAGTTACTCTTGAGTCTTGATTAGTGTTGTGATATAGGGCCTACGAGAAGAGATCAAGCATACACAAGAAGAACACAGAGATTTATGTGGTTCGGCTTTTGGCCTACTACGTCCACGGAAAGACGGGAGAATTCACTATGCAATCAAAAGAGATTGTACATCCTAGAGACTCTTAGTCTCTATTTATAATATCATCCCCAAAACCCTTTTACACCCAAACACTATTTCTTAATCACAGTGGACCTATAACAAGTCTACTTCTAATCACATAACAAGTTGGGCAATCCAAAGGCCCGGTGAACCAAGACTTACTAACTTCTATTGAGCCATACAAATTGACAATTAGGATATACGAACCCAGCCTTTTCTATTTTAATCACTCACGGATTGGGGATACATGTGCCCAACTACGAAACTAGCCCTATATTTGCTCGGTGTGCGTTTGTGTGGGTTTAGCAGCGCCTCCCAGTGGATTAGTCATGTTGGGTCAAAGACCTCAGTGAAGCCCACGTTATTAAAATAAAAAATAATAATAATAATTGCCCCAAGCCAAGCAAATCCACCATCTTTTTTCTGTTTGGCTTGACCCTGTATCAGACCATAGATTAAAGAACTTTTCCAATATGATACAATTACTAGTGTAGAACAAGCTTTATATAGATGATAAAAAAGAATGGTGGATATAAAGTAGGGCCCCCTATAAAGTATGACAACAAAAATAAAGCAGGCCTTCTAAGATGGATTTGGATGTTGGGAAAGAATATGGACCTAGGACAACAGGACAAAAATAGAAAAGGTGAAATAATAAACATATAAGATTGCAAGGTTGCTCAAAATTAGCAATGCACCTGCGGCCAATCATGAACCGAATGACAATCCCCTTCTCTCGTTCTAGTTGTTGTAGACTTTCTCCTAAGTGACCATAAAAAGGAAGTGGCACCAAACGTCAATAAGTGAAACCTCAAGATGTCAATATGGAAGAAATTTAGTAATCATTGCAAAGAAAAATAAATGTTCTTACCAACCAAGATAATTTTGATAATAAACCAAAATAATTGCACATTACATCCCAAACCCCCCCCCCCCCCCCCCCCCCCCCCCCCCGCGGTAAATAGATTATAATACAACTAGACCACTTCTATTGACATATTGAGACTTTATAAATAATATAGTCATGACTTTGATTTCATAATATTCATTGGGAATATTCATAAAAATACTTCATTCCTACTATGAGCTCAAAGAACACTAATGAAGGTTTTGTCCCATGGTATTCTCAAATCCATGATAATTTCTTCCCTTTTCTTTTGCTAGTCTAAGCTTCATAAACCTTATTCTAGTAAAATAATTTGGAAAACATCAAGGAAAGTCTTTTAAATCCTTTATGATGTGTGTTGATGGCTCTTGGCTTTATATTGAGAGTATCACCATTTGGATTGACTTTGAGGAAGCTTAAGTTATAATTGTGTTGGATGGAAATCCCCACACAGCCAAAGGAACAGCCAAACAGGTGTAGGGTTCGAAGAAGGAAGTGGATCTTGTCACACACAATCATTCCTGATGCTCAGCAAAATTAAGGGCAGGAAGATAGGCCATTTTGGCATAAGATGATCCCTTTGACCATCCTTTTAGCTAATACTGCTGCTAAAATTATTTGTTAATATCTACACTTAGAAACGAATATCAGTGATTTCACCATAGCATCAAGATGAGTAGCCCCCATGGTGTTGATTAAATATTAATTTTAGCTGAAAAGAAATTCAATTTCATTTCTGACCCTTACCAATCACTTAGAAAGAACAGAGACTTGTTCCAGCCATAGTTAAGACATACCGATCATTACTGTCCTAAACCAATAATGACAGAAGACACTACAGTTTAAACTTGTTACAAACTTCAGAGGACAACAAATCTATCTCAGTAATGGGTTTTGCCTGTCATTAAAAGAGGGCTCAACTAAAAATGGGGTATGTTAATAGTCCTTTGAACTACGGCTTCAACTGAATACACAAAGATTCAGCAAAAGCAACTGGTACAAATTCCACGAAAGATTCAATCAGTATAAGAGCCAAAGCTTGCCAAATCACCTGCTTCAGGATATCAGTAGATATAAATCGCGAAGACAAATTAACTGCACCATATGATCTATAGGAAAGATTATGAGAATAACCTTGAGGCATCCAACTCTCTCTCACAGAATCCCGCCTCTTCCTGCTGCTAAATGCAGTGTTAATTCCAATTACAACAAATGCTTTCTTCCTTGTCAGGCCCTTGCGAGAGGCGGACGATGAAATGTATGGAGAACTGCCAAGGCCTGCAATCTCCTGAGCACTCCGAGTCGCATTTTGCTCCATCTGGAGTGTGGAAATCGGCTTATCCAAAGACCTGGTAACCAATGCTGGCATGCATTAATCCCAAAATCACTCTCAAGTCTCAACTACACCCAATGAAACAAAAAAATAAATAAATCATGCTCACTGAATTGCTTCATGGGTATTGTAACGCTTCCCCTCTATATCCATATCTTGCACAGGCTTCTAATTATACAATCCAAAACACAGCAAAAATTAAGGTACAGAATCCAAATTAAGCTAGAACTGTAAAAAAATTCGACAATGATCTGACCTGTTTTAGAGTGTGTTCCTCGGAAATGAGTTTTAGCTCTTGTTCTTGGCGTTGGCGCAAGATGATCTGATTACTCAATTCAGGAGAAGACCATATCCTGCGGAACAATTGATTAAATACTGCCATATGTGTGTGCAAGTGTGCAATGTTTGAAGCCAAATCACCTCTATTTCTTATTTCATCCTCTTTTACTTTTCTTCTTCTTCTTTTTTTTTTTTTTGGCTCCTTCGTTTAAAGCCATCGGATTGATTGGTTTTAATCCAACAGTTACTAGTGCTTGTACCCTTTTAGAAAACTCTAATAGGAGAAGTTTGCAAGTGGGGTTTCTCATGTTCATGCCTTAACATTAAAGAGCCAAAAGGAAGCTTTCTAACAAGCTTTGCCCCTGTGATCTCAATCTACATAGTAAGGAAAACTATATATTATTTGCAAATTGTGGCCGAACCATTCAAGTATTATGTTATGATCGTTTATGATGTTGTTAAATCTTATGTTTTGATGGTTTATAGTGCACTTTATCAACACTTTGTGATTAGAAGTAATATTGTTCATCAAACATTCACAGAAACTCACCAATAAAACAGATAACAATACATGACCCAATAAAACATATAATTTTGAATGACCCATCAAAAGAAGACTAGAAAAAATCGAATCTTCGATCTTCAAACATATAGAAAGGGACAATACTGCAATCTGCATGGACAAAAGAAAAAACCCATCTTTTAGAGTGAGAGAGGGAGATACATATTTATGAAAAGCATTCCAAGAAGGAAATTGAAGATGCAGAGCAGCAGAATCCATGTCAGAGACACCTTCTCTCTGTTTCGAACCATCTCTCTCTCTCCCTCTCTCCCTCCCTCCTCATTTATAAGGCTTACATTGCATTGAAAGAAGATATAAGAAAGAAGAGTCAAAGTCTATGGAGTGACCGTTGACCCTGCATAATGCAAGCTGACGAGTAACGACCTTAGCGGTTACTCTACTGCTTACTACTAGGTCCCCCATTCTCCGAATACCCAAAAGTTCCGACTCGTTAGATTCCAAATCTGGGTCCTTATGTTGGCCCCAATAAGCAAATGGTTCCGATTCCGATTCCGATTCCGGATCCTTTTTTTTAAACCGATACCTAAACAGTTCTGGTTGTGGTTCTACAGTAGCTCAAACTCGTGGACTCCGGACCCAACCCAATATACACTAACATAAGATAACTTTAGTATGTAAAAACAGAACCTTTTTTACTTTTCTACATCTCATACCCGGAACTGGAACCAGACCCGCCTCACAAATGGTTCTGATTCCGGTTCCGGTTCCCATTAATATTATCGGTTCCGGTTCCAGAACCAGTTTTCTAGTTCGGAACTGGGTCCGGTTCTGGATCTCGCTCTTAGAAAACGGTTCTGGTTATGATTCCCCCTCTTAGAAACGGTTCCAGTTCCGATTCCACCCTGTACTCGGACCGGAACCGACCCGTTTACAACCCTAACTACTAGGGTTGTAAACCAGTCGGCTCCGATTCAAGTCCATGGTGGAACCGGATCCGGATCCAGACCCGGAACCATAAATGGGACGGGTCTGGATCTGAGTCCAAGTTCAGGTAGAAAATGATATTAAAAAAACATGATTTTTAGGAGAGATTTTCAAAAATTGAGGTAATATACCAGGTCTCGGGTCCATTGGTCTGAACCAATGACGAACCAGACCCGAAACCATTTTCTTATCAGGGCCTAAATAATGACCCAGACCCGATTTTTAACGGGTCGAAACTTCCTGGTAATCGGAGCATTGGGTACCCATTTACATCCCTATCAACTACCATCAAGCCATAAAAAGTAGTTGTCTTCCATGGGACCCAGGTCCGGCCTAAATTCACCCCTGCCCAAGCCCAATGAATGAGGATTTTGACTGTGCAACAGGCCCAATGGAACATGGATACAGTCTGGATTCCTAGTTGGGCCGGACTCCAGCCTTGCTATCAAGCCCATTGGACTTTAGCAATACATACTCTTGATCTAGTGCCATGAACTCGTCGGGGCCCACTCCTCTGACGAGCTTACCCCTCTCACATCATGTATCGCACGTGAATTTTCACAAATCCAAATTTGACAATCATCCAGCCACTACTTACCGTCGAATTGAAATCAAAAAACGATATCCCTTAAAACCATTAAATTTAAGCGCTTTAGGTCAAGGGGTTAGGATGATCTAATGAAATTCATCTTTTGCAGGCCATAGGTCTCTTTGAGACCATTCCGTCCACCTTTTCCGTGGCTATCATTGCCCCAAGTGGGCTCACTTGAGTTCGCAACACCAGATCAACTCTTTCTATATATAGTATGTAATTCGTATATGCAGACAGCATGTATTTATAAACATATATATATATATGAGGAATATTCATATGCATCCATCCCTCACCATTTTTGGTGAGGGACACATATATATCATAGTTTTCAAGTAATTAATGGAAAGGTATAAAATGAGCTTCTATGCTTCTTATTGGGCAGATTATGTTATGAATGATTGAGTGGAACACAAATAACCAACCATTTAAGTCTAATCATCCAAGTCAATCCCTTCCTAATCATGCTTTTCATATAGAAAGCAATGCTCATCTCTTTTTGAAAAAGCATTCAAAGTCGATCCCTTGATGAGGATGTTCCTCACATAGGAAGCAATTATAGTTAAAAGAATGAAAAGAAGGGAAAGTAGATGGCCCCATTTATCACCATCATCAACAGCATGAATTTGGTAGGAATGATTTGGAACCCAAGCCACACTGCAGTTGAGCCTAAAACGGTGTTTTGGTTTGCATGAATTGAATTCATTAGAGGTCCAAGAAATGTATTCCCACATTTTTTTAGTATGTCTAGCATGGAGAACTGGTTCCGCGTAAGTTTTCCTCTTTTACAGAAAAAAAGAAAAGAAAAAGATTTCGAGGCTTTTCCGAGGAATAGAAGAAAAAACTTAGCTGATTTTTGCGCTTTACCCCCATGGAAAAGCTGCACCAAATGTGGAACATTTTTACGTAGAAAGGCAAATAATTTTCCACAGCCTTTCTTTTTTTTTTTTTGTAAAAATGTGGCCACACAAACGTGCCCTAAAGGTTGTTAATATTGAAATAAACAATGGTGAAGAGGCATAAATAGCATCAAAAAGTCTCTACTCTTGTGGAAAATGAATTAAAGTAGGATGGAAAATAAATTCCCAGCGTGCCAGCCATCACCATTGGAAATTGAAGCTTACCTCTCACTCACTATTCTCTGATGATTATATAAACTTCTCTAAGATACTTCTCTGGTGATTAGATACAACCCATTTGGTCAATGGTGCATATGGAACTTGCCATAAATGTGCATCCTCATTTACACAAACCAATCACTCGGGTCCGCAAAGATAAGACTACATAAAATCAGAAACACTTGCCCAAGGAACAGTCATAAGTACAGTTATCAATATATGCCGTAAAAACATGTTCACAAGTGCAGCTAATAATAGGCCACATATTAAATGGTCACCTGCAATAGTGACTTTCGGCACCAGGGGTTTGAGCCGGTTTGGTCACATAGAAGATGATGTAAATAAATCGCCATCATCAAAATCAAAGCCTTGTCCCACTACATGCCGTGAGAGGTAAAAACCTAGCAGTAAAAAACCCAATATATATACCAGTGGCTGGGTTTAAAGTTCGGTGACACGGTATAAAAATAATTAGAGAATATTGATCTTATATTTAAGATTGTGCTAAAGCGCAGGCCTGGCCCGAGCCCACACGGACTAGGATTCAACATAGGCCTACTCAATTTAGAGTCGAGATTGGACAATCCCTGGCAAGCCCGTCCAATATTCAATACGGGTTGGACAAACCATGCCTAGGCCTAGCCAGTCAACATCAAAGCCTTGTCCCACTACATGAATTCCGTCTCTACTCCAAATTATCAATCTATCCTCAACCAAATCCTCAAATATGTTGCACTATTCCAAATCTAATTTTATTAGATCTATCATGTCATCTTTGGCCTACTCATTCCCCTTGGTGGGGACATCAATATGCAAAGCCGAACTGTTTCTTACCGACACCATTGCCAGCCTACAACCATCCATCCGGACCCAAGCATGAATTCTGAGATGATATAAATAAATAAATAAAAAGAAAACCCACGTTCTCTAATATAGAAAATAAATACTGAATAGAGACATGATAAGATGATAGGATTACAGCAAGTGGCAGATCATTATGGAATCCAAGACGGATACAATTGTTGGGCGGTGACTTTGACTACGGAATTCGTAATGGAATGAAACAGATTATTACTTCCTTCTAACATATACCCAGCTGGGCATCCTTCCATTGCTGCAGCATGAGATCCTTGCCATGAACTACTACTAGCTGATCAAAGTCCAGATCCTTTCAGATAATTCGAACGCAAGCCTTTCACAGGCTTGAGTAGCAACTCAATCTTTTTGTTTGGCTATCTTTTGAAACCAGGAAAGCTTGAGTGGATTGCTTGAAATAGGATTGTGCAAAAGAACTAACAAAGCTGACCCAAAGTAGATGGTATAAGGCTTCCATGATGATGAGTTTGAGATGATTTGGGCACACAAGATGAGGTAGAAAACAGCAGAACTCATAAAGCTGAACAAAAATAGATGAGATACAATGTAACTTGAACTAGATAAGAAATGGAGTTGGCTGCACAAGTAACAATCCTCTGCTATCATTAAACACAGGAAATTACATGTGGTCAACCAGAAAGGACCCATGCAGCATGTCGGTCTTGTAATCAGCTTAGCCAACTCAACAAATGCACAGGAAAAGGTAATTCAGCCCCCCTTCTGCTTATGTTTTGCAAGGTAAATGCAATGCAATAGATAGTTTTGAACCTGTCTCGGTGACCAAATGAAACCCTAAGCATGGTGGAGAACAATATAAGTCCATTTAAATGCACGTCAACATCTCACTTGCAATTCACCCCATATCCAAACTGGCCCTGAATTACCATTCCAATATTCCAATAAACAAGCCAGGTGACTCACCTCCAAAAGAATTGATGCCCCTTCCCAACACCACTTTCATGCACTTTGAAAGTTTATTCACTTCTAAGTTCCAAATCACGTTTGATAGACTCTTCTAAGTTTTAACCATCCATTCAGTTCCCATATCCACAATTCACCCACACCAAAGAAGCATTTTCCAACTACAACAGAAGGGAATTTAGCAAGAAAAAGGCACCAGCTCATCCTTAACTAAAAATTGCAGCATAAACATACACAGAAGAGAGCACTAACATGATCCATTCCCAGCATATACACAACTTCTATCGAGACTTTTTAGCCAAGATGAAATGTAACCATGCATGGCCATATTAAGTGAAGATCACACAGCCATTCACATATAAGTACTATTCTTCATAAAACATGTTAACTGATCGAATAATTTTTAGCACTGCTCACTAGGTCCAGTCAAAGTAGGTGATAAAAATACTTTTCAGTTCAAATCCCATTCAAATGCATATACAGAAGGACAATCTGATAGTGTGCTGATAGCATCCTGCCCCTTGAACCAGAAATTTCACTTGCTCTAGGGACTACTAAAGACGGACACTAGTGGAAAAATAAGATGACAAGAAATTTGGTTCCATATAGAACACAATTTTATTGTTAATGTGCACCAACAAATATCTGGGCAATAAAGCATCCAATATAAAACATCATACCTTCTAGAATACAACAGAAGGTTAATCCCCCCACAGCTTGATTAGAAACAACCAATAACCAAAATGCAATAAACCCGATATAACTAAAAATAGACTGCACGTAGTTCTGCTAAAACTTGAAAATTCATTCCAAAATCATTGCTTCAAGCAATACTCCGACTGCAGGTGTTTTGTGAAATGCATGAACAGCCAGATACCGTGGAATGTTCAAGGTATGCATTTTGTGTAAACATGCAGTATTCCATGCTTATACTGTGTAGTTCTTTGTTCTTTTTGTACATTTTCCTATAAATTTTTGTTACAAACAAAGGAAAGGGATTTCAGACATCCAGTGAAGTGAACTTGCATGGTTGGAAAACATGAAGATGGCACAAGTACCAAAGCTTGCCACAAAAGCTCATCATGCGACCCTTCTGCAAAGATAACTATGAAGCTCAGCATAAGTAAATCTAGCTCATGCAGAGAGGCGTATTAGTGAAAGAGCAACAATGATGAAATAAAATGTGAGAGAAGCATCAGCTTACCATCAGCAATGAAATTAATCATAATATGGCAAAAGATACACATGACGACAACCAGCCAACGCATCTGGATGCCACAACAGGAAACAGGAAAAATACACATCACAACCAAGGATTCTGTACAGTTGTGACTGCTTTCAGTTTTCAAGATCAATCTAGGGACTCCCACCATTGGATGCGTTGCGCTATGCGGTGCTGTGAATTACTCCCATCTGAAAAGCTGTGAATCACTCCCGTCAGAAGAACACCTTATAGATGTTAGCTTGCACTCACTGTCATATATATACTAATGGAGAATATTCATGTGCATCCATCCCTCACCACAATGGCAAGGGATGGATGCACTTAAATATCCCCCATATACTAATATCATTCCAAAATAAAACAAAAATATAGCCAATGGTCAGTGTTTAATTGCAAAGAAATCAACCAACCATATCTATAGATTGTTCAGCAGAGGAGATTAATATTCAGTTCCTACTCATGATGGCCCCCAACAAATACACAGATGTATCACAGGAAGGTGAGTACTTGTACAAGAAATGGTTGGGTTATGGAAAGACGATGTAATTTGGACAAGTATTCTCAGCCAAAGTTGGCATGTCCTAAACAAACATAGAAGCCAACACCAACTACTATAAAAAAAGGTAATGTCCCTGGGGCCCATACATATCAATTACCGTGTTAAACTTTTTTTTTTAATGGAATTACCCTGTAAAACTTCCATCTGGATAGGAGAAAAAAGAGTCCCTTGTATAAGAAATGCTTGGCAATATTGAAAGTACTGCAAGTTAGGACAAGCATTCTATCAGTCAGAGACAGCTGGAGTATCATATACGATATAATGAACACAATCCAATACTGAGGACTCTCAGGTGCAGCACCAACCCTGTGCATATCAGTTGTTACCTTGTAAAACCTGACCATAACCTCAAACTGAACAAGACAAAAAGAAAACTAGGCATATCAGCGATGGGTTGAGCCAAATGGCAAGTACTTGAGGAAGCAAAGGTAAGAATGTACAGAATAATTTTACATAACCTGCAAATATACACAGTTACAGGGGAAGAAGCAAGCTTCCTTTTTACCCTTCTCTACTAAAGCAGGCAAGCAAGCCCACATCATACTTCTATGGAAACTAAACCCCTACCCTTTGTCTGTACAGTTGCTCTCAGAATGCATATACAAAGCTGACGTCAAAAAAATTCTGAATTGTGACATCATTTTTGCATGGATACATCATACAGAAACCTACCTTTAAATCTCTTTCATTCTCATTTGCACTTTACATTCACGCATACAAGTGTCAAACCTCCCACCAGGAAAAATAAATAAATAATTGTCTGGGAGAACGCTTGGCCCCAGAAATTTAATCAAAGAAACCAAGAGGATTTCCCCATTCTACCCATCAGGCTCTTGCGACTCATGAGACCCTGCATCACAGCCAGCTGGCTTCTCTTTTGGAAGAGAACAAATAGGAACATACACATAGCCTTTAGGTAACCGCTGATTCTGCACCGATGCTTGGTCGGATGTCATTACAACCTCTTTCTGAAAGGTCTCTGTGTACTGCAAAACCAATAACCATGTGTAACTCATTCCCCTTAAATTTATTGCAAAAGAACCTTTTCTTTAGAAGAGAAGAGAAGAATGGATGATTAACCTTTTTTGACTTCGACCTCTTGTCCCTGTTATTTGCCATGTTCTGCGAGGCAATGGATGCAGGTCTGTGGGGAAGTTGCTTCCCTGACAAATGCAACCTGTATGTCGGCTTTCGTGTACAGGGACGCTTTGATGTAGAGCTATCATCGGGCTTTCCGTCAATACCCATATGCATAGGAAGAGTTAGTCGGCACGTACCAGAAACTGTGCTATCCTCTGTTATGTCATCAGATCTTTGCATTGTTTCACTGCAGGATTTGTTATCATCTGTATGCCCTTTAAGAGAGGTAGTGACAGACTCTGAACTTACATCAGGTGGAAGGAAGGAACTGCGAACTAACACTGAGAAAGCAACACTGTCTCTTCTTGAAGCAAGTATGTCATGAGAGCAAAGAACCAACTCTCGCTGCAAATATTTACCAATTTGGAAAAGCAAGACTCGTGAGCTAACGCATCAAGAACCATGAAAATGGAAACTCAAAACCACAATGCTGAAAGTGAAACTAGCACATAGAAAACTGTAAATGAAAACACAAATTAATTTTATCTCAGAAGAAAAATTCCACTCAGAAACTCGAGACAACTTCTGGCTGGGTAAATGGAACAGGGAAATATAATTTGTATGCGATATGCCGTCTGCAATGTATTGTTCACATTAAGCCAGAGGCCAAGCAATTTGTTTTTCTTTCTAGCATAACATAATCCAGTTTAGCAGGAAAAATAGGGAACCTTTTCACAAAATTTTGCTGGTCTAGTTAATATGCAAGTTGTATATGATCATAAGAGGATTTCACAAAATTGTTTCAAAAAATGGTTAAAATTGAACATAGGAGAATTTCCAAAAATGACCAAATTATCTTCCCTCTCTAACGGAAAATGAATCAATGGGAGGGGGAAATGAATGCTCAGCCATGAGCCACCACACTAGTGATTCAAACCCTAGGAAAGTCAGGGTTGCATCTACATCACCACATTGTATCCTTCACGGCACCCTCAACTCTTTAACAATCATTCAGTGGAACTCATTCGACCATGAATTCCAATGTACTCTATGCAAACAAACAGGCCCTAAATAAAACCCAAGGCAGGTTCTGCCATGAACTTGGATAGACAGTTTTCATGGCCTAGTCAACCAGAGCATGTAACAAGGGTCTATTATTAGAGCTAGCACTTATCCAGCATATGATACTTTCTTGTAAAAGTTTTTGGAAAAAAAGGGTGGACTCTCACACTCAATGCATGACCTCTTTAATAATGTTGAATTACTGCCTCTACCCATCTGGAATCACATTTGCTTCTCCACATAAGTTGTTACAATCTACACCTCCTGGACGAAGGACCCTTGCAGCCTTACTCTTAAAAGGAAAGACATTTTGACAAACACTCGCAATTTTATGACATTTACAGTCTGAAAAGGATGAAAGGATCTCTAGTGATAAGTAGGAAGAGATCACATCCCATATACAACTGAGTGACTAGAATCGTTTTAGATGCATTGGACGGCCTGGAACTGTAGTGACCACCAGGCCCGCCACTCTAGGACTTATGGAGACCTTTCAAGCCCTGGGCCCCCGTGAGCCCCAAAGGCCCAGAGATTGAGCCATTCCAAGCTTAGGAATGCATAGGCCTAGCCATTCCGATGATGACTCTAAATTGAACAGGCAATTAATGGAATGCTCAGTGAATGGCATAGCATGTAAGTGATCATAAATAATTTCTATATTGCAAGATATTGTATATGCTTCATTGGGCAATCCAAGATTTTAAACTCGGGAGTTGAGAGTGACTCGGTCCCCCTCAAGTCAAGTAAACTCAGCTGAGTCACATGGGACTCACCACACGATAGAGCCCCAAGAAGCCTCAAAATCTGTGAAAATAAATGATTAAAAAATCTTCAAAATTTTTAAAATGGTGTACTTTGAATCTAGAATTTTAATATACATGCATTTTAACTATTAAAAATGTATCTTAGTAAGGAGAATCTTCTCCAACAAGTGGACTGCATGTGCATTTCAGCTCACCTTTGATAAGTGCAGCACTTTTTTTACTTTTCTTTTTTTTTTTTTTTCCCGACTCTTCTTATCCCTCCATACTCAGGCACCATGCCTAGCTTGATGCTCATAAAGCCTTTACCCACCGTTGGATTGAATCTCAAAAAAAAAAAAAACCACTACCTCATGGTCTAAAGGCCATTAAACTTTAAGACTGTTAACTCAAAGGCTAGGATGATCTGATGGGGCTGATTTTATATATGGTTGTTATCTACAAACAGTCAAAAGATCTTTCCATCTATCTTATCTCCAATGATAGGAAAGCATTCAAGTGGGCCACACAAGCTCTGCTCATAGGTGAAAATCTTCCTTTTAGCAATAGGTGGCCGCACTTGATTTTACTAATCGTTGAATGCTTTTTTTTTAAGGATCTGAGTGCTAAAAAAAGGTGCAAAAGGACCCTAGAAGCTTCTCTCACTGAAGCCAAGATATGGCATGGACACTGCAAGGATGCGCCATGGATATGTCAAGGACACAGATTTTACACATAAAAAGCATAGTATCAGATATGATACGTTGCATATTTCGAACATGTAATCTAGAAAAAATAAAAAAAATAATCATTTTCTGCCCTTTTTCCTGTAAAAATTGGTCGAGGTGACTCAATATTTAAAACCACGAGGCAAAACCAGTTTCGCGGCTCTTGTTTTTGTGCCCTTAAATAATTGTGCTAAACAGAAAAGCTAAAATATCCCCTTTGCATTAATAAATGAACAAAATTCACCTTCAGCTTCTCTCTTTTGATAATTCGCTCACAAAGAAGGCGCACCTTCTCTAGTTCCACCTGCAGAAAAGAATTCCAAGGTGGAATGCAACTAGTAAGCCATTGATTTTGATATTAAAGTACCGCATGATAAATATTTATATTATGAAATAAGTGATTGTGCTGCACAGAATTAAAAAAGGTCATCGGTGTGACATGTTAGATGGTGAAGTTAGAGAGATCATAGCCCCACATAAGGATAAATGGAGAAGTAGAACAATGAAAGCTGACTTAGTAATGAGATATGTTAATAACCAGTAACACCAAAAGCTCGAGCTGTTAGTAAACAGCATAACAATTTATATCGACACCCCAATCTAACGAAAAGCCATTCTAATTCGAAACCGAACAGACAGACGGAATAGACAAACCAAATAGACAGATGGAGGTAACATGCCTCCCAAGGGTGTCCAACTCCTGACATTTGGCTTTAATACCATGTTAATAACTCGTAACACCAAAAGCTCAAGCTGATAGTGAACAACATAACAATTTATATCAACAAGATAATGCTCCAACAAAAATCACAATGTTGATGATTGTGATGAATGACAAAGATAACAAAGAAGAGAAAAAAAAAAATATATATATATATATATAGATATAAATTCCTATAACATGTAATCCAGGAAGTGAAAGATTGGGACTCGGTAACATGGTTGGTAGATGCAGATGTACCTGACTTAACCTTGTAATCAAGGCTAGCTTGAAAGATTGTTATTGAAAAAATCTACTAACTGCCTAGATGAACAACGTATAATGTACAAAAAAAATTTACAAAGACAATGGATCAGTGCAGGACAAAGTAGACATTGGAGATGCTCTATACAAAGACAATGGGTCAGTGCAGGTGTCCTTAATAACAATGGGTATTAAAATGAGCAAAACTAAAAAAAAGTTCTAGAAATTTGCAGCTAAACCTCCATAAGATAATTTGACTAGTGTTAGTAGTTAAATGGAGCTCATCAAAAGCATTGGCTGACGGAGATTTATATCTTTGAGGAAACCAACTCGTGCGGTTAGAGACAAAAATGCACTTTGTGGTTTGAGAATGGTGTCATTTAGGAACCACAAGAAGTACGAGGAGGCAGATTGTTTAGAAGAGGCAGCAGATGATAGGACAAGATCACTACTCGTATTCTTGTTTCATCCTTGATCTCACTCTTATAAGAAGTTTTAGGATGGGGCTTTATGATTACATACCCATCATCTATAATATACCTATTATGCCGTACACATTTTAACTGCGGTTAACTATTCCATTAATGAATTTTTCATTGCTGATAAAAAAGAAAAAAGAAAAGGAATAAATGGATAGCCCAAACAAGAAATTTTAAAAACTTGCAGTCCCTTTATAGCAGCTCATCAGCAAAGGTTCTCACAAAAGCGTAGCTAATGCAGTCAAATGAACAAAGGCTTCTCAACTTAACTGGATCAGGCAGAACAAGGTCCAGCAGGGTATTGTTATGTTTAGATAATTCCCAAAAAAAAAAAAAATGTAATTGTTATGTTCAGACCCAGTCCTGATCATGTATCATCACTAAGAAGGAACATAGTGCATCGTGTAATTGTTATGTTTAGACCCAACCCTGGCCATGTATCATTAAGAAATCAATTTACAACAGTTCCTTCTGTGTGGAAAGTCCCACATCCCACATCACCCAAGCAATGGGTTTGATTTGGGTCTTCCACCTATCAGCTTAAGTTTTTGGGTTAGTATATGGTATCAGAGCGGGCTCTGTCATTCTTGTGTTGGCAGGCCCGTCCATGAGATCTATTGGGCGTGCACGTGAGGGGGAGTGTGTGGAAAGTCCCACATCCCACATCGCCCATGTAATGGGTTTGATAGAGCTTTATATACACCTGTTTGGGCCTTCCACCTATCAACTTAAGCTTTTGGGTTGGTACATGGTATCGTACACCTTCAAGGCATAGTATTGACCTAGAAATACAATAAATACACTACTGTAACCTAAAAGAGGGAACAATAAAAAATTTAAATACCCATACTAAATTGTGTGAGAAACAAGCCGGTTCCAGTTGGAGTTGTGTTGCACCAAGGGCCCACTTTAAGCCTTGGTTATGGAAAACATGAGAATAGATATCCAAGATGAAGTTTATGCTGTATATTGCCTTCATATGATTTAGTCAAATGAGAACGTGAGTAAACGATGAATTAGAAATTTGGAGAAAAGTTCAAATCCAACAGGTAGGCGATTAGGAGAACAAAAACAAATATAAGCAGCAGTTCAGTAGATCAAGTAGAAGGGAACATAAAACAGATAAATCGGGGGAGAAAATAGCATGCTAGCATGAAAGATTTCAACATCTAATAGCAACTACAAAATAAAAACAGAAGGTTTGAATCGAATGTCACAAATAGGATGATTATCAATGTTGGCACAAGTTAAGACAAGCTAATGGATACTTATGCGATTGTCAAATGCCACTTCGATTGAAGGTGCAATTTTTAAGACAGAGATTAGACCTACTTTGCTGTGAGGAGCTGAATGTTAGGCCACAGGCAAATGAGAAGCTTAAAGTACATGTGGCATATATGTTCAAAAGGGATGTATGAACTTAAAAAACTGATAGATTAGAATTGAACATAAAAAGACAATCTACTGGTGGACCTCAGAGAATAAAAAATCAAGAAATTTTGTTTGAGATGGTTTGGTTTGTTTCTATTTTGTTCTCGCTGAGCTATTTCCTTTCTGGATGAGACTAAACAAGTGGTTACAAAACTTGCAGAAGAAGTGACTTATAAAGACCTGGAATGTCGTAGTGAGAAATCAGAAAGGATAATATACATCTTTGAGTTCAAAGAGTGGCTTTAAATAAGGTTGTGTCGGAAAGTACAACTCACAAAACCGAGTGAACCAATCCCATATAGAATGGATCACAATTCTATGGAAAAAGAATGTGAGATCTGACTATACAAAATGCTAAAACAGACGTGTGAACGAAAGAATAAGCATTAGTGCACATTCTCACTGACCCGTATTTGCTTAAGGCGACGGAGCTCCTCGGCTCCAAATTGCTCGGTCTCATCCTGTAGAAATTGATTCAGACCATGGTGATACATGTACATAAAACTTCCACATCACCACATAAGACACTCACTCTACAAAGGTAAATGATAACCACCTTCTCTCTCTGTCCCGTGCTATGGTTTTCACAGTAAGCCTTGTGCTGTAACTTGCCACCAACACTCTTTACATTCATGAAAAGGCCAGCATTTTTAGCACAATTAGGATTAAAAGTCATCTGACAGCCCACATAATTACACTGCAGGGAAGTCACAAGCATAGTCGTGGATCAGACAGTATCAATTCCAAATCTGCTTTTGCAGTCACACGTATAGAAAGTAAAAGAACAATCAGTCGAGAAAGACAAACCTTCATGCAAACACCATGCTTGCAATGGCAAACACAGCAAACCAGCCGGTCTCTTTCCTTTGAAACACCCTCCTAAAAAATTGATATTCCATGAGACATTTGATGATAACAATTCCATAGTAAATAATAAAAAATAAAAACACTCCCAGAAGAAGCTATGATATGCATCGCGCTTTGCACCAATATCAACCACTGAATGTCAAACATTGAATCGAACAAAAGGAGATAATAATCTAATATTAAAACAATTGCATAACAAAGCATCAATCAATTTAAACATAAACATACCATTCCTTCGACAGGATTTGGTTGCCCCCTTCTATATGTTGATTCTAACAACCACTACAACAGATCAAATGGAACAATGTTAGAGCATTCTTCTACAACTTTTTTTGCTTTTGGAGAATTACATTGTCGCTAAAACTGATAAATAAGGGATAAAAAGTAACCCGGAAAAGAAAATAAATAAGAATAAATAAAAAAAGAACTTATGCAACCTCAGCACAGAAGGCATGAACCCATTGGCCATCAGTTGACTTCCTGAATGCCCCAGTAGTTCCACCACATAAGCCACACTCTGCAACAGAAGACCTGTCTTGTCCTGACTCTAGGCACAATTCGCAGTACCATGGGCCAACAGAATCTGTGTGACTATTATAGCAACCCAAGTGAACAGAAACCTGTTATTAAATGTTTTCTGTTAGATCTCAGAATCAGATGACACAAAATAAGACTCGGTACTGTCAAACAAATGGATAAATACCTTGCAGTTGCAACAAACTAAGATCTGGTTCAATATTGTCTCACTTCGTCTGCAGATATCGCACATTTGTGGATGTTCTTGAGAAGAATCTGAGGAAAACTGAAGCAGATCGGTTTGTCCTGATGAATCCTTTGGAACAGCCGACCTTGAGAGTGTTTCTTTCGCTCGTGGTAGCGATTGAGCATGGAGCCCAGCCCTCCCACAAACAGTATTCACCTTCACAGGACCCTACAGGCAATCATTACAGTAGAAATTACTTTTCTCCTTCTAAATAAAAGAAGATAATGTTATAACAAGAGCATAGTTTGAAACCTCTTGAAGAGTAGCGGCAGTCTCATCATGTGCATCTTTTCTGAGAGACGAAATCCTTGAAGAAGCAGCAGCGGCAGCAGTAGCAGCAGCAAGTACAGCCTGAGCTTCTCTGTGCCTCCTCTCTTTCCTTCCACGTTTTTTAGCTTCTCTTACTTCACGAAGATACTGATTAATAAACACTGCATCCCACCTTTGTTTTCTCAGTTCATCCAATTCATGTGGAAGATTCGTGACCACCCTAAATATTAGATCTTCTGCAAGGATAATTCAAACAATAAAAGAAAGTATTATTAGTCCACAAATAATATATTATGGACTGAGAACTACGACATATTACATCATCAACAAAGCCTTGTCCCAACTATGTTAGGGTCGGCTACAATGATCAAAGACGCATTCTGAGCACCAAAAAACTTGTCCAAGAAATTATCAAGAGGAAAGAAAGGAATAGAACTATATCTACACACACGCACACAGAGACAGAGAGTTTTCAATAAAGGGCAAGAGAGAGAGTTAGACCACAGCGGTGTTTGCTTGCAACTGCATTGTCAAGCAGCCTATTCTGAAAGTACAGAAGTTCCCCTTCCACCTCATCTTCTGGAGAAAACTCCAAGATACCCATCTTTCCGGCTTGAACAAACTGCTCCCCTTTGCCATCAGTCAATGTACCATTCGTGTCAGAGGAATGCCAAGCTTGGTGATTATAGCAACTATTTGCAGAGCAAGTTGCTTCCATAGTAAACATACCTTTTTCCCTCTGACCTGCAAAGAGGAAAATAGAACCATCAATCACTAGCAGAGTCTCATCAATGTAGATTACAAGAGAAATATTACCGTCACACTCAGGGCTTCTGTTTTTCTGTTTCACAAACAGATAGTTCTGCATTTGAGTCAACCTCTTGTTGATAAACGGGTGAATGTAAGAACTATAAATTGATTCCCCATTGCTGCATAAAATATCATAAAATTTCAGAAAATCCAGTGATGACGTTTAGGATTTAAATCTACTAAATGATATAAATGAACAAGGATAATCCATAAAGGACAAAATTATGTGAACAAGTCTTTTTTCAAATTTCACCTTAAATCAGGAGCACCTGGTGCCGCACAATCTTGATGTTCCCCACTAGACTTCACAGAACTATTCAGCACATCAGCCTCATCTGCATGACCATTACCACGTCCCTCGGTTAATTATATTTTGCATGGTAGATTGTGGTTGTATATCTCAGACATGTTAACTTCCATTTTAACAGGATTCCCTGTTTAAAATATACAAGTGACAGATGAAACAATTCAAATTACAAGAGATATGCACGGTACAGGGATATAGGGTCCAGCTTTTACTTTCAACATTTTGTAACAATAAAAAACACGAGTTCCGAAATCAGACATTTGGATGCTGAGTTCAGAGTAACAAATTGGTTTTCACTAATACCTGAGAAACACCACATCTACTCTAGTTGTGATCTCTAAAGCTACTATGCATGGGCTCGCTGCAGTGTAGATAACATTAACTCTTTTTAATAGTTAAATAACATTGACCTCTTAAACTTGTGGAGTTACAATGCCTAGACATGCCATGGATATGGCAGGGACATGGATTTTACACATAAAAAGTGAAGCATAGGATATACAACACATCGCCTGTTTTGAATCATCCCAACATCGTGGCTCATGAGTTGCAAGTTGTAACAAATACTAACAATACCTGTATCAAGAGAATTAGGGGGTTGACAGATCTCCTGCACCAGATCTTTGCAGCAATCAACATCCTTGTCAATGTGGGAAGGGTGATCCAAACATGCCTATCATAAAACAGGATGCCAAAAAGTGAAATAAATACATAGGATGTAAAAAAAAAGTTTGTATTAATGTCAGTTTAACACTTACATTGAGATACAAGTTCAAACAAGTCCTTAATTATAAAAATGTACAAAGATCTATGTAATGACACTACAATTACCTTTTCTGTGGTGACTGATTCTTTGAAGGGATGGCTATTATTGCAAAAACTAGATTCCTTGCCAATGCTCTCCTTTTTCATATCTTCATTGAGGGGAGGTAGATTTTCACTTATCTCATTGATCAGCATTGGATTACCATTTTGTGGATCACAAGGTTCCTCAGGTGTGCAGACTATCTTGTTACCTTTCAATATTCTGATTTTGCCTTTCACTCTTCTCCTTGGTGGAGACGACGTAACAGGAACATCAGTGCTAACAGGACCCGGCCCTACAACATTGACAGCGCTTGGAGCATCAGAATGTTCTACCTTAGACCCAAATGGCATGCCACTGACATTATAATTCCGAAGCCACTCAATTAACTTTATTCGCCATTCAGGGGGAAAAGGGGCATGCTCATCCTGCAAAAGCATTATGTCAGACACAGGAAGAAAAAAGCACACGATATTTGCCCCAATGACCGTCCCATGTTTTAAATAATAAACATAAACAAGGTATACAAAATCAAGAGTACCACAAGAGTTTCTCCTAATGATTTCGGAGGAATGCCCACTTCTGACGCTACATCATTCACACTGGCTTTTCCTTGATTAATTAACTGTTCATCAAATAAATAGAAAACATGAGAACAAATTAAGACTCAATAGAGGCTATACAAAGAATTGAGCCCAGACAAGAGACAACCTCCAAGAAACAAAGATTTATTTCGAAGTTACCTTTTTCAGAATCAGAACAAGATTGAACGAATCAGTTGGGGTAGCATCATTAATGGCCCTCTCAGTAACTTTGTTTTCTTCCATGTTGATGATTAGCTTTGAATCTGCACATTCTGGTATCAAACTATTTGACCTCATAGCCGATGTGTCTGCTTCCAACTGGGTCTCATTTTTACTCTGTTCATTACAATTGTCCACTGTGCTTTTGGCATCCACAACACTGTTATCTTTGTTCTTCCGTCCAAGCTTTATTTTATGTGATCTGTTCATGGGTACTGTCACAGGTAAAAGCTTGGATACTGGAGAATTACTACCAGCAGTCACAGAAGTCATGTTTTCAGGTTGCTGCCCACTACTTGTATCTTGAGAACCTGAATGCTTAGAGCAAAAGGCCCGCAATTCCACCTACAAAGTATTGAAACAAGCCACATCAGACCTAATCAAAACTACAAATCAATAGTACCAGAAAAAGTAAAGTCATTCTCTGTCAAAGAAGAAAGCTTACATTGTCGCATCCAACCTTGCCCCATATCTCCATTCTAAGTTTTGCTTCCCTTGCACACATAGGATGAAAAGATGTTCTGCACGTTCCTGAAAATAAATCAATGAAGCAAGTAGTCATCATCATCATCCAAGCCTCACCCCATCTATCTAGCATCAGCTTTGTAAGCAATTCAAACTACGTAATACCAATAAAAGCATCAGCGACATAACATTTTAGAATATGCATTATACATCATATGCAGCATGAACAAGAAGCAGCAGAGTTCATATACTGACCTTGTTTGGTATCTCTACTTATTCCAACAGAGCCATCCAAAATAGAGCCCATCAAAAAAAGAGCCATAAAAAAAGAGGCTAAAGCTCTTATTTTCACAAGACCAGAAATGGGGCATTTCATTGTAAGAGGATTTGCCTCTACTTCTCTAAAGCGGGTAAAGGGTAGAATCATGCGCCAAACGCTCTTATTTTCCAAACCTCTACCCACTTTAGACATTTAGACAAATAGAGGTTGGAAATAGAGATGTCAATAATAATAAATAAATAACAATGAAATTAAATGCAAATCACAAACATAAATAAATAAATAAATAACACCAGGCACTGTAAATAATAATAATAAAATTAATAATAGTAGTAATATAGTGATGATGATGAATACACACGAAGCTCAGAAAGTAAATGAGGGTTCACTTTTCATCATTGAAATGAGTCTTCACTCACTGGACATCATATCATAAGAGGGAAAATGCAAACCACACATCAAAAGTTTTTTCTCTTAAAATGGGTGATATGGGTTTTTGAGTCGGCTTTTTTTCCATAGATTTAAGGGCCTGTTTGGAATCATTTTAAGAATGTTTCATTTTGAAAATGAATGAAGCAAAACTTGTTTCGTAAGCAATTTCTCTCCCTTTCTGCATATCTACAAAATCTCTCCCTCTCTATCTCTCTAGATTCTCTCTCAGAAAATGCCTTCCAAACAAGTTTTTCTTCATTCATTCTCAGAATGAAGCATTCCCAGAATGATGCCAAACAGACCCTAAACTTCTCAGTTAAAGAGTGCAATGTCTTCTTTCCTTTTCTTTTTCCTTTTTTTTTGGAAAATAGTAATTACATTAAAAGGAGAATAAATAACAATATACGGCATAAGAG
This sequence comes from Umbellularia californica, assembly GCA_028538565.1. NCBI lineage: Eukaryota > Viridiplantae > Streptophyta > Magnoliopsida > Laurales > Lauraceae > Umbellularia > Umbellularia californica. Next base: position 78,420,032 of record JAPQWN010000006.1, on the reverse strand, counting down.
GCACATACTAGCCTAGAAACAGGACAACACAACATAAACTAAACTAATTACACAGGTAGGCCAATATCGAGCAATCCTAGAATTAGCCAAAAGCCTAGCGATGAGATCAAAAATCAAAACAAGAATGTGATGCAATGAGTTTCACAAAAGGTCCTTCCGCCACTGGAAAAGGAGAAATCACATCAATCGATCTCATCGCAAGAAATGACGGTTGAAGAGTATAATGACTCAAATCCTTACGAATATGATATTCATAGTCTCACCCTCATCACAAGTCCGTCAAGATCATCTTGCACCCATCCAAGCACACTTCACTAAAGGGAAAGGAAAAGTTGCATGTCTACAAGGCATGTGACAACTCCAACCAAATCGACAATGCAATTCCTTGCAAGGCACATTGCTGATCTTCTCAATGAAGGGAAACGGACCATAAGACTTCTGCACTAACCCCTCATGCACCTTCTGGAAGGTGGAAGTGAATTGTTTTGGATTGGGCTTCTGAACGATGGATAAGCTCAAAACTTTGATCTCTTTAAGCAAGAAGTGCAACCGTCATGGGTTCAAGGAAGACCACAATAACCAAGAAACAGCATCAAGAGAGTCACCCTCTACAGTAGCTCTGCTAGAGATCATCATCATCATCAAAACCTGTCCCAACTAAGTTGGGGTCGAATACACAAATTATGTTTCTCAATTCCAATCTATCTTGAGCCAAATCCTCAAATAAGTTGCACTTCTTCGGATCTATTTTTACTAGCTCCATCCACATCGTCTTTGGCCTACCCCTACTTCCCCTTTGTGGGCAACCAACCTACATAGCCAAACTTTTCCTTACCGGCGCTGTTGTCGGCCTACTTTGGACATGCCCAAACCATCTCAAATGGATTTCTCTAATTTTATATCCCCCTATTGATGCTACCCCTAAATACTCTCAAAAGCACTCGTTTCTAATTTTATCCTTCCTAGTTTTCCACACATCCACCTCAACATTCTCATCTCAACTACATCCATTTTGTACATGTTGCTTCTTGAATGGCCAGCATTCTGCTCCATAGGTCATAGCTGGTCTAATCGTTGTCCTGTAAAATTCTCCCTTCAATCTCGTTGGCATTTGTCAGTCACAAAGTACTTTACTCCAGAAGCAAGTCTCCACTTCAACCATCCTGCTTTTATTTTAACATATGTTCAACATCTTCAATTCATCAATCTCCCCATCCTTACTAATCATAATGTCCATTGAAGTTACAATCCATATATTCTGTTTTTATATAGCTTATTGCCACTGAAGTAAAGAACTCCATCAATTTTTTTATTGCCGGTCTCAAGCCCTAGTAAAAGAGGAAGGTTGCATTAGGTACGTTGACAGCCCACATAAAATTTTATCACAACCCACATATGAATTCTGAGATAACAACATTCTGAGAACTCTGCCAGAGCACAAAGCTGGAAAAAAAAAATCCTCAAGTCATTCCTAATTGCCACAATACAACTTTATTGAGGATGATTATCTAATAATAATAACAAAGAAAATGGATGTCTTACGGACCAGGAAATTCCCTAAGCCATTGAAGAAAGCTCCACCAATGTTGGCTCGGAGAAATTTCTCCTTTACAAAACTTTTCCTAACACAATTGTCTTCATTGTATGTCAAATAGGAGTAAATTTGACTTCTTTCTTTCTCTACCCTCGGGTTTCTTCATCTCCATTTTCTCCTTATTTCACCACTTGGCAGGATTCCCTTTTTTTTTTTTTTTGTGACAACAGTAAATTTTATTTCCATACAAAAGCAACAAAGAATACAAATAAAGAATCCAATGAATCTTAGACAAAATGCAAACTGAAAAGGAAAAAGAAGAAAACACTAGACATCAAACAGAATAGAAGAGCGTAACACTCCCTCTTTAGCAAGAACATCTGCCTTGACATTTGCCTCCCTATGAATATGAAGAAAAGAGGCTCCAAGCTGTTTAGCAATATCCTGCACTTCCTCTACACAATCTGTCAATCTCCAAGGAGGAGAAGCCTTCCCAGAACCCCACTGAAGAGCTGAATAAAAATCACCTTCAATAATTGCGTTGTAACTACCCAAACTGAGCAACTACTTTTCTTAGTGGCCACGTATCCAAGCAACCCTACTTATTGTTGTTGTCTAAGCCTTTTTTCCCATCTATTTGGCATAGGCTATATGAGTTCTTTTCCACTTAACCATATTTGCAACCATAGTTTCAATAACTCCACGCTCCTTAAAGTATTTTCTCAATATTTCATTTAAGGCCTTTGAATGGTCTCCCACTTTTCCTAGTCCCTCACTCCCTTGAATATGTAAACCTTCAAATACATCTCACATGGGCTGTTCGAAGTTTTTCATGTGTGGACCGATGCCATTTCAGTCAATATTCCTCGTCTTCTCCTTTATAGCTACATGTATCCAAACACCCATATTTTTTGATAAAGTATCCAAACACCCATATTTGAGTAGAGAATTTGCAAAAAGAAATTTAAACATCCTATAAACACCTCTCTCCTTCCATTCATCAGCCTGTATAACACTTATTTCATATCATGTAGCTTCCCTCTACAGATGGCCATAGGAGACTACTAGTTCCATTTGAACCCTATGGCTTCAAATCCACCCAAGGTTTAAAAAATAAGACTTGGGACCCGACTCTGCCATGGCCGAGTTTGAGTCTACTCAGCCCAGTCAGGCCGAGTCCCAATTTCCAATAAAATTATTGGAGGGCTGAGTCCTAATAGCATTAGGACTCCGCCGAGTGGATTCGAGTCTGAGTCCTATGCAAGCCGGCTCAGTATGTGTCGAGTCCTAGTCGACTTGGCTGATTTTTTAAACCATGAATCACCCCTTCGAGAAAAGAGTGCTAATGGCATTAAAAATATAAATAGGAGTGCCATGAGTTCCACGGTAATTCTAATCCTAAAACAACACTCAAGTTTTGATCAAATGTTAAAGATCTTGAGAACAAGAATTATATAGAATAATCATGCCCAAAAAAAAAAAAAGATTTACATAGAAACTCTAGATAATCAATCACTTTCATCAGATCTGAAAAAATTGAAGACGGGCATAAGCCCACCAATACATGGGTATAGAAAAATCTATCCATGAGTAGCAGCATTTTGCTTCAAACATTCCACACGATGCTCAAAAGGACGTGACGGGGAACCTAGTGGAGATAGTCATTTCTCGTCCTTAGAGGAAAGGTGATCATCTATATGTGGTACAGACCAAGGATGCCATCAAATGACAAGTGGAAATTCCTCCATTCAGAAACAAACTTACACAGCTATTTGAAAGTATCTAATGATCGCCCATTCAATCGCAAATTATCACCTGGTCGCAATTCACTACATAGTGTACTTCTAATTTAGTTATGGAGGAAAAACAAAAAAGCACAACCACCAGAAGTTCTTAGGGCCATCAACCACCTTTTCTTCATGATCTGGATATAATGTTAAGATGACATTAATAGCAATATCAGACCAAGGATGCCACTAAACGACCAATGGAACTTCCTCCATTCAGAGACGGGCATGCATAGCTCTTGAAAGTATCTGCTGATGGCCAATTCCATCTCATAAATCATCACCAGATCACAATTCACTACATAATGTACTTCTAGTCAGTTATTAAAGGAAAGAAACACTGCCACTAAATGTCCTTAGTGTCTAACCAGAGGAGCGACCATACCAACCAATTCAACCACTTTTTGTGCCCGATCTGAATTAATGTTAAAATGATATAATAACATAGTTGGGACTTGGGACAAGGATTTGATTATGATGATAATGACGACGGCGACGATGATGAACAATAACAACTACATATAAACACACAGAGTATTTGCAACAGTCCAACTGCATGTTCATTCCGGTTCAACTACCAGTAATTTCGGTAGTTTACACTTTTCAATGGCTTCCAGAATTGAAGATTCTGAAGTGAAGAAATTAAAATAAATAAAGACCACATAAACACATATATACATGCATATATATGTTCGATTACAGCAGAAAGAACGCAAACATACCATGACTACACCGAATGCATACGCCGTATTTCACCTTGCATAGGAAACAGACTAGCCGTCTCCTTGTATCCTTGATTCCTCCAATATTCATAATCGGCTCCATCATCTCCATATTCTCTACATACACTTCAGGCATCCAAAGACTACAAAACAAGTGTGCAAACTTCACAGCCCCACTATTTCCAGATTTACCGGCATCCCTGTCCACGGGTTTCAGCGCCCCTCCTTCCTTCGGGCAAAGCAAACAAGGCCTCTCAACAACTTCGGTTTCAGCTAATTTCCCCTTTGAGTCATCTTTGAGACAGTCCCTCTGCCGACAGTGAGAACACAACCATTTCTCCACTGGAACATCCTGCACGCCATAGCATCTCTGGTGCACGCAAACACTGCAAGAATCACAGGACAGAAAGCGGTTTGCCTGCCCACTGCAGTCACTAGAGCAACAAGCGTGACAAACAACTGAATTCCCGCCTTCCGAAGGTCCAACCGCAGCTAGCCTATCCAAACCAGCTTCCCCACCCAAAAGCTTCCGTTTCTTGGATGGGCGCTCCGAGGTCAGCAGAAGCTTGTGCTTGGAACCAAATAACCAGTGCAAATCAATCGACCCGGAATCCGAATTCTCTAATTCTTTCTGCGGTGACGCCTCAGAAGCAGCTCCTGAGTTCGAATTCTCCACCCCCACCGCCTCAATTTCTATCTGCTGCCCCCCATTTTCCAACTCCTCAGCAACACTCACTAGCTCCAAACCTACATCTTCTACTACATCTACATTATCAGAAACCCTAACCTCAGCTAAACCCACATCCCCATCTACCCCAACAGCCCCAACAGGCAATTTAGGAACCGAAAAACAAGAACCCGAACCCGAACCCGAACCTGAACCTAAATCCGACTTCGCCCCCAAGCTCTCCACATCCGCCAGCACAATATACCGAAAATACTCCTCGGTGTCGGCCCACACACTCCGCGCAGCCCTGGGCGCCTTGGCCGCCGACTCCGAATGCACCGATTTCTTGTGCTTCCTTCTCCGGTCGGACGATTTCGACAGGAAGGCCGCGAGGCCGAAAGGGAGAGTGGAAACCCTAGCAGCGGCCTCTTCGGAGTCGAAAGGGGAGCGTTCGCAGAGGGCTTTTCGGGCCTGAGCGTACAAATCTAGGGTTTGGGTTTGGGGAGTGAGGGTTCGAGTGGAAACCCTAGAAATCGGGCAGGGCTTCTCTTGGGTGCCGCATCCGCCGTCCGATCCCCGGCCCATCATCTTAGGCTGGGTCATGGAAGCGATTCATTGGAGCTGGCCATGGCTGGTGCGGAAACCCTAACCCTAACCCTAGGTCAGGGTTCTGATGTAGCATGCGAGGGACAGAGAGAGAAAGATTGGGAGAAATTAGGGTTTTTGGGGTTTGGTGATTTGCCAGAGAGGAGTGTGAAATTAGGGTTTTTGGTGTTTTTCAGGTTCAGATTTGGATTTGAACGTGTGAGTTCTGGTGTTGTTGTCGTGTAAGAGAGAGAGAGTTTCACGATTTTCTTCTTATTCTATCAGTTTGGAAAGGAGCGTTTGTTTGGACAATCGAGATTTTTCCAGGTAATTTATTTTCCCTCTTTCCAAAGCTGTTTCAGCGGTCCGCGTGATCACTAATCGATTATACTCTATACGATCGAGTGAGAGTGTGACCGTCACAGAGTATTATGCCTCGAGAGTCGAGAGCTGAAATCGACTCGCAGCCTTTTACGAAGGGGGTGCACTGAAAGTAAGTTGCACCCGAGAGTATAATGGGTAGAGAGAGGAGATATATGCAGAGTTGATGTCCCAAATCTGAATTTGTTTGGAGTTGGACAGATTGGTAACTTCACTGGTAAAATAAAATGACATCCGGGGTCAAATTAAGAAACAAGATAATAATATTTGCCAATCAAAAAGTGTGGTTTTTTTTTTTATTTAGTGATATGAGAACGTAACCTCTCCTATTTTTGTCGTCTCTATAAATGACCCCTCACTTCATGCCTTTTTTTTTTTTATTTAATGACATGAGAACGTGACCTTCTCTATTTTTATCGTCTCTATAAATAACCCCTCACTTCACCAGTTTCCAAACAGGCATGCGGGCTTGATGAATTCAATCAGAAACCAATTGACTCAGCCTAGCTAGAGACTATGTCAGAATCGTTGTCGTCATCAAAGCCTTGTTGCTAGTTTGTTGAGGTAAATTGCATGAATTATGTTTCTTTGTTCTTATTTGTCTTTTGATAGGATGCACTTCTTCAAATTTATTATTACTATTTTCATTTGCATCTTCTTCGACTTATCCATTTTCCTTTATGAGCTATTAGCCTGCATAGGAAAAAAATCTCGCGAGTTTCATTGTTGGCTTGCATTGAATATGCCCCAAACCATCTTAAATGGATTCTTCTTGTTTTTATTACCTACTGATGTCATCCCTAAACACTTGAAAGCGTTCATTTTTTATTGTATCCTCATAGTTTTATTGCACATCCGCATGCTTTAAGATGGTGGCAGCGATAATAATGACGATGGCGGTGTTAATGGAGTGCAAGGGAGACAATTAAATATGGCATATATTTTTCATCGCTATTTTAAATGCATGACTCAAAAAAAATGAATTCCAATGTACCCTTACTTTCCAATGTACCCTTTAACCCAAAAACTTCATAAAAAGGTCTTTTGAAAATATTTTATATAATTAACTTATCCAATCAAATGATTTAACAAATATTTTGAGATTTACATTATCCCTCTGAATTTTCATAAATTTCAAATATTTATATATTTTAAAGCCATTGGACATAAGTTTAGGCAGTTTAGTAGTATTGGTCTTCTATCCCACTTCTAACCTATGGTTGCAAGTTTTCATTTCCTTGTGAACTAAATGGCAAGTATCTAGGCGAGCTCCCACTGAGGGAGATTATAGATATACCAAGGTTAATGCTAGTTTATCTTTATTTTTTTTGGGCATTTGGCAGCAGGTCCCTCAATAGTACATTTCACAGCCAGTAGTCCAAGTCATTTTCTCATAGAGGCAGCGGTCCCGTTTTAACATGAAATGAGTCAAAAAGACAAAAATGCCCTCTCTTTATATACTCTATATGTCTCCAAACACGCACCCCTTTAAAATATTCCATCATACAGTCCGAAATATAAGCAAAATAAATATTCTGAAAGCAAAGATGAAGGAAACTGCAGAAATAAGCAAAATCAACTCATCGGTGACCTTGAGCAACCGAATCATCTTGACTTAAACTTAATTGAGTTTGACATAAGTTTATCTAAGTTTTTGTTTGAATTTCTCTGGGCTTGATATGAAATTATTTGACTTTGACATGTATTTATCTAAACTTTATGTGAAGTTATCTTAGTCTATGATCAATTAAACATGACTTTAAATGAATTTATCTGTATATTACATGATTTTTTTGAGTTTGATTTCAATTTAACTACGTTTGTTATCAATTAAACAAGGTTTCAAATGAATTTTTGTGACTTTGAAATGATTTTCTCTAAGTTTTTACTGAGTTTATATGAATTTCTTATGAAATAATGAGTTTGGTATGAAATTAACTAGATTTCACATGATTTTATTTGACTTTAAAATGTATTCAACTTGGTTTTAAATGAGTTTCTTTTTAGTTTGCTATGAATTTATTTAAGTTTTGTATGTCTTATCTGACATTGGCATAATGTTATCTAACTTTGGCATGATGTTATCTGTGTTTTGTATGAATTTATCTAAGTTTGATATGAATTTATTTGTATTTGCTTTGAATTAATCTGAGTTTGATACAAATTAAGTTAATTTATCTAAGGTTGTTGTGAATTTATCTAACTTTGATGTGAACTTATCTGACTTTGACATGAGTTTATATGAATTTATTTGTGTTTGAAATCATAACCAATTTGAAAACAAGTTTTGTCACTTCGACATGAGATTATCTAACTAGATTTGGTTAAATTTGACTATATTTAATTTAAATTTATCTAGATTTGATAAAAAATTATCTAAATTTAATATGAAATTATCTGTGTTTAAAGTGAATTTAAATAAATTTGTTATAATTTTATTTGACTTTGCTTTAGATTGGGATGAGTTTGATATCAATTTATATGAGTTTTATATGTATGTGAACAGCCAAAAGCACCCAAAGTAGGGAAGATGATACAAAAAAAAAAAGCAGCACCAAGTGAGCCACGCTAGGCAAAATTCTATCAATTGTCGTTCCCACTAATTTAAAACTTAAAATTTGATCGAAAACTCATATTGGAAAGATAGTGAGTTGGAGCTAAAACCCATATTTAAATTGCATGACACCCATTTAAACGGTTAGAAGGGCAAATGAGTCTTAAAAAATCTGATGTCACATGTTTAGGGACCACCGCATATTTAAATGGTTAGAAGGGCAAATGAGTCATAAAAAATCTCATGTCACATGCTTAGGGACCACCGCCTAAATTAATCCCATGCGCAAAGGACTATGGGCCTTAAACATTAATGCTGTGCACTATAAATTTTATAACACGGTATTGAGGGATCTCTCCCTAATTTACCCCTAGTTTTTATTATTTGAGATTCAATTTAGTAATGGCACGTAGATATATTCCATTGCAGTGGTCAATAGTATTATCCACAACCAACAAGGGATGTCAAGAAACCACAAAATGTCATCATATGAGCATAATGCATGCTGCGAGAATGGTTAGTTTTAACGACTAGCTCCCAATGAGTATTATATTTATGTATCAATATGCGGTCCACCAAAACATTTGACATTTTTTTTATTAGTAATGGTAAATTTTATTAGGAAAAGGAAGGACCTTACAACCAATAAAGACACTAGGACATATTATTATGATGGCTGCAAATACATTAGTGTTTTGTCACAATGTATAGGCTACGTTTGGAAACCAAATATTAAGGAAAAAGATTTTCAGTTTTCTTAAAGTTATGAAAAATCCATGTTTGGAAATTATGATTTGGACGAGTGGAAATCTTCTTTTTTTAAGATTTTCATATCGACCTCCCCCAATAAGATTTAGAAATCATCACTGATATGGATTTGGACACCAAACTACATTTTTATCAATTATATGCATCAATACACACCAATATTAAGTGAAATTATCAGCTACACAAATCCTCAATGAGGAATTCTTATTCCTTAAACAACTTAGTTGAGGATTTCGCCGAACTTTTAATTCAATAGTCACGTTATAATGCATTGTCGAAGCACTCCCACCGGCTGCTTCACATAAAACAAATGTCCACGACACGTGATTCATGGTTCTAACTGGATCTAGGCCAAGTTGAGCAAGTGGACACGAGCAGGGGCGAATCTAGGATTTTTGTTTGGGGGGGGTGGGGGGGCGGCACAATGCATATAAACTAACACAAAAACATTCTTATATTAAAACTCAAAAGTAAGTAATACAAAAGTTAACCATTGTTCTTGATTTTGACATTTAACTTACAATTGACCCCTACGATTTTTCATATTTTGAAAATAATTCACGACACATTCGTTTGACAAGCTACTAAATACATCTTTTTCAATATACACAACCAAGCAATCATTTATCAACTCATCACCCATCCGGTTTCGAAGCCGATTCTTCACTATCTCCGTGGCAGAGAATGCCCTCTCTACTATAGCAGTTGCAATGGGCAAAATCAAAGTCAGCGTTAGGAGCTTGCAAACTAATGGGTATGCCACGTCTCTTCTAGCTTCAACCATCTTTTAAATAATTTCACCAAGCCCCTTTAAATCTGAAAGCTCAACATTTTGAAAGTCAATTGCACAACAGACTTTCACAATTTTGAAAGTCAAATGCACAGCAGCTGGCATTTAGGGCATATGACATTTTTGTAATAAATTTAATCTCATAGGGGTATTTTTGTAATTTTACATAAAAAAGAAAGGGGGGTCACGTGCCCCCCCCCCCATGCCTCTTACTAGCTACGCCCTTGAACATGAGAAACATAAGAATGTGTTTTATTCCTACTTTTAGTATAAGATTCTCAAGTATTGTATGAGTATTCATGAGCCCTGATCAAGTCGTTGTTGTTTTAAATTTTTAATCAAGCCACCTCGATATTACATAAAATAATGACACAAACAAATTTGCAACCTTCGAGTTGTGAGTTCAAATTGTGTTGATAAAAAAGTTTGTTTTTTAAATAATTCACGAATTTCAACAACCACTCCATGTAGGTGAGATGTATCTCGTTCCTTTGAAGCCCACATGGAGTAGGATGCCCATGCCCCTTTGAAGAATCACTTAAATGGGCTAGCATCACAAAAGCACATCCCATGATTAGGAGTCATGGTGACAATAGGAGCTACTAGTTATGTGATAAAATCTAAACTTCTTGCTTGTTTTTCCAAACTTCAACATACATCTAACGCCATTGTTTTATGTTCTACATGCTTTAGGAAATATATCATAGTGGGCCAATATCTAGCCAACTAGTCTTTTTCAACACTCACATTACATTCGAAAATATCCATAGTTTGTCTGCACTCATTTATATACACCATCGATATATTTGTTTGTGCTCATATACACATAACATACATAAATCTCAATGTAAAAATGATGTGTAAATGAGGTTACTTTTACACTTATCCGGCAGTATAATGGCCACATGCTTGACACCATTAAGTGCGCCAATGCTATATATGTATGTATATATATATATATATATATATGCTCATACGAGAGATATCTCTCATCTTAAACGAGAGATTGTATAGGGTGCCTCACATCTATATTCAATGACAAAAAATTAAATGTGAGGGCCTCCACCTATACCTCTCATATAAGGTGAGAGATATCTCTTATAGGAGCATCTCCCACACACACACACACATATATATATATGACTCCGTGATCACCTTTTAAAGTTACGAAAAGATTTTTGTTGAAATGTTCAAAATTTTTTATTGACCCATAAAGCCACAAACATTTATTTTTACTCCTTAAATCATTGAAGGCTTTGGGATATATAAAGTATTTCCATCACTCAAGACTAATAAAATGTTCTTACTAGTAGTCAAGATGTGTGTATGTCTATATATATGTGTGGAGATGCTCCCACCTTATTACGAGAGATAAGGTGGGAGCCCTCACATTCATATCCAATGCTAACAACTTAAATGTTAAGGTGAGAGATGCTCTTATAGGAGTATCTCCCATATATATATATGAGGCTAGCTTTCCTAAGCTGCAACTTAGCTTATCATAAGCTAAAATAGGGCCGGTCCCACAAATAAAAATCGATTATGCTGTTTTTTTGCACGATAATCGTCTTCAAAATCAAGATAAATCCAATCATAATTGGATTTTTCAGTTCCATCATGCAAAAAACAGATATAATCAACTTTAATTTGTTGGACCAACCATATTCCAATTTAGGACAAGCTAAGTTGCAGCTTATGAGAGTACTGATCCACACACACACACACACACACACACACATATATATATATATATATATGTTGCCAATAGAATGTACAAACGCCTTTCTAAACGAGCTTTAATACAAATGTATTTGTTCTTAAACTGTCGCAAGTGAAAAAGCAAAAGAGGGGAGGGAGTATATACCAGCAAAGAAAGTTTGTGACATGCTTTTAACAATTATTCTCTATAGTGTTTTCTCAAGAAATGGGGTTATTTGCATAAACGTTGATAAAAAATATTAGAAAACGTCCCTGATATTATATATTTGTAAAAGGCCCTATGCATACCATTAATTATGAAAAAGCCATTGAATCGGAATGTTCTTTTGTTGTAAATAAATCTTGATATCATCAAAATTAAAGCCTTAATCTATCAACTTGAGATTGATGAAAGAGTTATAAATAATCATATCAATGCTTATAAAACCTACCCAAGTTAAAACAAAATCTACAAAATATTTTCAATGATATTTCAAAATGCAATTATTACATCACAATTGTATATATGCTAACAAATACTTTCCATTAATCTCATGTTGTTTTAGATTATACTTTCAGGAAATGAATATATTAAGAAAAACCACAAAACAAAAATGATTATTTGGAAAAAAAAAAGAACAATATGTAGAAATTATTTGGAAAACAAGATTATTTCTCTCTCAATAGATTTTTGTTTTCATGGGAGATAAGAATACTGCATTTCTGCTCCCGCATTAGAAAATCAAAATATTGAATGTTGAAGAGAATCATTTCATCTTTTTTATTTTTCATGAGAAAAAGGCATCGCACTAAACAACGCAATAATTGGTTGCTCAAAATATTAAAACAAAATTTTCGTTTGTGCTTAATCTTTCATCTCACGAATGTGCCTTTCAAGAGATAATAAAAAAACAGAAAGTTAAAATAATAAAATGCACCATGGTGACTCTCATTTTAAGTGCCTACAATAAATGTCACAAAACCATCATGTCAATGCAATAGTAGATTCTTCTTCTTTCTATGTGCCAGCTCATTGGTGGGAAGCTATCCGTGAATTGCTAGGGATGAATCTCTCGTATATATTTAAGATTTTTCAAAAAGGCCACTACAGAGGCTAACTCTTAAATGAAAAATAAAAAATAAAAAAAAAGAAATTTACCGGAAAAGTCCCCATGGGGCCACATACGTCTAACCAAGTCCCCGTATCATGTTGAGTACAGGAGGGATATTCATTTGGCTCTTTTAATTTTTTAGTTGTCATCTAGCGACATTGTTGATATCGACTTTTATGTCAATCAGAATTTATTTATTATGTAACTGTTTTTTTTGCTGAACACAGTAGGACGATTAATATCAACTATATCATAAAATAATAAGGAAAATAGTCATGTAAATCCTCCACTCTCACCTCCTCTTACTCTCCTTGGGCAAATCGAGAGCAACCACGGTAGAATGCTCGATCATATCACTAAACGACAAAAAAAAAAAAAAAAGAAAAAGGAAAAAAAGAAAAGCCACAAAAGAGAATAAACTACTTTACCATATAGTAAAGCGTCGTTCCAATTTTATCGGACGTCCGAAGAGACTACCATATAGTAAAGTAACTAACGTGAGTGATCCACTGCCATGAGGCAGAGAAATGGGAAACGATGCAGTGGAGAAGACAGCAGAGGAACTCCGCAAGGAACTCGACGAGCTTCGCAAACAACAATGGCAGGTTCGTTCTTCCAATTCTCTTTCCATTCCTAATCTCTATTGTCAAACAAACATCTCACCCCCTTGTTTAAACCTAATTCATCGTTCATATGCACACATACAATCGGAAATGCATCCGATTTGAACAGATAACCCAACGCCTTCGAGACCCCAGAGGTCTCCGCCGCGGAGCTGTCGCTGTTAATGAAGGATCTACAGCTCTTCCCCGTCAACGGGGTTTTGTCAAACCCGTAACTCAATCTCTCTCTCTGTGTTGTGTGTGTGTTTTCTTTTGAATGTTGTTTCGAAATTTCAATTTTGGGGGGCGTTTGGATGCTACCCAAAGCAGAAGTTGAACTGGGTTTTTTGTTTGCAATGTGTTTGTTGAATGTAGGCGGACATGGTGGATTTGGAGGATCGGCCTGCGGCAAAAAGACGACTTTCTTCGGCTGTTGTCAAGGTACTGTGATTGGAATTTCAGCACCCCCAACACCCCAATTGGGGGAATAAGAAACCCAAACCGAAAAGATACAAAAGAAGCAAAATTGATGTCTGTTCTGGACTTCCCGTGAATTTTTTGGTGCATTTGAGCGGGAAAAATGCAAACTTGCGAATGGAGAAGTCTAGGTCCTACCTGGATTGGTTCTCAGTCGCGATTTGGGTGGAAAAGCATCCCCATGCACCCAAATCATTATCATCATCATCAACAACAATCTAGCCTTATCCTATTAATCTTGGGTCTGTTTAAAGAGTTCCATTATTAGTCGTGTAAAAGCTAAATCATCTAATAACAAAAGTCGTTGATTATGTTGCACTGATGTGAGGTTTCGTTATTTCTTTCTCTGGGGTGCATACGGATGAGTGTGCAAATGGCTTATTTGTCTATGCTAATTCTTGTTATTGTTGCTGTTTTGGTATGAAGGTCGAGGATGGAGAACTTGTGGAGGATGTCAATGGAGCAGAAGATGTCGAGGAGCATGATTCGGCCATGGATAGAGGACCGGCTGCCAGCAATGAGAATGATAAGAACTTGCTAAAACTGCTGCAGCGTGGTGAATTTAGGACAAATGGTGATCAAAGGGCATCAAGGATGGCGGTATGAGAGATCTTTGTCCAGGGTTTTTCTTGCTTTAATGAAGGGGAGTTCTTAACTAAAAATGCGGCTCTTTTTGCTGTTTCCAGGATGTTGAATTTCAGGTGACAAAACTTGTTCCAAGGAACCTACCGAAAAACGAGGACTCGAGTTTCGTTGATAGGAACAAAAGAATGCTGGGACGGATGTTGGGAACATTGGCGGTACTGTATTTTAACGTCACAGCACCATAGTGTTTGATTTCTTTAGGTAATTTGAAGCAATTTTCTTATCTCAAGAGCCAAGACTGTTTACTATAGGCTGTGATATGAGGCAACAAGTATACATTCCAGGAGTCAAGGGAGACATGAATAAGGTTTCTCTGGTCCTGCACATTGTTAATTATTTAGAGAATAAAAAATTATCCTCAATGGAGGAGCTAGGAAAGGTTTATTTATTTATTATTATTTCAATATATCACTAAGTCCTATCAAGGAAATATATCACTAATTCCTATCAAGGAACACTTCTCTTTTCCATTGGAGTCTTTAGTCATTTTTTGAAAAGTGACTGCTGTCAATGGCGGTGGTTACAGATTGGTCATTGTTAATTGATCCTCCTCTGGACCTCATCTTCCCCTTTCATCCTGCCTATGGTTTAGAAGACGGGGCTGTTCAGCTGACTTATATGGAAAAATTAATTTGCATTGGTACTTCATGAATACCACTTTTTGATTACTTTATCAACTGTTTCTCTGGGTTATTACATATAGAAGTAATTTTTTAGGTTTCACTAACAATGATATTGTCTTGTGCGGTGCCATCCCAATGTTGAGTGTCTTAAGACTACTGCCCCTCTTAATTTAGTGATAGTGTCTAATTCTGTTTGTCTGGATTGACTCACCTTGTCTGGGCTTAAGTTTACATCCAAGTTCATGGTGCTAAACTGCTAATGGAAAAGGGCTCTGATTGAAAATTGTTCAATCTAGGCTTTACAGCGTGGTTTAGATGCTTTCAATCATGTCCTGACCACAGTGGCTAGTATATACTCCAAGAAATATGAACATCCACGAAAATAAAGGCTTGCAGGCTTGCAGCCACAAGTTGAAGACAAAAGCACCAAGCATATGACATTAACTACTAACCCCTAAGCTATGGAGAATCATGCACCCAAGCCTTAATAGGCTATCCATATCCCACTTGTACGAATTGCACGAAACAATAAAAACAACTCTAAGAGGATTGGCCTCCTTTATATAGTCTTTATATGCTTCAAAATAATGGAGTTCTCACTATGGATCTGGACCTCCATCTAATGGTACACTATGGCTTTGATATTTTAATTATGGATTTAGCTTAGTAGTAAAAGGTAAAATGTTCAAACCAATCTAGAGGGATTGAACATGTGTAAAAGCTTTATTCAGAAGACTGGATGCTTAGTTGGCGCCTCACCTTCCTTTCCATAGAAACAACCAGGGATCAATTCTTGGCTGTAGTGCTGATGGGGAGGGACTTGGGCAAGTGTGAAAAAGTGGGTGTGTGAGTACTTACCTCTTAAAAAAAAAGAACCTTTGATTGGGACAATCAATTGGGTATGGTTATATTCACCAAGTTAGTAGTTTTTTTTTAAGCATTACCAAAAGGGGAAGATCTTTCTACTTTATGTTACTATTTGTTGCCTTTGTGATTTTTTTTATTTTTATTTTTTATGAGCTATGCACGTTCTTCTTGCTGGCAACATTTCAGATTGGTTATTTGATCATAAGATGCTAAGTTTGTAACACAGTTTATGACAAAGCAAATATATGTGCGACTTGAACATCGGAAAAGTATAACAAATAGCTTTAGCCTATGATATACTGCAGTTTACTTCTAAGCCTGAACTTTTTCTCCCATCTACCTTGTAAAAGTTTTCAGTTCTGGTGCTCTCTCACGTTATTCTATAACAAAATTATTCGAGCTTGATTATGTCTTATACGAGCATGATTTATTTTGATTCATTGTTACTTAGTTATCTCAAAACATATCTTGTATAAACATGGTTCGTTGTTACCTATTTTTCTTCAAAATGCTTGTTTGTCATCAAGCTAATTGTTGATGTACTTAGGACTGTAGTCGGTTCTTGCTGCATTCTATATTTCTATTCACACCCTTCTGTTTTCATTTGTTTCAGAAATTTCGAAAGGAAGATGAGCATTTGTCAACATCAGAGGCATACATGCGTAGGTCAGATTCATTGCGAAGAGTAAGTACCAGTTGTTTACTTTTCCATCAGTTGAAACCATATCTTAACCAAAAACTTCTTTAATTTCAATTGGTCTCATAACGGAAGTTGTTGCTTGTTTACTAGAGTGCTTATCCTTGCCTTCTTGCCACTATATCTATTTAGACTATTTATCATGTCCAAAGAGAGAAAAGTGAGAACCCAGTTGTTAAGGATGACATGAGGCAAGGCATCCATTAGTAGACTTCCAGTTCTGAATTCCTCATATAATGTGCTGGTTTAGCTAATTTCTTTGATAAGTGTCCATGATGTGGTGCTTGGGCATCCACGTGCACCATTTTCTTATAATACTTTTTTTTTCCTCTTGGTGACTAGGAGTGTCCTCTAAATCTCCAATATTTTTGCAAAAGGATCTTTACTTTGCAGTAATTTTGAACAACAAACTAACAATTTCAGAAAAATCCCTTGATGTCTGATTTTATTATGTTCAACTCTGCGTATTCCTCTATTTGTGGAGTACATTGGATGTACAGAAATAGCTGCAAAAGAGTTCCTGCTAATTGTATTAATTACTACTCCAGGGGAATTTTTTTTAAAAAAAATTAGGTGCTAACAATTGAATAACGATCTTTCCAGCTTTGAAGTCTTTCTGTTTATGTCCCAAACAATTTCATTGTTCCATGGCCTATTGCTTGTGTTTTCGTTTTCTGCAAATCTATTAATTTGACTTGTAAACAATACAATTACCTTTCATATTTCTTTCCTTATTCGACTATTCCCAATTTTATGAGCTTTCAGTTTTCACACATTGTTGTGTTAGTTGTGGAATAGTTCTTCAAAGATGTGCTATGAAGACCTTCTCAGAATTGTCTTGAGGTTCTTCGATTGTCTACCTGCATGCATGTTGATGTGAGAAATTGTGCTGGGAAACCAAATGAGTCTGTATTATAACATTTTGTCATGTCTTATGCATACATATATTTATGTCTTAATGTGTATGTGCATATCCTACACATATCTTCATTTATGTGTTGGATTTCTTTGTAGTGAGATTTGAGTGGAAATTGGTGATAGCGAAACTAAATGCATATACTGGTGCCAAGATTAACACCTCAATAAGGTGGCCGGAGGAGGCCCAAAGGCCTTAGTTGTCCACTTAGGGAAGCGCACACACACCCCCCCACCCCCCCACCCCCCCACCTTAAGACTTGAGTGCATTAGTTGTGCACATGCGTATTTGTAGAATCTAGTTACATGGCAATTCCACAAGGACATGTCTCATGGGTGTTCTGGAAGTTTTAATTTTGTTATGTTTTCCAGTTAGTTAGGAAAGAATCTTTGTTGGAGACTTGGAGTCTTAAGTCAGAAGTTAAGAGTTGTAGTTTAAGGTGTCAAGTCTCAATGTACACGCAATAAAGGAGGGAGGCATCCAGCCACTCTTTAACTAAGAAAGTTGTACTTCAATTGGAGACATTTGACACATTATTTTTTTTAACAGTAAATCGGATACACTGAATGATTGCTTCTTTTGCTGGGTCTCAATTTCCCTTTGGTGATTACTCTATTGTACCTGTGATTTCTGTAAGCTTTGGCTTGGGGACCGAATCCTTGCGACTCCATCCAAGGTACAAGCAGCCTGGGTCACAGGAGATCATTTATATATATATATATATATATATAGTTACAGTGTGAACGTTTTTTTTTTTTGATGGCAACATGAGCAAAACCCACGAACTTGTGGTTGTCAACACTGAGCACCTTCCAACTATCCTACTGGCTCGTTTCAAAGTTTTCTGGATTTTAACAGATCTCTTCTTGTTACCCATAGAATAATCTGTTTATATACGGCTACAGCTGAATTGTTCATGTTGGTTCTATAGATAACTAAATAGGCATATAATTAGCAAATAAAGCATGAAAATGGTAATTGATGTTTGGGGCTGTTTGCCTTGCGTGTCAGTGCATGTGATACCTTTTAGAACTTTTCTGTGCATTTGATGCTTTTGGGAGCTTTCATAGTTGTTTTTTTTGTGCTAGCTGAAAATTTCAAACTGCGTGTAGGCTGAGGAAAGAGCACGCGAGGAAAGTGAAAGATTATGGCAGCAAGAATGGGAACAGATTGCCCAAAAACGGAGGCGTGATGTGGTGTGTATCCTTATATTTACTTTGAGGAGAATAAATTTTTCCCTTCGTGTATGCTTACTAGTTCCCCAGTAAAATGGTACTTTCTTTTCTTGAGAACCCTTGTTCATATCTTTGTTTTGTTTTAGACCCTTCGAGCCCGCATTGCTGCCAAGGCGGAAGAAAAGAAGCTGGAGCTGCTGTTTATTCAGTGGAGTGAGCACCAGAAAAGGCTTTGCAATTTTCTAAGGCAAGTGGTGCATAAGCTGCTTTATTTTTCCTATTTCCTCCAAGGCAGTGTACATTCGTTAACTGATAATTACTGTTAGGCATTGTTACCTGGTAACCACGACTAACCATTCAATTTAGTTGCTTGTTTATTTGATTTGCTGCAGGTTATTTTTTATTCTGGCCCCAAAGTGTCCATATTGACAATTTTAGTGAGACAAGATAAGTTTCTTTTCATGTGCATATTGGGCTAGAAGCAACCATGGGCTTCTTTGCTAACTATATTTTGTGAAATTTTATTCTTGTTTAATTGGTTCTCTGCTATTTATGTTAGGACCAAGGCACAGCCTCCCATATTTTATTTACCTGCCAAACCATTAGAAGATGATGTAACAATGCTCGAGCAGTGCAAAGAGGAGGTATGACTGGTTTATTGTCAGTTTGGTGTTCTTTCTCCAACAGAGTGAGTTATGTTCTGATCCTTTGGGCTCCTACACTATCTAGTCTGACACGTGGCTACCGAGACCTATTTAAATTAGTAGGACGGCAGTGGGGAGGTTCTTTGGGAACCTGTTCCTCAATTCTTTCTCCTGTTTCTTGCTAGGTCTACTAATTTTTCTGACCCGATGATTGATCAGACTTGGCCATTTGTTTGGGTCGAGTCAACATGAAACTGGTGGGTTGATCAGGCGGGTCAGACATTTTTATCATAAATATGTGCAATTAGCAATTGTAATGTAGAAAAACATGTAAAAACTAAATATTTAGTTTTCTTAAAGTCCAGTATAGATTATGTACGAATTGAAATTTCATAGGCCTATATATGATTTTCTTTTGTTTCTTTATGTAAAGATGGAAATGCACTCAAGTTGATGTGGCCAGATACGCTAAACGAGGACAAGTCCAGCTGAGTTGCAAGTTGATCAGGTTGATCGGTGGAGTTTGACCATACTCATCTAAACCAAGTTCAGCCTGACCGCTTCACCCAATGTTGATGGGTTAAAAAAAACTATGCTTTTTCCTATCTTAAGCTCTCTTGCTTTTTTTGCTGAAAAAACAAATTGATGGATCGTAATTTGAAGAAGAGGTTGAGGGATTTCTGAAAAAAGAGGAGAATATCTATCATTTCAAATCCATGAACGTTCATGTAGACTTAAAAGTGTTATATATTTATTATGCATTTTCACATTAATATCAATCCAAAAATCTTGTTTTTAGATATTACGATTAATAAAAGATAATTCAAACACCACACACCATTATATTAAACATCCACAAATTTTGTAGCCTTTTTAATTTTTAACGATTTTTAAGTTTTTTTTTTAGGTGTGTCTCTTTTACTGGTATAGGTTAAATGAGTTGGGTGGGGAAGAGGTTGCCGTTGTGCTCTGAGTCCTTGTCATGAATCTCTCATGCACATGCTCACACGTAGGATTGTATTGCATTTCTTGTTGCGTAATTGTCATACTCTTGGCCTGTGATGATGAACGGCTTGCTATTTATCACAACTGTTATTCTATTCTCATAACTGACAAGAAAAATAATAATACTCTTGACTTGTTGCTATAACTGTGCTTTTGCTTTCACCCATAGTATATTGACATTTGAAATCCACAGGCCTTTCAAGAATGGAAGGTGGCTCGAAGAGAAGAGCTATCAGAGTATCAAAAGCAGATCGGTGAGCAGTATGTTGCCAAAGTTGAAGCGGAGCTGGAGAGATGGCTGAATGCAAGGAATGCAAGGAAATCAAACAACCTGACAACGCAGGAGACAATGGACAAGGAACTGGAATCACACATACTAGAGCATGGCCCCAAGACACGGAAAACTCCACGCAGCAATAATGAGGAGGAAGACGTGGAGGATATTGTAGGTGAAGACGATATGATGGACGACGTGCTTGAGGTTGATGATAACAGGAGGGTTGATAGTGCATCCAGGATTCAGACAGGCAGTGGCAGTCCTAACCCAGATGATGATATTCACTGAAGAGAGAGTGCTTCAGCAGAAGAGGCTATTCTCAGTCGGTTCAGGTCTTTGTTATATTTATACGGTCATAATATTTTTGCATCCGTGTTTTTTTCCTATTTTTTACTCAAGTGTCTGATGTTTTTCTTTCTGTCCGTGCGCTTCATAGAAACCCCTGGTGTTGATTTGCTGAGACATATTTGAGAATGCTTGTCACGTCCCCCGAACCCGATTAAGAATAAACCGGATCCGGAGAGTGAATTTTAGGACTAATTAAAATTTTTGTCCTTTGGGCCCACGGATCGTAAGTCCGCTGTGAGGATATTACATTTCAAACCTCATATAAGTCTAGGCATATGGAATATCAGTCAATGAATAATACTTCTCATTAAATTAAAAGTTGCAAGAAAGAATAATTAAAAACTATTAAAGGAGTTAAAGTAATTTATTACATTGGCCAATCCCAATAAACAAGGCCAATAAAATTAAATCAAGTCAATGAAAGAAAAGGTCCAACGAGAGAAAATAAATAAATGAATATATCTAATGAGTCCATGTGAATCTCTCTCGTGCCGGGAGTGATGACGCTACTCTACGTCATCGGCACGCCACTCGCGTTCCTCCTCGACTGGTTGGAGATCCTCTTGGATCTCCTCACCGGCCTGCTCCTCATAGTAGTAGTAACCACCTGAGGTGTCTGCACACCAAGGAATAGAGTCAACGACATGTTGAGCAATAGATAAGCATAGCATAATAAACATGACATGCATCAAATATAGAGTAATGACAAGTACACATCATATGAACACAAGGAAAGCGAGTCTAGGCATAAAGCAAGAATAATGATCGATAGAATCATAATAGGAATCCAAACAACCATCTAACAATAACCACTATCATGCAATGCAAAACAAGAACAAGAGGGAGACTCCGAGGATGTCCAATGCCACCTCCCGGGGTACCAGTAACAATCCCAATCTGGACTACTGATACCAAAGTCCGGCTCCAGTAGGATCCTAGCTCCCGGTCCTGGGAATAGCAGCACGGTCCAATGCCCGCTCCCAGCTATTCAACGCCATGGACGCCGTCCAAAGCCGACTGCCCATCCCGACAACCGAGTAACCGGTTCGTCAATAAACCCCAAACTGCAGATGGCCATGATATGCAACAATAATAAAGTGGTTTTGACACAAGGACAAACAAGACAAGCAAGTCTGGCTAGTTCAATGTACCAGACACGATCATAGGGATTATCTCATTCAAAACAATACCATATAAGCAAACCACGTAATAATCCCTTTCATTGCTAGCCAGTCATGTTCATCAATACAAGACAAGGTTCCTACGATACATTCTAAGTCAGGTCCAAGCCTAAATTCTATAAGAATTTATGTTTCATAATTAGTTAAGTGTTTTATGCCAAAAGAGTATACAAGGAATAATATCAACGGATAGAATTCACAAGTCAAGGGGGAATTACAATCCAACCTAGGCAAGTGGTGTCATCCTTGTATTCCACATGTTCTAGCGGAGTACGTGTGGAAATGGATCAATGATGCTTCTAGGGAAATCCCTTGGTGTACAATCATGTTAAACATCTAATGAAACAATTTCATACGCATTCGGTTAATTCATGTGCAATACACGAATACCTAGACAACCTATCGAAACACACCAAGCCACGTGCTACGATTTTAACCCCATTAATGGTCAAATGAGTGTGGGTGCATGGTTTCCAACATCTAAGGCCCAAACCTAAGTTATTAGTCTCATTTACAATAAAACATAAGCTGAAGCAATAATTTGAACATTTACATCACTTCCCGACCTCCGATCGTGATGAAACTAGAACCATTGGATTCTACATCTCGAGAGCTTTCCAACGGTATATTATATGTATAATTCCAACGGTCGGATTAAAAGTTATGCATTTCCGAAGTTCGCCTGTGCTGTCAAAAAAAGGCAGTCCGATCGATCGGACAAAAGCTCCGATCGATCGGTCTGAAATCAGCCACAGTTAAGTAACAGTGCCGATCGATCGGACTGCAGGTCCGATCGATCGGAACTGCAACCTGAACCCCGAAAATGGCCGAAAACTGGTTTTTCTGGCCCTTTTTCCTCCGGCCAATCCATGGCTAACCTGCATAAAATGAGCCACCTGCTCTCTCCACAATCCAATCCATCCACATTCCATTCCACTCCATTAATTGAATCAAATAACTACCATTTCCAATTTACATTTAATCAACCTAAACCAATAATTAACAATAATAATCCCTAAATCATAACAGGCTTGGAATTAAGGAATTCTAACAAGGAATCATAGCCAATCAAATAGAAACAAACATACATGCTTAAAAATACAATGCAAATCTACTTGCCTCAACCAAGAAGATGATAGAATTTGGGCAAAACTCGAGGAGAAGCCTTTCTACCCCAAAATCCACGATCTAACCCGATAAAACGAAATCTAGGAAGCCAAGAAGAAGATAGGAAGAAAAAGAATTAAGATCAAACCTAAATTTAACCAAAGAGAATACGAATGAAAAGATGAAAGTATGAGAATGCTTACCAAACTGATACCGGAAGCAAGAGGAGATCGAGAGAATGAGAACTAGCGGATCGGATCTTCGAGTTGATCTCTCTAGGCTAGAGATCTGGCTTGAGAAAGGAAGAAGAAGAAGAATGGGGCTGCAGTTTCTTTCGTTCAATTGCAGAGAATAATGAGAGAGATTAGGTTAAGAAGAAGATAGGGAGGAAAAGACCAAAGTTGCCCTTTAAGTGGGTCCGGTGAAAGAATGGACCACTTGAAGGGTTTCCGGTTGTCGGATCACGATGAGTCAAGAGACAAAAATGATCAGCGCGACGAAACCTTTCCAACGAACCCATAAATCACGGCGTTTGGAATATTTCGGAAAAACACACAATTTTCCCTAATTAGCAAACTACCCCCCTGCTATCAACAAACGAACTCGGAATCGCACGAAACTTCGCAGATACTATTCTAATGCTAAAAGAAACTCGCTCATGCTCTAAACCCACTTAAATATCTAAAATACAATTAATTATAATAATAGCTAAAAAAATGGGTCAATGGGCCTACTATTGGGCCCAACCGACCCAGTAAGGTCGCAGACCTTACAACTCTTACATCTAAAAAGAACATTTGGTCCCCCAAATGCCTAAACATACCTCATCAGGAAAAAGATAAGGGTACATCCTCTGAATCTGCTCTTTCAGTTCCCACGTAGCTTCTTCCGGACTGTGGTTTTCCCATTGTACCTTGACCCATTGGATTGTCTTGGTACGCAACACTACCTCCTTAGTGTCGATGATCTGTGCCGGACGCTCCACATAGGTTGCATCTGCCTGTAACTGAAGTGGCTCATGCTGCAACACGTGAGTGGGATCTGGAATATACTTCCGAAGCATCGAAACATGGAAAACGTCGTGCACACCGGCTAACTCTGGCGGTAGCACCAAACGATATGCCACGTCTCCAATCCTACTCTTGATCTCAAACGGTCCCACAAACCTCTTGGCAAGCTTCCCTTTCTGACCGAATCGAACAACACCTCTCATCGGAGACACTTTCAGGAATACCATATCCCCAACTTGGAATTCCAAAGGTCTCCGTCTCTTATCTGCATAGCTCTTCTGACGATCCCGTGATTCCTTCATTCTCATCTGAACAATCCGAACTTTCTCACTAGAATCAGCAATCTCTGAGGGGCCATGAAAACTCCGAACTCCTACTTCCTCCCAACATGCCGGAGTTCTGCATCTTCGTCCATACAATGCCTCAAATGGTGCCATACCAATACTTGAATGATAACTGTTATTGTAGGCAAACTCACACAGAGGCAAACTCTCGTCCCAACTCTCCTGGAAATCTAATACACACGCTCTGAGAAGATCTTCCAAAGTTTGAATAGTACGCTCTGACTGTCCATCTGTCTGAGGGTGGTAAGCTGTACTGAATTTCAACTGAGTACCCATAGATGACTGAAAAGTAGACCAAAACCGAGAGACAAACTTAGGGTCTCGATCGGATACTATGGACTTAGGCACTCCATGTAGCTTGACTATATTGTCCCTATACAACACAGTCATCTTGTTCATAAACTGACCAGTCTTGAATGGCAGAAAATGTGCTGATTTAGTCAATCTATCCACAATCACCCAAATAGCATCATTGCCCTTCCTGGTGTTTGGCAATCCCGATACAAAATCCATAGTGATATGCTCCCATTTCCACTTTGGAATCTCCAGCGGGTGAAGCAAACCAGGGGGCTTCTTGTGTTCTGCCTTAATCTGCTGACAAGTCATACACTTAGCGACAAATTCTGCAATCTCTTTCTTCATTTTCACCCACCAATAGTGATTCTTCAAATTCTGATACATTTTGGTGCTCCCCGGGTGAATAGAATATCTGGTGTGGTGCGCATCTGTCATCAACTCTGACTTGATGTCTTGAACATCGGGCACACACAACCTATCCTTACAGTACAAAATTCCTTCAATCAATCTGAACTCTGAATGGTCCTCAATGTGGTCAATAATTCTCTGCAACCCAGGATCATCCTTCTGAGCTTCCTTGATCCTGTTAACAATCTCTGGCTCCCAAACTCCCAAAGTAGCAACTAGGACTTTCTCATTAACAGGCCAGACTTCGACATCCATGTCTCTGAACTGCTCCATCCATCTCCATTCAGGCATTATACATCCACTGAATGCTGCCTTCCTACTAAGAGCATCTGCTACAACATTCACTTTCCCAGGATGGTACTTGATCGGGAAATCATAATCCTTTATGTACTCCATCCATCTCCGCTGTCTGTTATTTAAATCACCCTGTGTAAACAGGTATTGCAGGCTCTTATGATCTGTATGCACCTCAAACTTCTCACCGTACAAATAATGCCTCCACAACTTCAATGCAAACACCACTGCTGCTAACTCCAAGTCATGTGTGGCATACTTCTTCTCGTGATCCTTCAATTGTCTCGATCCATAGGCTATCACCTTGTCATTCTGCATGAGAACACAACCCAAACCAATCCCTGAAGCATCTGTGTAAACCACAAATCCTCCACTTCCTGAGGGTAAAGCAAGTATGGGTGCTGTAGTCAACCGAGTCTTTAACTCTTGGAAACTCTTCTCGCATTCTTCTATCCATACAAATGGAACGTCCTTTCTCGTCAATTTAGTGAGTGGAGATGCTATGGTAGAAAACCCTTTCACAAACCTCCTGTAGTAACCTGCAAGTCCGAGAAAACTGCGAACCTCCACTACATTCCGCGGGCTACTCCAATTCACAACTGCTGCAATCTTCTTAGGATCCACTGTCAGTCCTTCCTTAGAGATAATGTGGCCTAAAAATGCCACTTGCTCCAACCAAAACTCACATTTGCTCAACTTAGCATACAGTTGGTTATCCCTCAAAAGCTGCAAAGATGTCCTCAACTGATGCTCATGCTCCTCCTTAGTCTTTGAATACACCAACACATCATCTATGAAGACAACCACAAACTGATCTAGGAAAGGGGCAAACACCTTATTCATCAATGCCATAAAAACTGCTGGGGCGTTCGTCAACCCGAAAGGCATCACAAGAAACTCAAAATGGCCATATCTCGTCCGGAATGCAGTCTTAGAAACATCCTCCTTCCTGACTCGCAACTGATGATAACCGGAACGCAGATCTATCTTCGAAAAGAATTGAGCTCCCTGCAACTGATCGAATAGCTCATCGATCCTCGGTAATGGGTACTTGTTCTTAACAGTCACTTGATTCAACTGTCTATAATCTATACACATTCTCATTGTCCCGTCCTTCTTCTTCACAAATATCACCGGAGCTCCCCATGGTGAAACGCTGGGTCTAATGAAACCTTTATCCAACAGATCTCCAATCTGAGTCTTCAACTCCTTCAATTCTGCTGGTGCCATCCTATACGGGGCCTTCGAGATAGGTGCTGTACCTGGTTGCAATTCTATCGTGAAATCCAACTCACGAACAGGTGGCAAACCGGGGATCTCCTCCGGAAATAAATCCGGGAATTCTCGCACCACGGGAATCTCATCAACAGTCTTGGACTCTTTGTCTTCCACGATAAATGCAATAAAGCCTTCGCAACCGCTCCTCATCAACCGTTCTGCCTTCAATGCAGAAATTAACCGAGTGGAGATGGGCTTCTCTGCGCCAACGAACTCAACACTACGGTCCTCACTCTGCAACTTCACGGTCTTGTTAAAACAATCTAACACCGCTCGGTTCGCTGCTAACCAATTCATACCAAGTATCACATCAAACTCCGACATTGGTAAGATGATCAAACTGGCGGTCAGCTGAACTTCTCCAATCTGAACACTACAACTAGGGTAGATGACATTACAAGAAACTGTCCTACCTACCGGGGTGGCTACTATCAAATCATAGGGTAGTATCTCCTTATCCTCCCCCAAATGAAGTGCAAAAGCTGGTGCAACAAACGAGTGTGTGGATCCAGGATCAAATAGAACTTTAGCATCAAATCCACAAACTAAAAGTGTACCTTCAATGACATTCCCTGCAGCCTCTGCTTCTTCATGCGTCAAAGCATAAGCTTTCCCTGCCTGCTGGGGACGCTGCTGATGATATTGCTGATGCGGTGGTCTCTGACCACGTCCCTGGAATCTGGGTGCTGGGGGTCTCTGCTGATATCGCTGCTGAGATACTGGAGGGCGCTGATGTGGTGGCTGAGGTGGTCGGACAATCACCTGTTGCTGCTGCTGCTGCTGAGGCCTAGCCTGTGCAGGAGGCATCTGTCTCAATGGCTGCGCAGGATATGGTGGCCTGAGCGCCGGAGCTTGGATTGTGGGTGGTGCCACTCCTGTCTTTCCTGGGCAACTGCGAACCTTATGCCCTGGGTCTCCACAATGATAACATGCCCCTGACTGTCTCCTGCAATCACGGCCATAATGATTTCCTCCACAATGAATGCAAGTGACTCGCTGTGACTGCTGTCGGGGTGCAGGCTCAAACCGTAGCCTCTTGGGTGCTGGCTGCTGATAGTACTGGGACGATGAACCTTGTGACTTGGGCTGAGGGATCAATGCCAAGATCCTCTGCTGCTCCAACATAATCACATCCTTTAGGGACTCCTCTGCCCAGTATGCTTCCTTGACCACATCATCATAGTTGGTCAACCTGCTGCGCTGAACTTGCATCTTGATATCTGCCCGCAGTCCCTTGATGAACCTCCGGACTCTCTCTGACTCTGGCTGAATCAGGCTCTCAACAAATCTAGACAGATGGGTGAAAGCAATCTCATAATCCTGTACTGGTAAGTCACCCTGCACCAGTCTCTCAAATTCTTCCATCTTCTGATCCCTGTAATGCTCTGGGATGAATTTCTTCTGGAACTGCTCAGTGAAAGTCTTCCAGGCTACACCTTCCTCAATCGTCTCATACGGGTGCTTGACGGTCTTCCACCATCTCTCTGCTACCCCACGAAACATGTGGGCTGCAAGCTGCACCTGCTGGATGTCCGTGCACTTGAACACCTCATAGATCTTTTCTATCTGAACAATCCACTCATCTGCTACGGCGGGATCCTCAATGCCCTGGAACTCGGGTGGGAATCTCTTCCTGAACTTCTCAACCAGTTCATTCAGGTCATATTCTCTGGTCTGTGGCTGGCCCACCTTCTGCACTACCTCAAGCATCTGAGCTTGGAACACCACCTGGTCCTCATTCTGCTTATGGCTTTGCTCAGCCATATCCTTCTGGGACTGGATGAAGGCTGCCATGAACTGATGAAATTGATTATCTGGGCCATTCTGAGAGGAACTACCCTCTGGTGGTGGCACACTACCGGATCGAGTGGATCTACCAGCCATAATCCTGTAAAAAAATTTCAAAGTAAATTCCAATATGCCCCAAGCTAACATCACAATGCTAGAAATAAAACTAAAAGACCAACCTACTGACTAACGGAATCCTCACACGCGTCCTATGGTTTCTAAAAATTTTACCCCGAAGAAACCATCCACTGCTCTGATACCATTCTGTCACGTCCCCCGAACCCGATTAAGAATAAACCGGATCCGGAGAGTGAATTTTAGGACTAATTAAAATTTTTGTCCTTTGGGCCCACGGATCGTAAGTCCGCTGTGAGGATATTACATTTCAAACCTCATATAAGTCTAGGCATATGGAATATCAGTCAATGAATAATACTTCTCATTAAATTAAAAGTTGCAAGAAAGAATAATTAAAAACTATTAAAGGAGTTAAAGTAATTTATTACATTGGCCAATCCCAATAAACAAGGCCAATAAAATTAAATCAAGTCAATGAAAGAAAAGGTCCAACGAGAGAAAATAAATAAATGAATATATCTAATGAGTCCATGTGAATCTCTCTCGTGCCGGGAGTGATGACGCTACTCTACGTCATCGGCACGCCACTCGCGTTCCTCCTCGACTGGTTGGAGATCCTCTTGGATCTCCTCACCGGCCTGCTCCTCATAGTAGTAGTAACCACCTGAGGTGTCTGCACACCAAGGAATAGAGTCAACGACATGTTGAGCAATAGATAAGCATAGCATAATAAACATGACATGCATCAAATATAGAGTAATGACAAGTACACATCATATGAACACAAGGAAAGCGAGTCTAGGCATAAAGCAAGAATAATGATCGATAGAATCATAATAGGAATCCAAACAACCATCTAACAATAACCACTATCATGCAATGCAAAACAAGAACAAGAGGGAGACTCCGAGGATGTCCAATGCCACCTCCCGGGGTACCAGTAACAATCCCAATCTGGACTACTGATACCAAAGTCCGGCTCCAGTAGGATCCTAGCTCCCGGTCCTGGGAATAGCAGCACGGTCCAATGCCCGCTCCCAGCTATTCAACGCCATGGACGCCGTCCAAAGCCGACTGCCCATCCCGACAACCGAGTAACCGGTTCGTCAATAAACCCCAAACTGCAGATGGCCATGATATGCAACAATAATAAAGTGGTTTTGACACAAGGACAAACAAGACAAGCAAGTCTGGCTAGTTCAATGTACCAGACACGATCATAGGGATTATCTCATTCAAAACAATACCATATAAGCAAACCACGTAATAATCCCTTTCATTGCTAGCCAGTCATGTTCATCAATACAAGACAAGGTTCCTACGATACATTCTAAGTCAGGTCCAAGCCTAAATTCTATAAGAATTTATGTTTCATAATTAGTTAAGTGTTTTATGCCAAAAGAGTATACAAGGAATAATATCAACGGATAGAATTCACAAGTCAAGGGGGAATTACAATCCAACCTAGGCAAGTGGTGTCATCCTTGTATTCCACATGTTCTAGCGGAGTACGTGTGGAAATGGATCAATGATGCTTCTAGGGAAATCCCTTGGTGTACAATCATGTTAAACATCTAATGAAACAATTTCATACGCATTCGGTTAATTCATGTGCAATACACGAATACCTAGACAACCTATCGAAACACACCAAGCCACGTGCTACGATTTTAACCCCATTAATGGTCAAATGAGTGTGGGTGCATGGTTTCCAACATCTAAGGCCCAAACCTAAGTTATTAGTCTCATTTACAATAAAACATAAGCTGAAGCAATAATTTGAACATTTACATCACTTCCCGACCTCCGATCGTGATGAAACTAGAACCATTGGATTCTACATCTCGAGAGCTTTCCAACGGTATATTATATGTATAATTCCAACGGTCGGATTAAAAGTTATGCATTTCCGAAGTTCGCCTGTGCTGTCAAAAAAAGGCAGTCCGATCGATCGGACAAAAGCTCCGATCGATCGGTCTGAAATCAGCCACAGTTAAGTAACAGTGCCGATCGATCGGACTGCAGGTCCGATCGATCGGAACTGCAACCTGAACCCCGAAAATGGCCGAAAACTGGTTTTTCTGGCCCTTTTTCCTCCGGCCAATCCATGGCTAACCTGCATAAAATGAGCCACCTGCTCTCTCCACAATCCAATCCATCCACATTCCATTCCACTCCATTAATTGAATCAAATAACTACCATTTCCAATTTACATTTAATCAACCTAAACCAATAATTAACAATAATAATCCCTAAATCATAACAGGCTTGGAATTAAGGAATTCTAACAAGGAATCATAGCCAATCAAATAGAAACAAACATACATGCTTAAAAATACAATGCAAATCTACTTGCCTCAACCAAGAAGATGATAGAATTTGGGCAAAACTCGAGGAGAAGCCTTTCTACCCCAAAATCCACGATCTAACCCGATAAAACGAAATCTAGGAAGCCAAGAAGAAGATAGGAAGAAAAAGAATTAAGATCAAACCTAAATTTAACCAAAGAGAATACGAATGAAAAGATGAAAGTATGAGAATGCTTACCAAACTGATACCGGAAGCAAGAGGAGATCGAGAGAATGAGAACTAGCGGATCGGATCTTCGAGTTGATCTCTCTAGGCTAGAGATCTGGCTTGAGAAAGGAAGAAGAAGAAGAATGGGGCTGCAGTTTCTTTCGTTCAATTGCAGAGAATAATGAGAGAGATTAGGTTAAGAAGAAGATAGGGAGGAAAAGACCAAAGTTGCCCTTTAAGTGGGTCCGGTGAAAGAATGGACCACTTGAAGGGTTTCCGGTTGTCGGATCACGATGAGTCAAGAGACAAAAATGATCAGCGCGACGAAACCTTTCCAACGAACCCATAAATCACGGCGTTTGGAATATTTCGGAAAAACACACAATTTTCCCTAATTAGCAAACTACCCCCCTGCTATCAACAAACGAACTCGGAATCGCACGAAACTTCGCAGATACTATTCTAATGCTAAAAGAAACTCGCTCATGCTCTAAACCCACTTAAATATCTAAAATACAATTAATTATAATAATAGCTAAAAAAATGGGTCAATGGGCCTACTATTGGGCCCAACCGACCCAGTAAGGTCGCAGACCTTACAATGCTTGATCATCAAATTGTAGCAATGGTTCACACTATTTTAAATTGGACCATGGTAACATAATTGCTCGCTGTGCGATGATTGGTGAGGTTTTTTTTTTTTTTTTGGTTGAATTATCGATCGGTGAGTTAATCATGACCCTTGGCTAATACTTGCCATCGAGTTATACCTGCATCATTTTCAGTCCTTGACTTGCTTTTAGTGCACCATTTTGGTTTCTGGAATGTGAAAGGGTGCTTATGTTCAGTCATTTAATCTGGTTTTGATGATGGGCATTGTGGATGTAGAGTAGAAGTTTTACATATTGTGCTATGTGGATTTCTATTTCCACAGGAGAGATGAATCCTGCATTCTTATCTCTACTGTAGGAAATTGAAATCCTTTTTGTTGGGAAAATTTAGTCATTTTTAAAAGAAAAAGTCAGTTCCATCACAGAATCCTCTTGTTGGACGAACGTACCAAAATTGCTTTATCTGGAAAAGTGTTGTTGAGTTACTCCCTAAATGAATGGATGGTCTGATCAATCTCACTGTTTTGTGCTGGAGAAAGTGGATGGTGGACCTCACTATCTCCAAGCCTTGCACCCATATAGGTGTGAACTACTGGATATAAATCATACCTATCAGCCCAAGGGACTTATTAAGATATCATGCTCTTATATTATCTTCATAGGACTCGCTAAATTCAACCATTCGCTTGGGACTAGGTAGGAGAGATATTGACCAATGACATGTTGCAGGGACTATGGATGAAGGATGCCACCATCCATCCATTTACTCATTGTTTGGGACTCACTAGATGAATATCTGCACATCTTACCTTTATATTTAATTGGGATCCTTCACAAGGAGCCTACCTATCCTGTCCGGCCTTTTGTCTCCCATGTACCCTTCTATGGGAATGGGATCTATTATTCACATGTTTCACCAATTGTTGTTTTTACCCTATATTCAACATGATGTGTGCTTTCATGAGGTAGGCCAAAGCCCTTGCAGGGCCCAAGTCCTTGGGTGTGAAGAAAATCAATTCTTTATGTTTTCTCTATTGCCATTGGGATCGAGTGTCAGACCACAAAATTAATATAAAAGCAAGCAGATTGCATGTCTAGTATAGCTCAATGGGTCTCACTTTTGATTGGTGCAACCCCTTGATGCTCTTATTTTATTTTATTTTATTTGCTATCGGATGGTTCCTAACTCTTTGGATTGGACTAATCCCTTCGAGCTCAGAGGGAAGCCGGATAAACTCCCCTATAGTCCCAATGTGGTAGTGTACTGTAGTTTCGAACCTACAACCTCTGGGTGCAATCCGTGGTCCTAGGCCAACTGAACTATCCGTTGGGTTTTAATGAATCCATGAACTAACACCAGCAGTAAGCGTCAATTTTACACTCATTGTTCTTTTAGTCAATGTTGGATTGAATCTCAAGACAGTCTTCACCATTAAAATATAAGGCCTGCAAATCAAACTATATACAGTCGAAGCAATGATGGTCCAATATAACTTAGTTAAATCACCAATGTAGAGCCTAGTTCCTTTCCAATCATCGGCAAATATGATTTTTGTCTTTTGGTTTTTTGAAATAATCATATGTCATGTAGATCAAAAGAGTACCCCACCCTTTTGATTGACATAATTTTTTTAAACTCACCACAAGAAAAAAAATTTGTCCTATCACAAAAATTCTCAGTCTAACTTTGTCGGTTTTTAATTGCCTATCCCAAGCCTAAGCAAATGAAGAGAGTTGCATTAAGTAGGTTGACAATCATACGTGAATACTAATGAGCACAAAAGTCTTTTTAAGGGCTTGTCCGGGCTGGATATCCTTATTGGAGGTTTCAATTAACAACCGCATAGGAAAACATGGTTGGTAAATATTTTCACCATAAAATAGGCCAACTTGTAGGAATTTGATTCAAATTTACTTGACCGCATGGTATGATCAACCTTATGTAATCATTCCCCACTTTTATCTATTTATCATAGATCTTTCTCATACAATTGAAATTGCATGCATAATCAAACTCTATGGGGCTTTACTTGGGCCCACCTTTGATTAGCACCACACCGCCCACCATGATTTGACATCATGCCCATACCATTGAACCTTTATTTACCGTTGGGTTGAATCTCAAATAAGATTTATGGCTAGTAGGTCATTAAACTCATCCCTAAAAAGACCTTTTTGTCCATCATACCTCAATGATAGGAATGCATCTAAGCGGGCCCTACAAACTAGATCAAATGTCATGGCTAGTAATCTACTTCTTGGAAAATGCTTCCCCTATTTATGGATCTATATACAATGGCATAGCCAAGAATTTTTCTAAAGGGGGCAAGAAATAGTTGATCATAAGTGGCAGAGTCAGAATTTACTTTATTTATTTATTTATTTTTGGATGTATTGATTTTTTTACTAATCATTTAAAAATAAATTTAGTTTTTTAATATATATTTTTTGATAATAAATAAAGAAAAATACTAAATTTAAAAATACCTCAAAATTTTTAGAGACAGAATTTCTCAAAATTTGGTTATGACACCTAAATATATTAAAATAATAGGACTCATCATAAGGAATCCAAACCATTTAGAAATAATCATGTGCTTCATGTTTTAGCACTAAAGTGAAAGTAGAACTAATAGGAGTTGGTCCCACCTAAAAATTGGACACATGGCATTTTTTATCTTATGCTCACAAATCAATCTTGTAGTGGGACTAACTCCTTTGAGTAAAATTTACGACACCCGTAAATGAGTTCGTCAAGTTTAACCTTTCGGCATGTGGGCTGGGGCCATGCTTGAATACTTGGGCCTGATAACAAATCAGCTAGGCTTGGTAAAGATGAACGCCCACAATCCAAACTGTTGATTTAGTGGGCCTGTTCCCAGTGGACAAGAGCCCAACATCTTCATTGTTTTAATAGCAAGACATTCAATTCAACAGCCAATTACAGATTGTACTGTCAAATCTGGCATGACCTACTAGATGAATGGTGTAAATCACATGCATTTCAAGTCACAGTATAAATTATATCAGCAATTCCAATGGGCCACATTTGTGAAAGCCCAAACTCCTTTATAACTGCCGTTACCTTCATGATGGTGCATAACTGCACATCACCCAAACCCTAATTTCATATTAAGAATGCCATTAACACATCTCATTAATTACATTCAACAATTTGCAAACAAATCCTCCTTGTATTTTTAGTCTCTCTTATCCTCCAACTTGCCCTTTGTAATGAACAATCTAACAATCATCTTCATTGCCCAAAACAAAAAACAAAAAAAAAAAAGGGTCAGATTTTGAGAGTCCATCTGTGATATTTGTATACTTATCCATCCATCAATGATCTCTCCCTCAGACCCCTTGATCACTTGTTCATGGACTCCACCACCCTCATTTTGTATCTTATCCATCTATGGTGTGGCCCACCCGATCAATGGTCCGGATCATAAAAGCTCACCCATTTTTTTTTTTTTAAATAGAGGGTTAAATTTAATGAACCCATGGTGAAACCCTCCAAGTTGGATTAATCCCACCGAGCCCATAGGGAAGTCGGGTAAACACGCCAGTAGTCCGAGTGTGGTAGTGCAGTTTCGAACCTACAATCGTGGTCCGAAGCCAACTAAACTACCTCTAATACAATGCATCTGCTTCATCTACATGGTGGCCCACCAACCAACCATCCTGATCATCAAGCAGTGGGCCCCACTTTCATATACCATAAATAACTACCTTTTGTCATTGTGATACATCCTTTATTTAAATTGGTAGGAGATGAGTTGTTATTGTTGAGATAGCCAAGAAGTCTTGGAAAGCCAAAGTCTTTATTTTTGCATTGGGATGTTTTTTTGAGAAGAGAAGAGAAGAGAAGAAGAGATAGATAGCAATCTTCAAATTTCGGCTTTTTCGCCTTCGATTCGAGCAAATCGCAATTTCGTCTGATACAAGAAGAAAGAAAAGAACCCTAGCGTCCAAAACGCTACCAATCCTTCGTAAGTAGTATCTCTTTCTCTGTTTCCCTTTTTTCCCGTTTCCTGATTTGAAATCTTGAAAACGCTTGAAGAAGAATCGAAAGATTAGGGTTTGTCAAAGCGGATCGTAGAAGCTACAGAGGGTCAGTTAGTTTTCGTTTTCTGGTTTTTTATGCTAGTTTCCTAACCCTAGGGATTTGGGCACTTCTATTGAAGGGAGTTGCGTTGTTGGGTTTTCGCTCCCTAACCCTAGCTTTCCTTTTAGGGTTTTTTTGGCCCTAGGGTTTTGATTTGATTCCATTTCGAGGGCTTGGTCTGTCTGGGGAGAAAGGAAAGATGGGTTTAATTTCCGCCGCGACTGGCGGCGGGGCTGGCGTTTTGGGCCTGTTTTCATTGGTTTCTGAGAATTAGGGTTTTTGATTTGTTGAAGATGAGGGTCTTTTAAAGAAGGGTTTGTTTGTTTGTTTGTTCTGTTGGATGCAAATCTATCTGTGGGTTGAAGATGGGTAAGTGAAGAAGGGAAGTTCTTTTCCACAGGTGCGGTGCAATTTTCGATTTGTTCCCATTGGATTTGAAGTGTACAGAGTTGATGTTTTTGCGTTGAGAGGCTGCGGCAATTTGAGATTTTGGGTTTGTGTTGGGCTGCTGCGATTAACCGGTTAATACAGATTGGTGAAGTAATAGGAGTGGTTTTGCAACTCTTTTGGGATACTGATTGTAAGGACTGTGCCTTATTTTTGGTGATGCCTGAGACTTGGGGGTCTGATTGATTCTTTAAGGGAAGATAGTTTTTTGTCTTCTTCTGGCAACTTTTGTACAGAAAACAGAAATTTTGTGGGGAAAGGCGATAAGGGGTTGGGTAGAAAAATTTGGAAGGGCAAGTGTATTCTTTTTTTTTTTTTTTTTTTTTTTTTTTTATCATGGTCTGTAATCGTTATGGAAAAAAGTGAGGCCACCAAAAAGAAAAGTGAGCCGGCATTAGTACCAGAATGGTTGAAAGCAGCATCCAGTGGTGTCAACAGCAGTGGTGGAGGTTCTCTCCACCATTTTGCATCATCATCTCAATCTGGTATTTTCCCCCTTCCCTTTATTTACCTCATTTACTTTCTACTTTTGTATTATGTTGTGTTTGTACCCAAAGTCGCAGGCAGTTTGAAATTTCACCTGTGAATTTGGTTGGATATTGTTTTTACTGTTTTCCTGTTGCCAAGTCTATCGATTTTCGTGGGAAAGTATGAGAATCAATATCCTACCTCATGTGCGATACTATAGTATCACTTTAAGATCATAGCAGAAAGTGGCAAATGAACCATCCATCTCATCTGGATGTCTAAGACAATTTTGATTTTGGGCACAGCCATCACTCCTTAAGAGTTCTTCTTTGATTTAGTTATTTGCTAAGTTTTCTTTCTGCTCTTTTACCTGTTATAGATGATCATGCTGTTGGATTGCCTACGAGAAACTGGTCATCTGTGAGTTCTAGTGATCATGACAGCCCACGTTCCTCTGCTTTCACGGATCGAACCTCATCTTCATACTTCCGGCGGAGCTCGAGTACTAATGGCTCTATGATGCATGATAAAGAGCCATCTGTGTACTCACGGAATTACAGTAGTTTTAGGAGTCATCGTGATAGGGACTGGGACAAGGACCTTGATTTTCGATTGGTGGAACCTAGGAGTCGTGATTATTCTGATTCTTTGTCTGCTAACATTCTTTCGAGTAGGATCGAGAAAGATACATTGAGGCGTTCTCAGTCTATGATATCGGGAAAACGAGGTGAAGGATGGCCTAAAAGAGTAGGAAATGGCTTGAGCAATGGTATTCACACTGGGGGGAATATCATCAGCAACAAACACAAGTCTTCTTTCGATAGAGACTTTCCAACTCTTGGAGCTGAAGAAAAACAAGGAGTTCCTGAAATTGGTAGAGTCTCATCTCCTGGTTTGAGCACTGCTTGCCAAAGCCTGCCAATGGGTACTATGTCTGTAATTGGTGGTGATGGCTGGACCTCAGCCTTGGCAGAACTACCTGCCACAGTTGGAAGCAATAGCACAATACTTCATTCGGTTCAACAAACTGCTCCTGCAAGCTCGACAGCTGTCCATCCAAGCATCAGTACTGGCCTTAATATGGCAGAAACATTGGCCCAGGCACCTTCACGGGCTCGTGCAATTCCCCAGGTAACTAACGATGCATTTGTTAATTATTAGTTTTTCTGGGTTACTCTGTTGCTGAACTTGTTTCTAGTTTGTGGTTCCAGATTTCTCTTGAGACTCAAAGGCTTGAGGAATTGGCAATTAAACAGCGCAGGCAACTAATACCTATGACACCTTCAATGCCAAAAAACTTGGTAGGAAATCTTATTCTCTCTCTTTGATGCCAATACTTTTGATATTGTATAACTGCATTGTAACTTGTAGCTTTACCAGATTTGTATCCGTATTTGTTTATTCAAGCTATCTGAGTTGTAACTGATTAAAAATAAATAAATAAATAAATCTGAAGGTAGCTCTGAAACTTTTTGATAGCTGATATATCCTGTGTTCACACCATTTTAAATGTTCGAATGGTGACTAAATGGCCCTACTTTTATAGATAAAACTATATAACTATGAAACATTGACAAAAATTATATTGCTTTTCTTTTATAGATGTTGCTTGAGTACAGGAATGAGTTCACAGTATAAGACCAGCAAGGAATCTTGATTTGGCCACTCGATAATATAGGATTCATGGAATTTGGCATCGGTTGTCTTGCCAGTTATGTATTACCACTTACCAGACACATCCAACAGGACATTTGCTGGTTGTAGGGGAAAAATCTTCAAATTATTATTTAAATAGTAATATACTTTTATAATCTAACACTCTGGCCATTCAAAAAAAAAAAAAAAAAAAGAATATAAAAAATCTATGTGAACATTCCAGGAGGAGGCAAGGGAACTTGTAACTTTGGATCTCTCTGCATCATTGTGATCTCCCTTCTACTTTATTTCTCCTTTCAATTCGATAGAGTGCCCTTGATTTTATGAGTTGATACCTACCAAAGCTGTGTATGCTAATGAGATTTGACTTTTGAGTTTCCTTTATATTGCCTGTCGCATATTCACACTAATAGTCGCATTGGAGGGGATTATGGGTTAGTTGCTTGTGTGGAGGCCTAAGTTGCATGTGTACTTGTATTGGAACATGACACTGGATGAGGTGTCTGATTCAACAATTCTCAAAACAAAGATTGGGATCTGGAATTTTTTTAAACTTTTTTGTGTGTGCGCGCGCGTGTGCGTGTGGGTGTGCGTGCGTGCGTGTGTGTTTAGATTGTAACAGTGGTAAGGAAGGGATTTGCCCAGCATGAGGACCAGGGATCAATCCTTGCTTGTCTGTGGTGAGACTAAGGCACCTTGCCACTGAAATATCAGTGGTTTGGCTAAATACAATGATTAAACATAAAAGTTACATGAAAAGATACCACCAATAAAAATGAGTACAAATCTTTACATTAAACAATCAGGTAATAAATATACAATGTCTTACTTTGTAAAAGAGAAAAGGTGTAATAATGTTTCATCTTTTGTAAGACAAAGTTTAAACTTGTGCTAGAAGATTCTGTAAAGAATCTGAAACATACTGTGTCAAATACATGTTTCACATGGATTCGTGTTGATTCCAAAGAATTTGTGCAAGGTAGGTGTAGACTTTGATGGAAGAGGATGTCTTCTTTTTTGTCAGAGTTAAGAGCATTTAATAGTAATGTTCATTTACCCTGAATTACTTGGTTGAAATAGAATAGCAATTTAGATGCATAGGCAATTGATTTGCTGTAGGGTATTCTCGTGAGTACCATGACCTGGTAATTTAAAGAAAACTCTGTCCCGGAAATGGGAATGTCAATATTTTCCTCTTGAAAGATCCGCATGTCTGCATCCGTGATTTTTGTCTTGAAATATCCAATACGATATATACTTATTGTTATTCTTATTCCTGTTACTTTGAGTGTATAAAAAAGTTCAGTCCAAATTTAGAAGTGTATGCACAATCCAGTACTAGCAAAAGGTGCTTGTGCTTAGCACTTGCAAGGAACAGACAACATTTGCACGGGCAAAATATGGGCGGCATTTGCAACGTAAGATTTACATTGTATGCACAGAACTGTATGAACATATGCCATCCATCTTCTACAACCCCCCTGCTCTAGCTGGGCAGGAAGGGGTCCTACTTGCCCAACTCACCCTCTTTATAGTCTTTTACCAAAAAAAAAAGCCCTCTTTATGGCCTATCCGTCTATGTTCCTATATATTATAGTTGAAGGGTTTTTGAAAATTTCTTTCTTTCTTTCTGAAAACTAGCACTTATCCATGTGGGTACAAAACCGCCCACAACAAAACTCACCGCTTGCCGTTTATCTTCTTTCCTTTCCCACACCCCAATCCCTACTATAGTCGATTTAATTGGCTCCAAACTCGAACAAAGCAACAGATTTCTGACCCTGCTCGACGTGTAGTTCCTGTTTCCCCATCTAGGTCCATAGGGTCTCTCAAATCCTTCTTAGATGTTAATCAAGTCTTCCCACCACATCTAGTGTATTCAACTCGGTTATTTCCAAATCTTCCCTTACCATCCACTACTATTGCATCTTCATTCACATCGAACATCTCATTGTTGAGGTCTTATGAGTTATGAGACCATCGTGTAAAAGCACCTTGGCCTGATATTTCCGGCAAGAGCAGCTACTTCCTCCAGAAGTGGTGATGACACTTAAAGATCTTTCTTTGGTAAGGAACTTTATATGGTGTATATTTCCCTACACCTGCTGTGCCACGGGGTGCTTATGGGCTGGGCTAGCCCCGGTCTGATTCTGGACCAGCCCACCTTGGGTTGGGGCTGGATCTAAAATTATGGCCTGTGTAATATTGGGTCGGGCTTCGATTAAGTGATAGAAAGCCCGTAGCCTGGCCCGATGAGCAACTAGTGCTTGTAGTCCAGTGATTGATTTGCCTGAATAAGTGATAGAAAGCTCGAGCAATGATAGAAA
Source organism: Umbellularia californica (assembly GCA_028538565.1). Classification (NCBI taxonomy): domain Eukaryota; kingdom Viridiplantae; phylum Streptophyta; class Magnoliopsida; order Laurales; family Lauraceae; genus Umbellularia; species Umbellularia californica. Next base: position 78,379,238 of record JAPQWN010000006.1, on the reverse strand, counting down.
GCCTGGCTCGACCCATCCTGACCGACTAAATGGCCACGCTTGGGCCTTACATGTTTCAGGCAGGCTGCTTCGGGCCAAGCGCTTATGGATGGATATGGGCCTGTGTTTCTAAATTCGGTCCAGGCCTGAATATGCCTCAGATTTGTCCCCTGCCCACGAACACCCCTAGCCGAGTCATGGACTAGATCTTTCACCTCTCTCATTTCTGAGGCCAGGATCTTAGTTGAGCTGCTCTCTCAATTCCACATCAAAGGATCACGGCTTTGGATTCTGAAATATAGAGCGCATATTTTGGTGATGGTTTTGAAGATGGTAAGGGCTATGAAAAGATGGATAGTGTTTTGAAGTTGGATATGTTAGAGAAGTTTCATAGGATAAGAACACTGAGAGAAATATAGAGGGCATTGGCCATCCATGATCTAAAGAATTGATGCATGACCTCTTTTTTTTTTTTTGGATAACGATGCATGACCTCAATTATGAGTTTTTTTTTTTTTACTGGGCTGTTGATTATAGAAATGGCAACAACGGGTTAGGTTGTCCCACGAGTACTATACCACTGACCCAATCTAGCCAAGAAAGAAGAAACAGGAAAAAAAAAAGGAAACAAGAGAAAGATGGCAACTTAGGGTCATAGAATTTGGTTGTGGAGATGGTCCTAAAGATGGCAAGGGTTTTGAAATGATATATAGTGTTTGGAGTTGGTGACATTATAGAAGACTCAAAGGATAAGAACACCATAGGAATATGGAGGACATGGGCTCTCCACTATTTAAAGGATAATGCATGACCTCATTTACAAAGGGTTTTTTTTCCTGTTTTAATTGGATTTCATAGGCCTGTTTAGTTGTTGTAAGCATTTGGAGATATCTTGTTCCCCAAGTGGAATTCCTTAGGGGCTGTCTAGCATTTGGAATGCTAGATTTTTGAGACTTTTGTATTGCAAAAGTAGCATTTGGAATGCTAGCTTTATGAATTCTCCCGATTCAAATGGAGAATTCAGAATTCCACTTAGACAAGACCTGTGTTGCCATTAGGAATTTCCAATAGGGGCAATTTCTGTCAGAAATGCTTGCAACCAAACAGGCCTTAACTATAATGAAGGCAACAGGTCGGGTTAAATTGGTGACCTGCCCCAATCCACTCCAATGAGGCCCAAGTTTGGTATTTTTTTTTTGGGTTTGAGGTGGGTGTGGGTTTCTATATTTTGACTCCAGTGGGCCTAGGGGTGGAGGTTTAAGTTTTGATAAATATAGATATTTTCTAATGAGTTTTAATAATTAAAACAATTATGTGATACAGTGGTTAAAGTACATCTCAAAGAGTTGAAGAAGTTTGATGTTCTGAGTCCAAATTCTCCTATATACATTAGAATTGGTATAATCTAAATTTGATTATAATATTTAAACCCTTCGCTGGTTGAGTCAGGTATTGGGTAAGGCAGTTGTACGTTGGGGTGAGTTCAGATTTAGCTTGATCCCTTGCCATCCTTGGGCGAGAGTCAAAATTGACACGGACTGGTCAAGAGATGAATACATAAACTCTTCGCTTTAATTTTTAATTAATGGATTTTAATACAAGAATTCTATGTGGTGCATCGTGTAGGGCTTATTTTGAATAATTGAAGTGGGGTTGTGAGTCCAAATCCTCTTACAATACGTAAGCTATTTAAAATAAATAAATAAATAAAACTTGACCCAAGCCATACCCTTCACAGGGTTTAGTATCAAAAAAATTATGATGCGGTCATGAGTCAGGTAAGGTATGAGCCAAAGAAGGTTCGGTTTATATTGACCCATACCAAACCTAACTCATCGCCATCTTGGTTGAGATTTATACATTGGTATGAATTTGTCAAGATTGAATAGAGGAACACTTGTCTTTAATATATAATTACTAGCCCAATAACCTGTGCTCAGCACGGTATCTCCCTGCACTGTAAAATAAATAATTACATACTAAAAAAAATTACCTCTTTCCATAGGACAAGTGGGATAAAATAGAAATAGAGAAATTGGAGCAAAAAGGGTATAGTTACAAAGGAACAACTGAAACATGAGTGGTTTGATGGAAAAATGAGTGGGTAGTGGCATGAGTAGTTACGTAACCGTTGGTCAAAATTATAACCGACGGTCAAAACTGAAGCCAAAACCTTCCAGCTTAATATATTAGAATGGAACTATATATAGTAAGAGCTGTGAAGTGTGCTTGATAAATAGTTCACGACTATGCTGGTGGGAAAATCGAGCGATGAAGGTTTATATCATCCATGTATTATCATGCAGTGTAACTGTAAGTTAGCTTGTCACATTGGTTTTGGTGCAAATATGATGTTCATTTCCTTTGATATCCTTGATTCTCTGAAAGTCTGTGAGTCCTGTACATCAGGAGAGCTTATAAGAAAGAAAATGAGTTCTATGGGTCTAGATGACAAGCAAATCCAATCTGTTAAAGGTTCAAACACTTCACATGCTGACACTGTACCTTACTCACGATCCATATGATCTTTTATTTCCTCTTTGCTACCTCCTCCCTCAGCATGGAGCACACCAAGTTCTTCCTTAGATTTGCCTTCAAAGAGTCTAGAACCTTGCCTTGCCACTTTGACTGCTTTCATCTGACGATGTTGAATCCATTTTATAAGAACCTAGGTTTTTCTTATTGGGTCTCACCTCTTATTCCTACGCCTGCTCACCCTCAAACCCACGTACCCCCACACCCAATCCCCCACCACACACACTGTATATAGTTCATCATGGGAAGTGCTGTCCTGCTGGAGTTACTATGCAACACTCAGTGGACTACAATTTATTAATAGTTTTGCTTTCTTGAATTGAGATTTTTTTTGAATGGTAGAATTGAGATTAAATTGCAGGTTGAATGACATCAGCTGTTTTGTTGAATAAAGTGGAGACTAATCTAGCATGTCGTCGTCTTCTAATTTTGATTCCAGTTCTAATTTTAAATGTGATAATAATTCTTTCACATGCTTGAATATTACTTCTGACATCCTATTTGTGTAGTTATATGGACGAACAATTGTTTGCGAGCGAATATTCAATGCCTTATTCAAGTGATTATCGGATTGAATATATGTGCTTATTTTCTCTTAGCATTCCTCTTACACACCATGTGACTTATGACGGCTTTTTTGGCATATTCTGGGTGCTGGTTTAGTTCAATCATGTAGAGTTTTTCTTTCCCTTAGCAGTTAGTATACTCCAATATCAATGTTACTCACTGGAGTGATATCTCGGCCTGCTGAAATTAGGATCCTTCATCTTTTAAGCCATATGTCAACCAGATCGAGGCTGTCCATTTAGTTTGAATGCAGTCGAAGTCAACTAATTTACTGGTTAGGAGTTTGTACCCATAGGTCCGTGGGAAATTTGCCTACCGTGAATCTTCAAATGATCTTCCAAAACCATAAATGTTTCACTTTAGATGCTATGTGGCAGCTTTTGGGATTCTTTGGATACTATCTGTATGGTGATTACAAGTCAAAATTCTTTGGTTCTTTTCAGTAGAATCTGTTGTTACCAGTAACTTTACATCAGGTACTGTGCATCCTTTTGAATTGTGGTCATCCTCATCATCAAAGCCTTATCCTTCAAAGTGCAGTTTTGCAATTGGCTAAAAGAGTTCTACTTGAACTCAATGTTTTAGGAAAAAAAAAAAAAGCGCTAGATAAGCTAAGCCCATAAAACCTCATATTGTAAACTAGAAGGTGAGGTCTGACTGAAAATGAGAAAATCTCTCATACATCTACACTGCTGCAAAGACCATCTTCTAACGTTGTCAAGTGAAGTCCATCAAACTTGCCTAACTAAATACTGTGAACTAGAAGTTAAGGTCTGACTGTGAAAAAGAGAAAATATCTAATTTTGCACATCTACACTGTTGCAAACCCATCTTCTAATGTTGTCTTTTATGTGTTTTCTTTCTATAGTAATTAATACAATCTTTTCTGGAGAAATGTATTTCAGTTTTTTTTAATAAGAAATTAAAGCAGTCTTTTCTCAATACTACAAAAATACAAGTTGTTTAATTGTTTGCTTCTATTCCTTTTTTCAGGTGCTGAACTCTTCAGAGAAAACAAAGACCAAAGTTGCAAGAAGTGGTGAGTTGAGCACTGTTTCCAAGGTTGGGCAGCAACCCTCATCATCTCAGCTTGTTGTCAACATTCGTGGATCTGCTAGATCTGACACTTCCAAGACATCTCCACTCGGGAAGCTCCAACCTCTCAAAGGTCCCCGAGAAAGTAATGGTGTCGCTTCTACTCCCAAGGATGGGTCAAGTCCAACAAGTGCCAACAGATCCCCACATGGGACTCTGAGGAGCCCTGGTAACCCAAAGCTCACTCCTGATCTCAAGTTGACCCCATCCACGGTGACACAAAGCTCCATGGATAGAAAGCCACTCCCACAAGCTCAAAAGCGGAATGAATTCTTTAATTCTTTAAGGAGGAAGAGTGCTGTGAACCACTCATCTGCTACACCAGATTCAAGCTCCTCCAAGCCTTCTGTCCCTGAAAAGTCAGATGAGCAGAGCATTGCAATTTCTGTTTCTGTCAGCACGGGTGATGATACTCTTGCATCAAAGCCTGGTTTGGAGTGTTTGGACTGGTCAACTGAGAACGGTATTCATTTTGCTGCTGTCAATGGTGATCCCTGCATTCATGTTGTTGCTGGCAATGGTGATGTCTGTAAGGAGTCTGAGATATTTGCTGGCGAGGGAGGGCAAAATTCGGGTTCAGATGAAGTTGTTATTCCAGATGAGGAGGCAGCATTTTTGAGGAGGCTTGGATGGGAGGAAAATGCAAAATATGAAGCTCTGACAGAGGAGGAGATCAGTGCTTTCTATAATGAGGTTGTTCTCTATCTTAATATTCTATTATTAGCATAGTCAAACTCTCTCTCTGACAGAGGAGGAGATCAGTGCTTTCTATAACGAGGCTGTTCTCTATCTTAATATTCTATTATTAGCATAGTCAAACTCTATCTTATAGTCTTATATCTTGGGAAGAGATAATACAAATATAATCAATCACACACTGATCCACTTGAAGGTTGAAGGTCTTTTCCCTTTTTGATTGGTTACATTACTTGAACCTTCATTCAACTTCAAGGTTGCAATAGTGAGCACTTTCCGCTGTGCCATGTGCTCTTGTTAGATGCAGGACTGTTCACACTTGAAATAGATTTTGGCACTCTTTTGGGATGCATCTGACACATTCCTTGAGGGCAGAAACAAGCAGGGATATGATGAATTGTGGGGTTCTCCTATTTGTGGGGGTCCATTGTACCCTAACTGAGTCTGTTGTCCAGTGCGGGTGAGCTCTCCGTGAATGGGTGCTACTCCCCCCAATCTCCCGGATTCATAGTCCTAACCCTTGATCTCTTTAATATTGAATGCTTAGTGTTGCGATATTCTTTTCTTAATATTTTATGGCCTTCCATTTAAAGGTTTGGATTTTTGAATCTGGCAGTTTTGCTTGTGCATCCATTGAAATGGCCGTACCTATTAACTAATTGCCTTGACCATTGGCAAAGCACAGTCTCAGGTCTCTGGTTGCCTTGTGACATTTGTTATGTCTTTTTGCTTGTGCAGCACAAGGAGAAAAGGCCTGCTAGCAAACTGTGCCAAAGGATGCAGGAATTGAAGACTGCCACTAGTATTGCAAGTGGGCAGTAATGGTGGTGCTGCCTCTGCACTGAGCTCATCCAACTCTGATATTTGAAGCAATGACCGAATGCCATTGACTTTACCAGTTTCAAGGTATGCCAAGTTATAGTTAATAGTGGTGCAAAAGATTTTGGTTTCATTGATTTGAGATAAAGGGATATAAAGGTGAGGATGTGAATTGAGTGCTGCTAGAGGCTGTGGAGATGAAAGAGAGAAGACAGGAAGGTATGGTGGTCGGGTGTCTTTTTCCCCTTCCTGGTCTACTTATGTCCAATGCAATAAGTCTCAATGCTTCATTCATTCCTTAAAGACTCTTGTGAAGCGTCCTGCCCCGCCAAATTTAGGAGACACTTTCAATCTTGAGAGGGGTAGGGTGGATGGGGGTGGTATTTTGGTCAATCGGTTATAAAGAAAAAGGAATTGCACAGTTTGGAAAATCAGAGTTTTTCTTCTTTGTTTCCCTTTTGTTTTCCATTTTGGTCGATTCAGGAGAAAATTTATGATGTTTTTAGTCTTATAAGAGAAGTAAATCCTTCCATTTTTAGTTTTACTTGAGGGAAGAAAAAGAGAGAGAAGATGATTATATGCAGAGGCAGTGAAACTGGCAACTTTGGTACTCTGGTGAGTAGTATCTGATCTTACTTTAGATTTTAGGGCCATTTGCAAGTCATGGTGGAATAATAATATTGAACATTGACCCCATACTTGCCATGTCAAATGCAGATTTTTGTGGCTCATATCTAGATGTGAGCCAAGAACATTGGGTCAATATTCAATAGTTAGCCCACTAAAAAAAAAGTTGGCCCACTGTGTGTTACCAGGCGACCCAGCTGGCTCGCAATGGGAGTCGGCTCATTTGCTTTTAAACTGGACCCGAGTCTCACTCAATACTCTTGGTTCCCAATTCAGTGAAGGCTCTTGATTTCAGCCATTCAATAAAAATGTTTTAAGACTGCTGCAACCTAATCAATAGGCCCTCCATAACAGCTCTCATCCATTTTAATTATGCACCAGGCAAATCCTTTACAGCAGCCATGACGATATGATCATTGGGCAAGTATGTAGTGTACCTTACAGGTACTGTCTTAAGTGGTTGGATTCAGTGGAAATCTATGATGGGCAATTATTCACAATTCTGATAGAAATTAAACTTTTATGGAGCTGCTTGTTGGAAGCTTTTATTTATGTAAATGAGCGGTTAAGTAGTGTGTAAACGATACCAGTTTTAGCCCCAAATACACGTGAAGGCTAATCCACGATCCATGGTTTAAAATTGTGGTATCGGTCACGGCATCGGCCGATACCGCTGTCTATTGCAGTCGTGCGGCGTGAATTTTTTTTTTTTACCCCAGAAGAAATTTGAGAACATATCTAAAAAATTCAGAATATGGTAAAATGCTAGAAAATAATATCCTTTTCTATTAGTAACAATTATAAAGTAAAATATCGGTCCACCCTAAATCTTAACATGCTGTATTGTTGTCGAATTTTTAAAATTAATTATATTTGTTGTGTCCATATAGTTTGTAAATCAATCAATGTTGTAGTTCATGGGATGAGGTTTCCACACGTCACTAATCTGAACGTCGGCCTATCTACGAGTGACCAATTGGACCCATTCCATCCATGTGGCCCAATCCATTGTTGCTAGACCCAATCCATCCACCGATATATGTGGGACCATTACCTTCATAAAATTAATTATCCATCCACTTATATAACTATGTAAATGGGATCCAACAGAGCTACATACGAGCCACTAAAACCAATCCATCTGCATGCATAGACATAATATACATTGGACACAATAGATGAAGTACCTTCGGGTCCTTTAATTAAACTATATACATGGGACCCATTTCATGAAAGATTGACCATTTATATATGTTGTGGATCAGCTAGATGAAAGAGCTGGCCCATATATATATAATTATTTATTGGGACCACTTTAAAAATTATTTGATCCATCCACGGCCCCGAATTAAAGTCTCTACATGCACGGTTCTTCTAAAAATATCCTCTAAATTAGAGAGAAAAAAGATCTTCTACACTAATTTTGAATTTTCCATAATCCTTATCCCTACTCCTAAATTCTTGATCTAACTTATGTCATTAGAGGGATCTAACCTATCACTCCCTCTAATAAATTAAAACCAAGAATCTTGGCAATAAAAACCCTTTCCTTTAAAATAGGAAGTCAATAACTATATGCTAAATAAAAGGAATTGCAAAATTTCCTACCTCATTGGACTCTTTCTATTGTTTCCAGTTTAAAATCAATCTTTCTCATCCTAAAAAATCTCAAATCATTATTAAGAATCGGGTTGTCTTGTCACTATTCCCTTTGTAGACACGTTTTTTAGAAATTTGAATAGCGAATCTCAGAGAGGCCGTAACTTTCCAACGTATGCCAAGAGGATGAAATCCTACGCCCATGACTGCCATCCATTTGTTCAAGCGGCAGGAGAAAGCTTTTTATTGCTTTGGTCCCAAAAGCTTTCTATTGTTTTGGTGGTAAAGAGATACCAGTTACAAGATCTTCTATTACAGACTTCTATTACAAGATTTTTCTATTACAGACTTCAAAAATTTTTCTCAGTTGTATGCGTTCGAGTGTTAAGGTGCAGGATCTCTTCTATCTCATCGTAAAGTCAAGACCACTATTTCTAAAGCGATTAAAAGAAAATGTAGTAATAACCATAGAGGGCTATAGAGAGTGGAGATTGTAGACCTTTGGATTTATTGATTGGATTGCCCTTTGCTCTTTCTCTTTTGTCTCTTGTGGGTTTAGTTGTGTGGATCATCAGGCAAGTCTCCCTTTAATTAGACATTTATTTTTTATTTGATTCGTAATTGTAATGTCTAATATGTATTTTTTTTCTATCCCATCCGATAATTATCTCTGTGAAATTGCTAAGATTCCGTAAGAGCTTGCAATTCATGAACTAAGAAATGGTGCTTTTGGCTGGATGACGATGATGAAAAAAAAAGTATTGAGCATAAAACTGCCAGATTATAATTTCTGCATGTTTTTTACACAATTCTTTTATACCAATTTCAAAGCCAAATAATATTAATATTTTAATTTAAGTTTTATAAATAAATTAATTTTATTTTTATTGTTTAGCCCGGGTTTAGCATGGCCTCAAGTTAGAAAGTATCACTTCCCACCCGCTAACCCATTACACAAGCAAAGCATGAATGAATGACCCAAGCATGAATTGGTTAAAGACAGAAAAAAAGAGAAAATGAATGACCAGGCATTCATTTCATCTACACACCCTTTAAAAAGAGAGAGCAGGAGAGGAAGAAGGAAAGTAAATAAGGAGAATAATTAGAGAGAGGTAGCAATGGGGCAATATCTGGTATCTCTTTTCTTCATCCTCCCCCTATCCTTTATCTCTATTTTTTTTTATTTCTATTTCTATTTGTTATTTTCTTTTCAACAGTGGATTATTTATTTTTTTTCTCCTTCTTCCTTTTCCTTTGTATGGCGTGCATCCCTGCTTTTTTTTTTTTTTTTAAGTTTCGGTCATAACGGTAGTTACGGTATTTTGGCGATACACATTGAACGATACCGAAACAGATATTCCAGCAAGTTATTGTCTTATGGCCGATACTGGTTTGTTTGGCCGATGCATACCGGTGTCAGCCCATATTTTAAACCATGAATTTCCAGCCCACCACCCATGGGAAACAAGTGGGCAGTACAAAAACCCTCTCATCCTTGCCTTGCCTGTAATAAACCACAGGTTCAAAGCTTATCAATTCTCTGAAGTCCTATGGGCCCCAAATTTATGATTGGAGTTTCTCAATATTCTCACATAAATGATAAGCATTAACCTGTTGAGTTTCATAAGCTTATAGATGTTTTAGAAACATGTGAAAAAACACATCTAAATTTGTGCAATGTTTTCATTTACTCTTTAAAAAAAAATGGCACTCCAACAAAACACGTGAATCAGAATGTTTCTTGTGTAAAATTTACATACGAAAAAGTTAACAGTTTTTTTTTTTTAAGAGAAAAAAAATTGTTTTTTTAAAAGTTAAAAAGTTACAAGTTAAAACATGAACCCACTCATTTTCATATGCCATGGTAGAAAATTGTTAGATAGTGGTGAGTTTCTACCTTTTGCTTTTGAACATTCTTTACTATTATGATGATTTTATCATTTTAAAAATGAATTATTTATTATTTCTTCTTCTGAATTGCAGTCATAAAGTCATTAACGAGATTGGATGGTATAGGAAAAGGTATCTTCAGGTATGTTAAAAAAGTTTGTTTGTTCCTTTATTTAAGAAGATCCTTTATTTAAGAAGAGAACTTTTCCATTATTTGTAGGAGAGCTGATTTTTTTTTTCTTATTTTTTATTTAGGCATTATTGGTAGGAGACTTTTCCATGTATCCAATCCCACAAATAAGAAACCATCTTAAGTGGCCCCATGAGCTGGACCGCGTCGTATTCAGTCTTCTTGTATTTAAATAGTGAAAGCAATTACTGATCATTTATAAATATAGTTGTTAGGCCTTGCTTAGGGTTGCATTGTTGCATTTGATGTAGGATTTAGGATAGAGGTGACCCTAATATTTTTGGCCCATTATACAAAATGGTGAAGTTTCTATTGACACGTATATTCTTAGATCACAATCCACTTCTAATATAGGAATTCTGTTTGCCTGATGCCAAAAAGCCCTTAAAATATGAACTTGCTTCTTTAAATAAAGAGGAACACCACTCATCTAATCCATATCTAGTGGCCCCATTAAACATACTTAAATGCAAAAAAAAAAAAAAAAAAAAAAAATCACTTGTTTATATGAGCAGACCATATATGCCTACCATCAGTCACATCAAGATATTCTGGGACCCATTCATTGACTTTCTTTAAATATTATAAAAGAAAAGGTGGAGGACTTTTTGTCGCACAAAAAAAGAAGAAAAAAACTCTTTATAAATTTTCCTATCACAAAACTACAAAAATAGTACTAGCACAAATTGAATATTGAAGTACAATAAAATGAAATGTGTTTTTCATACAGGCTGATTGGTGATCCTAAGATGGGACTGCGCACAATGTGACCACTATTTCTTTTGAATCTAATCTGAGTGGGAGGCACCGTGATCTGTGTAAAATCTTTTGTCTTTTTTCACTGGATCTCGATGGAGATGGATGGATAGTTCAAGAAGTCCCAGGTTTCTTTTGGCGCTATTCTTGTCACAAGGTTAGCTTTCTGCTTGTAATGGCCAATAGGTTCTCCTTTGTGTCCTTTGAATCGCAAAGGAATCTAATGTAATCCTCTACTTCCTGACCCGGAGATCATCATAAGAGCAAATCGAATAGCTGCAGCTTGCAGCCTGAGGAGCTCACACTCTATAGAAGTGGTAGAAATGAAGGTAGGACCCTGCCTTCTCACTAATCTAACCAGTGGGTAGAATGTGTGGATCAGCCATGGTGAGTGTCAACTACTCCAATGATGTTGTCATGTATAAACTTAGTATTGGCGATATCAGAGAAAAAGTTCAGCGGATAAAATTGATTTATTTGAGAGTACAATTTGTGATAATAAACTTTAGCACCCGAATCCATCATATGCCGTGCTATCAATCTTAGAATTTCCGTGTGTTGATCACAGGAATATGTACATCCATATCATGTTAAAAGTATAAAGTTAACATATGGATATTGTTTGGTAAATGAATGTTTAAGGTTGTTTAAATGAAGGTCTAATTCAAGGCCAACGATGATGACGATGATGATGCCTACATATATAAAAAAGATGTACAATTAAACCTATTTCTCGATTCAATTGAATCCCAAAGGAGCTAGTATGGTACCCAAATAATGCTAGATATGTAAAAAGCAGGTCCCATTACGCCTATTCCTAATCCTAAATGGAATGTAAGGACCCTGAGCACCCCTACCAACTACAATGATAATTTTTCTTGAACAATTAATAAATGCCAAAACAATGTGTGTATATTCTAAACTGAAATGCCAAAAGTTATAGTCTAAAATGGTATCATTCAATATGAATGAAAAAACTCTTCAACCAGTTCACTTATTCCCATTACCAGGTCCTATATGAGTAAAACACACATAAAAAAAAATCAAACTAAAAATAACTGACACTTTTTTAAAGCGTGTTTCAATTTAATACCTTTTGTATCATCAAAATCAGTAGCCTTCCAACCACCAAAGGTTTTTAGAGTGAAATGACACCTTTGCCCATCTCTTTATCCCTATATGCATAAATTTAAAAGCTTGGACTTATTTTTCTCTAAAAGTTGTAACATTAATAATTATATTTAGTGGGAGAGAATAAATGCATATAAATCTATTTTTACCAGTATAGGGCCTATTTAATTAGATTATAATCAATCATAATGACAATGAAAGCACGTGCTTATAGTTGGTTATAATTGATTCAATCCATGTATGACTAACCGTTAGATTGATAAAAGTTTCAAAATACATGATTAGGCTCCATTTGCATTAAAGAGTTATTAAGAGAGACAATTGGGACTTGAAATAAAATAATGGTATTTTTATAAATAATAATATACTCATTTTTAAATGGATGTAAGGGCAAAGCTATCATTTTCATAAAAGTTCAACACAAATTTCATAGTGGTTATCCATTCTCATTAGGAATATTGATTTTGGGGACATGAAAGGTATTGAAATGAAAGAGTAAGGGCCTATTTATAAATACAAAAACCACAGGGGCTTATTTGCAAATCATATAAATCTTAGGAGGATATATGCAAAAAAACTCTTTATATTTTGATGCACCTTCTATATTTCATTAAATTAGGACTACTTCATTTTTTCTAAAGCCCCTCATCTAGTTTTAGTATGATTAGGACTTTCTTTCTATATTTGTGGCAATTGTAACCCTATAAAAGGGTCATTAGAGATTGTAGTAGGCATTCAGAAATCATCAATAAAAATTATAGTTTGGAGGTTTTCGCTCTCTCGAATGATCCGAAGAGGTGTCGGATTCCCTTGAATTATCTGAATTATCTTTTCAATTATTTTTCTCTTTTATTTGTGATGGGACCGTTACACTCCCACTCATTAGAATTTATGAGGCTTTTCGAAGGGGTAAAATGGAGTGCCAAACGCTGTTAATTTTCAAAACTTTGTCCACTTTAGACATTTAGACAAATAGAGGGTAAAAATATATTCGCCAAACATACACTTAATGAATTATTCAGTGGGGGCCTGGGGCACACTGAATATGTATTTATTTAATATTTATATTATTATAGATTTTTTTTAAACTAGGGAATTTTATGCGGAAAAAATCTAATAGGACGCCATGGGATAGAAGAGGACCCACTAGGACTTAGGAGATAGAAGGGACCCTCTTGCCCCCTTCCGGTCTCTTTTTTTTTTTTTTTTTTTTTTTTGTCGTTTTTGGATATGATCGATATCGACCATCATTTCAGTAACCTGTAAAATACCGGTTTTAATTATTTCTAATTGTGGTTGATAGTTTGGTCAATATCTACCATTAACCATGGTTGATATAGACCATCTTTCAGTAACTTGTAAAATAACTGGTTCAGTTATTTCTCATCGTGAGTCGTGACTGACAGGTTAGTTGATATCTATTATCTTTTCATGTCAGTACAAAATTACATGTTCAGTTATTTTTCAATTTGACTGACAGGTTAGTCGATATCGACCGTCTTTTCGTAACATGTAAAATGAAATCTTCAGTTACTTGGCAACTATTACGGGAATGTCACATATAGTGAAGCAAGGTAATGGTTAACAACCTACATATTGAAGCAATTATGTTTACATCCCTACAGAGGGGCTCACATCGATACAACTGGTTCACACATATGCCTGAAGCATTCTTAGAATCCACACATTATAAGTTCATTCACACGACCATCCATAGATACATCAATCCTTGGCAGAAAGTGTTTGGATTGTAAAAGTCCAAAAGAAAACCAGAATGTTAGCAAACAACTCAACAAAGTCCATCATTCCACTCACAGCCCTATCAATCCATCCACATCACTACCCACGACATATCCAAACATTTGACAACCAGACATGTTAGCAAAAACTCCAATGCTAGGTAGTCAAGAAAATTCCTACAAAAAGGTTCAACCTCCACGTACATCAACACTTGTTAATTGTTGAAGCTTGTTTAGACTCCACAATTTTATATAAATCCATCCACACATCACATCATCATTCACCTATTCACATTCGGTGTATAGCTTCCGGCCATCTCCATCAATCTCAAGGTTGGTATGCAAATTTCTTTACCTCAGACTCCTCACCTATGAAGTGGAGGAAAGAGAGAGAGAAAATTAGACAGATTAATGAATGCAGCAGGCAAAAGAAAAGGAAAAATGTATGCTAGTAGAAAAATGGATTTAGATTAATGGACACACCACAAACATGAAGAAAAGAAATAGATACGTCAGGGAGGCTCACCCTTCATACCACCATGAGAAAATGCAAGTCATTCTTTATGTTCCATCTAAAGATTACATTTAAAAAGACCTTAATAACCATATATCTATGTTTCTCCCTCTTGAATATGACGAAGCTGTAGCCCTTTGATTTTCCAGTGGCCTTGTCGAGGATGACGATGGCCTTGTTGAGGTCACCGTAGGAGGAGAAGAGAGTGCGGAGGTCGTCGATGGTGGTCTCCCACCCCAGGTTGCAGATGAAGAGCTTGTGTTAGATGGGGTCGCGGTCGATGATGTTGCGACAGCGTCGAGGACGTCGGGGGTGGCGGACAACGGCGTCTTAGAGGATTTTGAGGAGCTGCTCGTGGTAAAGGGCTCAAGGTTCTTGCAGGCGTCCTCGGGAGTGAGCTGGGAGGTGGATTCGAAGGCGGCGATGCCATTCTCATCGGCCTTGCGCTTATTCAAGGCGGAATCCATGGCGGCGAAAGGAGGAAGAAAAGGTTGTTGCATCGATTATAAAAAAAAAGGGCTTTTAAATATGTAAAACCCTAACCCTAGAAAAAGACAGAGCAAGAAAAAAGAAAGGGGGAAATTCTAAACTCACCCAGGTTTGATGAGCACACCCACCTTTTTTTAAAAAAATTACACATGACGAAAATACCCCTCTCCCTCTCATTCCTTCTCTCTCCCTCTCCCTACTCCGGCAACCTCCGCTCGCCATCCCCTCGGTGTTGTCGAAGGGGAGGGAGCGACAAAGAGAAAGGGAGGGAGAGATAGAGAGTCAAGAGGGGGAGAGGGAGATGGAGAGGGCGGAGGGCGGGGAGAGGGAGGCAGAGGGAGTAAGGGAGAAAGAGGGAGAGGGCGGGTGGGGGCTGCGACGACTGGCGGCGGGCGTAAGGCAGAGAGCGGGCGGGAGAGGGAGGCAGAAGGAGAAAAGGAGTAAAAAGGAGAGGGCGGGTTGGGAGAAGGGAGATGGAGAGGGCCGAGGGCGGGCGGAGAGAGGGAGGCAAAGGGAGAGAGAGAGAGAGGGCGGTCGGGGGTTGTGACGGCGGGCGAGAGGCAGAGAGCGGGAGAGGGAGACTGGGCGGGGAAATGGAGATGGAGCAGGCGGGGAGAGGGAGGCAAAAGGAGAAAGGGAGAAAGAGGGAGAGGGCGGGAGGGGAGAGGGGAGATGGAGAGGGCGGAGGGCGGGCAGGGAGATGGGGGGAGAGGGAGGCAGAGGGAGAAAGAGGGAAAGGGCAGGTGGGGGTTGCGACGGCGGGCGGCGAGCGAGAGGTAGAGAGCGAGAGAGAAAGAGGGGGATAGGGAGAGGGCAGAGGGCAGTTGGGGATAGGGAGGGAGAGGGAGAAAGGGAGAAAGAGGGAGAGGGCGAGCAGTGGCTACGGCGGCGGGCGAGGGCCGGCAGTGGGTGAGAGGGAGAGGAAGAAAGAGGGAAGGGAGAGGAGAGGAGGGTATTTTGGGTATTTTTAGGAATGTGGGTGGGCTCAGCAGAATAGGTGGGTGCGTATATAATTTCCCAAAAAAAAAAAACCCTTTTGGCCTTTAGTATATACACTCCCAAAAAAAAATGACAAACATGGGCCAAAGGACCCCTCACGTCTCCATAGTCCTAGTGGGTCCTCATCTGTCCTATGACGTCCTATGGGGTTTTTTCTCGTAAGTTCCCCCAAAATAATAAAGCTTAAATTCTGATTAAACCACGTCATGAAGAAAAATAATAAAACTAAGGGCCAATGTTCCTACCATTTTTAGAAAGCCAAAATACCTTGATTAACGAGACAATATCGTCAAAAATTGAGATTTGAAATGAATTGAGATTATTACGTGGTTGATTGAGTTGGGATTTTATGGACAATATTGCATTGCCTTAGGGTGTTTTTTCAACTTATATTTGGATTTGAGGTAAATTGAGAATTCCTCGGTTGATATAATTGGAATTTAAGTCGAATTGACATTTTTATTTTTTGTAGTTGATTGAGTTGGGGCTTAAATTAGTTTGAAGATTCTATGATGATTGAGTTGGAATACGGTGACTTATTCCAATATTTTGATTTTTTAACATTTTTTAGGCTGCATGTTGTTACTCTTTTGAAAACTCCGAATATTTGTAGAATTGGTTTTTTTATTTATTTTTAATGCGGCATTTTAGGCTATCAATATACCACCAATGTCCACTGAGCACCTGACCCAACATGAAACCCATTTATTATAGTGGCCCACCATAAGTTTTAACATCGATGATTCTTATGGGAGTGCAACTATCACTCCCAATGTTAGATTGGCCACATAGTGCTTATAAATTTTATGTAGGATCTTGTAGCCATATCACAATTACATAGAGCCCTTGCTAATTACCGATATTAGGTAGGGTCCTACAAATATCACACTAGGGACCTTTCTTCGTAATTAGTAGCATTAGGTAGGTCTCATACTACCAAAATTAGCTAGGTCCCCTACTGATTACCAAGATTGAATGGGGTGATTACAATTATCAGTTTACCATCATTAAATAGGTCCCATTATTTGATAGCTCCTATTTGATTAAAATTCAACCATGCCCATACAATAGAGAGCATTTATTTTTTTAATACTCTATATCTCGAATTAGTGAGTCTTGTCGAGGTGCCTCAAGTTTCTCATGAATTTAAGCCTCAAATGATATGAACAACTTGAAAGGGTCCGAGTTGAAAGGGTCTCATGTACTCATGTGTCCAATAGGTTTGAGTTAAACTTGTATTTGACTCGTTTTTAAAAGGAGTAACCCGCACCTGATGCAGGTCAACCCACCCTAACCCACATAACTCGTATTTGTTACCGGTAATCCCATTTAACCTAATCCACTTTTAAACTCTTGGTTCAAAGTTCAAACCCAATTCATTTCAAATATTAAGGACATACTTGAGTTCAGTTGTATGCAAAGAAAATCCCAACACAAAGCTTGGCTCATTATATATATATATATATATATATATATATATATATATATTTATATATTTCGCCATCAGAGGGTTTCCAACCATTTGGGCTAGACTGGGGTAAACTCCCCTGCAGCCCCAGTGTGGTAGTGAAGTTTCGAACCTACAACTCCGGGTGCAAATCGTGGTTTATAAATAGATTATTCTAAGTACCAAAATATTAAACCACCAATTCATTTAATTGTGCTTAGCAGATCAAACCTGACCCAACACATTTGAACAAGTTTGTCAGGTTATGAGGGTTGATCCTAGCTTAGCACTTCTAAATGCGAGTCAGGTTTTCTTGCCCCAGGACAACTAGTATATATTGTGGGTCAAATTTCGTAGGTCAGGTTCAGGTTGGGTTAGATTTTGCCATTCTTTATCTTGACTGTCTAAGTGATAAGACATGCACAGTATCGAATGGATGAAAAGATCCAGATTGATCAATGAAAATCCTGAAGAGTCAATAAAAATCTAAAAGCCTTTAGGCTTAGTCTAAATTATGGAAATATGCCTATTTTGTAATACATATATATAATAGATAATACATTTATTTGAGCATATATGTGGTTTTGTTCTTGAGAGGTGGCGGCAATGTAAACGAGCCCTAACTTTCCTAGGATTTGAATTACGAGGGTGATGGCTTGGCATTCATTTTGCATCTTCTCTTACTCACTTTCCATTAAAGAGGAGGTCATTTGATGGTCATTTTTGTATATGCATATAGGATCTTCATTTTTTTAACCACTTTATGCATGCATTCTTATGTATTCTATGCAGACAGACAAGCCCTTCATGTAAATGAACACATAGTATTCAATTTCTATAAGTTGTTAAAAATGAAGGACCAAAGATAAATGTCCACCGAAATCCAAGAATACTTAATAATCATATCAGCTTATCTATTGGAATGACTTGGTACATGAAAATTGTTGTGGAAGGTACGAGATAGAACAAACTCTAACCATATTCCTTCTTTGACCAAAAAAAAAAAAAAACCGTAAGCCTCGAACCTAAGTCACTAAAGCATGTAAGACGTTATCGGCCAACAGAAAGCTTGTAGAGACGACTTCTATTCTCTAAACATTTTCTTAGTGATCCCTTCGCAGCAGAGGTTAGACAAGAGAGCACTTAATTGACACTCGATACTTGGCAACAGTGTGAAAAAATAATGATTTTCTTATTTTGGGGCCCTAAGCCCTGCCCAGTCCCTTGAGGGTAGGGTAAGGGCCTAAGTAGTGTAAACCACTAAACCCTCGATGTGCTTTAGCCCGCTTGGGCCTGATCCTGCATATATTGAGGGTAGGGTAAGGACAACCCCACGCCTAACCCAACCCGGCCCTTTGACACCCCAAGGGGGCTGGCCCATGGGCGACACAGCCCAACATGGCACGGATAAATCCGTGCCTTAGGCCATGCTGGGCTGAGCCTAAGCTGCATGGGCACAGCACGTTTCACGGGACGGCCCCAGGCACGGTTGGGCCTGCCCTCAGTTGGGCCCCAGTTTTCATGCCTATGATAAACTATATTGAAGTAGGCCCAGCTATTGTTGATTAGATCCAAATGATTGATTAGAAAGTCATTACAATAATGGTGGTCGAGCTCTTCACACGAATTCAGCATGCATAAGATCCTCTCATATTTCTTTTGCCGAGTTGGAAATTGACAAACTAAAGGAAAGTAGCTCCACACGGAGTCCAGAATCAGGATCCTTTGTGGCAGCTATTTCAGGGGACCGTGTAACAAATCTTTTAAAACTCCATATTAGGCCTCCTATAGAGATAATTCAGACCCGACCATTCAAGATGAATCTCATCCTATCCAATGATATGCCATCATGTTTTAGTTCAAAAGTAGTGAATCCCACCAATCGATTGAGAACCCTGATGGAAATGCGATCAATACCACGTCACCACCATCTGAATTCTTTAGAACCGTTCAAGATGAGTCTCATCCTATGGAATGATATATCCTTAAATTTCAACTCAAAAGGAGTGGGTCCCATCATTTGATTGAGAATGATGATGGAAACATGAATGAAATGCTACAGGTTTAAGGAAAGAAAAGATATAACAATATTGGAGCAAAAGGTAATAAACTCTATAACAATCTCTCCTCTCTATAAAATCCTAGGCGAGAGAGAATCCAAGACTCCTCCACCGTCCATCACAAACAAACCACGTCATTAGTTATCTTGGGCGAGTTGTCACCTTAAAAAAATAATAATAAATTGGACAGGGTAAATGGGTTGGGTCTTAAATTCTGAATCTTGCCCAGCCATCGCCCTAGTCTTTTCACTCTATCCAGATGCAGATGGGTCATTATTTCTGGATCTTAGCATTTGCTTGTTCCTTTGCCTTGTCCACCACTTCCCAAGCCCACCATCCTCCTCAGAAACAGAAACAGTCATATCTGATCGTGGTCAAACATTATGAAAAACCATCTGTTTTTCCTCATGTTGGTGCCTGGTACCGCTCGTTTCTTACTGATCCTAAAAATATTTTTTAGGTATATGATAATGAAGGATTCACTGGAAGGCTAAGTTCCTAGGAGGTCTCGGAACTGAACAAGCGACCCGAAGTAGTCCAGATACTTCCGGATGGAATCTCCTCCTTGCATCAATTCCCTATGGACCCGATTTCTTAGGACATCGAAGATGGGTGTTCCGAGATTTCAATGGCTGGGCTTGTCATTATCATTTGCCTTGGAACCATAGCTCTATAACCGTCCCACCTGTAAATTACAAGGAATTGTTGCAAGCAATCCATGAATGATTTCATTCTACTCGTAGCTAACCAGAATTATTGATCATAGGTGGGCTTCATTTAGGAGGCACACAGAAATTTTCTGTCTCTCTGGATCAGGGGATGTTATGGAAAATTCATGTAGGCCCACCTCAAATATCAGATTTTAAGTCATTTTGATGAGTCTTGACCCGTTGATTTGTGGCCCTAAGTTAAGTTCGATGATTTTATGTGAAAATAATAATAATAATAATAACCCTCAATCCAATGGTCCAGTCAGGTAACGGTGGGCCGTTTGATCAAGCCCAGATTTTGGGCATATATCCACTTCTTCATTTCATTTCAAAAGATGTGAGATAAGGAGAAATCAAAAAAATTACGCTAGCTGGTGTGGTCGTTCTCTTGATTAATAACCATGAAGATCCTTTTGAGCCACCTTATCATATAGCATGAGAGAGTCTGCTTCAACTTGTAAAGGATCATCTGCTGCCCTTTCCATGGCCTGTTCCTCTTTTATTTGCAACTCCTGTAGTCCTTGACCCAACTGTTAGGGGCCCTGCTTGTGAATTCCAACATCAAAACTACTTGTTCATTCTTGATAGTTCCGCTAATCCCGGGTAGACCGAGCTTACCAAGACAGTAACCAAGTCCCTAAACAAGGCCCATATTGTTTCTTTTGTTTGATCCTATCAACTGTCTGCTTTCCTCCCTTCACAAGCTTTCATTCAGGCATTAGTCCCTCAGTTTCTTCCATTGTTATTGGTATGAGAAATGACCCAGTTAGCAGTTTGCACCCATCATTGATACTCAGATGATGCTCTTGCAACAGTTTCTGGAACATACCCATACTGCTTTAGTTCAAGGGAGAGCTGATCAAGCATCTCATAGATATCATCAGACTGCGCATGTGTTCTGTCTCCAGCCACAAACTCATGGCTGCTACAATCAATCTCTATGGCACTATATCCATGTCTCTTCCTTATATCAAGCGCCTTCATCGCATGCCTAACCTTGCCCACACCATCCCACCTTCCAACCGCCGCATATATATTTGAAAGAAGCACATAATTGGAATCAGTATCAGGCTTCAATTCTGCAATATAGCTCATGACTCTTTCGGCCAAAGCAACATCCCCACGAGTCCTACAAGCAGCTAGTAAAGACCCCAACACGACTTCATTTGGCCTCATCGGCATGGTTTCTACTACATCCAGTGCATCTTCCAACCGCCCTGCTCGGCTAAGTAGATCGACTACACATCCATAGTGCTCGACCCGTGGCGAGATGCCATATACTCTTGTCATTGCATTGTAATACTGAAGCCCCTCATCGACTAGACCGGCATGGCTACAGGCGGTAAGGGCGCCTGTGAAACTGATGCTATCAGGTTTGAATCCCGCCTTTTGCATTAGTGAAAAGTATTCAATTGCATTCTCAGCATGACCATTAACGGCGAAGCCAACTATTAGTGAATTCCATGAGACCAGGCTTCTCTTAGGCATCCCATCAAACACCTCGAGAGCAAAGTTTATACACCCACATCTCGCATATAAATCAATAAGTGAATTGCTCAACCTCATCTTCTCACCGAAATCTCGCCGAATCACATAGCTGTGCAGCCAGAACCCTTGTCCGAGCGCACCCAAATTAGCACAGGCAGCGAGAACGGCGACAATGGTGACATAGTCAGGGTCGACTCCGGAGAGCTGCATTCCTCTGAAACACTCCAAAGCTTCCTCCAACCGGCCATTCTTCACAAACCCACCGATCATCGCAGTCCAAGAAACCTTGTCTCTCCTTGGCGCCGAGTCAAACAATGCAACAGCCGCCTCAACTTGGCCATTTCTCATGTACCCATCAATCATAGTGTTCCAGGAAACCGAATTCTTCACGTTCATTCCATCAAACACCCGGCGGGCGGAGTTTTCGACGCCACATTTCGCATACATATCGACGAGGGCTGTGGCCAAGACGACGTTGGTGTCGTCCCAGCCGAGTTTGAGGAGATGGGCATGGATGGAGAGTCCGAAGCGGAGGGATTTGGAGTGGGAGCATGCGGAGAGAAGGGTGACGAAGGTGATGTCGTTGGGTTCGATGTTGGAGAGACGCATGCGTGTGAGTGCTGAGGCGGCTTTGGAGAGATGGCCGTTTCGGCAGGAGCGAGCGATGGAAGAGGTCCATGAGACTACGTCGTCGTCTCTTTGGGGAGTTTCGTCGAACAGCTGGTCGACGCGCTTGAGGGATAGATTGGTGTTGTTGCTATTGGTGGTGCATGGTATGTTTGCAGGTGGGCTGGGGATGGTGAGAGGAAGAGATGGGTGTTTGGAAGGAGGAGAGAGTTGGGTGAGGGCAGGAAGAGCCATTCTCTCTCTAGCTACTGAAATTGAAATGTTTCAATCAGTATTATTTATACAATAGTGAGGTTTAAAAAAATAATTAACTAATTAATTAATGGGGCAAGATGCCTTTATCCTCACACATTCAAACAATAATGATGGAAGGTGGATGCGGCGGACCGTGTAGGGTGATCTTGGTCATTAATATGATGATGGAAGGTGATTGTAGCATTGGATAGGTGGTTGAATTGACTTTATAGAATTATAAATCTATGTTTTTTTATTTTTTTTTTGAACATTTTTTAAAATTAAGATTTCTAACTTGATCGAACAAAAGTCCGATAAAAAGAGAACTCAACATAGAGAGATTCTATCCACTAGATTGGAGGCTCAAATCGATGGCTACAAAAAGTATTATAACTAAAAATAATATTGGAAAGGAAAAATGACTCTAATGAAGAATTGGGTATAACAGAGCTGGATCCATTTTAAACATCATCATCCACTAACATGAACACAAATAAAACATGCTTAACAATCAAATAAAAATGCAAAAATTTACTCCATGAGTTAATTGATTTATGGTCCTAGCACAGGTCCTCAATTAGACGTGGGTCAAAATATAGCACGTTCATTACCTTTAACACGTACTTGCCCAGTAAGATACGATCATGCCATTGACCGATGTTCAAACCAAATCCATTTTAGTCCTTTGATGGGACCAAACTATTTCATTTTGCACTTTTTCTTAGGAATCCTCTTTGATTGGTGATCCACACGATCACTTAGGACAGGTCCTTGATATATATATTTTCTTAGGAATCCTCTTTGATTGGTGATCCACACGATCACTTAGGACAGGTTCTTAATATATACCTACAAATGTACCATTTCCTTTTTAAGTCTTATAAACACCATGAATCAAATCCCAATCGAAAAGGAAATCTAGGCATGCCCCATCTATTATAACTTAAACCCCATGCCCGACCAAATGCAGTCCAACCCTGTCCACGATCACCCTTACAAAAAAAAAACTTTTCTTAAAATAAAAATTCAAAGAGCCACTCTCTCGCCTTTTGATTTTGCCAAACCTTTACTTTTGTTCTCTCTTTCCATTTAACCATTCACTTTACTTTACTGGTAAAGTAAATGGACCAAACAAATGATTTACTGTGTGATTTCATAGTATTGTGTTTAAACGTTAATTATATATATCCATCCATCATTGTGTAGACCAAGCCCCGACCCGTGACCCTACCAAGATGTAAAAAAAGGAAAAATGTAAGAATAATTCGTTTGTAGGTTTTCCTCCTCTTAGAGGGGAGGAAATCCTGCAAATGCAACATTACCGCCGTATAAACCAGCGGTATAATGGCAACTGAAAGGTTTCCTCCTCTCGGAGAGGATGAAAACTAGCAGGTGGGACTTTGCCGCCTATATAAGCAGCGGTAAAGATGCGCGGGCCCCCAAATCCATTTCAGGCTGGCCTTTTCATTTCCTTTAACACAAAACTAGCAACACACTTAAATTTAATATTTTCTTAAATTTTCATTATTAGATAAAATAAATTAGTACTTTGGAAAATGGTTTGGGTCATCCCAAAAGTTCATGATTATGTAAAAAAAAAAGCAATGGAGAAATAAGCAAAGAAAATCTTTTCTTAATAGGGCAAAGTAATGTGTAACATGAACAAAAAAAAATTAATATATATGTATATATATCTATATAATAAGGGAGAGCAGTATTTGAATCCCTGGACATTTTGGACCCTTGGATTTATGTACATATTTTTGTACATAAATCATAGGGCTGAGAAGGGATTCAAAAGCTTGGTAATTTTGTAATTATTTGAAAACAAAGGGGCAGTAACTTTTTACTAAGGACAAGAGGATACGGGAGTACCATTGATTTTCTGTGAAATTACGAAACCTGCCATTATATTTTCCCATAGGATATGGGAGTGTCCTTGGTTTTCTGTGAAATTACGAAACGTGCAATTATCTTTTCAAAACTTCATTGCAAGTAAATATATGATTAAATACACGGCTATGATTGCAATTGAGTGATTGAACGGTGTGGAATTTTGGCCCACAACTTACCAGTTTGCCCCTTCACATATATATGCTGTTTTTCACGGATTGTGGAATCTAGGCTAACTTGGATTGTTTTGGTAGCAGATGCAAACGTGGCTTGCATGCAATTAAACTAGACTGCTTATAGTAGTGGGCCACTTCTGGTATTCAATGGTGGTTAAACAAAGGTCCAATTGGCTGGGCTGTTTTACCTAAAAAAATAAAATCTGGCCGGGCTTGATTTGAAGCTGATTGATCCAATGGGCCACATAGAAAATTTGAGTTAAATTTGTTAAATTATGGGCGGTGTTAGTTGTTAGGTGGTCAAAAGAAGAGTAATTAGATTTAGTTGTGCTCAGAGCGTGGTGCGCTGTGCCTTCAGGCACGAGCAATGACTAGTATATTAATAATGGAGGGCGTCCACATTACTTTGGACCCCACCTTAATTGTCCAATGGACTCGAATCCAAAAAATCCAAGTATAGACCATTTTTGGACTCTATAAACACTGACTTTTAGGTGCAATTGCTCAATGAATCTAGGTATATAGGAGCCCATTCGATTCTACACTCAAATACTTATCTCAAGTTTATAATAATATAATGTTGTATAAAAATAATTGATATGAAAATGCTCTTGTGAGTCTATCTCCGACTGAGCTTAATATGAGAGATGGCATGTGGGGTCGACCAATTCTTTTTAATCCATTGATTTTCTTGCATTCAGTGGGTGCCCACATCCATGGTTCCCAACTTTCAAAGTTTGTTTTACATGGTAAGATAAGGATTTAGAAAGAGTTGTACTTGGTTGAATTTGAATGTGATGTGATGAGGTAAATCTAGTGAGGTGCAATTGCCCACATAAAATCCAAAGCCCATGTATATTTTTCTAAAAGGAGAGCCCCATGGGTGGTGACGTGGCAAAATGAATTCCATTACTTTAATATAAACTAGCAACAACGCCCCTTGCTTAACCAAGGGCAAAAATAAGATATTACATTTTGAATTTTTAAGATATCAAAATTAATTATAAAAATATGAGAATATATTCATGCATATTTATGTAAAAACAGTCAACACATCTTCAATCACAAATGCAAGTGGTCAACTTCAACAATAAACTATTACAAAGATAACGCTAAAAAATCCATTCAACGACAACATAAAAATAATAGATCATTTTTTTCTTCTATACAAGGAAAATACATCACACCAAATAACATAATATTGTTAACAAAGAAAATCATAAAAATGTGCAATCCTCTCGTTGCACAAATGTACCATTTTTTAATTTTTACATAGGCCAATGGTCATTTCAATCCCTCAATACAAATTTCTGCTCTACCCCTTTAAAGTAGTTCTATTACCATTTTAGAACTGATCAAACCGTTTTTTTAACTCTAGATATTTAAAAATATATATAAACATCTTAACTTTAAAAGGCATAAATTATGAGATTTTAAAACCACATGCTAGTGTTATTTGATCCTAGTAATAATTGGCCCACCCTGGATCAATGTATATATCTCTTAATTATGAGTCCATGTGGGCTCATAGAAATATAATTTATGATAGGCCCAACCTAGGGTCATATATCCAAATAATCTGATCAGAAAATGATGCCTATAAGATTCAACAAAAAATACTTCAACCTCAAAACATTTTTTATCACAAGGCTATCCATGAGGTAATCTACCAGAAGGTCGGGTACGATTTTCGCTCACGTGTGACAATCTTTGAATAGTGTAGAGTTCTATTTGGAAACTAAAAGAAAATGATATTTTTAATGAAAACTCTATTAGTGTGAATTGTTGACAGGTTGAACCTAGATATTTATATAAAAAATGACAAGCTTGAGAAGATGAAAGATAGATGGTGTTGAGAGAGAAAGCAAAATAGAGAGATTTTAGAGGATATTGATTGAGAGACTTTATGAGATAGAGAATATGGATAAAGAGATTTTTTTGGAGAAAAAATTTGCGGCATGTGATGACATGGCACCTTAAAGCACTCTATGTTTCTTCTCCATATTTAGATGAAAGGAGAATTATTGGATTGCTGAGGTAAACAACTTTTATTTTACTTTTACACATAAGGTGAGTCGTGATGGCATAGTTAGGAGGTCACGGTGAAGATCTACACCTCCGACTGCGAAATTAAGTCCCAATACTCAAGTCCTAAGGCTGATTAGATGGGAACTCCCAAAGAACTCACGAGAACAATTCTCAAATATTATTAAAAATGTAACATAGCTATTACAATAGGGTATTCCTCAGTATATAGAGTAAGAAGACGGATCTATACTAACCTAAGACTTTCTAAAACAATAAATTACTATTAGTAATCAAGATTAGAAATTTAGAAAATAATATACTAAGCAACTCTATTAAATTAGAAAATATCTAAGCTAAATATAGGGATATCTAATTAGAGATCATGTGGACCCCATCAAGCGGGTCCATCAGGGGGCTTGGCCTTCAATCAGCCTGCATCACGGCAATCCTCACCTAACTACCTAGGATTCGAACCCTAGATATGCCACCCCTTTTCATGTGTGTGGGCCTCCTTCCCACTTGTGATTTCTTCCTGTGGATCCAAATAAAAGGTGATGGGCCCCGCCCATACCGGAAAACATCTATTTCCCACAACATTATCTCAACAGAATCCGTAGAAAAGTTCCAAAGCTGAAAACATCCAAATAGTCTCCCAAAAATAACTTCTGTGATCCATTGAAGCGTATCAAATATTAAACACCTGGAAAAAGGGTGTGACTCATCAAACCAGCAGCACTTGTTCACACCCTGCTGGGGTTTTAAAACATGGGTTCTACAAGTTCCCAGCCTCAGGGCTCTTTGAGAACCTTTTTTTTTCCTCTGGCAAATTCTCTCACACACACCCTACCCAAATTCCACACACATACATAGGACTGGAATTCATAATCAAATGAACTTGACCAATGGTATATTAAAAAGGTGAAGTGCGGATGATACATGGCAATGGGTGAGGTAGCACCGAAGAAAGGACCTTAACCTTATTAGGATTTGAATTATGGGTGATGCCTATTCACTTCCCATCTTCCCTTCATTCACTTTGCAAACAAACAGGCCCTTGAATATCACAGAAAAAAAATTCCAAGGAACCGTGCAAATTAGGTCTTTAGTGCATGATTGAACGTAACCATCGGAAGGAAAACATCACAGAAAATGAGCGAGCCTAGAACTTTCTTTGCTATTAGCGAACAACTACTGCATTACCCAAACCATCTATTTGCAGGACAGCCATCGAATGATTAAGATTTTCCAATCCAAGTAGCTTTCTGATAATCCCCAACCATACTCATCCAAACATTCTGAATCCCATGCCATAGGTCACACCTGATGTTTGCCCTCATTGCCGAGGCAAATGCTCTCTGTAAATAAATTCAAAGACTTCTCTTTCTTCCTTCAATCGGAAGAAACTGCAAACCAGCTAGACCCCAGAAACTTTGAAACAGATAAGCACACCACCCACAAAAATACAAACAATGAAACACACATCCAGCAATGATATATGTGAGCAGTTACTACTATAATGCAAGATTTTCCCAAACGATCATTTAATCATTCAATAGAATTCACAAAGCATTACCAATTAAATCTCAAATCCGCACATGAATATAGTTAGCTAAATTAGCAGTGGCAAAACCAGAACCGGCTACTGTGTTTAGCTGACAGGTTCAAGAGCTTCAATCATTACCACACTGTTTCCCCTAATAACCTGCGGAGGCACACATTGATCTTAGTATCAAACCAGAGGCAAATACATAACCTTCTAAAAGTGGTTGACAGAAACTCACCACCATCCCTATATCGTTTTTCTCATTGCTGTTGGTCTCCACGGTGTTGTCAATCACCAGATTCATAAAGTGGTCAAACCCTCTAAGTGCGCCGACAACAAGCCGGTTCGCATTCAGCTTAACTGCAACAAAACAATTTCAGTTTCAACACACTAGATTGAAGCTGATGTATTTAAAGTGGATGCAAACTAGTTGACAGAAAATTTTGAAAGTCCTATAAAAAACCAAATGGGAGATTATCCAAGACATTGTTGAATCATTAATGTTCCTGCATTCATCGGAAGGAATTCTAGGGAGTTAAAATACAGCAAACAAATGAACCTCATTACAAAAAGGGTTATTATGATTGATAAGACAGGCACTTTCAAAAGCTTCCACAGCAGATCAAAACAGTCTAAACAAAACTGCTTCCTTATGAGGATCATTACTCTTACCATTCCAAGTTGTTTCGCATGCAGTTATAACAAGACAGTAACCATTTCTACATATTCCTAAAAGAAAACCAATTCTTGCAAATTCTAAGGGTGAGACGAAAGGTGTTTGATCCCGCTGTGTTACGTGGATTGGAAACACACTTTCCTTCAAAAGATATTACAAACTCGTGGCTCCTTAAATAAGGTATAAGACCATGTTTGCACTGTTCTGGTTTTTCACTTCACCCTACTGGTTGGGGTGTTTTTTATTTTATCGGTGGCCTTTTGTTATACTATACAGTCTATACTGCAGTTGGTTTGGCCTGTTACGGTCAATGCTTATTTTCATACACTAGTGCAGAACAGTAGCATGCTTCTCTATAGACAAGCATTTTTTCTATTTGAATGAAATTGAACTCTTCTACTAATTGACACTTCAAGAGGCAATCTAAATCGCTGATACCCATTGAGAATTATTAAAAGTTTTTTTTTTTTTTTTAAATTTTCTTTCTTTCTTTTTCATAAGGGGTGGATCTCTGAAGTCTAAGGTAAACATAACCATGTAATGATTTTCCCTACCCATCATGCTCTAAAGCCCTGCTTCGATGTGGGAAAGTTGGGGGTGGAGAAACCATTTGCCCCAGTGAAGTTGCATTGCCCCTGTTTGGTTGCAAGTTGCAACATTAGAGGGGAAAAGTGGAAAGCACTTGGTGGGGTTTTCTCCCACACACCGGAGGGCAGGAAAGCACAATTCTCCACCCTAGCATTTAACACCTCAAGGCATCTCCACATGGTGTTGAATCCAGTTTTCACTTTCCCTATACCCAAATACCACCTAAGGGCCCTTTTCTTTCCTAGAATTCCTAGAATTCATGTCTGGTGGCTGTCTGGGATTTTCAAATGCTGGAATTCTGAAGTGCTACTGAATTCTGTCATTTCTGAATTCCCTGTTTCTTTTATGCCTGAATTCCTGCATGAGAATTCCTGAATTCCTCAATTCTCTGTTTCATAACTATAAGGATTTCTGACAAGAATTTTACTCCTGTATGCATTGTTTATATACCAATTTCATAATTCAAGCAGCAAAAATAAAAAATTAAAAAATTAAAAACATAATCCATGCAAAAACTAATCACATGTCCATAAGCCAAAGAATGGGTCTCTTTCCTAGAATGCCAACAACCAAACACTGAATCCGGTGTATGAAATTCAGCAAATAACTAAAATAGTTGAATGAGCTGTAAATTCAAACCACATCAACCTGCCAAAAATAATATAGATCCACATCAATCATGCCAAACACTGGATTCAATATAATGTCCAAATAATACTCAAATCTGATCCAAGAAGCAAATGAAGGACTATACATCCAATATAATAGACCCATTCATGGCACTCAAGTTTTCAATTTAAGAGTATAACCACCCATTCTGCCAAAAACAATTTGGGGCACATGGCAACACAATCAAAGGGAATATAAATCCTGCATAAAGTAATCATCACCTTGGCAGTCCATTTTCAAGGTCTCACAACTATCCACTTCATTAGAGAGAAACAATAAGCAACATCTTCTTTAGTTTACATTTCAAAGAGTACAACTGAAGTAAAAGATATGATGAAATTATCATATCATAAACTACCAAAGTAAGAAAAATCAACATGATTCAATCAAACTATAGACCCAAAGCAAAGGGACATCACAAGATGTCAGAAAAAACAAGGAGGGATTGGATGTGCCCCAAATCCAAAGGCCACAAATGACATCACTTGTAGCTTTTCCAGTTCCCAACTTCTCACAAATCTTTTTTGCCAAAAGTAGAAGTACACAGAGAATTGCAATCTGGGCATGCATTGTATCTTTCATAAACAAAACCAAAAACTACATTCACAAAGACAAAAGCCCCAAAATAGATTAAGTGCATTTAAATGTACCATGATGGTAACAATTTCAAAATTTTGGCAGAAGGGGAATAGTATCAATTCTAGTGCTATTGTTATTCGTTTCCTGCTCTAAATCATATTATATATTTTTTACCAATTGCTACATAATGAATGTGGGGAGAAGAAAAAAAAAAGGGTCAGATAAACACTATCCTAGGTAATTTTATTTTGGATTGCCACTAGGCCCAGATGAAAACCATTGATTGATAATTATCTATTCTGCATAATTTTCTAACTGATTTGATTTGAAGCATATTATACAAGTAATTTACAAGAAAAATAGGCTCTTTTTATCCATTTCTGCTTCATATCTTGCTTTCTTTTTGTGCTTGGGTTTGTCGACATAAGAACCAACAAAAGTCTGATCTAAAAGTCACAAAGAGCTCATGGAAGTCCTGTTCTATAAGGTTTTATTTTGTATGATTTAGTGTGAAGTAGAAATCACATCATCTTTTCACTCCGTTCATCAGTTTTTTTTCCCAATTATTGTCTTTAGATGGTATGCGGGGGCTTACATTAGGCCCAATTTTGGGTAAGTTCGTTCAAGACCACGACAGGGAAGAAGGGATCCAATGCTGTGATTGAGTACACATTGCTGGAATCTACAACAAACAATTTCAGCCAAAGTAATATTTTGAGGGAAGGCGGATTCAGGGGTTTTTTCAAGGCTCATTTCAATGACAATTGTCTTGCTGCTAAAAAAAAAAGATTCTGGAGGACATAACTTTCTGCATTGAATCTTTCATAAACAAAACCAAAAACTACATTCACAAAGACAAAAGCCCCAAAATAGATTAAAAGAACAAGTAACAGATCTGCTTCTCATGCACAAAATCTGAGAATCTCAAACAAATCCACAATAATGCATGATAATAACAAAAGAAATCAGTAACAAACAAAGAAAACACACACCATTTTGGATCCATAAGACCAAAAAAATTGAAAATTCCATCAATGCAAATGCAAATCACTCATCATTCCATTAAAAAAAATCCCAAAATCCACATACATTTCTCTACAAACATTCAGCAATCATCCATTAGAAATAATAAAAAACCATACACATTTCTTCATAAAAAAAAAAAAAAAAAGAAACTGCATAACCGTTGTCCACACGGGAAAAAAAAAGATGGAAACAAAAAAAAAGAAACCCATCACAAAAAACCAACATCAAGATCTAATCATTTGGGTCGATCACTGAAAACTCAGAAATCAAACCTGCTAATCTCAAATGGGTTGATCTTATCTTCCTCCATTTCGATCAGGAAATGGGGTTTGGATCAAACCCTCTTACTCTAAACACACATTTTGGGGCTCTAGTTTGTAAGATAAATAGAGAGATGAATGGAGGAGAACAAGGGAAGTAGAACCATACCTTTTAACACTCTCGCCGCGCTCTGAGAAGCGAAAACGAAGAAGACCGTTGGAGAAGATCGGAGACGACGAGGTCTGCGCCGGAATTCCTTTCTCAGAGAGTTTTCTCAAAAGCTCAATGGAACAAGGCGATTTCAAAACCCCAAGTTTTTGGTATTCCAAAATGCCAGCATTCCTAAATCCATCAAATTCTGCCTCAGAAACAAGGAATCTCTAACGAGTTTTCCAAAATACCCACACATACGGAAAACCCGTCAGAAATTCTTTGAAAGAAATGGGCCCTAAGAGTCACCAAATACATGGAAGATGCAACACCAAAAGACCAGCTGCCATTTCACAAAGCCTAAATCAGTTATCAGTAAATTCCCCCCTTTCTCTTGCAACAGAAGAACATATACAGACACCGCAACTCCAACTCTCCCTTAATCTCAAACAAAAAGCCCCAGCACAGCCCTAAAAAAAAAAAAACCACCATGTACCCAAACAAGTGAACAGAAAAACCCCAAAACATAAAAAAGCCCCATCGACGACAGACAACAATAATCTCCTACCACGATCTTAATTGAAAAAAACAAGAAAAGAAAACCCTAGAAAGATTCAGCTCTCCATCAATTTAAAGGGACCCACAAACCAGAAAAACACCCCCTGTTGTTAGAATCATCTCTCCAAATACATAGTAGCAAATATACATCCAATGCATATAAAGTAACAGGAAAAGGTAAATGGGATTTGGGGATTTGGGGGATTGAGATCTTACTCTGAAGCTTCTTGTCCATGTACCTATTGCAAAGAAGAACCGAATAAAAAGTGAGGATTAATTAAATCCCTAGAATGCATGGAAATTCCAAATTTCTGTGACATTTTCCAAATAATATCCCAAGAAAAAACCCCAATTTTTCTTAACAATAAGTGAAAAATTAAAAAATCCAAACCTTGAAATTTCCAACATTTTCCTGCGAATAATATTAGTGGCAATGGTAAGGTAAAGGAATGAGAGATCAGTTGAAGGCAATCTTTCTACCCCTTGATTTTAGTGCTTCAAAGTTCAATGGTGGTACAAGAGAATATTTAACAAACAGTAGATGATGGTGAATAACAATCATGAGCACATTTCAAAATTATTATGCATGATCTGGTACACAACTAGAACTTTTTAAAAAAAAGAATCTAAAAGAATAACCATTTTCCAAATTGAGACCAATGATCTGAACAATTTATCTCATAGGCTCCACCTTTCATGTTCAACAAACTGGAGTTTGCTTTGGTTGCACAATCAAACATAACCATCCTCTGCTGCCCATTGAATGTGAAGCAATAATATTTTTGCCTTTCATGAGGGTAAAGACCAGAAGGTAAAGACCAATGTAGATGGTGATCCTAGATCTTGAATAAAGCAGTGAAGCAGACATGAAGGGTTTCACAAAGTCAGTGAGAACATGCTTAAAATGAGGGTTGATAAGAAAGGCAGAACTTAGAAAGCCAACTTGAGATAGATGGGAAAAGGTCTAATGAATATTGCTCAGACACTGAGACAAGACTTCAATGATGATGAGTGGCGTAGTAAATGTTTGTCCCACGGATTTTTGGTTGGATCCCATGAATGAATGAATGTTCCAAACCCCATTTTATCCATATCAGATATGTTGGTAGTAACGAAAATGGTAGACTTCATCCTTCAATTAACTACTCGAGTTCATTGACAAAAACAGAAAAACAATTGCCAATTCGACTCAAACCCCAGCAATACATTACTTCAATTAGGTAAAATACAAAAATTTCTGCAGCCAATTCTTACATATTCTAAGCAAGAAAAAAAAAAAAAAAAAGACTTCCATCTCTGCCTCAGTGCTACAGAATACCAACAAGATAGCCTGTGACTGTGAGCTGTCTAATGTCAAGATTCCCAAATTATCTTTGGGCGTGGAGTTGATGAGAAGTGTCTGCAAGCTTACATGTAGACAATGTATTATGCTGCACTAAAACTTCGCAAAATCTTGACAGGCATGGACTGTGAAGCAACTGCCAAGGCTGGCTGTAGTGAGCGTGTCCCAACTCACAATGGATGCAATAAAATGTGTATGCACAATACCCAACAAGGAAGATGGACCAGAACCAAGTACAAATAGGTAGCGCTGTTCCATGCCCATAAAGATTCCATCCAGTCCCAAAAGGCACCGAGACTGAGCCCTCCAAGCCCCTCTGATGAGACCTTCAAGATGAAAAGGGCGGCAGGAGGAAACCCTAAACTAGCCAATGCTAAATTACAAGTCAAAAGTAGGACTGCTTTCAGAACCTTCATCTGTCCCATATGCTTCAAAGGGTGCACGATCAGGCACATTGGAACCAAAAGCATAGCCCCAATTTGAGCTGCTGCAAAGTTAATGATTGACATGAGGCCCAAACCGATAGCAGCAGAAGCTACTGTAACAGCTTTCAAGATGGCCCAATCTGCACTCTGATATTGATTTGGTGTAACATTGCCAGAATGAGAATGTGGGGCACCCAAAATCTGGTACAAGATCACAAGGATGAAAATGGAAAGGACAATCCAGGCTAACATGCTGGTCTCAGAGGTTCTTTGCGGCAATTGGTTGATGAGATGGGGCAGTAATAACACAATCACTCCCCATAAGTGAACGACGAACACCACTTTCGCTGCATGAAGCCATCTCCATGATCTGACAGCAAGCCCCATATTGCTATGACTATTGATACTGGGTGTTTGATTTCCTTTGTCTGTGTTACCTAACTTAACACCAGAATAGAGAGCAGCTGCAAGTACTGGAAGGGGCGAGACAAGCAGCACAAAACCAATCATATAAACTCCAACTGAGACGAACTTATTGGGAGAGGTTAAGAAGTACAAGAAAAAGGATTGATGGAATTTCTCAAGAAGGTTATTTACTGAACGTACAACTCCTTCAATCAGCCTGCACAAGACACCAAACATTTTAAGATCAAATCGGAAGTCAAGGAGCAAATGTTGGCACGACCAGAGAAAATGTAGAGTTTTTAATGGCAGGTCCATAGTTCAATAACACGAACCATTGATATGATGGGCCCAATTGGGAATGGTCAATAAGCACAAAACCCACATGTGGAGATCATATCAATCCCATCTTTTTCCATTTTCTGGCGAAGGCAGGTTGTTGCCTGCACGACTATCAATTACAAGTTTGCCATCCACCAGCTCAAAGGTTTGATTTATCCTATATGGTGTGTTTTGTTCTACCTGATGCACTTGCGCAAAGAATTCTACAACTGGGGCCCACCTTCAAGTTGAAAAATGAAAGATTTGCACAAACATGTTCTGGTACAAAGGAACTGCCGAGACTTTTCTTATCTATTAAACTTTTTTCAATTACTTGTTCAATTTAACCCCAAGACTTAGATTATGAAGTCTTTAAAACTCTAATTCTCTTGATTTTTGTTCCTCGACTCTTAAAATCAGCTTCTTTTTTTACTTGTACACTCTAGCTAAAATATGATATATTTCTTACACAAAAATTGGGTTTAAACTTTGAACCTTACAAAACATAACCTGCTTTAGCTTCAAGATATGGATTTATTTATTTATTTATTTATTTTGGGTGGGGTTGGGTAGGGTGGGGTTTAGTTGCTTAACTTGCTTTGATATTTGCTTTCGCTATAATATTTATGTTGCAGCATTTAAACCATTATGGAATGTGTTTTGATTCATTTTGATTTGATGGTGATTACATTACATTAAACAACGTATTTGCATGGCTTGATTTATAGATGAATTATCATAGTTCTGTGTAGCACCGATCACTCCATGCAAAACATTTTTCAGATTGGCTCTCCATGTACAACTTTAAACTCAGTTAAATACATTTCACCATGTTAAATGAGTTCAAAAACTTAAAGGCATCAATAAATCAACATATATTAATACATATAATATCTGCAACAACCTTCTTTTTTTCATATTCATTTCGAGGGGCTCGCACCTGGGACGAGCCAAACATGAAACACCTCTTAACTACATGGCTACATCCAAGCAAAATAACCCATTTGTATGCCTGAACTTTGAGCAAATATTGTCAAGTGTC
The DNA here is from genome assembly GCA_028538565.1 of Umbellularia californica. Classification (NCBI taxonomy): domain Eukaryota; kingdom Viridiplantae; phylum Streptophyta; class Magnoliopsida; order Laurales; family Lauraceae; genus Umbellularia; species Umbellularia californica. Next base: position 78,343,368 of record JAPQWN010000006.1, on the reverse strand, counting down.
AACTAATGTCATTAGCCAGTGGGACCAAATTCACCAAAGGTCAACTCATAACCTAGTCATTGATTGGATGAGAAGTAAAGGTGGAAAAGACCTTTTCATGGTTCCACTTTGTACCGTGTACAATTTTCTCAACCTCCATCTCCACCTTTCTCCTCATCCAAATTACGCCTTGAGATTTTTTCAATGAATACGGAACACAGTTTGAAGAACCATCTTGTATATACAGTCAAGCAAACAATTTAGAGTTCTCTATATTAGTATGAACTCAAGCAAGCAACTTGGGAACAGATATGCACAGGACAGAAGTTTTAGTTATGAGAGAGAGAGGTTAAGCGACATAAAAAAACTATTCAACTATTGAGTTAAATAAAAGGGGAACAACGAACATAACTAACATAAATATATACTCAGCAATGGTTTCAAATTCTACAAATAGTGATTTGTTACATTATAGCATTAAAGTGTAGCATCTGACATGCTTGGCGATGCTAAAGCCTATATGGATACATCCCACCAATAGGAAATTCTCATATTCTAACTCCACAGAATCATATATAACCCTAAGTCGTCATTGACTGTGGGTTATTGATCATAACACAACCTTCTATTGTTTTACTTTTAGGCAACAAGTTGCATCTGCCTCTAACTCCACAGATTCATATTATCATCCCAAGCCTGGATGTGTCCAAGTTAAGATCTTATCCGTTCTTGAACCACTCATAAGGAATGACCCAAGAAATCAAACTTCATGAAGTCAGATACCTAGTAAAAATGTATTGAGACGATCAAATTGTCCAACTAGAAATTCTCTAAGAGGAATTGGCTGCCTTATAGAATGTACAGACTTCATTGAGGAAATGTTACCGATATCTTGTAGATTGATTGTCCAAGTCAAAGATAATGAACCAAGGACCAGAAATATATTAAAAAGCCACATCTATAAATTATTGCATGCATTGCCAAGGACAAATTATCACAAAAATTGTAAATGACTGACCTGCCGCCTCTCAGAAGAAATGTGGAATGTGCAATCTCATTTTTCAAGGAAATCTTTGGTGAAATTTCCAAAGTTATTGCATCAATTTGGTAGTCGCGGAAAGCACCATGGGAGCCAGTGGGCACGCCAAGAGCCTATCACAAAATAAAGAAACTGCTGTAAGAAGAAATCACGAGAATAAAACAGTTTTTGTTGAATTTGAACATAAACCGAGCAACAAAGGTGAGCAAATGTATTACCTGATAATACATAGAGCTTGCCAGTGTGGCTGTGCCTTCAACATAATCTGCAGCAGGGATTCCAAATCTCCATTGGGGATTTAAGTTTCCAGCCATTATGCTTACCCACTCCAGCATTTCACCAACAACCCGGAGCCATGCTGAATGAAGCAAAGAAAATGCAGTCTCCACCTTTACACGCAGACCTTGCCTGTGAACTGCCAAATAATGCACAATATTGATAAGATCTAGGTTTGGCATCTGTCCATTAGATGCCTCTGCATGTATACTAAGCGTGTCCTTTTCGGCTTCTTCCTGTTTGTCTACAATCTTAAAAACAAGTGCTGCAGCCATAGTTCCAGCACGTCTGAAAACATCAGATGTTCTCCCTGTGACCTGACTATCTTGCCTTTCATGATGGACATGGTCCACAAGACAGGTGTCAACTTGTAATTTCCCTGAACTTCTAAAGAAGGCAGGATTATGGTAATCTCTTAGCCATGCCGAAACTGAGGCATACTCCCCATATCGTGACTCTGCTGCGAGCCACACAATATCCTTGGCAAGCCATGAAACTTTGCTGAGGAGAGAGATAATCGAGTATCCAAGGCCTAGAGATAAAGCGTCACTTAGTTCAATCTTCCCTGAGCTGTAAGGTGTTACCAATACGATTGCTTCTTTTCCATCTCCACGAGGAGCTCTTATTATGCCAACAGTATTGACACCAATTGAAGAACAGCTATTGTTGTCATGTATAAACTCAGTATAGGCGATATCAGAGAAAAAGTTCAGCGGATGAAATTGATTAATTTCAGAGTGGAACTTGTGATAATAAACTTCAGCGCCCGAATCTACCATATGCTGTGCTATCAATCTTGGAATTTCCCTGTATTGATCACAGGAATATGTGCATCCATCTCATGTTAAAAGTATAAAAATACTATACCTTTGTGTAAATGAATGTCTAATTCAAGGCCAATGATGATGATGATGATGATGATACCTTATATATAAAAGATGTACAATTAAACTTATTTCTCAATTCATTCAAAGCCCAAAGAAGTTAGTATGGTACCCAAATAATGCTAGATATGTAAAAAGCAGGTCTGATCATAGTTTTAAAAATCGGAATTGTATCGCAAATCGTTCATACTCATGAATCGAATTGAATCGCGAATCGTATCGGGAATCGAATCGTATGATTTTTTATTTTTCTAATAAAAGTAAAAATAATTAAAACTTATAAGAAAAGGCAAAAATTAATCATTCACAATGAAAAGGCAAAAATTAATCATTCACAACCATCCATTTTCCCATTTATAGCAGTATAAATATAATAATAAGTAAGTCTATAATACAATCATATCAAGAACATTATGACATATATTAATATATATATAGATATAAAATAAATGATTTGTAAATAGTTAAATAAGGTAAAAGTATCAATATATATTTTATTATCCTTAAATCAAACTATAAAAATAAAAATAAAATCCAAAGCATCAATTCTACACAATAGAATATCACTTGAAGTTAAGAAACTGTTCATGAGAAAAAAATTAACATAGATTGAAAAAGAAAAAGATATAGACAAGCAACATATGTATAATCGAATGCTTTAGTTAAATGCATGTTATTTATTCATCTTTAAAATCTTATCAAAGCCGTAAAAAATTCTTAGGAGGTTTCATTAGCTACTAAATAACATTTTAAAAATAAAAGCGCTCAAAAAAAGAAAGAATAAAGAAAGAAAAAAGGTAAAAGATTATTAATATTAACATATTGGTTGTAGCTATTATCGCTTAGCTGAATCGCTTGAATCGTAAGATTCGATGAATTGAGTATCGAATCGTAGGATTCACACCTGAATCATAAGATTCATTTGTAAATGGGATTCGTTGCATGGATACGAATCGTTTTTCTTAAGATTCGGGATATGAATCGTAGAATTTTGATAACTATGGGTCTGATTACGCCTATTCCTAATCCTATAAGGAATGTAATGACCCCGAGCATCCCTAGGCCGTACCAACTACTATGATCATTTTTCTTGAACAAATAATAAATGCCAAAACAATATACGTGTATGTTCTAAACTGAAATGCCAAAAAATATAGCCTAAAATGCAATCATTCAATATGAATGAGAAAATTCTTCAACCAGTTCAAGTATTCCCATTACCAGGTCCTATAAGAGTAAAACAATACATCAAAAAAATGTATCAAACTAAAAATAATTGTGAACTTTTTTTAAGGCATGTTTCATACTAGGATATGTTAATAAAAAATAAAAATAAAAAGAGTTGTACAATGTTAGAGTCACCTCACTCTAGTATGTGCATGAGATAACATGTAGCACAGATTTTCTAATTTGCACAGAATCTTCACTGCATACTGAGCCATTTTACCTAATATGATGCAAGCCATCAAGGAAAACTAGCAGGTGGAAACTAATCAAACATTATAGAGAAGTGAGACAACAACTTGGTCCAAACATCACACGTGCAACAAGTAACAAAGAAAATTTTTATCACCTTATAATTCCAATAGTCTCTGAAAACTATATGCCGTTCTTGTTTCCAGCATTCAGTAGGCTTTGGTAAAAGGACCAACTCAAAGCACAAATATTAAATGATGCACTTAGAGAATCTGAACCATTGTTACACAGGCGTGTGTTGAGACTGCCTATATGAGTCATTAATGGTGCAAATCTATTTTAACACGGCCCAGTGACTTTCACATTTCAACCAAATCTAATAACCACGTGATTTTAAGGAACTGTTTGATACAAGGAGTTTCCAACAGGAACTTGCAATGTGGAGGAACCCAAGCTGCCTATTTAGAGTTTGTCGACCAAATTTTATACTTTATGTGAAGAACTGCAAAAGCAAATTCATAAGCCCATTTGGATAATTGTAAACCAAATGGAGGTAACTCCATTTACGCTTAAATCAGGATTCCTGCTTGGATAACCTGAGTAACCTTTAAGTGACAATTCTTTCGTTCCTTACCGTATCAATAAACACAGTAAAAAGTAACTAAACTTACATGCAAAATGAGTATACGTGAATTAAGGGTTTCATTTCATTGAATTCAACCAACACAAGTTCTCCAAACTCACCCCCTCAAACAGGCACATCACATTACAAATCAACATAAACAAGGTGCAGTGAAGAAACATACATTCTCGATTCTTCAGATCCGAAACCCAAACCAAGTATCTCCTTAACCATTTTGTTCGCTTCCAAAACATCCTGACTTGAGAACATCGGATTCGCAGAACCTAACACAATCCAATACCAATCCCCAATCAGCTTAGAAAGTTCAAAGAAAAAACCCAAAATAGGGGCAAAGAGAGAAGATTACCAGGCATGAGGGCATTTTCAGAGATGTAAGTGTTCTTGGCGAGAATCGGGAGGATGAGAAGAGAGAGAAACCCTGCAACACAGCACAAGAGACTGATCTACGGTCCATCAGCTTGGAATCAAATCGGTCTAATGCCATTTGAGAAACCAAAAGAGAAGAGAAGAAGAAGATCGAAGAATACCTAACGATTGTGCTGTGGGAGATGAGGAAGATTCCGAGTCGAACAATCAATCGAGGCTTTCTCTTCTCTGTAGAAGAAGAAGAAGTAGTAGTAGTAGTAGGATTAGGGTTTTTGTCGGTGTCGCTAGGGTTTTCCATGACTTCCCTGTTCGGATCGGCTTCAGCTACTTCCGAGATCAGATCGACTACTCTACAACTATCACGCCGAAGGTCTTATCGTCAAGAAGACCGAGAATGAAGCTTCTTCAGAATCGTCAGAGCTCCTGTAACGATCCTTCTGACAATCCTTTGTTATTATAATATATTAAGCTATGTGGTTTTGGATTCTATTTTCGCCGGCAGTTATAATTTTGACCCGCGGCTACTTAATTATCCACTTATTTTTTTTTATCAAAGTCCCTGTGTTTCAATTATTCCTATATAACTATACCATTTTTGCTCTTATAATATATTAAGTTGGGAGGTTTTGAATTCGACTTTGACCGGCAGTTATAATTTTGACCCACGGTTACATAATTACCCACTCATTTTTCCATCGAACCACTTATGTTTCAGTTATTCCTATATAACTATATCATTTTTGCTCCAATTTCTCTATTTCTATTTTATCAAACTTGTCTTATGGAAAGAGGTGATTTTTTTAATATGTGATTATTTATTTTACAATGCAGGGAGATACCGTGCTGAGCACGAGTTATTCGCCTAGTATATAAATAGATTTATATTTTGATGGACCTTATGTATTTCATTAGATTATTACGTGGTTGATTGAGATCTGAAATGAATTGGGATTATTGCGTGGTTGATTGAGTTGGGCTTTTATGGACAATATTGCGTTGCCTTAGGGTGTTTTTTCAACTTATATTTGGATTTGAGGTAAATTGAGAATTATTTGGTTGATATAATTGGGATTTAAGTTGAATTGATTTTTATTTTTTTTTTGGTAGTTGATTGAATTGGGGTTTAAATTAGTTTGAAGATTCTATGATGATTGAGTTGGAATACGGTGACTTATTCTAATATTTTGATTTTTTAACATTTTTTAGGCTGCATGTTGTTACTCTTTTGAAGACTCCGAATATTTGTAGAATTGGTATTTTGATTTTTTTCTTTAAATGTGGCATTTTAGGCTATCAATATACCACCAATGTCCACTGAACACCCGACCCAACATGAAACTCATTTATTATAGTGGCCCACTATAAGTTTTAACATCAATGATTCTTATGGGAGTGCAACTATGACTCCCAATGTTAGATTGGCCACATAGTGCTTATAAATTTAATGTGGGATCTTGTAGCCATATCACAATTACATAAAGCCCTCGCTAATTACCGATATGAGGTGGGGTCCTACAAATGTCACACTAGGGGCCTTTCATCATAATTACCAGCATTAGGTGGGTCTAATACTACCAAAATTAGCCAAGTCCCCTACTGATTACCAAGATTGAATGGGGTGATTACAATTATCAGTTTACCGTCATTAAATAGGTCCCATTATTTGATAGCTCCTATTGGATTAAAATTCAACCATGCCCATACAATAGAGAGCATTTATTTTTTAGTACTTTATATTTCGAGTTAGTGAACCTTGTTGAGCTGCCTCAAGTTTCTCATGAATTTCAGCCTCAAATGATCTGAACACCTTGAAAGGGTCTGAGTTAGGTTTGAGTTGAAAGGGTGTCATGTACTCATGTGTCAAATAGGTCTGAGTTCGACTTGTATTTGACTCGTTTTTAATAGGGGTAAGCCGCACCCAGGGATGAAAGTGGGCCGGGCTGAGCCGGGCTTTGAGAGGCCCTAGGCTCGGCCCTAGTATTTTTCAGTAGGCCCTAGCCCGGCCCGAGCTCGAGAGGGCCTCAAAAACCCTGGCTCGGGCTCGGCTCTTATTAAGTTATGAGGCCCTAGGGCCGGCCCTTCGAGCCCAGCTCGATTGAGGCCCTAGGCTCGGCTCGTGAGCTTAGCCCGTTTCATAATGATATAGCACTAGCTGAAAGAAAATATTTTTAAGAAAAAAAAAATCATGTCGGAATTTAAAGAAATCTGCATATGCAAATCAGAATAAAAAATGGTCAAATGCATGCATTCATCCCATATTCCCATTCCCATAATTTGGATTGCAGCAATAAAATTAACTAAAATAAGAAAGACTCCATAAAAGCAAAGGGAGCCTAGTTCCAACACTCCATAATAGTTCAATGTTAATGTAGATGAGCATTATCAAACTCCAACAATAATAAAAATCAAATTAAACTCCAATAGCATCATAGAATAAAATAAAGTATTCGGCTAACATCATAAAATAAAGGTTTAGGGTTTAGGGTTTATGGATTATGTTATATCATATATGTATTATATACTGTATAGTATACATATATATAATATGTATTAATATATGTAGGCCCTAGGGCTTACAAGCCGGGCTTCATCAAGCCCGAGCTCGGTCCTTTTAAGCAAACGGGCCTCCTACTAGGCCCTAGCTCGGCTCTTTTGTCTTTTGAGCCGAGCTCGGGCCGAGCCTATAACGGGCCGTCCGTGGGCAGCCCTCGGACGGCCCGACCCACTTTCAACCCTAGGGCCCGCACCTGATGCAGGTCAACCCACCCTAACACACATAACTCGTATTTGTTGTGGGTAATCCCATTTAACTTGATCCACTTTTAAACTCCTGGTTCAAAGTTAAACCCAATTCATTTCAAATATTAAGGTCATACTTGAGTTCAGTTGTATGCAAAGAAAATCCCAACACAAAGCCTGGCTAATTCTCTCTCTCTCTCTATATATATATATATATTGCTATTGAAGGGTTTCCAACCCTTTAGGCTGGACTAATCCCTCTTGGCCTAGAGGGAAGCCGGGTAAACTCCCTTATAGCACCAGTATGGTAATGCAGTTTCAAACCTATAACCTCCTGATGCAAACCGTGGTCTATAAAATAGATTATTCTAAGTACCAAAATATTAAACCACCAATTCATTTTATTGTGCTTAGCAGATCGACCCTGGCCCAACACATTTGAACAAGTTGGTCAGGTCATGAGGGTTGAACTTAGCTTAGCACTTTTAAATGCGAGTCAGGTTTTCTTGCCCCAGGACCACTAGTATATATTGTGGGTCAAATTTCGTAGGTCAGGTTCAGGTTGGGTCAGATTTTGCCACCCTTTTTTGTCCTGACTGTCAAAGTGATAGGACACGCACAGCATCGAATGGATGAAAAGATCCAGATTGATCAATGAAAATCTTGAAGGGTCAATAAAAATCTAAAAGACTTTAGGCTTAGTCTAAATTATGGAAATTTGCCTATTTTGTAATACATATATATAATAGATAATACATTTATTTGAGCATATATGTGGTTTTGTTTTTGAGAGGTGGCGGCAATATAAATGAGACCTTAACTTTCCTAGGATTTGAATTACGAGGGTGGTGGCTCGGCATTCATTTTGCATCTTCTCTTATTCACTGTCCATTAAAGAGGAGGTTATTTGATAGTCATTTTTGTGTATGCATATGGGATCTTCATTTTTTAACCACTTATTGCATGAATTCTTATGTATTCTATGCAGACAGACAAGCCCTTCATGTAAATGAATACATAGTATTCTATTTCTATAAGTTGTTAAAAATGAAGGACCAAAGGTGAATGTCCAAAAGGTCTCAACTACATCTCCACCATATATCCTTCACCCTTGCCTCTCACCTCGTTAATAATCGTTCAGTGGAGCTCATTCACCAGAAATTCCTATGAATTTTATGCAAATAAAGTCCCAAGCGCCTAGTTCATTCCATGTAAGATGTAACTGATTCCAATATTTTAAGATACTATAAAGAAAGTGGTTGACAATGAAGAAACAAAGGAACATCTAAACATGACCATCAAATAATCTCTTTTCTAATAAAAAAATGAATCAAGGATAGAAGGAAAATGAATGCTCAGTCATCACACTAGTAGTTTAAATCTTATGAAAGTAGAGGTCTCATCTACATCTCTACCTTATATCCTTTACCCCCTCATTTCTTTAATAATCTTTGTTGGAGCTCTTTTGACCATGAATTCCAATGCAAACAAAGAGCCCAAGGGGATAAAGTAGATGGAACTGACTTGATTTACTAGAGTTAATATAGAAGCAAACTAAAGAGTGTTGGATGATTGGAAACTTACAACCAGAGTCACTTTGGGGATTTCTATCCACAGCAAAAGTTATCAGGTAAATGGTTTAGAGCACCAAATCATGGTCCTTTCCCCATTAGATTCAGTATGGGCACTGGACCCCTTACTGGCCCAGCAAAAAACCAATTATGTATGTGTGATAGGGTGATTTCATTTTCAAGTGAAGAAAAAAAAAAGAAAAAGAAGTAAAACAGTAGCTAAAATGGATCATTTGGATTGTACCATACTTAAACCCACCAACTCTCCGTAACAAATTGTGTGACTTGAACCCACAACCTCTAGGTTGCAATAATGAGCACCTCTAGGTTCCTGCTTGTATTCTGCATGCATTGGTTTCTTGAAAAGCCAATACATGCATGTTGATCAATGCTTAAAACCATGGTTCATTGGTTCCAACAAAATGGATTTCATCAGCTACATGGAGAGGGGAAGCAGTTAATGCAATGCACAACAGTAGTCCCAAAAATTGTGCAAGGTGTGGCAGAACAGATATCTCATGGACAATCATATAACTATAAGCCCAACTCCAGACTATTGTTGCATGTCCTTGATTTTTTATTTAAATGAATGCTAAAAGTCAAAACAGAGCTGCAAAATACTATACATAGGGATTTCAACATTTGATCTGTCTGTCGTGACTCAACACAATTCCAACAGCAAAATTCATATCAATACATTCTTTATAGAACATAATAGTTCTGAAGGGTCAAGCTCACTGCATTCACAAACCGCAAGCATGATGCTCTAGTCACTGCATTTCCACCTTACACATGAATTTTTCAGCCACATCCTCCAAAAGAAAAAAATCCGCGACACTGACATTTTTTACAAATGCAGAGGAAAGGATGTAGTAAAAGCAACTTTTATTAAAAGGAAGACACGGACTGTTGAGACTTGAAGAAACAACAACACATTCTTGACATCAGAGAAATTCACATGTAGCATGAAAGAACTATATGACATGAATCATGGATGACACACCAACTTCTATATAAACTATTGGAATTCACATTGGTTTGAATGTCCTATGGTCCATATGCTCAACAACTATTAAGAAAAAGTTAAATTTTCCCTTGAATGAAAGGGTCCAATTTTGCATCTGATCCTCCAGTTCCTAGCATGTCCTGCAATTCTAATGCATCCAATTTTACTGGGATTCGCACACTGAGGATGAAGACCTGTGATTCCATGATATTGAACTTTCACACTACTTTCAGCAGCCCTGTCATTGTCACATAGGTTACATATAACTTTAGTATGGCTAAAGAATGGAAGTACTGTATCTATTCTTCACATATGTAATAGATTAGTGTGGAACTTTAAAGCAATGGTTGTAGCACCACAATGGAGGCAGCTACATATTTCATTGGAAGTGATACTCCTTCACCAAAATAGATATAATAATGCTATGATGATGATGACATTTTTTTTTTTTTGAACGGCAACAGAAAGTTCTTAAATAATTAAATGAAGGTTACAAAAAAGGAAAACAAAATGGAAGATATATAAAGAACATAAAAGAAAGAGGAAACACAAAAAGAGAAAAGAGCAACTAGGTCAATGTGAGAAAAGAGCAAAAAGAGAAAATGATGATGATGACAATGATGATGATCATAATGACGAAGATGCCGTTCATGATACTCTTCCAGTTTTCAGGTAAGCCAATGTGTTGTCTTAAACTAGTTCAATATATATCAGGCCCATGGAAAACCATCTTGTGATTGATGTGAGCCATTTTAATAATTCAAGACTAACCTAAACTTCAAGTCAAGTTTGCAGGTTTCTTAACTATACTTGAAATGATAATAGAATTGTATTTATTGATTGATGCATCTCTGGGGTGAATGGTTACTGTGTAAATATCTAAATCACTGACATCAGAGTTCTGCTTGAACAAAGAGAATGAGCGAAAAGAAGATATAGACCATTTTCAAGTACATGTAGTTACACATTAGGAAAATATAACATGAAAAGTTGAAAATGATCACAAAATGCAGGGTTAGAGTTGAGAGATTTCTTAAACTTACAAAGATGTATTTTAGAGAGCATGATCTTTCTTGGGATCTCCCATTGTTTCTCCTCCCTCTCCTGCTTTCTTAACTTCTTCAAATTTAACTTCTGCACTGGGACTAAGTTTGCTGCGCTGGGACTCCACATATGCATCATTTGAACATGAATTCTTGTTTTCCATAGGAAATGAGCTTCCCTCTGATTTCCCTTCCGCTGATGGGAGTGGCCGCTTGATGAGAACACTGCCAAGACTTGTCTCAAAAAAATCTGCTGAATCTTTCCCCTTTGGGTAAATGAGCACTTCTTCCAAAGAATTGGATAGGCCTGATTGTTGTTGCTTCTGCAGAATATCAGAAAGATCTCTTGCGAGTTTTTGTACTAGTGATGGACCGTGTCGTTTCTGGCCCGTCCTCTTCCATGAAGGAATGCAGCGATCCCAGAAAGATGGCTGCATTGGACCTGTAAACCATGAAGACTTGTGGATCAATGGAGCTCAAGTAGAAAAATCCTGAATATTATAACAATCTGATCGGAATGCTATCAGATGAAGTGGATTATGACTCACCCTTATTACATACTAATAAATATTCATCCTAGCCCACCCATATCATTGGAAAGTATGTCCATAAAATTGCACCTCATATAAATTATATGATGGACGTCCCTTATTCACACAGTTATAGTTTTCTTCAAGAAAGATAACCAGATCACGGCCTTTCTGTAGGACCACTTTGGAAAGTCCAAGACCCATCTCTATTCGGAAAAAGGGAGCTACCTGATAAAAGGAAGCATTGTCTTGAGGGGCATCAAAATTCTTCAAATCTTAAGCATTAGAGAAAGTTGAATGAGTGCCAAATTTACATAATCAATCCAAGGGTACTTAAATAAGTATCAAGTTTGGGGGCTGCACAACCCTTTTATTTCCTTTATCCTGTGTCCATGAACTATATAGGAAACTGAAGTTTCTGACTTTAACATGGTTTTACCGCCTTTTAGTATTACGAATGAGTCATAACAATGTGATCATATTAATTGAGTAGAAGTGACAGGAGCAAACCTTGAGTATCATTTCCATTTATGCTTCCCAACTTAATACGGCTGTCAGAGAATGAAATTCTGGATCCTGAACTAGATCTAATGGTTCCATCACCTGCAAAACCCATTTCCAGAGGTTCTTGTTTTGATACTGCACCTCCTACTTCTGCAACATGCCTATTCTCAGATAGTGTGTTTATATTTTTCATCTTTCTCCTTGATGGTAATTCATGCCCATGAGAATACTTGCCGTCACCAGGCCCGAATCCACGTGAATGTATTGGAGTATAATATTTAAGTGTACCCCTTGTCCTCCATCTTGATCCACATGCATTGCACAACACTGGCTTTGTGGGTGGTCCATTCCTCCAAAGTGGAGTGCCTGTGTCATTTTGCCACCTCCCATTGGTTTAAAGATACAAAGATTGACAAAGGAAATAACAAGCTCTGAGTGAATTCACTATTTGTAGTTTTGTAGACCAAACAAGATTGTGAAACAAATGGATGACATAACACTCGGATACTATTATCAATAGTACTATAAGGTGTATTAATACAAGTATGATTATTAATAAAGAATAATTAAATTAACACATGCTTCTGGTAACAAGAAACAAATCATAATCCCAATTTTACTCTCTACAACACTCACTTGTAGCCCCGCAGTGACAACAAGGCCCGTCTTTTTTAACCATCTCTTTGAAATCAATCTGAAATAGCCCACTTTCTGCACACCAACACAACCCACATAAAAATCATTCAATAGACCTATATTAAAATCATTCTCCAAAACAACAAACAACACAAACAAACTACAAATTATCACCAGTAAACAAAAAGATCATAACTTAAAACATCAGTCCTTCTCACCATTAGTCAAAACCCATGAAATACAAAGTCATTCTCCACAACAACAACACAAACTTGAAATTATGCTTGTAGAAAAGAAAAACTCGTAACTTAAACATGAGTCATGAAATGAAACATGGGCACTCAAGGGAAAAAAGGAACTCACAGAACCTAATTCCAAATATCAAATAAAAACCATGTAGGAATTACAGGTAGCATGAATCCCTTTGCAATTTTCTTTTCATTTTATCTTTTTTTTTTCAAGAAAAGCTAAATGTAACTTTCCTTATGCTCTCAAAAGTGCGGGCATCTCAAAGATTGGTTTTTATTTTTCTTCCTTGTTTGTCTCTGTAAGGAAGAAAGAGACTCCTTGAACTTCCAATTTACAAAGACCTTGGCCTACAACTAATTTGTGATTCAAGAAAAAAAAAAGGAAAATGAAAGGAAAAGGGACAATAAGATGAGAAATACATTAGAACAGGAAGATAAACATATGACCTTCTGCGTACATTTATGCATACAGAGAGAAAGAAAGAAGATGGTGTCTTATTTCTTTTCAAATGAGGCCACTCAATGAAGTGACAAAAAAACCTCACTTTCATTTTTGGGTTTTTTCTATCCGGTCTTACTATATGTTTTAGCATAAGGACATTCAGAGTATAGGCATCTCAAAGCTGAAGAGAACATAGAAAGAAAGTCCTACGACTTCCCAATTCCGATTTACAAAGACCCAATGACACAGAAATGATTCAGAGAAAAAAGAAAAATAATGAAAGGAAAAGAGAGAATAATATGAGAAATGCTTAGACAAGAATATGAACACATGAACACCTGCATACAATTATGCATAAAGAGAGAAAGAAAAAAGATGGCGTCTTATGTTTTTTCAAATGAGGTCAATCAGTAAAGTGACAAAAAAAAACCTCACTTTCATCTTTGGGCTATTTCTATCTGGTCTAGCTCTATGTTTTAGCATAAGGACTTTCAAAGTTCAGCAATCACAAATCTTGGTTTTTAATCAGAGAGAGAAATCAAAAAGATGGTTTCTTATGTTATTTTCAAATGAGGTCACTCAATAAAGTGACAAAAAACCCTCACTTTCTTTGTTGGGCTATTTCTACCTGGTCTTGCTCTGTGTTTTAGCACAAGGACTTTCAAAGTTTAGCCATCTCAAATCTTGGTTTTTATTTTTCTTCCTTGTTATTCTCAAGAAGAGCTTAATTCCAAACTACAAAGACCCAACGACATAGAAATGATTCAGAGAAAAAAGAAACCACAAACAACCAAAAGCAAAAGAGACAATAAGATGAGAAATCCTTAAACAAGAAGATGAACACATGAACTCTTGCATACATGTATGTATATAAGAAGAGATAGAAAGAAGATGAGTACGTGGGTGTCTTGTGTTTTCCAAATGATTTGATGGTGGATGGGTTGGTGTCGCACCATTGTTGCCTTTTTCAACATGACTGCATAATGCATCCAGTCGTCGTTCTCCCCAAGTGCGTGCATTTGCTATAAATTGCTCCCCTATTTTACATGCGGAGCCAAAGATAGATTTTAAATTTTGCTCAGCGCAGGCAGTTATGGCAAGTGCTAATACTCATTTTCGCCTGCTGTGTTTCTTGGTTGTATTCTATGATCCATGCATTTCTTCTCACTCCCTTTTTAAAATAGGGCCAACTGTACTGTACACTGAACGTCCCATGGTGGTGACAACTTGCATAGAACTTGCTATTGTTGCGCAAGTAGGATTTTGTGCATCTCTAATATAAGGAAGCGTGAAATCATGGTTGACATGCATTGATTACAATGGTAATGTAAATATTAATATCGATGTGATTTTATTTTATGCGTGGAAGAAAAAAAATAAAATAAAAACACAACCTATCTAGATATATGGCGATACAAGTGTGAATCAATAATCAAGCTAGTATTTTATGTTATTTTCTCGAGAATTTGATTTATATATGTATTGTGGATGATAAGTTGTCCATAATAGATAATTAAAAATGTGAAATGAAATGAATTGAATGCACTTGCTTGGACCCAAATACGTTTAGGGAATGTGTGTTACATAGAATTGTTATTCTCTTTAGATTAAAAAAGAGGATTATTTGGCATATTTGTAGAGCTCATTTGTCCATCAGGCAAAGAAATGATCTCTAGGTTAAGTCTGTGTCGAGATTCAGGCACATGAGCATTTACAACGGCCATGTGGAGTAATGCCAAGAAAAAGAATGTTTGAAATATGAACTCTCATTTAAACTCTCGATGCTATTTGTTTCATGGATGACATAAGATGGCCGGCAACGTCTGATTAGCTCGATAGTCCTAGAATCATTGAAAATTTCTAAAATAGAATGGTGTACGTGGCAAAACATGAGGGTTGTCCAAATTGGATTCCTCTTTAATCGAATCGGTATTTAATAAACGGGATGTTAACTATAAGTGCTCGAGCAACTTCTCGAATTGATTGTCTAAACTGACTTTTCAAACGCAATTTGTTTTATCCTGTAACGTTCAACTTAATTAGTTTTTCCTTCTACGAAAAAAGAAAACATTTATCGAATGGAATACCATTCTTAAAACTCTTGAAATTTCATCATATCATTTCTATCCTATGGATCATTTACAGAAGGTCAGAAGGGAAAGAGAATACAACTACTGCAAAAATAAAAAAACAAGTTCACTAATCATTTAGTGAGCGACTACACTTTGATTTCCTTATAATGCGAAAACAAGTTACATGCCATGTATATTTTTCACATTTGGCAAACGTTTTAAAATGAGCTCTTGTGTTTTGCCTTATTCCTATGGTAAAGGGAAATGTTTTATGATTGTTTAATTTAAGATTCAACTCATAATTCTAAGACCATGTGTTGAATTCATTATTCACTCAGCACAGAAACCAGAGGGGTTGGGCTGGCAATGCTATCTACAACAGGATATTATTAGAAATGTTGAGTTCTTATTTTAGTTATATTTGTGGTTATCTAATAGTGTCATGTTTCCTAGGATTTTGTGCATCTCTATCCTAATGAGGCGTGAAATCATGGTTGATATGCATTGATTATTGCGGTCATATCGATATCAATATTGATGTGATTTTATTTTATACAGAAAAAAAGAGTAAAAACACAACCTTTGTAGATATATGGCGATACAGGTGTGAATCAAGAATCAAGCTAATATTAAAAAAAAAATTCTAGAGAATTTGATTTATATATGTATTATGGATGAAAAGTTGTCCATGATAGATGATTAAATTAAATTGCGAAATGAAATGAATTGAATGCACTTGCTTCGACCCAAATATGTTTAGGGAATGTGTGTTGTATAGAGTTTTTTTCCTCTTTAGATTAAAAAGAGGATCATTTGGCATATTTGTAGAGCTCATCTGTCTATTAGGCAAACATATGGTCTCTAGGTTAAGTCTGTGCCAAGATTCAGGCCCGCAAACATGTACAACAACCATGTGGAGTAAGGCCATGAAAAAGAATGTTTGAAATATAAACTCTCATTTAAACTCTTTATGCTATTTGTTTCATGGATGACGTAAGATGCCCAGCAACGTCCGATGAACTCGATATAGTCTTAGAATCATTGGAAATTTCTAAAATAGAATGGCGTACTTGGCAAACCACGAGGGTTGTTCAAATTGGATTCCTCTTTAATTGAATTAGCGTTTAATAAACGAGATGTTAATTATAAGTGCTTAAGCAACTTCCCGAATTGATTGTCTAAACTGACTTTTCAAACGTAATTTGTTTTTATCTTGTCTCGTTCGACTTAGTAAGTTTGTCCTTTTATGAAAAAAGAAAATATTTATCGAATGGAATACCATTCTTAAGACTCTTGAGATTTCATCATATCCTTTCTATCCCATGGCTCGTTTATAGAAGGTTGGGAGGGAGGGAGGGAGGGAGGGAGAGAGAGAGAGAGAGAGAGTACAATCACTGCAAAAATAAAAGTTCACTAATCATTTAGTGAGCGACTCAACTTTGATTTCCTTATAATGCGAAAACAAATTACGTGCCATGTATATTTTTCACATTTGGCAAACGTTTTAAAATGAGCTCTTGTGTTTTGTCTTATTCCTACAGTAAAGAAAAATGTTTTATGATTGTTTGATTTACAATTCAACTCATAATTCTTAAACCACGTGTTGAATTCATCATTCACTTAGCACGAAAATCAGAGGGGCTGGGCTTGCGATACTATCTACAATAGGATATTATTAGAAATATGGCTTTCTTATTTTATTTATATTTGTGGTTATCTAATGGTGTCATGTTTTCCTAGGATTTTGTGCATCTCTATCCTAATGAGGCATGAAATCGTGGCTGATATGCATTGATTATGGTGGTCAAATCGATGTGATTTCATTTTCTATGAAAAAAGAAAATTCATAGTCCATGAGGATGTATTAGTGATACAATTGAGAATCAAGAACCAAGCCAATATTTGATATTATTTTTTTTAATTGATTTAAATATATATTATGGATGATAAGTTACTCATGATGGATAATTAAAATTGCGAAACGAACTGAATTGATTGCACTTGCTTGGACCCAAATACATTTAGGGAATGTGTGTTATATAGAATTGTTTTTCTAATTAAAATAAAAGAGGATTATTTGGCATGTTTGTGGAGCCCAATTGTCTATCGGGCAAAGAAATAGTGTTTAGGTTAAGTTTGTGCTGAGATCTAGTTGCATGAGCATTTTACGCGCGGGATTGTGGAGTAAGGCCACGAAAAATAATGATTGAAATGTAAACTCTCATTTAAACTGGCAATGCCATTTGTTTCATAGATGACGTAAGATGGCTAGCAACGTCCTATGAGATCAATATAGTTCCATAATCATTGAAAACTTCTAAAATAGAATGGCGTACGTGGCAAAACACGAGGATTGTCCAAATTAAATTTCTTTTTAATTGAATCAACATTTAATAAACGGGATGTTAATTATAAGTGGCTTGGCAGCTTCCTGAAATGGTTGTCTAAACTAAATTTTCAAATGTAATTTATTTTATCTTGTTTGATTTGACTTAATAAGTCTGTCATTTTACGAACAAATAAAAAATTTATTGAATGGAATACCATTCTTAAAACTGTTGAGATTTCATTATATCCTTTCTATACTATGGTTCGTTTATAGAAGGTCAAGAGAGAGAGATGGAGAGAGAGAGAGAGTACAACAACTGCAAAAATAAAGAAGCAAGTTCACTAATCATTTAGTGAGTGAGTAAACAACTTACGTGGAATTTATACTTTTCACATTTGGGAGCTCTTGTGTTTTGCCTTATTCCTATGGTAAAGGAAAATGTTTTATGATCGTTTAATTTAAAATTCAACTCATAATTCTCAAACCACATATTGAAGTCATCTTCCAAAGGCAGGGCTCATATTTTCTTGCTCTAACCCAACTCATATTGATATCACATATATCCATCCTTACAAATTGGAGTGAAATCCGGGAACAACTAGTGACATGAATCACTCAAATTGGAGTGAAATCTTGGAACAACCAATAAGTGTGCAGGCATGTGATGTGAATGTGAACATGTTAGATGAAACAAAATTGAACCACTCATGGCAAATCATGTATCGGGGGGTGTTTTCAAGCCAAATATTCGTAAGATTTTGGTATATTATGTGCTAGATTAGGATATAATCTAGTTACTTAAAAAAATAGTATTTGGCTAACTATAATGTATCATGAGCACATGTGCCCACCTTATCATGAGCACACTTCTTTGTGGGGCCTCACCTGAAGATTAGAATGAGGGGGATCAAACGATCTCCTCCCAACTACCTATGTATTGTCATGGAGGTTTGAATCATCATCCTAACCACTTGATCAATGGCCACAAGTTTTCATCGTCTAAAATGAGTGCATAGTCGCTCTACCAGTCCAGCTCATTCTAATATGGGCCAAACCCGAGATTGGTGTCTGTGTGGTCGCATTCCTCGAACACCGAGATTGGGCCCACTTCGCCAGTAATGAAGGAGACATATGACACTTCGGAACCGAACTTAATATTCTCGGTCTCGGCTAGCACCATAAAGTCCTTCACAGTTCGGCGAAAGCTTGTCCTTGCCATGCAGCTCGGTGGGTTTGCTTGCATTGCTCACGCACCTCCCTCAGCTCGGTCCTACCTCAATTTGGATGTATCTAACCTCGGACGTCCTCACCTCGGTCTCGGCCACCTATTTCGGACAAAGGGCATCGCCCATCATCCCCAATAGAGACGTGGCGTAACGACCGAAAGACGTGGTGGAATGGTTTATGAGGCAGCGAATACTAAGGGGAACGGGCGACGTTACGACTGTAATTGAGGGATAGACATTGACTAAGCGGTTACCCAAATTAAAGGAGCGAGATCGACTGAAACGGTTGCCCCGATTGAGGGAATCGCATCGATCGCTCTGTGAATACTTATCCACGATATTGGATCCTTGTGACTATATAAAATGGAGGACTTAGTCTCCTCAAAAGGTACATATACATACAACTCCTTACTTACAGAGCTATTACTCTCTATCTGAAATCTCTACCCTACTGTCACGTTCTTACACTGACTTAGGCATTGGAGAGCCTTGCGCTGCCCACGGCCAGGGTCTTTGACTGCTCTTTTCGTCTTCCCCCTTTCAGGTTCTATTCAAGGCATCACATCTCTTCTAGTGGGTCTCGAGATCTCCACCTCCGGGTTCGTGAAGTTTCGTGCACCTACAGTGTCAATTAGAGGGTCCCTGTTTTACGGCCCACTATGATGGATTATAAAGTGGCCCCCATTAGGTGTATTTAACAGTGAGCTTATGATAAGCCGGGCGTGTGTGCTCATCGAAGAGTGGCCGATTATAGAATATGCAGCTTTCTTGTAAAACCCTTGAGGGCATGTTTGGTTTCCGGAGAGGAATCCGTAGGATTTAGGATTCCTCTCTTCCAAGGGAGAAGTAAAATTATTGCCAAGGATTTGCATAGCTAATGATTCCTTGCATTCCACGTTTGGTTGTTAGTATGGAGACACCCAGGATTTCATCAATTCATGTGTGGTGTTGAACACTAAATTCCGTGGATAATAAACAACTCGCCCATTCATTTCAACCTTATAGTCAATCTTTTTTAAAATTATTTTAATCGTAACGGCAGTATGTCTTTCTTCAGGGTGTCTATACTCATAGGTTTTCTCATTTCTGGATTTTTTTCAACTTGTGAATTTTTAAGTGCTATAAAATGTGTTGTTTATCACCTATGTAGCTTAAAATCATTTCAAACTGGAATCCTAATATTAAATTTTAATAAATCTTGAATTTTTATCTTATCTTTTCATTTTTACTTTGATCCATTTATCTCTCCAAACATCTAATCTACCATAGCGATATGTGAGTTTGTGGGAGGGATCGAGACGGTAGGAAGCAGGGGTGGGATTTTGGCTCTTATACCCACCCCTTTTGCATGCAAGATTTGCATATCCGATCGGAGGAGACCGGATTTCAAAATCATATCAATCGCAGATTTTAACCGTAAAAAAATTAGCGATGATTTGCGGCTATTAAACTTGGATATAGCATACAATAGTGGAAAGAGAAAATCTTTTCACCGCAAATTTTGTTACCAAACGTGCCCTTACATTTTACTCAAGGATATGGTGGGAAAATAATCTTTTATATAAAATAATAAAAAAAGACTTTTTACATAAAAGTTCTTTGTAGAAGTTGAAAACTTACAAGTTGGTTTTAATCAAAAAAGGACTTTTGAAATGCATAACTAAACAGATATGGATTGCGCTTATTAAAAATAAACATAAAAATTATAGAATGCTGCGTCTGTCCACCATAGTCCATAACCTTACAAGTTCAAAATGATCCTTAAATTTTTTAGGTGTCTAACCACTAAGCCTTTTAGCCATTGAATGTGGACCCTTTTTTAAACGTACAGAGATAAGGATCTAAGCCCCCTGTGGATATCATTTTTGGCAAAAAAATCAACTTGATTCGATCTACAATCACGAATTTAGCGGTGGTAAAGTTTTTTGATTTCTTAGATTGCATTTTTAATGAAATTTAATTCAGTGGTGAGGCTAATTCAGATTGGTGTTAAAAATAGGTGTCAATTCATGAAGGAGCAGTGACTACAAGGAGCTTTGATTGATTATAAGTACTGGGTCAAATGTGACTCCAAAATTGCTACCTTTGAAAAGGTAACTCTCTGCAAATGGAAACATTTTTATGTGTTTATACTATCATGTGCATATGAGCACTTGATCAGTTCTTATGATTAAGCAATGGGAGAAATCCTGAGCCGTGGGCAATCTTATGTAAGGCCTATCAGGTAGATGGCTGGAGCGTGTGAAAGTGCAGGTGAAGCCACTATTTAACTTTAAATAAAAAGTAGCACTATTTTATTCCATCTGAGGGCATTTGGTCTAGTGGTATGATTCTCGCTTAGGGTGCGAGAGGTCCCGAGTTCAATTCTCGGAATGCCCCATTTAAAATTTTTATCTTTATATAATTAGCCTTTTAAACAAAATAATTTTTTTTTTGGTTTGCCAAATATGCAATATCTTTTATATTTAGAAAATGAGAGTGCCCCCTTTAAAATTTTTATCTTTGTATAATTATCCTTTTAAACAAAATAATATTTTTTTTTGGTTTGCCAAATATGCAATATCTTTTATATTTAGAAAATGAGAGTGCCCCTTTAAAATTTTTATCTTTGTATAATTATCCTTTTAAACAAAATAAATTTTTTTCTTTTTGGTTTGCCAAATATGCAATATCTTTTATATTTAGAAAATGAGAGTGCCCCCTTTAAAATTTTTATCTTTGTATAATTATCCTTTTAAACAAAATAATATATTTTTTTTGGTTTGCCAAATATGCAGTATCTTTTATATTTAGAAAATGAGAGATTATGTTCGCCTACTAAAACTTGATGGCCTACCCATTCTATTAAACATTATTTATAATTTGGATCAATCCAAAGTTTGAAAACAAGTTGAATCTTTCCCTCCTATTTGTACAATAAGCTCTCTAAAAATGATTAATCTAATAGATCAACAAATCCCCATATCTTAATCCAATGCTTGTTGGTTTCATTGTAAGGTTGATTGTTTCAATCCCGATTAATTTCTTGTAGGTGGGTCTCACTATGTGCTTCCACTGACTTTCAATTTAGGATCTCTCTTTTTCAACTTCGACTATTATTCTTCACTTCTCACCTCCTTATTTCTCCTTTTTTAAACCTCACCTCCTTTTTTTATTCCTTCTTTAATGTTTAAACCTTACTTGTGTAGCGAATTCCTTAAAATTCAATGTTGAGCATATAAAAGAGCTGTTGGGTCAATACGGGGAAAAAGATGGATTGAGATACATGGTAGAATCTCATAAAAGTTCATGCATCAAAAGGAGGAATTCTTTTTAATAAATTCATAGATAGATTTGCAACACCAATTTTGGCGTCATCCTCGTCTAGGATTGTGAGTAGGTACATGGTGGGCTTGGATCCAGACTTGATTTT
Organism: Umbellularia californica; assembly: GCA_028538565.1. Lineage (NCBI taxonomy): Eukaryota > Viridiplantae > Streptophyta > Magnoliopsida > Laurales > Lauraceae > Umbellularia > Umbellularia californica. The sequence continues at coordinate 78,321,007 of JAPQWN010000006.1, read as the reverse complement.
GGTTTTCTTATTCAAATCGATGTAACACTCCTAATGTGTATTAATTCACTTCATGCTTTGACTAAACAAACCACGGTCCCATAAATATGTCAACGATCACATGGACTTACACCAATTTGGATGGACTGGACAATTGGATCAAATCAAGAGGTTGGGAACATTAAATTGTCTTGGAACTTCATATCTAAGGGTGATTTCACCTGAATCTTTCAATTCCTCACGGTCCCAAGATATGTAGGCCCAGGGTTCAAAATCGTGGCCGTTACCGTTACGTTATATAGTATATAACGGCCTAGATATGTAACGGGGTAAAATATCGGCAAAATAACGGATTATAACAGCCGTTATTTTGAATATAACGGCAGTACTGTTATAACGGCCGTTATATTGTCTGACGGAATTTTAAAAAAAAAAAACGCTTCTTCTGCTTTCTTCTTTCACTTTTTTCATTCTTTTCTTCCCTGAGAGTTTCTTAAGGCTTCTTAAGGGCTGGTACAACTTCTAAGGCATGGAAAAACTTAAATCTAAGCTACTTTTTGGTGGATTTGTATGTGGAGAAAGTTAATCAAACTCAAGGGACCTCTTTGGTAAGCTTATTTTTTTGTTTTTTGGAGTTCTTTTCAAGATTCAACATCAAAATAACTTAGAGATGGTTGAATTGTGTTAGATCTATACTTTTGGAGCAAAAAAAATCAAGTTTTAACACTTTTTATAATATTTTTTATTTTTTCATTATTTTAATCCGAATTATTTTAGTTTTTTTTTTTTTTTTTAAAGATTGTGTAATACATGGACCAAAGGCTTTATATTGAGTTAGATATGATGTTACTCACTAATTTTTCCCTAGATCTAGTGTTTTAAGGTGTAGATCTAGATTTTTTTTTATTTTAAAAATTTGGGGCTTTTCTTGATATCATTTACATTTTTTCAAATTAGTGTTCAAATGCATTAATAATATGTTAGTTTAAAATAGATCTACACTTTTGGAACAAAAAAGTGTGAGTTTTAGCACTTTTTGGAACAAAAAATAGATTTACACTTTAAATGTTTAACACTATTAGTTTGCCCAGAATTATGGTTGCATTATGTCAATTTTATGATATTTTAGCTTATTTAAGTATATAAATCGATACAGCAATGATACATGATATTATAACTTGAGGGGACCGTTATTTTGCTTTGAAGTGTGCACTAATGGAAAAAAAAAACACATTATTTTCTATCATTTTATAATATTTTGGATATTTTGAATATTTTTTCGGATTTTTTTGGGGTCAAATAAAAATTCGCTCCGCAATGAGCCGCGATGACCGCGAACCGCGACGCGATGATCATGAACCGCGATTTTGAACCATGTGTGGGCCCCACCACTCAATATGCATATGGGCATATCTCATTATAACTATGTTACTAGCAGAATGCCCTTGTGCTTAGCACGGGCATTAAAAGTCAAACAGAGAATAACATTTAATTTTATGACATAAATAAAAATTTTAATTTCATATATTTATATTTTTTAAAATCCAAAATAGAAGTGTTAATTTCTCACACAAATTTATAGGTTTCTTAAAAATTACACAATTAAAATTTAAAATTATTAATAAATATAAAAATTTAAAATCTTTAGTAGAAACATGAAATATGAAATATTGAGACGGGTGAAATTATAAGAAATTTAAAAATGTGAGATTCTCCAATTAGAGACGGGTTTGGTAGTGAGTTGACTACTTTACGTCAACCAAGAGAAAAAAATATATTTATTTCCATTATCACATATAGGTGCTGCGAGTAATGATCTATATCGGAAATCGAAATTAAGATTCATAAAAGTAAACTAAAATCACAAAAAATGAGTAAAAAATATGCAAATACTTTAGTTTCTTGTGGAGAAGAGAATACCCAATGAGACTTGCAGCCATTCACACGGAGGAAAAGAAAAAATGCCACATGGAAAAGAGACTCGTGGTGAAAAGACTCTGTATGGAGAATGTTATAACTCATTTTCTTAATTACTCATTTCAGTTATAGAAAAAGATGGCTCCATATATGCCAATTTCAGTTACAAATCTCCATAACAATTTTAAGAGTTAATAATAGGCCCATGTGAAAATTAAGAAAAGTTTAAAGAGACATTAAAGAGGGTCAGATTGGTATCAAAATGGTCAAAATAAAATTGAAATGAAGCGGCTGATTTCTCAATTGTCCCAAATGCAGTACTTATTCGTCTTTGTAGCTCAATCCATGTATTATATGCAGAGTGTGGCCATATATTCAATCCATTGAGAATCATGGTATACCATATGAGAGAATTTTGGGCCATCGATTTGAAAGATAAATGATTTTTTTTTCTTTTAAAAAGATGGATAACTTGTCATTAGAAAAACCTTGCGTTTGTTAATGCCAGGTACTGACTAAAATCTAGCCTTTGATTAATTTCAGTGGTTATTTCAGTCTCTCTCGTGGCTCTTCTTTTTCTTTTCTTCTTCTTCTTCTTCTCACAGGGGAAAAAGAAAACCTAAAATAAAGAGTCAAGTTCAATTTCTCTCATTTTCCTAGTTTAAACATAATATTAAAACAAAAAATATAAAAACATCAGTTCATTTTCCAAAATTGTAAATTATATAGAAATCCAAAAGATAGAAAAAATATTGATTTCTTTATAAATGGTATAAAAACACATAAAATAAAAGATAGTTCAACTATAAAAATTATATTAGAAAAACAATTCTAGTAACTTAAAATTATATAAAAGTCATAACTTGATATAAATCAAATATGCGACCTTTAATCTCAACTCCGATGCACAAATCCTATTGATATTAACAACCTAAACACAAAGAGATCGAACAAAACCAAATCTCATCCAAATTTTTTGCATAGGACTACACTACCAATTTCACCTATTAAGAGAAGTCGATACTAAAGAATCACTTGCTTAGCCCCATGTGTTGCCATACTTAGGTGCGTAAAAATCGTCTCGACTAACAGAATCCTAAATTGAAGGAGTGGAACTCATTATTGAAGCCCAAGATTGACGATGTGATAAATTTTATGTTAGATTAATAATATATAAGATTGTATTACTCATGCTAAGCATCATACAATCACTCTTACAATAAGGTCATCTCTCATTGAAGTAAATTTGGACACATCACAACGAGAGTATCATTTTGAGCGTCTCAAATCTTCAACATAGAGAAACTCATAGAGTTGACTCTCGTCGAACTGAATAACTATAAAAATGGTGATCCAATTGATACTCTATTGCTGAAATTGGTCGAGTCGAGTTGATCTAAGTTGTCTTGAGGTTGAAGGTGAGAGGCTAAATAATCCATCCCGCATCCCCATGGGGTTAATCATAAAACCTACCTAAAAAGAATAACCCACATCTAAAATGGGTTAATCCATTCAATTTGAACCAATTCTACCCCAACTTGTACATGTTGAATTAAAGTGTTAAACTTACATTTGAGTTTAGTTGTAGCAAAATAAAAAATAAAAATAAAACACACACAAAAAAAATTAAATCATCACATCATGTAAATCAATTTAGATATACAATTCAACACTCATTCATATAGGCATTTAGTATAATTGAGATGACACATATAGAGGATGAGGCCACGAGGGTTTTGAATGAAATGTGGGTCCGTCAAGCATTGATTTATTGATGTGCCCACGCAGCGTTTTTTTCCGCGAATAAGTTAAAAAGGCAAAGGCAGAACGCAGACAGAAGAAGGAAGGCTTGGGTGGTGATCTTCGTCCGGAATTTCGCCTCTTTCGAGCGATCAGGCGAGCGAGTCAGGAAGCGATCGAGCGATAGAGGTAGAGAGATCGAGAGATGGGAGACGGAAGCAGCGGCGGCAACAGCAGCAGCAGGCCTGCGTGGCTGCAGCAATACGATCTGGTGGGGAAGATCGGAGAGGGCACGTATGGTCTCGTGTTCTTGGCCAAGAGCAAGCTCCCTTCCAACAAGGGCAAGTGCATCGCCATCAAGAAATTCAAGCATTCAAAGGATGGAGATGGCGTCTCACCCACCGCCATCCGTGAGATCATGGTTCGTTCCTTCTAGTTCTTCTCCTTCTCTGTCTTATCTTTTTTCTCTCATTGCACACATTTCGTCGAACAGTTGGAAGTCGGCTCTGGGTCTTTTACCCCATCAAAAAGAATGTTTTTTTCAGTAGCCCCATGTGAATTAGTGCTCCCCCAAATTTGATTTTGGATTGATGATGTGATTTTAGATCATGGTTAGTTCGTTCCCCCTTTTCTCATCTTTTTCGTCGAACAGTTGGTGATCACGTTTCGCTCTTTCAACCTGTGATGGATTTTCAGTAGCCCCATGTGAATTCTGTCTCTCTCGGATTCGGCCTTTCGGCCTTCAATTGATTATGTGAGTTTGTGATCTAACGGCTGAGAATGGGCCAACTTTGAGGCCATCATGCTGTGGTAGCATATGGAAACTACTTGCGGTTTGAACGTAGCAGAAATTTTCAGTAGGCCCATGTGAATTAGCACTCCCCCAATTATCATGTGTATTGGATACTATGGCTTTATCTAGCGGATATGAATATAACCCAACTTTTGGTACCATGTGGTAGAAGTAGAACATGCGAACGAATTTCAGTGTCCTACCTGGTGGGCCCCACATTCTTGCTGTTCCCAAAGAGCGTTTTGGGCTCACCCTGAAGACCCGAATTTTGTAGGTGGAAGGATAAGTATTTTAGTGGATTTTGGAGGCGGACATGCAATTTCATGGCTTCTGGTTATTGGTATTGGGGTGGAATATTAGTAGAAACATTCTCTATGCAGAAAGTGATTAGGTTTGAATGAGAATCGTTGTTGAATTCCCATTGCAGAATGCAGGATGTTTTTTTTTTTTTTTGGGGGTGGGTTTGACACTTTACACTCCGCTTGTTCTATCTGAGGGACCAGATGAAACATTGAGAACGGCAGTTAAGTCACATGTCTTCTAAGTGTGTGTATTCACGGGTTGATTAGGGCCTAGCGTGTAAGTAATGGATCCGGCCTTGGAGGTGAAACTATTACGTGAACATGCATGTGAGTATGGTTGTCCTTTGTAGTGATAATTGGAACTTAGGTTATCATTTTTGGTTGGTGTTGCAAGTTCACTATGTGCCGCATACTACAGGTTCCACGTTTATTCTTTAACCTGCGTTCAACAAAGAAGTGTGTTCATGGGAGGTGTTGAATTCTATTGTGCATCTCTGCCTACACCATAAAAAATTGACTTAAATTGGTAGTGTTACATGTTGTTTGTTATTAATTACTGTTTCAGATCATCTTCTTTGTTTTCTGAATGGTTTGATGTATTTGGCTTGTTATGCAGTTACTACGGGAAATTTCTCATGAAAATGTTGTCAAGCTTGTGAATGTTCACATCAATCATGTGGACATGTCGCTTTATCTAGCATTCGACTATGCTGAGCACGATCTTTATGTAAGTTTGCACATATGTTTAGATGTTTTTGAGACTCTCTCTCTCTCTCTCTAGATAACTGAAATTTTTGTCAAGAGTGAGAAGAAAGGACAAGGCTGGACTTCCTAGTAAGATGGTATAAAATGCCCCTATTTACAGACATCATACAGACAACTAGGCTATTGGGCCACTTGCAACATGCCAGCAATAAGACTGTCCCTCTCTACACTTTATTTTTTGCAAAAGGTATATTCTTCATCATTTCCATTTCAGAATATGGTGGGATGATGCATTTATGGAGCAAGCTTGCATCTTAATATTGTCGATAATACAGAGAAATCGCCAAGGGCCTTCCCACCTTGCCACTAGCCCACAAAATAGCATTTCAAGTGTCACATTCTACTAGGACTATACCATGCAAATGAGAGAATGTTGATCTGAGGATTTCTTTTATGGATAAGGACTTATCCCCTACTTCAGTCTTCTACTCTCACTGGGCCGGAGAAGGACATTATAATTTTCCCAAGATGCTTTTAATGGCACCCCAATCACCAAATGGACATGGGTTACCATTAGAAGAAATAAATATGAAAGGAAATAAATCCTTAAGAGCCAAACAATAGCCATGTGCTGGAATTTTAGGCATATCCTTTTTACATGTTTGTAAAGTGTTTGAAACCCAAATAAATTCCTAGTTTTGATCATAATCACACATCTATTGGCTTACACAACCAGTTTCCTAAACAAGGAAATTCCTAATTACGATAGAACTATTCAAAAGCAGTAATTCAAAGCATCTTATAGCGGTTTCCCTGCTTGGATGTCTAGAGCAATAATAGATAGAGGGCTGTGGGGCCTACTCAGTGAGTACTTGCTGGTCTTGGAGGAGCAGCTAGCCACTGTGACTTGCACACCAGGTCCAGGCAATTTGCTTGGTTGTGTCCTTAGCTGGCCAGGCCTGGTTGTTTGGGTAAGTTTGCTGAACTGCTGACTGCTATCCCTTTTAAATGGACTGTTGGGCTCACATGGACCTAAAGGGGCTTCCTGGATTGATCTGAATGGACTACCAAAATTCTGTTTATCCCATCTTTTATTCACGTTTGTAATTAATATTGGTACCATTATTTAAGTTTGACCCAGTTAGAATGATCATACCCTGGGCGTGTTTGGCAATTAACTAGTTAAAGTGAAGTAAAGTGAATCCAGACAAGAAATGATAAGGGCTCATATCAAAAGTACACAATTTCAAAATTTCCTCCGAGTTTTTAAAAAAAAGTAAAAAAAACAACCTCCTTTCTCTATTAAAAGACAAAGAAACTCCACTTTTCTATACAAAAAGTAAAAAAGATTCCATACCAAACAATTAAAAACAAAACACCATCATAACACCTTATATTTTATTCTCTCTTGATTTCATGCTTCACCTCACCATACTTCAATTCACCATACATCCAAACAGGCCCTAGATAAACTGATAAAGACCTCATTTAATCTATCCACTTTCCCCAAATATGTTAAGACTTAAGAGCATGATCAAAGGCTGGATCCTCGCCAATTTGTTCATATGCTCTTGTATCAGTGATGGTGGTAGTTTAAGGCATGTAAAATTTAGAATGCCTCTTTTACTACCTCTATGACCACAAATAGCTTTGAACAGTGTTATTTATAATCTAGCTTTTGCATTCTCTCCAGATTTATATAATCCAGCTTTGCCATTCACTCCAGCTTTCTAATTTGTATATTTCTCTAGGCAAGAAAGTTCTCTCATGTCATTAATAGTTTGCAACTTCACATTTGAATCCATATGTATCAAGGCATCTTAACTGCTTCTTTCACAGGAAATTATCAGACATCACAGAGAAAAGGTCAACCACTCCATTAATCTATACACAATTAAGTCATTGCTCTGGCAGTTACTCAATGGGCTGAACTATCTTCACAGGTAAGTTTCAATTCTTTAATGCAGGCAATATCTAGCACGATCATTTTTTTCCTACACAGTTGTATCCATGCTTGTAAAAACTAAAGTACACTGTATGCTTATCAAACTACTGCTGTTATGTGCTTAACATTTGAACAGTGTTACTTCATAGCTCTACAAAAGATATTTGAGTTTTTTCTTAGGATAGCCTAACCCTTTTTTTTTGTCTTACAGTAATTGGATTATACATCGAGATCTGAAGCCATCTAACATCCTGGTAAGAGACTTTGACATGGTGGTTCAGTTGAGATAAACTTGTCTGATGCTGAATGAATAACCTGTCCTTTTATTTTTTTTTCAAATCTGTCAATATACCATGGCTTCATGTTAGAGTTCTTTGTACCAGGTTATGGGTGAGGGAGATGAACAAGGAGTTGTGAAAATTGCTGATTTTGGACTTGCTAGAATATACCAAGCTCCATTGAAGCCGTTAAGTGATAATGGGGTATGATATTTGATACATTTTTTTTCTAACAGTTATCTGTCCTTGGGGTGAGTTTCCATTGCCATTGCCCTACTGAATTTGTGACAAGGATTATGTTGGTGCAAAGTTCTCCTACATTTAGGTCGTATGCATCTGTTATCTTCCAATAAGAAATAATGTCCTTTATCTGATCTTGTTTGAATTTACTTGAGTGTTAATCACACTAATAGTTCTCTGTTTATTTTCATGAAGCAACTCATTGTTGGATTTGATGTAAATAGTAATATCAACAGGCTTTCACCCTTTATACTGTTACATATTTTATAATATGACTGTTCAAAGTAAAAAAAACATTTTTTTTTCAAAAAATAAAATAAATTTAAAAAAAAATCTTGTGTATGGTTGTATGGGTGCATGGTCATTGGAGGCACCGAGTTCATACCAAAAGTCTCCTCTTCTGACCATCCATTGTTCTGAGAGGAAGGCCTTGGAATGAGGCCTTGCAATGAAACCCTAGGATAAGAAACAGTGTCCAATGGTTTCCACTCCTATACATATTGCTTAGCATGTATCATCTTTGGAATCCATAGTATGAAAAATGGTCATCTTCTGTCACACACATTTGACTTTTTTCTATCTTTTCCTTTTTGAAACTTAGTAAGCTTATATATCAGGCTTGGATTTTGACAGGTTGTAGTAACCATTTGGTATCGTGCACCTGAGCTGCTCCTTGGGGGAAAGCATTATACAAGTGCTGTTGGTATCCTGTTGAATAAGTTGCTGTGCTTCTCCTCATTATGGGTCTTTTATTCCTATGTATTCTTCTTCATTAATTGAACTTGTTTAAATGCCCTAAACCTAGGGTGTAAATTTCATCCTTTATCTGTGACTGTTCTCCCCTCCCCCCCACAAAAAAAAAAAAAACCTTAATTTATACTTAGATATGTGGGCTGTTGGATGCATTTTTGCTGAGTTGCTGACTTTGAAGCCACTATTTCAAGGGGCAGAAGTCAAAGCACAAGCAAATCCTTTTCAGGTACTAAGTAGTTTCTGTTATAGATATCTTTGTAAAACTTCCTCTGATTGGTAGTTCCATTCTAAGATATAACTTCTCAACTCGGTAGCACTTAACAGATTTTCAATATCTTCAATTGTCTGTTCTCTAATACTGAATTTGAACTTTTGCAGCTTGATCAACTTGATAAGATATTTAAAGTATTAGGTAAGGCGTTGTTTGGTTTAGTTTCCTCTTTAGGTATTTCCAATTTCCTGTGGATCTATGTTACAAGCTATCATTGTCGTAGGCCATCCCACGCCGGAAAAGTGGCCTACACTTGTGAACCTTCCACATTGGTTACAAGATCAACAACATATCCAACAGCGCAAATAGTAAGTTCTGTTCTTTGACAATTCATGGAAATTGATTGAATCTCCAACATTTATTATTAAAGATTATTTTTAGACTATAGAGGTCCACTTTTTTTTTGTTCATTTATGTATAATTGCCTTGGGCTTTTGCTTTTGTTGTTTGCTTCTGACAGTGACAATCCCGGTCTCTATAGCGTTGTTCATCTTCCTCCAAAAAGTCCTGCATATGATCTCCTCTCAAAAATGCTGGAGTATGCATACCTTTGAGTTTAAATCGTTTTTTTCTTTTATCAGTGAATATCTTCTTTTCATGATGTTATTATTAGGTGATGACAACTGAAGTCTGGAAGTCAATTGTGATAAAGTGAAATCATGGAATCTAATTTGACTATTATTGGTTCTTTTATGTTGTAGGGATGGGCATTCGTTTGTTCACAGTATTTTTGCTTGTTATTATTGCTGTTTTCTGAATGATAGTATTGCTTGTTATATTCGGAATTCTTTGAACTGTTCTCTATTTACCCTCTTTGGACCTGATTGGGGTCCAGGTCTGCTTGGGTCCATACTTGAATACTCGTGTACCTATATAGTAAATATATAATGTACATTTGTATATATTCTATTGATATTTCTTATTAAAAAATTGAATAAAATATTATTGGGAGTAATGCTAGGTGCCTACCTTTACAAACTAGAGGGTCTTAGGTTTGGCAACATTAAAAATTATATTAGCTATACATATGAATCCTGAGTCAGTCATCAAGTCGTGTTTGGATCCAGTCATTTAAACTAGGTCAGGTTCAAGTCCGGCTTTATAGGAGCCCAACCTGGACCTGACCTGTTTACATCCTAATTGAAGATGTTTGCAGTTGAATTACTGATTTTGACTTGTCACGTGGCATATTTAACTTGTAGAGTTTTTTACCTTGTATACAACCCATTTTTCCATATTTACCATTCTTTCTTGTTTCATTACCAGTTGATTGCCAAGCTATATATATATATATATATATATTAAGTTGGATGTCCTCGTATGAAAGATAATGGCTCAAAATATTGTGTAAATCATCAGTTTATATATGTACAATAGTTGCCACTGTTTAAAAATGAACTCAAGTACCAGTACATGATGCAAGCATGGGTGGATAGGAAGCCTTAAATTGCACATTTTAAGGCACAATCTGTGTATCCAGCCCAAATTCAATTAAGGTTTGGCTATAACCAGAGCAGAAATTTAAGCAGTTGTTCACTTGTAAATCATCTTTTAAAACCATATTTTCTGTCCCTGACCTTGCGAAACAGTCCAACATGGAGCAGTTGCCGCTTCCAAAGGGAAATAGTGTTTAAGCTCTTCAAATTCTTCCAGAAATTTTGATCTCAACATGTCAACCAGTATGATAATCTAACACCATAAATTCTTATCTCAACATGTCAACCAGTATGATAATCTAACACCATAAATTCTTAGTGCAATGCAAAGAATAATAGAGAATTAAGAAAATAGTAGGTTTAGTGAAGCCAGTCTGTTACATGAACAGATGAAAACCCCACGATTATATGTAGAGGAGAACATATGAGGCATAAGTGTAGGATCTAGGCCAAACAGTGGCTATATGACACATCAAGAGATGGTGCTGATCTCACACCAATACAAAATGTGTTTCCAAGCTCCAAAGCCTGAGATTTCACTTAAATAAGAATAAAAAGAACTGTCCAAAGATGCTATCAATGTCCATCCATTTACATGTTCTGCATACTAAGAATAAAAAGAACTATGTCCAAACACGCAAAAAATATAATAGAACACAACTTGCCCACTGTGAAGTCATCCAGCGTGGTCGAATATGCCCACATGCTCAAATCATGTGGACCATGGAGTCCATCCATTCGCAGGGCAGTAGCCTGCTTCAGTGGTCCTGGATTGGATTCATTGGTATAGCATACTTTAATTTACTGTCTTTTGCAAATGATTTATTTTAGTACAGTTTTTGTAAAGAATTTACCCCGTGACGACCTGGCACAACATATTCCTAATGATCATAGCTATGCTTTTATAATTTAATTGCATCACCTTTTTTTCAGTGTTGCTGATAATGAACACTTGAGTTCCTCGTTTAAAACTTTAGATTGGTTTATGATTTGGAAGTCTCTCCTCTGCAGGTATGATCCTCGGAAGCGTATTACTGCAGCGCAAGCTCTAGAGCACGAGTAATGCTCTGTCTTATATATTTTCGTTTGTTTAGTTTCTTATCTTTCTTTGATTTCTAAAAACTTAAATTAGCATCTCAATTAGGTTTCCCATTAGTGTTATTCATCCCGGCTTATAGACTGTTGCATGAATGAGTAAGATGTTCTACAAATCAGTATAAATCCTTGGTAGCATTCTTGTTTGGTAAGATTTTGAACTGTGGAATGCATTAGAAGGCTTACCTTTAGATTATAATTTGGCATCTCTTCCAAGTTAGCCACATGACGCAAGCTAAGAGACTTGAGAAGGGTCTGATATGTAGACTGTGCTAAAAATGGACAACTTCATCCTAAAAAAGGGTTTATTGTACCTTAAATGACCAAGGTGCTGTCACTAGATCTTAATTCAGAGGCAGTTGGTCGTACCTATCTTGTTGTGTTTCCATGATTCCTTCTGAAACAAAATGCTTTTAACTAAAGAAACCAAAATCGTCTTGACATGCACAAGTGCCATTATTTATGGTCCATGTTGAATGACTGCTGGAAGCCTTGGGTCTACAGCTATTCTTCAGTTACGAGAGTGCCACCAAGCCATTGGGCTGTTCTGGAACTAGTTTCAATTATGCTTTTAATTTAGTACCTTGTTAACTGACCTACAAATAATGGCACTTGTTGTATGTCATGCGTAAAAAGACATATCAGACTATGATGCCCAGATGCCACATGGTCAAAATGATGCTTTTAGGCCAAAAAACAACCAAAATTGTCAAAATAAAATAAAATATTTTGAACAATCTTTTTTGGAAAAATTGTAAGGAATAAAAAAGAAAAAGCTAGAATCGTCAACTTAGCGTTTTTTTAGTAAAAAGGCACTCCAAAATCGTCAAACCTGCGTTTTACATTTTAATACATTCCAAAATGGTCAAAATTGTGCTTTTCAATGAAATACAACCATAAATGTAAAAATATAAAATATTTCAAACAAATTCTTTTTAAACAAATTGTAAAGAATAAAAACAAAAATGACTGAATAGTTGAAGTCACCTTTTTTCAGTAGAAAATTTCTGAAGTCATTGAAGTCGCATTTTTCAATTGAAAACATTAAAAAATCATTGAAATCTAGTTTTTCAGTCGAGAACATTCCAAAATATTCAAAGTTGCATTTTTCAACCAAAATTAGAAGAATAATATTTTTAATTAATTCTTCTCAATAAATTTGTTTGAACAAAAAAGAAAAAAATATCAGGCTCGTCCAAGTCGCATTTTCTAGTTTAAAACATTCCAAAATCATCAAAATCATGCTTTTCGTCCAAAAATAGCCAAAATTGTAGAAATATAAAATATTTTGAAATAACTTATATAAAAGAAAGTGTAAAAGTAAAAAAAAAAAAGAAAAAGCCTGAATCGTCAAAGTTGTGTCTTTTTGTAAAAAAATTCTAAAATCGTCAAAATCGTGTTTTTCGATCGAAAACATATGGCAAGGACACACCATGGATTCGGTGGTCAGGGTTTTTACATAAAAATGAAGTGTCAGAAACAATATAACATGGATACTTTTATCTATTCTGAAGTATCTGGATATCATAGATCTCCAAACTTATGAAATACATTATATTAAACATTTTAATTGATGATTTTAATTATTTCATTTGACAAGTTTAATTTGATCCACTCTCTAAACTTCATTGGCTACTTTTAATCTTTAGGTATTTCCGGATGGAGCCTCTTCCAGGACGCAAGTAAGTGTGCATTTAGATTTCTGTGCTCTTTTGAGAAAGCTAACTGTTGTAACTTGTAACCTGTGACCATTTTGTCGAGAAATTAGTAATTGATTCCGACTTGTACTTGGCTGGCATGAGATGGCAATGATTAACAGTAGGCACTCATGTTGAATGAAACATACATTCCGCCATATTTTCTTTATTTGACCAGGTAAATGTGGCATCATGCTCAGTGCACTGGTTCCTTCCCCTCTGGTAGAGAAAGCTGTCAATTACCCTGCTCGTCCGGTGGACACAACTACAGATTTTGAAGGAACAACCAGTGTACAACCTCCTCAGCAGGTATTGTATATAAACATGCATTTTAACTGCTGAGTGCAGACATCGAGTGTAAATTAGATTCATGCATATCGATGGACAGATCTTCACAATTGTATAATTGATGTTTATTGCTATTTTTTATTATTTACGCTTGTCAGTTTTTCATGCATGTGTTTTCCATATGCATACAGTGGCTTCTTTTTTGCTATTTACCTGTCAAAAGAAAGAAGATATTCTTTTTCACTATGCCTGAATTGTGCGTGAAGACCAATACATTGGCAATGCTTTTCTAATTTTGAGGATGGTAGATCGTATATTAGGGGTGTACACGGATCGGATTGGTGCGGATTGGGCCAAATCCATCACCTACGGATTGACGGATTTGGAATCCGTCACCAATCCATGGTTGTTAAAATCCGATCCAATCCGATCCGTGGAGGACCGGATTAATCCGTTCAATCAAATGTTAAAAGAAAAATATCAAATATGTTGTAAAAAATTACATTTTGACCCCTTAATTTTTTTTCTTATTTTAAATTTAGACATCTTAATTTATATTTAGACCCATTATATATATTTTATATTTAATGTCAACGGATCGAATCGGATTGAATCCGCGGATTGAGGGTGAAATCTGCTATCGATCCGTTGCTAACGGATTACAAAATTTTCAATCCGTCACCAATTTGTTTACCTTCGAATCGGATAAAAATCTGCGGATTGGATTGGATTGGATCGGATTTACGGATCGACGGATTTTTTGTGCACCTCTACTGTATATGTTGGAATTGGTTTCTTTAGCTTTTACAGTAAGATGGAAATTTATTGGCGATGCTCTCATACCTATGCTTTTCCTTCTCATTTTGGCTATTGCTGTATTGAGTTAGTAGTTTTTCACTTTATCGTCAATTTAATTTACCGGTTGGCAATAAAAAAGGTGAAATGAAAATATGTTTGAAGCACCAAATTCTGTGGATAGCCATGTGTAAAGGTGATAGGAATGGGTTCAAGAAGTACACCTTTAGTGTATATTTTGATGAATAGAAAATATACAAAATGGGCAATAGCACCATCAAGATGATGAGGGTTGAAGAAGCAAGAAGCACGATTACAAAATCTTACATAAACAATGGAATTACAAAAGAAAAAGGGATGATAAGTTGATAACAAGATCAGCTAAGAGGAGCTAACAAGCTGGTGTGTGCTCCTCTGTTCTCACTCTGGACTAAGCAATGCAATCTGCCAAGACAATAGCCTCACATTTTGACACACCTAAGGAACACAATTCCCTATTGTTGTGAACGAAAATACCTTAAACCTCCAATCAACAGTAAATCCATGCGAAAATGAATAAAAAAGAAATAAATAGTAGATTTGCTTATTGGTGTTCGCTAAAATCCACTGGAAAGGCCTTCAATCTTTTGGGAGTGTCTTAACCAAGTAGAAGAAGAAGATTGCAGAAATTTGCATTTGCATTTGAAATAAAATGTCTGAAACTGCTGTTCCTTTTACAATGCATGCATACGTGTTAAATACTCTAAAATTTATGTTTACATCTCAACCATTCATCTTAATCTTAAAGCTATAGAAAAACCCTACTGTAAAAGTCCTAATATACTCAAAATAGAAAAGAATAAACTCCAAAAGAAACAAAACTAGGGAAGGCCAGTTTGCATGCTTGTCTTAGGCATGTGGTATTCTAGGTGCTGCCAGCTGTGGGCCCCACAAGTTGGTCCTGTGGAACCGGCTATTTGCTTAGAATATGCTCGCCAGTGCTGGGTGACGCATGTGATTTCTGTTCCAATGGACTGGGTTGCATTTGGATCCAGTTTTGATGGTTCCAAATCAGCTTGCTTGCTCTGTTCACTGTTTTTAAGCTGTGTTGATTCCAATGATCAAAATATCAGACACAGTGACCATATTGGCCAGTAGACACTTAGTACATGTCGATTCCAGCGATAGTATTGGTTATTGGTGTGAATTGAAAATGTGGTTAAAAAATCTTAAAAATAGCCAAAAAATTGAGAATATTAGAAACGGGAAGTACTCCTAATGAGAGACACTCTCACTTACTTTATGAGAGATGGGTGGGGTCCCTCACTTCCATATCCACTCTCACCAACTTAAATGCAAGGACCCCCAACTTAAATGTGAGGGCCCCCACTCATCTCTCATCAAGTTGGTGAGAGTGTCTCTCATAGGAGCACTTCCCATTAGAAAATATTGGAATTTTAATTTTTTAATTATTAATAACTAAGATAAGTGGGCATGTCGGACCCCCCTCATTGTTATTTAAATTATGTTTCGCTGTATAATTAATAAAATAACAGTCTTCATCTTTTTGTCCACATATATTTATGTTGGTCAGTGATATTAATTTAGAAACTAAGCTCATTATTTTTTCTTCCTGAACACATTCATATGATTGGGTATTGCTTTGGAATGAATGCTGTGTCATGTCCCTACTGTTTTTGAAATGAAAGATTCTGTTTTCATACTCTTGATTTTTGTTTCAGGCAAGTGGCAATACAGTTTCTGGGAGTGTAGCCTCTATGGTACCTGCTAGACCTGTTCCCCGACCAATGCCTCTAGTTGGCATGCAGAGGATGCCTGCTGGTGCTGGCATGGCAGCTTTTAATCTTGCTTCTCAGGCAGGCATGGGTAACCTTAATCCTGCTGCCATTCCGATGCAAAGGGGTTCTCAGGCTCATCAGCAGCAGGTCTAATGCTTGAACCTGAATTTTTGATAAAGAATGATTTGCTTTCATTTGGTTACCACCTTCATCACAATTTCCATTGCTTGTGGAACAGCTAAGAAGGAAGGATCCAGGTGGGATGGGGATGAATACTGGATACCCTCAGCAGAAATCAAGGCGCTTTTGAGGTTATTTTCTTCCCACCTTTAAGCGATTCTTCCTGACAAAATCATTGGTATTTAATATTGTGATGTAAATTTTTTTTTTTTTTTTTGGTTCATTCTCATCTGTGATGATCTATTATATATCGTGTTAGTACACAACTGCACATGACTTGTTCTTTGCGCTGAAGAAAGGTTAATTTAGTACACCTGATTGATCTGAAATAATCTGGATGGCTATTTCCTTTCTAGAATTGCAATGTTTTCCCAGAAAAGGGTAGAATTTAATGCATTGTTGTGCAATAGAGTATTTAGGCTTCCCTCCATCCGTGACATATTTTTTTGATTGGCAATCCATGACTTATGGATATAGGTTAATATAAAAAAAAATGCTATGACCTGAGAGAGTTAGTGCTGTGTGGAGATGGATATTCAGACAAAACCTAATAGATGTATAATTTCAGAGTGGGTTACTTTCCTTTCTTTGCTCGAGTATCTGCATATTCTTTCTTCTAAAAGTGGGTCAGGGTGTTGGGATGGCGGCCAATATTCAGTAACCAAAATAGAAGTATCTTCAATGTCGGAAGGGCACTGCTCATAAAAAGTCACCACTTTCTTTTGGTTGTTTGCGGTATAATCATATATGGTTCACCTTTAAAGTATGATATGAAAGTAAGATTGGTCATTCATGAGCATGCGTTCTTTTTGATCATCTCTTACAGCAGCTTAAGTGTGTCACCACCTTTCAGTACTTCCAAAACTCAGTGCCAAGCTGAGGAAAGTGGTGCATCTTGTCATATCTTATAGGAATTGCCTTTTCCTGGAGAGGCGAATGTGGTGCTTATGCAGCAGTTAGTTCCTAATGTTGAATTTGGTGTAGATAGAAATAGCAGTATCAAGCATAAGGAATTTCTCACTCATATTCAAAACTTGAAAAATTAAAGTTCTACCTTTTTTGAAATGAAAAAAGGATCAAACTCTGCCCAAAACAAAGGAAAAAAAGTTGAGGAAGGAAAAAAGAGATTACTGGGCTATAACCCTTGTAGAGGTCCCACACATCTGGTTGTCTTTTATTGATCCCGGGTTGTTTGCATTCTTTCTGGTGGCTTCCTCTTCTTTGAATGCTTTTTGCCCTTTTGATTCTTTTTTTTTTTTTAAATTGTGGTTGCCTCAGCCACCATCTCTCTCTCTCTCTCTCTCTCTCCCCACATACACACACTTTAAACAAAAGCCCTGGTACCTATGTCTGTGACTGTTCAAGTCATGTTACCAATCACCCAAGAGAAAAAAAGGTCAAAAAAAATTTGGTGGCGCCACCCATGGATTAGTAGTTAGTTTGCCTTAGTTAATTTATTTGTATTTTCAGCGTATGCTCTAGTCTACTAGTGTATTGCCAAGCTTATGATCTCCCCTGATACTTTTTTACTGAAAAAAGGGGTTGGATTTATTGAAGTTGACACAGCTTTTTTACTGCTGATTTTGAGTGGACCATTCTTTCATATGGCCTATTGTTCATTGTTGTAGCAGGCAGCACTTGTTGAAATGAGGGCCTGTCAGCCAAGATGAGGCCTGACCGACTCTTTACTGATCTGGCTAATGCTGGATTGGGTCGACATGTCCCTGCTCCAAAGGAAACCTGTTGAGAAATTGGTGGCCCGTAAAAGGCTAGCAGGTCTCCCTTTTTATCTGGATATCAAGATTTCCAATGAGTTCACCTGATGATTTACAGTTCCGCACCAGTAGATCGTTCTTTCCACGGGCAGTTCTTAGTGTGGATCATAGAATATTGTATGCTTGTCTGTAGGGTTGCAAAAGGGATGATTCCGGATCGGAACCATAGTGGACCCAGACCCGGACCCATTTCTATATAATGGTTCCGGTTCCGGATCCGGTATTGAATCGGAACCTGTTTTGTTGGTTCCGGAACCGGGTCCACCTAGAGGACTCGAATTTAGTTCCAAAATCGATTATATTTTCTCTTTATTATTAAAATAAGCATATTATTCAACTTATAATAATGCATCAAGTTTACAACATCCAGTATTATATATAAGAATGCCCCAAAATAGTTGGTTTTAAAGTATAAATTGCAATATCAAAGATTCATATGCTGGGTCTTGGGTTCACAGGTCGGAACCTATATGGACCCGAAACAGGGCCCATTTATCAATTGGAACTTATATTAGGTTTAGGACCTGGACGCGTTTATGAATCGGAATCTAAAATAGGTTCCAAATCCGGTTTTTTGCGGGTCGGAACTTCCGGGTAAACGGAGAATTGGATACCCGTTTGCAACCCCACTTGTATGCTTGCTTTCACTGTCCAAGATCTCGTTTATGGGCACAATGAGGGAACCAAGTCATTTAATAACTTTTCAAAATTCTTAAACTCTGTTCATATGTTGTTTGAGGCCGAATTGGGATGCTTATTTTCATTAAATTACAGAAACTCTATTCAATCAAATGGGAAATGAAGTTGAATTTACTCATATGGTCCAGGAGCCTTACGGATTGCAATTCTGTTAAATTGCGAGTTCAAATGCATCCTAGTCTATGTTTTCAATTCTGAATAAGCCCAATGCGTAGTCTGTCTTATCTATCAATATCTGATAGTTTGGGACTTGGTCACATTCCACTGAAACTCAAGTTTAACCTCTTCCGGCGAGGGGAGGGTGTGAATGGACACTCTAATGGCCAGGCCAACGAAACAACTTGGGAGTAAGGGCCATCAATGATTACTGAATCATAACGAGGCAAAACAAACTGGAACAAGTTTCACTTGGATTAGTGATAATAGGCAATATTGATCAAAGTGAAACACCACCATTGAATTGGGTTAGAAACTATTCCGTGCACAAGTTGGAAGTTTTGATCTGTATTTCCAGCTGGCATTATGACTGTAGCCAAATGGCTTGAGCATTCTCAAATTATTAACTACTGATTGGGAGACTTTATTTGCCAATGGATCGATCCTTGGGTAGCAGCTACAAGGGTGAGAACTTATGAGCCTCTTTGCCACTTGGTTGTGATAAACACGTCTCAATGGTGTTATGATTTGTTCAAAGATTTTTACAGTGATTATGGTCGAAAATTAACTTTTAAGAGGATAAATAATTTTATTTGGTCCTATGTTACATGGGGTTTGGGTAAGGGTGCTCAATATATTGGTCCCACTGTTATCACAAACAGAAATGGATCTTATCATCATTACCAACATTTGGCCTATCATGAGTACCAACATTGTACAGGCCTTATGTTGGTAATTAATGTTAGGAGGGTCCTTAAAACTCATGTGTTTGTATGATTATATTATTACCAAATTATTGGTGTCCTAAGAAAATCTATAATATTATAATTACGGCCCTATCTTATATCAAAGGGGTAGCAATATACCCCTTGGGACAACAACTAAGCAAGTCATCACAAGGCCCAATTTTTCTCATTGAACTATCACCCACCATTGGATCGAACCTAAGAAAAATCTATGGTCAAAGGGCCATTAAAGCTTAAGGCTGTTAAATCCCGGGCTAGGTTGATCTAATGATACTGATGTTTTGGATGACCCTTATCCACATGGACCCGTTCCCCATCAGCCCTCGTTCCCTTCTTAGTTTGCAAATCTCTCACAACTTCTCCCTCCCTCTCCATGAAAACCGTGTTACACTTTTTCTGAAACTCCCATCATGGGGGCTCATGTGTTGATAATTTGAATTGTTCAAGATAAATCCTATCCCACCACTAAAATCTCCTTAAGTTTCAGCTAAAAAATAAGCTGGTCTCACCGTAAGATAGAGCACTATAATGAAATGTGACTAGGTGCTTACATGGCATCCATGCTCACACTGTGTTAAATCACTTTTCCATAGTATGGCGGGGCCCGCTCCTTTTAAGTGAAACCTTGAGGACATATCATCAGAGGAGTCTTGATATCTAGTTCTACGAAACAATTTCATCCAATCCACAATCACCAATTGTGTAAAATTTCTTACTCGCTTATTTTCATTCCAATAAAGAGGTGAAACTCATCTTGAATGGTCTAGATTATCTCTAAAACAGGACATTATTGAATTCCAATAAAGAGGATGAGGAGGAAAAAAAAAACATATATATATTTATATATGGGAAGTGCTCCTATGAGAGACACTCTCACCAACTTGGTGAGAGATGGGTGGGGGCCCTCACTTCTATATCCACTCTCACCAACTTAAATGCAAGGGCCCCCACCCATCCCTCACCAAGTTGGTGACAGTGTCTCCCATAGGAGCGCTTCCCTATATATATATATATATATATATATATATGGGAAATGTTCATATGCATCTATCCCTCACCAAAAATGGTGAGGGACACCCCAAAAGGAGAATTTCCAAGTACAAAAGTGAGGAAGTACAACACTTTTGTACTTAAAAATTCCTCTTTTGGAGTGTCCCTCACCAAAAATGGTGAGGGATGGATGCATATGAATACCCCTATATATATATATATATATATATATATATATATATATATCCATATCCGCGTCTTCCATAAAAGAAAGAGAAACATCTCGCTCTTCTCTCCTTACGAAACCGAAACATTTCGTCGAACACCTTATCCATCCGCGTCTCCGATAAAACGAAAGAGAAACATCTCCCTCTTCTCTCCTTACGAAACCGAAACATTTCGTCGAACACCTATTGACTCCTCCAATGACATGGTAAAATGCCCCATCACTTTTCTCTCCCTACCAAAACCAAGACGCTATCACAGCAGCAGCAGCAGCTCGTCATGGAACTCCCGCTTGCGGTCGCTCGCGCGTGACGGCCTCTTCCTCGACGCTCTCCATCTCTACCGCCGCATGCTCCTCTCCAACAACTCTCCCGACCGCTTCACCTTCCCCTTCGCCCTCAAAGCCTGCGCCTCTCTCCCCCTCCCCTCATGCGGCTCCCAGCTCCACGCCCACGTCGTCAAGCTCGGCTGCCTCCTCGACTCCTTCGTCCTCACCTCCCTCATCTCCATGTACTCCAAATTCTCCGCCCCCCACCTCGCCCGCTACCTGTTCGACGAAATCCCCCACTCAAACCCTAACCTTCTCGCCTGCTACAACGCCCTCATTGCTGGGTACACCCTCAATTCTATCCCCCTCGAAGCTCTCTCCCTCTCTCGCCGCATGCACCGAGCCGGTGTCCCCTTCAACTCGATCACGATGCTTGGGCTCTTGCCGTCTTGCTCTGTCCCGGCGCTTTTGTGTTATGGTATGGCCATTCATGGTTGCTGTGTTAGGTGGGGTTTGGATGCTGATGGGTTTGTTGAGAATTGCCTGCTTACTATGTATGCGAAATGCGGGGCGGTTGATTCTGCGCGGAGGGTGTTTGATAAAATGCCTGACAAGGGTTTGATCTCTTGGAATGCGATGATCTCGTGCTATAATCAGAACGGGCTTGCTACCCATGTGTTGAGTCTTTATCGGGAGATGGAAGATGCTGGAGTTCGAGCTGACCCAGTGAGCCTCGTTGGAGTGCTATCCTCATGCGCCCATCTGGGTGCGAGGAGTGTTGGTCGTAAAGTTGAAGAATATATAGTGCAGAGTGAGTTTGGATTCAATGTGTTTCTTTTTAATGCGCTGATAAATATGTATGCGCGATGCGGGGAGCTGGAACGTGCTCGTAAACTGTTTGATGAAATGCCCGAGAGAAATATTGTGTCATGGACTGCTATAATTGCTGGTTATGGGATGCATGGGCGTGGGGAAATTGCGGCGCTGCTCTTTGATGAGATGCGGCAGGCTGGAATCTGGCCTGATTTGGTTGCTTTCGTTAGTGTGCTATCGGCCTGCAGCCATGCGGGGCTTACAAAGAAGGGTTTGCAGTATTTCTCAGACATGGAGAGGAGGTATGGATTGCGCCCAGGGCCTGAACATTATGCGTGTGTGGTGGATCTCCTAGGGCGTGCGGGGCAGCTTGAGGAAGCCTATGAGCTGATTAGATCCATGCCAGTTGAGCCTGACGGTGCTGTATGGGGTGCCCTCTTGGGGGCATGCAAGATTCACAAAAATGTGAAGCTGGCAGAGTTGGCCTTTGAGCATGTTGTTGAGCTTGAGCCCATGAATGTTGGCTACTATGTGCTGTTATCTAATATCTACTCAGAAGCAGAGAACTTGGATGGCATAGCAAGGATTCGAGTGATGATGAGGGAGAGAAAGCTGAGGAAGGAGCCTGGGTGTAGCTACATTGAGTACAAGGAGAGGATTCACCTCTTTTTAGTCGGCGATAGATTGCATCCTCTGTCCAAGGACATCTACAAGTTGTTGGATGAATTAGAGGCATCTGCGAAAGAGCTTTACGGCTTTGAAGATTGCAATGTTGATGTTGGAAATAAAGACGATGATGCTGTCATGTTGGCAGCAGGGGTGCACAGTGAGAAGCTGGCAATTGTATTTGGGCTCCTAAAAACAAAGCCAGGGTCAGAGATGGTTGTGATAAAAAACTTGAGGGTGTGTGGAGATTGTCATCTGTTTATAAAGTTGATAACAAAGATTGTCAATCGTGCAATTGTTGTCAGAGATGCGAGCCGTTTCCATCGTTTCGAAAATGGTGTTTGTTCATGCAATGACTACTGGTGATGATTAGTGTGGAATTGCAAAACGAGATGGTTAGAATTGCTCCTCATTTTAATGTCCAAAGGCTAGATTACAGTTCATGGATAGCTCATTCATTTTGTGCAAATATAGCTAATGAATGTGCTAGCTGTTGAAATTTGGAAAGGCAACAGTCCCTTTTAAGGAAAATGGGATAGGCCGAATAGGACATGGATAGAAATGGTAAGGAATGATATGAAGAAGTGCAAGCAACCTATTTGGGGATTTAGCTCATGATAGATTAGAATGGAGAAAGAAATTGATGTAGCTGACCCCAACAGACAAGGCTTTGATGGTGATGATGAAGAGCAATTGAAAAGGATCAGATTGGGAGGAGAAGATATTGTACACTACTCATCAATATTGATGAGAGTTTTGTGGGATAAAAGCGTTTATTTTAATATCTTGAGATTTGTGGGGGCAACATTTTGCCAGTATGTATTTATTTTTTTTCAAAAAGAGCAAATCAGGTGAGGAGATACTAAAATGATTTTTTTCTTTTGTATACTTCTCAAATTTTCTTTTTATCAGTAAGAACGTTTCTTTTGTCGCCTCTCTTTCGCTTTGTTTATGTGAACTTTGATTTACATTACTGAAACTTTCTTCTTAGCATCATATTCAAGACCAATATCCTCCTTAACAGAAAAATTGCAGAATCTGTGGAGAAAGGTGAGAAGGAATGTTGAGGAACTTGCATGTGATCCCACAAAAAGTTTCCCTCAAGATATATATATATATATATATATATATATATGCAACTACCTCTGGAAATTGATGGACCTTTGAGGGCATACTGTTGTTTATTTTTTTTTATCTTTTTTTTCTTTTGGTAAGGATGCAGCAGAACATTGTACTGTTGGATTGTTTCAGTACCTTTGTGGAAGGTGGAAAACTTTGAAGTTGGTCAACTTTTATCAGCAGTATTTGTTGTGGACAACTCTTCACTGACCTGGCTAATGCTGGATTGGGTGGACAAATCCCTTTTCCAAAGGGGACCTGATTAGAAATCGATGACCTGTAAGAGACTAGCAGGTCTCCCCTGTTATCTGGATGTCAAGATTTCCAATCAGTTGACCTGATGATTTACAGTACCACACTAGTAGATCCTTCTTTCCACATGCTGTTCTGAGCATGGATCATTGTCCAAGTTTGCACAATAAGGGAATGGGATCATTTACCAACTTTTTCTTTGACATTATTAAGCTTTGTTCTTAAGCTTGCTTGAGGCTGCATAGGGAAGCTCACAAAAATTCAATTCAATCAAATGGGAAATGAAGTTAAATTAATCACGCTAGGAATTGAAGCCTGGTCTAGGAATAGGATACCTTACAAATTGCAATTATGTTAAATTGTGACTTCAAATGCATCCTAATCAAGGTTTTCCAATTCTGAATAAATTTATCTCGAGTCAGAGGATACAGTACCATGTGCATTATTCAATGTGGTAGACACAACCCCAAGGGGTTGGCCGAGTGGTCAGGACTACGGTTCCTCCCTCTTCCGGAGTTAGAGGTCTTGATATTGACTCCCAGTTCCCCACTCTTTAGGAACCGAAGGTTGAATCCACTTGTGCTACAACCTAGGGGCCACCGGGGTTTTACCCGGCTTCTCTCTGGGCCTGGGGGGAATAGTCTAGCTCAAAGGGTTGGGAACCTCTTTTAGAAAAAAAAAAATGTGACAGACACATCCTAGAGTGGGCTCCGTTGATCATACATCCAGTTCATCAATGTAGTAGGCCTAATTTTTGATAGGAACTCGGAAAATATGCAATTTAGTTAAAGCAAGGTTACATTCTGCTATATGGACAATCCATATCTCCAATCAGGACTATGACCGTCTGATTGAATCCAAGACAAAATCACTTCATTGGAGTGAGTCAAATCAACGAATGAGATTGAACCAAACCCCGCTTTTCGGACGCATTGATCTAACCATTTGATGGGGTCATCTGTTTTGTGTGGGTTTCATCCACTAGTAGTGGATAACTAGAATGGATGGTCCAAGGATCATCCCAAAGATGAAGGAAAAAACAGAGACATCCCAACCATCAACTTTTCAAAAATATATGAAATAAAAGATCAATTATAAAGGATGGCTATATTCTTGCATTCTGGGCTTTATCTAAAAGTGGGCCACCATAGATCTGATCAGAGATTTGTTAGAAAAAAACATAAAAAAAGCCTTTTATGGCAATTGAATGTAGGGTCACCTGTAATTCAACCCTCTCAAAAATAACCCTCTTCCCCTCATCTAACAATGAAAAATTAAGGTTCATGAAAAGAAAACTCACTTCTTTATCTGTTAATTTTTAATTCATATATAAAAATGCTTGCTCAATCTGAAAGTAGCCCGAATTAGATTTTTCTAAAAAAAAAAAAAAGGAATACTACTATTTTAAGTCACGTTTGTCAATCAAATCCTCAAGAAATCGTCACCTATTTTCTTTTATAAAATCGTGGAAAACCTACATTTAGGAATTGTAAATCCCCGGGTTGAAAGTCCTTACTTTTTCAGATTTATGCATTAATATCAAATTTTCTTAATTATATGTATCGTTACCCACTAATATCGAAGTATCCTCAGTAAAAAATTCTTGTTCTAGGGGAGTAAGGGATCCTCAAACAAACATGCCACTTCAAAGAGAATTATTAACTGTATATTTCTAAATTAAACCCCGAGAGGTAGCTCAGTTGGCCTAGGACCACAGTTTGCACCTGAAAGTTGTGGGTTCGAAATTGCATTTCCACATTGGGGTCACATGAGAATTTTATCTGACTTTCTCTCCTAGGCTCGTAGGAAAGGGATTTTTTTGGACCAATGGGGTACGAAACCTGCATTATCAAAATTTTTTTTTTTTCTAAATTAGCTTATTGTATCAGATAGGGGCATTAAAAAAAAATAAAATTATTTAGATTGTGGAAAGTGGGGCCCACTTTTATTGAGTGTTTTCTAGGTGGGGCCCTCTTGATTGAGTTGTTTTTCTATAAGCTTCTCCCGCGGAGTGACTCCTGAGTCTATCTGCATTTCTACCCGCCCCCCAAAAATGTCACCACTCGCAATCGCCTCCTCTGCAACCCTCTGTCCCATCGCAAGTGAGTTTCTCCTCCTTCTCCTCTCTCAGGAATTTCGTCGAACACGTCGCGTTCTTCTTCTCCCCCTCAAACTTCTCTACCATCTCTTGATTCTTTGCTCTTCCACGCAAATGCTTCTATGCTCTTTTTTTGGCAGAGAGACATAGTTCTCGTAGAGATTTCATGTACATCTCTCGTTCTCCAACAATACCCTTATTGCAAAGGGTCTTATTGGGTTATCTTATCATCTGCGGAGATGTGGGGTTTCTTTTTTATGACATTTGGGATCATGTGATATAGCTTAGGCATTTCACCAAACATGTTAAGGGTTATAGACTTCGAGTGCATATCTTATGTAACATAAAAGACTCAGTCTTGATTTGATGGGCTAAGTCAGAAAACTATAACTTGCATATTTTAGTTCCTGTTTCTTGTGCTTCCCCAAAACACACAATGGATAGTGCTTGTAATTTCTGCTCTTGTTGGTAGTCAGCTGTGTTCTCAACTTGTATCAAATTGGTTCAAGTGCAATTGCCTCAAATGAAGGCTTGGTGGGACTTGAATGTTGTTTATTGCTGGTTGCTTTCATCATTGTGTGGGTTACATGTTGCCCTTTTCTTTCTTTTTGTTTCTTTTCTTGGGTGGTGCTACTGCCCCGCAATAAGCGCTGGGACCAAGTTTCTTTGGAACAGGAAAAGATCTGAAATTTCTCTACTTCTGCTACTGATACTGGCTAATTGGGGTTCTTTGTTTTAGTAGATGGGATCTTCGCCGCTTAATTCTGCAGGTTGCAGCTTTGTCCAGTCATGCTAGCTCAACTGATAAGGGATATCAAAGTCCTCCGAGGGGAGGCAGGGTAGCTAGGTTCATGCCTTGTTTGGAATGGGGATATATCAGTTCGATAGGCTTTAAAAAAAGATGAGATGAGATAGCTTAGGAGGTTATCCTAATCTACCGGAAAAAAAAAACTGCAGTTTGACAGTATTCTCAAAATATCTGGTTCACTTGTGATATGCATTCATCTAGACACGCCTTAAGGGATCTCTGTTTCCATGAATTTTTCATTATAATTACTACCATTACTGTTATCCTCTCTTACTCTTAACATCTCTACTGATTGAAACTGCTGAAGTTGTTTTAGAGACCATTATGCTTGTAATCAATGGCTTTCAACAGAATCAAGACTGCAGTTTTCTCCTCTTAGAAGTCTGCCATTATTTCTGAAAATAAGCTTTCCACCATATCCATGTTTAGCATAATTGCTTTGTTCTTATATGGTTTTACTGAGCATACTCAACATGCTTATTCTTTATATTAGAAAATCAAAGTGGCTAGCGTGTTTCTGAGTTGAGACTGAGTTTTTCTTTTCTTTTAAATACATTTCCTCTCTCATTGGCCTTTCTAATAATGTCACCTTTTAAACTCCAGGAGGATCAAAGAATTGGGTGAAGATAGTTCCTTGGTCTCCTAGATCTATACCGAAAGTATCTATGTTTACCGTATTTCCGAAACGATGTATCCGCACAAATCTCACTTTTACTACAAGTGCAACAGGGAGGAATGGAGGGGACGTGCAGATATCAGAAAAGGAGACAGAAATAGCAACATATGCATGGCCAGATACCCAGGTTGACCTACAGTTTAAGTTTTTGAATTCTTTCAGCTTTTCTTGAATGAGAGAGACCTTAGCGTTAGTATATGTGTATATCACAGTACTAAGTTGTGTTATATGGGCGCATTTGCACTTGGAACTGAAGTATTACATATGGTAAGGCATCCATAGGGCATGTTTGTTTACATGTGATGTATAGTAAAGGTGAAGTGAATGTCACATCATGGACATGGTAAATGTAAGTTCTAATGAAGTAAAAGTATAGGTGTGGTAAAATGCTTGTTTGGATCATTTGAGCTATAGGAAGGGAGGGAGGGATATAGAGAGGCAAATTTTTGTCTGAACTTAACTTTACCACACAACATCTCAACCAACTTTACATATAATTAAATTCTGTGGTATTCTTCTTGTAAACAAAATGTGGTTAACATTTAAGAAACAAAGGTGAATTTCCAAATTAACCATCAAATAATCTCCCCTTTAAATGGAAAAGGAATCAACTGGAAATGGGAAATCAATACCCCATCATCACCCTTGTAATTCAAATCTTAGGAAAGTCAAGGTCCACCATTTGCATCATCACCTTATATCCACTACCATTCACTTCTTTAATAATCCTTTGTTAGAGCCCATTTGACCATGAATTCCTATAAATTCCATTCCATGCAAACAAATGGGCCCTAAGTGTTTGGGTAAAATGGGTATTAACATTAATTTTGGCACTGTTGCAAGAAATGAATTTATGGGCATGAATAGCTCATTCATTGATTGGCGAGATCCGTGGAACTGGACAAGTGACTTTTTTGTACTGTCACACAGTAATAATATTCAGTTCTGGAACCTCAAATAATGTTCTATTTTGGAAATGCAGTTCATTGAAGCACGGTTAGTAATCCTCTGGTGTTTCCAGATTTTTGTAAAAGCAAAACCCTTGAGTGGTCAGTGTTTATTGGTGATCTGCTTACATTCTTATTTAGTGTGAATCTCATATCAGATGAGGAATGGCACTGTGATTTCTGACATGGGTAATCAATTAAACTGCATGGAGGGTGCTTTGTGAAGATCATGTCCACCATGTTGATGTCACTGTTATTGTTTAACACACAATGATGCAGTTTTTTTTTTCCTAGGCAAAAGCACAGTGATTCAGATTGGTGTTGATGCTTTTACAATTTTTTGCATACCGATGACAAATTATTGTTTAAAACCTCTCAGCAAGGGAAAATCCTTGATATGGTTTTCTGTCTTATTATGTAGTTTGACTGTTTGAGTACAATTTAGTTGGCTATGGTTTTTCCCATATATGCATCAGTACAAACTAGATGATATTTTAAAGAAACAAGTTATCCTAAGAAAGTAAGTCCTGTTATCATTCTTGTTGAACGTATTTTTATGTGTTGGACTGGAATTGATGATAGATAATTTAATCGAAATCGGCCATGAATGGGCTAGACCAACTTTTGTTCCTGCACTATCTAGATTGCTTATGTGCTGATCGGGAAGGAAGCAGTTAGATTTTAACTTGTAATTAATTGAATTTTTTTTTTAAATCTTACAGAAGCCACGGGTGTGCATATTAGGTGGTGGATTTGGGGGCTTATACACTGCTCTAAGGCTGGAGTCTCTTGAATGGCCCCATGACAAGAAGCCTCAGGTAAAATCAGAATTTAGAACTATTACAGTTGAAAAGTTCCATGTAACATTAGCTTGTAGATCAGTTGGAAGGTGCTTTCGCAAGTACAAGGTTGCAGGTCCAATTTTGCTTCTTTTAAGAAAAAGAAAAGAGATAGAAGAACCATTACACTCCTTGATTAATCGAATTAATTTACAGTTACTGATTAAGAAAAGAAGTGTCTGTGTGTGTAGAGATACATTTGTTTGAGTTAAATATATTGAATATTGTTAGTATACCAAGCTTCTAATGATGATGATATGTAATGGCTTCTGATATTTTCCTGATATGCTAAATTGTTTTTAGTTGAGCAATTTAATCCTCAGTTACTATTATTTTCATTGTTCATCTGACTATACACCTTTTTAGTCTTGAATGGTTTCAATATCTTGATTTTGAACTATTGGTCCAGGTGCTTCTCATAGATCAGTCAGATCGTTTTGTTTTTAAACCAATGCTTTATGAGCTTCTCTCAGGAGGTTTGATGATTTCAACTTGGACAAATTTAACGTTTGAGCTTTCTGATAGTTAAATTAATTTCTTCCTTTCCAAGGTAGTATGGTTGACCAAATCCTAATAATCTATAATATTTGATTGCAGAAGTAGATGCATGGGAAATTGCACCTCGCTTTTCAGACTTGCTCGCAAACACTAGTGTACAATTTTGCCAAGACAGAGTGAAATTGTTACGCCCTTCTGATAATATTGGAATGACTGGGGCTACAAGTTCAGGGTGTGGTGGAATGGTCCATCTTGAGAGTGGAACCCTTATTGAATATGACTGGTAATGTTTCTTGTCAATCTTAATTCTTCGACTCTTTAATAAAAAAAGGACATTGCTTCTAATATTTCGCGCCAGATCTGTGGATTGACTTGTACAGATGTGTCATACATGTTTTCTGCTGTCAAATAGAGAAATCTTTCTTCTAACTTTTGCTTTATAATCTTTAAAGAAAAAGTAAAAAAATTCTTTCCTAAGTTTTGGTTTATGGTCTGCTGACCACTTATTCACAGCTCTGCCTGTTTCTCTTCTTTGCTTTCCCTTTCCCGTTATAATTTGATTTTTCCTTCTTCAGAACCTGCCTGTCTCTTCTTTGCTTTCCTTTTCCCGTTGTAATTTGATTTTCCCTTCTCTAGATCCTATATGGATTCATGGTCCACAGGTCCATTCTCTAATAGAGGTGAGGTGCTTTGACGAATGCTACAGTTGACTATTGCTTGGGGCATTTAGAAGGAGAAGAATTGAAGAATATGTGAAGGAAAGTGCTCGATTGACCTCGGTGATGGCAAGGCCTAATTTGTGGATTATACATTGGAGGCTGAAATCAAATGATTTTAAAGGCATGTCGTATGGTGACGCAGAGATAATGGGATGTGGTTATTAAAGGTGGATTTGTCCCTAATGTAATAGGTAGCCGAGGATCATCGGGCATAGGGGTGCATTGCAGAGCCGTAAAAAGGGATACAATTAGAGTTGTTGTTGTTCTTCTTTCTTTTTCCTTTTTTTTTTTCTCGGGTGGGGGGTTGGGTAAGGGTTGGTTTTTTTGGGGTAGGGTAGACTTTTAATCTATCACAGAATGGATCATAATTTCAGGTGAAATTTACTCAGGACTGCTGATGATCAGGGATACTATCAAAATCCATTATCTTGGGTGGAAGGAAAATTTTGTGTTCCCTGGAGAGCATCCTATGTTGTGAATGACATAAGGACAATATTGTCATCAGGGAATGTAATTCGTAGACGTGCCAATGGATCTCATAAGGACAGGATGCTCTTGCCAAAGTGAGGAGAGTGACAAGAATTTCATCTAGTGTTGTAGATGATTGTGCCTCTTTGTAATCTCTACAGACTATCTTACCTTAGATTTTGTGCTTTCCATAGTTTTTCAATAAATAAATTTTTTGTTATTTTTAAAAAGGAAATCTTTCTGTTTCTGCTACTTTTCTTAACTTCATTGGGT
This sequence comes from Umbellularia californica, assembly GCA_028538565.1. NCBI lineage: Eukaryota > Viridiplantae > Streptophyta > Magnoliopsida > Laurales > Lauraceae > Umbellularia > Umbellularia californica. Next base: position 78,289,780 of record JAPQWN010000006.1, on the reverse strand, counting down.
TGTTGGTTACATGTTTGATTACGTATTATAAGAACTAGCAGTAGTTAATGTAAAACATTTGAATCTTCTACACCTGCATCCATGTCTTGCCTCCCTCTTCTACTTTTGGTATCTAATGCTGCATGGCTGATGCTTGATACTTGGTTCTTTTGCACTGGGCAGCCAGGTTGGTTCTAGCTCTGGGAGCTGAAGCTAAACTTGATCTTGTACCTGGTGCTGCAGAGTTTGCATTACCTTTCTCTACTTTAGAAGATGCATGTGTAAGATTATTTTATTTTTATTTATTTTTTCCTGATGCACACATGAAAATTTCCTTCCTCCACCTTGCGGGGTCCACTTGGCAATAGAATCAGTACTAGTTATGTATTTCAGTGTATTGTTTGTGGATAGTTAATCTAACATCCATGGACGTTGGAACAAAGTGGTTTGCTGTATGATTTTCCTATTGTTCAAGAACTCGGTACAGTGATAACTGGTTCTTTTGCAGTGTGCTGAATGGGCCTGAGGTTCATTATTGCATCATGCATGGACCTCTATTGGTAGTTCCTAAAGCAAGTTATGCATTACAGACTCTTTCCTCATAAACCACATAAATTTAAAAACAAAGAAGAAATCAATTTGCTTTAGGATGTCAATGGACCTCTGATTACCTGGTCACCCAAAAGTCCTGACACGAAAATCCAGGTATGGATTTCCTTTTGGACCCAATTGATAACTGGGTCTGGTTAGGTCTAATCGGGTCACATAAATATCTGATTACTCAATTGAGATATGCATAAACTAATATATATATATATAATTAAGGGAGGTGCTCTTGTGAGAGACACTCTCACCATACTATGAGAGATAAAGGTGGGGGCCCTCACATTTTGAGCACCTCCCTATAATTAAATTCCATCTCAATATTATTTTATACATGAATTAACTTGTTATGAAAGTTATTTGTCCAACCCAATTTATTGGTCTTCGGGTGTTATTTCCTTGGTAGCTTCATTATTTTATTAATGAAATCAAGCACTTGTCTTTATCTTTGAAGGTAAGATTTCAGCATGTTCTCGAGGTGGCCGACAGTTTGGCCAAGGAGGGTAGCATGATGTGGATGATAGTGGGTTTTGTTCGTTGTAATTTTTTGAGGTTTTGCTTGGCTGTTGTTGTGTAGTGTATTGCTTTTATACCTTTTGCCTTCTTTCTGTTTGTTCTCGTCTGTGTGTGTGCCTCTTTTTTTTAAGAAATTTACCAGTTACCAATTGAGAAAAAAAAAGTAACTTGGGTCTTGTTGCTGGAACCTTTTAAGGTCAAAGGTTCAAGCTCTCGCCTGACCTTGCTATTGTATTTTAAATTATATTGATTTTAAGTTGGTGTCTCGGGTTTGGAGTCGGATCTTAGTCCAATCAGGTTTACTGTAGCCGGGGTCCAGGTATATATTTGCTTATCGTTTAGGTCCATCATGGACTCATACCAAACTGAACCCTTCTATGTCCCTACTTTCTTGCCAAATCCCAAGTGTAAACGAGGAGTTTTTTGCCCAAACACAAATTGCTAAGCAGGGAAAACCACTTTGATGATCAGCACATCTGATCATGCCTCATGTTGCATGTGGAAGAAGCAATGTCAAAAAGGTGTATACGGATTTTTATCTGCTAATCTCCCATGGAAATTTGTCAATTAAACCTATACATCATATCAACTGTAAAATGATAAAATCACTCGCAACCAAAACGAGTATTGGAATAAAGAATGCATAAAGCCCGAATTCTGTTTCCAATGGGAATAGGCATAGGTATCATGCTGTCCTCCACTAATTGGAGATAGCCGCATTATAGTGTGTTTCTGTATGTTCTTGCACTGTATCCCTTCTTTTAGTGGATTCAGGATGCACGTACATAATGTTTAATCTGGTAAAACCTATTTCTTTTTCTTTTTTCTTTTAAAAGGTTTTTGGTAATCTTAATCTACCCTCGCAAGTGTCCATATCTAACCTAAATTTTTTCTTATTAAGGCACTAGTAGATGATACCTCCCTATGCTTTCGAGTGGCTGAACCTAGCTATCCTGCTGTCTCCCCTGGAGAACTTTGATGTCCCTTATCAGCTGACTTAGCAGCCAGGAACAATTTAGCAAAGCCATTGAAGCTGGTGATTTTTTAGGAACAAATTATTATTTTTATATTATTTGATGGAAGTATTTCTGTTTGGTTTTAAGATAAATTCTAGTTTTGAGTTTTGGAATGTTGGCCATGGGTGTTGTTTGATGCCTTCAAAGAGAGCTGTTCCTTCCATGCAGTGTAATTTATAAAGCTGTTTCTGATAGAAACTGCTTTAATGTTCTTATCATACACCATTAAAAAAAAAATGTTCTTATCATGCAGAGGGTTGATAATAAGTTAAGAATGCTTGAGCGACGGAACTTTGGCAAGGTTTCTTCTCCCATACGTGTGGCTGTAGTTGGGTGTGGTTACTCTGGGGTTGAGTTAGCTGCTACAATATCAGAGAGATTGCAGGATAAAGGAATAGTTCAAGCCATCAATGTTGATACCACAATCTGCCCCACTGCCCCATCCGGAAACAGAGAAGTGGCATTAAAGGTAAGTATTTTGGATGGAAGATTCCTGTAATTTGATATGCAAATGATAAGCCTGTAATCCGAAGTACATATTATAGAACTATACAGAAATTTAAGGAAAGAACAAGAAAATTGATTTATAGTAATATTTGGTATGTACTGAATTAAATGAATAAATCTTAACAAGTAATTTATACCGGATTGGGCGAGAGAACTTCGTTAAGTAAAGACATCCATTAAAGGTGCAAATTACAAAGCGAGGGAAGCAGAGAAAGAAACAAGATAGGGGTACAAGAGCATTGTGCTCCAGGTCCCCAACCCCCAATTACTTAACACCACCCATGCAAGGATACATCCTTTCAAGTCTCAATCCCTTGCCTAGCTAAAACATCTGCCATAGAGTTGGCTGAATGAAACTCATGTTGAAATACAACATTAATACAAGAAGAAGGCTCCCTAATATATTTAAAAAGAAACCGAAACCTCTAGTGGAAAACCCCCCGCTTACACACCATTGCTATCGTGTTGGACAAGTCGCTCTCCACAATAAGCGAGTCTGAAAAGTTTCTTGAGAATAACCATAGAGCTTCCAAAATGGCTAGCACCTCAGCTTCATTTGAATCACATACTCCCTCATGCATAGAGAACATAATTAAAACTTCACCCCTAGAGTTGTGAAGGACTCCTCCAATACCTGTCGGCCCTAGCTTGCCCCTTGAAGTTCCATCCACGTGAAACTAAACACCTCTACAGTGCCTCTTTTTTTTTTTTTTTTTAATAACGGTTAAATTTTATTCCACCAACCAAAGAAAAGAACAAAAGACAACTACCGAACAACAAAAATAAAGCAACTAAAACAAACTATACAACAAAAATGATAGAAGATCGAGAAAGTCCTTCTCTAGCAAGACCATCTGCGATTGAGTTAGCCTCTTGTAAGATGTGACGAAAAGAAGCACCAGTCTTTTTAGAAATATCTTGCACCGCCTCTACCCAATCCGCAATCCGCCATGGATAACTAGCCTTCCCAGAAGCCCACTGAATTGTTGAAAAAGAATCTCCTTCTATAATAGGATAAGAGCCACCCATCTTTTCCAATTCATGACACCCAATAAGAAGAGCATACACTTCAGCTTCGTTAGTATTGAGAGCATCCACAGGCCTATAATAGCTTCTAACAACATCTCCAATCCAATTTCTAATCACACCTCCAATACCTCCTTGATGTGTACTCCGTACAAAACTGCCATCGAAATTCGACTTGAAGGTTCCAAGAGGAGGGCATATCCATTCAACTCTATGAACTGCTTTTCTACGCCAATACCCTTTTAAAACCGCTTCCCAAGATCGATTAATATTTGTCGCGGAGATTCCTCCAAACTCCTTTTTGATACATGCCCACTTTGAAACATTCCAAACAATGGATTGAGTGATCTCCTCAACAGATTTACCGACATTTCTGAACACTCTTTTATTTCTTTCCAACCAAAATTTCAAAAATTGTAGCATATAAAACTAATTTCCATAGAATTTTACCCCTCCGATCTGTACTTCCCAAACGCCATTGAAGAAAAAGATCTTCGAATGGACCTGGCATAACCCAGTTCATATCAAAGCAGTTAAGCACAAAGTTCCAAATTTTACAAGCAAACTGGCAATGGATTAGTAGATGATGCGCAGTTTCCTCATCTTGTAAGCACATAAGGCAAGCATTAACTATCACATGATTTCTTTTTCTCAACTCATCAATCGTCAAAATCTTATGCCGCCTTGCCACCCAACAAAAAGTTAACACTCTAGGCGGGATTGAAGGGTCCCAAAAAGAGCTCCAACCTTCCATTGGTTCATTTCTATCATCCAGGACTTTATAAAAAGACCTAACTGAAAACTTCCCTTTAACATCTGGTTTCCAGATTCTTGCATCAGATTTATCAACTAATAAATACATCTTATTGAGCATACCCAACAAGTTAGTGAAGTTAGAGATTTCAATATCTGTGAGATTTCTTCGAAAAGAAAAGTCCCAAACTACCTGACTAGCCTCCTTAGAAAAGTTGTCAGCAACAATACCTTGTCGTCTATGATCCCACAAAAAAAAGATTTGGGAATTGATTAGCTAATACCAGCTGCCCGCACCATTCATCATGCCAAAATTTGACCCAAAGACCATCGTGGACCCTGTACCGAATCCAATGTGCAAATGTTTTGTTTTCATTTCTTTTCCTTTTCTTCTTCCAGAGATCTACTTCAATGATAATGTGGTTTGGTTTCCTCCCTTTTTTTAACTGTTCTCTATATTGTTCCACTTGCTAAGCTCCTGATCAGGAATGTAGTTTCTTATGTTCCCAGCCCACTCATGCTTGATGCTTAGAAAATATTATTTTGGGTGCCATCAGGTACTTTCGTCTAGAAATGTTCAGCTTCTTTTGGGTTATTTTGTGAGCTGCATCAGAAAGCCTAGTGTGGCTAAAGATTCAGATGACCTGACAGAAAAAGGAGGAGACATTGCAGGAGAGCATAACAACGAAAAACTTGTTCTGGATCTTCAACCTGCTGAAAGGGGTCTGCAAAGTCAGATGCTGGAAGCAGATTTAGTTCTATGGACAGTTGGCTCTAAGCCTCTCATTCCTCCAATGAAACCATCCAACCAACCGTATATGTTTCCTGTGACTTCCAGGGGGCAAGCAGAGACAGATGAAACTCTCCGTGTTAAAGGACATCCACGCATATTTGCAGTTGGCGACTCTGCTGCTTTAAGGGACTCCTCCGGTAGACTTCTTCCGGCTACTGCACAGGTATAACAAATCCAAAATGGCACTGTAACCCCTAACTTGGTACAGCAACTTCTCATGATGTTGCTGCAATCTATATGTTTAGTGTTCTCTTATCTTGTGATCAACATGCTTCTATATTCTTCTTAGGTTGCTTTTCAACAAGCAGACTTTGCCGGTTGGAATATTTGGGCAGCAATCAATGACAGGCCTCTACTGCCATTCAGGTTGGGTATCTAACCTCATTAATTATATCTTTGTGCATATTTAACTGATCTCATTGTGTTTGAACTTTGAACTAAGGTTGTGATTTGTGAAGCTCGGAAATCAGTTTGAATGGGCATGGGAAAGTTTTGAGGTGAAGTGGCATTAAGGTGTGGGTTTGCTCCCCATGTCTTATGTTCGAAACCGTGCTAAATTTGCCTAGTGTGTGTTTGTGTGGGTTTAGCTGGCGCTGCCGGGGTAATTAGTCCTGTTGGGTCAAAGACCTCAAGGATACCCAGGTTATAAAATAAAATAAAAAAGACCCCTCATCCACTTCACCTTGAGGCTTATTCCATCAATCTAAGTTAAGACCAAACTGAAATTGTTAATATTTTCATAGGAAATTTAAAATGATTCAGAATTAAAACAATCTGCTTCATCTGGTTATTTCCACCTTTTGGGGGTTGATCATGATCATTCATCATTGAAGCCTTATCCCATCTACTTGGAGTTGGCCTTATGAGTCTACTATTTTACTCATCAGCAATAAGAGCTATTTTTTTCCCAATCTATAATGGCAATTCATTAAGACAGGTTACTATATATGAGATGTATTCTTTATGCATGCACAAAAGATAGATATCTTCTCAAAAAACCCAAAAACTTTTCTATTTTAACTTTCTTTAGGCTCCCCTTCGCGTAGTTCCTCGTGCTTGGAACACAACCTTTTGAGGCTATAAAAAAAAATGAAAAATGAAAACATGCTAATGAAATGAAAACGCAATGCAACTTTAGCATTAGATGATATTATTGTAAACAAATCACATGAGGTAAATAGATTAGTCGTCGTCATCATCGTCATCAAAGCCTTTTCCCAACTATGTTGGGGTGGCTACATGAATTTTATTTCTGCATTCCGATCTATCCTGAGCCAAATCCTCTAATAGATTGCACTTCTTCATATTTAACTACTTCCATCAACCTTCTCTTCGGCTTTACCCTTTTTCCTAGATGGGCCATCAACTTGCATAGAAAAAATTTCCTCACCGATGCTGCTGTTGGCTTGCTTCTGGACATGTCCAATTTCTCTTATTTTATCACATATTGATGATACCTCTTAAGTGCTCCCGAAGCGTGCATTTCTAATTCTATCTTTCCTAGTTTTACCACGCATCTACCTCAACATTGTCATCTTTGCTTACTCATTTTGTGTATAATTGTCACCCAATAAAATTTTTCTTTCAATCTTGTTGGTATGCGCCAATCACAAAGCACTGCAAAACCAAGTCTCCACTTCAACCATCTCGCTTTTATCTTTAGTTTGACATCTTCCTCAACCTTTCCATCCTTTTTGTTTTTTTGAATATTAACTTGAATTTATCAAAGACTTAACAGTACAAAAGATTTTTCATTGCTTTTCTGTAAATCTTTCCGTCCTTACTAATTATAAAACAATGTATTGGAATGAATCTTTGTGGTATCTCTTGAGCTTCAATTCTCATAGCAGTTTCAGTTCTTTGTACATCCCTACTGAATTTGCAATCCATGTGTTCATTCTTCATACAACTTATTTTAACGCTCTTGAATTCTGTTGCTATTTCTCGAGTTTCGCATTCATGCCATTTCTTGATTCATCCCCAACACTATATCATTTGTAAACAACATACACCATGGTACCTCCTCTTTAATATGAGCAATTAACTTGTCCATAGTTAGTATACTCGTCAGTTTTTACTGCTGGTTCCAAGCCTTGCTAAAGGAGCATTAGGTAGATTGACAGGCAACATAAAATTTTCATAACCCAAAAAGGTATAACAGATCAGTGTGGTTTAGTAATCAGCCAATGCATTTCTCCTGCAGTGGCCACCAAATACGATAAATTGCAGTGCATCGGCTAGTTAAAAAATTCACATGTTGGCGAAATCAGCCAATACTCACCCATAGGGACCAATAAACATTGATATGGAGTAGTGTGGGCCAATATGGACCAATATAGGTGACAGGAAAGTGATTTTTCGAACTTCTTAATTTCATTTTTGTAGTTTTAGAGAATTTCGGTAAATAATTCTTGAGGGTGTTTACAGTACATTTGAGCACTAAAAACATGATTAATAGCTCCTTTTTCTGGATGCGTGCTATTTGAGCTAACTTTTACTATTTCCCCCTTTTTTCTACTTTTTAAAATGATGATAGATACTGTGTAATGAGGCTTCATCAATCTGTAATAATTTTTTTGCTTACTCAATTCTATATAGTTTCTTGCTTCATTTGTTTAAACTTTTGTACTTCTTAAAACATATTGCTACTCTAGACTCTGTTATTCATATGGCACAATATTTATATCTTTTTTGATAAATAAAATGAATAGCATAGCTACATCTAAAGCAACTTTCTGCCTGCAACAACTTTTAGCCAATTGAACAAATAGAATAACTAAAATAGATGACGAACAGTTTTGAGCTATACTACTTTCTCAGTCTGATGCATAATCATATACTAATTCCATAATGAGAAAAAAATCAGTGTACCATATGTGTTGAACAATTTGTTGGTTAAGGTTTGCTTCCTCATAGTTGGCTTTAATTCAATGACCCTTGGGAACTTATGGAAGCAGCCATAGAGGCTGAAGTGGCCAGCAAAGGCCTTAATACTTAGAGCTGCTAATAGGGAAGCATCCTCTGCGTGTTGTGCCCCCATATTTGGATATACTTCCAGAATTTTTGGTGCTTAGAAAGAGTTGATTGATATGGATGCTAATTGATCTATGTTGGCCTATATGTATCATTCTCAAGACCCGTCAACACACAGTGTCCTGTTACTTTGAGTTGCACAAATTTAAAGAAGCCAAGACATGCTTTTAATGAAAGTAGCATTGTCATTGAGTCCTCTAGATTACAGTTCTAACTCTTGTTCCCAGTGTAACTTGTATTTATAATGTCTTATGTTATGCTTTAGATGGTAACAAAGCCTCAAATGATTTTCAGGTTCCAGAATCTTGGTGAGATGATGACTCTCGGGAGGAATGATGCGGCAATCTCTCCAAGTTTTATTGAGGGCCTAACGTTGGATGGTCCCATTGGTCACACTGGTAGGAAACTTGGTCTCTTCATTACATATGGTTATCAAATGCTCTAACATTTTTTCATGGCTTTTGTTGCAGCAAGGAAGATTGCATACTTGTTGAGGTTACCCACTGATGAACATCGGGTAAAGGTGGGGATGAGTTGGCTTGCAAGGTCTGCAATAGATTCTGTTGCTTCATTGCAGAGCACTTTAACCAAAGTTCTTTCAGCCTCTTAGATCTATTTCTAATCCACCTTTGATATTCATGGTGGTAATTATTTCATCCATTATCATCTTCCCTTTCAAAGACTGTAAGTAAGACATCTTTAGATACACAAAAAGGCCACTTAGGTAACACCTACAGTGAGCAGATTTTATCACAGGTTAGTACCCTTTCTAGTTGTACATCATTCCCGAATTACCATTTAATATATTCATGTACTGTAGCTGCTTGTGCAGAAACAGAATAAAAAATTGTGCATATTGTTCTCACTTTTTCTACCATTTTTTTTTTTGGGGGGTTTAATTTATGTAGTAGGATGATTCCAATAGATGCTAATGGTTTCTGCAAGGCTTCCTGTCCGGGTGGAAGGATATCTGCTCCAGGTTGTGTGGGGGTCTTGCAGAACATTATGAAAGTTTTCACTCTTTTTATGTGATGGAAGTATTCTACAGGATACCACTGCCACTGTCTACAACTGCTGATTTCATTTTGACACTTCATATTTTGGCTAATTCATTTGGTGTAGCACTACCTCATGGTTACTTGAAAATCAGGGTATTCTTTTGTAGTGGACTGCCTACCATCGCGGATTGGCTACCTTGCTTCCACGCTCAGAAATTTAGGTTAAATATGTTTCGTAACTATATGCAGCAGACATGCAACATATAGTTGCATTTGGATTACTTGAGCTGCACAAATCTATATTGCTTTCATTTCTTGCAACCAATCACGGGACTTTACAGCTACGGGTAAACCTCAGTAAACAGGGCCTAAATTTTGATTTGAGCAGGGAAATGATCTAAGCACGTTGGATGCATTCTAGTTATGGAAACCTATTGCATTTGGTGAGCTGGACTCGGTCTTCACCAGCATCATCAAAGTAGGAGTTTGTGTTCCGAGAGTCTCGGACGGTTTTACTGCCTGATTATCAATTCCAAACCCCCCTATGTGCAGGTGGGACTAGAATATGATGAACCAAGATGTAGAGTTCTTGATCTTAAGCTATTAATTCAGTTTATTTAAACCTACCCAAATCTAGGATGCTGGTTGGGGATGCATTTGAACATGACTAAATCTTGAAGTAGATCCAAAAAATTCCAGATCCTATAGTATCCAGACAGCACTACAGCTCAACAATTCATAGATTTAGCGAGGGTCTGTTTAAAAAGGGAAATGCAAATCAGTTCCACCCCCAGGCCCCTACCCATTTACGTTCCATTCAGGGTTGAATGCTCAAGGGCCGGGGTATGGCCTTGGATCTGTATATTTGGGCCGGGCCTGGACACGATTTCGGTCCATTTTAAATATTGGCTGGGCTTGTATAACAAAAGGCCCAGATCTTGGCCAAGGCCGGCCTGGCCCACCCCGAATAAGTAATGCATTCATTTTGTTGAAGGGTTTACCCATAAGTGAATAGGAAACCCAGACGAGTGATAACGAGCCCAGCCCAATTGGCTAGATGGGTAAGGTTGGACCTGACGTGTAAGGTGGGCTGGCCTCAGGCCAAGTGGCACTTAAGACCTATGTTCTGCTCCTGGATCTTTTGAAGTAGGCCCACGAACACCCCAGCCTGCAGGAAGAACATGTTTCGTTGTTACGGATCCTGACTAATCATTTGAACGATTGTTTTCTACACTAACTGAGAGGCACATAAATCTCCACTGTTGCATTTCAGCATCTGGATATGGATTTGACAGGCTGCTATTTTACTCGTCCATCCATTTCTCTCCCATCAAAAGCTCGCACGCACAGTTACTGTAATTTCTTGGCAATATGATGCATCCCTGATTGGCCAGCGAGCTGTTTTGGTTTGGATCTTTCATCATCTGTTTTTATACAGGCAAGAATACTGAATGGCAAATTGAGAAAAAGAACTGACACTTCCTAATTGTCTACAGCATTATTTAAAAAAAAGGGACTTAAATATGCAGTTGCAGTCATTTGGTGCCAGCTGAAGTCCAGTCTAGCCGCCAGGCTTAGGACCCTACCAAGATAATTAAAGAGTTAATACTCAAGTAAGAAAGATGACCCACATAAAATGCATTAGGCTTTGATGACAATGAAGATGATGATATAGGTGATGGATAATGACAATTTTACAGTGTCAACTATCATCACAACAATTAAAAGATCTGCCAATCAAATTTATAAGGCAAAGTTCCAACCAAAAATTATACTAGACCCCTTAAGGTGCAATTAGCATAGCAAATGAACTCTTATTTATCCAAATACGATGAACATGGTTGCACTACAATTCACATAAACACATCAATAGTGAGTTGAACTGGAGCGCAGCACGTAGAGAACTTGGTTCAACTCGGTTCGAACGGCCAAGTTTGGTCCAATATTTAGAACATTGATGATGATGAATAATATGCTGATTCAACCATATTCATTACATTGCCACCTGGAAAACAAGATTACAACACAACTACAGTTCTGTACATTAATGCCACGAATTGCAAAAACCATCACGGCCATCATCTTCAATTTCTTTCAAGATGAGCATGCTACCAAAATTTGGATACAATTTCTCTTTTCCTCTAAAGCTAGAGATATTGCACAATTCCTAAGTAGAAATTTTCAATCAATGAAAATATACATCTCCCTTTAAAAAAAACACAAATAGAATACAATGATACACTCCCAGGAAACGTTTCAAGGAGCTCTGCACTGGAGGTTACTGCTAAGGAGACTTCTGCTTTGGTGGTCGTGGGCTGTTAGCAGTAAATGCATTAGCAGTGGACGTACACCAGAGACAGCATAGGATCTCCATTGACAATCAACTATAACTGACCCAATTTTTCCTGATTTCCAATACAAAACCAAGTGATTATAGATATTAAACACGGACAAATGACCGATAAACTAGCACATGAATAGCAAAAAAAATGTGAGTACTAAAAGAATCCATCTATCTAATTTAGTCCCTAATTAAGAGAATCTTAAACATGCTTAAATATGGAAAGGAAATATAGTAAGAAAATGGTAAAGCTTGGAGATGTCTTGTGGATTTGTTTTCTATGGAAGGTTAGGATCCATGTTAATCCTCATAAAAATCCAGCTACTTGTCTATCTTAATTAAATCCTATGATACCTGGATACTTGTACAAGCCCCAAGTATCCGTATCGGACCGATATGACAATTGCATTGATACGCAATACAGCACCAATACTTCTAGGGTACAAGGTTCAGCATATCCTACTTACCAGGTCTATTATTTCATATATATATATATATATATATATAAATAATAGCTTTTAATTTTTTTACTTCTCAAAATAAAAAATGTTAGATAGGAATGTAAGCATTGATAATTTTAGAAATGTAAACATTGATAATTTCATTAATTTAAAGTGATCGAAAGAAAATATTAGGATAACCGGATCTGTATCCGTATCCATATCCGTGTCCTAAATTCTCAATAATTTTAGAAATGTAAACATTGATAATTTCATTAATTTAAAGTGATCGAAAGAAAATATTCGGATAACCGGATCTGTATCCGTATCCATATCCGTGTCCTAAATTCTCAAAAGTGCAAAGTCATATCCACAATTCCCATATCCGTATTTGTATCCATATCTGGGTATCATAGATTATATCAATTCCTGATTTTCAAGGAGTCTTAATAGCCTAAAGAACCCTAAAGTAACAAAATATAGAAAGTAAATCAAGGAATACGTCTTAGATGGAAAATGGAGATATCCAGTTGTATTTGAGGTTTCTTGAATATAAATTCAATCATGGTTCAAAATAGCGGCCGCTACGTAGCGTAACACCCACATTATCGGCTATAGTGGTTTAGGTCACTACGCTATTTTCAAAATAGCGGCGCTACGATTAAAACCAAGTCAAGTCAAGCAATTTTAATTTAAAACACAATTATTTCTTATTTCTTCTCCTCAATAGCCTTTCCTAAAGTTGTCTCTACTCTTATATGGTTTCAAATCATTAAAAAACACAAGATTTGCTACTACACAAGATTCAAAATTTTTGACCACTTAAAAAATTCACACCACTATGCCGGCTAAGTATCACCGGAACCGTTACATATCGCCTGCTACCTAGCATTTTGGTCACCGACCGCTAAGCCTGCCACAACGCTATTTTGATCATTGAATTCAACATGACGCATGTCTTCAGGCACCACTTGCATGGTTTGAGCTTGTGAGGCCCACTTTGACTGTTCAATTTATGACTGGACCCATTCAATTAATTGGACCCATATGCAAATGAATCAAGTACCAATTAGATCAATCAAATTGATCTAAATAACCAAGGGCCTGATTAATGGCTAGATCTTCAATGTGATCACTTCAAACGGTCCTGCATGAAAAATCAGTATATAAATGCCCCTAATTTTGGAGGAAATCGACTTCTGCAGCAGACAGGCAATCAGGTATTTTGGTGCTTAAGGAGGAAAAGTAATAAGTAAAGTTCAACCAAACCTGAAGCATCTGCATTAATTTTGGATGCTGCTCTAAAAGCTGGCAAAGCTTCTCTCTGTCACTCAACAAAGACTATCAGGGAAAATAAGAAGATACTATCAGGGAAAAGAATTAAAAAATAACTTTCAAGATATCTGAAAATTCTAACACAGTTGGATTCAATGCATACCTGAATGGCTTCAGGAGAACTGAAGTAATGCTGCAACGCTATTCCTGATTCCTGTTGTGCTGGTGGTGGTTGTGGTGTTGGTGCATTATCTCCATGCTGAAGTGCGGCATGTGGTTGAGCGTGTTCCACCTGCTGGTGCTGGGGTTGTGACAGGGACTCTTGCCGTTGGGGCTGATAATAAACCTGCATCTGGGGAAGATGCAGCTGTTGCTGAATCTGCAATGGCTGCACCTGCACTTGAATAGGGCTCTGTTGCAAAGAAGCCCCTTGTTCCAACTGTTGCTGCGAGATTTGGATAGGTAGTGGCCTGGGATGCTGGGGAGGATGAGGCGGCAGAGGTGGTTGCAGCGGTATAAGTGGCAGACGAGGCTGCACCGACTGCACAGAAGACTGAGGGCTGGGGATTGCATGCAATAGACTCGGTGAATTCTGGAGCTGCTGCTGCATGGGTGTACTACTAAAAGGAGTTCCAGGTACAGATGCAGGCTTACTAGGCAGTGGTACAAATGGAGGTAGTGAATAGGAAGCGGGCAAAGGAACCTGACCACCAACACCTGTCTGATTGTATGGTGAAGACTGAGAAAGATTTTTCACAGATGATTGTGTAACAGAAGAAGCTGAGTAAGGAGGTGGTGTAGGGGGAAGAGGTGGTTGTGGCGGTCTCCCAGACCCACTCGAAGCACTGGTCTCATCATGCATCCGGCCACCAGATGAAACACTAGACCAAGAATATTTGGACTCTGGAACGGGATGGAGTGTTGTTAATGAAGTCGAAGAACTGTTGTTAGCTGTCGACGAATACTCTGTATGAAGCTGAGAATGAAAGGGGTGATTCAGTGATTCTGGGAAGGCAGATGAACTAGCTGGAGGCTGGACTAAACCCACAGGAGTGTTATGGGCCAAAGGCCTGTCGTCTCTTGCATTGAGAGCTGGTACTGTATTAGCATCAAATGTCTGCAATGTGTAGACTTGATGAACGGAGGGCTGAACATCTCTTACAGAGTGGCTGAAAGGAGACGAATGGCTTTGAATGGGTTCAGGAAATTGAGCTGGTACAGATGAGACGGCTGGAGGAGGGGGCAAAGGAGGTAAAGGTGGCTGGGTATAAGGAGGCTTCTGGTCAAAGTGCCCAGGTGAAGCAGTAGCTATAGAAGCACTAACTGTAGGTTGTGTACTGTCCCATTGATAAAAAGGTGGTGGAGGCAGCCTAGAATCTCTAAAGGAATGGATAGATGATGGTGTAGAACCCTTACCGTAGAATTGAGAAGAAAATGTAGGCAAGTTCGGTGTTGTACTAGAATCAACTCCCTTGGAAGCAATAAGTGGAATAGCATGTTTTGACTGATCAACTTGCTCGTGAAAGAACGCTTTCTCTGAGTTTGTCAGAGGAAAGTTATCTGAAGAAACACTCGCCTCTCGAGTCAAGGGCATTTCAGACCGGGAAACTGATCTTCTCAAAGATTCACCATGTGAATTTCCATCAACTTTAGATTCCAATGGCGTACTTAAGTGAGTCAACTGAGTGCTTTCATTGACATCATTTTCACTCTCTTCTACAATTGAGCGTGGAAAACTCTCCCCAGTGATCACAGGAGCGGCCAATAGATTATCATCTGGTTGTGGAAATGGCAGTCTATCATCAGATTCAGATTCCTCATCAAACACAATGTCAATTTCTTGAAGATCATCATCAAGGTCAGCTTTCAACTGTCTAGATCTATCAGGCTTGTCTGTATCATTTTCATTTTCAAGTGGGACATTTCTAACTTGCACCGCCTCTCCAACTCCCGTAGCCACAGGGTTCTGACGCTCCCTTTGTCTGGCCATAAATTCATCCACATGAATAGATGGAGGCCTCCCTCCAGTAGATCCTCCTCGTTGGGCAGAAGTTGCAATGTTTGAGCCACTGGTCATACTATCTACATTTCTTTCCCTGGCAACATAGTCATCAACATGCATAGAAGGTGGTCTACTAGTGTTGGGTTTACGTTGTCGAAACATATCGCGACGGGTATGACCAGAAGCAGAAGAAGATGGCCCCATCCCTCGAGAAAATGCATTTGTTCCCATGTTTTCAGACCCTGAGTTATCTCCTCTCACACGTTTACCCGAGCCCTCCACTGATGTCAATTTCTTTTTTCCAGGCTGAGACAGCATTGACATTCTATCTGGCGAAGAATCAGGACATTCCCACGAGAATCTATCTGCAAGGCCTCCAAGGGACAAATAGCTGCTACCTTTTTCAGCATTCCCATCTGATCTCCTAACCCTTGAAAAAGATGCTCCAGCTTCATCATCATTGCTATTCAATGTGGTTAGAGATGGCATGATTGAATGAAGAGGAAAGATTTCCGTAGGAATTAAAGGTTCAACACTTTCTTGTAAATTTTCCACCTCTGCTGAACCTGGAGTCTTCTGCAGCAACAATAGCATTGATTTCACAGATTCCTTTACCTAAACATCGGATGCATGGCATTAGGAGCAGCAGAAAAACACAATGCAGTGATAACTGTAAGTTGACAGTAAGCTTATATAGTAGTAATACCTGATGTATGGTGATCTTCATATTTGAAAATGGTTCACTGTCATCCTCACTCATCCTCAGATCCAAAATAGGCAGTAACTGTTGCACATCTTTTAAGTATTCTTCAGGACAGTCATCCCCATCATTCAAATCACGAGGAAGCCCAAAGAGGAATCTTAATACAAAAGTGCCCTCCATACTATTGAATAAGAATGATTGGAATATTAGAAAGACCACTCGTGCTAATTTGCTTATGATATGGATCAAAATAATCAACAAAAAGTAAGCAACACTAGCATGATTTATCCACAAGCATACACCAGGGTGTAAAAGGGCAGGACTTGGACTCGGCCTGAGTCGAAATGACATTTGATACATGGGTCTCTTTTAAGAACACAATTGTCTCAAATTTTGGGAACGAGTCCAATGTCAAAGGGAAGTCTTCAGCCAAAAGTGGGTTTACAGTCGGCGTGGGGAGGGGAGGCGTGTCCCTTTATTGCTCAATGAATGGGTGGGGGTGGGTCCTCAATGTCATCTTATTTCCTAGGTTGTTTAGGGTATCTAATAAAGAGTCTACTATAAGAGTGTGTTACTGAGCGAGGGGGAATGGGTTAATGTATCCTGGGTAAGAGAGTCCTATACTAGTATGAGCAACTATTGAATTTACCTTCTGACATGTTTATTTTGTACGGAAAAGGCCGATACTCTTAGTATTTGGAACAAGGTTTTAAATTCTAGTGACAGTCTTCACGCCAGTTGGGACCAGGAAAAGTTGGCACCGCCCATGCCGGATTGGTACAGCCACGTCGGTCTTACAAATTGTAAATAATCTTAAAAGGATTCAGAAAAAAAAAGAAAATAATAGGAAAGTAGTAAAATGTGAAAATTGAGTGCTGAGTAGCTGACAGCGCAACATATCATTGCTAGATTTTATGGATAAATTACATGGATAGCTTTTATTAGCTTAGCAAATCTCATTAACTCAAGTTACTTTTAGTAGGTCCACCTAGATGCATAAAACACTAAGGGAGCATGTTGATTGAAAGGCTTGGATGTGGATTAGGAAACATGTGGACCTTTACTTTTTGGACCTCAAAATTTGAAAGGCAAAATTATCTTTTTAACTCAAAGGATAACTGATTTGAATTTTTTTTTTTTTTTAAAGACAAATGTAGATTAAAAAATATATAACATCAAGCCATTCAAATAACCCAAGCCTCTGGTTTTGGTCCTCAAAGTTTTAAGGGGCAAAGTTAACTTTTGAACCCAAGGTTGGAAAGCTCGAGACTCGGACTCGACTCGTTTAATGCAAAACATTTGACTCGGATAGAGTCAACGTGGTGACTCGAGAGAGTCATATCTTTTTGAAAATAATTTCAAGATTATTTTTAAAATAAATTGAATATTTATAAAATATAAATATACATTTATTTACATGCATTCATGATAATAAATTCAAGTTAAAAAATTTATATATACAAGGAAAATATTATAATAAAAAAATAAATGAAAAAGATTGCATAATACATATTTGTTTAGCCCAAATATTGAATATAATATATCAAATATAAGTTTCAAATTACATTCCAATCACCCATTTTTAAATTGTTGACTCGCGCATACTTAAAAATATATATTAACCGTCTTAAATAAGATCTACCTATCAAATAGTTCAAATGTAAATGACTTACTAAACTGAGGTGACTCGGCCGAGTCTCCCCTATATTTCATTCATCAAAACGAGATGACTCAGGTGAGTCAAGAGTCAATTCGGGGAGTTTCTAATCATGTTTTAACCCAAGGGATATCTCATTTACGTTTATTCAAAGATAAATTGGTTACACACACACACACACACACACACAGAGAGAGAGAGAGAGAGAGAGAGAGAGAGAGAGGGGGGTCTCATTAATTTTTATCTAATTTAATTATTAGTCAAGGGATATTTTAATAAAAATACAAAATACAAGGGTCTTTTTGAAAATTTTCACAAAATCCAGAGTCCCATCTATAAAACCCTTTAAAAGAAAGAGGGCAACGAAAGAGGATTCAAACCCAGCTTCTTAAAATCGTGTCTTTGCGCCCTCACCAATAAGCTTCACGGCCTTTGTAACATTTGTATGCAATAACTAATACAAGTATTAAACTTTACTATCGGAATAGGCCCTTAGTAGTGCCAGTGCCCAAATTGACGTGGTCTTGGCTGGCACCGGGTCAACTTGGCCGGTGGCAACCAGAATTTAATACCACGATTTGGAAGCCAAGCCCCCGTGGAAAGGTCTCAAAGCCTTTATATTTAGCTTCAAATTCAACTGTAGATCAAGTCCCATGCTCATAGGTATAGTAGCTGGGTCTATTGGGAAAGACACACATCCCACATTGCTTAAGTAATGGGTTTGACAAGGCTTTATATACCTGTTTGGACCTTCCACCTATCAACTAAAGCTTTTGAGTTGGTACATGGAATCTTACATGGTATCAGAGCAAGGAGAGCTGGTTCTCGTCGTTCCTGTGTAGCCTACGTGGTAGGCCCGCACATGAAATCCGTTGGGCCCTAGGAAGCACGGACACCTCTCTGGGGCTAGCATGTTAGTGTGTGACAAGTGTCGGACACGGACACGCCCAAAATGGTGTTTTGCTTATTTTTTATATTTTATTTCCCGAACACATTGGGGACCCTAATCATCCAGAAATTGACTTCTTTTTTGCTTTTTGTATTTTTGGAATGGAGGGGAAATTGATGATCTCCCTTTTCTTCGTATGGATTTTATGGAACTATGGATATTTCATGTTTAATGATTATGAATTATGTTTCAGTTTTGTATTGCTATTTGATAATTTGATATGTTTGTTAGTTGGTACAGTGGTACTTAAATTTTTATTTATTTGATTACTAAATTGATTACAAAGTTAAAATGATATTATCTTTTACTATATGATTAGATATATTATTATTATTATTAAATATTAACGTGTCCCCGATGTGTCCGTTTCCTACTTTTTTGAGAAATGCCGTGTTAGCGTGTTGTGTCTCGTGTCCGTGCTGCTTTGGTTGGGCCTGCGTGGGGGGGAGGGGGGGACATCCCACATCGCCCAAGTAATGGGTTTGACAAGGCTTTATATACCTGTTTGGGCCTTCCACTCATCAGCTTAAGCTTTTGGGATGGTACATGGTAATTTACAAGGTCAAGATCCTCCCATAGAAGAGGCGTTCTATCTGTTGGCAGTTGTTGGCAAGCTATCTATAGTGCATATACTTAGAAAGGAATGAGTTGTTTTCGAGACTAGACTATAGATAACGTTCTTCATAGTCACGAAGCTAGAATGGAATGTGGTCCCATTAAAGGAGGTCAGGATCCTGGTCCTCTCCCCCAGATGACCTTTATGAAATTCAATGTTGACAGAACAGCTACATACAACCCAAGACCTACAGGCATTGTAGGTGTTCTCGATGACAACAAAGGAAGAGTAATGTTCATGTTCCCTGAGCGTGTAAGAGTCAAAGATTACAATGAAGCTAAAAAAGCTAATAGAAGCTTTGAGGATTTACTCATCCTCATTGCATGATGAGTTAACTGTGAAAAGTGATCAACAAACGCTGTCTAGAAAAGCAATCACGTAATGCTATCTTTTGGGTAAATTCCTGAGTGAATCCATGGAAATCCCATTTCTACTTTAAGGAGGTCAAATCTTCACCCTCATCCATTCAGTTGGATTTAAACATGCGTTGATCAACCAATGGTAAGACAGATACATTATCAAAGCAAAGGGTTCATAGGGTTTTTCTTTGATTGCTCCCTTTTTGCAGCATTTGTGTTGTATATGGTATAATGCTCTTATATCTGCACTTCTATCTAACACCATGTTATCCTTCTTATTAAATTTGTACCCATCCTTTATCATTAATATAATTTATTGTTACTGATCAAGAATAAAAATAAAAACAAATAATATAGATAGGCACCAATTCACTCCTACAATAAAGGGCAAGGCATCAAAGAGTACAGGCGAAACCTAGGACAAAGGGGACACCACTTTACATAAAAGTTAATTATATCCCACACCCAACTAGGGATCCTAAGCTATGATACCCGGGATACGGCAGGGATACACCATGGACACAGAAAGGACATGGATTTTACACATAAAAAGTGAAGTATCAGTTACGATACAACACAATACATTGCCCATTTTGAAGTATCTGTGCATCATAGCCTCTAAGCATTTAGGAATCAGATTTCAAAGTTCGCCTATTTCACTAAATTGCCTTTTAACAACTGTTAACTCCAAATCATTCCTGAATCTGACACAAACAGGACTTACATTTTACTAAAAATAATGCTAGCTCAAGAAATAAGCATGTTGTAGTACCAAGTAAAATATTCCAAAATTTTATTAAAATATAAAATAAATTAGTAAGATTTATGAGAAGTCAAAAGGAGAAGAATGTAATATAAAGATTCTGGACACGTATTAGTCCATGCCAACCATATTATATAGAGGAAGACTATTTTTAAAAGATTTTGTCAAGCATCCACAAGTAATGGATTGAAGCAAGCATCTGTCCCAGTGATTAACTGGACTCAGATTCCATTTCACAGTGTGCTCTTAGTTAGGCAAAATGCAGCATCGTAGTTGAAACACCAAGACTTCATTAACATATGAAGGATTCGTTTTTTGTCAAAATAGTAGTTATCACCCAAAAAAAAACTGAATATATGAAGTTTTTAATTCTAAGCCATGGTTGTATGAAGTAAAGAAAGTACAAGTAAAGCCAGAAGAGAACTCACTTTTTGCCTTCAGTGCATAGGCATGAGGCACCTAAGCAGAGCGTATTCAGAGCCTCCATAGCAGAGATTGAATAACAATCCTTTGCATCAATTGATCGCAATAAGTTCTTCCAGCATTGAAGCAAGGGAGGGAACCTTCTCCAATCATATTCATCAGGTAAGCTACCATTTCCCTCCCTCGCCATGCCTATCCTTGATTCTAATTCCTCTTGAGCAGAGGACTGAATACGAATGAAACTCAAGACAAAAGCACCTCGAGCGTGACTGGAGGAAGCAAATTCTTTAAAAGCATCTAAACACGCTAGCAACTCATTCCCCACAGGTAGAACCTGAAATGAAAAGAGTAATATCACAAAGTAGCAATTTCAGAAACTCACTCAGGGAAATTAAAAAAATAAAATAAAAAAATCTCTCATACTTTGGCTTCTGATCTCCGAGAACAAGCATAGAACTCAAGCATCATGAATGTTCATTGATCTAAAGTCTATACCACAACTGGATACATTAAAAGCATAAATTATTTGTGGATGCGATGATGAACACTAGAACTGATGGATGACACATCTGATTTACAATTTCATGAGAGCGTTGAAAAACTATCATGCTTTCTCGATAATAACTTAGCTATGCATGGCTATGCTTCACGTGACTAGATCTCGAAATCACCATCACCATAGCCTCATCCAATCAATCTTAGGTCGACCAAAAGAGTCCTAATCTAAAATTCTGAAATCAGGCTATGACTAAGTGCTTTCAGGTCTTAGATGGTAAAAATTTCAAAAAATAAAAAGAAAAGAGATTTTGGAGCCACTACTATGGCCCTTGCAAGAAGCCTTTCGCAAAAGTGAAAAAGAAAATGATAATATCAAATGGAATTCAATATTTCCTTCTCCCAAATGTTTAACCATAAAATTCATCAACTATATCCAACAAATGAGTTTCTTGCACCTTATAAGCTATAGAATTTGTTTAATGCGATCCTATGGTTTTGGCAATGAGCTATCACATAATTCAAGCTTATCTCGAAAATGGAGTGCCCAAGTTTTCAGTAAAATTATTGTTATTTGTGTTGGTAATCACTTGTGGAGTCATTGCATTTTTTTTCTTCGAAACTGAAAGTCATCAAATGCTGAAATGTAAAGGAAACCAATCATGTCTGCAGTTAGTTAAATAAGACAACCATTTTCCAAAACCACCCTTACTCTTTAGTCAAATATTTCTAGGTTGAACTACTATGGATGTGGCAAGGAAACAACAGTAGATGACATTAAATGGTGCCACATTTCTCAGCTATAATCTCCTTGATTTAAATCTATCCACCTTATGAAAATCTTCAAGCAAACTGTAATAGTCTATCTGATTTAGGTCTTTGTGTGTTCTTTGAGGCACATATTGGCATCATGTATCTAAGAGTAATAGCACAAAAGAAAGATAATAAAATAAAAAATAAACAGAGACGTGTATGAGCATAGAAGGCTTTGCAAATGCAGATAAAACGGTTGTCACAAATGTTCAAGCACAGAACACTTTTAATAGAAAACTTTCAAACAATGGAATATTGAAAGTTGTGTTGATTATGATAAGTTGGAAATGCACTGCATATTTATTTTCATTTTTGGGCTTAAGTTTTTGCCTTTTAATGGTTGCATCTTAGTAAATCTAGATGAAATTACTATGAAAGATATCTAATGCTTCGTTTGTTGTAAGGATGCAAGGGAGAGTTGCTATTCCAAGGCTGGTCACATGTCACTCGTATGTGTGTGTATAGACATTAGTGTCTCTCTCTCTCTCTCTCTCTCTCTCTCTCTCTCTATATATATATATATATATATATATATATATATATAGGGAGGTGCTCTTGTAAGAGACACTCACCTTACTATGAGAGATAAAGGGGGGGCCCTCACATTTAAGTTGTTGGCATTGGATATGGATGTGAGGGCCCCCACCTTATCTCTCATAGTAAGGTGAGAGTGTCTCTCACAAGAGCACCTCCCACATATATATATATAGACATTAGTAGAACTCTCCGCTCTGGTTTTTTTTTTTTTGAAAATAGTAAAATTTATTAATAAGAGGGGAAAACCCAAAAAAATAACAAAACATAGAAAAAACCTCAATGCAAACTATACATCAAACGATAAAGAGGAACGAACACCCCTTAGCGAGCTTATCCGCCAAAAAAACTAGCCTCACATAGGACATGATGAAAAACAACACTCAAGTGACTCAAGATCTCATGCACCTCCCACCACATCAGCCAACCTCCAAAGATGAGAACAATTAACTAAACTTCACTGAATGGTGGAAAAAGAATCTGCTTCAATGATAGCTTTAGAACCTTCCAATGTACGCAACTCGTGACAACCAACCAAAAGAGCATTAATTTCATATCATTAGCATCCAAGGAATCCACCATCCAGAGATCAGAGAAATTCCTTATAAGTCATTCCAATATCTAATGACGCCTCCAATGCCACCTCTTCTACTGGCTTGAACATAACTTCCATCAAAGTTTAATTTGAGATAATCCGTAGGTGGACATTCCCACAAAACACTATTTAATGGTTTAGAGATCCATCCACCTTGAAAATGAGCTGCCCACGATCTATTTAAATCTTCCAAAACCATCCCTTTAAACTCTTTTCTTGAACACCCACTCTGACACAAACCAAATAATAGATGCAACAACATCCTCCACTGATTTACTTTTATTCTTGATAACACAATTATTCCTTTCCAACCAAAATTTTCAATAAACCGTGCGCAACACCATCTTCCAAAGAATGCTTATGCAAACATATTTGATTCCCAAGCTCCATTGACGAAAATGATCCACAACTTTCAAGGGCATCACCCATTGCATATTAAACAGATTAAGAACCGCAAACCAAACTCTATGAGCAAAAACAAAATGGATAAGCAAATGATGCATTGATTCCTCATCCTTTAAGCACATAGGGCATCCATTGACAATAATATGCTTACACCTCCTCAACTTGTCTAAAGAAAGAATTTCATGACCTCACCACCCAATAGAAAGCTAACACTCAAGGTGGTATTGTACAATCCCAAAGCCTTTTCCACTCTGGAATCGAATGGGAGGAATCGATTAGAGCATTGCAAAACGATTTAACTGAGAAATTACCTTTAACCATAAGCTTCCACACTTTAGCATCACATCCTCCACCATTAACATAAACATTACCCAATAAGGCCAGCATGCAAGTGAAACCAGCAGCTTCTCTATCAGTCATATCCCGACGAAAATTAAAATCTCAAACACTTGACCACAAGAAATAAGGAAATTATTGCAACAACAGCCTGTTGTCTCCTGTCTAACAAGTAAAGGTTAGGAAAAATAGTAAGAAATGCATATTGCCCACGCCATTCATCATGCCAAGATTGACGGCGCCCATCACACACCCTAAAATGATTCCATAGAAAGAAATCAACCTTAACATAAAGAATTGATTTCCAAATTCCGGAGGGCATGAACAATTGACTTGGTACGCCCCACCCATCATTATTCAACTTATATTTAGAAATTAGATTTTGTCTCCACAAACCTTCATCTGACTCCCAAATCCTCCCTAACCACTTTCCCAATAGAACTTTATTAACTTTCTCGATAGATTGGATCCCAAACCCTCCTTGATCAATACGCTTGCAAACCAAACCAAGCGATACTTCCATTTGTCAACATGCTCATTCCAAAGACAATTGAGTTGAAGCTTTTCTATCTGATGCACAACACTTTCAGCGCACTTGAAAAAAGAGAGATAATAAATAGGAAGAATTTGCATGACAGACTGAATCAATGTGATTCTCCCTCCCAAAGATAAAAACTTACCTTTCGAAGAACTCAACCTTTTATCTACACACTCCGAAATTGAATCTAACAACTCACTCTTGGGAATCTCTAAACACAAGGGTAACCCTAGATAAGTTGAAGGCAACTTGCCAACTTTGCAACCAAAGGCATTTGACAAAGAAGCCACCTGACTGGCTACCAACCGGACACCTATAAATTCACATTTTCCATAATTGATTCGAAGCCCCGACAAAAGTTCAAACCATTTCAAAACCAATTTCAACTTGTTAACCTCATCCAGTGAAGCATTACAGAAAATAATAGAATCATCTGCAACTTGCAAATTACCTCCAGACCATAATTATCAATAGCAAATCCTACGGTTAACCCCGTCCTCCCAGCTTTCTCCATTAAGACATTCAAGGCTTCCACAACAAGAACAAAAAGCATAGGAGATAAAGGATCACCTTGCCGGATGGAACTCTTGAAATAATGTCTAGAAGAACCATTCACCATAACAAAAAAAAAAAAAAAGAGTTGAAGATACACACCTTTGAATCCATAAAAATAAAAAATAAAAAAAAAAAAACCTTGGAATCCATTTACTCCATTTATATCCAAACTCCATTATTTCCATCATATATTGTAGGAATCCCCAATCTACCATATCATCTTTTTCGAAATCCAACTCACAAATCAGTCCCAGATGATTTTGTCGATTCCGAGAATCCACACACTCATGAGCAACAGCCACACTATCAAGAATTTGGCATCCATCAACAAAAGCAGCTTGTTTATCAGATATTACGTTAGGAAGCACCTTTCTCAAACAATTAGCAAGAACATTGGCTAAAATCTTATAAAGACACCCAATCGAACTTATTGGTTGGAAATATTTTTCTTTGTAAGTAGAGCAATGAAAGACACTCCAAGTTCCCCAGCTATAACACCATCTAGAAAGCACGGATATCCGCTCAGACACGTGTCGGACACGCCAAAAAGAGTATCCTATTTATTTTTTTATATTTTATATTCCCGACACGCTGGGGACATGCTAGGACACATTAGGGACACGATGGGGGACATGCTGGCCTCTTTTAATTGGAAAAAAAATTAAAATTGGAGTTAAAAAAAAAGAAAAGAAAAGAAAAGGGGGCTGTTTGTAAAAAGTTATAACTTAAGAGGAAAAGAGGGCTCTTTTAGTTCGTCCATCCAGCTCTAGCCCTAAACGGAAGAGAGAAAAAACCCCATTCATTTGTCCAGCCCTAACAAAAGAAGAAGAAGAAGAAGAAGAAGAAGAAGAAAAGAAAAGAAGAAGAAGATCTGCTGTGGTACTGCTTCTGCTTCCTTTTTTCCCTCGTGGTACTGCTTTTGCTCATCAAGTACGCTGGTCTTGTTTTTGCTGCTCCTCTTTTTTTCCTTCTCTGCTGTGCTGCTTTTTTCTTTTTTAGTTTTTGCTGCGAAAAACATTTTTTTTTTTTTTTTTGCTCATTCTGCTTTTTTTTTTGGCTCGTCAAATGTCCTTGCTGCTGATGTTCTCTATTTTTTGCTGCTGCTGTTTATATCAAATAATTCTTTTTTTATTTATCAGCTGCTTCCTCACCTCTAGAATTTAGGAATATGAGTTCCATTCCGGGCTCTAGCTCACACCCATCCAATGAAGAAGATATAAATAAGCCTCTGTGAAAATATGTAACCAAGTTTGAGAAACTTAATGGAGGGGAAAATATTACAGTGGTACACCGGTACTTGGATTTTTATTTATTTGATTAGATTTATTATTATTAATATTAACGTGTCCCCGACGTGTCCGTGTCCGTGTCCTACTTTTTTGAGAAATACCATGCCGGCGTGTCCATGTCGTATTGTGTCCGTGTCCCGTGTCCGTGCTTCTTAGTACACCGTCTTCGTGGAATTCATTGAAAAACACTAGCATTTCATCTACTAACATATCCCAAAAATGGTGGAAAAATGCTATAGGGAATCCATCAGGGCTTGGAGCTCAATCTCCCCCCAGACCAAACACATCTTCTCCAATCTCTTCGTTAGTTAAAATTCCAAGAGAAGAAGCACTAGGATTGGAGAGCTGACTAACAGAAATCCCATTCATCTGAGGCCTTAACTTGTTGTCACTAGAGTAAAGCCCTTGAAAAAAATTGAACAATTTCTCTTTCAATATCAGATTTTTCCTCCCATAATGTTCCCCCAACATCAATAGCAGTTATCCAATTCACATGACGATGGGCACTATCAACATGGAAAATTTTCGTATTACGATCACCCGCGGCCGAGGCCAACCATTTATTCTGAGAACGTTGCTTCCAACTGATCTCCCCTCTTGGAAGATCAGCCTTTGAAATTGCTCTTTAATAGAAAGTCTTCTATTCCAATCCTCTTCTTCGGACTTTCCCTCCTCTGCCCTCCCATCAATACTCAGAATTTCAGATAAAAGATAATGCTTCTTTTCTCACATGCTGTCAAAGACCTCCCTATGCCAAACTTGAATTTGCTTTTTAAGGAATCTAAACTTTTGAGCTAATTGAAAACCCATCCACCCACTCATTGTCTTGGTAGCCCCATTTCCTAACACAATCTGGAAAACTTGTCTCTGAAATCCACATTAATTCAAACCGAAAAGGCGAAGGATCCCAATCTTCCAATTCAGTCTAAAAAAGGAGATGACAATGATCCAACATTGGTCTAGCCAAAGCTCTTCAAAGTTCAAACACAATCCGGAAAAATATCCAGCCATTCAGAAGACCCTAGAAGCCAATCTAACCGACTAATAATTGGATCTCTCTGCATATCAGACCATGTAAAATCAGCAGCTCTCAAAGGTAAGTCAACAAGATCATTACTCCTAATCCAATCACTGAAATCTCTCATAGCTGAGGTGATGAGAGAACCTTCTCTTTTTTTTTCTCTTCTGAAGGAAACCTGATGCAATTGAAATCACTTCCCACCACCCAGGGGCGTTTCCATAAACTAGCCACCTGAGAAAGCTCTGTCCAAAACTCCACCCTATCACTAGAGGAAGATGGCCCATATACGGAAGTTGCTACCCATTCCATATGACATCGGACATCCTTCAACAAGACGGAAACAGAAAACCTTCCTACAAACTCATCCAACTTTTGCCAATAAGCCGCATTCCAAACTAATAAAATGCCCCCTGAAGCACCAATTAGAAGCACGCATAACAAACTGAGTATTTGACCATGGGCAAATAGATCTAATAGTTTGAGTATCAATAACCTCCATCTTAGTCTCCTGAAGAAAAAGACATTCTCTCTTGGAAATAGAGTTCTTCCCACGAACATTCAAGATAAAAGTAGAACTCTCTTAGCCAACCCTAGATTGATGGGAGGAGGCCCTAATGACGGTGATGCTAAGGTTCCTTCACCAAGTACTCTTTCAAGATGTTTTCATGAGAGAGCTGGAGGTTTTTGTTCCAAGTCCACCTACAAAGATCTGTATTATCCATTTACTTCTATCATCGCATTTTTTTTCTGGGAATCATGAAGGCCTAGTTAGCATGAGTCTTTAGATCATCAGGAAGCACTAAACTATGCTCACACTCTGGAGCTCCTCTATGGAAGAAAGCATGCCTTAAAAAAAAACTCTAAGCTATGTGCACTTCGAAGTAGTTTTACCACTGCAACTTCAGCATTTATTTCTGAAGTAAAAAAATAACTGTACAATAGTGAGTTTTGTAGGAGGGCCACAGGCCCACAACAACTAGCACAAGGATATCCAGAAAATACATGTAAAGGAAGCAATAAGGGTGTAGCTTTTGGTAACTCTTTGTAAAGACAAATGTCATATAAAGTGAAGACCATATATAAAATGGAAGGCCGTATATCACTTGGAAAATAGTAAAGAAAACTCTGGAGAAATTTGCAAACATATAAAGTGAAGGCCCATACATCACTTGGAAGATGCATTAAGTTTACCTGGCATAACTTAAGAAGATGGTGCATGATCACAGAACATTCTTCACCACCTAAGCTTTCAAATGAACACCTGTAAACCAGAAGCAGAATCACTCAGTTTTATGGTATATACAATTGACTGAAAAATACTAGGGCCCCATGTTGGACCCGCCAGATGTTGTTGCACAAAAGATAAATAAAAAAGAGGTTTTTGCAGAAAAACATTATATGCGCAAATCCCCACCAAAAGGCAGTCCTATTAGTTAGCGTTTGGCAAGAAGCCAATAAATGCAAAGTGATCAGACTTCTAAATCGTCCGTCTTTTTAGTAAATTTCAAAGTTCAAGAAAGATATTTATTGTTGCTAAGCTTGAATTGGCTGGGAGTTATGAGGGGAAGAAATGCCCCTTTTAGTAAGGGCGTTCTTTAGAATTCCTCATTTATATATATATATATATATATATAGGTGCATATTGGCTGCTACAGGAGAATAGCAGCCCATGCTCCCTGACACGTATGAGAGTGGTGCTATTTTAAGTTTAGCGGAGCGGCACCATTCATAATCCATGCCATGCCACTTACATATAAGTGGTTCCTCTAAAATGATAAATGACAGAAGCTCAATTCTTTCTGGTACTTACTTATCATAAACTCCAGTAAGGTGCAGGGGCGCCTGACGATCACAGAGTAATGCCAAAGACTTGAATACAGGGAGGCACCAGCTAAGCAAGCTTACACCATTCCTAATTGGCATTTTGGTTTCTGAAAATAGCTTACCATCTTGACTAAATGTATCAATAATTCTCTCAAGTGATCTGATCAGTAGTTCAGCAGCACCTTCCTTCAACAATAATGCCTATTGATATATATAAAAAAATAAAAATAATAAATAAATAAATAATATGCTACAGTATGGGGATAAAAGGTATCGGTTCATTCATGTTATCAAAACGAGGGTAACAGACCAAAAAAAAAAAAAAAACAAACACAAACCAACCTTGGCCTTTGGGTGTTCCAACAAACTAGATACAAAATCAAGCACTTGATGCACCTGAATGGAAGAAATGAAGAAAACATTAAACCCAACGAAGCACACCAAGATACAACACAAACAAGTATCAAATGTAACCTTGAAAACATCCATATCAGAAAGATGAGCTGATTTGGAAACATGATCCTGTATCCAGGACATAGTTGGATGCAGCAGAGTAACAGCAGTGTCTGTCTTTTGACATGCAATGCGTACTATAAAAACACGAAGCATATCTTGTATAACCACCATATCCTGTGGAAGGACAATTGCATTAATGGGGACCTAGGTTAGCACTCAAAACAAGATGTTTAAGAATGAGAGGAATTATTTGATTGCCTATACACCAGATAAGAAACAGAAACAACACAATAACTTAGGAGAAATAACATACAGTAAAAGCAAAATGGAGCACAATTTCAGCAATTTGATGTAGAAGTGGTGTCAACCGACTGAGCATCACTGAAAGGTGTCCAGGTTGCAAGTACCAATCAACATCTTTCTCCTTTTCAGGCCCTAATAATGTTGCAACACCCAACGTTCTTAGAGCACTCAATGATGGCATTCCTTTCTTCCAAAGCCATATGCCTTCTTCGGGAAAGAGATCACCCTTGATATTCAAAAAAATCAAAGTCAGTAGGTAATAAGGCAGTACACCTAATTGAAATTAGATATGGAGATGAAGCAATTCATTTCAAGACTAGAAAAACATGCTCGTGCTTAGCACGGGCAATATAATTATAATATTAAATTTATAATTAAAAAAAAAAACTTTATGATCAATTTCTTTAAAATTAAATGCAAAAGGTTAATAGTATGAGAGAGAAGGGAAAAAAAATAAGTCCATAAGAATTCAATACCTAATACCAAATAACTTAAAAAAAAAAAAAAAAGCCCCTAAAAATTGAAGACTAATTAATTATAGAAGTTAGAGTCGCACACACACACACACACACAAAGAAAAAAAAAAAAAACCCCTCAAACTCCACCCTTTCTCCCTCGGCAAGTGTGCATGGTAGCACATCAGTTGCATGGAAAGTTTTCCGACACCTCTTTAGTTCCACATTGGTGTCACGAGTTTGTCTTTTTTTTAATAATATTGTCATTTTCTTATGAATTATGATACTTAATATTTTTGTTGATCAATTTCATATATTATATATTCATTTGGGTTTAGTTCTATTGTAAAATGGTTATTATAGAAAATTAATGACTATATAGGAAATCATATAAAATAGTTATTTCAAAAGTATGATCACCTATGCTTAAGTACAATGCATAACTATGAAAATAATAACAACAATATTTTTAGGGGAAAATATTCTAAAAATTTAGTTACTTTTATAAATACCTCGTAGATAAAGTCCAACTCTCGGTCAAAATTCCAAAGTGGGGCTAGAGTCCCTTCCTCGTTAACCAATTTTAACCTTTTGTTGATAACTATTAACAAAAAAAATGCACTGTGGTGTAGTAGCAGGGTCACCCCTTTAAATTCAAACTATCCTGAGTTCGAGTCTCGGTGCATACTATGATTAATTTTTACCGTGTCATTAAAAATACACGGTTCGGATCTAATGCGGGCTAGATGGGTTAGCCTGACCCGAGACTTAACGGGTTGGAGGTCCAAAAAATGTGCTCTACCTCAGAAGAGAGGATGTGGGGACAAAGAGAGGGGTCAAACTAAATTAAATTGATTGGATGAGTCAAAATCAATTGGAGCGAATTGGAGCTGATTTCAATTTGAAACCAGTTCACTTCATATATATATATATATATATATAATGGTTTAGATTGACATGCGACTCTCGAAAATGAGATGTCCAGAATTAAAGTGTGCACTTTACCATTCCATCTGTACACAAAACACAAAAATGAGGGGGAAAGGTCGTTAAACATAAGAAAACATATAATCCAAGCTCAGAAAATGCATAGAAAGAAAAATCAAGGCCATGCAAAGATGAGTTGAGACTTCAGAGTACGCACCAAAAGACACAGCAGGCTACAGGCTTCCTTTGGACCCAAGGCTAACAAAGAAGTAGCTTGAACACTTTCAAGAAGGCAATGAAATAGACCGGGTGTCCATCCAAATACCGGCCAAAAAGCAAGTGCAGAAACAATAAGACAGCAAACAGTTCCCAAGCCAAGAGCAGAACCAGGATATGGTGAGGACACATCTGCTGCACATGCTGCCAATTTGGGACTACAGACAAACCTATGCATTACATGCAAAGAACAAGAGCCCTTAATATAATACAGTTAGAACAGAGAGAAATGAATCACCTTACTTCTCGATGCAACCGTAGAAGGGCATTTAGCAGCTTCGTATTCCGGTGTTGCTCCTTAGCTTCCTACAGCAATGACCCTTGTAATTATAAGCTCATTGAATGAAGAGAGAAATCGGAAATTTAAATACTAAATTAAAGTTTCTTTTTTTGGCAATTCTCATCTCCACTATCTAATCCTATTTTTCTTTTAAGCTGTATTGGACAATACCAACCCATTCTAACTAGGGCTCGAACCTTGCTATCCTGGCTCCCCCTGGAAGACTTTCATGTCCCTTACCCTACCTCCCAAAAAGCAATGTTGTACTAGTACTTCATCTAATGAGGTAGTTTCTCAAAGAACAAAGATGATAAATCAGAGTGTCACTAGCATATGAGATTAGGGAGTTACAGGTGTCTCTTTCCATATCTTTCTTACACATAAGTACAAATTCAGTAGCCAACTAAAATATGATGCAATATTGATTGGTTAGTGCCAAACTCACATTAGTCCAATCTGGATAAGTCCAATAAGATTCAGGACTGACCAAGTTTCAAACACCCCACAAACGCTTCAACAACTGTAGTATAATCCAACATCATACAAGATATTCTGCAATTTTCTAAATTCTGCATACATGGTATAGGTAGCACAATTTACTTCAGATTATGTGGCACTAAATTTAACTAATGTCTTAAATAATATAGCCCAACAGCTGCTTATACTACAGCTCATACATAGACAGACCCAAGAAATCAGCATAGATTCCAAACCTAGTAGCCAATGAAGTGCAGGCTTCTAAATCCAGCCATGCTTATGGTTCGGGTCATTTAAACATTCAAAAAACAGTCAACACCTCTTGGTTTGTTTGGCAGTTTCTCCTGGATATCAAAAAGTCTACCAAAAATCATCTTCCCTACTCCCAAATCCACTAAACTTCAACTAAATATTTTATCTTTGTTCTACCAAGTACAAACTTCCAAACCATTTCTGTCAAAAGCCTGCCCCAAAGTTCCAGGTTACTGTTTAGTTCATTTTTCCAGTCTTAATTAGTCAGCACATCTTACGCAAACAACAATTAAAAAAAAAAAAAAAAAAGGAAATTCCATCCTGGATTTCTGACACTTTCATTAAATAACTATACAAAAAATTGTTTTCCATAATAAGTGATAAACAGAGAAGGGCAAAAATTGGACCTGTGGTGAAGCCCAACTCTGCTTAAGGGTATTTACTTTCTTTTTTATTTTTTCCCCCTCTATACTAATGAGAAGAGGTCAACATTGTTAAGAAAGGACAGCATACAAGGCAGTAACTGATGATCCAAAAACTAATAGAGATAGCCGAAATGGCCCACTTTACAAAAAACAAGCTGCACTCAAGCATGATCAGTACACCAAATAAGAGACTAAAACCTGGAGAAAAGAAAGAAAAGAACAAGAAAACGCACATGTGGCAAAGGCCAGACACAAATAAAGGATCACATCGCCAGATGAGAAAGAAAGCTATGATCAAAGAAGCACAGACACAAGACACGATACGGACAAGCTGACCCGGCATTTCTCCAAAAATAGGACACGGACACGTTAATATTTAATAATAATATATCTAATCATATACTAAAAGATAATATCATTTTAACTTTGTAATCAATTTAGCAATCAAATAAATAAAAATTCAAGTACCAGTGTACCACTGTCCCAACTAACAAACATATCAAATTATCAAATAGCAATACAAAACCGAAACATAATTCCTAATCATTAAACATGAAATATCCATAGTTCCATAAAATCCATACAAAGAAAAGGGAGGATCATCAATTTCCCCTCCATTCCAAAAATACAAAAAGCAAAAAAGAAGTCAATTTCCGTCTAAAGTGTCCCCAGCGTGTCCAGGAAATAAAATATAAAAAAATAAGCAGGACACCCTTTTTGGCATGTCAGACACGTGTTCGGGCGTGTCAGTGTCCAACACCCGAAGAGGCGTCCGTGCTTCCTAGGCTATGATACACCCATTTCGCAAGATAGTCAGCTACATCACTTGCCCCTCTCCAAACATAGGTGAATGACCCCCTTTGGTCTTGGATAAGTCTCTTCGCTCATCAATGAAGGCTTAATTCGCTCCATGGCGACCAGTATTTACATAAATTATAGTTTTCTATATTCTATCTTGAGCTAAAATTTATACTAGTAATTTTTTTCTTTAGTACTAGACGCGTGTATGAATGTGTCGGTGTTTCTCCTCAAATCACTCTTTTATGTGAGTGATTCAGAATTACCAATTGGCCAATCAGAATAGGATAGGGGGATAAAGTAAAAAAGAAAAACACACAAGGCAATCCATAACCAGAAACAAGCCTGTTAACCAAAAATTAGCGTTTAACGATTAACACCACCAACCTGTAGTTTCCGCAAAAGGGTAATCAGTAGTACGAGAGAAGGTATCATAAGATCAATAAGGCTTTGCTCATGACTACGTTCCAGAAGTAAATCAGAAGTAGAATTGCATTCTGCCCCTTCATCAACAAGGTAATCTGCACAAGAGCCGATCCAATCACAAATGTCCACATTAGCTCAGAGGCACCATTATCAAACATAAGAAATAGCAACAGTTCGAACCAAAGGGTAAAAATATTTATCACAAGGTAATCTGTACAAGAGCCAGTCCAATGAAAGATGTCTAGATCAGCTCAGAAGCACCATTATCAAACATGAGAAATGCTAACAGCGTGAACCAAAAAGTAATTATCACAATAGCATGCAAATCGTTCATAAATGTTTATCAAGTCACTTAAAGAATGTTAAAAAAAGCATATACAAGCTTAATTTTAACACAAACCTCATTCCAGGACAAGTTCAAAGGATTGCCGTTTCCAGTAGAATACACAAGCATCATCATTCATTTCAAATTTCAATCGCATTACAAAACAAACATTCCACTATCAATCACTAAAATAAAGTTATTTGCAAACTTACCATAAGTCTTGGACGACCGTTCAAGCATCAACCTGCAGTTGACTAAAACCACGTATATAAGAGTTGCAGCACCTTCTTCATAAAGAGAAATAGCCACAGCCTTCGATGGATAAAACAACAATCAGATATACAAAAAGGTATGATGACCTAAATCAACTCAGAACTCAGGAGAAAAGAGGAAAACACAGCACTCAAGGTTATTTCTTTACCGCATTTTCTGAAATGAAAGCCAATATTCGAAATGCTGTAGTCAACTGCGCAATGGAAGAAGCACGGAGGATAACACCATCAAAGAACTTATCAGAAACTAGCTTTCCGAGTAGATTTTCAATAACTTGAACGTCTGAACCAGCATCCGAACCAACAACATTCTCAACATCCATTGAATCAGATACTAGAATGCTCGTAGAAGTAAGGTGGGCATCTCCTCCGGAAGCTAAAACAGCAGCATATCTAAGAAGCCCAAGGGCCCCATTTTTGTGGTACACTACACCAGCATCAATCCATTCTAGCAGCCTTGTAGGAGCATCCTTTCTGTTGGAACCAGGGGCAGATGAATGCAAGGCCTTGTGAAGCTCCACAGCATGAGCAATCCAAGAAGCAAGCGAGGATGCGGTTGAATCAGTAACCATGATTTCAAAAAGCTCTGCAGCGGAGTGAAATATTGCAAGACTTGATGGTGGAGTTCCTGAAATTCAGGAGAAAATAAGTGGAAAAGGAGCAGCATAGAACCAATAGACAAAAAGGAAGAGTAGAGGAAGCATAAACTGTATACAACAGCAAATCCAAAGCTTACCATTATTTGAAGCCATGGGCTGCAACTCCTTGACAGATCGTAATGATTCCAGCATGAGAACTATTGCCTGCACCACTCAGTCAGAAAGGGTACAATGAGAAGCTGTGAAAATAGAGTTGTGCAACTAAGTGACAGGTTAGACACATCCAATAGCACAAATAAATCAATGGTTCTCATTCTAGTGGACAAACATGCTTGAGTTCTAGAAACAACTGGAGAAAT
Organism: Umbellularia californica; assembly: GCA_028538565.1. Taxonomy (NCBI): domain Eukaryota; kingdom Viridiplantae; phylum Streptophyta; class Magnoliopsida; order Laurales; family Lauraceae; genus Umbellularia; species Umbellularia californica. The sequence continues at coordinate 78,253,993 of JAPQWN010000006.1, read as the reverse complement.
GCCAGCTAAGGTTGAATAACAGAAAGGAGAAAACATATAATAAAACATCGAAAGTAGAAATACCTCTGGAAAATATCGGAGAGTCAACAATGCCTGGCGTCCAGAATCAGACCTACACATTGAAATTTTAATTTCTGTCAAAAACAATCCATTTGATTATTTCAAAGAAACACCAACAGGAGGTGCTCCACCTAGATAGTGCACAGAGCTCCCACAGAATCCACAGAAGTTCTTCGGAGTGAGGAGCTGCTGTAAGCATGCGATCAATTGCGTTTACCTGTGAAAAGGCATGGTGAGACATCATAGATCATTGATAAAATATGTCACAACAATAAGGTATAAAGGAAACACTCAGCAAAAAAATAATAAAATAAATAAAAATAAACTAACCACTCTAAGATGGAGTTCAATAATCATTCCAACATGCTGGGTACGACATAGGAAACCCTTTGATAGTAAGACAGCAGCATATCTAAGAGGCACACACACTGCCATATCTGTGCCTTCAATACCTTGAAGTGCAAGAATGAGAGCAGCAGTAATTTCATGATGATGTAGCAGGAAGACCAAGCCTGAGATACAAAACGGTCAAAGATAGCTGAAGACCTCCAAGAAAAGAAGGTGGGGTGGGGTGGGGGGTGGGGGTGGAATTAAAGAGAAGACATGCTAACAAACCTGAGCGACAAAAGAGAAGAGAAAGCAGAATGGCTTCAATTGAAGCAGCAATGTCCACGAAAATGTCCATAGTGTGGCCAGTTTCAGAACGTAATAAAGAAGAAGACAACAAAGCAGCTGATAGAGGAAGAAATCCTCTTTCCTGTTTTCATAAAGCCATTTAAAAAGTGGTAACATTGCAAAAACAAATTATATGACCACATAAGCACTGAAAATACAAGGCAATACTTGAATTTGAAGCTTAAAGCACTGTAGTTGAGTTTGCAAAACGAAGTGTTTTCTTTTGGGAATTATCTTCTGCAGACAACACTCATGAAAAATAAGGTTTATCTTCTTGTGTCACTCTAGAAGCATTCACTTGGTGCTTGGTGGAGGAAGAAAAGTGATTAAGGTGATTTTTTAGCACTTCTCATAGTTACCCTTCATGCTGCACATCATCATTGTGCAACTTAGATTCAAGCCTGGTCATGATCGGAGGTATTTCTAAATTTCTTCATTCTTCTTGTATTTTTAAAGAGGGTCAGGGATAAGGTTTTGCATGTTGGCAGTTAAAAAGATTTGCCAGTTACTGATGCAAGGTAACCTTGTAGCTCTCATTTGTAATACTCTTGTGTTTTTTTTTTTTTTTTTTTGAAAAAATTTGCAATACTCTTGTTGGCAGAGGTGGAATTATTTTCGAGATTGCCCATGGAGTAGCCCTTTCAGATGAACCACAAATCTTAGTGTGGTTTGAATGTTACTTCTCTATATTTTTTTCAATAACATTGCATTGCCATTAGTTTAGTTGGACTGGCACTGGGATCACATTTTATGAAATTTAGAAATCGGTTAATGTAGGAGGGTGCCATTCCCAGTGGCAGAGCCACATAATGTCGACCCTCCTCAACTCTTCGTTCCCTCTAACTTAGGAGAAAAATAGCTGGCATGAGATTGTGATCTTATCCTCTTTGCCCCTCAAATTTGTTCTTTTTTTTCTTGTTTGCCCCTCAACAAATTTCTTTGTCCTCATAATATAAGATAGAACTTCCAAACACATGAGAGCAATTTCGACATTTACTCTCATCCAAAAGACAACTCATCAAAGCTATCAACTAAACAATTCCATTTGAGTTATATGGTTTCAATTGTTTCTCTGTCTTCTTTCTCTACCTATTTACTTCTCAGTTCTCACTAGAGCCCAGATACAATAAGTGACTGGAACCCATAGTACGGCCCACTTAATGAAAATACGATCAATTCAAAATGGATTTCCAACCCTATCAATGGGATTTTCTCAAATTTAAATTGACACAATCTTATGCAATATATAATCTACACTGATAATATTAATGTCACTGGATATGCATTTATATAGGATTGATAATTACAAAGTAAATTACATATGAATAATATGATTATCAAACCCATATTATGACATTTAACAAAATTATTTAATTTAATTTTTTATATTTATAATAATCTGCTCACAAGTAAATTTGTTAAAATCATGCAATTAGCAATTCTTCTGTAGTCTACTGGGCTCGTGATTGAATGTTGTTGGATGTGGAGAGCAATACAAGTTCATTTTTTTTTATATCATTTTGAGGATAATTTCATAACTGTTTTATGAGATAAACTGGATTGAATACATGATTTTAAACTCTTCATTTAAGTTAATAATTAATTTATGTTAAAATTTTCATATCTTTTTGTAGAAAAAAAATTAATTTTCTTATTATTTCTCACATTTTTTGCTAAGAGAGATTTTTTGCCCCTCCTGAGAAGAAATTCTTGCTCCGCCACTGGCCATTCCCAACAACTACACATTCAACCCCATGCATGAATATGGAGGAAGATGGCCTTACATATAGCAAGATAACACAGTTTCCACAACACCATCAAAATCTCCCCGCCAATTCATTTTGCAACGGGAGCATCAATTTATTTTAAAAACCCGTTCAAAAAAACAACTTAAAGATAATAATAGTAACAATAAAAAAACAAAGAAAAGTAATATAAGTATCAAAATGAATCGCTTGAATCTTAAGGTTTGATGAAAAATGTATTGAATCGTAAAATTCACACTTCATATATATTAAAGCAATAGGAAATGTGTTGCCACATAGGCACGATGCATCCCCATGGCACCACGTATGCACCATGGTCTTTAAAAAAACAACCCTGTGTAATGCCACATCATTTCTCAATAGGGTCCATATCTCAATAGTTGTGAGATCTTATCACTCCATCTATACTTTCCTAACTATTCTCTTAATCCAATCTCTTGATCGTCTCTATGCCTAAAATCTATAGCCACAATATAACTAATTTGCAGCTTCCCTGACCATCATTGTCCATGCCATGTACATCTTTGGATTGGATAGTTCATGCATGAACCCACATATTTCATGGCATACAGCAGTTAGCTCATATGAGGTCAGTTTAAGCTTTCCATTTCATTACCCAATCATATTATTGTGTTGATCCTGATTGAATTATTTGTGTTTTTGATAATTGCTCAAAGACCTGCTCTTCTCACTCTTATTACAATCAATTTTCAACAAATGAAGATTAACATGGGCAAATATATGGAAAGAAAAATTTAATGATATCTATTATCATTCCCATGCTTAGATTCCACGTCTTGGTATTGTATGGGATAATCTCTTCCATCTCATATCCCCCTCTAAAATCTCTCTCTAATAGTAGACTTCCTTATCTTTGGACCATTTCATTCCAATTATTTTCGGATTCAAATATTTAGGAATTAAATCGAGTGCTTTAGATTTTTTTTTTTGAATATGTGTCATTTCCTGCTTTCATTTGAATGCAGACCCTCCCTCCCTCCCATTAGCTTTTTAGTTGTTACTTTTTGTTGAGGTTCGTTTATATTGATGAAAAGGATCTTTCATTCAATTTATGTAACTGGGGACTGGGGTGACTTTGTTTTATTGGACTTTGAAATTATCAATGGGTAACAAAATTTTGAAAGCATTTCCTATGACTAATATTATCTATATTAACAAAATTCACTTTTCTTCATCTTCTTTAGTTTTATTGTTGTTATTATTATTTTTACGTTGTTGTTGAATGGAGTTCTTAGCTCCATCTTTGTAATAGTTTATTGGTGATGTAGACCACTTGTATTTGTGATTGAAGATGTGATTACTAATTATTGAATTTTTTATATATAAATATGCATGAATATACTCATATATGTGTATAAATTAATTTTGATATCTCATAATCTTAAAATGTATTTTATTTTTTTTAGCCCGGGCCATTGTTGCTAGTAAAACCCAAAGAAACAATTGTAAATGGGATTTGCTTCATAAATATTAGTCTTTTCCTTGGGTTTGATACAAATCATAAGATCTAGCATACAAATCCTAGGATTTAAGAACAACAAAACTCTTAAGAGACAATGAAGAGGGGAATCCAACTCCTCAGCAAAACTCTATAGAAGTGCCTGAAACACCAACTACACCTTTAACCTCCTGCATGAATATGAAGGGGTCCGTTTGCAAAACAACACCACCCAAAGTCCCCCCAATAATATGGTTACACTACAAGAACAGGGAGATTAGAGGTTAAAAGTAGGGAGGAGGTGGAATCTTCCATGGGAGACATACAAAAATGAGATGCAAACCAAGTTGAACATAATTGTGACCATTTACAATCCCTTTAAAACCATCATTGCTAGTAGGATCTTGTCATATCCAAAGACCAAGTGCAGAAGAATGACCACTCTTTAGAGCATGCACAAATGGCTTGCTAACTAGAAAAGCAAATCAACTTAGGAATCTAAAAATATTGTGTAAAGATCAAATCACATTAATATTATTGTTAAAATAAAAAATTATGAAAGTTCATGTGCAAAAAGATTGACAATGCCATAAAATAAAGAATAAAAAAAATGGATACAATAATAAAAGGCAGATTGATACCAGCATTCCAGAAGGGGATGGATAGAAGCTGAAATAGGGTAAATTAATCCAATACAAGTCAACCAAAAGCCATAATTATTTAAATACCAAAAACACTTATCTTAAAAGCCTATTAGGGGACCTTTGGCATTTTCTTATGGTTCAAATAAGAAAGTTAAGGAGTTGAACTAGGTTGAAAAAAAAAAAGGGTCAAAGGACAAGAGTGAAGGCCATCTAATATTCCCAAGGACCTTTAAACCGAAGCAGGAAATTGATGGTCTATTGTACATATCCATGAATGACTATTTGCCTTTCACCTCTTCAATCAAGGCCACTTTCCTAAGCAAGCCTAGGAGAATGACAAAAGGCCCCCTTACCAAGGAAGTATGTTGGAAACATTGCTTCACTCGAAACACGGCTGTTACTTGGGCACTCAAGAACAAGTCATCTTGATCACAATAATAGGCAGGCCACCACTTTCTAGACTTATGATGCTCCATTATCACCTTCGATTATATGTATTTTAAAAAACTCAGTATGAGATAGTTTCCAAGTCAAATGATAGGTGTGGCATTACTCAATGACTTAGACTTGATTAGGCCTTTTTTTCTTAAATGTGGTTACTCGTGATGGGCACTCGTGAATTACTGAAAAAAAAAACCACAAACACAAACAGCAAGAACGTGAACCACAGAGCTAAAATATTTTATACCTTGAGAAGCAACAATAAGTGTGAATCAATGTCTAACTCAGCAGAACAATACTTTGATGATGTAACCAAGTTAACAGTTGCTCCATAGGTCAACAATCCATCAGAAGGAACATGCATCAATCTGGCTGCACGAGCTGCTGGTGAAGGATCCTCAATTGGCCCACGCAAATTTAACAATTTCTGCATCAATACTAGTTAACAGAAGTGAACTAACTGATAATAGTGGTAAAACATTGCAGTCACAATGGTCATAAATCAGGAAACATGGAAAGGTGTTGATAGCAACTGACCAACAGTTTCTTGAGCTGAGAATTGGCAGTGACGAGTGATTTTACGCTATTATTTGTAACCTTCCCACCAGTAGATAGACTTCCCAGTACATCCAATATCGCGGACTGCCACAAGAAAATGACAGAACTTTACTATGAAGCTGTGGGCATAAACCAATATGTGACATCAGTCATGGCAGAATCTAGAAGTATACCTCATATCTCGATGTAACTTCATATAAACGCAGGCGATGTAAAATATAAGTTGCAAGAGAAGCAACATCATGGCGTTGCTTCTGCATCAGTAGCTTCAATAGATGGCTGTAACCTTCACTGGTACCAATTGGTACATTCTCATCTTCACGCGGCCACCAGCCTAAGAATCCTTCACATCCAATTGCATGTCGAGTAGCACGCTCAACAATTCCAAGCAGAATCAATGTAGTAGCCATTGACCTTTGTGCCTCTTGAGAGAAGAGATGAACAACATGTTCCATTCCACCACCATTCACAAAGTGAAAGCAACTTTCACTTCCAGAGACCAAGAGAAGAACCATGCTCAACTCAATAATCATATTTTCATTCTGTCAAGAAAATGAAGTTCAATAAGAAAGAAAAACACGTCTAAAGAAAGAGAGTACTCTTTCTTAGTGACTGGCACGAGTTATAAAAATTGTAGGAAGCAAAAGGAATAGATTTTAATAGTCACCTTTGAAAATGTAACTTCATTAGTTGGCAATTTCCTTTTAAAGAGAAAACAGTTGTTGAACACGTCAGCCAGCAGTTCAGTAGTAGTCAGCTCAGCTTCCAATTCTAAACTAGTGGTGTCACCAAGCTCATTCCCGGATGCATGCTGAAGCCTTTTATAGAGTCCAAGGAGCTCATTTCTAGCATCGCTAAGGACACATTGCAGTTCTTTGCTGCAATTTATGGTGCCATCTTGCATGTATTGGTTCCAAGTAATTGTTGGACCACTCAAATCACTAGCTACATATGAAGACACTACAGAGACAACAATGCCATAATATCTTTGAAAAATGTCCTCAAGATTGGAAAATTGACGGATCTTAAGAGTCAAGTGCAGGAACTGGTTCATTTCAAGTGAAAGATCTGTCTCTGCCTTCAGTGGAGTTAACGATTTTAAAGGAGTTATGGACTCTTCAAATGTCGACTTAGTTTTGTGCAATGCAATGGGGAGGTCTTCAAGCTTTCCTGTTGAAGGTGAAGAAACCAGGTTCGCCAGAGAACTATCCAAATCAAATTCAATATTGAACTGCCCCAGATCCTCTGCGGTGTTCCCAAATACCACCAAGGTAAGGCTTCGATAGCTGCCCCTTACAACCAAATGGTTTGTAACTACAGCCTACATCAAAGTAGTGAATTGTCAAGAACAACTAAGGATATATTATGCTTCACAAAAAAGAGGGAGAAATTAGTATTATAGGGAGAGTTCTTATGTAGAATCAGAAAGAAGTGTGCCAAAACCAACCAAATAGCACAGCATTCAAACACATTGACTTAAGAAAAAATATTGATTTCAAGCCACATGTTAAAAAAAAATTAGTAGAAAGCAATTTCCTTTTCCAATAGCAGACTGGAAACTGAAAGCAATTTCACCAGTCATTTTTCCCCATTCTCTCAAAGGCTTCAACTCGGAACCTAGAAGAAATGACCAAACCTACTTAATGAAGAAACAAGACATAAATTCATAATAAAGAAGTTCAATGCAGAAAAAGGATATGCAAAAATATTCACTTAGGCCTAAGGGACGAAGAATATGCCTAAGGGATGAAGAAGGCGACTCCGCCTGATTCTGGTTTTCTAGGGTAGGGTGTCAAAGTTAGGATGGATTAGAGATTGTTGGTCTCTCTGTTTACATCTATTCTATCTCCTTCGGTGACTAATAGGGATTTATTTGCAGTTTTTTGTGAAGCTGGTCCTGTTTTTGATGTGTTTGTGCAGAAGGATAAACATTCAGGAGGCAGTAGAGGGTTTGGTTTTGTTCGTTTTAAAACTGAATGGGATCTAAATCGAGCTATTCAAAAATTGAATGGAAGATTGGTTGGCGGTACGCCTTTTTTTTTTTTTTGATATCTCAGGGTATCCCCACCTTTGGCAGGACTAATCCCTGGGCCCCACGCCCACACCCACACAGACGGGGACGGTTAACGCCCGGGGGAATCGATGCCAGGACCTTTGGAGAGCAAACCCAGTGACCTAACCACCAAGCCAACACCCGGTTGGGTTATTGGCGGTAGGCTTATTTCCATTCAAACAGCGAAATATACAAACAGAAGAGTGCAAAATCATGTCCAACTCTCTTTGTCAAAAGGGAAAGGTATTTCTTCTATTGCGCTACCGAATAGTACTACCCAGGAATGTCCAAACCTGGATTGAGGAAGAAAGTCATTTAAAGGTGGTGGAACCAGCGTCATCGTTCACTTAGTCCTTAAAGAATGAAGTGTGCAATTCGATCGTTGCAAGAGTCAGACATTTTGGTGTTTCAGAAAGGGAGATTCAAACCTGGTTTTTAAGGAAAAGCGAATAGATTCAGAAGTTAAAAGGCTTAACTCCTTGTTGATTTGGATTTGGCCTCTAGCTTTGGGAGATTTTATGCCCCAACTGGGATCATTTCCTTTTGCTCCTTTGTTCCATAGGATTGATAGATGGACAGAAGTGTTGGGCTCTGGTCTTAAAACCCACTTGGATAAGATTGGAAGCGATCCCTTTGCGTGCTTGGGATGCTGTGGTTTTCCAGTGACTGGAAGAATGGCTTGGGATGGTCTTAGAATCAAATGAAGAAGCTAACAAAAAGCAGAGAGTTGATCGAGTTAGGCAACTCATCTTGCGGGACCCTCGGCAGGTTTTGCCTGCAACTTGCTTTGGATGTCGAAGGGATCCGTTTCTTTGTCAACATCTGTGTTGATGAGGATCAAGGATGGACGGAGGAGAAATGCCTGTCGGAAAACCTTCCTCCGAGAATGGAGTTGCCAGAAAATTCTCTTGCAACAGGGGAGACTCATTTGCCAGTGGATTTCAGTAAAAATTTAGGGGATCTGCAGGCTGACTTTCGTAATAATCCCTACAATTGCTTGATTGGTGATACCGTTGCAACTGGAATTGGGGATGCAGCTAAGGGATTGGATAAGGCGACAAACTTTGGCAAAGAATGGTGTCTTTGATTTGGGAATTCCGCTATCCATGGCTCCAAATCAGGATTCTGATAATTTTCGACAAACTCCTGGGAAGAAACGGTTGCCCCAGAGCTGCCCGACTACTAAAGCAGTCTTTGGGAAAGTCCGAAATGACCTTTCTGCCCCAAAAAAAGATTTTCTTCAACAAGACCGTGCTACGAATCCATTGGGCTTGTTGGGTCAGAGGCCTGCTGAGTGTGTTGATAGGGCCCAATCCATTGCTGAATGGTCTCAAAGGCGTTTTGTCTGTCAGGTAATTTCAGACACTGGTCTTTGTGAGGAGAAAGACTATGCCGTAGTGGTTCGTGCGGAAGAGGAGTTTGTCGATTCTGTTCAACCTATTATATTGGACTCCAGTATAAAATATGTAGGCCATTGGGAAGATCTACCTTTAGATGCTGATCCCTTAGGCGTTGAAGATGGACCAGAAGGGTGGAGATTCCGAAGATCGGGTTTAACCTTTGGCGATGATGTCGTCAGATTATGCTAGTTTCAGTTATGAAGATCAGGAAGTGGATAAGATTATTGACACCAAAATGCTTAAGATAGCTAAGATTTTGGGAATTTCTTTGGAGGGTAGGTTTGGGGAAATGAGGAGTTTTATTCGGCAGATGATACACTAGGAGAAAGGGAATTTTCAGCAAGAAGAAAATAAAACACGGAAAAAAAGAATTAAAACTCAATGGGAACAAAGAGTTTTGTGAGAATGGATTTTCGCCCCTTTGGATGGTACAACCTCTATTTATCATATTATATGAGTAATTAAATCAATTATAATCTTCAATCAAGGAAACTAATTTTATGATAAACCCAACATAGGTAGTTCCACATATGCCAAGCTTTTTCATAGATGCGTCAATTGAGTGCAAGGGTGGGGTCACAAAACTCAAAATCAACATGACTACGTTAGCATTTTCAGTGTCCCATTTATTTTTAGAATCAGAATACCCTTTCCAGTTGATGCTGAACCAAATGCTCCTTATCAGTGGGTTTTGGTTATGAATCATAAATAATTCCACAGTTCTTTGCCTTTAACAAATACCAGAAAATCAAATTCTCACAAGAAAATTGTCCGTCAAAATGAGTAGGGCCGCATTTCATTCTTTTCAGCCATTATAGCATAATAGATTCTTCCAGAAGAAAAGGAAAAAAAATATGCTGCAGCATCAGAATTGGTCTAGCGTCCCAATCAGTGCAACCCAAAGAGGAGATAACCCCTCTCTAAGATAGAATCTATTAGAACATATGCAAGGATTATATAGGAGACTTAAACAGGTTTCATGTAAGATTTTGATGAAATTAATAACAAATCCAAGCAAATCAATTGTTCAGATGAAATATAAACAAGGCAAAAAAAGAAAAGCAATGTGTCAAGGTGGTGGTGGAAATACCAACCTCTGAAGCTTCCAAAAACAAATCATAAAAACACTGATAAATAATCCCTTGAACAGGTGAACATGCTCTAGAAAATGGCCTCAAACTATGATCTAGGGTGAGCCCCATTCCAACACCTGATCAATTCATCCAGTGAAAGTAATGCACGATTTTAGCTTCCCAAGAATGGAAATGAAAAGGATATTTCCATTCTTGGGAAAGAATTGGTCTCCTGCAGGATGAAGCAACAAATTGACAGAACTTCTGAGTTCTGTCGAGACAAATTGGAGAACTTGTAGATGGCGGATCCCACTATATCAATCCACAGAATTTGTGAGCTCTATACCATGATATCAAGCCCTTTATGAGATTAAAGAGAAAAGTGTGAGGAAGAAAGAGTTTTGAGAAAATGATTATCGGCCTTTTCGGGTGGGATGACCCCCAGTTTATCATATTCTATGAGTAATTACATCAATCATAATCTTCAAACAAGGAAGCTTTTCCACAGAGATCAAGGGCAATAATCTGCATATTCTACAACATTATCTTCTAGATTTCATAAGCATGAAGGACTACCCTTTAGGTTGCTCTTTCACTTGGTATGATGGTGTACATTATTTGAAGTGCCTTAATTACTTCTGTTGCATTGTCTTCACCTAATGACTACATGAAGAAGAACAATGCATCACAGAACAATTATTTGCTCTTAATATGTCCATAAGATTGTCCTTTTCTTCTGCCCAACCTATCAAACAAAACAACAAATTCAAGTAATTGTTAAACCAAAAATAAACTACCAAACTCCTGCACCTTTCCCAGTTTTTTTTGAAGGAATTCAAAAGTTGCCATCATGCTCCTGTAGCATTCTTTATGACAATGTACTCCTATGTGTTAACTGAGCAATGCGTATAAAACAGACTGCCAAAGTCAAATTCTTAAAGTACAGAACATAATATGCTCTCTGTGCGTGTGCATATTTATATTAGCTGTTTAGCACAAGAATATTTCGCAAATCACAAACTCGTTTAATGGTTTGAAACAAGGGAAAGGATATTACAAGAAGAACATTGTTTCTTCCCCCAAATAATGACAAAAAACTATTTACGAACAAAACGTATCATATTGGTCACAGACAAAGCACATAAATGCAGCAAATACCTCAACTTCCAACACATTTGAAGAAGAATGAGAATATAAAAAAGGCTGGCAGAGACGCCTAAATCGAGACTCCCCTTCACAATGAACAAAAACCTCCAAAGCAAAGGAAGGAGGTGAAGTTGCCCTGTAAGAGTAACCTTCAGCATAAGTTCATGATATAAAACATTCTATGTGCACTACAAGCTTTCAGATTTGCACAAAAACCATCCTCCAGGTACCACTCTGTGTGTGCATATTAATGTTATTTGTTCATCACATGAATATTTAATAAATCATGAGCTCAAAAAAAAAAATTCAAAGCACACAATCTAGTTACGTTAGTGCCCAACACCTCACTGAATGAATTCACATTTAAGAAACTAGGAATATTACTAACAACAATATGTGAGAAATCATGCTAATCATGAACATTTCTCGTGCAACATGCAATAGATCATGCTAGTCATGAAATATGAAAAATAAGCCCACACACTCATGATTGAGTGGTGCTGGCAGTTTAGTATCACACACATCATGCCCAGGGATCAATCCTTGGGTTTTCAAGTTTGAAGTGACACACCTAACCAATAGTCCAACTTAGCAACAAAAAAAAAGAGAGGGGGTGGGTGTGGGGGTGGGGGGGAGGGAGAGGTTTGGGGGGTCCAACCATGTTCTAAGATGTCTAGAGTAGAAATTGGGCTTGAAATTAACCTAAATAAAAGCAGCTCAGTGGGGTTGGCTTTGAAGAGGAAAGTAGGCCTTTAGCTGGCAGCATACATGAAAGATCTGGATGTTCCCTATTCCTGCTAGGACCAGTTGAGATCAAGTCCAAGGTTGAAAGCTGTTTGGAACCCAGTGGTGGAAAATTTTGACAAGCTCTCAACTTGTATTAAGGGCAATACTTTTCCTCCCGAGGTTTGACATACATTAGGTGCTGTTTGCCTTTTATGCATAGAATATGAAAATGGATCTTACATACATAAAGGTTCATACGTAATTTTTCCATATGCTTTTTTTTTTTTCCAATGATAACTATTTTATTGAGGCCGCGCATCAGTGCAAGAAGGATGTACAGATGGATGCAAAAAAATAAATAGATAAATCAAAGACAACGACAGATAGCGATAACCCAAATGAAAGGAAAACATATTCTGCACTATCAACAGGCTTTGACGTCAACTCCCGCCAAAGATAAGGAGTCCGCCACCAAGTTTGTGCTTCTCTTGACAAGAACAAGGAATATCTCTATCTCCTTGGAATAATCATGAATATCTTCCACCACATTTGGGCTAAGGTGTCATCTAATGGCAGAAAATCAACCACACTCCACCATACACATCTGAAAGTTCAAGTGACAAGCTTTCTTCAAACTGGTATGCAAAGCTTCCATCCCTGCTCTATTAACAGAACAAACCCTCACCAGTCTATAGTAGTGCAAAATAGTGATTTCTCCACTATCCCAAATCAGACAATCAATGCCAGCAGGACCGGGTTACCAATAGCACTAACATCAAAGTTTAACTTAAGAAAGCCATGAGGCGGACTCCAAGCAGGATGTGAATCGGTCTAAGTAACTGAAGAGAAGGCCATCTCATCCCCGTTCCGTGTAATACAAGATATAGAGTAGCCTCAGAATATGGATAAGATCGGCCATAAAGCTACAAGGAATTACCATATGTGAAACATATTACCATGTTTGTTTAGAAGTACCATTTTCACATGATTAAAAGAGTACACCCAACTGTTTTAGATGGGAACAGATTTTTTGGATGTTTTTCAAAAAATTCTCAAAAATCTATGAAGATTTAAGAAATGAAAACGAACATCTTGATGATTAACATTAACATGAGAATATTGAATGGTTCAGATCATTAATTGGAGGCTCATATAAGTGCAAAAAAAATTTAGATCTACAGATTGGGACTTTTTGGACATTTTCGGAAATTTATAAAGATCTATGAAGATTTAAAATATGAAACTAAACCTTGAAGAGGTTACTAGACCAATGAAGAAGATGAACAGCTCATATTACCAAATTGGGGCCTACAAAAGTTTTAAAAAAAGTACGTAGTTGAAAAAAAAGTATGTAGTTGACAGGATGCGATCCCACAGTTTTTATCTGGCAAACGCCCTATTACACATGTACTGGCGCCATTTCCTCATTTGCATACGTAACCATTTCCCACCTCTTCTAATGTGTAAATGATTCATTCAAAAGGGCCTCCATCATGCTAAGTTTGAAGCATGTGCATCATCTACATGTGTAAATGAGTGCAAACAAATGACTCCTTAAAGCAAAGTTAAAAATTTCCTAACCACATGTCCCTATTCAGGATTCCAGTGGAAGTGGCAATGAGACTAGAGCCAAATTCAGCGGAATTTTCTAACAGGGATCTCAAGATAAATAAAAGATGCACCTTATAAGATGGAAAGAGGTGGAAGTCTCCTATTGGAACGCCTAGACGCAGGGAAATGTGGAAGCTAGCTTTTCCTACTATTATTTGGATTATTTGGAAGGAAAGGAATGCTAGAAGTTTTCAAGGGGTAGGCAATGAATGGTGAATCTTTGATTGGCAATATAAAGCTTACTATTGCCTACTGGGTGTCGATCAACCACCTTTTCCATGGGTAAAGAGTTTCATATCACTTTTTCTCCATCGTGACTTTACCTCTCAAGTGCAGCACCATTTAGCGTACAGAATTAGTATCTCTTGGAGTTCCTCTACGCCCTTGGACAAAAATGATATCAGCTTGGTTCAGAGCTCCCCAAGTTAGGGCAAGATCTTATGGTTGCTATTGTGGTATGCTCCTATGTGGTCAAAATAGAAAGGAATGACAGAATCTTCAATACCAAAGAGAAGTGTCTTCAGAGATTTCATCCTTTTAGTCAAGCTAAAGATTGGAAAGTGGGCTGTGGCATGGATCAAAATAGCGGCCGCTACATAGCACCGCTATGCTATATGCATTTAGCGCCGTTCACATCCGTAGAGGTTGCTATGCCCCGCTATGGGGCTGCTACGGGTCGCTATGCCCACTACAGGGCCGCTACGAGATGTGAAATTTTCCTGCTTTTCAAAAAATTTCAAAATATATAATGATACTTATTTCTTTTCTTTTTCTCTCCAAATAACATTTTTATGCAACTCTTCTACCCTTTTATGTTTAAAAGAACACCAAAAAGCACACGATCTCGCCGAATTATGGTGGATATGGAGAGTTCTTCTTAAGGTTTCATAGATATACAGGACCTCATACAATGAAGGGACCGCTACGCTCCCTTACCTCAGTTACTTATGCGAAAAAAGAACATTTTCTCTCATTTGCCAATATGCTAGATTTTCTATAAAATTTTTCAGATTTTTGTTATGATCTTTTCAAATCGCGCCGCTACGCCGCTACATAGTGCCCTCTACACTACGTAGCGCCCGCTACATAGCGTTTTGGCAGAGGGCCACTACGTCCGCCGCTACCACTATTTTCATACTTGGGCTGTGGTAAAGTAGGGGGGCTGCTTACTAGGGTGTCAGGAAGAAGAAAATTTGTAAGAATGCAAAGTGTGTTCCTCCAGAAAAGCTCAAATTTAATGTACATGGAATGCTCAAAGCAAAGCTGGGGCCAGCATGCATATGGGGTGTGCTTAAAGATGCAAGTTCATCTCTTTTCACTTGACCCATCGGGGTTAGAGATTCAAGTGAAGACGAAGTGTCGGTAACAAGAGAAGCTGTAAGTATCTCCAAAGTGTCTTTCTCGAGCCACTTATCATTGAAAGTGACTCTCCTTGAGCTACTGGTTGGATTTCTTCTATGAGAGAGGATCCTGGAAGATTTCATTTATTTGGAATGGAATTTAAGGATCTTGCTTCCAACTTAAGTATGGTCTTTTCACATGTTGCAAGGGAAGAGGGCTGATCCATTTAGATAAGCAGGGAGTGGATAGGATCTCTCAATATGTGGGCCCCCTTTGCACCTAGGCTAGAGATGAAAATTTGGGCAGGCCGCCCAGGCCCGACACGGCCCAGCACGAAAAAAACCGTGCCTGGGCCGTTCACTTGATCAACGAGCGGGTTGTGTTTTCCACCTGGCACAGCACGGCCCATATATATAATTTTTATTTTTTTTAAATAAATAAAATATAAAAGTTAAAATAATTAAAGATTTATTATTCATTTGTAAATTAGCTCAATGTTTGTGCATTTATTTTAATAGTTTCAACCTTCTTTCAAGTTTAGAACCCCTAAAAGTTAATAAAGTCTCTCAATTTATATATAAAAAAAAAAAAAAAAAAAAATTAATAGAAGAGGCATGTGGGCTGGCCCATGGGCGGCACGGCCCAACATGGCATGGATAAATCCATGCCTTGGGCCGTGCTGGGGCTCACGGCATGGCACAGCCCAGGCACAGCTGGGGCAGCCCTTAGCTGGGCCGTGCCATCATGCCTAAGCTAGGCAGGTCTTGGTTGTTTGTTGCTTGGCATTGTCATGGAGGTACTGGTTTACTTTTTTATAATGTTTCATTATCAATATCAATATAAAAAATGCTAATCCCTAACCAGTTCACAATTTACCACGACTATTGTTCTAACAACGTGATGGCACCACCTCCGCAATCAGTCTTTGTTCTCTTTTTGGTGCAATAAAATAATTTTAACTGTTCTCACAAAAAAATAATAATAACAATGTGATGGCAAACTGATTAATATTATAAATAAAACAAGATTTGCAGGGTCCTGCAAAAAGAGGAATTCAAATTATTGGTGTGGCAAATGAATTGAAAATGTTATAATGGCAACAAACAATAGAAATGAAAAATAAAATTGGGACTTCTGGAGTGCTTTGCAATGTGATCTGTGCATACTAACAAGATTAAAAAAAAAAAAAAAAAAAAAAAAACGATGAAGCAAAATGCTAGCCAATTAGGAGACAACACGGGCAATGAAGCAAAATGCTAGCCAATTAGGAAACAACACGTGCAAAAACGGGAGTATAGCAAAGATGAAAATGTTGAGCTGGATATGTGGTAAATAAACCTGGAAAATATAGAATCAGAAATTAGCACATTCAAGAGCATTTAGGACACTTAGGAATAGCATTACTAGATGATAAATTAAGTGAGAGTAGTTCGAGATGGTTTGGACATGTCCAATGCTGGCAAAACAACGGTGCTGGTGAGGAAAAGTTTCTCTATGCAGATTGATGGCCCCTCAAGGAAAAGGAGTAGACCAAAAAGGACATGGATGGAAGTAGTATGGATATATCTAAATAAGTGCATCCCATCCAAGGATTTGTAACGCAATCATGAGCACCAAAGAAGTCTGTAGTCTGCAACCAATTGCATAAAATATGTTGTAACTTAAAACTGATAGGTCTGCACTTCCTTTTTTGGTGACAGAACAAGGAATATAAGGGATCAGATCACCCTACATCTCCAATTTCATCCACTATTACTCCACCACGATAGGGACACAAAGGGGAAGAAGACAAGTAATAGAAGAAAAGTGGCCAAAGCCTTACTTTTATTCAATTCTATAGTTGCGATTATGTGCATGCCATGATCGTTGAATAAATTTATAGTTCTGAGGAATTCCAGTAGAGAATTTCATTCAATCAATCACCCATCTCGTCAGATCACTACGTCCTATTATTAGGTCCTTAATTGACTCAATCTAGACAGTTAATTGAAAAAAAAAAAAAAGGTCAAACAATCCACTATCTTACTGTCAGGGATGTACAGAGCAAACTAGACTCTTATGCATTTGAGCCCCACATGGACCACTTTTTAGGTTAGTGAGTCCTACCATCTGGTAGCTCACCCTTGAGCAATCAAGAGGGCACTGGGCCCAATCAGGTTTAGTTTTATGACCCCCCACCCCCCCCCCCCCCCCCCAAAAAAAAAAAAAAAATCACCCCGCATGCCCTCATCTTTTTATTTTCTGTTATGCCAAAACTGCCCCTGAAATTGTTAATTCAGTTGTTTTATTTTCTCCACTATTTTGCTTCTGTCCATGGCATCCCAATTGTTTGTGATGTTTATGCTGAGATCTAGTGCTAAAGTGAAACGATTTCACCATTTTCCTTGTCTATTTTTAAATCCGAAGGACCAGTGAATAGTTTCTGTTGACTATAGCAGAACCATGACAATTTAATACTGTTCTCTGGGTTATTCATTACCTGGTACTCGTTCAATTTGGCCCACAGGATAGACTGGGATGGTGAAACAGAATTCATGTAGCTGACCCCGACACAGTTTATATACATATATATATATAACAGTAAATTTTATTGCTTTCAGAAAACAACAAAACAGGAACAAACAAACACCAAAAATAAAAATAAAAATAAAAATAAAAAAACCTAAACATCAAACATCACAGAAGAACAAAGAATTCCCTCCTTTAGCCAAACCATTTGCCAAAGAATTCGCCTCTCTAAGAACATGATGAAATAAAACACCCAACTGAGTTGAAACATCCTGAACCTCCTCAACCCATTCCGCCAATCTCCAAGGAAAGGGAGATTTTATGGTTGACTCGGTACAAACAAGGATTTGATGACGATGATAATGATAAAAAAATAATATATATTAAACTGACAAATTGCATATCCAATGCAACATAAAAGTCCCTCCAATGCGGCATAGGGAAAATAAGTCAACGCCACACAAATAAAATATATCAAAAAAACTGCCACAAAAGTATTTATCCTTATTAGGATGACACATCATTCCTGTTGGATCTGAAATTTGAAGTGCATAACAAGAAGTAAACTCCAAGAAGCAAGGAACTAGCAAATGCCTGAGCCATCCATCTTCCCCCCATTCATATCAACTCATAACCAACCATTTGATGCCAACAGTGCAGATAAACAGAAGGATTGCATCATGGTCCAAGCCATGAAATTCATGGAGGATTATGAGATCTGGACAGGGGATCGGACCCACGCTTAGGCCCAGACGAGCAAATCAAGGGGCTCCAGCAGTTTATCAAAACCCTCTTTTCTTTATTTACTTATCTTAGTTGTTAGATCCAGTTATGTGTGTGAGTTATGTCTGTATTTGGCTCAGTAATTTATCTGATTCAGCCATGTATTTCAGTTATGTGTGTAAAGAAAACTACTCAAGAAAACAAACGGCAGATGTAACTGCATCATTGTTGGAATTTGGACATTTACAGAAATATGAATCCATGTTTTCTGCATGTCTACAGAGTTCAGAAAATTGCTAAATAGGAGTTCCCTGGTTGTTTTCCATCAATCTCCATTTTTCTTAGACTGGATTTGTTTTTCGCTATGTTAATGGAGACTGTCAGTGCTGGACAGGGGCTTGAAACACTTCACGGCCCATTTTTCTACGCATTTTGGTTGACAAATAGTGTAGAAAAGGTTTGCAAGCCCCCAAGTCTACATCACCATAACTTGTATTGATTAATAACTAGCAAATGTGTAACCATATAAGTTCCCTTTGATATATCTCCTAAGATAAAACTTGTATTCATTAATAACACAAATTTATCAGAAACCATGTCATGTATAGAAAAGTTGATCCCATAGAACAATGGAATCAACATGAGCTCCAGTTATAAAAATGGAACACCGTATGAATAATGGAGTTGCTGAAAAAGGGTAAATTACCAGAACATCATTATCAAAACAAATGAATGGCTCCCCAATATAAAGAAATATCAGATTTAATTGCCTTCTACAATTTTATTTCTTAGTTTGTGTGTATTGAAGACTAGAATTTGCAAGAATGCATCAAAACAATTGTGAAATCATGATGAACTTCCACTGCAACAGTAAACAAAACAGCTATGGAAAAACATTCCTACCCATTAAGTGTAACCATTGGAGATGATGAAGACGCATTCTGTTCGATGAACTCGCAAGAAGCAATCACAACGGGTTCTGTAAACATTACCTACAATAACAAATAAAGAAGAATTCATTGAAATAAACCAGAAGAAATTAACATCAACACAAACACAACCAAAAAGATTATCTAGAATAAACGGGAAGAAACAGAAAACACATGCACACTCACCCGAAGGAAAGAACACACACACCTGTGTAAGAAAGTGTGCAGACAAGTACACAGATAGAAGCCCACAGATGACCAGTAAGGCCCAACCAGAGCGCAGATATAGAGAGAGAAGGCTGAAGAAGCACTTTCCTTCACTATTTTGAATCTTTGTCATCATAAACTCAATAACAGTCCCTAGACGTTAATTTTCTGTTCTATTTCAACAATTTGCTACTATCCAGAGTCTTGCTTCTATTCACACTCTTTAGTCAACATGTGAGTACGAAAGCCACAGATTTACTGAATACACAGAACCAGACATCTTCTTGGATTGGATCAATGTAATCGAAGACTACTTCGAGTTAGACAATACAACAGTTTCATGATCCAGTCCACTATGGAAAAGATCACTTAAAATGACTCACGGCCTCATATATCGATATGGGAGTATATGAAGCAGACATTGGTTGACAAGAATCTGCACAATGATAATCCATTTCCACCACACAAAAGCTAGATCGGAACCCATTAAGAGGCAATCCGTTTTAAAACTGGGAAATCCGATTAAAAAAAAAAAGAGTGACCCATGTTCTTCAACCAAAAGAATGATCTTCAAAGTGTGGTGGATGAGGGCAATATGGAATAGAATGTTACAATGAATCAGATTGTCTCAAATGTGACGAAAACGGACATTACGAGCTTAGTGTCCAAGGATGAAAATAGCGGTAGCGACGGGCGTAGCGGCCTGCCGCCAAAACGCTACGTAGCGGGCGCTACGTAGCGGTGTAGCCGTGCGATTTGAAAAAATCGTCAAAAAAATATGAAAAAATTCTAGAAAATCTAGAATATTGGAAAATGAGAGAAAATGTATTTTTTTTGCAAAAGTAACTAAGGTAAGGGGGCGTAGTGGTCCCCTCACTATATGAGGTCCTGTATCGCTGTATAAATAAAAAATAATAGTAATGATCATTTTTTTTACATGTGTTCATGTTACTTAGTTATGCTAATTTAGAAACTAATGAAAGGCTTATAAAAGAAAAAATTATGTCATGAAGTCAAGACTTAAGAGTACCTAGAGAAAAAAATGCATCTACCAAAGGGGGTGTCTAATAGGATGTACTTAGAGAAGAATCATTGAGAAGAACTCTTTGTATCGACTACAATTCGGCGAGATCATGTGCTTTTTGGTGTTCTTTTAAACATAAAAGGGTAAAAGAGTTGTGTAGAAATGTTATTTGGAGAGAAGAAGAAAAGAAATAAGTCTTATTATGCATTTTTAAAAAAAATTGAAAGTAGGAATTTTTCTCACCCCGTAGCGGCCCGAATGTAGCAGCCGCTACATTAATGTAGCGGTCAGAACACTGTTTTTTTCAATTTAGCGTGGCGGCCTGGGCCGCCACGGCCGATATATCGGCCGCTACGCTTCGTAGCGGCCGCTATTTTCATCTATGTTAGTGTCTACTGAATCAACATGCAAAGAAACTTATAATAGTTTGATGGAAGTGCAGAAGAGAACCAAGTGTTAGAAGAGATAAACAAGGAAGACATAGAAGAGTCAAATCAAGAAGAAAAGGCTTCAGATCCAATGGATCAGGTCGGGTGTCACACTAGTGCTTATACAAGCAACAGATGGTAGATACTTTAATGCAAGCAACTATGAAGCCTATCCCACCATTGAGATGTCCTGGATTGACTTCCTATTTGGTGATCAACGATGGATTCCTATTAAAGCAAGTCTGACAAGAAAATTATACATTCTCACAGATCTGATAGGTAAATATGGGCCGTTTGTTGATCCAACGGCCTGACGGCACCGACAACTCTACCTACACAATCACAAGACACAGTCCTTCATTTTCAATTCTCAACAGAGGAGAAGACCATATGATCATCAAAGTGGTAACAAACAAAGCTGATCAGATGTCTATTGAGGAGATGATATGACTAATCTTCAATCTAGAAGGACTCCATCTTTAACTCAAACCGGGAGAATCAGTGCAATCTAAGTGCATCAATGGCCTCAACTTCTAAAAAGGAAGGCCCAAGAGTATGCAAATTGCAAGCAATTGGCCAGCCTATTGGGCCAAGGCCATAGATGACTGGCTTATTAGACTTGGCCCATGGTCAGCCAACCTGCTGACACAACTATATTTAGTTTCTCGTTGTAGTGAACTTTCAAAAAAGTGATCTATATTTACATTCTTAGTTAAGCAAAGTTTCAAGAAGATTTTCTATATCTACATTCTTAGTTTAAAATTTTGAGAGAAATTTTCTTAGATTAACAAGATACTTGATTGATGTGTGATTAATTATAGAAATGAGAGATATACGCATTGCTTAGATTAACAAGATAGTTGTTTTTAATAAGAGTACTGCTCTTGCTGCTATGAACCTGCAAGCATTCCTAACACATTTTCATCGCTTCTCTGGCCTTAAGAGTTAATTGTGCCAAGATTTCTATATTTTTCTCTAACTGTCCAGATGATGATAAGCAAATAATACTTTCAATGCTAAATATGGGTGAATGAGAATTACCCGTTTGGTATTTGGGCGTGCCTCTATCTTCTAAGAGGCTTAATTTTCAGGATTGCTATCCACTTGTGGAAAGGGCCAAGAAGAAATTATCTGAATGGAAATCTAAGGTGTTGTCCTATACAGGGAGGGTAGAGCTGATTCACTCTACATTATTTACTATTCACATTCATTGGGCTTTTGTTATTTTCTGCCTCAATATGTCATTCAATCCACTAATCATCTAATCCGAGACTACTTTTGGAATCAATGGGGAAATGGAATGCTAGAGCCTAGGATTCTCTGTCTTCCAATTCATCTAGGAAGCCTAGATATTCCATCTATTCATGGCCTAAATCAAGCTGCTATATTTCGTCAAGTTTGGAATGTTTTTTTAAATTCCCCTACCTGCAGGAACTTGTGGATTCAACCAAAGTATCTTCGACGTGAGTCTTTTGTAATATTTCTTCTTTCGCTACAGCTTCCTTGGCGTGGCGAGAAATTTTGACGCTACGTTATGTAGCGCTTCCTTCAGACATCTTATTGGATATGGTAGGTACTAGGTACACTCTTTTTTTGCCAGACCCATGGCTTTGTGATGGTCAAGTTAGGGATCTTTTTCCTAATCGTATTATTTCTTATCTTCATATGGGGGAATTTTTATGCGTCCACCAGTTTATTTCTCATGATGGTTGGCAACTTCCTTCACCAACTTGTAGTGATTTAATTTCTTTATGGCAAATGATGCAAAATGAAGCTTGTCCAAAACCTTTGTTTGCCAATGAGATTGTTTGGATCGTGGAAGAAAATGGGCAATTCAGCCTCAAATCTGCACACTCTATGGTGCGTCAACTTACATCTTGGGTTAAACCCCCCCTTGGGTGGAGGATGTAAGCTTTAAAGGCTGCATAAAGAAAGTGTCCAAATGTGCTTGGATGGGTTTCCTTAGGTTTCTAAAAACAAAGATTTTCCTCCGATCTAGAAATGTCTTATGTAATTCAAGATGTGCACTTTGCCCCTCTTCTTAAAAAAATCACGAGAGCATTTGTTCCTGGAATGTCCCTATTGTCTATAGGTTTGGAGCAGCATTGTTCATATGGGGTATATACAACATGTTCAATGTGACTCGATTGTGCATCTAATGGAATCTATGTTGCAAGGAGGAGTAGATCTGCATATTAATAACCAATAACACCAAAAGCTCAAGATGTTAGTGAACGTAAGAACAATTTATATCAACCCCCCCCCCTCTCCCCCTCCCAAACGAGAAGCCGTTGGAGTTCGAAACCCAACAAACAGACAGAACAAACCAATGGAGGTAACGAACATGCCTCCCAGGGATTTCAAACTCATGACCGCTATGATATCATATTAATAACCAGAAACACCAAAAGCATAACAATTTATATCAACACCCCCCTCAAACAGAAAGCCGTTCGAATTCAAAACCCAACAGGCAGACGGAACAGACAGAACAAACAGAAGGAGGTAGCAAACATGCCTCCTAGGGGTTTCGAACTCATGACCTCTTACTCTGATACCATGTCAATAACCAGTAACACCAAAAGCTCGGGCTGTTAGTGAACGGCATAACAATTTATATCAACACCGTAGTCGTCTAGGATGGCCAAACTTTTTAAGCTAATACTTACATCTTTTAAATGGCACACTTGGAGGGAGAGGAATGCACGAATTTTCAAAAAATTCTACGAGAAGGCCTGAGGCAGTAATTCAGGATGTTATTTCAATGGTATACGATCGTTCAGTTTATTTAGGGCCGGATATTCCTAGTCATATTGAGAGTAGGTGGAATTTTCCACATATCACTCCTCGTGTTCAGCCTCAGGTTATGGATGCCTTGGCTATGAAGGGATGGAGATTTTCTATTGCCCATCATTCTCCATATTTGGCCGGTGTTTTGTGGTCTGATATAGGAGATCTGGAGTTCAGAGCTATTGCTATTGCATATGGTTATGATTATTATTCACTCACTTACTCTCTTTTGGCTTTGAGTTAGAGGGGCCCCACTTCCAGTGTTAAATAATCCTTTAAAGTTCCCATGGCATGATAGGTTCCCTATTTGAGAGATGGAGTATATTTTTAGGTGTTATCCTTTGGTGTCCTTTTGCCCTATTTCAAGATTAGTTACAAATCCGAGTAAAAAAATCAAGGGGTCAGTCATGGCCCTATGCAATTTTCTACCGAGGACCTACAAAGCTTATTATGATCTATTTGTCTCGTCAATGCTTGAATGTTATGAAGATTTATTATTTTTGAGCTTTGTTTTTTCATGATGCCCGGGAAGTGGCCTTTGGTTTTGAATGTTATGAAGATTTATTAAGGAAGTACTCCATTATGTGAAGACTCCTTCAGTTGCCACCGTGGTGATTCCAAATGGCGGACATACGTGGTGAATGTGTGAAGACTTCATCCATTATTGGGTACCAACAATGATGATATTGATGAGACTATGATCATAATGATCAAATAGAAATCTACTAGGTCATTTCTAAATTAAGATTAGAACCCAACGAACCAAAAGCTGCAGAAAATTTTCAAATATCCATGTTATCTGTGGAAAGTGCATCGATATATAAGAGGGTGGCCAGATATTGTTCAAGAATCAGTTTTCTTGAATGTCCGATTTAAGGACTTAAGGATACAAATGTTGCACATCATGGCCTAAATCCAAAACATCTTCCACTATTCCTCTTAAGGATGAGAACTCTTCTACCACTATATTACGAGGAATCATATTTTTGCATGCTAGCGGAGAATCTCTCAAAAACCCCTCCCCATCTTCATAACAGGGACCA
Source organism: Umbellularia californica (assembly GCA_028538565.1). Taxonomy (NCBI): domain Eukaryota; kingdom Viridiplantae; phylum Streptophyta; class Magnoliopsida; order Laurales; family Lauraceae; genus Umbellularia; species Umbellularia californica. The sequence continues at coordinate 78,229,388 of JAPQWN010000006.1, read as the reverse complement.
CCATATCCTATGAACACATAATAAGAAGAAAAAAATCATGCTTATAAGTACATAACCCAAACCAAACCACACCCCCCACCCCCCCCCCCCCGCCCCCCCAAAAAAAAAAAAGCCTCCTCTTCTTCCTCCTCTCCAACACCACTTCCACTCTGTCAATAGGACAACCCATATTCAACAAATACATCGTAAGATGTGACATTCATGCGTTTCAGTGCAAAACCCATCTCTCTCCCACACACCCACACACACAAAAAAAAAAAATATTATAACAATGTTATCCTTGCTATTTCACCATTATCGTAAAAGCCTCAGCCCATGGATGGAACCTAAAACATATGCATTTAGTTAACTATATATATGTATATATGTATTTTATTTTTTATTTGTTTTTGAATGGTTAATTTCATTAGTACAATAGACTTGTACTGAAAAGGGAACAACAGCATCGAATCCCCTAAAAACAGGGACCGAAGGGACAAGCCCTAGACACATGGGAACAAGTACCCCTAAACAAAGCTACAGCATAGCCACTTCCTTCCAATTGTACAAGATTTGGTCTACAGAAATATCTCTGAAGATAGGATATATTAACACCCATTGAACCACAGAAAGTTTGATCTTTCCACAAATCGACTCTCCATTTGTCGCGGTTCCTTCGAAGCATCTAGCATTCCTCTCCTTCCATATATGCCAAATAACTACAAGAAAGGTGAGCTTCCACATCTCCTTCCCCTTATGTGATACGATGGGAGATTTCCAGGCCATGAACAAATCTTGAATTTGATTTGGGAGGACCCAACCGCAACCAAACCAGCTGAGGACAGTATTCCAAATCTTCACAGCAATCTTGCACCGTAGAAGGAGTTGATCTATGGTTTCCTCATCTTTCAAGCACATAGGGAATGCATTTACCACAATCTTACCTCTTCATTTGAGGTTGTCCATAGTAAGAATCAGTTTCCGGAGAACTAACCAACCAAAAACCATAATTCTTGGCAGGGATTTGAACTTCCAAATACTTTTTATCTGGGGTCTCCTCTCTGATGCTGTGGATTTTTCTGAGTAGAATGATGCTACCGAAAATGAGCTTTGCCCTACTAAAAGCATGTTTGCTGAAAACCTAGGGACGCAATGGTCTAATCTATTCTCCACCTTGCACAGTTGCATCGTTCACTCCTTGCCACTTTAATACTCCTCTTAATAAGCCCCTTTGCTAATGAATACTTAGGAATTAAACAAGAAGCAGGTAAATGGCCCCCTGAGGTTGCCCAAAAAAAAAAAGCATCTCATCTTGTAACTGTAAAACTACATGCCCCATTAGACTAAGTTCCCTGGAGCAAATGAGGAACAAAAGAAAAATTCTCCTCAAGCATCAAGGAGCTAAAAACCATTAAGTTCGCGTCGTTGGCCGCCAGTTGTAAACACTAAAAATACACCAACCAATCAAGATTCAAGACCTCGAAGGCCTCAAATTAAAACCCAAATGAAATCTGAAGCATATCTAGGGTTTGAACTTCAAAACCCTACTTATAGCGATTCTATGCTATTCCCTACTCAAAAATCAGAACCCGGGAGTTGCAATCCAATGCACATCGAGGAATCGAAGATGAAAACATGAAAACTAATCAAACAAAAAATGAAAAGAAAGAGAAGAAGTGATTTTAGGGTTTCTAAAGAAAACGAAGATGAGATAGAGAAAGGGGTTTTTACCTCGTCGACGTACTCATTGAGATGAGGATGGATGAATGACTGAGCAAACAAGACGCAGGGCTCGGGGCGACCCATTTTTCGCTTTCTTCCTTCCTAGGGTTTTAGGGTTTTAGAAAGCCATTAGCTTCGATCGCAGACGAGGGAGAGGAGAAACAAAACAAAAAAACCGTCAGGGGTTTTCAGAGAACGCTGTAATTTAGAAGGTTTGCTGCTCCATAGACTTTGTTGGGTTGAGCTTTGGAGGATGGAGGACTCACACTAGGGCCCAGTTGGCCAGGCCCTGTCTAAAATCCAATGGAATCGGTTAGGGCTGCACATGGGGTTTCATATAAGATCGGTTTATTACTAAATCCAACGACCAAACTCAATGTATCAATTTTTTAATTAACCAATCTGATCCGACCGATGGAGAGGGTATTTGATTCGGTTCTTTCGGTTAAATCATTTTTCTTTTTTTTAATTAGAAATTAAATTTTTAAAAATGATGGCACCCCAATCCTTTGCATGTATTCCAATGTTTAGGACACAGATAAAAATTCATATTGATTATCATGAAACCCTAAAATCTAAATAGTCGAATACTCAAATTACATAATATATCGGTTGGTTCCGTTTAAGTGATTAACCGGGGGTTTAAACTGGTAACCGACCGATCTAAGCGGTTTTCACGATTTTCAAACCGTAGACCGAACGGATTTACTATAAAACCAATCTGAGCCACTCATTTCAGTACGGTTTATCGATGATACCGGATTTTTTGTGCAGTTCTAGAATTGGTTCATCCGGACCTACGGGACCAAAATCCAAGGTCTTGACATTGCGCCCATTTGCATGTTCTTTAGATGAATTGTTTTAGGATGAATTTGTGCATGATTTGTGCTTCCATGTCACCCGATATCCGGCCCTGTTATGTAGGAAATCTAGATTCCCTCTATGCGTGAAAAACACAGCTATCATCTAACTTACTTTCCTCTCTCGAATTGTTACCGCAACAAATGGCAAAGAAGAATGCCTTAGATTTGATGTCTCCCTCCAATTCCAACCAACAAGTCCATAAACATGCAAGAGTGGATCGATGGGCACATTTTATTATAATATATAAAATAAGGGTTGTACTTGTTGCGACTCCATGTTACTAAGGGTGCGTTTGATAATGGCCACGAAAGAGGCAATAGGGTGTTACGTAATCCATTGCACTAAATTTCCTACCACCCTAGCAAGGACGTCTGGAACCTCTCTTGTGCGGAAATCAAGCAAAAAGGGAGGAAAACTCCGATTGTTCCATCGCTACACCAAACACGTTGAGCAAGGCACCGGAAAATTGGGCACCTGTTGCCCACCCTTTTCCGTTGTATCCGGCGTTACAGAAACACCCCCTGAAACTTGAGGCCGAATCACAATGGGCACCGGCCCATGAGCAGCCACCAGCATGGTGAGGCCATACAAGGGCGTAAATGGGCTTTAATCTAGCCCAGCTCTGGCTTGATATTGGTCCATGTTGGATGTCAATTTACGTCCAATGGGCAGGACCCATTTTTATGTTCAGCAGCCGAAACCCTTAATAAACGATCACCTGGCTGGGGTCATATGCCTGATGGACTTTTATGAGGCCCATTTGTATCATAAAAAAAAGTCTTATGATTTTCTTAGATTTTTCTTAATAAACTTGGGTCGATCCTGCCAGGATACAAGCCAGATGAATTCACAGGCCTTACATGGGTGGATCCATGTCCGACCGACCTAGGCTTGGGGTCCATTATTTATAGGACTTGCGCCCAGTAATAGGTAAGTATGGCCCGTAAGCAGCCGTTTAACGAGCCTCAGTGCTACATGAGTTCACTTTGGGCCACGCAAGATGTGGACCGGTGGACAGCAGTTACATTGACTAGGAAACAAATAGAGGCAGTGGAAGAAAAGTTCATCAACTGGTTAGGATCTAAAACAAATTTTAGATGACCCATCCACAGTGGGACTTAGGTTGGATGAGGCCATTCACTGTACCTCCCATCACAACTGTTAAATAGAGGCCTCCCAATTGTCACAGTAGAGCTGTCTTTTATGCCCTATGCTCCTATTGTGGTTCAGGGCTTTAATGAAACTATGAACTAGCAACAAGTGAGGCTTTTAACTTAATGGGTAGGCAAATTTAGCTTGGGCCCATGTATTTGTGGTTAGTACGTGGATAGCCAAATTTCTCTCGGGCACATGTATTTGTGGTGGGCCAAAATTTGCTCCAATCATCCACGCCAGATTTTTTTTTTTTTTTTTTTTTTGTTAGAAGAGTTCCACGCTAGATTGATCACGTGTCATGTTATTGGAAATTAAATAACAAATTGAGTAAAATCATGTCTTTTACATGTGATCAACTTAATGATAGGCTCAACTCTGTTTGGGGAGAAATCTTATATGTAATATTCATTTTGATAGTATTAGCCAATTTCAATTGGAGAGAAATTTGGCTCACATTTACCCCCGTTTGGGAAGGCAGGAAAAAGGGAGGAAGGAAAAAAGGGAGGGGAAAGTGGGGGGGAGGAAAGAGGGGAGGGTGTTTGGGAAGGGGGGAAAATTTTTGTCTTTTAGTGACAAAAATTCCCCCCCCAAAAATGGGGGGAAAGTGAGGGATTAAGAGGGGAAAGGAGAGGAAATTACATTAATGCCCTTTTATGTCCAAATGGGGGAAAGTAAGGGAGAAAGAGGGATAAGGGTAAAATGGTCTTTTTTTTTCCTACTTCACAAACAAACAAAATTATACTTTTTCCCTTTCCTTCCCCTACTTTTTCACTTCCCAAACAAAAAAAGGGAAAATTAATTTTCCCTCCCCTCCCCTTCATTTTCCTTCCCCCTCAAATTTTCCCTCCCTTCCCCTCCCCTCCTCCCTTCCCATGCCCATGGGAATTTATAATGTTAGGAATTCATAGATCTGATGTGATGGCTTGTTCTCCGTCTATTTGAAAGTGTTGTATTTATTTGTTAGAATTTCAAATTCCAACCATTTAAAAAATTCTCAAATAGTTTTTGAAATTATCACAGTTTCAACTTCTTTGGCATTTTGCAAATCCCCTCCACTCAGTTGGAGGATTTAGGAATTTGAAATAGGGGCAACCTTTGAAGGATTTTCAAGTTATTCATTTATGAATTCCTTGAATTTTGCTAGCCCATTTGGCTGCAAACATTTTGAGATCTCTTATCTTAGAGATTTTGGAGAATCCCAAGGGCCTAATTTATTGGGATTCTTGTCTTCTCGAGCATGGTGGAATTTCTCCATTGTACTTGAGCATCTATAACTTCCACCAAAAGGCAAAGGGGTTTGGAATTTTCCAAAGGTCATTCGAAACCTTTTAGATAGCCAGAATTTTAGAATTTTCCTACAGAAACATGACATTTGCAAGTGCTTGGGGACATGATGTCACATCAATGATAAATTTATATAAAAAAAAAAACCCCAACATTGCAGATTCCTATTAGGAGTTCTAATAAAGAAACTGGCCCTAAATGTTGGGTATTTTTAATGTTAGGAACTCATAGATATGATGTGATGGCTTGTCCTCATGGTATCTGAAAGTCCAATACTTCTTTGCTAGAGTTTCAAATTCCAACCACTTAAAAAGTCTTAAATAGCCTTTGAAATTATCAAAGTTCCAACCTCTTTGGCATTTTGAAGATCCTCCACTCCGTAGGAGGATTTAGGAATTTGAAATAGGGATAACCTTTGGAGAATTTACAAGTTCTTCTTGAGACACGCTTCCATGACACCGATATCCAACCCTGCTACGCAACAATTTTAGATCCCCTATACGGGTAAAAAACAATAGTAAATTAGCCAACAGTCCCTGAGCACGGTCTTCTAAGGCATCAAGGACAACAACTTTTTCTCTACTGTCTCTAGTCCAGACAGCTGGAGATATTTTGGTGAAAGGTCCCCAATATGTCACGTCATATATTTTCATGACTAATTTGCCTCTTTCAACCCTCATTCCTATGCCAAGTTCTCTCTTATTCTTTGTTGTCCCAGAGAACTCTTTCATTCTTCTTCTTTCTCATTTTCCATTTCTTGTTCGTTTTCCATGGTTGTGGAGTATCGTTGCAGAGCACATTCTGTAGCCACCATAACTTCCGATTTTCTCTCTATCATTTTTTCAAAGATGATAACGATTTTACTTTCTCTTACTCTTTCATTTGAACTCTCTTCTAAATCTCTCTCGACAACTGATTTGAAATAGAGCAGTTTGCTATTTTGCTTGTTTTTCCTCTCTCTTTTCTCAATTGGATCATAGTCATCAAGTGTTCTTCTTTTGGATTTTGATTTTTATTAGAATCTGGTTTTCCATATTTTGACTTTTGGTGTCGCCGAACTCAAATAAATTTTCCATAATCTCTGATAAACTGGACAAAAACTCAGATAAATTTGCCAAAACTAAGATAAATTATCCGAGTTTTGGCGAATTTATCTAAGTTTCTGTTAGGACTTAGGCAAATTTATTTGAGTTTCTGGCAGAATTCAGACAAATTTATTTGAGTTTCTGGCAGAACTCAAGAAGGGGAAGGATCACTTTGGTTTCAAGGTTGTTCTCTTCTAGCTCACCGGCCATGTAAATTATGTTGGGCATCTCTAGGAGTTGATCGAGAGCCAGCCCTTGTTCATCATAGGTCCCTTGTAATCTTGTGGAATTATTAGTGAAAGATGTCTTATGAGAGTCAAGTTTTTCAAAAAAAAAATTGGCTACAGAGAGCTGAAGCATACTCTTGTTTAGGACGAAGGGTTTTTTTTTTTTTTTCCAATTTGGGAGGACATAGAGTGGGGTGCCAAATGAAGTAGTGGTTCTTGACAGATGATTTTTTTTTTTTTATACAGTGACATACATTGTAAACTTTTGAAGGGATACACTGATGTTATTATGTTTCTCTTTTGAGTGGTTTCCTTTTCTTTTAAAATTCCTAGACCATCTTGTGGTTACATTGAGGGTGCCAAATGAAGTAGTGGTTCTTGACAGATGATTTTTTTTTATACAGTGACATACATTGTAAACTTTTGAAAGGATACACTGATGTTATTATGTTTCTCTTTGAGTGGTTTCCTTTTCTTTTAAAATTCTTAGACCATCTTGTGGTTACATTGAGGTGTGGAATTGAGCGCCATTGACCCAAATCTGTAGGCACAATCTGGATTGAATATCTTGCTGCCTGCTACCACTACTATAACAGATGAAGGGACGGAAAAATCACATTGACTTTGGTTATTCAAATCCATAAGTCTCTAGCCTCCCTTCATTCTCATTTCACATCATTACAAAAGGCAACACAAATTTATCTGAGCAAAAAAATTAACAGCAAAATTAGAAAAACAAGAAATTTATCTGAGTTTTTCTGAAAACTTATGTTAATTTATGGTAAAACTCATTTGGCAAATTTATCTGAGTCTTATATGAGTTTTGCCAAAAATCAGATAAATTTTTCTGAGTTCTGCTTTTGCTGACGTGTACAGGGGCTTTTTGTCTTTTTCACTGCATCATTTTTACAAGAGGACTGTCGTCGGTACAATAAAATATCGTGGACCTTAGGCTATAAAAGCAAATGACGAGGGAGCTACCGCCAAAAGCCTCAAAAAACAATGCTTTAGATTTGAGGTCTCCCCCTTTATGTAATGCTTGCTTAAAAGTATAAGACTAGGTGGATCGATGGGCACATTATATATATTAAAGCAAAGGGGTAGGTGGGCTATGAGGGGTGCTACATCATCCCTAAAAAATCTCTCATTTCAAAGAAATATGAAAAAAAAATCCACATTATTTTAAAGTGCCACCTCACTTTGGGTTACTCTTTCTCTCATAAAATCTCTCTCATACGAGATTTTTATGAACGTTTGAATTTGAGTCCTATTTCTTGCCATTATCCAAATTATAAGCAAGTCATTATAGTCGGTTTGTTTTCTTTTCCTTATATTTTCAATCATCAATGGGTCCCATATTAAATATTTTTTGTGGGCCCTACTGATGAATGAAATCCAAACTGTTGCTCATTTACTCTCCTTTCAGTTTTTTTTCCTAAATAGGTGGATCCAGTAGTGGGTACCAATCGTATTAAATATATTTCAAGATTGGACTTCAGTATTGGATGAAATCTCAACAGCCTTCTCTTAACCCCTTTTTTCTAAAAGTGGGCCCCACTAATGGAGGGAGGCAAGCCTGTTAGCCGTTGTCTGGTTTCTTAATGGATGCATATCAATTAGTGGGTCCCATACATTTAACTTATTTATGCAGTGGGACCCACTCATGGATTATGCATAGATATTAGTTTTCTAGGTCAATATGTATCGGTAGTGGGCAATCAGACTGGGTTGGTATCATATACAAGCTTAATTTCTTTGATAATTGTTAGGATGTGATGTGTGTGCATGAGTTAGAACTATTAGAAACATACTATGATGACTCATATCTATATCCACGTACACCCATCCCGTGCAATGTACATCTTTTATGTTTTTTTTTCTTCTCTTACACTTGTTCGCCCCCTCTATTTCAATTTTTTTTCATATACTATCAATCATCTGTGCGGGCCAACTGTTCGATCACTATAAATCCAGATGTGGTGTGTGGCCCATTGAGGATGAAATCATTTGATTTTTATTTCCTTTCTTCTTATCCTACCTTTTTTCTTATTTGGATGAAAAGCTATCAGTGGGTTCCACACGTTAAAAACATTTCAAGGGTGGCCCCCACTAATGGATCAAACACGTTAATTTTTTTTTATCTCTTTCTTTTGGTTCTTTTTAGTAAATGTAAATCCATCTGGTTTGTTGTCTTTTTTTTATATTTTCAATCATCAATGGTATAATATATCCATAAATGAGATGGTCGTAATGGAAAATGCCTTTAAATTCAAGGGGTTGTCATGTTATGTAAATTTACTTTATTTTATATTTATTTTATCTTAACAATATTTCAAAAGAATTCTTAAATTTTAACATATTTTTTGTTAATTTTTTGCCCGAGATTAGCACCGGCCTTTGTTGCTAGTTTTATTATAAAACAAACAATTAAGGATTGTGCTTGCTCATCCATTGTACCATGTGTGCATTTGGTAACTGCCGCGCAAGAGGAAATTAGGTGTTTGCACTTCCACCGCACCAACTTTTCTACCACCCAAGCAAAGATATCCAGATCCTCTCTCGCGTGGAAATCAAGTGAAAAAGGTGGGAAATTCCGGTTGTCTCGTCACTACACCAATACACCATGTTGAGCAAGGCACTGGAAAACAGGGCGCCTTGTTGCCCACTCTTTTTGGTTGAATCTGACAGTATACAAACAGCCCTTGAGGCCGAATCACAATGGAAGTTTATATAGCTGAAAATATGGGATTTTTCTACAGAAACATGACATTTGCAAATGTCAGGGAACATAATGTCACATCAATGGTAAATTTATGTAAAAAAAACCCCAACATTGTAAATTCCTGTTAGTAATTTGACGCAGTTCCGATTTGACACAATCGGACTGTCTAAGGCCCAAGTAACCAAAACCAGAAAATATCTAGCCACCACACTAATTTGCAGTAATGAAAATAGAAATCCAAAAATTTTTGTCCACACCACCAAGGGAGAGGGAAAGAGAAACACAAAGTGTTGTGTTCTATTAAAAAACATATACTAGTACTGTAGCTGCTACAGTAATGATGGAAATACAGTTTATTTATAAGACTTAAAACAACCATAAAACCCCAGGAAACCCTACTAATTAGAGTCCTATCACTAATAGAAGTCTTTAGATACAATTTCTAAACAAGAGAAGGAATCAAATCTAAAAATAAAGAAAGAAAATCACTGCTGCAATCAGATCCGATCGTCAAACACACTTTGGAGTAGTTTGTTTGTGGACCCTAAATGGCCCATTCTTTGATGAAACAAACTGGATGACCTTTTAGTGAACTACCAGGTGAACCCAAAGAGGTCTTAACTTCTTGGATTGGGCTCAGTTTTTCCCCACTAAACTGTGGCTCCAAATAGTCCATTCTGAATTTGTTGTAGAAATTGTAAAACAGCCTCTGCATTTCTGTATATTCCCAAAATAGTCCCTGTTGTATCGTTTTAAACTAAAAACTAAACTTTTGGGGCCAAAGTTTTCAATCAAAACTTGTCGGGACCCTTGCGGGCCATTTTGGAATGCTCACACTGTTGCAAATAGTATTCAGCCGTAACAAAAATTATACCATCAACAATTTCTGCATCAGAATTCTAGGTGAAGATCCACTTATTAAACAAACATGGCCGAGCTGGACGTGGATCTCGATCCAGATGCAATCTGTACCCTTTGCTTTGGATTCAAATCTGATGTCAGGTTAAAGTTGGAGATCCACTTTTGACTTTGGTTGCGAATATGAGGAAGTGGGGCTAATAACTGCATGTTTGGATCAATTGGCTGTATAAAATTGATCTTGGAAGCCACTAAAATATTATAGGTCCACTGTCGAAAAATGCAAGAAAATCATTATAAACTGATAAAAAAAAAAAAACCAAGCGAAATCAATAAAAAAAAATTCATAACAACTATATTTATAACTATTTATATTTTATTTAGTTATACAAGATTGTTCAAGTTTTGCTACTTTTTCCCCATAATATCTCAAGAAAACCTCAAATTCGAAAGTATGCTAATGACATATTAGATATCCTAACAGTGGCGGCTCCAGAAATCCAAGTCAGTGGGGTCAACAAAAGACTTATTTTATATAAATCGAATAAATTTGATCTTACCTTTATCAACATCTGTCATCTACTTTTGATAATATGAGGGTTTTCTCCTTCTAATACGGGGATAATACCGTATTTAGAGGTTAAGTTAGGGTAAATGAAGATTTACCGACAAAATATCTAAAAAAGGGAATTTTCTTTAAAAAATAAAAATGGGGACCATTATTTTTTTTTTTTTTTTTGGTTAGACAAATGGCCCATTAACTTGAGCATTGAGTGGGATAAAGAGCTTCCCATATATAACTTCAATTCATTAAAGAGTTTTTTTTTTTCATAAATATTTTTCCAGATCTCATGTAGCGCCGCCCATGTATCCTAACATTATCCCTAAGGGCCTGTTTGGATGTGTGGTGAAGTGAGGTAAGGTGAGGTGAGGTGAAGCATCAAATCAAGAGAGAATAAAATATAACAGGTTATGATGGTGTTTTGTTTTTAGTTGTTTGGTATGGAATCTTTTTGACTTTTTGTATAAAAAAGTGGAGCTTTTTTGTCTTTTAGTGAATAAAGGAGGTTGCTTTTTTTACTTTTTTTGAAAAAGATGGAGGGAATTTTGAAATTGTGTACTTTTGATATGACCGATTGTCTTTTCTTGTCTGGATAATGGAGGCTTTACCTCACCTCACCTCACTTCACCGCATATCCAAACACGCCCTAAATGATGATTTATAGAGCAGAGTAGTTGTGATAGTGAGTTGGGTTCTTGAAAGGTCAAAGTAATCTAAGCTGCGTGGACAAGTAATCTAAGCAGAGTAGTTGTGATAGTGAGTTGGGTTCTTGAAAGGTCAAACTAATCTAAGCTGAGTAGACAAGTAAACCAAGCTGAGTAGACTTGCAAACTCTTGAAATGCATTTTTTTCTAAAACATGATGGTTTTTTTTTTTTTTTTTTTTTCCTTATTGGGGTTAGAAAAAAAGGCTATGGTTTGAATCCTTGCAAGTGCAATTCCACCAGTGTTTTGAAAATTGGAATCATGTGGCAGAATCATTGACAAGGAGATGTGGATGTTAATGGTATGCCATTGAAGACCATAGGAAATCCATCGATTGAGATAATGGGAAAAAAGGCAAGATCTCAATCCATCATTGAAAATTGGAATCACGTGGCAGAATCATTGACAGAGATGTGGATGTTAATGGTATGCCATTGTAGACCATAGGAAATCCATCGATTGAGATGATGGGAAAAAAGGCAAGATCTCAATCCATCAATATTAGTCATTAACAAGTGCTCCATCGTCTACTATTAATCAAAGGACAAAATCAACATTATTATTATTTAAATTGTTGATTTTGACCAGTTTAATTTTAGCATTGATCTTCGGTTCCCCTTTCTTCAGGAATTGAAGGTTGAGTCCACTAGTATTACCACCTAGGAGTCACAGGGGTGTTTACCCAGCTTCTCTGTGGGGCCCGGAGAGAGTAGTCCAGCCCAAAGGGTTGGGATCCCTCCGATAGTAAAAAAAAAAAAAAAAACATAAAAATGACTTTACATGGACTACAGAAATTTCATTGGAGAAATTTATCAAGGTAACAACAGGTTGAATTTGATGCAAATAAACCCTTGCTTATAAAAAAGCTAAAACCTGTGAGCCAATGCACCACATAAAACTCTAATATAAAATTTTATTTAAAAAACGTTAAAAGTTGTTAAAAATGGAGTGGGAGCTTCAGTCACATGGGAAATGAAAGATCCAATTCATATCATGGTTACTACAAGGAAATGTGAACCATAAAATACAAAGATTTCAATGATTAAAAATATTAATAAAAGAATTGATCGTACTTATAATTTCACTTTATCTGTTTTTATTATTATGATACTTGTAATGCAATATTTATTATTTTCTCCTTTTTTTATGTATTTCAATTGTGTTTTGTAAGAAATCAATCTAATGATAGGCTCAATAAGTACTGAAATTAAATTTCTCCAAAGGGGTCTTTTCAGACTTTTCATGAATGTACCCTTTTTTTTACACAAATCTGTTAACAATCTGTTTTTAATTTTGTTGTATGTATCTTTTTCATATTTACTTTTATATTTGAAAATCTACCATTATTGGGAGTTGCAAAATCCTTTTCCATTTTGATTTCTACTAACTGTATTTAGATGCACAAAGAATGCACTTTTACTTATTTGTGTACTTTTGATTTGACCCTAAATTTTTTCTTATTTGAAAAATAGAGGCTTTACGTTACTTTTACTTTAATAAATTGACAAACACTGTGAAAATCCACCCTAGATTGCCCTCACATCCAAAATGATATTGCTCTTCACCGGAAAAAGAGCCAGTTGTTGCACCGGCCGACTCAATCAACATTTGCATGTGGACATTTTCACAGGGCAAAAACAAGAACAACAGACAAATTTCTTAGCATGCATGTACTGATGAATGTTGTAATTCATTCAATTCACTTGGAAAACAAGAACCCCAGCAGCCCTGCCTGAATCCTAATGTATGACATCCCAAATTCATTTGCTCTGGACAAAAAGAAAAAAGACATCAAAGAAAAACTTAGTAGTAACAAGATTCAAATATCTCTTTCTCTCTCACTTTCCTTTCCAGCCCTTTCTTGTTTCTGGTAGGTGAGTGGGACCCCACTAAAGGACACCATTTATTAACTTAATCTAAGAACATCATCATCACATTTGAATGCTGTCTAGACTTTGTCACCGTTTGGATGGGCTGATATTGCATCTGATGGGGACACCTCAACTAATATCACTGCGCATTCGGGAGTTCAAAATTAGGGTTCCATGGTCAGATTACAAGTAGTCTGCTGCATGTGTTTGGGATTTTATAATACAATTTGGCACGGCAGTAAGTTTTGACTGGTACCATTGCCACCCTTTTTCCTTGCTCATTTGTTTTGGAGACTTGACTTCATTTGCACTCTTCAATGTTGATGCTCGTTACGAAAGTGACTCTTCCCCTTCATAATCTGTTTGTGACTTTATTATCACGTAGAAGTATTATCATCATCATTAAAGTTTTGTTACAATTATGTTGGAATTAGCTATATGAATTCTATTTTATTATTTCGGTGGACAACAATCTAATGAGGGCTGGTCATCTTAGACTAATCCTTTTATTTGGAATCGGCCAAATTTCACTTTACACAAAGTGTTATACATTGTTGAATTGATATGTCCGACAAACATGTTACTCAGATATGATCAAATTTTGTAACATGAGACACAATATTATGGCCTAAAACAAATGATTTACCTCAAATCCATTAATTGGATGACTAGGATTGCTTGAGTGCATCCATTAATTCGATTTGGGTCGTGTGGAATGGAGGTGTAGTGGCCTTTGGCAGTCATCTTTGGAGTTTTCCCAAAAGAAATTTACATGGGTGTAACATTTTTTTTTTTCCAACAAGAACAATTCTACCACGTTTAAAAGGTGCTGTAGAACAGAGAAATGTGGGGGTGATGTGAGTTGTGACCATCTTCCACCCAGATGAAGAAAATAATAAACAAAAATTAAAGTAGTTTGGTCCAAAAGGTGGACTCAGACTCGCACACTGGCGTGTGTTGATTTTATTTTTTCCCCATTATGGTACCTTGGACTAAGGGCTGGACCAAGGGTGGACCCAGAAAATGAAACTAAGGGGGGACCATATGAAAATTATTAAAAGGCAATTTTAACAATTTAGGGGTCAAAATAAAAATTTAGTGATAAAAAATAAAATTTTGAAAACTTAGGCCTACATATATAGGTCCGCCCCTGGCTGGGACACAAAAGAGCCTAACACAAGTGGAAAGAGGAAGTCCACATTGAGAGAAGAAGAGCCCACACACGGGAAGAGAAGCACACACGGCTGAAAGAATAGCACTCCCATAGTTCAATTCCTAGGCAGCCGATTGATATGCGGAGTTGCCAATCACTTGAACAATCCCTTGTTATCATTGATTCAACTTGATGAGAGTCAAATCAAATGAACACTACATAAAACTCCCAAAGTTTCACATTCACGGGAGTTTTAACTTGACCGCTCATAGTAATCATTAGATGCCATCTATGTGCATGCAATGTGTCGGATCTAACTCTGGTCAGGTTGATACCTACCATTAAATTGATCACTCGTAAATATATATATATATATATATATATATATATGGGGCCAGTTTTCCAAAGATGCAGCTTAGCTTATCCTAATCTGAAACAAGGCTGGTCCTACAAATAAAAGTCGATTATGCTGTTTTTTGCATGATGATCGTCTCCAAAATCAAGATAAGTCCAATCAGAACTGGATTTTTCAGTTCCATCATACAAAAAAAAGATATAATCAACTTTAATTTGTGGGACCAGCCCTATTCCAGCTTAGTATAAGTTAAGCTGCAGTTTAAGAGAGCCCTGCTATCTCTCTCTCCCTCTCTATCTATATATATATATATATTATAACCACATTTCATACATTACCATGTTAACTCAGATTGAAAGGAACATGGAAGACTGATGCATTATATATATGCAGACTGCGATTTGAGGAATTTACAGAAGAGGACTCTAAAGTACTAAATTAGTTTATAGATGTTGGAAGCACTATCATGACAAGTGATAAAACATAATTTTATATATTTCACGTGTGATGCACTTGGAGTGACATTGAGGACACAAGCATGTAAAATATATGATTGAAGATACTTTGAGGCTTCTACTCATGAGAAATTCATGAGGCTCCTTAATGGGGTTCACGTATGAAAATCCAGACCGTTCAAATTGAATGACTTCATTCTATGAATCATTGAGAATTTCCACTTCAATGGAAATTAGGCCCACCAACAAATTGACCAATAGAAACACTTGAATTTTTTTTTTTTTTTTTACATTTTATTCACGTATTTTTATAAGTGATTAGTCTGACATTATGAATCTTCTATTCTTGTCAATCTGGCCCTTCGACGATGGGCCTGCCAATGCCGACAAAAATGAAGGCTTCTTTTATTCTTGTCCTAAAGCCAAAGGGTAGGGCAAAACTCGATTTTAAAAACCTGCAACCATGAGGGCTGACCTGTTGTCTATTAAATATTTAATATATATCTAAAATCTAATTGCCTTTGTTATTGGTGTGCTTATTAGCATTTTAAATAGACAACATTTACTCGATGAAACTAGAAAATTTTCCCTTGGGCCAATATAATTAATTTACAAAATTGTGCATATTTTCACAACATTTATATGGTTAATAAATAAAAAAAGAATTTTCTTTTCTTTCCAACGTAGACACAATTAACTTCTGCCCTCCATATTCAGCCATTGTTTGCAACCAACTTTTCATAGTGCAGGTCGTTTTATATTACCTATGCCTTTCTGCATGTCACAATTCTTATTAAGAGGTTTCCCACTCCTTACTTTGCAATGATTTACAGACGATGAATCATAATTCCTCCTAATGCCAAGAAACAAAAGAACATCTCAATTATAACACTAAATAGCAGCACCCAACAACATATAGTTTTTGTAGTTGGGCCATAAGCAAGAAACAATTTAGTAAAAGGAGGCCACACAGACTAAAGAAAGGCAAGGTTTAAGGAATACAGAACTATGCATCTGCTTCCATTTGTCAATTCATTGGTCAGGCCCTCTGAGTTGCTCTTCTTTGAATATCACTATTTAAGGGTTAAATTCTGCCACTACACAATCTAACATTTTACCTCTCACACCATATCTATATATTGACTAATGAGACTCCTTAAGTGAAAATGTTCCACAAATCAACCCGAGAGGCAAGAGCTATTATCATGGATTCTATGAGGTATTTGGTGACATCAAGCACTTGGGACTTAACTTGGAGTCATCCTTGTGAAAAGAAAGGCATTGTCAAATACATCATCCCAGAATTCTCATGAACATGCTTCTGCAGAGTCTCTTTGGCTCCACCGTCCAAGATTTAGGTAGGCAGGCACCACTTATCCACCATGAGACCAAGAGACAACTGACAGTGACAGCAAAGTCTCTTCGGTGACACATTGGCAACAAAGGCAGCTCAGGATGAGTCCCACATTAATCAAATGATCTTGTAGAAAAAAATTATATCCATATTTAGAAAGAATAATTTTCCTTTCTTTGGGCCGCGGCTGTGCCCTAGTTCAGCTTTAGCCCCAGCAAGTAGGGTACGGGCTTTAGTATTGTAGGCCAACAATATGGGATAATCAGTTGGCCTAGGACCACAGTTTGCACCCGGAGGTTGTGGATTCGAAACTGTACTACCACACTGGGGCTACAGGAGAATTTATCCGGCTTCCCTCTGGGCCCGGAGGGATTAGTCCAGCCCAAAGGGTTGGGAACCCTCCGATAGCAAAAAAAAAAAAAAACATGTGATATCACTCGCGTCAAACCTAGCTACTTCCACATGTGAGGTTAACCTTGGTTTGGTCTGAGCCTGGCCCTTTAATAGCCCTACTCATCTCACATGATGGCCCATGGATCGGTGGCCCACGGATCAAGGGCTGGGCTGGTAGTTTATTACATGAGTTCTGTACCACTGACCCAATCTAGCAACCCAAGATCTCTGCCCAAACATGAATGATCAGTTGAATAAAAAAAAAAGTGGGTTCCACATCAGCCTTACCGCAGCTCCTAATTCCACCTTGAGAAAATCTCCTTGGGACCCACAGCAATCCTTCCATCCTCCACGTCAGAGTGACGCACTTTTATCCTCAACCCTCAAAACACCTGGGACCCACCTCAGTCGTTTTCATCCAACGGTTGCCATGTATTGTGTGGTTTATACAAAAAACAGAAGCCACTGCAAGTTACACTCATGACTCACCCAGTGACCGGCGTCTAATGCCCTACCGGGAAGGGTACCTTACTCCAAAATTACTACAAGTGGGCGCTTCAAATCATTGACTAGTCAACAAAACACCTCCATCAAGTACACATCATGCAACAGGAACCGCATCCCTGTTTGGACCAAACAGGGACACATGAGGGGGGGTGGGCGTTTGGTCCAAACAGGAACCCATATAAAGTTTACAACCTAATGTCGTTTTGTGCATTAAATCAACGATAGAGGATTAATTAATTAGAGATGACCCTTTGTCCCTTTCTAAGGACATTTGATGCCGCTCCATATATGCTGTCATCTTGCCTTAACCCATATAAAGTGTCCCACTTGCCCTCATAAGGGCCATACCTTTGCGTGTTCATTCTATTCATATTGTAAGCCCTACCACTAATTATTTCTCTCCGAATTCCACTTTAAATGGAGTGACAGATCTAGTTACACTGTTCAATATATGAAGATTGAGAGTTTGACTAAACATTTTATTTTTTTACGTATGTGCACATAAACTTGATATTACAAAGAAACGACTATCTATAACATGGGAAAAGGATTAGGCCTAAAAAGTATATGGTGAAATTAATAAAGATAAGTGCAACCTATTCAAGGATTGGACTAAGGATAAGACTATAATGGCAAATCAAAATCCACACAGCTATAGCTGATTCAACATAATAGGAATTAAGGCTTTGATGACGATGACTACGACAAATTATTTATAGTAGGACATATGATGTAAATGGCTTGGACCTAACAAAAGGTTGACCCCATGTGGGCTACCATGAGAAAGTCTAATGCTGGCACATCACATGCCTTGCAATTCAGCATAATTATTATTATTATTTTTTTATTTGAATTTCACTTTGGCTGGAATGCATACGTTATTTGATTGCCCATTGTATGAATGATCAAGCCAAAGGTAGACAATGTGGGCCAGCGTGAGAAAGTCCAATGCCAACATGAGAATGAGATTGTTTTTCTTATTTAGAAGTTAAAACACTTACTGCTGCCTTAATTAAAAAAGCACATGGTCAAGTTCGACTGCTAAGCAACCAATATATACTACACTCATTGTCTGACCACGAACATGGACCAGATTGCCTATATAAACACCTCCACAAATCCATCAAAACCATCCGCTCCATCAGCCAAAGAGCGAATCACCTTCTCTTCATCTCCTCATCTCTAAACTCACACCAACAAAGTAGTGGAAAGAAGAAGGAGAGAAGATCATGGCTATAGAAAGAGCAGCAGCACCATCCTCCGACGTCGATAACACCAAGTTACCACCGAAAAGAAACATCAAATGGTGGCTAATTATGATATATGTGATCTGCATCGGCGTCGGGACCATCGGCGGGCCGCTACTAGTGCGCTTGTACTTCCGCCATGGAGGGGGCAGGAAGTGGCTCTCTAGTTGGCTGCAGACCGCCGGCTTCCCAATCTTACTTGGGCCTCTCACCTTCCTCTACAAACGCCATCAGGCTCGTGGAATCCGGTTCATCGCCGAGCCCAAGCTCATGGCGGCGAGTGCAATGGTTGGGGTCCTCATAGGGCTGGACAACTTCATGTACTCACATGGGTTGTCCACACTTCCTGTCTCTACCTCCTCCCTGCTCTTCTCTACGCAGCTTGCGTTCACCGCCTTCTTCGCTCTGATCATTGTCCGGCAGAAGTTCACTCCATACTCCATTAACGCGGTGGTGCTGATGACGCTAGGGGCGGTGATGCTTGGGATGAGGAAGGGTGGTGACCGGCCGGCGGGTGTGTCGAATGCAGAGTATTTGTTAGGTTTCATCATCACCCTTGGGGCAGCTGCAATACTTGGGTTCTTGTTGCCTTGCATAGAGCTTACTTATGCTAAGGCCTCTAAAGTCATCAACTATGCTGTGGTCATGCAGTTTCAGCTTGGTGTCGGCATCTTCGCCACCCTTTTCTCCACTATTGGAATGATAGCGAACAAAGACTTCCAGGTAAGGACGCTATAAACTATAAAGTCCATGGTTCTATGTTAACGCACTGTTCATTCAGTGTTATGCCCCTGCTTATAGGAAAGACAAGAATTTCTATAACATGAAAAAGTTTGCAAGTGGTATTCTTAAAAAAGTAAAAAGCAGCTGAAACCCAGTTGTCTCTCCTTATATGAACAGTTTTTTGCCACTAAATTGTATAGTAAGAGTGGCTTCCAAAACCATTAGACACCCTTCACAAGAAACAACAAAACCCTATAAAATATCATCAAAAATGCTATGAACAGCTGTTAATTCGAACCTTTGTCATGGTTAAAAACATGGTTTTTTTATACTAAATTGGCCAATCCAAAACTTTTTTGGAAGGGCAGATAAATGGGTTAGAATAGTTCTATCAGTTTGTTTTGGTCACTACTTTCTTATTATGAAAACAAAAATCTATGGGTGCGATTTTAGGAGCCCAAACACTTAAGCAGATGAGCGGAATCAAAACCCGCTGTGATACCCCAATATATCAACCCAAAAGCTTAAGCAGATAAGTGGAAGTCCCATACACATATATTAAGACATGTGAAGTCTTTTACTCAGTCGATGTGGTATGTGGTTCTTCCCAACATTGAATATAATAGAGCGATGAAATATAACATCGCATAGAATGAACTTTCTTTTTTCTAAAAAGAAATCTAATGAATATTTCATGTTCTGATCCTAATTTATATTCACATATCAGTAATAATAACTACTTCAACCTAATTGAGCTTATTTTGATGTAGGGGATATAATTAATGGACCACTACTTAGCTTTAATGGATGGGATTCGCCTAAAGAGTTCAAATTAACTATAAGAAACATCTTCTCATAACCAAACTCACTAAATGAATGAATGAATTGAGTTTAACCCTTATGTTATCTATCGTACGTCCATGCAGGCCATCTCTAGAGAAGCAAAAGCTTTTGATATCGGAGAGGGCAAGTACTATCTGGTGATCGTGTTCGTAGCATTGTCATTCCAGCTCCTATACATTGGATCTCTGGGCCTTGTCTTCTGCACATCATCCCTCTTCGCCGGCGTTGTCACCGCCACCTTGCTCCCTCTAACGGAGATTGCTGCAGTGATCTTCTTCAAAGAGAAGTTCACAGGAGAGAAGGGCATGGCCTTAGCCTTATGCGTGTGGGGATTTGCATCTTACTTCTATGGAGCCTACAGAATAGAGAAAAAGCAGAAGGAAAACATCAAAACACAGACACCTGAAGCGGAAGTCCAGTAACTGGATCAAGCATATAACGTGAATGGTCGTGATTTCCGCAAAATACAAGCACATACTTGCTGAGTTATACACATCCAATCCCCAAGATGGTGTTTTTGGTTGTTCAAATTTGAAAACAGTTATGGTATATGTTTTTTCGTTTTGTTTTTTTTGGTGTTGGAGTGAAATAAATTTTTTCATAAGGAAACCCGCCATGGGAGGGCTTGTAGTTTTTCTTAAGATATCTGGATGAATTGGAAATCTTTGGGGAGGAGTGGGTGGTGGGTTGTAATCTTTATTTAGAAAAATGTGACAGTTTGGATTGTAATGATAAAATAAAAAAGAATATTGCCAACTTTCCTATTTTTTGTTGCATTCCTTCTGTTTTTTCTCTATGACCCAAAAGTCCTTTTGATGATATCAATTTTAGTTGCCAAATAGTCAATAGTCAAAAAACAATATTCCCTCCAAGTGGGGATCATCCCAAATCATGAATGTTGGAATTTCTCTAAGTCCACCAACAACAACCACATGGCAAGAAGGTGGTATCATGACCCCAGAAAGTAGAAAGATGGTCTGGAGACAAAACATCTACGAAAGTAATCAACTTTAACTGAAATTTGTGCTTGAAGATAGTTACTCAAACCAAGAAACAGAATTCATGTAACAAGGTGATGGTTTGATAATGATGATGGTTTACGTTCGAAAATGGCATCCAATTCAATTTTTATTGATGTCTTGTACTTAGATGGTGAGACAAAATGACCGATGCGATTCAATTTTGACCAATATTCTTTTATTTTCAAGTTACCAGATTGATGAACCGCCGGCCAAAATTTGTAGGGTGGTCAAACTAATATTTCTACTTGATAGGACCAAATAGATTGAAGTCTGAATCTCAGACTATATGATCCCTCACAATCTCATTCAGGGGAATGAAGCAAGACCTCATCCTGAAGAAACAAGAAAGCTCCTCCTGATCCTAATTTCACAATGTTCCTAACATTATTTATCATATTAATTTTGTATTACGTATATCTATTAAACTTTGAGGTCATGAAACTAAAGCCTTAAAATCATTTAATCACTCAACTTGCATCCAAATATTTCCATTGAAGTGTCTTACATTTCATGTGGCTTCAACTGTAAGTGGGCATTTTTTTTTTATTTAAGGTGGAGTAAAATTAAGTTAAATTGAGTATCAAATCAAGAGAAAAAAAAAACTGGAAGAGCGTGAAATATGTAGCTCAATTACAAGCACCACTTATTGGGTGGGGTCAAAGCCAGCCTTTAGGCTTTTTATTGCTTAATCCAAACCTTGCCGGCCCAAAATGTTAAAGGGGCCTATAATTTTGATCTAACCTCAACCCGAGCACTTAAAGGAAAGGCCCAAATCAGGCTAGGTCCAGGCTGGCCCAGCCCATGAGCACTCCACAAGGAAGGCTAGGACCCTGCACCTGCAGTCCATGAGTCCAATACATGCTCTGTTCTCCAATCAAATTAGAAACGTGGAATTGTTACTTTTCAAGGGAGACCAGGTCAAACAAGGATTTCTATTGTCGGTTTCTCCATAAAGACCATAGATATTCACAAGCCGACAGGTTCAAGATCACATTGCCATTGTAATAAAAACTCCTGTCTCCTCTATGCATAAGGTGGGCCACACAGGTACAACTTTTTAGGGGTACCAAATCCTGTTGTAGATACATATGTCAGCTCCAGCTCCACTGGAGGCTGGCCCTCATTGGGTTGCATGTTGGCTGTGATTTTAGGACTACGGGTTGGATTGAGTATGATTTTGTAGTCGAGTAGTCAAATCAGCCAAGCTTGGGCCCATGCATGCTTAAAAGTCTTCTGGTGCATCATATTTAGGATAGAGTCCAGCTATATATCCCGATTGGGACGTCCCGAATTTGGGACCGAACCCCATGTGGAGCATCATGCAACTTTTTTCATTTTGAAAAACTCACAAAAAGCATTTTTACAATGTCATCCACGTGGGATCTGTCCCAATATCAGGACAAAATTCGGGACACACAGACTTTTTTGTTTAGCATAAAGGCCAAGGTGTTGGGTTGATGAAGTCCTTTGGTCTTACTAGAGATTCTGTGCATAATCAACAACTAAAGATTCATTAACTGCATCAAGCTTATTTGGTCCAATTAAGGGCAATTTTTTTTAATTTTTTTTATTTTTGCTGAGTGCCCAGTGGCCAGGAGAGGAGAATTCAAACCCCCTGCTGCCAGGGAGCGAGCCTTCCAAAAAGAAATGGGAGCAGGAGTTGCTATCCACATCAACTCCATGTGATTCCCACCCAAGGGCGACGTGGCATCATTTCTATGAAAAAGAGCAGAAAGAAATTGTTCTTTTACAGTATGGTAATGCATCGTTTTGTGAAGAAAAATGACAAAAAATAACTACCTTTTTATGATATCGCAGAAAATTATTACCTAGAAGAGGGAGGACGATGTTGAAATCGCTTTTTCATGAAGGAGGAAAGAAGAAAATGTTCAGAAATGCTTTTTTGCAAATAGACAAGAACATGTCCGCAATGAGCTAGATTCGATGCTTGGGCCCGAGCTTTCTAATTATCCTAAAGTTGCATCAGCGTCGGCTTGATTTTTATGCTTGTTTTAGGGATGATCTAAGCTTGAATATTAGACAAGATAATTCAATAATTGAAGCTCAGACAAGCTTTAGCCTACCCAATTTTGGCCATAAACACACATACACTAAACTTACAGTAGCATGTGATAGAGTTTTTTCCATTAAAAAAAGTGAACTCCGCACATGTTAAATGAGGCTTTTCTTTCTCATGATAAGTTTTATGCTATTCCATTTCGATCATGAACATTGTTAGAATCTACTCTTTGCTCTTTTTTATCGATATTACTAACTGGAGTTTATGATGTTGGGAATTCATGAACATGTTGTGATGGCTTGTTTAATTCGCATATTTAAATGGCATATGTATGTTTTTACTAGCGTTCAAGATTCTGACCACCTAAAAAGTCTCAATTAACATTTGAAATTCTCATAATTCCAGCATTCTTGGTATTATCTAATCTTTCACCCAAGAGGCCGACTTAAGAATTTCAGCCCAAGAGACAACTTTTGGAGATATGAATTCCCTAAATTCTGCTAAAGAAACAAGCCCTTATTCTATGTATGGAAGCATGTGAAAAGCATGTTGGGTAATAAAAAAAAAAAAAAAAAATTTGCCCCCCACACATGTTAAATTCTTTGTTATTTATATTTTAGTTCACTTTGAACATGCTTTAGACTACCCCATTTCGGATATGAAACCCTAAAAACATATGGAAACAATATGTGAGAAGAAAGGGTTGGATAGGCACACATGTTAAATGAGGTATTAATTGCTGTTGTCGGCAATATACTAATTGTAGCGAGGACATTTATCATTTATCAAGGATAAAAGAAACAAATATATGTTTGACTATGACCTAAGAAAAGTAAAGTCTTATGTCAGCATCAACTCTTGAATGCTCATGTGTATGATCCATCCATCATATACTATACATTATTTCCAAAAGAACGAAGCAATAAAGAAGAAAAGCCATATTTACTGTCATTATCATCAATCAATACTAATTAAGACAAGACTCTAAAAATAGGTACATCAGGTGGTGGCAATGCAGAAAGGCTCACAAACAATGACAGGCCTGAGAGGCAGAGGCCCATTGCACCTCCTTATCACAGGCAACAAATCTTCACCCATGATCATCACTTGCTTCTTCTTGGGTACCATCAGCATGTTGGGAGGGGTCTGTGCTGATTGTTGGGACATGGGGCCCAACTTCCAGCATCGATCATAGCCGTTGAATATCTTTGAGGAAGGCATCTCCCTCTCTCTCTGCTCATCTTGACAGTCCATTTTCTTGTCCATCCATGGATTTGGATTGTTGGGACGCATGGCATGCATGCCACATATGAGCTTGTTCATCACTAGAAATGTGAGGTGGCCCGCCCTCATCTCCTCCTCTTGCTTAGCCTTCACTTCTAATACAATTATCTTCTCTTCTTCTTCTTTGGATGATTCTTCTGTTTCTTCTCGTTGTGGAGGTATGTGGGGTACTTCCTTAGAAGGTGAATTGATGAAGGAGAGTTGAAGGCGACAGCCTTGGCGGTGGGCGTGAAGGTAGTAGTGTGAGGAGATGGGGACGGCCTTGATGATAAGGCGTCCATCTCTTCGTTGGGGCCTCATTTGAACACTCAAACCGTCACGGCGGGAGATTGAAGAAAGTGGAGGTGGGAATGAGCAAGTGGGTGATCTCCTACTTATACAACAATTATAATTTACAGTTACAAGATCTTTCGTTCTACTTTGTGTTTCATTTTGAACTACTTGTTCTTCTTCTCCATCATCATCTACTTCTGATGATGATGATGATGATTGAAAGTAGTTTTGATCACAAGAATACCCATCGGAGCCCGTTTCCGATCCGAGGCTTTCTGTGCAAATCTGGAGGCTCTTTTCACCAAGGGAGATTGATGATCTTTTTACAAGTGGATGAATGTAAGGAGCATTGAATGGGGAGTTCATGTTAGTTGTCTTTTGCAATTGGATGGAGCTCCATATATCCTTATTTTCTTCTTCGTCTTCATCATCTGATGATGATGAAGTAGCTATGGAAGATATAGTTGTGTTCTGGGCCAACCATTTCTTGGAGGACATGTCGGCAGAGAAGGTCCTTCTCAGAGATTCTCTCTTCTCTGTTCTCAAGTCCAGTATCGACCCGATTCCCTTTCTCTTACCACCCATCAGTTCTTCGATTCGCTGCGATAACGGTGTCATTTGGTGCAGGTTGGTCTGAAGAAGTGAAGAAGATAACTGCACCACAGAGAGATTCATGAAGCAATGTGCTAAAAACAAGGTCCGGGATATTAAAGACAGCTTGCACAAGTAAGATCGAGCAAGAGAGAAGAAACAACACCCATAAGAGAAATGAATGTGACGTGAAGAAGCAACATCTAAAACAAACTACTACTTGTTTGCTGCATTACGAAAGCAGGAGAGAAGAAATAGCATTAATGAGAGAAATAAATGTGGACTCTTTTGAATAAGAACATCCATAACACTGCTGCTTCTACTTGCCTACTACTGTAGGAAGAATGTAAAGGAAGGGTTACTATTATTGGTACTATTATTTTCTTACCTCAAAGAAAGAAGGAGACATCTACCACAAGATAAAGAAAGAGTGGCTTTGAGCAAGAGAGAGACCCTATTGCATCTCTCTCTTTCTCTATCTTTCTCTTTGGGTTTTTTTTGGTGGTAGAGTTGATGATGAGATGTTTGAAGAGGCTTTGGTGGATAAGAAGGGAGTGAGATGGGGTGGTATTTGTAGGGGCCAAAAAGCCAAGGAGTGGGTAGAAGGGCCCCTCCACATTCTACAGTACAACCCCAATAAAGGGAAAGCTATCCTTTTTATTTTTCATGAGACTCTTTTCTAAAGAAGATGCATCGCTTGTGTCACTAATTAGACTGTGAGCATGGCTTAATATGGAAGCAGAGATCATCATGGACATGAATGATATTGATATGATTGGCTGACACAGTGACACATCCAACTTTCCGACAGTGGCCTGGAGCAGAGAATCATCAGATATATGTATTATAACAAGGGAAAAGCTGTTAGATTTTAGGTTGGGTGCACCTTGTGAGCACCCGTTCATTTTGCTTCTCACAGTGTTGTGTTAACCCCTTACAACTGCTCTAAGATCTAACATTTATCCCTCAATGGTTAACTATAACAAATTCCTGCATAATTGTTTATGAAATATCTTAGGTCTATACAACAACACACATATCGCACTACGAATCGAACAACTCTACATGAAATATATAAACTTTGAATGTTTTGGGCCATATGGCAAGTCTAAGGGAGTCCTACGATAAAAATCTTAAGATATAATGGGTTTGTTTGATTGCATAAAATATACATGAATTGAATCCATAGGAATTCATGCCGGTAAGTGGTTAAAAATGAATATCTAAATATGATTATCAAATAATTTTTTCTTTTATAAATATAGAATCAATGACAGATGACAAATGAACACCCACAATCACCTTTTTTTTTTTTTTTTTTTGCTATCATAGGGTTTCCAACCCTTTGGGCTGGATTAATTCCTCCGGACCTAGAGAAAAGCAGGGTAAATACTCCTGTGGCTCCAAGATGGTAGCACTAGTGGACTCAACATTCGATTCCTGAAGAAGGGGAAACTGGGAGTCGATACCAAAACCTCTAACTCCGGAAGAGGGAGGAACTATGGTCTTGACCACTTGCCATCACATTGTATTTTAAATCCTAAGAAAGTCGAGGTGCCATCGATCTCATCGCTACCTTAGTATCTTGTGCCCCTCACCTCCTATTCTTCACCCCTACCTCTTTAATAATCTTAAAGGTAGGGATCATTTAACAATGAATTCCTCTATATTCTATGTATTCAAATAGAACCTATAAGAAATCAAATTAGGGACTGGTACACAGGGTTGAGTATATATAATTCAAGACATGCATTTCTTTATGCCTAATATGAAGCATTGTTTTGAAGAGTCAAATGAAGAGACACACATTTCTATTCAACCATTAAACTAAATAACGAAAGATTGCAAATAAAAATCACACCTTTTAACAGTACCCTAAGACAATTGATGGCTTACAACTCTCTTCAGAAGAGAAATTCATAAATAATATAATTAAATTAACAAAATTATAATCTATCTAGATAATATCCAAGATCTTGGATATGTGCATGATGCTTAAGTGTGAAGGAACACAGATAGCTGGGATGATCACACTGTTCAATTGATGGAACTCTATTTTTTTGATATTGGCTGTGCATTGGCATCCATTTTTGTTTGAGCTGTCTGTCTATAAATGACAGCAATCTTCTAAATAAAAAAAAAGAGTTTTAAACCCATGAATTCTTTTTGGTGGGGCCATGTCTTCACTGGTCTCAATCACTGCACACGTTCATCAAGATACCAAGAAGCACAATTTCAAGTGCCCCCTCGGGGAGTCCTACCATTCAAAATAATATATATGAAAACAATGAAGGAATCATGTCTGTGTAAATAGACAAACAAAGAAAAAGGCAGTGACGTTTGATTTTAATGAAACCAAAGCAAGCTCTTACCACTACTCTTTCTCTCCCCCCCCTTCTCCAGCTCCCTACAGTAATCTGCTGCATAGACTCTACTGTTCATGAATTTTATGAACCCTCCAAATACCTACACACTATTCCTGGGCAGGCATTGAAATGAAAAATCAAGTGATATCAAGTGAAGTTTGCTTTGCTTTTGGTGCCAAAGAAAGCAGTGGAGAACACACCCCCAGATGCAGCTGTCTGCCTAGACAGCAAACCCCACCAAGGGAAAATTACTGAAGAAGAGAAAGGAGAGATGGTAAAGAGAGGAGGAGATGAGGACTCAATGGAAAGTAAGAAAGTAAGAAAGCATATGGTTCTGCTGCTTCTTTAGAATATTAAGTTATTAATTTTTCTTTTTCTTGTAATGGGGCTGGCACTATAGCTCTTGATTCCCACTTGTATTGGAAAGAGGACTTGTATTGGAAAGAGGACAACCTAATATCCACTCACCTTGGCCTCTTCCCATCAAAAGGGAACTTCAAACACAAGCTTACATAATCTCACTTGGATTTTCTCTTCTTTACCTCCTTTCCTTTGTTTAAGCAGTCTAATCAAGGTGTCGTTGCTTCTTTTAGTTTTGGACTTATCTTGAATTTCTCACTTAGAAATAGGACTTTTCCATGTACTTGTGGATTGGCAGTGAGACTACTTGGTGGCTCCTATTAATTGGTGGAAGCCTTGGATCTAGGTAGGATGTCAATGGACCTGGGTCAAGCCCAAATGTGTCTAATTGAATAACATGGGTTCATAGTGTTCTAAAACTCAGAAGGACTGGGTAAAACTCGGCCGAGTTACTAGGATTGATAGAAGAAACCGAGGAAACTCAGTCAAAATATGAAAAAAAATTTGTATTTATTTCTCGTGTGTGTATATAGATGGGATAGGGCTATCTTGATGATGATTTATATTCTGAATTTTTAATTCTTGACTCAGTCAATTCCACCGAATCTTTGTATCAACTCGCCTGGTTACTTTCTGAGCTGATTTGTGTTCTTGAGTTTCGGTTTCATGGGCTCAACCCAAACTCAAGTTTTGAACCTTTAGCCCTTACAATACCAGATCCGACACCAAGGCTCCAACTCTCATTTCACAAGTTCTGCATCAAACTCAGCTTCAGGCCTGAAAATTCTAACTGGGGCAAGACTTGGGCTCATGTGATAGGTCCAAATAGGGGCAAAGATTTGGCCCCAGACCTACCCAGCCCTGCCAGTTGTATGATGGAAGGTGATGTAACAGGAAGAGATTGGTCGAGTGACTGCTTGTCCTGGGTTTGTCCAAGTGCAGCCAACTTATTATTGGGCCCAAAACAGGCCCAACCAATCTCTTCGGAAATACATCCAATATCCACAAATATTGAAGGCCATTACTGAGCCAGGACCAAGCCAGTCCATGAAGCTTCAATAGTGAGACTTTAGCCTATTCCTTGCATTAAATGGTTAACCTGTTATGGTCAGCTTGGACCACGGGGCCTTGCGATCTTGTCCAACCAAGCCCAGTTGAAGTGAGCTAAGCTCAAAGGCCCACGGGCTAGCATGGCCCATAACCAGTCCTAGTTTCATGGGAATTTGGATGACATGAGTGGTGATTGATTCATATTCCCACCATGAGATACAAAGTTGTCTCATTGTATTTTACCAACATGAGCTTGTATACTAATCTTTGTCCTTTTCCCCATGTCAAATGGTACCATACTACCGTGCTTTAGGAGGCCATTAAGAAAGCGGTTTGCATCTATCTGATGATTTGCTGGGGAAATCTTTAAGTGGACCTTTTCATTCTGCATGTTTGCGCAGGACACCACTTAAGTGGAAAGGAAGAGGCGATGTACCTGGGTTCAAACCCTAGACAGGCAAGTAATATGTAACTGACGCGCCTTACTACTCGGATAAAAAGTCGTTCTATTACAAAAATATTAGATTTAATGCAATCTATATATGCAATCACATGATGGATAAGATATAACATGAGGCATTAGCTCAAGCTTGATAAGTACCTCGATCCATTGCGCCCCGCAAACCGAGCATGCAACACTGGGTTATTCTTCGCAAGCAATTTCCAATTCTCTTCCACTTCGATCACAATGTGCATCTTATTCATGGATAGGCAGGATAGCTAACCAAATTTAATGAAACTGAGTTACCCTCAGACCCCATGCATTTATAATCTTTCTTCTGAACTTCTAATTAAAATAGGACTCTCTCTCTATCAGCAACTTAAGTAAGAAGCATCTTTAAGGCCCCGTTTCTTTTGTAGAATTTCTGCCAAGAATTCACCATGTCCAGGAATTCCTGGACATGATGTGACATGTTGTCTCCTAGAATTTCTGAATCCCATGTTTCTTTAATAGCATTTCTGGATTCTAGCCACTTGAAAGTTCTCTTTTGACCCTTGGGAATCCAGGAATTCCACTCCCTTTGCATTTTTTTGGAATTCCTGGATGCTCAAGCCCAAGGGGAATTCAAGAATTCCACTATGTCTGAGAATTTAGAAATTCCCCAGACATGAATTCCTGGAATTCCAATAAAGAAACAGGCCCTAAAACTCTTAAATCAAGGAGGAAATTACCTTAGTGCCTTAAGCCACTTATTGTTAGGGATGTAAATGGGTCTCCGATTCTTCGATTACTCGGAGGTTCCGACCCATTAAAAATTGGGCCTGGATTCTTATTTAGGCTCCGATAAGTAAATGGTTTCAGGTCCGGTTCCACCTTAGTTCGGAGCCGTATTACTTCCAATTTCGAGATTTTTTCCTAAAAACCACTTTTTTTTTTTTAAATATCATTATCTACCTAAACTCTGACTCGACCCATCCCATATCTGGTTCCGGTTCTGGAGCCAAGAAACCGGTTTCGAAATGGTTTCGAGTCCAGATCCGATTCCACCTTCTCCTTAACGATTCCGGTTCCGAGTCCACCATGGACCCGGACCGAAGCTGACCTGTTCACAACCCCGCTCATTGTGGGGCCCGCTGTAACTACACGCCCAATTAGTCGAAGGCTAAAAAAAAATGGAAGAACTGAAGAACAAATGCCTTTTCATTTCATTTCATTTCATTTCATTTCATTTCCTCAAAAGTAACACAAACATCCATGCCTTTAATACTTTGCCTTAGTCTATACATAAAGACATTACACAAATGCGCGCTTAAAATAATTATCCACCTTTCCTTCATTTCAAATATTTCTTTTTTCACATTCAAAGGAAAGATGAAAAGAGAGAGGGAGAGAAACAAGAGGTATTGAAATTGATATTCGCCTTTAAGAAATCATGTACCACTTTCTAAGGTATTATTATAATGTGAAGGAACAATGTTATAAAGTGTGGGGTCAAAATGTGGATATATTTCAAATCCCATCTTTGATGCCATTAATAAAAGCTAACAAAGGATCCCCCAATAAGTTCCGAGAGAAACTATGGGAATCACTTGATGCCACGTGTCATGCAAAAAGGCAGCTTGCATGTCTCAGTCATAAGGGTGGGGCCCATGACTGCGACGGACGGTGGATGCCTCGTACCCACCCTTTCCCCTCTAGTGGCCAGCACAGCACAACCTCAATATATTGTCAGAGGCACTCACATCCTCTTCAATCTTCTTTTGTTCGTACATGTGGGGCCCTCTTATCATTATCTTATTCTAATTATTAGTATTGTAAACTGTAATCTCAACCGTTCATCTTAAGAGGATATATGCCATGTGCATACTTATGACTTTCTTCACAGTTGGAAAGCTTGCATTGTGATGCAGGGCCATTGAACATTGGTCGCCACCCCTGGGCCTGGAGGGTATTTTGAAATTGAATGTCTACAGTGTCCCTAGAGGATGTTCATGGGTTGGGTTAAGACATTTAGGCCTGGTTTTTCTTTATAAGCATAGGCCTGTAACCGGCCCAAGCCTGACACGAGTCATAAATGTCATGCCCAAGCCCTCCCATTTTCTCAATCAGGCAGGGCTAAGACATTCAGGCCTGATCTTACTTTATAAACACATGCTTGTATGCGGCCCAAGCCTGACGTGAGGCGTAAATGTCAAGCCCAAGCCCGCTCATTTCATCGATCGGGCCAGGCCGGGCCGAAAAGGTCTTTTATTAGTTGTACGAGCTTTCTAGCGATTATTTGGATAAATTATCACTAAGTCACAACCGCTCGTTATTCAGGCTAGGCCGAGTCGAGCTTTGGCCTTTTATTACTTGATCCAAGCTTGGTCCATTGTGGGCTGAGCCTGGCCCATGAGCACCCCTAGGTAAACTGGGAGTATCAAGAATGCACACTGAAGGGAGATAGATATGCTTTTAGGTTGATGGCCCTTAGGGATTGGCCCAAGAGGACAAGGATGAAAATAGCGACGATAGATCTACAAAAATACAACCAAGGATTAATTTGGCATAAGAATTAGGATAGACTCGGTGAAACAAAATTCATGCGGCTAAACTCAACATAGACGACAAGGCTTTGATGATGATGATCAATTATATGGGTCGCTCTGTGTTGACCCATTCTTGTCCCTAATTCTTTTTCAGATGATCACCTTAGAAAATAAAGACCTTGTTTATTCTTTTTTTTTTTTTTTTTTTGTTCTTCTTCTGAAGGTGAAAAGGTAATCCCAGTGTCATCAAGACTTACATGGCCCACATTCCTCCTCATGGGGATAACTCATTTACTTAAATTAATTCATCATCAAATTCATTGCAAGTGCACAGAGTAACCTGGCTGCATGAGTCTTTCACCCATGCTTCACCAGATGTAAGATTTGCTGGGGTCTTCCTTTTTTAATTTTGCAGGCCTAATCACGCGTTTCTTAACCTGCAAAAATAGAAGTTAAATGATAATCTATGATGTCCAGTTACAGCATGGATGGGGCAAGGATACGCCATGGACACGACAAGGACACGAATTTTACACAAAATGTTAAGTATTGGATATGGCACGACACGATAGTTGTCATTTTGAAGTATCTATGTATCATAGATGATAATCACTTCTCCGTCCTCAGGTAATCAGTGAAAATTAGCAGATATATTAAAATCAACTCAGCAACATAACCTTCTCACCAGCATTTATGAAATTTCAACATCTAGAAACCTGAGGATACAACAAAGAGGAGTTAAGAGCAAAATGTTGTATGTAAGAACCATGAAATCCAATTGGTCTGTAGGCTATATATGCCTTTGGGTAAAATATCAAAGAAAGCTATATATGGAAAAAAAGATATGAAGAACACATTTGATAACAACTTATATGTTACATTCTCTGTTTGCAGTCACAAGTCCAATATTTAAGATGATAACACAAAGACAGCTTATGTTCAGAGAATCAAGGGAACACTTAACGCATAAAGAATTGAGGAACAAGGTCACAGACCCTCTGCTCTTGCTCCTTCCATTGCTCCTCACGCTCACAGCTCCATTTCTACATCTCTCTTGTTTCTTCCTCATCCTTCTCCAAGTGGCCTTCCTTTTCTGAATTCTACAACAAAACAAAGATAGTATAGGCTACACCGAATAGAGAGAGAGAGAGAGAGAGAGAGAGAGAGAGAGAGAGAGAGATGGAAATGGAACTTGAATGAGAATCATGAAGTAAATAAGCTCATAGAATAACCAAATCCGCGCATGGACTAAATGGTTATGTAATCGTTGCTGCTGGAACTTTTTTGTTTGCTCATACTTGGGTTCAAAAATTTTACAGAAACCATTTATACAGCTTTGGAATGTGACAACACAATACAGGAGATAACAAACAGATCTTGCAAGTCCCTTGGAGCACTAGAGTCAGATGTGAACAC
The DNA here is from genome assembly GCA_028538565.1 of Umbellularia californica. NCBI lineage: Eukaryota > Viridiplantae > Streptophyta > Magnoliopsida > Laurales > Lauraceae > Umbellularia > Umbellularia californica. The sequence continues at coordinate 78,195,973 of JAPQWN010000006.1, read as the reverse complement.
ACTCCATGGGCTATGGGATCTTGGGTGTCAGAAATGGTTTGATTTTGACCAGCCTATTGTAAACTAATAAAATTATTATAAACATACTTAAAGGTAACAAAAAGAGTTTAAATATTAAATTTACTATAAAGCCCCATGATCTTCTTATACTGGGATATAGATGCAAATGGACAGTTACCATGACTAACTTTTTTTTTTTTTTGGTAAAAGTTGGCCATTGTCTTGATTATACTTGCACAAGACTATCCGGACCATTTTTTTTTCAAATGACGATGAGCTTCTTTCTCCAACATAGTTGGGATAAGACTTTGATGATGGTGATGACAAACGTTATCAACTAGAGCACATATGATTGAAGATATATGCAAGGGTTCTAATGCCTTCAATCTGGCAAAGAAGAATTTCACACCATTGCATACTACACTGAAACTATTTTGTGGAGTTCCAGAAACAATCTTGTGGTCCACTTCCAAGAAAAAAAAATGCCAAGGGTGTCAAACAACAAATTGAGTGGAGAGGAGCCCAAATCAGTTTGAAGGTACTCAATTTCACTGCCACAAAGATGCAAGTTTAAGTCATCATGTTAACATTAAATTTTTTTCTAAAAAAGAAGAATCCAGTGGTGAAAGTGTTAAGCTTGTATCAAAGGTGAATCAACAAATTAAAGAATAATTGATCATTATTTTTCACTTTCTTCTTGTGGGATAAAATTGCAATTCTTGTACTGTATAATATTTGATTTTCTTAAGTGGTTTTTTCACCAATGAAGAAAAGGCAACAATAACTTGACAAAATACTATACATCCTTTGTATTTTCATCATGTTCACTCAGATCCTCACACTTAAAACCCCAGAAAATTGGTTACAGTTCCATATAAAGAGTAAGATTGCTATGGCACTATAAAAGAAACATTAGAAAAGAAAAAAAGATACTTGAAATGATCTCTATGTTCCTTTCAGCATCCAGAAAAGTAAAAAGACTCAAATTACTTGAAAGGGCTCCCTTTTCATGTGGATTGCTTGCATCTAAACAGGTTCAGTATAAAGCATGAAATAATCATGCAACAGTGAACACTTGTGAGCAGGACCAACTATACCTTGGTTGGAACAATGAACAATGGAATTATTGTTAGATTCTAATTTTCATGAGAAGCATACATGTGGCGTTCAGTAATCAAGAAAGGATCAATTATTTATAGGTGATGATATCATAAGATGTTACATGCATGTGAGACCCTCGGAAGAAACCACACTTGAATTGAGACTGCCAGACTGGCCATTCAGACGTGACTTACATAAATAGTTAATCTCATTCTCATGGTGATGCCACATTTCATCTCAAGGTGAAGAAGATCACTCCAAATAAATGGTCTGTACCAAATTCAAAGTAGTTTCATAGCCTATATGCAGTCATTCTATTGGCAATGCTAGTTTGCAGAGTTTATCCTTATATTGCATTTGCATGTGTTGGAAACAGAAACTCATTCACATCACTTCCTCATCTTTGTTGAGTTTCAAACATGGACCCATGCATAACACCACACAATCATTGTCCTTGAGCTTTACTCCATCTAATTGCAGATAATCCACTATAACATCAACATCATTGATAGAGATAGTTTGCTTCCACTCTATTTTAAGGTCTTGAATCTGCCGTGGTTTTTCCCAATAAAAGCATCTCATGCTGGATTGACTAACCTAATCATTAAACAGGCCTAGCTAACATTTGGTGCTCTGCTTTAGGGGCTTTTTTTTTGCATGGGAATTGATACATATGAATTTATGGTCAAATTGACTCGAAACAACGATTAATAAAGAGGTGGACATGCAAATGTAAGCCTAACTTCATGACTTGAATTACTAGAGTGGTGGCTCGGTATTCATTTCCAACCTCCCATTGATTCTTTCGGAGATAATTCCAGGTAATCTATTGAAGCTCACATTTGTTTTCTCAAATTTAACCATTTTTAGAAATAAAAGTCCTACATTCCAAATGTAACATGAAATAAACAGGCCCTCAGTGTGTTTGATGAAAGCTAGGCTAGATTTCATAATCTACCTCGAAGTTCTACTTAGAAATCATTCCAAACAAACAGTAGCCATTTATGTTAAACTTGGATTTGATTTCCCTCCAAAACATGATTTATGGAAATGAAGTCAACCAAATTTATAATTAGTAATATAAGCTTACAACTTTTCTAATGCTCTATAGCAGAGCTCTTTATGCAGGCGCTAAGATGCTTGGACTCTTTTGGAATTGTTTCCATCATGAAATTTGTTTGTCGACCCTCCTTCAACAATTGAAACTCTTCTTTTGCTTGAATCTATCCAAACTTGGGCCCACTTCCACCTTGAGAAAGAATCCAAATCGAGATCTATAGATTTTATTCAGATTTTTGAATGCATGGTGGACCCCATATGGAACTTCACGGCCTTGGTTCTCACTCTTTAAATCTTGGCTTCTCGCGGGCCCCAAATTCTGATTTTCTGCACCAAAGAATAAAATAAAATTAAAATTAAAAGAATATTTTTTGTGAATAAAAGTATAATGCAAAGCATGAGGCCCAATCATGCATAAATTGATACTTTCACCGAGACATGCAATTTTATGAAGTTTTTGATGATTTCGACTTAAATTCAAACATGAAAGACCAAATGCATGATTTTGTGAAAATCAATTAATTCAATACATTTTGTGTAAATTAAGTCCACAAATTTATATGAAATAATAAATTAAAAGTGCAATTTTGTAGACTTATCAAGCCTGCTATAGCCCTACCACAATTGATATGAGATAGTTATGGGATTGATTAATCACAACTTACAGAAAAAAAAAAAAAAAGAGAGATATTAGCTATTCAATCTAAATGGGTATGATTGAAAGTTTGTCCCTTACCTTTCAACCATGCCATAGACGGTAGCAAAATCTATTGAATCAGAGTATTTGTATATAGATCTGTGTTCTCCACCACTCACAGTCTGAGACTGCACTGCTGTTTCGATGGTCTGGATCGATGTGAGGTTCTAAGTCAGAGAAATCCGCAGTTTAAAGACTGGAACTTCATAGTAGCACCCACCTGCTGGATATTAGAATCGTTCAAAGTAAATGCGATGTCAATCATATTGTCCCACTGTAAGACTGAGAATTGATTATTAACAAATATGATTAAAAACCATAAGATTATGTCAATCTTGTTATTAATCAAATAATCAATCCTACGATGAAATCAACTCGTATTGCAGTGAAAGTTGGAGATGTCTCACACACATGGAGAGCGTTTACCATTACCTACTCGAATTTTCAATAGATGAGCCTTGTTGTTGACTTCCACTCCATTATCACGTAATCTTTGTAAGTCAAAGCCTCATGCTTTGAGAATGATCTACCACAAGCGACCGACTGCAAGTGGATGAAGTGGAACCCATGTCGGAGCCCACCAAGCGAAAATCCGAACAGCTCAAAATGAACGCAATGGTTCTTGAGTTGGAACAAACTCATTTTAGAGTAAAAAGTGAAATGATTTTCATTAAGTGGGACCCACTGGTTTCCTCCATCCAACGGTTCCCGTGTGGGATCATATCAGGCAGCCAATCCGGATTAAGTGTGAAAACCGTAAAAAACCGTGAAACCAAAGCGATTGCTATCTTGACTCGCGCGGCAATCGGTGGGCGAAGTAACCGCTCTGTTCGCACACGCTAACGGCTATGAAGGAGGGATTCCTTCATTTCCACGACCTTTCCGCTTCCTTTCTCTCTCTCTCTCTCTCTCTCTCTCTCTCTCTTCTTCTTCCTCCTCCTCTCCTCCTCCTCATGCACCACCACCAACCACCACCAAGACCTAAAGCTCCTCCGCCCCTATCTCTCTTTCCTCCATTTCTCATCAACCCCACCTTCTTTTTTGGTGAGAAAACTCCTCTTCCATCACAATTTCTTCTCTCTCCTCATCCATTCTCTTTATATTGGATGTGCAATCTGCTTTTTTATTGTTTATTGTATCACAATGGTTTTGGTATAAAAATAGGACATGTTTTGAGACATGGGTGATTCTTCTTTCCTTTTGTTTCTGTTTGTTTTCCTCCCCGTTTTCCTTTTATTGAATTGGGTGTTGTTGGATGGGTCTGGATATCAAACATTGTGGAAAAAACTTGTTTTTACCTTTGATTTTTGTGGTTTTCTATGCTTGTGCTCGTTGTTGTGCTGTCATGGTTTGAGATTTTGAGAGCAGGGGATCTGACATTTCTCTTTCCTTCTCCATATTTTCTACTTTTGGATGTTTTGATATCATGGTGACAATGTCACAGAATATAATATCATAGTCCAACTCACAGACCATAATTTGGCATCTGGGTACATTTAAAAAGATGTACTTTTCATCAATTTCTGTTTATGTCATTTTAATTGATAATAAAGCTTGTTACTTTGATTGAGGTTTTTTGCTTTGTTGTGTGGAAAATTTAAATTTCACTTCTTGTATGCTTTCGAAGGTTACGTAAATCCATTTGCTTTTTTATTTTTTTAAAATCATGATTTTCAGCAATTTTATTACTTCATACTGAGAAAAATCCTATTTGGGGATCTTGGTACCGTACCAATGCTTTTGTTGGACTTCTGATGCCATCTGCGGGGTCAAGCGTGACAAAAGTCACAAAATGCATAGGGGACTCTGGTGTGTGGCTCTGAAAGTTAAGGGCATGCAATGCTACTAATATTCTTTTTCGTTATTTTTCCTCTCTGTTGGTCTTACTGGACTTTAATCAACACCTTGTAGCAGTTATCTTATAGTTTTGTAGTCCCAATGGATTCTAGTTGCTGTTTTTATTTAACAACTTTGGTATTGTGAATTTTAGAAGTTAATTTTCTGTTCTTCTCCTTTATTTTGGGCTTTTGGGTTGGACTCTATTGGCTTATTTTATTGTTGTTCTGAAATACTTTGTCTCTATGGTTTCAATTGGGTTGTAATGGTTAATCATTTTCGAAATCATTGTGATCTTTTGATTCTGTTTGATCTCACCTTTGCGTCGCTTTAGTTATTGATTTTTTGGTACTTGGGCACAAGACTTGGGGAAAAGTGCACATGCATGCATAGATGCGATAATGTGATTTTTTTTTAAAGAATTACTCAATGTTTTCCTGTTGTTGTGATTTCAGTGGAGGAATCAGTTATTGGGTTGGATCATTTGGAGATATGGAGCTTTTAAAACAACTTGTTCTTGCATGGTTACTTTGTTAGGTTGGAATCACTGAGAGTGTCAATTTGAGAATATAAGTAGATTATAAGCTAATATATTTGGAGCCGGATCATTTGTGAATTGAGATAGTATTGACATTTGCAGAATTCAATATATACCAGCCTTCTTTATTTATCTTGTGCTGTTTGCGCAATTCAATGGTCTCAGCATTGGAGGATTTGTTGTACTGGAAAATATCAGATGTGGTGACAATGGGTTAAATATTTCTAATGACGTGCAGGAATGGGTGCTGATGTTAAAAAGAAAGATGAGTGATTAGCTTGATTTCTGGATTTCTATCTACTCTCACAAAACTCATATGACAGATCCGGTGCCTGGTTGCTTGATGTTCGGATATGGGTTTGGTGGAAATCAAAGTATTAGTTCGTTAATTCATTCGCGCTCAGCTTTTGCGAATTTTGTGTGGTTGAAAATTTATGTTTTAAGTGCTTTAATCTTCTTACAATGACAATGCTCTCATTCTATTCCAATGTTGGTGATAGAGAGAACTGCTTTATTGTTTATCTGAGTCTCTTCTCTGTATGAACTCCACAATTTGAAAGGCACATTGTGATCTAAAAGAGGCAAGTCTCCTTTATTTTGTCTATGGGTTGTCATATGGAACATAATCCAAAAGAATAGAATTTCTAGTGAATATTATTCCAGTATATCTTTTGATCCGGATAGGTTTTTATGGCTGGTGGCTCAAACCAAGCCCCAGTTAGTGTTCAAGAGACGGGGGTTCCTGAGAATATTGTGTTCTTGCATGGCGACTTGGATCTGTGGATTGTGGAAGCCAAATCACTTCCAAATATGGATTTGATGGCAGAGAGGATGAGAAAACTTTTTTCTATGTTTGGGACTTGTAAATCACCATTTGTGCGTAAATATCGACAGAGAAGTGGGCACAAGAAGATTATTACAAGCGACCCGTATGTATCTGTTTGTCTGGCGGGGGCAACAGTAGCCCAAACTAGAGTAATTTCCAACTGTGAAAATCCAATCTGGCAGGAGCATTTCTGTATACCAGTATCCCACCCTGTTGCAAGAGTGGAGTTTCATGTCAAGGACAACGATTTTCTTGGGGCACAGCTCATTGGTGTAGTTGAGATATCAGTGGAGAAAATCTTATCAGGTGGCACAGTTCAAGGTTGGTTCCCTGTTATCGGTTCTCATGGAAGTCCTAGGAAACCATATCCTGAATTGTCTCTATCAATGCAGTTTAGGCCTGTTGAAAACAACCCTCTGTATAAGGATGGTGTTGGTATCGGTCCGGACTACATGGGCGTGCCCAACACATACTTCCCACTCCACAAAGGAGGGAGTGTTACTCTTTATCAAGATGCTCATGTGCCTGATGCAATGCTCCCTGAGATACCTCTAGAAAATGGGAAGGTTTTTAGTCAAGGTAAGTGTTGGGAAGACGTATGCCATGCCATGGCAGAAGCCCATCATCTTATTTATGTAGTTGGCTGGGCTGTATATCACCCTGTCAAGCTAGTAAGGGAGCCGACGAGGCCATTACCAAGTGGAGGAGAGCTGTCACTTGGGGATTTGTTGAAGCACAAGTCATCAGAAGGAGTCCGTGTTGTTATGCTAATTTGGGATGACAAAACCTCTCATGACAAATTTTACTTAAAAATGGTATATTACCCACTGCTTTCTTGTGATCACTGTTTCTTGTTCATTGTTGATTATCAAACTTCTTTGAGTCATGAAATGTTTAGCGGTTTTATTTTGAGGTAGCTAACCTGCTTGGTAAGAGGTGCCACAAACAGTTGCCTCACATTAGAAACTTGTCTTCTATTTGTTTTTTACTATTGCGGCACTAAAGTTTTTTAATTGAAGAAAATGATGAAATTAAACATAGGGATGATGCAGGAAGGTGTTATGCAAACTCATGATGAAGAAACTCGGAAGTTTTTTAAAAACTCATCTGTCTATTGTGTGTTGTCTCCTCGTTATGCCAGCAACAAGCTTAGTGTCTTCAAGCAACAGGTAAGGTAGAAAATATTCTACATTTTTTGTGTAATATTATATACTTTTAATAATTTATGTCACAACAATGTTTCATTGAAAGTTTTTTAATTTGGATATGTCAAATGGATGTTTATTGCAAGACCCCTGCTTACAGCTCTTGATACTATTCTTTTGAGTTCAATGCAATTTTGTCTGAAATTCTAATACATCAAAGGAAATATGCTTTGCAGTATTAAAAAAATTAGATACTTGGTTGCAAAGTGATGCAATTTTCCTATGGAACATGGTTGCATAATTTTTAAGAGAAAAATAATAACTCTTGTTTGGGATGTAATTTTATGGAAGTGATTTGTTGAATCCCTAAATAACATTCTAAGGTACATCAAATTGTCCCCAGGAAATATGTACACTTTTGAGACCTTTACCTCTGTTCAGTACATGATACATCACATCAATATACGTTGATTTTTTTTTCTACGTTTTTCTTGGGTTTGGAGTAGAAGGAAGCTTTAAAAAACTTCCATTGCCTTAGTTGCACTATTGGCTTTCTTTATGGAAAAGCATTGATTCAAGAATGAAAAGTTTGGAAGTCTATGAAGCATCTGCAATCTGTAGATAACAAATTCTTTCTTGCTTAGTTCTTTATCAAGTACTAAAAGGGAGCTCAATCAGTGTTAACATTTTGTTCATGACAACTGAAATATCTTAAAGTTTTACCACTCATTACCCTGGTCGTTCTTATCCAGGTAGTTGGAACCGTATTTACTCACCACCAGAAGTGTGTTCTTGTTGACACTCAAGCTTCTGGAAATAATCGTAAAATAACTGCTTTCATTGGTGGGCTCGATCTATGTGATGGTCGATATGACACTCCAGAGCACAGGCTTTTTCGTGATCTTGATACCATCTTTGCAGATGATTTTCACAATCCCACATTCCCGGTAAGTATTAATTTTACGTTTCCAGCTGTTGTTGGCATTTTTAAATTCTTGCCACACAATCATGTATGGACTTATTTGGGTTTGTTGGGGTGTGTGTGTGTATAACCTTTTGTTACATCATGACCAAAACACTAGAGAGTATCTAATTTTTGGGAGAATAGTGGAACTTCATTTAGCATTGAAGGAAGAGAGCTAATGGACTTAGGTTTACATGCATGCTTGATCAAGTGTAATGGTGTTTATACTTTATAGTTTATACTGTTCGATCTTGCCACAGAGTGGTAAAAGTGAAATTTTTAGAATCTCCTCAACCTTGCGAAGGTATTTTTATATCCTTCACTCAGTGCATGATAGATGATTCATTATGTTCTTGTAGAGTGTCAAAATTTTCAGGATTTTTCTGATCAGGTTATACTCTTCCCAGCCCTTGCACACTGTTCCCGAACAGATAGATAAGAGGGTCATAAGGCTTTGAAATAGATGATTATAGAAATGGTGTGCATGTGTCTGTCGTAGCTAATCTTACCCAATTTGAATACATTTGTATTGTGACTCATTCTAGATAAGTTGAAAAATGCAGTTCAGAATTACAGTGTGCGAGGTTGTTAAATCATTAATCAGGAATTACAGTGCTTATGTAGTTCTAGAAGAATGCCTTTATGCCTTCGCATTAACTTGTGAGACAGGTCAAGAGAGGAATTCCTAAGAACTATTAATGCTAATTAAATATATAATAAGAGACGATATTTATCTTTCATTTCTTCACACATTTTAGTATGACTACATGCGCACACACACACACACTTAAATGTCAATGATGATTCAGTTATCCATTTACCAGCTGGAAAAGTCTGGCCCCAAATTATTCTTTCTAAAAGCACCCACATAACACAATTCTTGTTAAACTTTTTTTTAGCAGGTAAGAAATAAAATATATTAGATAGAAAACTGGATTACAAGCACTCCTAAAAGGAAGAAGGGGATACAAAAGACTTATATCCTTAAAAACAAGAAAACTAAAGAAACAGCTTCCAAGGAATAACCCTAGTAACCCCTTGCTTAGCTAAAGCATCTCCAAACCCATTGGCCCACCAAACTTCACGACGATAGGTCACGGGAAGATTTGAAGCCAAAGTTTTGATCTCATTAAAGAAAAATTGGAGCTTCCATGGCTTACTTATATCAAGGTTAACCCACGAGATATCATTGAAGGAATCGCTCGCTGCAATCAATCTTCCTTGAAAGTAGCAAGAAAATATCTTAAAGCCTGCAATATCACCAACACCTCAGGTTCATTAGAATCCATTAACCCCCACTCTTTAGAGAACGAACAAACAACCTCCCCCTTTCATTATGCAAGACCCCACCAATTGTTGAAAAAAGATTTGCTGCTTGACAATTTAAAACGGACTTCCCAAGTACTCGAACATTATATAATAGATCACAATGGGAGAATTTATAACCTTGATCCATGCAGTAGAAAAGAGATACAGTACAGTTGTTGTCTTTAATATTCTCAATACAGTTTGCAGACCACTGACTGTAACATCTCAATTTATGACGTTGTGCTTTGAATTCTAACATACACATATTATGTCAACGCCTCTAAAGTGAGCAAAAATGTGTATTGTTATTATGTTTTTGGATGGGATCTTGAAGGGGCTGCCTTGTTACGGTATTATCTGTATTTAAAATATAGAAGTAACCAATTCAATTAATTGTAGACGTGATAACAACTTTTCTTTCTATATTTAAGTTTCCGTTAATCTGTTTCTCATGATCAATGAAGATTTACAGCTTTTAAATATTTGGTTCTCACTAGTTTTGCCATGATCTAGATATTATAGATAGTTATCATGGATAAATCTTAGAGTCAAGCTGATGGCCTGAATCTTCTTCTAGACAACTCAACATTTGCCATGTGTCCTGGTCTCATTAGGAAACTTGCTGAAGTTGGATATTGACTAGAGTCAGAATACAATTTTTCATAAATAAGGAAACCAAACCATTATAATGTTAATCCTATGAATCAAGTGGGGCCCATATGTTTTCATGTGGGACCACCAACATCTTACTTTCTATGATGATAAAATATTTACATTATACAAGACTAGTTATTGACTCTTCATTTCTACTATGGTAAAATCTTATTTACATTATAAAAGACTAGCTATTGACACTCCGCTGATTCACTGCACAGACTCGCACGCGAGGACCTAGGCAACCATGGCATGATTTACACTGCAAAATAGAGGGCCCAGCTGCATACGATATTTTGAAAAATTTTGAACAGAGGTGGAGAAAAGCTACAAAATGGCGAGAATTCAGATTAAAAAAAGTCACACATTGGCATGATGATGCTTTGATCAAGATAGACCGCATTTCATGGATAGTAACTCCCTCTTCCTCCAAAACTGATGACAGTAGTGCACATGTTATCAGTGATGAAGATCCCGATAGTTGGCATGTGCAGGTCAGTGATGAAAATGATTCACAAAATAATATTTCATGTCTTGTTTTCGGTTTTAAACAAACCATGGTGAATCTTTAGCTGTAGTGTTTCATTTCTTCCTAGGTGTTTCGTTCAATTGATTCTGGATCTGTTAGAGGATTCCCAAAATCTATTCAGGAGGCTGAGGCAAAGGTTAGTAATTTTCAGTGCTTATGCAATGTGTGCCAATTTCTTTAACGATCTTTCCATTTTCTTAGTTAAATTTCTTTTTGTCTGTCTGTCTCTATCTCTCCCCGCTCTCTTACAATTGCTCTTTCCTTCTTTTGCAGAATCTTGTCTGCAAAAAGAATCTGAAAATAGATAAGAGCATACATTCGGCTTATGTGAAGGCAATTCGATCTGCACAACATTTTATATACATAGAGAACCAGTATTTCATTGGATCTTCTTATTATTGGCCTTCATATAAAAATGCAGGTTTATATCAAGTGTTCTGCTTGCTGTTTGCATCTTTGATAAGATGATTTTGCCTATTTTAGCTGATAACAACATCTATTTTGAAAGACCATTTCTGGGTCATGCTTAATATGTGAAAAATATTTGAGTATTTAGTTTGGCTTCCAATTCTCAATTTCATGTTTTACTAAGGCCTATGCTACACATTCTTGAGTGGAGGACATGAGCCATGACGATAGAAGCTAGATAGGCTCTAGATAAGATGAAGACTTCCAGTCAAATATCAATAGGAAGTTCTTGTTTCTCCTTAGATATCATTTTTCCTTCTAAGCACAATGTGCCTAGTGCTTATGAAACATCCATATCTCAGTTTATGCTTAATTTTTTTATCAGTGAATTTTTTTTAATGTGATATTCTTTTTTATTTTGAGAACAAAATGTTGAAGTTTCAGTTTGTCCCGTGGTCACTTGTATGCAGGTGCGGATAATTTAGTACCTATGGAACTGGCACTCAAAATTGCAAGCAAGATCAAGGCAAATGAACGTTTCTCAGTGTATGTGGTAATACCTATGTGGCCAGAAGGTGTTCCAGCGAGTGCTCCTGTTCAGGAAATCCTCTATTGGCAGGTTGTTTTACTTTTGCCATCTCATTATTTAATATAAGTGTGCTTTTCTCAGAGAACTGCTTATGAATGTAATTCTGTGAATCTTACTTTCACCCTATGGTAGCATGATATTGTTTCTCTTTGTGTATCTGATCTAATTTCTGGTTCAGTTGTGTGCATATGATTTAACATTCAAGGGATGGTAGGGTCCTGGTGCATCAGAATGGTGCAGTGTTTTGATGTGCTTTTCATAAAAGTAGCTTTTGATGGACTGTTAATATCTTCTACCCCCTTTAGATGTTCAATTTTCAGGTGAACCAATGGATGGACAGGGTCTAGCAGTGAGTGAATTTTGGAGTAAAGCCAATAACCTGGATGCTCCCCTGCACAGAGTGATGAATTAGTATAATGTGTTGGGTCCCACATTGCCTAAGTAATAGGCTTGACATGTCTTAAGATACCCGTATGGGCCTTCCACCTATCAACTTAAGCTTTTGGGTTGGTAAGTGGTTTATTACATAATGTACATCTTCTGATGCAGTAGGATCCTGGTGACTAGACAGATGATTGGTAATGAGAATAAGCAGTTAAATATGAACCTATTCCTGGCCAAAAGATACTTGTCTCAACTCAGTCCTTCCATTGTTGACTGCAAGCCTTGATTGTTCCTATAAAACATCCTTGGTTATGATCATCTTCGAATGTAACTCCGTAACTATTTTTTGAAGTATATCTTTGGTGTTTTGCTCAGATGCTAAATTTTAATACCTAACATGTAAATTAATTTGTGTTTTAATGTTCCCTTTAGTTTCATATTGTCTAAGTTGGAGACATTAGACATGGCAATACTGCATCCCACCTATTGCTTGCTTGTTTGCGGTACTGGTGACCACCTCCTATCTTAACATGTATGTCTCATTACAGGGGCAAACAATGGAAATGATGTATGGTATTATTGCAAAGGCACTTGAGAAAGTAGGATTATCTGATGACTATCACCCGCAGGATTATTTGAATTTTTACTGTCTCGGAAAGCGTGTAGCCGCTGGACTGGAAAAAATGAAATCGACAATTAATGCCACTGAAAGCATAGCCTCAGTATGGGTTCTTGTTCTCTAGGATTTATTTGTGATAATAATTTACATTTACATTTAATTTTCTTTTACTTGTATTTCTGTTGGGATTTACAATTTTTTTCCTCAAAGGAAACCATTTCATTACAAAATTTGCAAATATAATGGAACAATTATACATAATAAAATAAACGAATTTCTTTTATAGTATATTTAGATCTTCACATCATCATCATCATCAAAGCCTTGTCCCAACTATGTTGTGGTCGGTTACACGAATTCCGTATCTCCATTCTAATATATCTTGAGCCAAATTCTCAGATAAGTTGCACTTTTTCATATCTATTTTTACCACCTCCATCCACGTCCTCTTTGGCCTACCCCTTTCCCTTGGTGGGCAATCAACCTTCATGGCCAAGCTTTTCCTGACCGGCCTCGTCACTGACTTACGTTGGACATGCTCAAACCATCTTAAACGGGTTTCCCTAATTTCATCCTCTATTATTGCTAGCCCTAAATCCTCTCAAAAGCACTCATTTCTAATTTTATCCTTTTTAGTTTTACCTCAACATTCTCATCCTTGCTACATCCATTTTTTTTCCTAATCCATATTTAGATCTTCACATCTTTTAACAAATTTTTTTCCTAATTCATCATGCATGGAAGTCGTTGCCTTGATTATTATTCTAAAAGTATTACCATTGATTTCTTTCTTTACAGAATTTGAAAGTATTATAAATGCAATCAGTCTAATAACACAGATTGGTGAATTCTATGTGCATTTGAATTAGTCTAGTAGAACAAAATTCAGAACCCCACCACAGAACCTTGATAGTTTTGAAAAGTACAAATATATAGAAGATCTTAAACCCTCTTCAATAAATTCCTATAACTAATCACTGCTCACATAATCATGTACTCCAAAAGCAGCCTAAATGATGGGTGTACAAATATGTAAACCTAGTGCATCCAATTATAGAAACATACACCAATGCCATCCACAGTGCATGGTTGCCACTACTGCATGCTAATGGCAAATTTTAGGCCTTTGTAAAATATTTTTCCACTGTTGGGCTAAATTTTTTTTAAGATGCGTTTGTTTTTCGCAACCATTAAAAGATTCTACTGCTTGGATGGTGGGTGCACAAAGATGTAAACATAGTGCATCCAACTATAGGCACATAGCAATGTCAGCTTTAGCACATTATCCACGTGGTTTCACATCAATCAAATTTTTTATGGCTATAAAAAGGACTTTTTCGCTTTCAGGCTATAATTTCCTAAGTTACATATGTCTGTCACCATTAACCATCAATTTGAAAAAGAAAAAATACTGTCTGAACAGAAAAGGTTTTGAGATAACTTATGACAAGCATTTCTTGCAACACTTTACTATGCTTTGTAAGTGTTGGAAACTTATATTGCATTGTGGCATATTTCCTGCTCAATTATAGTTCTCCAAGAAGTTCTAATTTCTCTTGTAACTTATGAATAAAATCCTATACTTTTTTTTCTTTTCTTTTTTGGCCAAATAAAATTCTATGCTTGTGGTGGATGGCTTACTACTAGATATTTTCTAGGGCATGGCTCAGAAGTTCCACAGATTTATGATCTATGTTCATTCAAAAGGAATGATAGTTGATGACGAGTATGTAATCTTGGGATCTGCCAACATCAACCAAAGATCTTTGGATGGTTCCAGGGATACAGAAATTGCTATGGGTGCTTATCAGCCAAATCATACATGGGCAAGTAGGACAAGACATCCGCGTGGCGAGGTTTGAAAACTTTTGCTTGCTTAGTCTTCAACAATGCATATAATCTGTGAAAAGCATAAGAAATTAAAATGATTTGTTCCAACGCACCCCATCTACAGAGATTATGACCAATGCTTATCTATATGCATCAATATGATAACTAGTCTTTAAGATTGAATGGTTACTTGCTAGTACAAACTGATGATCAGTGGTATATCATGGACAGGAGAACAAGTATCTATAAATTGAACATGTTGAACAACCCACTTACCATCACATGCTTCATTCTCTCTGTGCCTCATTTTTAGAAAATTACCTTGGGCTTAGAACTTCTCTGAATTCTAGGACTCAAGGATTATGGGCCTTATGGAATTTTTGGAAATTCTTCTGTCTGTGGTTTATTTATTTATTTATTTGGTATCAACTGGATGTTATTCCTGATACTTGAAATTGAAAGTGAGCTAGAATTTGTCAAATAGACACGTCTTTATTGGATTTTGGAATTCTTGATGAATTGGACATTGAATGCACTTAGAATGCAGCTCAGATGCTGTAATTCCTGGAACTGTGAAAATCTAAAATGGTGGAATTCCAGCCCTGTGGATTTTCTACCGAAAAGTGCCTTAATGTGATTCTATAATCAATACTATCGATCCAAGAAGTATGGAGTTGTACTTGGGTGGATCTGTATGCTGAAATCATAAAAAGACAATTGCCAAACCACAAATTTTTAGATATTTGGATACTTGGTGGTGGTTATACATGTCTCCATCCCTCTCATAGCTACTGAACCGATGTGGGATGATTTGTTACAGGTATATGGATATCGTATGTCGCTATGGGCCGAGCATATAGGATTCTTGGAGGACGTATTTCTCAGGCCGCAGACGACTGAGTGTGTCCGTCGTGTAAATGAGCTGGCGGAACGTAACTGGAAGGCCTATGTTTCTGATGAAAATACAGAAATGAAGGGACATCTGATCAAATACCCCGTAAAAGTGGAGAAAGATGGAAGGGTTGGAATATTGCCTGGTTATGAACATTTTCCTGATGTGGGTGGAAAGATTCGTGGAGGCCACTCTACTCTTCCTGATGTTCTAACGACATAGTTCAAAGTCCATCAGATCGAAAGCAGAAGTAAAAGAAGAAATCAAGAACACAATTCCTGATAGTCCAAGCCTCAGCAACAATGATGCCCAAAGATGTGTCAATTTATGGAGCTTGATGACTTCAGCTGTAAAGAAGTACAGACACACGCAAAATTGTAAAATCATGCCTATGTCAACCTTTTTCCACCACTTTGATGCTGAGAGCCAGAGACCCAACAACCATACTGACGATACAATGTACATGGGTCACACCTGCCAAACATGAACTCTGTACAGAAAACCTTGTAAAATTTTTCAGCAGATAGAGACGGGACACACTTCCATTCCTGATTGACATTCTTTTTATTGATTTCAGTTTATATATAGATACTATTTAATCAATTATTAATGATAATAAACAATGAGATAACTGATCCTCGGATGATCCATTGACAGTGAAATACTTGAAATTTAAATTCGAGGTGAAGTTTACTTCATGTGTTTTGAAAAATGATATATCGTGAAACATCCACCGTGAAATTCACAATGATTAATCTTATCTGACAAATCCTTGATCCCACAAAGTGTGGGGGCTGAACAACTTCCACAACTAGCAAGTTTCTCGCTTTGGTCTGTCTCTCACACAGAATATAACTTCTATATCTTAAATAGTGTTCAAAATGAGCAGAAAATGAAACAATTGCTCAAAGAAATCAGTTATTGTTACCCAATCCTCCTTTTGTACACTTATCGCAATGACATTTGAGAAACCTCTCTGTTATGCCTTTTCTTATGACAATCTGTTATCAAACATGACAGCCAAATTTAGCAATAGTCCTTAATTTCAGACATAAAGGCATTTTCATCTTTCATAAAGACAGTAAAGTGATAGAATATGGCGGTAAGTGCATTTATTCCATTGATTTACCAGACATTTTGTACACATGGAAACTATGCATGAGATGTAAGTTGATCACCTAGTAGGCCATATCTTGGATGTTCTAGAGCCCAAAATCTTACTCGACAATTCTAATCATTCATTTGGATAACTTACATGGGATGAGTGGTTCTAAAACAGGAAAAAGATTGATAACCAAATGACTGGTTAGCATTGTCTGGTTGGTGGGATTTTTGGGAGGTGGCATGGAGGCGAAATGTTCTTTCATATTCATGTGCGTGATTATTGTGGATATAGTCGTTAAACTTAAAAACAAATAGTCTTCTATCTGTTGTTCTTCGATATGTGCCTAAGCGTGGAAACAAAAGGGCTGTATCAGACAGCAGTATGCTATAGAAAAACTTGCCAAATAACAAATTTTCTACTTCAAAAAAGTAGCACTTTGCCAACCACCAGCTCCAGTTAGATGGTATAACCGTATAAGGCTTTTATGATACAACCATATGATTGTCACCAAAAACGAATGTGTAAAACAAGTTTAAATCTATATAATATGGGGGAGCACTATTTGAATCTTAGGACATTTTGGACCCTTGGATTTATGTACATAAATCCAAGGGCTGAGAAGGGATTCAGGAGCTTGGTAATTTTGTAATTATTTGAAAACAGAAGGGCAATAACTTTTTACTAAGGACAAGAGGATACATGAGTGCCATTGATTTTCTGTGAAATTACGAAACCTGCCATTATCTTTTCCCAAGAATATGGGAGTGTCCTTGGTTTTCTGTGAAATTACGAAACGTGCCTTTATCTTTTCAAAACTTCCTTGCAAGTAAAGATATGATTAAATACACGGCTATGATTGCAATTGAGTGATTGAACGGTGTGGAATTTGGGCCCACAACTTATCAGTTTGCCCCTTCACATATATATGCTGTTTTTCACGGATTGTGGAATCTGGGCTAACTTGGATTGTTTTGGTAGCAGATGCAAACGTGGCTTGCATGCAATTAAACTAGACTGCTTATAGTAGTGGGCAACTTTTGGTATTCAATGGTGGTTAAACAAGGGACCAATTGGCTGGGATGTTTTACCTAAAAAAATAAAATCCGGCTGAGCTTGATTTGAAGCTGATTGATCCAATGGGCCACATAGAAAATTTGAGTTAAATTTGCTAAATTATGGGCGGTGTTAGTTGTTAGGTAGTCAAAAGAAGAGTAATTAGATTTAGTTGTGCTCAGAGCGTGGTGCGTTGTGCCTTCAGGCACAGGCAATTACTAGTACTTTAATAAATGCCCTGGTTTTTATATCACCAATTACCCTGGTTCCTTTTTAAAACACTTCTACAGCAATATAACTGTTGTGGACTCAAACCAATACCCCAAAAGCCCCAGGATTGATAGAACGCGTCAAATTAAATCTTATAACAACTTAGGATTGAAACCACTTCTATAGCAATCAATAGAACTGAAACCAACCATTTTTTATATCAACATTTGCCCTCCTGCAAAGACTTGGAAAAATAAAGATGACTGGCTGGAGGCTGCATGCTTAGGTGGGAGTTTGGTGACAAGAAATGAAGGCACTTCCATAAATAGTTTTATTACTAATTTAAAAGAGGAATTCTCAAAAGCACCCTTACCGTTTGTTAAGAAAAAAAAAATAGAGAGAAGCTCCTGGTGAAAATATTTATGAGTAGGTCCATTGACCCAAAAAAGTTTATGTAAAAAACACTTGAAATGACATTTTCTTTTCACATACACATATATTGGGGAATTTTCTAAAACACCCCCATTTAAAAATGCCCCCTTTTCTTCCCTTTATTTAGCTATGGGGTTTACTTTGAGTCAATCTAGTCTTTTCACAAACACTACCCCCATGAATAATTACAAATCCAAGTTTGACACTCATCCAACTTTTCTTTAGTGCTGGATTGAAATCATAATAAAATGATGTCTTTAAATCATTAAAATTTAAGATCATTGATCAAAAGGCTAGGATGAACTCATGGACTCAAGATTTTGCATATAGGTAAGCCCCATATGGATCTTTCCATCCAATGGACTTTCATGATTGTCATGCATCCAAATGTGCCCAGCTAGAAGGGGCATTTTCTCCTAAAAAAAACGTTGGGGGCATCCCATAAAATGGTTATTTATCCACTTTTAACGACTTTAATTAATAGTTGCGGTGCGCACATGCTTGTTGCCAATTAAGAGATGTAGGCTGATATGGATAAATATTAAAGAAGTTAAAGGAATTATTTCAAAGTGACCCCATTCATATGTTGGAGTTGCCATGTAAATAAGAAATTCTTGGGAGTTCTAGAACTTTTGGGGGTTCTTTAAAATTTCTGGGGGCACCCTCCTCGCCCAACCTCCAGAAATGCAAACCTTAAATCCTAAATCTTAAATATAAGAAAAGAAAAACTTAACATAATATCTGGCGTCAAACCGAGACTTTGAGCATGATTACGTGGAGGCTCGGCATATTTAACTACTAAGCTAGAAAATTAGGTCATGACCAAGCCTAAATCCATCCCTAACACCTAGCTCATCTCCTCAAGCTCACCTCGAGCACTAGTTCAGTTCAGCCCAAGCCATGGATCAGGAACAGGAAGTCGACCTTGGCTCGTTCACTTAAAACCTGAATGAGGTCATAATGTCCCCATCGGTATCGGATATCAAAACAACCGGTACGAATACTATTTTCTTAAAAGACGAAAATGCCCCTAGAATCTCTCTCGGTCTTCCTTATAAGACCCTCTTCTTCGTTCTTGCCTTAAAAGGGAAAATTTCAAAATGGGCCTCAAGTTTTTTATAGATTTCAAATCAGGACAAAATAAGTACTAGATTTCAAAATGTGCCATTAGTTTTCCATTTCAAATCAGGACAATTGTCCTGACTTATGGCCCATTTTGAAATTTAGTTTTTATCTTGTCTTGATTTGAAATCTACAAAAACCTTGGGCCTCATTTTGAAATTTTCCCTTCCTAAAACCCCAGCTCGCGCTCTCTCTCTCTCTCTCTCTCTCTCTCAAAAACCCTAATCCTCTGCAACTTCGATTCTCCTTCCATGGCGCTTCGCCTTCGCAAATCATTCATCTCCTCCTTCTCTCTCATCAAGCACCGATCTTTCTCTGCAATTCCTTCCTCATCCTCGTCTCTGCTTCTGAAACCCTCTCCGATCTCATCCCCAGCTCGAACAAACCCTAATTTCCGGATTCCATCTCTCTCCTTTCGATCTTCGTCCTTTTCTTTGTCGTCGCGATCGAATCAGATTGATGATCAGAAGATTTCTCCCGACACGATTCTCTTCGAGGGTTGCGATTACAATCACTGGCTTATAACCATGGATTTTCCCAAGGATCCCAAGCCTACGCCTGAGGAGATGGTTGAGACCTATGTTCAAACCCTAGCGAAGGTCGTCGGAAGGTGATAGATTCTTTCTCTCTTTCTCCTTCATGTTCTTAAGTGTTTCATTGGTGATTGTTTTTGTTGGATTGGTTAGGATTTTTGATTTCCTATCAATGTATTATGGTTTTAGTATTGTTTGGTACAGGAGATTGGGTTTCTTTTGTTGGTTCATTATTGATTTTGGGTTTGTTCTTCAAAGATGTTCAAATTCATTTCTCAGTAATATCGCTGCTTTTCTCACTATCTGCTCTTGGCATTCATCATTTCATTTCTATGCATCTGTAGGAGTAGTATAAAAACTGTTTTAAAAAATGATGTTTTCAGAACACTACTCTTTTTGGTAACCGTGGTTGCAACCAATGTGCCATGTGTTAGAAGTAGGGAATTTGGGAAACCTGACATGAATTACATAGACATGTATGGAAGTACTGAAAGTGTATTGGTGCATATTCTAGTTATTTTATTTATTTATTTATTGTGATGTTTTTTTTTTTTTGGTAAAAACATAATCTGGTTCCATTTAAAAAAGAAAATATCTGGTTAATTAATTTAAATGGTGAACAAGAAAAATGCAAATAAGAATGTGGATGAACTACCTATCTTATTTTTGTCACGGATGAAGCTTTGGGGAGGAGAGAGTAGTAAGAGCGTCATTTATGATATGAATCACATATTTTAGAGGATGCTAGGCTTGTGTGGTGTAGAATCCATTTTCCTATTAAGACAAGCTTGTGGAAAAGTTTAGATAGTAGGAAGAATTTACTTTTTTTATTTTTAAATTAATTTGCAGAAGGCTTATGATAGTGTAGGAAGATAATTAATTTGGTGGACATCAGAGAAGAAAAAGGAAAAAAGCATCTCTGAAGGAGTAGTAAACTAGTAATGAGGACAAGAATTGTAAACGGGTGACATTTGAGGTTCCAGTAGAATTTTAGTGCTCAAGGTTTGCATTGTAAGATTTTAGGTGAATATTGCTTTTAGAAAGCTTACCTTTGTGCCTTCTCTTTTATTTAAATTTCTTATCTCCATCAAGTCTCATTTGTGGCTCATTCATGCACACACAATCGTAGGGACATAGCTTATTTTAGAGTTAAATAGTAGAACTGTTAAAGTCAACCCTTGATTGATAGGGAAAGGCTATTATAATGGCAGAAGAACCACAAACCTATGAAAAAAAACATGGTGTAATAACTATAGAAGCACAGTTTATAATTATATATAATATATATATTATGAGTGGTTTTTTTTTCACATAACTATTTATAATATATATTATGAGTGTTTTGCTCCCTGAGTTCAGTTGCTTTCATTGTCAGAAAACTGGTTTTGAACTGGGAGGAAGTTACTGCAATGATTGCATAGTTTTGGACTGTAGGTACGGCCGTAGGGATGAAAGTGGGCCAGGCCGAGCCGGGCTTTGAGAGGCCCTAGGCTTGGCCCTAGTATTTTTCAGGAGGCCCTAGCTCGGCCCAAGCTCGAGAGGGCCTCAAGAACCCTGGCTCGGGCTCGGCTCTTATTAAGTTATGAGGCCTTAAGACCGGCCCTCTGAGCCTGACTCGATTGAGGCCCTAGGCATTGCTCGTGAGCCCGGCTTATTTTATAATGATATAGCACTAGCTGAAAGAAAATATTTTCAGGAAAAAAAATCCTGTCGGAATTCAAAGAAATCTGCATGTGCAAACCAGAACAAAAAATGGTCAAATGCATGTATTCATCCCATATTCCCATTCTCATAATTTGGATTGCATCAATAAAATTAACTAAAATAAGAAAGACTCCATAAAAGCAAAGGGAGCCTAGTTCCAACACTCCATAATGGTTCAATGTTAATGTAGATGAGTATTATCAAACTCTAACAATAATACAAATCAAATTAAACTTCATTAGCATCATAGAATAAAATAAAGTATTCGGCTAGCATCATAAAATAAAGGTTTAGGGTTTAAGGTTTATGGATTATTTAGTGCTTAGATTTAGGGTTTAGGGTTCATGGATTATTTAGTGTTTAGGGTTTAGGGATTATTTATATTGGATTAAAACTAAGGTTTAGGATTTATGGATTATGGTATATCATATATGTATTATATACTGTATAGTGTACATATATATAATATGTATTAATATATGTAGGCCCTAGGGCTTACGAGCCGGGCTTCATCAAGCCTGAGCTCGGCCCTTTTAAGCAAATGGGCCTCCTATTAGGCCCTAGCTCGGCTCTTTTGTCTTTTGAGCCGAACTCGGACCGAGCCTATAAGACAATCTATATGGAATGCTTCAAGAACAAGCTTCCAAGACTTGTTCCTTCCATTTCCATAAACATAACCTGTTGGGACTATAACCATTTAAGCCACATTTGCATAGCATGGGAAATGTTTTATTTTCCTCTTAGTTTATGTGTATTAATAATCATGGACATCACTTGGCTTTTCTTTTCTTCTTTTTTTTTTATCAATAGCAGCAGACTTATCATTAAAAACAATAGTACAAGGACTCTATTATGACAGTACAAGAGATATTCACAATTCACACAGACCACTTGAAGATAAAAGGGAAGAAAATAGAGGACAAAAAAAGGCTGCATCATAGGCCTTCCATACAACACACACTATCATGTGTTACAATCATTATCATTAATCATTATGTTTGTTTTTTAAACCATAGTTAACACTGAACAGAAGTATTTTACCGTCTTGAATGCAGCGACCAGCACTCTACTCCTTTTAGCTCTATTAACAGGTGCGGTCTCTCTTTGTAAAGTAAACTAAGAGGAAAATAGAACATTTCCCATGCTATGCAAATGTGGCTTAAATGTCAATGGTCTCAACAGGTTATGTTTATGGAAATGGAAGGAACAAGTCTTGGAAGCTTGTTCTTGAAGCATTCCATATAGATTGTCTTATAGGCTCGGCTCGAGCTCGGCTCAAAAGACAAAAGAGCCGAGCTAGGGCCTAATAGGAGGCCCATTTGCTTAAAAGGGCCGAGCTCGGGCTTGATGAAGCCTGGCTCGTAAGCCGTAGGGCCTACATATATTAATACATATTATATATATATGTACACTATACAGTATATAATACATATATGATATACCATTATCCATAAATCCTAAACCTTAGTTTTAATCCAATATAAATAATTCCTAAACCCTAAACACTAAACCCTAAGCACTAAATAATCCATAAACCCTAAACCTAAGCACTAAACCTTAAACCCTAATTTTAATCCAATATAAATAATCCATAAACCCTAAACACTAAATAATCCATGAACCCTAAACCCTAAATCTAAGCACTAAATAATCCATAAACCCTAAACCCTAAATCTTTATTTTATGATGCTAGCCGAATACTTTATTTTATTCTATGATGCTATTGAAGTTTAATTTGATTTGTATTATTATTGGAGTTTGATAATGCTCATCTACATTAACATTGAACCATTATGGAGTGTTGGAACTAGGCTCGCTTTACTTTTATGGAGTCTTTCTTATTTTAGTTAATTTTATTGCTGCAATCCAAATTATGGGAATGGGAATATGGGATGAATGCATGCATTTGACCATTTTTTGTTCTGGTTTGCACATGCAGATTTCTTTGAATTCCGACAGGATTTTTTTTCCTGAAAATATTTTCTTTCAGCTAGTGCTATATCATTATAAAACAGGCCGGGCTCACGAGCTGTGCCTAGGGCCTCAATCGAGCCGGGCTCATAGGGCCTTATAACTTAATAAGAGCCGAGCTCGAGCCAGGGTTTTTGAGGCCCTCTCGAGCTCGGGCCGAGCCTAGGGCCTCTCAAAGCCCGGCTCGGCCTGGCCCACTTTCATCCCTAGTAGCAGGTTTCCATTGTCAGTTTGTTTTCATGAACAACATTCATATGGTTGGAGTCCTTTTTTTTTAGAGTTGTGATTATTGGGCATTGTTCTCCCCAGACACACACACACGCATCTGATTGATTTTTCTTTTGCTGCTTGGTTGAGGTTATTGGCTGTTTGAATTTCCTTAGTATCAATCCAGTTGATGGATTTTGGGTATCAGATTGCTTTGCTTTTACTGGTCCAGTTCTCCTGTATCTTGTGATTGGTTTCTGTGGTGTTCAAAATTTTCTTGATGCCTCACTGCTCTATGGCCTTTTGTATGGTTCTAGTTGCTCTGATGTAATTATTTTACAAAAAAATTGAGCTGATATTAAGACACATTGTTGTTAGTGTGGAGGAGGCAAAGAAGAGAATGTATGCTTGTAGTACAACAACATATACTGGGTTTCAGGCTGTAATGACTGAGGAAATGTCTGAGAAGTTCAGAGGTAGGTTTTCCAATTGTTTTCTTGTAAATATGGCAGTTTCATGTACGATGTTCCTTCTCAGTCGTTGTTCTCGTTATTATCATCATTGTCATTAAAGCCCTGCCCCAACTTTTTGGTGTGAGTTTTGTTCGTTCTACTTCTTGCTCATCCTCATTTCAGATCATATTCTGTCATTAAGCGATCTAACATGTTGCTTCTCACTATTTTGTTCCAAGCCTCAATTTCCCCTCCCCATTATCCAGTTCTCCTAGTTCCTTTTACTTGTAAAGACTCTTCATATCTTCCTGCTACTTTCATTCATCCCTATATCTTATCACCCTTTCCCTACTCCAGTTCTAGCTTCTTTTACCTATAAACACACTTCATTTATTCCCACTTATATTGTTCCCCCTTCATGTATTATAATGTAAAAACGAACCATGTCAACCATGTTCGTCGATTTCCCCTCTTGTCGATTCCATTTTTCGTACATTTCCTTTTTTAATTATTCATGTACTTTGAGGCCTTGTTGGATATTGATGCTTAACAGTTTTTATTTTTTGTCCTAAACAGGATTGCCAGGAGTTGTTTTCATTTTGCCTGATTCATACATTGATCCTGTGAACAAGGAGTACGGAGGTCTGTATTTAATGTTTTTCTTCTTCTGTTTTTTTTTTTTTTCTTCCTAGGAGATCCTGTGAACAATTGATTTTGAGAGTTGTTTATTGAGCTAAAATTTGAAATGTCCGCTGAATTTGATACTGAATGCAGTCTTTTTTTTATCCATTCCATATTGATAGTGTCCTGGTTATACCTGGTTCTGTTTTTTGCTTGTCTCATTTAATGCTGTTTTATATGATGATCAGGAGATAAATACATCAATGGGACTATCATTCCAAGGCCTCCCCCTGTTCAGTATAACAACAGAAGAACGAGATATGATCAAAACCGGAATAATGATCGCCAAATGTACGATAGACCTCGTGACCCACGGCCCATGCCGCAGGCAGGGAATGCACCATATGATCGCCAAGGCCCTATGCAAGGAGATGGAAGGAACTATACGCCACAACAAAATTATGGTCAAACTGGACAAGATGGGAGGGGTTACGGTCCACCAGCAAGTAGGGAGTTCAATCGTACTATGGAGAGAGGAGACTTTGGGCAAGGGGAAAGAAGAGATTATGGGCAGGCGGGTGGAAGAGATCCCATGCCAATGGGCGGTAGAAATTATCCTCCAGTAGGAAGAGACAATTATCAAGGTGAAAGGAGAGACCCGGTGCCCTCATACTCCCAAGGAGAACATAGAGATCCAATGCCAATGAGTGGTAGAGATTATCCTCCAGGAGGAAGAGACAGTTATCAAGGTGAAAGGAGAGATCCAGTGCCATCATATCAGAGGGATTATGCACCTCCTGAGCATAGGGACTTTAGGGGAGATTACCGGGATGCTGGTCCTCCAGGCAGTGTAGACTACAGGCAAGGCATGGGTTCTGGTTACAGGCAGGGTTACACTGGGCCCAATGAAAGGCAAGGGTTCTCTCAAGTGGAGCACAGAGATGGCATGCAAGGGGAACAGAGGAACTTTTCGCCTGTAGGACAAACAGGCATGGAACAGGTATGAATTCTCTCATACACGGAAGTGTTTTGAGGGCCTTAGAAGTTATGTTGTCGCTAGATAAAGCTGGACGAGTGAAAATTTTGCATCATCAATTGGGGGATTTAATGACTTGATAGTTCACTTAATTCACAAAACTGTGAAAGAATTTTAGAATTGGGAATTTTACATGTATTTTCCTGCTTGCACGCATGCACATTCTTCATTGATGCAGGGGCATTATATGATTTTAGTTCACAAAATTGAAAATGTGTTATATTAATCGAAGCTACAGCTGCAGATTGGGAAAAAATTGAAAATGAGTATTAGAATTGGGAATTCTGCATGTTCCATTATTGTGGTTGACACTCATGCACACTCTTTCTTTGATGCATGCAGGGGCGATATTGAGGTCCTGCAGACTGGTAGAGTTGGCACTTGGCAAGGAACTTTGAGAATGTATTAATTTTAGCCTAACATAAGATTGGTTACCATATTTGCTGAGTTTACTAAGGATTGGTAAATGGACTTGCATGGGTTATGTACGTCCTTTGTAATTAGTGGCCATGTGTTTTGGCACTATGAAGTATGAATTCAGTTAATTCAAATTGGGACTTGGTTCAGGAGTCTGATATTAGGTGTTCTGGGTCCATCTGTGAAGTTCAAAAATAAATAAAAAATAAAAAAAAAAATCGGCTTGTCTGTTATTTTATCTTATTCCTCTTTTAGAGTTTCAATTAAGGATTGAGTTTATATTTGACCCCTTTTTGGCTGCTCAGTTTCACGTATCTTACCGGCAGTGTATAAAAAATCCCTTCTCTTATGATATTTGTTTATCCAAATGGAGGAGCATGCAGGGAAAATGTAATTGCCTAGGGTAATGGGGCATTTTCTATCTCCCTTGGACCTGATCTACTCTCTCTCTCTCTCGGATGTGAAAGATCTTTTGGAGGATACATCCCAGAGAGTTGAATGGCCACGCAAAATTGTTCTGCCAAAGAATGAACGGCCGGGAAGCATCATGAATGAATGGTTTAATTTTAATGTTTCCACAGTGTTATTTACCCTGATTTGTTGCTTCAATTTTCTGGAACTTGGTTGCATTCATTTTCTTTTCTTTCCAAATATATATATATATAAAGGAGAAAAACTCTCTCTCCCTGCATAGTATGAAGTTGATCGTGAGCAAGGAGGGTACATTGTATGATTTGTACAATCGATTATTTCTGCGAAGAGATCCATCTTCATCCCTTATTTATGGGTCTATTCGTATAAACAACTTTCATGCCTTAATTTGGTGTGAACAAGCCTCCATTACGTGCTACATTCACTAGGTCCAATTGGCCTAATGCGGATTACTTCTGCTAATAGTAGAATTTAGCACAACATTTTCCACTAAATTATTGTCTTTGATATACTCATTTTCCACTAAACCTGATGGTCCCTATTACATCTCATCTACCCCAGGTCATAATAAAAAAGCTAGCTAGCATCCATGCCACAAATAGGAGATAAGGGCTGCTCAGTTGGCCTAGGACAATGGCTTGCACCCAGAGGTAGAGGGTTTGAAACTGCACTACCACACTGGGGCCACATGATTTACCCGGCTCCTACTGGGCCTGTAGGGAATATTCAGCATATCCAGTTCACCTGTATTTTTCTGTTTACCTGTAATTGGCAGTAGCAAAAGTAATTTTGTCCAAAGCATAAACCCTGATTTGCAAACCCCAAGTTACCTGCCCTCTGTTTACGAAGATACTGACAAGCCCTAGATGTTAACTGAATGAGAAGTATTGGCAATGAACAATCACAAGGCCAGACACACACACACACAAATGTGCCCACCCTTGAAAATCAGCAAAATCAGCTAAGAGAATTTGCGCAAAACAGGACAGCAATGCAACAGTGAAAGATACTGAAAATGCATAGCCAGGAATAAACTTATATGCTAATATAAGAAGGCCTCTCGCACAAGGTTATGCCTTTGTTGCTCCAGAGATAGCCAAGCAACTACAAGAACAGAAATGGTTGTCACATGGGCCAGCTCACTCATTAGAATCTGTGCTTCCATTGCATGAGCTGCTGCCATTACGGCTATGCAGCGAAAGACCCCTCATGTGACCTGGCAAAGTTGTACCCTCCGCCTGCTTCTCTTTGAAAAATCTTTCCCTTTCTTTGTGTTTGGCTGGTGGAGGAGGTATAGAGACTGCTGATGGAGGTACACTGCATTCCACAGGCTCTGGATGAAGAGGCTGTATAAGTGGCCGGTTCAGTCTTTCTCCTGGAATAGATCCATTTGAACATGGAGAGACACCTGACATATCTTCAGCACGAGCTTTTCCTTTTCGGATTCTGGAAGTCATCACATCAAAATGGAAAAACAAGGGGATCAGAAATTAACCCAGGTGATGAAATAGAAAGCTGATCTGTAAGAAACATTGATCAGTTGCAAACTTCTAAATTTGATTCCATGCATCCATCTTTAAGAAAATGACAAACAATTCACCAAACTAATTGGCATCATCTGCTAATTGGTGCATTACTTTCAAGAAAAAGGCAGAGCAGCAGCCAGAAACCATTGCAGGAACAGTTTTGAGAAATGATGTTTTAGGCTCCTAGTGCCCATCCAAACAGTATCACCTCGACCAATATTGTTCAGTACTGTTAGTGCAAATTGCCATCTGCTGTCTTTTACATGCCTATACACCCCCTGCAGGAAAGGATTCAGGAGTTACTACATCATCACGATAGAAACCCACCTACGAAAGAGCTGGTCTGTTTCCTCTTCTTCCTCTGCTTCCTCATCTCCAAAAGAAGTGGGAGTAGTGGTAGCGCGAACTGAAAGAAGTGCATCATGTTTGGAAAGTATTTTCTGTAGCTGCTCATTCAATTCAATTGCTTCGGAAACCAGCTTCTCATCCCTTGCAAGATTGGATTAAAAAAATATTGAAATTTGTGTTTGCAACAAATTTATCATTACTAGACAAAAACAAATGCTTAACTTATTGGGTCAGCTATGTAATGGAACATATGTTATGCCGCACAACAGATAGTAGCTGTAGCCTTTATTGATATCATACACTGCTACTGATGCACAGAAATGGATAGTAGTTGACATCTTCACAAATGTTGCTACTAAATTGCCAATATGGACAAAAACTGATTGACATTTTGGGTATGCCAACCACAGTTACTGTTTACATCCCAAGCATATAATTAAGTCGTTGAATTATCACTCTGATGTTAGAGCTTATGTCACCCGAATACTGGAACAAGTATCGAGTAAAGAATTTATTTGATAATTCAGGTCCTATAGCTGAAGTTCTCAGGACATGAGTATTGAAGTAGGGTGTGCAAGATGATAAAAGAAATGGACCACACCACCATTTTTTTTATCAATAAACAGGATAAATTATGACCTTTTTTTAGATATTTTAACATTGTTGAAATATGGGGTTGGCATAAATTGCGTCGTTATTCTCTAGTGATCCACGGCAGAACTTCAACCAATATGAAAGATCAAAAATCCAAGATAAGAATGCAATCCAATTCACCTCCACAAATTATATCTGTGATAATGTGTCTGGCCTTCCACAATGGTCCAGATTTTTTTAACCTTGAGTTTTCTCCCGCATCTTATTCCCCTTGGCATATTCATATACAATTTGTAGACTTTTACATTAATTAATTTCTCCAGGCAAAAAATATAGAACAAGAACTGGTGAAATATAGTTATCCTGAAATTAATGAAAGAACTTACCGAGAAGTTATTGCAAGATGCATTACTCGTTGCTTCTGAAATGAACATTGTTCCACAAGATCCAAGGTGAACTCATCCTTCGCTCCCTGCAAAGTTTATAATACAATCAACAAGGGAATATGCTGCAAATTTCAAATCTTAAAAAACTCAAGACGATTTAAACAAATAATACATGAAATGACTTCTCACATGTAACCCATGGAAGTCGAAAAATGAAATATAATTGCAAATTTTAGTCCACAAAAGGTTAGTATATCCATCAAATTAAGTAAAAAAAAAAAAAATATTGAAGTAGCTTCGAAAATTTAAGCCCACAAAAGGATTAGCATATCTATCTTTTTCTTTGATAATGAGAAACTACAGCAAGGGCCGATAAAAATAACAGTAGTAATAAGAAAAAGGACAAACCGTAAGTTGAGAAGTTAAAACTAACTAGTCAGTGAAGAAATTTAACCATGACTCAAAAATAGAAGAACTAATGGATATGAGAGCATTTAATGTGATTCAAAGAAACAAGAATACTGAAAATGGAAGTGTTTCAAAAGAAAATTAATGCACAAAGAGAGATAAAAGTATTAAAGCAAACACTTAGAATGACATAAGACTTTCAAGCAACTAAACAGAGAAGTCACACAAGTTAAAATGGAGCTTTTTTCTATCAGGGAAATTATACAAACTTAATAAATTCACTAAAACCCTTGATTCCAAATGTCTGTAAAATCCCTTTCCATATGATTAATTCTTACTCGCATGAATTTTAAATGAAGCAGAACTTCGTCCATGTTCAATGTGGGAGACCTTTTAAATGCTTTCCAAAATCATTATGCATCAACACATGTGGAAGAACGCAATAAAAAGGACTAGGAAAGATAAAAGATGGCTTCACCATTTCACCTAAACTTCTGCAATTTATATTGATTATCTTCATCTGTTGTTGTTCTTTAAGTTAGCAGGTCAAAAGGCAGAGGAATATAAAGTTGTGAACATTAAAACCATTATCAAGTCACCATAATGATCAAAATATATTTGCTCATGAACAAGCTAAAAAACAGTGATGGCACTTTCTTCATCATTTTGATCATTGCACTGAAAAGAAAGTCAATCATACTCATACAGTAGACAGGTCACAATCATATAACAGAATACTCCATACCTCAGGATTCCGAGGATTCAAAGCATCCAACACTTCCCTTAATACCTCCATGGCACTCCTGGCCTTACTAATTATGCTGCATAGGAAGAAATGCACGTCTAAAAATGAAAATAGGCACAGTAATTTATGTTAATTAAGCACCTCTTGAGTATTGCATGTTCTGCATAAACAAATACATATGAAAAGATAAGGCGTGTCAACATATTACCACTTCATACAATATGCAAGGATGTGGACTGAGGGCTTTTGTTTTTATTATCTATAATATCATTTTCCTTTGTGTTCTCTTATATTATCTGATTCTTTTTTCCATTGATTCTTCCTTATATACACTCCAGTTAGATAAAAAGTTAAAATTTTAACCTGATTTACTGTATAATGAGAAAACCCCAGCCTTCATTTTTCTTATCATAGAGGGTCCACTTGAATCATCATCATCATCGCCTTGTCCTAACTAATGTCGGGGTCGGCTACACGAATTCTGTTTCTCTATTCTGCGAGGGTCCACTTGAATGTGGGATCTAATAAAGTTAACATATCAAATCCTAACCGCTCTTCTTTTCTCCATCCCCTTACAGATCTCCATCACTTCTTTTCATTCCTTCTATTCCTTAACAAAATTGAAACTATGGATAGAAAGGTTGCTTCAAATCTACAGGTATGGACACAATGGTTTCATATATTCTCACTAAGACCAATAAAGTGAGCATTATATAAAAAAAGATCTTGGCAGGGCCATGAAAAAATGCACGGAAGATGTATGAAGTTTTACAAATACAAAGGGCTTTTAAAAAAATTTAAGGGGTCATATGCAAAAAATGCATGGAAGATGTATGAGATTTTACAAATAAAGATGGGGTTTTAAAAAATTTATGGCCCCCCTGGTTTCGCCAGTGAATAAGATGGAAAATGTGGAGTACACTTTACTATTTTCAACCAGAGGGAAATCCCCTCACCACATAATTTAAACAAATATTTAAGCAAAAAAAAAGAGGCAATTATGTAATACCTTTTTTTTTTTTTTATTTTGAAATAGTAACTTGTATTAATCAAAAGCTTTACAGAATAAAAGAACTATACTAAGAAGCGGCAGGGAAAGATCCCCCAAAAAGACAGCCACCACCCAAAAAGAGAGAAATATACAGGGGGGGGGGCGGGCACAGAGGCACTGGGACAAAAGGAGGATGGGACCTAATCAAGAAGTTATGACTTCCCTCCAGTTAAACATAATTACATCGATGGATAAGCCCCAAAAATATGGAATTAGAGAGACCCACGAGGCGACACAAAATTTCATTTTGAGGATTAAATCTTCTTGGGGTTTAGAGATCCCTTCAAAGCACCTTCTATTCCTTTCTTTCCAAATCTTCCGGATACAAGCCAAAAAAGTTAGTCACCACATGGTCTTCCCTTTAAAGCTAGAAATTGGGCAAAACCATTGATGGAAGAACTCTGGAAGGGATTGAGTATGTAATACCTTGACTCGGGCACTGTTTGAGAAGTTGACTGCATTGAAACCTTGTCACATTTTGGAGGGCCAGACTCCCTGGAAGGAGAACTTTCTGTACCAACCTTAGGAATTGGAATGTCAGACGGGGGAATGGAAGCATGTTCTGGAAACTGTACCCCTGCACTCTGAGAAAGCTGAATGTTAACCAAAAGTCCAAAACAACATATGGAAACAAATTGTTGTGAAAAATATTTTAAAAATGAACATATGATAATATAAGCCTTTAGAAGAGCATTACTTGCACTATAAAGTTTTATGTTAATGTAAACAGAAGTTGTAATGAAGTTCTGTATGCAGTAATTTTTCATATGCAAAATTCCTTTCTAAGAATAATTTTTTTTCCTGGCAGATTGTACTTACTGCTAGTTGCTATGGGAAGCTCCTATATCAACATTTCATGGTGTTCCTGCGCAGTTAAGTAACCATATTTATTATTAATTCCATCATTGCAGCCTTTTTACTCAGCTTCCACAGACCACCTCATATAGCTTGAATTGATTTCTTTACTTTCTTGGTTAGTTTAGCAACTATTCCATTGTCAGAATATCCTTTACTTTGGTATCTGCTTAATATCTGTAAAGAACGTAAGATACCAATATAGTTGCAAGGTCAACATGTTGGAGATTTGGACTTACCACCAAGTCACAATATGCAGCATGGTATTGAGGAAACTTTCCAGAAGCTCCACCAAGAGATATCTGTGTGGCATCTAGGAGGAGAAATATTTTCTCCCGAACTGGCAGATCCGACTGTAAAATAAAATAGGAACTTATCAAAGCTGCCAAATAAGTCAGAGAAATAAATAAATAAGAGCTTTCAATCGATCACTGGCAATTGCAAATTAAGAGAAGCATTAAACACCTTTTTCTTCACTATCTTCACCAATAGTGGGAGAAGTCCCACCTCAATCACCTGCCTGTGAATATGTTCTCCACAATTATTCATCAGCATTTCTAATAACTGCAAAATCAAATAGCAGCTCAATGGTTAAACAACCTGCCACTGCACGTCAAGACCTTGTCCAGGAGGTTTATGAACATGAATTTGGTTTTGGCGTCAAATGACTTTTCCATTGTCATCATCATTGTAGTCCTATCCCAATTCTTTTCATATAAAGATACAAGCTAAGACTAAATATATGATATTATAGCATCTCTCTCTCTCTCTCTCATCATCTCTCTCTTCTACTTTTTTCCCCTCTTTCTTTCTTCTCAATTTTCTCTTAGAACAATTTGATTTTCACACCTCAACTTGGAATCAAAGCAACATTAAGCAATAAAGCATCTAAGAATAGTGATCTTATAAGTTTTTCCTTTTTCAAATTAGAAGTTAATGTTAACCTAGGGTTGATGTTAGCCTTGGATGTTGCTGATGCCAGCACCTAGGGTTGTCGGGCTCTATATGAACATAAACAGCCACCTGGTGCTTGTTTTGAAAATTTGATCAAGCCTGACTAAGATATGACTTTAAGAGGTGTCAGGGATATCATATTATTTATTAAAAGGAGTGGTGATAGAGTGACTAACAGGGAGTAATGAAGAGAAAATCAAATAGTTGAAAAGATTTATAGGAAAAGAGTTTGCAATTAAAGATTTAGGGCTATTAAGAACCACACCTATAGGACCTAATCATGGTCTAGACTCTACTGGTCGTGAACCATTCCTGATCTGTGTTCATATCAATTAGTAGGCTTGGTAAACCTATCTGCTTGAACATCACACAACCATATATCTTATATGCATTAAGTGTGGTTAGCCAGTTTATGCATGCTCCTAGAATCGTGCACTTAGATGTTGTGAATCATATTATGAGATACTTTCAGGAGTCTCCAAAACAAGGATTCCTATATACATTTCATGGTACTTGAATGTATAAGTATTTACTATTGTAGACTGGGGCAGATTTTTTTTTTTTTTTTTTTTTTTTAAATTAAAGGAGGTCTGCTACAGGTACTGTACTTTGGTTGGACACTTGGACTGAACATGTGTCGAAGCAGCCAGTTGCTGCTTGGTCTAGTTCAGGGGCAGAGTATCACGTAATGGCTCACTGGGAGAGTGAACTGTTGTGGTTAAAAATTTTACCCTGAGAATTAGAATTTGCGACAAACTGCCTTATGGTTATATACTGTGGAATAATTCAATAGATCCCGAGCGAAGTAAACACAGAGGCCGATTGTCATTTTATTCAGGAAATGTGGAAAATAAGGAAATACAGTTGAAGTAAATTTGAATCGAAGATCAAGTCGAGGATTTTCATGTCAAGGGGGTTTCAAAGAAGCAACTCACTTAACATTTCAATTAGGGCATATTAGTAACTTATGTACTAGTTTAAGCTTAAGGGTGAGTGTTGAAACTCACGCAATGACTAACCTATAATTTAATTTTCAGTGCAAAGGGACTATTTCACAACTTTATGAATTCTCAAGGAAGCATTTTAATTTTACAGAACTGCAGAGAATTATTTGTAAAAAAACCAGAGTTTTAATAATACAAAAATGAAGGGCTGTTTCTGAAGATGATTGGTTCTCATCTAGCACAACATATACACTTACCATAACAGCAAAAAGTAGAGTATTTGGATTCTTACTCCCCAAACGTTTTCTTAGTGCTTTGATGACATCTCTAGCTTGCCTGCTCACCGAAGAACAGATTTCAGGTCAGGAAGAAATAAAGCCAAGTAAGACATCAAGCCTATTCATTGCAATATGTGCAATAAATTGAGAAAGATTGTTAATAAGAATACAAAAACTAGGTAGCAACATCTCCATATTTATATTATGGGAGGACAGAACAATATATGACGAAACTGCTTGAATGTGATATGACCTTGAGTAAATGGATTAGAAGAATTACCAAATCCATGTGAGCATTTGACTCCAAGACCGACTACGCTCCCCCCCCCAAAACAACACACACCCCTTCCCTTTTTTATTTTTTCTTCAGAACGATCTCATTTGGCTAACGGATAAAGTTTCATAATCTTTAGCCATCAAATACGGACTGCAGAGTCCATGGGTCTGATGGTGTATATTTCCAAGGCAGCAGTATGTTAAGACAAACAATTTAGAACAACTAAACTTTCATATGAAAAGATCATAAGAAGATAGTCAAGATAATCATGCAACGAATGCAAAGCTGAAACCATTCAGCAAGAGGATTGCTTCCTTTCAAAGTTGACGATTCTTCAAGAAAGATATCCCCATGCTAGACAGACATCTAATTTATCCAAGGACAAAGGTAGAACTCAGTTGACCTTTTTCATTGATCAAATAACAAATACATAGAAGGCCAGGAGAAACACAAGACAACTCAACTGGTAAAGGCCTATAGAATAGGGTGTCTCTCTCATCTCACCACCACTGCCAGGGATCAACCCTTAGCGCTGGCAGCATGGAAGTGGAGATCCTGTGCCGGAAAAATATAGTGCCATATGCTGACGGAGCACAGTTGAGGGGGTCCTGCAGCAGATCACGAAAGTGGAAGCATGGTGCACTCAAGAGGAGCACCCTAGGTATGATTCCTAAGACTTAGACTAAGATAGCTTACCATTTCTCCCATGTACAAGCAAAAAAATAAATAAAAAAATAATACATAGAAGGACAGACACTGAAGAGCATAGAACTCCATGACACAGGTATAGGAAAAACCAGATGCTAAATACCAACGATACAGGTAGCAATTAGAGGATACATGGCGGAGAGACTAGACACCAGAAGCTAAAGACCACCAACATCAATAGCAATCAGAAAACTACATTTTCTTACCATACCACCAAATTTTAGGATTAAAATTTGAGTGGAAGTTCTCTAAACCTTTTCATCTTTTTTCCTTTTCGATTAAGGTTTCTGTAGATTATAAAAGCAAGCCTTAACTTTACCTGGATCAACAATAACAGGAATTAATCTTTCATGGCCTCAAAATCTAAAACATCCCCTGTAGGTTGTTGAATCATGGCCAACAGTATTGGGTTCTACAAATTATGTCAGCCACCATGTACCCAATAACCTATTACATAGCATTCACTAAGGTCTTAAAACTTGGATTCGAGTTGCTACTCAAACACCCTCGTATCAAATTGAATTGGTTGAGTTGGACTGAGTCACACTCAAAGCTCAATTAAAAATGCTAAAAAAATCTTAAAAATTAGAAAACAGATGCTATAGCAGAATCACAAGCTTGTTGGATTTTAACAGTTTTTTTATGAATATAAGTTGTTATAGCTTCCAGTGCGCAAGTCTCATACATCACACTTCTAAAAAAAATTGGAATAAAAGAAGAACAGTCAGACTCTGCCAAACACATATATCGGGGAGTGAGTTGACTCACTAACGGATGTCCCATTTTTTTTAAAACCATAGCATCCATTGTGAATGACATACAAATAACATGATTAAAGATTCCAAGATTTTTTTTTCCAGATATAACAATTCAAAATGATTACTTCATAAACCATTCAAATCTTAATCAATCACTTGAGGACTACAATAACTTGAGGACAACACAGAGCTATTCAGTTAGTATAGTAGTGTACCCTTGATCACGCGCAACTAGTTCACAGATTTCAATGCTTTTTGTCCAGTCCATTTCTTTTAGATTCTCACTTGTAGTTGCATTGACAAGCTCAGCTGCCATTTCTCCTCAATCCTAAAACCTTGAACAAAAACACCAAAATGTTCCATGAATCATAAGCACAATATATAGTAAATGTTTTCCACATATGATCAATCCAATGGTGCAAACTACTCTTCTTGCAGCCAAACTCACTCCAATTCCCTACACAGAGTGTCTTGTGCACACAGTTAAATCCGATCATATCTCATCAAATGAAAGAAATCCAAAGCTTCTTTGAAAAAAGAGTGAGAAAACCAGGATTTGAACAGAAATCAAGCTATCAATTATCGAAAAATCAACATGAATCTTCACAAATCGAATGTCTATACTCTATAGCAACTAAATCCATCTAGAAACAAGCAGAACATTCAAACATGGACAGATCAAAGCTTCCGATGCTGAAATCTCCGCAGATCTACAGCAAAAGATGAGAGAGAAAAAGAAGAAGATCAGATCAGATCGAAGAGAACGATCGCGAACCTGAGAAGATGAGATCAGATCAGATGAAGAAGCAGAAGTCTGGAATCTCGTAGAAGCGAGAGGAAGAGTAAAGAGTGAGAAGAAAACCCTAATCACTTATAGCCATTTGTGAGAAGAAAAGGTGTTGGAGTCGGTGCTTGCGTTGTTGGGAAAGGGAAAAGAGAAGAAAAAGGAAGGTTCGGATTTTGCTTTTTACAGAAGAGAAAGGAAAGAGACGCGTCTGGGCGTGTTTGGATGAGTGTGAGGAAATGGACAAAAGGAGAAGAAAACGGAAGTTGATGAAGACGGAAGTGAAGTTGGGGAAGGAAAGCACATAAACTAAGCAAAAGAAAGATTAAAGTTTTCAGAAACGGAAAAAACAGTATCGGACAGGGTGTGCTTTACTGGAGCTGCTCTGGAAGCAGAGGTGGTTTTTTATGTTTTTTTCAGATGAATTATTGCTTTATTTCTTACCAAGTATATAAGTTTTAAAACTTTTTAAATTAGTACTTAAATTTACGAGTTGAGACATCTGGACATTTAAAGTTATTTTTTTAGGCAAACTTCTATCTCGAATGTTTTAGGCAAACTTCACTTTTAAATGATGATATATTTTGTGGTAGCCATTGTATGATGCTGATCGCTGCCGTAGGCATGCTGGATGCCGTCAACATAGTGAGAAAGTTGATGAATAGAGTAAATGAAGATTTTGTTTCAATAAAGGGTTATTTAGATGTTATAAAAATTTGAGGGAAAAAACATGTGGAAAAGATACTTTTAAAGGAAAATTTTCATAAAAGGAAAGGATATAAATTTCAAAACTTTTCAAATTAGTATCTAAGTTTTCTAAGAATTTTTCAATTAAGGATATCCATCAATTTAAAATTATTTTTCAGCAACTTTTTTTTTTAAATTTTTTTTAAATGTCTAAATTACCTTTCATTGAAATAAAGCTCTCATTCACTTCCTCTATATCTCCTCATTTCTTTTACCGGTGTTCTCACGGTGATCAAGGACATCTAGTGTTTCCATTGTAATCGGCTACATGTAGTGCTTATCGAAACCATGTCATGGGCTTTTAATGAAGGGTAATTTGGGCATTTTCTAAATATTGAGGGAAACCGTCGCTAGAAAATACCTTTAAATAGCCATATATCCTTAATTGAAAACTTAGGGACTAATTTAAAATTTTAAAAAATGTGTCAATTTTTTGAAATAAGGCAAAAACTTAAAGCCCTATTTAAAGTTTTTCCTACTTTTAACTGGCAAGTTGTGTTTAATTAAAACTTTACTGAAAAATTTAAGTCCTAATTTGAGATTTTTTACAACTTATGTCCTTTTTAAATAAGGCGAAAACTTAAGGTCTTATTTGAATTTTTTCTTTTTTCTTTTAATTTATCCTGCATGTGAAATGTCCATTTTGCCCTAGTTGCAGTTGGCCAACCCTTCCTGCATGTTACTTTTCCCTCTCTCCACATGGCGGGCCCTACCTAAGAGGTGCCTCTTATCTACAAATTCTATGTGAGATTAGGATGTGAGGAGACTTCCAGACAATTATATAGGAGAGTGACCTGTCCTAAGTCCAACTCTGTTTCAATTATGTGGAAGTAGGTCTGGTTGTGGGCTTGAGACTTCTGAACAATTATGGATTTGTGGACTCTAAATCAATCATACCCAGGGGTATTTGTTTAGTAAAGGGGTTCTGACCGGATGGACAGTGGTCACCCCTGCAATCTAAGATGTCAATCACTTAACCAAGCATTAAAAAAAAAATTTCCTAGCCAATTGTAGCTAAGCTGATCAAGGGTACACAACTAATTGAATTGCTTTGTCTAGACCTCAAGTGATTAACATCTTATGCCAGCAACCAGATAATGAATTGGACTGTTTGGATTGAAAGTCAGTTTTTGTTGTTTGATATAGAGTTATTAAGGTTGTAGACTACGGATAAAGGGAGGATTAGAGGCATTAGATTAACTTCATATTTGATATATGAGTTGGCCCCACTTGGATCTTTCAATCCTCTTTGTCCCATAATCAGTAGGGTCCTAAGATGGGCCCCACTAGATGGTCCACGCCGTAAGACTGCGAGGACCCTCCTCACAGGATGGGTTCCCTTATTTATATATTAGACAAGTAAACATCACCGTTTATGCTTTATTCTCATAGTTTTCGCTTTTCAATTGCTTGTTGCTGTATCTGCATCAAGAAGATACATCATCTCATTTGATTTGACCCAGAGTTTTCATGCTCACTATCTCTCAATCTAAAAGCTTTTTGCCAAAACTCTTATGCCCAAACCTATCTATGTAGAGCCGTGCTGCTTGTCCCGACAGTTTGTTTCGATTTTGGGACAGACCACCATATGGCACTTTTTGATTGAACAATGGATTCAAATTTTTAGAGAGAGGGAGATAGAAAAAGTCTATTCTATACAGTCTGTCCCAAAATCGGGACAAACTGTCGGGACAAATAAACTTTTTGATCTATGTATTAAATCTAACCATCCGTCCCCATTTGAGTGGACTCTATTTGAGGATGGTTCACTTACTTGACTTATTCTCCTTTCTTTTAAAATTACCAAGCGTTCTTTTTATCCAGGCTAGGAAATTCACAGTCAGCCAAAAAGAAGATTGGTTTAAGAATTCAATACAACTTTTGAACTTTGATCGCTACCTATTAAAACTCCCTTAGATGGACTTCTTTATGAACAAGTGTGGCTAACCCCAAGGGGTTGGCCGAGTGGTCAGGACCACGGTTCCTTTCTCCTCCAAGCTAAAGGTCTTGGTATCGACTTCCGGTTCCCCCTTCTTCAGGAACCGAAGGTTGAGTCCACTTGTGCTACCACCTAGGGGCCACAGGGGTTTTACCCGGCTTCTCTCTGGGCCCGGAGGGAATAGTCCAACCCAAAGGGTTGGGAACCCTCCGTTAGCAAAAAAAAAAAAAAAATTGAACAAGTGTGGCTGTTATCACTATTAAATCATGGGTGACGTGGCGACGGTTCTCACCTGTATGTACAGGATTCGAACCCTGGATATGCCACCTATTCTTACCTATGTGTGCTTTCTTTCTGCTTGTACAGACTGTCTTCCTATATGTGTGCGGGCTCTCTTTTGGGTCTCAGCCCCCTTGTTGAGTCACCAAAAAAAAACTGATGGGTGATGTTATGTTTCTTACTTATGGTAATACGTATGTTCTTCACAATGAATGTCATAGTTCCAAAAATCGACCGAACCCCTATAGTAGTGTTCCCTGGTGTGTCAACTGCCTCTCTGATATGTGTTCGGTTGAGTCCTATTGTAATTTGCAAATATGACTTCTTAATCTCCCCTTCCTTCCTTCATTCCTTTTTTTTTTGTTTAAAGAGTGCGATATACGTCCCACTGTTTTCAAAGATTAAACACATTTGTTGCAAGATCCACATCTTCAACTCATATCAGTCGTATCAGCCACATGGCTATGAAACTGGGCATCGGAAGCTATAAGTACTTAAATTCATGAAAATCTGTTAAAGCCCAACAAGTACGTCATCCTGCTATAGGATATATATTTCTAATTTTTAAGGATCTTCTTACCATTTTTAACTTTTAATTGAGCTTTGGGTGCGACTCGGTTTGACTCAACCCAATCAATTTGATACAAGGGCGACTGAGTCGCACCTCGAATCCAAGTTTTAAAACATTGGTGAATGTTGTGTGATAGGTTATTGGATAGAAGGTGGCTGACATAATTTGTAGACCCAGTACTGTTTGCCATAATTCAAACAACCTACAGGGGATTTTTTTTTTTTTTTTTTTTTCATATTTTGAGGCCATGAAAGATTAGACCCTGTTATTGTTGATCGAGATAAAGTTTAGGAATGCTTTTATAATCTACATAAGTTTTTATCAGAAAGGGCAAAAAAAGATGACAAAGTATACAGAATTTCCACTCAAATTTTAATCCCAAACTTTGTGATCTGTCTCAAAGGTTATGTTTTTTATTCTGTTCATGCATTTTGGAGCATGTCACGACCCGGGCCCGAGATCCGGTAACCCCGAGCCGTGAGCCCATACTTACTCCCGTAAATCCCGAATTAACCAAAGTTAAAACGGGATCCACAAGGGATAACATTTTCAATTTACCTATCAAATACACAAATCTGCAGAAACAATTATGTTTGACAATATCAATTTACGATTTACATGTATACAAAATAATGTTCTTTATACATGTATCCTTTCCAACATTTACTTGTCAATCAATGCATATCCAATATTGTGTAATGACAATTAATTACATAACAAAATGATTATACAAAAGAATAACTCCTCAAAACATTTTTCAAAACATTCTCTCAATATGTTCCAACTTCGTTTCGCACTCGGATACCCATATCAGATGGTATCTCGTCTGTTCCATTCATTCAATCCTCCTGGAGGAATCGGAGCGGTCTCCTCCGCTGCCGCCGGGAGCGCTGCTGCACCGGTAAGGGCAAACGGGCCTGTAATGTCATCAATAACACTAATGAACACGACGGTTCAACAATGTATAAACAGATCTTGCAATAGAATGTTAATCCATAAGTCGAACTTAATCAATCTATTAGTAATAGTTCCAATTCTAGATAAGTTTAGAAAGTTCCTACAATAACAATATGTAAACATAAAAGTCAATCTTGCGAACATGTATAGGGTGGTCACTATCATAGCATTCATTTTCATTTCATTTCCATCTTCCCTCAAAGGAAGGATTTATCATTTCCATCTTCCCTCAAAGGAAGGATTCTTCTTCCAAGTGGAAGGCATCGATCAATATCCATAGATACGATCGAAAAATAGTGGGACTTACTAGTGTTCGGGCTAGGGACAATTAGCATCACCACGAAGCCCCATAACGCCCCCAAATCCATCTACTACAGTAGGATTAGTCATTTATTTCATTTATTCATTCATTGAACTCATTAGAGTTCTAATACAATAGCTAGGTAGTGCCCTCAATTCTTTAGATTCAACTTTTCAATAAGTAATCCATTTTTGGATTCAACTCAATTCTATCGGGGTCAATACTTTTAAATAAGTAATCCATTTCTGGATTCAACTCAATTCTATAATTCCCCTCATAACAAAGGAAGGGAATAATAGTAATACCAATCTCATTAGATTGGGACATAATGTTACAATGAGGGAATTGCTAGCAAATCGTGATTCTTTGTAATTTTATCTCAAATCTAAATAGCCATTGAGATGTAACTAACGGTTACCAGATGCACGTATTATTCTTGATGAGCATCACATTTATATATTTAGTGGGTGCATCATAGTCCTCGTAGTTAACATCCATCAAAGTTTAGACCACAATTAATTAACTATGAAATTCTTCCTTCATTATCCTTAATTCTTAACAGTTTCACTTTACTCCATGATTAGTCTTAGAACTAATCTAGGGAGCATTTATACTCACAAGGAGTGCTCCAAACTTTTGGAAAAATAAAAAATTCATTGGACTTAAACTGATTACCCCAATGGTCCGATCGATTGGCCAAATTTTCACTCGCAATTAATGTATTGGCCAGTATTAGGTTTACTTGGCGGTTACTTGGCAGTTAGCCGAACTTGGCGGTTAGCCGAACTTGGCGATTACTTGGCGGTTAGCCGAACTTGGCGGTTTCCAAACACCCCCTTACTTGGCGGTTAGCTGAAATCTGGCTGGCGGCTAGTCAAAATTTCAGCGGTCATCTCACGGTTAGTTTTCCAGAGGCTGACATTTCTTATTCGATTTTCGGTCACCTTACGGTTACCTTGCGGCTAACCGAATTTTGGCGGTTAGCTTTTTAGAAGCTCACTTATTTTATGAATCTCGACGGTTGGCTTCACAGTTAGCCTGACGACTAACCGAAATTTGCCCAAAACTCTATTTTCGAGCTTCAGAACTTCTGAAGCAAGTTTTCTAAACTGAGTTCCTTGAACTCCAATCACTCCAATAATCTATAAATCGTAAGGAATGTACATGTACATTGGGAGTAACCATTGGAACCTCCCATTTTTATCTTCATACATCATCTATTCACAATAATACCTCTAATATCCATAAATCATTTCTACAAGGATTAATGCTAAACACAAGAAGATGTTTATACTTGCCTCTTGAAGGTTAATTAGCTCAAGGTCTTTTGCTTAGCTTACCTTTGGAGATGAAACCCCCAAATCTCAACCCTAAATCCATGAAAACATCAAAACACCCCACCTTTAAGTTATTTATGCTAGAAACATTTCCTCACTACTCCATACAACTTGGAAATCCTAAGAAAGGACCAGCTACTTACTTGTAATTCAATGGGAGGAATCTTGAGTTCTCCTACAAGCCGTATCACCTCAACAATGGAGAAATGACTTGAGGAAGAAGATAAAGATGAAGTCAATAAAGCTAGTACCCCTTTTCAATCACCCATGGAAACTCCTAACTCGTCGTTGGATGAGGAAAATGGAAGAAGAAGAGAGAACGAGCCTAGGGTTTGGGTGAAGTGAATGAATGAGACTTATCTCATTCTAATATAAGGTTCTCTTGCACAAAACCCCCTTTATTTCAATCTTATTATGGTTTGAGTCAAATGAAGCCTCATTTGGTCCATTTGAGGTCAAATGGAATCGCGTCTGTTATAAAAGTTAACGTACTATTCGAGATACACACATTGGTATCATGAATTTCTGTATTCGACGAAATACGTGGAAACACGTATTTACGAAAAAGTCTTTAGCCTATCTTATTTGGGTCCAAACTCATTTTAATCAACTCAATTCCATTCAAATTCATTCCATTACACTTAATGAATCATTTGAGATTAATTTGTCTCTTTTTGGCCCTTAATCTTCATTAACTCAATTATTCGTGCTTAATTATCACTAATCCTAATTAATTAGCCTTAATCATGATTAGTTAGGGTCAGGGTGTACCAGAGCAACATCCTTTCATCACAGCATTCAATGTAGTGTGTTTAATGAACATCTTCTAATCCCCCAATTATTAATATTATCATTCTCCTGATCGATTCCTTTTGCGTTATTACAAGAGTGCAGTCAGATTAAAGTTTATAATAATTCGTAGTTCATCAGCAAACTCTGTTAAAGTGCAGTCTGATTACAGTTTATAGTATACTAACATGGAATTCATCCACTAACTCTGATATAAGAACAACATACACCACTTAAATGCAATAAAAGGAAACAGCGCTGTAACTTATGTAATATAACCGTCACATAAACCAACTTCCATATCTACAAGGAAAAGAAGCACTGGTAGAACACTGTCCGGTAAGGTCCTATATCCTACACGAAATGACATGGACTGACCATTAACAAACCTGTTGCGCCACTGCGATTCAGCAGAACAAGCAGTCACGTTCCTCTAGCCGTGAATTGGGGAAGGTGCTCTAAATGGTGGGATGAAGAACATGATTGGCAAATCTAAAATCAAATACATGCTGATGCTCTGTTTCAGGTGCACGTGAACCTACTCCAAACTCAATTGGGATTGTGAGGATGATGACGCCAAAGACGGAGAAGCATCTGTGCTACTCACTCCTTGCACGCCTAGCTCCACCAAGTCCACCTGCTCTGAGCTGAAGTTGGCTTGTCTTGGTGA
Organism: Umbellularia californica; assembly: GCA_028538565.1. Lineage (NCBI taxonomy): Eukaryota > Viridiplantae > Streptophyta > Magnoliopsida > Laurales > Lauraceae > Umbellularia > Umbellularia californica. Next base: position 78,151,093 of record JAPQWN010000006.1, on the reverse strand, counting down.
GGAGGACTGAGTATTTGGACTGGCACCAGCTGCCACCAATCGTCGAGCGGAAAGAGAAAATTGCAGGATCCAACGTTGAAATGGGTTCGGGAGCAATTCAAAGAGATGGAGAACATTCTGTTTCAAGTTATCCCAGAAGCAACGAAAAAAATGGAGGATTAAGAGTTGAAATGGGCGAGGGAGAAGATGAAAGAGGGGGCGGATGCAGGAGAAATAGGGCGCCCAGCTGAGCATGTTTGGGACAGCCGAAGACAGGTGCAAAGCACAGCCTAATATGAGATGGAAAAGGCAGATTTGAACGGCTTTAGATGAACAAGCAATGGGCCTAGAAGCTGTGAGCGCGACAAGGGCGATAGTAAAACAGAAGGATGCGATTTGCGAATTGAAGTGAGCTCCTTCATCTCCTCCATCTCCTCGATGTTGTTGTTGAGCTATCGACTGCGAGTAGCCTACAATCACAGGCAGGAGCATTGCATACCATCGCTGCGCATGCAAATCCATTGCTACAATCCTTTCAAGTTCTGGCATATTACCATCTGTAATACCTGCCCAATAGCAAACGACCTTAACTAGGCGCTTTGATTTAGACGTGTTTGGTTTTCCTTCTAGCGTTCACACCTTATTTACACCTCATTTGAACGGAGATTATGGAACAGGTAAAATGGTCCAAGTGAGTACGGTGCATAATGTGCTCTTGCAGACGAACTGGCTTGTGAAGTGCAGTAGAGGGGGAATTCTATATGTACCCACCCATTTTGCCGAACACACCCCACGTTCCCTCTTGATATGTAATTTTTTTCTTCTAAACGTAGGTGTACTCAATAAAAATAGGGGTGCATATAAAATTTCTCGTAGCAGAGACATCAACCTTGGATAAAGTAGATAGAAAGCTTTCAAAAGGACCTATCAGCCTAAAAAAAAATACCAATCCAATTCAATTCTTTTAGTGGCATAAAAATGAATGGCATCTTTTTAATATAACTTTAATTTAACAGTAACCATTGGATATATGTCGTGTGTGTGGGATTTAGATGGATAGTCATAGTGTGCTTTTGAGAAGGTAATCCAACCACGTTATCATAGTAGATCGATGTAGAAGTGTGCAAATTCACCAATAACCAACAGCAGGTGTACACTTTTATAATGCACCCGGAATGCAGCGTGAATGTCAAAAAAGAATACATCAACGAGAGAGTGTCACCAACCGCAAATCTAATTAATGCACCCGGAATGCAGCGTGGATGTCTGGTCCTTCTCCCTATTCGTCCCGCTTCCATTTCTTCCAACGGGATGTCATGCTTCGCATATCCTTTGCTTTTTTATTTTTATTTTATTTTTATTTTTGTTTTTTAGCCACACACGCTTGCTCGCTGGATATACAAAAGGAAGAAAAGAATACATTAACAAGAGAGAATTGGTTCTTTTTGTAGAAACTTATCGGGGGTTGGAGGCGGAAATATCTAAAAAATTGACTTGAAAGTACTTTTTCTTACCATTTCTCACAAAAATTTGACTTGATTTAAAGAAGAGGATTTTACCGGTAAAACCTCCTTTAAAGTTGTTATAAACTCGAAACGTCCTCAAAGTCTTATATAGACTATAGTAAGATATCCCCGCTCTCTTTTTCCTTTAAACTTTCCAAAACCCTTTTTCCATTTTTCCTTCTTCTTCCTCTTCTTCTCCCTTCCAGTGATTTCGACCTTCACTCACTTCAGTGGTAGAGCTTGTCTAGACACCGACGTAACACGTTTTGGATATGAGATCTTCTAAAAGCCTAGTAGAGGGACGTTTATTCAATATGATCTTCTCCATCTTCATTTCTCAATTGAGACGTCTTTGACAGACAACACTCAAATATGCAAGGATATCCCTGCCCAACTCAAGCATCTCTGACAGATAACACTTCGGTAGGCGGGGATATCCCCGCTCAATTGAGACGTCTCGGACAGACAACACTCGACTATGCAGGGATATCCCTACCAACAACACTATCATGGGCGGGGATATCCTTGTACGATTCCACTGCTTGAGAAGGGATATCACTGTCATTGGCAGGGATATCCTTACCCACAAAAAAATACATGCATGTATATCCCTGTTCAGTTTAGAAGTGAAATGAGTCTCCACAACTCCGGAAGACATGTGGAACCTTTCACATAAGTAGACATGTACATTTACCAGTAAGTTCCCTACCAGTCACATTTAATATTCTTCCAAAATAGTCTAGGTACTGAATTACCAATCGTCTATACAAATACAATTGTCTATGACTAGAAATCTTACGTACATCTAACTTGATAAAAGCATATGCTATTGCAGGTACTGAATATACATGCAAACTAACCATACAAAAAAATGGTGAATTATACAATTTTACAAGATCTAGGCCCTTTTGAAACTGTGGGAGCTTGTCACGCAGGTCCTTTTGAATATCTCTATAACTATTTTGCTTCGATAAAATGGAATGTCAGCTTGAATGAAATTGATTGGTTTGCGGAGAATGCAATATTTGGTGAAAGGGCATGCGGATACGCCACAGTCATTCCCATTGTCTTGGTAGGGATGGCTATATTTTCTTTGAAGGTCTGGACGAAAGGGTCATTCCAACCATACGCAACAAAATTTTATGTGAGCCAATCAACCTAGGGATTATCAACATAGAAGGTTAATTTTTTTAAAAGTTTTAATCAACTTCAAAGAATTTTGTATGAAGAGAGCAAAATGCATACTTACAAATTAATTAAGTGCAAGTAGTTAGAGAATATCACTTGTCGAGCTATTATAAAACTCTCATTTTTCCTCATATGGGTAACCAATTAGCAAATTAAAATGATCGATGTGATGCTTCAAAATACTAATATTTTATTATCCCTCATATCCATTACATTTGTACCATTCAGACCAAAAGAAAGGGTTGTGTTTTTCAGTGTCCTTCTTTCTACACATTCTGCATGATTCAGAAAGATATGTTAAATTGTTTTGACTAATTTGTAGTTCATAAATAGTTATCATATTCAATTAGCTTATAGCCCAATGCTAGATGAAACAAGGTTGTTTTTGTCCATAGTCAAAATCTTAACTGAAATATTTCGGAAGATCTACCATTTTGGATATGTAATTGAAATTAAGCATTTTGGCCATTTTGGCTGAAATGAAATCATGAAAACATTGACCACATATGAACTTTGCAGAAAGATCTCCCCTGCAGTTCTCTTAGTTTCTATACTTTATGTGAATTTTCACTGCCCTAAATAGCCATTCCTCAAATATATTAGAACCAATGAGATTTGTTATGCTTCCAAAGATGAGAAAAAATCCCAGAAGTTGGGAAATGAATATTAATGCACTTTTCCATTTTTTCTGATCTATAATCTTTTCCCTTTTCAAAATGAATAACTAATTAGAATCCATTCATACCAATTCCATGGAAGGCTCATCCTACTTATCATGAATTAACTTTATGAGTTTATTTTTCCACTTATTCCACCAATTTCACTCATCCATTAAGGGCATAGGCTCTCAACCTCTACGATCTTGCATGCCACTTTAGAATACTTCATTCCCCATTTTTCATCCTTATCTCGGTCCACTTCAACTCTTCATACAGAGGATCATTTTTAGTCTTTTGGCAAGTCGAACATTTAATAAAAGAGGAAAACCCCGCAAAAAATGGGGGCAAAAGAGAGTTGTGGGGATCAAGATTATCACTCTTACAACCCATTTTCCAAAAGCCCCCATTTCACATTTGGTACACATAGGGTTTCATGACATGAAAATGAAGTATTTCATTCAACATTTAAGATAATCTTTTAGCCTTTTAAATGTCATATAAATTGCAAATCTACTTTTTAAAAAAAAATAAAAATATACATAAATTGTGCAACGATTTCATGTATAAAGCATGGATTGAATTACAACTATTAAAGTGGAATAACAAATCTAGTGTGCAATCAAGTGAAAATCATGATGCATGAATTCTTTTAATATAGCTTTCCTTCAAGTAGAGATATGATATCATATCAATAGGAGGTTGGGGAATGAGAGAAAAATGAAAACCCAACTTATATCACAGTCTAGGCAATGATGATGAATAAGATGATAGTATATAAATGCCCCTCTACTAGGCTTTCAAGAGCTCTCATATTCAAAACGTGCTTTGCCGATGTTTGGACAATCTCTGGGACCACTGCAGCAGGAGAAGATCGGAATCGCTGGAAGGGAGAAGAAGAAAAGGGAACAGAGGAAATGGGTTTTGGGATGTTTTAAAGGAAAAGGGAGTGGGGATATCCCCATTGAGAGAAAAAAGTAAAAGAAATACCAAGCAGGGCTCCTAGGACTACTGTGGTCTTTATAAGACTTTGAAGACATTTCAAGTTTATAACAACTTTAAGGAGATTTTTCCGGTTAAATCCTCTTTAAAGGATTGTGGAAAACTTTTATTTTTTTAAAATATTCAAATATTTATGTATTTTTCTGAAAATGAGCAAAAAAAATTATACTTTTTTTTAAATTCTCCAAAAAATATCTATTTGGTTTTTGAAGATTACGATGCTCCTATAAATAAAAATAAAAAACATTGCAGCCTCTTATAAATGTAAATAATAATAATTTCAAGTTCCGGGGTTCCGTAATTCACAAATGATGCTGAGATCTTAATGAGCTCTCACCTTATTCCTAATTTATTTATTTTTAAAACTCGTAGTGAATGCATTCTCTCAACGATGAAGAAATATAATATATAAAAAAAACCAAGCTATCTCTTAGGTGAGCCATGAGACCTATTTTTAATTTATTTAGGGGTCTTTGGGTACAAGCAGAATAAAATATACGTAGATTTAAATATTGACAAATTCTTTTTGCATATATTACAATATTGATATATTATAATACTTTGCTACTTTTGTTGTTTGGTAATTCTTGCAGATATTAACATATTATTACTTTTAGCGTTTGGAAATTGCAAAATATTTCAAAATATTCTAAATTTATGTGTTTGGCTATTCATAAATATTTAAAAAATGATTAAAACAAAATGAAGCAATAATTTGAGAAGATATTTATTTTGCTCAATATAAAATCACCAATACTTAAGTCACAGTTATTCTCAAAGAATGTACCTAATGCACCTGCACACACATTGATATAAAATAATCTAGCATATCAACTATCCACCAGTATTCAGCTTAAGGTCAAATAGAAAATCATCAAACATCCATCGCTAGGGGCATCTCAATATCTTACATGATAGAGATGTACAAGTTTAAAACAATCATAATATGTAAGTATTAGGATTAGATGATAAATTTAAAATAGGTTTGAATTAGACTTGTATGTTTTTAGGTTGAATTATATGTTAGCATCACCAAAGACGAAAAAGTATTTTATTCTGCAATTGCTTATTTGTTGTTATGTTTATTTTACAAGTATTTTATAATGTGTGCCAAGTTATTAACTCGCTTTCTATGTTATTACTAATTTGATGGATCTGTGGTTGCTTGCATTTAAATTACAATTGATAATTTATTTTTTCAACTCTAACCTAGATAAGATGAGTACACCTCTCAATTATTATCGTGGCAAAGACTCTCTACGTGTTAGGGATTGGATAAATGAGTTCGAACATAAACCATTTGTAAATAATATGTGGGCCCAATTCAACTCTCAGAAAATGTTGACCCCAAATCCAGTGGTGAGATCAGTTTAGATGGGTGTCAAATTGGGTTTGGTCGCAACTCAAGAAGAGAGTAGTGAGTTGGGATGGGATTGGATGGGACCCCATAAGTGGCCCACGTAGTAGGTTTTTTTTTTTTTTTTTTATTAACTTCAATGAGGCCCATCTGTGACAAATCAGAACCTTCATTTATTCCTACTCCTCCAAGTATTGACTCTCGCCCATTGGACTAATCCATTGGATTTTAATTTAAAAAAAAAGGAAAAAAACAAAGAAATCACTTTCATTGATTCTTCTTTCCTTAATGAGTCGCAGGATGCACCACATAACTTGATAAAGAAAAATTATATTGAAGAAGCTCTACGGATTCTCACTGAGGTATTTAATACTTTGTATGTTTTTATGTTGAATTATATGTTAGCATCACCAAAGACGAAAAAGTATTTTATTCTGCAATTGCTTATATGTCGTTATGTTTATTTTACAAGTATTTTATAATGTGGGCCAAGTTATTAACTTGCTTACTATGTTATTACTAATTTGATAGATCTGTTGTTGCTTGCATTTAAATTACAATTGATAATTTATTTTTTCAACTCTAACCTAGATAAGATGAGTACACCTCTCAAATATTGTCGTGGCAAAAGACTCTCTACGTGTTAGGGATTGGATAAATGAGTTCGAACACAAACCATTTGTAATTAATATTTACAAATATCTGATTATTTACCATTAACATAATACTTTATTAATTAAAAGAGGATTTCTAGACCTGCACGCTATCTGTTAGCATCATCACCCACGCTTCTACCATACTCATGCCCCTCTTCATCTTCAAGTTCAATACATCCTGTCTTCTTCTCTTTGTTTAGGGTCTTATGTATTCAATGCTTTACACAAGTTGTAATTCAATTACTTTTTGTCCATTTATTTATTTATTATTTAGTTTTCATGAGAGCTCATGACTATATATAGAGAAGATTAATGGGAAATTGACTGCCAATGATTCTATATGACTCATATAGACATGATTAATGGAAAATTGACTGCGAATGATTCTATGTGACTCTAATGCTCTAATCAGATAGATTGTGATTTTGGAAAAGCTTGATAGAAAATACTACTTTTGTCAAATAAAAAACTTATGGGTTTTCGGCGTTTGGTGTCGTGGAGTTTCATAATCAAACTATACCACTCCAAATCAAATCAATACTTTGAATCTTAACATGAGTCTATCGTTATTTGGATACAGATCTTTAATTCTTTATGTGTTCTTTTGTTGGCCTAGGTTTGCGATTGACATTTATATTATTAGATTAGTAATGGTTATTTATTTTGGGGGTTAATTGTTCTTGATGTTCGTTACTGAAATTTTTAGGAGTCATCGTTCTGGGGATTATTTTGGTCTTTAGGGGTTATGGAAATTCGTGTTGTTTAGAACTTTTAAAGACATGGGTTGAAATGTTATTTTGGTTGGTTCTTTCCATTTTTCATCAAATAAGTAGGTTGAAAGTGAACATATCTGCAAGAGTATATTAACTTTTGCCATTATGTGATGAATATTGTGTAGTTAAGAAAAAAAAGGGCGCCTCTACCAAGTGCTATGTCACTTGATGCCACACATACCATGCTAATGAATTAGTTTGATGACATTTTGTATTAATTATGATGAAAATTTTGAAATTTTCAATTGATGTTACAATTAAAAATTAACAACTTTATTTAAATCTAAGATTAATTTAATTTGACGTAAAACCCCATTTTTTTTAAGAAACTATTTTTTAAACTAAAAAATGGCCCCCTCAAGGAAAACTCCTTGGTTTCTCACGTTGATATGCATTTGGGTGGTCTTAAAGAAACTTTTTTATCGTCTACCTATTCACCAACTCCATGTGTTTAAATTATTAGTAATTCAATTTGGTTACTACGTTTAATTTATAAAACAATTTATAGGAATTTAACTGTGTATTGCACATGCCATACCTCTATTGGGCCTCCAACTAAAAAAACTAAAATTAGATCAAATTAGGGACTAGGTTTTCAAATAAGGACATCCATCCATGTAAAAGTATTTTTCGTCTACTTTCTCACTCATTTTTTTTTTTAATACCCAAATTGCCTTCATTTCAAGCCATGACATACTTTGCAGCAACCATTACATGCCTCAGATTGCCATGGGGATGCTGGTTGCCATCGACCACAATGAAGACACCGGTGAAGAAAAAGAGGAGAAGATGGAGGAAGTAAATGAAAGTTTTGTTTAAAAAAGGGTACTGACTTGGGTATTTTAAGAAACTAGGTTAAAAGGTAATTAAAACTTTTCCTAGCCAATGGTAGCTAAGTTGATAAAGGGCACACTACTAACTGAATAGCTTTGTCTAGTCCTCAAGTGATTGACATCTTGTGCCAGCAACCGGGTTATGAACTGGACCATTGGGTTGAAAGTCAATTTTTGTTGTATGATATAAAGCTGTTAAACTTGTGGAGCACAGATGAAAGAATTAAAGGCATTAGATTGACTTCAGATTTGATACGTAAGTTGGCCTCACTTGGATCTTTAGATCCTCTTATCCTATGATCAATGGGGTCCCAAAGTAGGCCGCACTAGGTAGTCCACATTGTAAGACCGCGAGGACCGTCATAACGGGACCAGTTCCCTTATTTATATGTTATACAAGTAAATATTACCGTATATGCTTTATTCTCATAGTTTTCACTTTCCAATTGCTTCTTGTTGTATCTGCATCAAGAAGATACATCATCTCATTTGACCCAGAGCTTTCATGCACACCATCCCTCAATCTAAAAGCTTTTGCCAAAACTCTCATACCCATCCCTATCTATATATTACATCTAACCATCCGTCCCCATGTGAGTGGACTCTATTTGAATATGGTTCGGTTACTTGACTCTTTCTCCTTTCTTTTTAAATTGCCAAGCATTCTTTTTTTCGGACCAGGAAATCCACAGTGGCAGAATAGAAGATTGATTTTAGAATTCAATCCAACTTTTGAACTTTGATCGCTAGCTATTGAAACTCCCTTAGATGGACTTCTTTATGTGCCATCGATGATGTAGATTGGTGGGGTTCAGAATAAGTGTGGCTGTAATCGCTATTAATTCGCGGCCAGGTGGTATCATGTTTGTTACCTAAGGTAATATACATGTTCTCCACAATGTAAATTATGGTTTAAAAAATCGGCCGAACCACTAAACTAGTGCTCCCTAGTATTTATATATTAGATCAACATCTGGCATGATCAAACAATTATGACTTTTAATAGATGGCCATGTTAGAAGTGCCAACCCAGTCCACATTCAAGTGAATTAATTGGTCTGTGTTTGTAGTATTGTAGGTTGGACTGGCCTGGGTCTTTTTATGTTATAGCTGCTAGTTATAGGACTTGGCCTGGGTCTTTTTATAGCCCAGCACAGTCTTTAATTTTTCTCTATTCTGCAAATGGGTGGGCTTGAATCTAATGTTTAGGCCCATGGGAGAGATTGATGTCCCAATATTGGCCTCTGTAACTAAACAACCTGGGCTCGGAAAAGCTTCATCACATTCGCAGCCTAAACCATCACCAGCCATATGCAGACTATGTTAATAATAGATTTAAATTTAGAATCGCCTGAGTCACTTTGCTTATGTGAAAATAATAACAAGCATGGGAATAGAGAAAAAAGAAACTTTGATGTGCAATCCTCTAAAAGGAAATGCAAAACAAGTACTTCATACTATTGACGGTCGTGATCATCTGATCACAACCATCTTTCTCCATGATCAACTTTCTGTGGGCCCACAATGTACGATTTATCGTCCAACGTGGGGCCTGTAGATCGACTTAATGGCGATTGGCAACTTGTTACGTTATTTTTCGAGACTCGTTGGATTTCAGAATCGGAGACTGCCCAATGCTTGATCGGCAAGCACATCATCTCATAGACAATTCTTCTCCTTCTTCGATCGAAGATCCAAAAATAGCTTTTGGTATTTGGAATAAAGAGAACGAACAGATCACAAGATCGACTACATTATGGTTTCGGACATGGTGCTTTCCAAAACCAGGGCCGGCTCAAGACAATTTGAAGCCTAAAGCGACAAAATCCTAAATGAGGTCTCAAATTATCTATTCTTTTCTTTTTTTTTTTTAATTTTTCAGTATCTAAATTCGTATTATCTAATAGATACATTTATAAATTATAAATTATAACTAATAATATTTATAAATAAAACGATCACTAACTATAATAAATATACAATACAAGTATGGAATTAAAAAAAAATCTTAAAATCATAAAACAATAGAATCTGATTTAATGATTTATCATTGTTGGCCATAAAAATTGTAGATGTAGATGAATTTCAAATTGGATCCAATTTTTTTATTATAAAATGGGTTATGATTAAAGTGGATTATGATTAACATACATTATAAAAAAGACTCACACATATTATCAGAATATATCCACATATATTGTTAAAACGAAGACAAAACCATATCAATAAATCTTTAAAGAAGATTGCTTTAGAAATAAAAAAAAGTAATTATTGAGAGGCAATGCATGAGAGAGACAGAGGGTGAGAGACTAAAGAGTATGTGAGATGAAAATGGTTAGTGGAGAAACGTTTATTTGAAAAACTTCATTGGTGAGGTGGCAAGGAGGTTGGGTTGAAATTTGTTGAGATTTTAAAAGACACCGTCTAGAAAAAAAGAATGATGACACTTGCTTTAATGCTTCGTTTAAATGTGAAAACATGGCTTTAATGAAATGTGATACTAATTACTCTCCTGGGGGCTTTGGGAGAAAAAAAATTATGATAATTGTTTGAATGCTTTTTTCGAATTTAAAAAAATAATTCTTATGGGGCCTTATTTTTTGGGTGCCAAAAAGCAGGGATTTTCTTGCCCAATAGTCGAGCCGGCACCGTCCAAAACCCTATTCGTATCCTAATATTGAATCTCAAAAGTCGAATTTCTGCATCTCTCTCTCTCGATGTCTCCAATCCGTATTCTTCTTCTTCTCCTTGCAAGTTTCGACCTTTCTTTCGCAATCAGCATCGGGATCTCGAGAAATCCCGGGCGTTCGATCCTGCGAGCGATCACCGACACCGATCTGCCTGATGTAGCTGTTGAACTGAACAGCTCCAACTTCGATCCATTTCTCAGAGAGTCTGCGATTCCTTTTGCGATCGTGGGGTTCTTCGCTCACTGGTGAGTAGATCGATTTTTTTTTTTTTTTTTTTGATGTTTTCATATGAGAGATCTTCCATCTTGTTTCGTGAGCTGAGTTCTTGAGCATTTTTTGATCGGTTTGAGATTTCTTTTTCTTTTGTGTCTGCTTGTGTTAGTTGCTTTTGAAAAGCTGTGATTTTGTACTTCTTTGTTGGATCGAGGCACTGTTTCCTGTCTATCGAATCACCATTGGATCGGAATATATTCATTGTGATGTGGATACGGAACTCAAGGGCTATGCATTTGGAACTGGCTCCCGATATCGAGCTTCCAGCTGATTTTGTGTTTGGATATTAATGTATTGGATCATTTCAATTTGCCACAAATCTGCACAGGCTGAGATTTTATCACGACCCGGGCCCGAGATCCGGTAACCCCGAGCCGTGGGCCCATACTTACTCCCGTAAATTCCGAATCAACCGAAGTTAAAAACGAGATCCACAAGGGATAACATCTCAATAACCTGTCAATTACACCATTCCGCGGAAACAATTTCATTTGACAACATCAATTACAATTTACATGTATATAAAATAATGTTTCTTATACATGTATCCTATCCATCATTTACTTATCAAATAGTGCATGTCCAAAATATTGTACAATGAGCATTAATTACATCCAAAATGACTACACAAAAGAATAATCTCTCAAATGTTTCTCAAAATATTCACTCAAAATGTTCCGATCTCTGTTTCGCTCTCGGATACCCATATCAAACTGTATCCCGGCCATTCCATTCGTTCAGTCCTCCTGGAGGAACCTGAGTGGTCTCCTCCGCTCCCGCCTGGGGCGCTGCCGCACCGGCAATGGCAAACGGGCATGTAATGCCATCAATAACACTAGTGAACACGACGGTTCAACAATGTATAAACAATTCTTACAATAGCATGTTAACTCATGAGTTAGACTCATTCAATATATCAATAACAGTTCCAATTCTAGATAAGTCTAGAAAGTCCCTATAGTAACAATAAGTAGGCATGAAAGTCAATCATGTAGACATGTATAGGGTGGCTACTACCATAGCATTCATTTCATTTCAATTACCATCTTCCCTCAAAAGAAGGATTCGTTATTACCATCTTCCCTCAAAGGAAGGATTCCTCTTCCAAACGGAAAGCATCGATCAATACCCATAGATACGATCGGAATTTAGTGGGACTTACTAGTGTCCGGGCCAGGGACAACTAGCATCACCACGGAGCTCCGGAACGCCCCCAAATCCATCTACTGCAGTAGGATTAGACATTTGTCTCATTTATTCATACATTGAACTCATTCAAGTTCTAAAACAATAGCTAGGTAGTGCCAGACTCAAGGGTCAATACTTTTTAGTGAACAATCCATTTCTGGATTCGATTCAATACCATGATTCCCATAATAATCAGGGAATGGAATAATAGTGATATCAATCTCATTAGACTGGGACACAATATTACAATAAGGAATCGCTAGACAATCTTGATTCCATTTAATTCTATCTTAAATCTAAACAACCATATAGGTGTAACCAACAGTTACCAAATGCATGTGTTATTCTAAATGAGCATCACATTTATATTTGGTGTATGCATTATAGTCCCCGCAGTTAACACCCATGGAGTTTTAGACCACAATTTATTAACTATAAAAATTCTTCCTTCATTATCCTTAATTCTTAATAACTTCACTTTACTCCACGATTAGTCTTCGAACTAATCTAGGGAGCATTTATACTCACAAGGAGTGCTCCAAACGGTCCGATCGATTGGCCAAATTTTCACTCATAACTAATGTGTTGGCCAATGTCGGTCAGCTCGGCGGTTACCCGGCGGTTAGCCGAAACTGGGTCGACGGCTAGCCGAAATTGTTCGGCGGCTAGCCGAAATCTCAAATGCGGTTAACCGCAATATGGCGGTCAGCAAGCGGTCAGCTTTCCAGAAGCTGACATTTCTGTCTCGATTTTCGGTCACCTTACGGTTACCCTTGCGGTTAGCCGAAATTTCAATTTCGGCTAACTGAAATTCTGGCGGTTAGCTTTCCAGAAGCTCGCCCATTTTATGGATTCCGGCGGTTGGCTTCACGGTTAGCCTCGCGGCTAGCCGAAACTCACCCAGAATCCCATTTTCGAGCTTCAGAACCTCTGAAACAATTTCTGAAGACTGAGTTCCTTGAACTCCAGTCCTTTTCAACAATCTATAGAAGTCCAAGACAATGCATCCTCTTGAGAATGACCATTGGAACTTCAAGTTCTCTTCTCATACATTATCCATTCATTAACAATACCTCTAATATCCATTAATCTATACATTCAATCCATAGAAATCCTACAACGGTTAACATTAATCACAAAAGATGTTTATACTTGCCTCTTGTAATCAATGCACTCAAAGTCCTCTTGCTCAACTTGCTTTGAGATGGAAAAAGGCCCAAATGAAACCCTAACTCCATGAAAACATGAAAATGCACGACCCTTAAGCTATTTATGCTAGAAACCCTCCCTCACTACTCAATAGAACTTGGAAATCCCAAGGAAAGAACATCTACTTACTTGTAGCTCCAAGCAAAGAGATTTTGGGTTCTCTTTCGAGCTTCACACTTCACAAATGGAGGAATGGTTTAGGAAGAAGATGAAGACAGTGCTACACTCCTCAAGAACCTCCGTGAATCTCTCCTAATCTTGCTCTCGATGAAGGAGAATGAAAGAGGAAAAAGGAAGAAGATGGAGAGGAGCGAGGCTAGGGTTGATGTGGTGAAATGAGTGAATGATTCATTTCATTCTAATATAAGAGTTCACACTCCAAAACCCCCTTCCCATTATCTTTATTACATTTTGAGTCGCTTGAAGTCTAACTTGGTCCATTTGAGGTTAAATGGAATCGCGCCTATTATGAAAGTTAACATACTATTCGAGACGCACACGTTGGTATCAAGAATTTCCGTATTTGACGAAATACGTGAAAATCCGTACTTACGAAAAAGTCCTTGGCCTTGCTTATTTGACTCTAAACTCACTTCTAATCCACTCAATACCACTCAAGTCCATTCCATTATGCTTAATGCATCATTTGAGAGTAATTTGTCTCTCTTTGGTTATTAATCTTCATTAACTCAAATATTCGTGCTTATTTGGCATTAATCTTAATTAATTAGCCTTAATCACGATTAGTTCGGGTCAGGGTGTAACAGATTTCAGCCGAAATAGGATTGCTCCAATATCCAAATCATATGCTTCTATTTCTTTCTGCTTCCAGTAAATCCATCAAGGCTATAAATAAGGCAATTTTTTTAAGTTAAGCAAAACGAGGAGGACAGAGGCCTGATAGTGAGAAATCTCAATTAATGCTTTTTTTAAGGCTACACAAGGCCAAGCAGTTAACAGTATTAAGGATACATTGAAGTATCATGCAGAACACGACAACTTGGGCTCTATAATTGGGGTCCACGTTACAATTCTCTAAAAGGCTACATTTTGATATTTAGGGAATCATAATGAAGATTCATCATCTATTATTGGTTTGGAAAGGAACAAAATTTGTCGCTGGCCGGTAGAAAAATGTTGATCCAGGCTGTTACAAGTGCTATTCCAATCTACTGGATGAATCATTTAAGTGTTCCAAGTAAATTTCAGAAGCAGATTACTTTGCTTCGAACAAGTTTCCTATTGAAATTGTTTTGGCATCAGGTAGAAGTAACTTTTTACCAATATCTTTTGGGGAAGTTACTCTTCCTGTGCTGGATGGAGGTCTTGCCATTAGGGGTTTCGATAACTGATCTAAGGCCTTCATGGCTCATATGATCTGGCATTTCCTTCAAAACCTGTAGGCCTTATGGGTCCGGCTTTTCACCCAAAAATATCTCTGGTGTGCCACCCTGTGGAACTGCAATCAACATTATCATGACTTCACCTTTATGGAGAAAGCTTCTTAAGTACAGATATTATTTTTGCAAAACTTGACGTGGTTGGTGGGGGACGGTAAATAGACAAATATATTTAGTGATTGATGGGTGCCAAATTTTTTTTTTTCCATTTCAACAAAAAAAAAAAAAAAAAAAAAAAAAAAAAAAAACCCCAATTATAATTGATTCCATTGAAATTATTGGAATCCCTTTGGAGGGTCATGACTCATGTTGTCCGCTGTTTTGGGGGTTGGGGTTGGGTTTCAACCAGCTGGCATTTGCTCCGTTAAAGCAATTTATCACTCCACTTAGCCAAGATTGATTTAGGTTCAATACCAATGGAAGAAAATGGGGAAAACGGAAATCCCTTGACAAGTTATATTTCTTCTATGGAGACTTTTCCTTGGTCAACTTTCCAAGAGGGATTACCGTAACCAGGTTTTACCCTTAATAGATCCCTTCTGCGTCCTGTCACCTATGTAGATCCCAGCTGGAAAAATTAGACCACATGTTTCTTAATTGCCCAGTTGCAGTGGTGATATGGGTTAAATTGTCCTATGCTGTTTGTAAACCCTACAAGTAGACCTCCTTCCAACAATATTTCTGGTCTGTGTCCTCATCAGATTATAAGTGACTAGGTTCCATTGAAGTCTGGTTCAATTGGAAGATGGACAATGACTACAGTTTTAATTTTCGTCCTATCTTCCCTCCTTCTATTATCCAAACATCATATCGTTCCATATATGAGTGGAATGTAGTTTACATTTGTAAATTGCCAGCCATGTACACAGGGTGATCCCTGGATTGGAAGATTCCTGCCCCAGAAGGCTTAGCTCAACTTTGATGGGTCAGTGCATTTGCAGCGACAGCAGGTATTGGAGGCATTGTGCATGACAATTGGGGAAGCCTATATGGATGGTGCAGACACATCTAATCCATTCAAAGCTGAGTTACATGTTCTCCTTAAAAGGGTGAAATTATGTCAAACAAAGGGAATTTAAAATCTGATTATTAGAGGTGATTCTTGATTGTTGAAACTATTCATACAGAAGTTCCTCTTTTGAAAAGGAAAAAAAAAGAGGAATCGCTATTGGATAGGTATCCATGGCGATCTGAATAAATATCCAAAAAGCTATGCATTTGGTGTGTGGTACTTGGCATTTTCTTTTGTCATTGCTGCTACTAAATCACCACCCTCAGTATTGAGGTATGTAGAATTCTGCTGCTCACATTTAAAGTGGGGACTGGTTCTCTCAGCACCTGAAGTTTTGTACCCCCCCACCTTGTCGTCTTTCCTTTTCCCCATTCCCCTTTTGTAATTTGATTTTCTGCTAGGTCATTGAAATACTCCTGAAACTGTTGCTTATATTTTCGTTGTTACAGGATTGCCATTTGTTGTTTGAATTAATCTATGTTGTAAATGATGGTATTTTTTCTTAATATTCTTTCTGTCATCATGAGGGTGGGCCTTGGCGCAATGGTAAGGTTGCTCCATTGTGATTTGGGCGTCAGCCTACTGGCTTACGGGGGTAAGGCTGGGTACATTTGACCCTCTATGCATTTGGTGTGTGGTACTTGGCATTTTCTTTTGTCATTGCTGCTACTAAATCACCACCCTCAGTATTGAGGTATGGAGAATTCTGCTGCTCACATTTAAAGTGGGGACTGGTTCTCTCAGCACCTAAAGTTTTGTACCCCCCCACCTTGTCGTCTTTCCTTTTCCCCATTCCCCTTTTGTAATTTGATTTTCTGCTAGGTCATTGAAATACTCCTGAAACTGTTGCTTATATTTTCGTTGTTACAGGATTGCCATTTGTTGTTTGAATTAATCTATGTTGTAAATGATGGTATTTTTTCTTAATATTCTTTCTGTCATCATGAGGGCGGGCCTTGGCGCAATGGTAAGGTTGCTCCATTGTGATTTGGGCGTCAGCCTACTGGCTTACGGGGGTAAGGCTGGGTACATTTGACCCTCCCTAGACCCCGCAGTGGCGGGACCTCGTGCACTGGGCTGCCCTTTTATTCTTTCTGTCATCATGGGTGGGCTCGCGACCTCATATTTACTTTGTGTGGTTATGTGTTCATTTGTTGTTTGAACTTCAAAGAATTAATGTGTTCACTGGTAGAAAAATAATTAATCCTATGTTGATCTTTTGATGTGTTTTGCAGGTCTCCTGCATGTAGAAATTATAAGGTATTTTTATGCTTATTGTCATAACAATAGCTCCTAATGCATTCAGTTGTCTAATGTTGTTCTTGTTTGAGCATTATGTATGCAGCCTCAGTATGAAAAGGTTGCAAGGCTTTTCAATGGTCCTCATGCAGTTCATCCTGGGATTGTACTCATGACAAGGGTAGATTGTGCTTTGAAGGTGTATCTACTTTGATCAGTGTTTGAACTTTTTGTTTAATTTAAAGAATTCCTTTTGATATGCAATGGCCAATATGAATTTTTTTGTTTTTGAATTGATTATAATGCATTAAATTTTGTTTTTAATCTGGAGTTGATACCAACACATAAATATGTCATCATTTTATGTATACAAGAACGCGACTTATCTCTTCTATCCATGCGTTAGAGATATATTTTTTCTGTTTCATTTTTATCTACGAGCCATTCTAAAGCAGTAAATGTTCTTGGAGAAATTTTTTGTATCATGTAGCATGTTTACCGTGTCATCCTATATATGTATTCATTTATATGTCTGTCTGTGTGTGAATTTATATCTCAAGCAAACTCAAACCTTCATGTGATACTACCATACCACCTGTCCATTAAATCTTACTCTTAGCCTTGAAAATCTATTGACAACAGGCAAATTCTCAAATAAGCTTGTGTGGAAACTTATAAGTTCCTTTACCTCTTTTTGATGGTGGGGCCCACCTAACGATCAATCTAATCTAATGACACTCAATACCTCTGGTGAATTGGCACTCAACTAATTTTTGATTAATGATTGCGAACTAAATATTAGCATAGCAGAATGTTGGCCAATTAGGAAGCATCAAATGTAAAAAAATGAGTGTAGTAGAGACGAGAATGTTGAGATGGATGTGTGGTAAAACTAGGAAAGGTAGAATTAAAAATGAGTGCATTTGAGAGCATTTAGAGGTAGTATGGAGGAGGTAAATTAAGAAAGACTTGTTTGAGATGTTTTGGGCATGCCCAATGCCCAATGTAGCCAATCAGTTATCCTCAAGTTGACTCATAATGGCCAAATTTGGTATGACTGGGCGAGTTGGATGATGTCACAACCAAACCCAATTAAAAGCTGAAAGTTGTAAACAAAAATCATAAAAACTCTATAAAAAAAATGAGAAAACATTCTCTCAAGTGGAGAATTGGATGATTCATTGTATTTAATGAAACTTAATAGTTATAGGTGGTAAGTGCCCAACCATGGCCCATGGTTGATAGGACTGATGTATCAATTACTTGTATTTTACGAGAAAAGGTGTTTTATCTCCAAAAGTGTCGTCAAAACCTTGGTAGATGTCTCCCACACCTTTTCTGAGCAAAAACCAGGGAAGGAAAACCCATTTGAAGTTATAATAGGACTCCATACAATATATGTACTATTAAAGAGGACTGGGGGATTGGGGGACTCGATTTGGCTATCTTTAAATTCCATTGTCCGTACACATAAGCTGTTAGATAATATTTCCTTTTGCCTTTTTTAAACCTCTCAATTCTCAAGAGTTACACTTACCATGTTTGATAGTTGACTCATATTTAACCATTGATATCAATGGTTAATTCAATTTTCCACTATTATAGGGCTGAATTTGATGGACAATGCAACTTCAAAGGTTATGTTGCTATCTTCATATTAGCTAGAAAACTGAGCTTGTTAGAAGTCATTGATGTTTCTACTTTCCACAAGAATGCAACTTTTATCCTGTTTTAAGGCCCTGCCATTACTTAATGAATATTTTCCATGGTTTCCATCTGTCTTTTTTTCACCTTGCAAATGATTTCATGATTGGCACTACTTTACATTCTCCGCCTATTTGATTACATCCCACTTGTTCCTTTGTTGTGCTAGCACAATTGATCTCATTTATCTAAAAGTATGCTTTGCTGATTTGCTCCTCTCCACTTTGCATGTGTGGCAGCACAGATAAATACAAAGCTTTGTGATAGATTTTCAGTTGGTCATTATCCTATGCTGCTTTGGGGTCCTCCTTCTAAATTTGCTTCTGGTGGATGGGAACCTAGACGATACAAGGGTGATATAAAGTCTATTGATGATGGACGAACAGCTGATCGCTTGCTTAATTGGATTAATCAACAAATGAGCAGGCAATGTTATTTCCCATTTACTAAATAGGTTTTTTTCCATGTTTAATTTTTATGGAGTAGATAAGGCGATTTTGTGCTGCATGCAGTTTTTTCTTTGATTGCTTAACTCTTCTACTCATTGGCATTTTTCATAATTGAACAAATAATTGCTTTCTGTGCAAGAGAAATGCTTTTCACCTTCAATTAATTCTATACCTCAAACGTTTGCTTTGCTGTTTTCAGTTCTGGTCATCCATACGGTAGTTCGATTTTCTACAGTTAATTTAACATTTGGTTGTGCAACGACTCTAGATAAGATTCTAACCACCAATTATCTCTGGATGTGTCAAAATTATTGTAGAGGTCTACGCCTCTGTATATAAAATAAAGAGGACACTCATCACCAAATCTATCCACTGTCCTTCTGTAAAGCAAGTGTGGATTACTTTTTGCGGCTGTTTGGATTCCAATGTTGTTTGTCCTAAGGGGTCGTTTGTTTGCGCTCCTTTACATTTGTAAATGATCATATGTGTAATGGTTATACATCATCATGTTTGTTTGCGCTCATCTATGTATGAGATGCATAAATGAAGTTTGAAAATGGTGTGTAAATAAGGTCATTTTCACACTTGAATTTTCACATCTCTCACTTGCAAAAAGTCACCAGTACATGCTTCACATGGTGATTGCATTTAGTTATGCAATTGGCCATGGGATCAAATCCCATCAACCACCTTTTTTTTTAATTCCTGTGGGCCCCATATTCGTGATCCAAACGATCCAATTTTTTATGAAACTAATAAACCCCAAGACATTTAAGCTGATTATTTGACATCTTTATAGTTTTTGAGTAATTTGTGAAAAAAATCCAACCTATAGATCTAATTTTTTGCATTTTGTTGGGTCCCTAATTCATGATCCGAACCATTCAATATTCTTATATTAATGACAGTCATCAACACTTTTTGTTTCATATTTTAAATCTTTGTGGATTTTGAGAAATTTGTAAAAAATGTCCAAAACATCCGAACCCATCTAAACTATTGGACGTACACATTTACTCAAGCAAAAATGGTGATTTGCAAACATGGTAATGTGTTTCACATGTCTAACATTTGCATATACAACATTTGTTTATGTAACATGTACATATGTAAAACCCATTTTTCCTGCCCATGTGCAAAAAAGGCCAATGACTCTTAAGTGAACTGCTGCCAATTTGCCTATTTAAATAAGAGGGGAGGATTAATCTAGGATTGCTGTTTAGTGGCCATCATTTGGTCTATTTGATTAGAACAAAAAATAACTGGGCATTTAATAATGTGGCGGATGATTCCGTAGATGTGCATCAAAAGCTTTTTCAAACGCGATCACGTGGGCGGGTTGTGTTAAGGATTTCTATGGTGTTAAGTTTTCTCATATTTGGAGTTCTTAGGTGGAATGTTGTGGAAGTTATGATGGTCACTGAAAACTAAGATGACAAACCTTTGTAACGTAGCTTCTAAGATTCTTGATTGACGTTAGAAGAGGATTAATAGAATTGTAACCATTTCAAAAATAACTGAATATATAGAAGAGGATTAAAGTTGTTCAAGAGCCATTTCGTAGGTCTGCTTATTGTATACTTGGAGAATGTCATCTCTTGGACAGCTGGAGAATGTGTAAGCGGAGCTTGAGAAATGTTGAAATTGATAGAGGTTGTATTCCCTTGTGTTCTTAGAGAATACAACCAATGCTGTGCCAATATGTTGGGAATCAGGTGTATCAAAAAGCAATTTTGGGTGAAAAGCTCTTTGGAGGCACAATCTCTTTGTACCTTTTATTGCTCATCATCGTGATGACCTTTCATATATGCACTCACATACTTGTAAATTTATGTGGGCCATGATAGATCGGAATGGAGAAACAGAGTTTTGTGTAGCTGACCCCAACATAGTTGGGACAAGGCTTTGATGATGATGATACCTGTGAATTTGTGTTACTTCTGAAAAAAGAAATTTGAATACCCTCATATGCTTTCAACCAATCTTTTGTATTTGTGGTGTTTATAGGAAATTGTGTGGTGCATCAACCAATAATGATCCATTATATGTTATCTGCTGCTTCATCCCTTTCTCCTAGGCAACTGTGATTAAACCTCTAGTATTATAAAATAATACAGTTATTCAAGTGAACAATTTTGAAAATCACTTATTGTACAATTTAGAGAAAACTATAAAAAAAAGGACCCTAAATGGTCATTAACTGAAAAATAGGCCACTAGTCAATATTGCACGGAAGTGGTTCCCTATAACCACTTTCGATTTTTTTATTAAAGATTTAAACGTGTGACGATGTCGTCGCTTAATCGCCTAAAACCTCATTTTCTCCATTTTTTCCCTTCTTCCTCCCATTGTTTTCTCCCTTTTTCTGGCGGTTTCCTTTTGCCCCTTTCCCCCTTTCTTAGACTAATGAAAGGGAAGAAATAAAACAGTGAGTCACATTCAAATGTCTTAAATGTCCATCCATGAATAAGGAAGTGCAAAAGTAGATGCAATGAATATGAAGTGGGAGAAGGGATTATAATTGACAAATGATAATATGAGAGAAACGCAAGCAAAAATTGGTTGCCTTTTGTTCTCTTTTTTTTTATTTGACATTATGCTATAGTAAAGAAATGTAATGCGTCATCATACAATTTAAAACATAAAATTCATAAATATTGATGAAGAAATTCATAAATTTAAGGCCCTAAACCAAAAACGGAAGAAAGATGTTATATTTTCTCATCAATGGCTGTGATATTATCAAACTTGTGCAATTCAAAGCGAGGACCTTAGATGGGAGTCATGGGAGACTGCATGAATGTTAAGCTTTGATCAGTTACATGTTCGCCACACATATATAGCACTAGTGCACAGGAAGAAGCTCTAGGAATAGCTCTCAGCTTTTGCCAAACTTGCCTTTTAAACTTCAACCATTCCTCCTTTCCTTATGCTTCACAGAATAAGGTCTTTCAGGGATGTGAATAATCATTCTCTGTAGCATCTTTGCATGTTTAAGCAAAATTCTGACCGGGTTTGCTTTCTTATCAGGATACTTAAGGTACCATCTTTTCGGTACAACCTGCATAGTAATGATGATAGTCTTGAGGTGGTGAAGCAAACATGGGATTCCAAATGTAAGTGACTCCAATATTCTATTTCATAAGGACTTCTCTCTCTTTCAGCGTCCAAGTGATACTGATCCAACAAAAAAATCAAGTCATGTACACGTCTAAACTTATAGTAGTCATCACAAAATAAAGGAGATTTTATATACATACAAAACAGAATGTCCTAGGATTTAAATATTGTTAGATTTCATCGACATATAATAAAATACTGTAATATCATAATATTGTGCAGATGATTGACAATTTTTTGCAAATCTTTGATAGACCATGTAATTGTTGGACTATAGGAAGAGATTTCTAGAGAGGAAGAAAATGAAGAGACTTGAGACTCAAAATATTCTTCATTCACTTTTGGCTCTTACACACACACTAGACTTACATAGGTATTTATATGATTCTACCATACATGTATATCACCAATTCATGCACCCCATTAAATACTCCTAGAAAACCTAAATACATGAATTAACTAAAAACATAGGAAAACCAAACACATTCAAGGTGACCCTTCACACATGAATCTTGGAAACCTCAAAGCAATTAATTAAGTTTAGTTTTCAACAGCAATGAAATGCTTTGAAATTTACAAGCATTTAACTAGATATGCTAAAAAGAAAAAAAAAAGGAGGAAACTCTCGGCTCACTTTATGTACCCATTAATAGTGATCACAGTGGAGTCAAACTTAAAATGGGACCCGCTAATAATAATAATAATAATTATTATTATTATTAATGTCAATTCAGATGGGATTCATACTATGCTAGTAATCATGTTGGGGCCCAGCATATGTTTGTTGTCTTCCTATTATCTCTAGTGTTTGAAAAGACCGTAAACATCATTGTTCTTATCACGGTGGAATCCGCCTAATGTCTGCAATAATGATACTAGCAAAACATGTCCACGCTTAGCACGGGTAACATAATTCATATAATAAAAATTAATTAACTTTTAAAATTTATAAAAAGAATTAAAAATATGATACATTCTATATAAATTATATTTAAATGAAAAGGACATAACATATATAAATTAATCTAATATATAGGTATTCTAATATATAATAATATATTATAGACGTAGGATTTGATTTCGAAATTGGAGTCCGATTTGCTTATCGATTGCAAAATTGGACTCTAATCTCAAATCAATTTGAGAAATTGGATCTCAAATCAATTTCAAGAGATAAGCTCTATTAATCAATTCAAAGTCCACTTTTGTTAAGCTTCTTTATGTGAATTCAAATTTTAATATATATATCTATTATGGATAGGTGTTTAAAGAGTCCAGATGAAAAAATCAACATTGCTCAATAACTCTATCCAACTAAGTTAAAATGAGTCTTCTTTAGCGGATTTAGAATTTTAATATATCTATTATGGTTAGAAAATCCTTAATGTTTGTAATTTTTAAAAGTGGATCCTTTATAGTGATTTATACATATGGGCTCCACATACAATAAACCTTTTTAAAGTGGGCCTCATATTCTAATTCCTAAAGATGGGGCCACATGCAATTTTGCAAATGTTAATTTACATAAGACTTGAAGTTTCATACTCATTTATATAAAAAAAATATATTCTTTGTATAAATGTTGGATTGGGCTATGCTTCGAACCGTAATAAATGGTATATTTATTTTCATATTTGTTTGTTTTATATTTATTTTCTCATTAATTAATATCTCATAAAAAAGCTACAAATTGGAGGTGTTTTATTTCTGGGCCCGGGCTAAGTGCGGGCATGCTTTGCTAGTTTTACAATTAAAATCAAGATTTGAGATCAAATTGATTGACTTAAAATTGATTTATGATTAGAATTCAATTTTGCAATTGATTAGGAAATCAGGCTCCAATTTCGAAATCGATGCCTACGTCTTTAATATATATTAACTAGTAAAACACGACAGCACTTATCGCGGGCAAAATAATTTATAATATTAAAAAAATAATTAATAATTTTAAATAATTAATTTAAAATTAATTACTTAACCATAAATTTATAATTTATGACCATAGATCCATGCAACGTGTATCCTTATAAGTTAGAAAGAATATTTTGAGATCACATGAGAAACCATCTTTATTTAAAAGTCTAATGTGTAGATAAATGTGTTGAATGTATTGGACTCTATACTTGTGTAATATTTTAAAATAGCGTAGATTTGTGGGACCAGCACTATTTCAGCTTAGGAGAACTGGCTCCTATATATATGTATTATTGGTTACAATCAGAACTAAATTGTTAAGAAAATATTATGATTGACTTCAAAAAATGGGCAGAGTGGTTTTTCCTCGTCTTTCTTTTATTCTTCTCTTGACCCGTTGCATTTTATTTTGCAGAAGGTATCCCGCTAAGCCCGTGCCCAATACATGTATGAATAAATACCTTCATTAGAGCTACCACGCCATCCACTTTGATCAATCGCCCACCACCCCTTAAAATAAATAAATAACCCTCCCATGTTAGGGGCTATAGAATAAAAACCGTTCCAACTTAGGGACGATAGATCAATGGGTCGGGATAATTAAGTAAAAAACTTGAAATCTTGCACAGATCCAATCTGTATCCCACCGACCCCATGATCGATGGGCTTTTACCACACAGTGCAACTAGAGGGAAGCACAGCTGTGGATATACAAAGTAGTGATGCAAAGAATCATCATATCTACGTTATTTTAGAATATTACACAAGTAGTGATGCAAAGAAAAGCAAGCAGCAAACATTAATAAAAACCCAGAAATAAAAAGCAAGGGAACAGTGTAAAATATCTCAAAAATATGATCTAAAAATCAATCTAAAGATGATCATTATAGTGTAACCTAATGACTAGCTTTTATATTATATCTTATATTATAGTATAACTTTATGACTATCTTATAACCTCATACAGTATTATGGATGAAATCTCTTCACATTACACCAATTATATTTGACCATATAAAGAAACAAGTATAATTGAAACTAAACCATACCTAAAAGCATATGGGGGGCCGGGCCCTTCACATTGGATGGTATTTTCCATGTGAATAAAGTAAAAAATGTTTGGATATCTGCATGAAAATTTTCTTTGATGTATCTTTCTACATCATCCTTGATATTCAAGGACACTCGTGGAAAGCGTGTTAGAGGATTCTTTCAGCGTACAACTCACTTTGAGTTTGTCTTTCTTTCACCCGTCAGCTCAATGTATCTCCAGGTTCAGGCCAATCGACCGGAGCCACGAGCATACGGCTTTCCAACGTTGATTCTTTTTTGTTGACAATTGCAAAGTCCTTCCATGTGTGCTCTCATCTTCAACCATTAGCTAGGAAAAATAAGTAGCTTTCATTAATGAGAATGATCAAAGAGAACTATTTAAGCACTGATGACTACTGCTAATCTATTCAGTTCCAATCGAATTTTAAGATGAAGTAATGGTCAGTTCATACAAAAACATCAATAATAGAGTTTTGGGCTAGATAAATTATTACCATCATTCACAAATTCACAATGTTACTGCACCAGTTGAAGTGGTTGGTTTATGGTCAAGTTCTAAGTGGAATAGAGTAACCAACACGGCATCAATATAGTTTTGCAAAATAAATTTATTGATCTCAAATTAAGTTTTAATTGAATGTATCATTATTAGCTACATATATTTCATTTCTAATTAAATACTTTGTTGAAGTATAACCTTGGTAAGCTTAAGAAAGAATATAATACTAGTGGTTTTTTTTTTCAAGACTGCTATTGGAGGTTTTTTGAACAAAGACGGAAAAATGGGTTCAAGAAGAATAAACATTTGTTTTTGGGTCTAAACTCCATCAAGGTTATTTTATATAAGATAAATAGTAGTAGTTTTGAAGACAGAAGATCGGGTCTAGGTGGCTGTGATTCATGAAAAAAAGAAAAAAGAACATCTTATTATATAAGAGATAGAATAATGTGTGTGAATCGTAGTGCCTAACAAAGGATAGGACCCCAAGAGACATCAACTTACATGCCACAAAAAAAAAAAAAAAAAAAAAAAAAGCACATCAGTTTTTATCCGGTTGCCCAAGGTTCGAACCTGAGCACTTTCCCGCACCTGAGGGCTGTCCTACCTCACCCAACGCCTTCTTCCCTCACCTTCTTCCCTCACCTGAGGTTTAATTCCCTCACCAAAGGGCTTGGGGGTTTATGTGGTGAGTGGTCTATAGGGCTAGGGTAAGCCCCTACCCCCACATATGCAAGCCAAGCCTAGGTCTAGCAAAAGCCTTCAGTGTCCTAGGTGGGGATACAATACATAGGCCTTTACCCTACCCTAACATCTGTAGGACAGGCCTAGGTCTAGCAAAAGCCCTCGG
Organism: Umbellularia californica; assembly: GCA_028538565.1. Lineage (NCBI taxonomy): Eukaryota > Viridiplantae > Streptophyta > Magnoliopsida > Laurales > Lauraceae > Umbellularia > Umbellularia californica. The sequence goes on along the minus strand of JAPQWN010000006.1, from coordinate 78,124,544 downwards.
TGTCCTACGCGTAACTACAACACATAGGCCATTACCCTACCCTCAAGGGTGAGGGCTGGGCCATGGCAAAAAATAATATAAAAAAATTATTTTTTGAGTTAATCCAAAGACACCCTTATTTAAATATCAAAATGACTAGTTAAAACTTGTCCCAAACCGAGAGAAGAAAAAGATTATAAAGCATAATGTAATGGGAAGGGATTCTTTAAGTGCCAATAATTATCAACATTTGTATCCATCTTTTTTTTTTTAACCACATAAATTTTGAAAAAAAAAAAAAAGATATACAATTTTGTAAAATTATATTGTCCTAAGGAAAATTCTAGTTTCATCTAATAAATGTTAGTCTATTGACACAATACTGTTAGGAGGCACACCATGAGTCTATTGGAACTGTAATTTAGTTAAAGTTGACTTATAATTACCTAGTCCATCCCAAATGTGAGTCAATAAGTTTTTTATTATATAGCATTTTTTCTTGTTCTTTTCATCTCATTTTCATTCACTATAGTGCTTGATGAAAAAGTCTAGAACAGATTGTATACTCACACTCATTGCCATCCTGATTGCCTTTTGACCTCTCATAAGAACTACATTACATATGGAAGGCTCCAGTGAGAGCATCGCTGATAGAAGTTGTTGCTGTGCAAATCCTTGTTGAGAGTTGTATTTTCTTAAGTCTTATGAATTAATAATATTAAATAATAAAATGGAAGGATATGTGTTGTAAGAGAATGCAATGCAAGGGCATTAATTGAATGGGAGGACAGAGTTTTTGATTGATATATATGGGAGATATTCATGTGCATCCATGGTGAGGGGCATATAGTGGGGCAACATAATGGGGCCAACTTTACGATCCATCCGAACCATCCACACACATGGGACCCCCGAAATTACACTAGACCCGCCTAAATTACACTAGATCTATTGAGTTTTCACTGATCCAAATGGACTCGACTGTTGGATCGATGGTCAAGATTTTTCTTTAATATAAAGTCATTAAGCTTGTGTCCATGAATGAAGGGTAAGAGACATCTGATTGACCCCATATTTGATATATGGACCCCTCCAAAATGTCTCTTTCCATCTTCGTGATGGAGCTCTAAGTGGGCTCCATCAAGTTGTCCCTCTCGGAAATATGATGAGGGATGGAGCTCTAAGTGGCCAGAACGTGCCAGATTTAGCTCTGGGCGGAACAGAACAAGTCATATAAAAATCCTAGTCAAAATTTCGGCCAGAACCGATGGAACTTAAATTTGGGGAGATATATATATAGGGGTCTTCATGTGCATCCATCCCTCACCATTTTTGGTGAGAGACACCCATTTTGGGTTTGTTTCAAGTACAAGAGGGGTACTTTGTACCTCCCTCTTGTACTTGAAACACCCCCAAAAGGGGTGTCTCTCACCAAAAATGATAAGGGATGGATGCATATGAATATCCCTCATATATATATATATATATATATATATATATATATATATATATATAACACAGAGAGAAGTATTGCAAGGGGAAGGTAGGCAAGAGAGAGGGATCAGCAGAATAAAAGATATGAAAGATTAGTGTTCATTAGATGAGAGAGACGAGTCGGAGCATAAGACCGAGATGGAAGTCATCGCCCTTGAGGATTTTTCAAATTCAATGTTGGAGGGTTGGATGTCAAGATCTTCACTAGCGAGTATATTGAGTGGCCAAAAGCTTCAGCGATTTTAACTTACCAAACCTGGGTTTTTCTTACTTATGTGGAAAGCGGGAATCCCTACCCCCATGATTTTGTTACCAAACATGCCTTAGAAGTACAAAGCTACAAGTATATAGCCTGCAACAGGTTTGAATGCATAATCTCATTCAATATTATGGAGGGAATGTCTTTACTCTTTAATACTACACCAAGAGCTAGAATACTCTCCCTTGTGTCTCTGTTCTGCTATCAGGTACCTCTTGCATAGCTAGTGTAAAGTATTCTATATTGTTGAAGTTGAGAGCCGAGACATCATCAAGATATATGACCACAAAAAGATGGACAAAATAATGACCATAATTTTTATTCTTTGATTTAATTTTTGTTGAATGAAAAAAAAAAAAAAGCTTAATTGAAACTAAAACAAACCTAGTGCAACAAATGAAGTGGTAGGTTTTATGGTCAAGTTCTAAGTAGAAGAAAGCACCCCAATAGAGCAGCAATATAGTTTTGCACAATAGATTAATTGGTTTCCAATTAAGTTTTAAGCAAATGTATCATTATCATCTACCTACCTATATTTAGATTCTTATCCAGCATCCAATAAAACTATATGCAACATGCTCATATGTGATAAAGAGATCCTTTTTCACCTTGCCAAAACCGATTGCTAATTCTTTCATTGTTGAGCAACAAAACACTATCGTATCATAGTTCCTTATTTTTTTATATTTTTACCTCCAATGAATTATCATTAGAAATTTTAAATATATGCTTTTTTAATGTGCTGATCTCCTAGTGGCATCCGGTCCTACCTAGGAGTAAAAGCTACAAGCATATATCCTACAAAAGGCTTGAATGCATAAATGTTTGGGTAACGTAATCCTTTCTGCTTTTCCTCGATTCTTAGGAAAATCCACGTTTGGGTGAAGAGAGGAAAATTGAGAGAGGATTTTTCAAATCCTCCCATAAAAAATCCTCTTTTCCATTGATTCCTCGGTCTCCACCTCCCCATCAATTTTTGAAAACCCAAAGAGACAAAGAAGCACCTAGTTACAATGAGTGACTCCTACTAAGTTTTTCCAAACCTGGAATGCAGTGATTCCTTCCCTTAGAAATCCTAAGAGAGAATAGCATGGTTCTAACGTAATAGAGGGTTCATTCTCCAGATAATGGATTCTTCTCTGTTTACCAAACGTGAGGGAATGTTTTGATGTTTTTAGGTATATGATCACTAGGTACATGACCACAAGAAGATAGATAAAGCAATGAGCATAATTTTTATTTGTTTATTATTTTTGTTGAATAAAGTAATAAGCATCAAACCTAAAAGCTTGAGAAGGCCCTTATATCAGCCATGTAAATAAGCTGAAAAATGTGTCATCTAGTTGGGATTTTGCTTTGATATATTTTTCCATACTAGCCCTGCTCTTCAAACTTCAAAGAGACTCTCAAAAACATGCATGAATAAATACTAGTGGTAAGGCCCGTGCGATGCACGGTTTAACATGTAAAAGTTAATTTATGCGCATATATAAGTTTATTTACCCATTCAATTTAAAGATTATAAAAAGAGAAGTATAGAGCTTATACAAACTAAACAACAATAGTTAACTTATTACTAGCCAATCAAAGTGTACATTGTTGGTTACATTTTGTACCATTAGAGAGCATATCCCCAACAATAAAACTTACTGCAGAGATGGGTTTATATTGAATCACGTGATCACCCAATCTGGATTTGGTAATGGTAGACTTTTTCCAAATCAAAATTTAGTATGATCAATTTGACCACATATCATTTCCTTACTTATTTGACCAGAGAACTGCTCATATCCCAATCAAGATCTAGCAATAGTAGACATTTTCTCATATTAGAATATAGTATAATCAATTAGACTATGTATAATTTGCCAATTTATTTGAAAAGAGAACCGCTCATATTCATGTAAGATGAATTTTGAGCACTCATTCACTTAAAAAAAAAAAAAAAAAGAGGAGCCGTTCATGAATATCTAAAATGTGGGATTCAGCAACTCATGATATATTTTTATAAACATTTGCATTACAGAAGTTCATAAGCATTTGCAGGTCAATTCCACTCATTCTATATTAATAAATGATGAATACGAACCATGAACACTGAAAGAATTGTTTTGATTTCAATTGGGCTTTTAATCAAACGCTTCATGCTCTACTAAAAACTATTGCATAGAATCTGCTGCCCATCACCATGAACACTTCACTCATTCTTTGTAAAAGAATGACATCATTAAAAAAATAAAAGTAAAAACTTTTCCAGATGTGTGGAAAACTATGAGGAATGATACACTCTAGAAGCAATAACCAACGACGTAATATACATGCAAAGTGCCGTGCTCAACAGTGGAAAAAAAGGCTTGAAAAAAACACACCTTGAGAGAGAAAGGGAGAGAGCAAACATGAAGAAAGTGGGTAGCATGTAAGAGATTCAGGTGTGGGTGAATAGGGCAAAAGAGATGAGCCACCATGAGTTGATTTCTCCATCACTCATTTTGGGCCGATCTTCGGAAACAAATATATAGGAAAGAAGTGGAAAACGAGAGAGAAAGTGGGGATGGGGAAAAGAGAGCACACCTAAGAAGATGGTTCTCCAACCACTAGAAAAGGGAGGCGAGATTGTTGTAGCCCTCTACTACACAACCATCACCTTATTCACCCCACCATCATCACTAAAAACTGCAGTCGTCTGCAAAAGCCACCATCACCTGAACCAAGCCTGTTCTGAACCCTTGCCATTTTTCAAATCTCAATGAGAGAGAAGAGCCCAGAGAGAGGGAGAAAGCAAGAGAAGAAACTAGGGTAGCGTTTTGTTCGATGGAATGATTTTAGTTGGGAATGAAATGGAGACTGGAATGAGCCTCGAATGGAATGAGGGAGGCATAGTTATTTCCATTCCAACGTTCGGTTTAACTGAAGAATAAATCAAGTAATAGAATTCTGATTCCTATTCCTGCGTTTGGTACACTAAAATGATGTCGGGAATGGAATACAGAAATTTCCCGACCCCTCCAACCTGAATCCTAGCTCTTAAATTTAAGAAAGAGGGGAGTGACCAAAATACTTTTAAACACTATCATTCTAACAAGTTAAAGAAAGGTCTTTAGCCGTTCAGAATCACAATATATAAGTTTCCAGTAAAGAAAGGTTTTGGAACTAGTGATGGCATATCATAATATATCATATAATAAAATAGAACTCTGGCCTCGCTTTCTCTTCACTGCTTGACAATTGTTTCTCTTCATGTGGTGCTCCAGACCACTGATTGTGTAGGTCCCACTGTAGACAAGGCCACCTGGAAAAACTCCACTGTCATTGTGGAAGTGATGCCTCATCACAACTATTCCTAAGCATCCTCTTTTTTTTGCAATGTATAGATGGTAGATGTCTCAAATCAGCAGGATCTTCTGCATATGGCCTATCTATCATTGGGATAAATGAGTGGTTTAGATCACCACATGGGGGGCAACATTGGAATGTGATGAAGTGCAAACAAGCTACCATTTCTACTTAATAAATGGCAGATTTTGCTCACCAAACCAGTAGACCACTTCTTAGACAAGTCATCGCCCAAAAATCAAACCTAATTATCAGTAACCCTTTCCTGTTGGCCCATCCATAATGTGGCCTATCAGTTGGTCAGTCCAGATTCATCTACTTAAGGTGATACTTAATATGATTTACTAAATGGATTCAACTAGCAGTAAATCAGGAATGCAGAAGGAAAAGGACATCTACATATATATATAAAGAGATCAGGAATCGTGTTTCATGTTCAGATTAAAACCAGTTCGATGAAAAGCTTTGGATAACTTCTAATTTAAATTCTGAAGTTATATATACTTAATGATGTTCAGATTAGAAGGGCCCATGTTCCTTTTCCTTTTTGATCTAACTTCTAATTTTGACGGCTGCTTATAATTTCTTTGGATAACTTACCCATATTTTCCGATTATATCTACTCTCTTGATTTATCCATGTTTTTCTCTCACTTCTAACTTAAAACCACTCTAAATATTTCTATTTTTAACTCTATAAAAAATATATTGGGTGACTACTGTACCGAAAAAGTAATTTTATATGTCTTTGCACCAAATCATCCTCAGTGTTGACTGTGACTCTACATTAACTGCCAGGCGTATTCACCAGTATTCACAGTGGTTACCAGCGATCCTCCATCAAACCATGGTGACATGGAACTAGGAATTATGAAAAGGATTTCTGAAAAATAAAAAAATCATGTCTTAAGGTAAAGTACAAACTCCACATTTTCATTGGTTTGAACCAAACAATAGTACATGCACTTTAATGTTCTCCACCAAATAACGGTACGTGCCTTTAATAGTTTTCAAGACACTTAAAATTACCTTTTCGATATAGTGATCACCTAATTTATTTTTACTGTTAAATTTCCAATAAGCAACTTCATGTTCTGTATATTATTGTTTGCTTTTCACCTTGTTCTCTTACATTATTTCTATTTTATAGACTCTTGGATGGGTAGACTCAGGCGAGTTGCATTAATAAAAGGCTATGATAGATCTGAAAGGTATTAAATAGGCATGCACTGATCCACTGTAAAACGGCAACGGCAGCCCTTTCATTGCTTCACTTCTACTCTTTAACACTTGTTTTAGAGAAAACAGACAGCGCCAAACAGCAGTTCTTTCATTACTTCTTTTTCTCGAGCCATTATTTCTTCTGACATCTCTCTCTGCAGAATCTCTCTTTCTCTTCTGACTTTCCACAAAAAAAAAAAGGAGGAATCTTGATTTGGACCAGATATTCTGCGATCATGAGTTAAAAAGGTATGGAAATCTAGAGTGGAGCCAGACTCTTGAAATTTGAACAATATAAACAGAACTTCCTCTGAGCATATGGGATTAAAAATTGAGCCCATCCCATTCCCATATAACTTGAGGGTGTTTTATTTTGATGGGTTCCAATTTTAATTGGTGTTCCCAAGCATGAGTTCCACTCCTTAAATTTGGATGTCCCGCCTAAAGCTTCCTAAGATCCAGATCCGGGTACTGGTTTAAAAAAAAAAATCGGGATTGGAACTTGGAAGAAGGTTGGTTGAAGTTAAAGGGGTGTGACTGTTCAGAGTACAGCCCACCTACTCCATGTCAGTCCATATGAATGAACTTTTTTTTTTCTAGTCCCTTGGAAGAAGGTTGGTTGAAGTTAAAGGGGTGTGACTGTTAAGAGTACAGCCCACCTAGTCCATGTCAGTCCATATGAATGAACTTTTTTTTTTCTAGTCTCTCCCTGGTTGTTAATGTGATAGCTGTAGGTGAAAGGTAAAGGTGTATAGCCCACCTACTCCATGTCATTGCATATCAATGATCTCCTGCCCAAATGCAGAGCAGGTTCAAACAGACAGGCCCTCAGACGTCAGGGGTTGCTTAACGCTGCCCTTAGTGGCGCTTCCTCTCTCCTTCCCATTAGGTGAGGTCTTCTTTCCACACTTGTGAGGGCTTCTTTTTCACCTATAAGGCCTTTCTTACTAGCATTTTACTCTTCCAGAAATGATAGATATGCCCATGGGCTAATCATTCAGCTAATAGTGGCGCTCTATGATTGGTCTCATTCTCATTGAAAATTTAGAAAATATTTCAAACTGAAAAATCACAGCCATTTAAATTTAGGCCATTCCTGATGGCTGCTGTATTCCATTATTAAAAAAATCCCATTGCAGATGGCATTCTATCAAAGGATTGGGATCTTAAACATGGCAAGGATTTACAGAGAGGCAAGATCAGAAGCACAATTTTGAAACTCTTATTGACTCGCTGAGTCACAGCGAGTCAACTTGAGTTGACAGGTCAACGAGTCGGATCGGCCGATCAAGCCGTCTCACTCACTGACCAATGTGAATAAACCCCCATTGTGGCTCTGGAATCTGGATATCATTGGAGTGATATTCTCTGCTGGATGGTTCTTAAATTGTGAATAATTCCTACTGAGTGAAGTTACTTCATTTTATTTCAATGAGACATCAGTCAACAGGCTTTGATCCAATGGTTTGTTTAGATGGAACCCAATTTGTTTACTTTGATTTAGTGGGACACTTGTCATGCATGATCAGACTCCACATGGTTGGAAGGGACAGTGGATTGAGATTGTTAACCGCCGGCTTGTGGGACCCTCCATAGATGGATCATGACCCAAGTTTTGCATCAATTAGGTAATCCTAAACATCACTTTAATTAACCCTTTCTCTGCACCTAAAAACTATTACACCTGAGACCTACAAATTCATACGAAAGTGTATTCAAGGGTCCAAGAGTGAAGGATCAATGTTCAAGATCTACAAGGGACCATCAGAATGTTTCATTTTTTTATGGGAGATTATTGCATCAAACTAACAATTCATTGCAAACAAGGTAAATGATCACTAATTGAAGGTAAGTTTTTTTTTTTTCCCCAATTAGTGTAGTGTTTGAACCATGTTCCATTGTAAAGAATACTACCATGAGTGAAATTTGCTAAAACAAGACCCAATAATAACAGTGCAAACTAAAAATCAAATTGAAACATCTGAAAAGCTCAATGCTACAATTTTATTTTATTTTTTGCTGAGGTGGGTATCCCTAAGGTCTTTGACCCAACATGGCTTATCCCCCGGGTGGCACCTGCTAAACCCACACATGCACACCAGGCAAATTTGGGATGGGTTTTGAATACAAGACATGCACAACAAATCCTCACCTTACGCCGCTCCACCAACTCCCAGGTGGGTACATCAATTTGGTCAATCAAATCTACTAGAATAGATCAAAATGGAAAAACAAAATTTATGTAGTTGACCCAACATAGTTGGGACAAAGGCTATGACTGATGGTCAATCAGACCTACTGGAATGTGTGTGGAATGAGAACTTGGATAGACTGAAAAGAAAAAAGATGATAATGGCATTTTGATGCCCCACCTGGTGGAAAGGACTCAATTCCATGCTGCCATCCAACGCATATGTGAAAGTGTGAAAACAATCAGTTTAAAGTTCAAGTAAAGACATCAACAGACATGACGCGAGGACATTTAGAATAGTATTGACTAAGAAGCAGAACAGTAGCTGAATCACAAATTAGAAACCATGGGTGTTGTGGTTTCGTATCACCTCAAATCAAAATGTAAAAATCTTGGGCCTAAACGACCCAACTTTGTAATTTCTCTTTCATACAATTACCTTGATTTCATCTAAATGAAATGACAGAACATGGAAGGATGGGCGAAACTTCAAAAGAACAAGGCTCGCCCACATGCTATGGTATTGACAAAATAAAAGTTACACACCCTTGTGCCAGAAGAACACATGCAAAAAGAAAGAAAGAAAGAAAAAAAAAAAAAAAAAAAACAACTTCTTGCATCGATGGAATGGCTGGTTCTCAGTATGATTTTCCTGCTGCACTGCAGCGCAGGTGTAGAGAGAGAAATAATGCTCAAACATGATTATGATTTTGAGGAACCACACTGGAAATCATGCAAGAGAGAAAAGTCCATAACCCATCAAAAGGATTGCAGAGTGTTTATCCTTCTCAGTATGAGACTGCTGAATGAAATGAATAGCTGCCATGCAACTGTTCAGCAAAGAGTGTTCAACCCACTTTGGAGGAGAGATAGCACAACCAAGCTAATAATTCTCACTTGTATTATGATTCCCAAAGGTAGAAATGTCCATTGTGGATTACTGATTCTTTTCAGGGTGCCATTTTATACTGCATCCAACACTTTTGAAAGAAAAAAGCAAGAGAAATTAAGTGGGCATAAGCTGGCAAGGCAAGCATATACTGTACTGATTGAAACGTGGACTAAGAAAAACGCTACCTGGGTTTCTGCTTTGACGATAATGGTTGGCCGCTGAGCGCACAGTCTATTGCAAGACCCAAGTCCCTAAACAATTTTAAATGAAAAGCTAGTGAAGAAATACATCATTTTTTTATTTTTTGGTAAAAGAAGAAATGAATAACTTAGTAATATGTTCCAGTGACACACAGAGAGCACTAAAATTGGAATTATTGACATGTCCTTACTCCTTACTGCCGAATGATGATCATACAGAAAGAAGTGTCGTTTGTTGTATTAGTAATGTTTATTAAGTATAATCTAATAAGGTTGGTTACTTTTCATAAAAAAAAAAAAAATAATAATTAAATAAGATTTTTTTTTTTTGTTGTAATCTCTTAAAAGATGATTTTGTAGTAGACCACTTATTTCTAAGAAATACATAAAAGAGTGAAAATGGGGCCTTTTGATGATTATTTGAAATTTAACTTCCAAAAATCATGAACAAGATCACAAGAACTCAATGCTTTTGAGATATAATCTAGATTCTAGAATTCAATAAAAAAAAAAGGGTAAAAATTGCCACTGAGTGCATCCCATTTCTGATGTATCCAATTCAAGACTGCATTAAACACAACAAAAATGTTGACAATTGACATATTGGTTTTTGTAGAACAATGGAAGTTCATCTCACATATACAAGCAGAGAATTACGGTGGCATACGGGCCTTATAAATTTACCTTCCTGTGATGGGTACATTATTACTTGGTCTGGAACCATCAAACTGCCCATGGTAGAACAGCTCAAACGGCCTCCGTCCATCCTGTTGCAAATCGAGCTTGAAAAAATATTTAGAATGAACAAGCATAAGAAGCTCATCCGCAAAGAATCAATAGACCAAAACTTGGATATAACAGCACCTATAGAAAATCAAATCATGCGATTCCAAAAATTTCAACAGAACAATTTTCAAAAAAAGAAGGTAGTTCAATAATTTTTCCTTATACATCTACCAGAAAGATAAAAAAACAGACGCTTCTTTCTGATTCTCCAGAAACAAGAGGCTTGTGGGCTTATTCAGAAAACACAATTGTCTCAATTGAGCTATGAAGCACAGACACGGATACAGCACACAGATACGATACGATACGGATACGCTGATACGTCATTTCTCAAAAAAGTAGGATACGATACGCCGGGGATACGTTGAATTTTTATTTTTTTTTAAATTTTTTTATATGACTTTGTAATTAAAAAAACGAACATTATTTCAATCAAAATAGCCATAAAATATGCACTTTCATTGATTTAATCATCATCAATCATCATCAAACATTACATTCAATACTTCCAAGTTCAAAATCCAAGTTTCACCAATTACTACAGAAACATAAGCATATAACCCAAACAAACAGACAGTAGATCTACTTAAACTTCAATTGCCTGACCACCAGGTCCACCACCATCACCATCTTCACAAAAGAGCACGGCCTCCAATTCTGGTACATCAAGGGAGAGTTGTGAAATCTCAAGCTCTCCAGCATCCTCAAATGAATCAAAAGCATCTCCAGCAATATCCCACATCTTGGTTTCTCCTTTCACATATTGTGGAGTTCTTCTTGAAAGAAGGCGAAGATTGCTATGATGAAAATCAAGTCTTCAGCACGTTTTGGTGTCATCTTATTCCTTCTCACCGAGTGTACAAAGGAATAAGTACTCCAATTCCTCTCTGCACATGACGACGAGGAAGGTTGCACAAGTAGCTTGAAAGCTAGAGTTTGAAGCAAAGGTGCACACGCACCATAGGTGACCCACCACCTTTTAGGATCCATTTCATAGCGATCATGAATGGAATCAACATCCGCAAACTCTCCTGACTTGCTAGAGAAATCAGCAAATTGTGTGATTATCATTTTGCGCTCCTCCAAATTAGGAAAATATTTTTTAAGGATTTTCGTTCTTTCTCTAGCAACCTCCATATCTCTATGTGGAGCAACTCGACTAGGATCCTCATGAAGCCAATGCTCACTATAGTACCTTGAATAGGAAAAAAAAGAATTAAGAATAAGTTTATGATTAAGAGTTTAAGACTAAGAGGGAGAAAAAAAAGTTCAAGACTAGAAGTCACCTTGGATTTAGTGAATGAGCTAAGCAATGGAGAGGAGTGTTGTTCTTGTTCCAACGATCCACAAGAATTTTATGCGCCACTTCAAAAAAGGTAGATGCCTCATCAAGTCTCTTTCCTTTATGCCTATATATTGCACCCTTCACTTTTTCTATCATGGTATCCCACATGTCATACACCAAGTGAAGACAAGGCCTATCCGTGTCACAAACCCTTAGCATATCATATATAGGAGCCGTAAAAGAAAGTATGTAAGTCATTTTGTCCCACCAAAGGTCATCTAATACAAACTCTTTCACAGCCTTGGCTTTCTCCTTATCATCCTCTCTGTAGGAATTCCACCTTTCACTAATAACCATGGCTTGAAGACTACCTTTTATGAGCTTGAATCTCTTAAGCATGACAATGACCGAAGCAAAACGTGTACTTGCAACCGAAAGCAACTTCAAAGGGACAAATTCATTAAAAATAGCCAATCTCATGGAGTGATTCATGATAAAGTTCTTAACAAATACAACATCCTCGGCCAAGTCCGTGATCCAACAACACTCCTCATATTTTAGCGCATTGTTTTCAATATTCTTTGCCATACAAATGTTTTGCAAGGCAAGGTTGAGAGTATGAACCACACATGGTGTCCAAACAATTTTTTCAAATTGTGCTTCAATGAGATGCCCTACACATGCACAATTCTTAGCATTATCAGTTATCACTTGAATCACATTTTGGGGACCAACCTCTTCTATCACTTCTTTCAACAAATCATAAATGAAGTACTTATCTTTAATTTCACCCGAACAATCCACTGCTTTAAGGAACATAGGCCCACTTTCCGTCACCGCCATAAAATTAATCAAGGGCCTCCTTTGTGAGTCACTTCATCCATCACTCACAATGCTTACACCCTTTTCTTTCCATGTGCCTTTAATTGGTTGTAGCAATCTATCAACATGAGCCCTTTCTTGTTGGAGTATATTTGTCCTTAGCTTATTATACCCCGGTGGCACATAGCCTGCAAGAGCATTGTTTGCGGCAAATTGGATACAACTCACATAATAAGGGCTCCTTACTAGGTGAAATGGTAAGCCCAATGCATAGAACATCCTAGCAATCTCCGCATCCATTTGGTCACGCAACTTCAAGTTAAATGACTTCCCAATAGCCGTATTACTGTCACTTGCACTCCAACTTCCACTTCCACTCGCCTTCCTTTTTTTTGAATCATAATCCACACTAGAAGTTGGCAATGGTACTTTCTTGGGTGCATTTTTCCTCAATCTCTCATTGCATTCGTCCTCTAACCTTTTCATCTCCGCAATATCACTGCTCTTAACTTTTGGACAGAATGCAACAGCATGGCCAGGCTCATGTATCAAAAGAGCCCTCACCCTTGTGTATGAGCTTCTCTTGGTTTGATGGCAAAAATTGCATTGCCACGACACATTTCCCCCTCCATCACCAAGTTTTTGCTATTTTGTCACATACCTCCAAAGAAGGTTGTGAGCGTCTTCTAATTCAATAACTGGAGAAGACGCACTAGTACTACCACCCCTACGAGAAGCCATTACAGTAAACTTTGGTTGCTAGAAACATAAAATATTGGCCCCATCAGGCCACCTAAAATCATGGCATTAAGAAAAAAAAGAAAGAAAAAAAAGAAAAAAGAAATAGCAGTAGCAATATAGCATCAAGAAAAAAAAAAGAAAAGAAACAGCAGCAGCAGCATAGCATCAAGAAAAAATGGAAAAAAAAGAAACAGCAGCAGCAACATAGCATCAAGAAAAAAAAAAGCCAGCAGCAGCAGCATAGCATCAAGAAAAAAGGAAAAAAAAAAAAAAGAAACAGCAGCAGCATCATAGCATCAAGAAAAAATGGAAAAAAAGAAACAGCACCAGCAGCATAGCATAAAGGAAAAAAAAAAAAAAGAAACAGCAGCAGCAGCATATATCTATTATTAGTCTTGGAGCTAGGATACAATACACAGCCACAGCCACAGCCACAGAGCAAAGACACAGCCACAGCCATAGCAGAAGCAGCAAACAAAAAAAAAAAAAAGAGCAGCAGCCACAGCCAATTGAAAACAAAGACAGAAGATCAGCAAAAAAAAAAAAAAAAAAAAACCCTAAAATCCAAATGATTTAAGGGGGAAGAAAAAAAAAAACCCTAGTTTAGAATAACCAGAATCTATGATGCACGGATACTTCAAAATGGGCAACATATCGTATCCGATACTTCACTTTTTACATATAAAATCCGTATCCCAGCCATATGTATGGCGTGTCCCTGCTGTATCTGGGCATCATAGACCAGAATAGCATCAACCCCAACAAAAATCAACCAATACAGATGAAGAGAAAGAAAGAAACAAAAGGAAAGAAAGAAGAGAAAAGAACATGAAGGTGGAGATGAAACGGCACAGCACAGTGGCTCGATTTGGGTTTGATTTCCGGCACAACACAGCACAGTTGCAGCACGGCGCCGATTTGGGTTTGATTTCCGGCACCTTCAGCACGGCGACAGCAGCACCGCTCTCTTGGTTTCAACACGGTGACAGTTGCAGCACGGCGACGGCGAGGCAAGGCGGAGGCGACTGCTTTCCTTCCCCTCTCTTCTTTTTTTTTTTTTTTTCCTTTCTCTCCGAAAGTCCCAAGTCTTCTAACTCTCTCCCTCGAACCCCTCTTTTTAAAAAGCCACTAAAACGTGTCCCGTGGGGGATACGTGCATGTCCCGCACGTGTCCCGCACGTATCCGACGTTAAAAAAAAAAAAGGATACGGATTTAGCGTATCCCAGACATATCCAAGCCGTATCCGGGCGTATCCGTGTCCGATACGCACAGGATATGGATACGGGACCCTTTTTTATGTATCCGTGCTTCATAGCAATTGAGAGCTAAAAGTCTAAAGTTGATTTCATTTAAATACCGGAATATCAAAACAATTGTGGGAGATAAACAACGTCACCTTTTTGAAGAGGAAAAAATCAGGTGTGCAAACAGCTCCAAAAGCCCGTGCAATTTCTTGCGACTGCAAGAGTAAATATCGAAGTAAATAAGGTATAGTTTGTTTCAGTGAGAAGCTACCACTATAGCTATAGCAATGTCATATGAGGGCACTGAATTAGTAAAAAGATCATTGTTGAAGATAATTGACCAAAATCTGTTCTTTGACATTGTAGATCATTAATGTCTTTCATCCATTATATTTACTCCATCATCTGTTAGCATCTCAAATCTAACATCTGCATGGAGCCTTGATTATTTTGTCCATTACAAGTACCATTTGGGTGTACAAACAACATTTTATGAAAAAATTCATCAAGATTTCAATGTACATCCATTCCACATGTCATTTAGGGTGATCTCCTGTTCTTATCTAGATGGGGATTTGGGATAGCACATTCCATCTGCCCCAAAAGGCAGAAATAACCTATCTATCTATGAAAAACGGATACTTCAAAACAGACAATGTATCCATTTCATATCATATATGTACTTCAATTGTATGAATAAAATCTGTGTCCCTGCTATGCATGCAGAATATCTCTGCAATACCCATGTCGCATCTGGCATCATAACTAACCATGGTTAAAAACCAAGGCTTTATTCCTTAATGCTAAAATCGTCTTGTAATGGCTGATATAACAACCCCACCCTTTATATTGGTTTGACTCTTCCCCTTTATTTTGGATTTTTTAATAAAGTATGGAAAATGAAAAATCTGAAATATCCATTCTCATGTGTTTTTCAGGGTGAAAAAAAATTAAAAACATTATAAAATGATACGTATTTCCACAATATTTTATGTTTTGGAATTTATAATTGCATGATGGCAGATTGCTGAAACTGGTATGTAACGGCTGTTACTTTAAACCATGACCAGAAGGCAACTCGTATATTTCACTCTATAATTGGAAACTTCTATGCACAAGGGAAGAAGTGTAAAATTCTTCAGGCAAGTTGATTTCAGGTGGGGATGAAACAGCACCCTCAATGAGTGAAACTCTTGGTGTGAACTAAAAGTGGTGCACTTCATATCTTATTATACCAAGTTAAGACAAAGGAAAATAGAGATGTGCATGAGCATACCTCATCATAAAGATAAGGGAAAGGATAACTGAATAATTTAGCTTCTTCTGCCATTAATTCTGGTCCATCCTATAAGATTCAAGACAACTTAGAACAAAAGAAAACTTCTTGATTGACCAAGAGAGTATCAACTCCTTTTCCCATAAACCAGAACTCATACAACTTTGAGGAGCTCATGTAGGGCCTTAGCATATAAGATACCTGTGGGTGAGTAGCTACAGAATTTGAAGAGATTGCTATGACTGCTAGTCCCTTCTGTAACCTCGCATGGGAAATATAATAGTGTTAATTACTTAGAGTGAGTTAACAATATTACAGAGCATACTGCATCACAATAAAGCAATAAACATTGGAAAGGAAGTCCTACATTTATATAGAAATTTGTTAGCTTCACAATATCCTTCTTCAGGTGTATAACAAATGGGCAGTGGTTGCAAATAAACATCACCTGCAAGCATCATATTGTTACGGTTAAGTGTCTTCTCCTAAACAGAAAGAACTAAATAATAATGAAAATTTAAAAAAGGAAAAACTACAGTTGGTGCAGGATTCCATACTTAGTTGGTGCAGGATTCCATACACATGGTGCTGCAGTTTGGTCATTGAGACCCTTGACCATTGATCTGATGGGACAATGCCAATGGTGGAAGCCTAAAATTCTTCAAGGAAGGTCCAGCCATCCACTAGTTGGCCTTATTGGAACTGAGGTAATAATCTTTTATTTACTGTCTGTTTAGTAGCTCAGCAATTTAAGGTTAAGGAACCCATATTCTAGTAAGATTTTGGAGCATTCCTCATTCAAGACTTTCCCATAAGACAACAGTCCAGCTCATAGGCACAAAAAGTGATTAGGTGGTCAGAACACATTTGGTGAGATGAAGGATCACCACCGAAGAATAAAGCGTCTCTAACCATAATGATGTACCTTCCTTCTTTCCTTTTTTGAAAGGTAATGTGACGCACTTTCTTCAGGAAACTGTACTTACTCGGTAAAAGGTAACTATGCTGAAGTAAAGATGGCTATTTTGCAGTACATTTCAGGCCGGGAAAATCAGTGTTCCCACGATATCAAGCTAAACTGCTGAAGTTCCTTTGTGATAAAATAACAGTAATACGGATCTAGGTATACCATGTTTCTTTGACCTCCTAATTCCTAAACACTGACGTTTTGAAATGCTTACTATTTGTTCTGGATGATTACTTTGCAGTTTGCTAATGTACTAAAAAAACCTTTAACTTTTAACATTGATGGACATAGAATACAATGTGCCATGCGTACTGAACTGCTCTCCATACTTCCATTCAAACTGCCTTTTAGCTTCAAGTATCCCAAAGGCCATGTGTTGATACTTGATACTCATGATTATGTTAGAGAGGCAGTTGGCTGAAAAACTTTGTCTCACCTTTATAATGAGTTTTATTTTATGAGCCGACCCTAGATGTTTGGATTAGGGTTTGTTCAA
This sequence comes from Umbellularia californica, assembly GCA_028538565.1. NCBI lineage: Eukaryota > Viridiplantae > Streptophyta > Magnoliopsida > Laurales > Lauraceae > Umbellularia > Umbellularia californica. The sequence goes on along the minus strand of JAPQWN010000006.1, from coordinate 78,107,358 downwards.
AAGATGACAATCATGATATCAAACGTGGCGTGATGCGGGAAAGTAGGTTTGAGACTTTGAAATAACAGACTACAACAAAGTGAAGATAGAATTTTGGAATAAAAAATAACTATTATCATTTCACATTATTTTTTAATACATAGATCACTGCCAGCACCAAATCAATGTCCTAAATCTACCTAATAGTCTAACTGCCAGCTTACACGGCTGGATTCATGCATGAGTGGAGGTAGGACACACCTCTTGCATTTTCTGGCAGAATATGACATCAAGACATGGCATGGATGCAACATGGACATGCTATGAACATGGCAGGATTAAGATTTTACACATAATGAACGGAATATCGGATCTGATATGTGACTCGTGTCATATATTTTTAATATCCAACAAAATAATTTCCTAGTAATTAATGAAACCCCCTTTCCTAGGAATTCAAAAGGACTATTTGGATCCCTAGAATCCTGGTTACCTAGCAAATCAGATTACCAGAAGCTCAGTCACATGTGACGACTAATGAATTAATGATAGTTATAGCTGAGCGGAATTTAGTTAGATCCTCTGTAAATCTGAATACTTGGTGAGTTATGGACTTCTTCCCAGATGATCCAACCTTTTTAGAGTATTGGAGTTATGAAGTAATTACTGCAGTTGAATTATAGGGTAATTTAGTTTACACATAAGGGGGATTCTAAAACAGGTAATGGTTTTTCTTTTTCTTTTCCTTTAAGGTGATCCTACACAACCACAGTGGGACCCATGAGTTTCCTAACAACTACTCATTTGAGTTTTAAAATTGTTGTAAAACTTGTTACCCCATATTTAGTTATTCCCTAGTTAGTTACAAGCTCCACATCCCAATAAGAAAACCTCTATAGTTTCGAGAACCTTGATGGACTAGAAATCTCATTGGAAGTTAACTAAATAAGTATGGCCAGTCTCTTCTATCCCTCTCAAGTCTCAACTCAGCAAAGAGGAAGCCATCATCCTTGTCATAAGAGGGAGGTGCATGGGAGAAGATTCATCATCTTGAAAATCCATATCACACTCTCACTCAAGTTCAAGCATGGATAGAAGTATGCCAGAACTCTAGTATAGTTTGGTTTTTTGTGATTATTTGCTTAAAGATCCACCATGAACATTGATTGGATATAGGATTCAGAGCAAACTAACAGGGATATCCAAATGCCTGAACTCATGATTATGTGTAAACCAAGGTACTTCAACATGATTTACATAAACCCAAATGGGCCTAGAGGGAAATGCCAAACATGCCCTGAGGATGACGAAACACAATGAGCAGGATAAGGATCCATTTCAAATTTGGCTTGAGATAACAAGAGAAGATTAAACTGCATCAGGCTGGTAATTGGGTTTTTTTTTTTTTTTTTTTTCTGCATTTCCCTAATCAAACTCAAATTAGAACATCCAAACATACACTAAATTTTATTGATCACAACAAAACAGGATTAAAAAAAAAAGGTAAAATATAATATGTAATACAGTATTGCCAACAAAGAAAAGTGGGTTGCTTAATATTGCAGTACAACTAGTTGGACTGACATCCATAATTGAAACATGCAATCATCATATATATTATTCTGAGCATTAGTTGGGAAGGTGATTTAACATGGAATAACACACTATTCCCATACAAACTAGAACAAAATTACAAAACAATAAAGTAAAAGAAGGGCTGAAGAGAGTGAGTACTTACTAGCAGAGCTGGATATGATTCAAAATCATCCAATTTCCAAACTTTCCCTGTTAGAGGCTCTGGAAGCTGTCCAACCAAACCCAGGAAGAGAACCCATCAAGATTTCGTGCTAATTTAAAGGAAATGCAAGTGACCCAGATTAGATTTTGAGGAAATACCTCGAAATCTGGAGCTCTGAAGCCCAAAGAGACGCCTTTCGACTCTGTTCTTGCAGCACGGACTTGGAACTTCCTTGCTGGAGGAGTTTTCGTGGGTTGCAGAGAAGGAGAAGAGGTGAGCTGTGTGGGAGAGGAGAGTGAAAGAGGAAGAGGCCTGGATGTTGCCATACTGCGCCGGAGGGGAAGATAACGTGCGCATGTGGCGCCCAGAATCGCAGTCGGTGACCGAATTCCAATCGGTGCCATGGTTTCTGGTGTGGCCTCCAACGTCTGATGGAGAGAGCAGTTTTCTTTATCTCAAAAGGGCAGGGGTAATTTCGTCATTTGTGGTGTTTGGGGTAGGGCCACCACTTTTGTTGCCAAGACTTCCTTGCTGGTGGATCCCAAATTTATTCATCCCTAGTTAAATTTGGGGAGATTGTTGATGGCAATGGACATTTATTACCTTTGTTTTTACCATTTTAACTCCTTGGAATTTCTTATAATTCATTTGCATGAAAACAAATGGGCCTTCAATGATAGTTGTTTTGATTGTTAATTTTGTTGGCCCACCAAAGATGCACAATGTAGGTGAATGGAGATCTCTTATGCGTCTTATTAGTATAAGAATTACTATAAGACATAAAAGTAGACATATAACGTGATATTTCTCACTTCATCATGTTGGGATGAAAAAAGCGGAGTGGAAAAGTAACATATATATCATACTATTAGCCTACAAAAGATATATGCTAAGGTACATTGGGATAGAAATGGGTGGTTGGAGTGGTGATTGGGTTGGTTGAGCTCAGTCTGAATTCTAAAAAATATATTTCTACATAGTCGAATCATTTAGAAATGGTTATTAATAAATATATTATTAAGTAAAAATGTCATCATCCCGAGCGGTCTTGCCAAAGCAAGGGATTCGGGAGGGTTCAAATTAGACACAAATCTATCATTTGGCAATTTTTCACAAAGTAACTGCTCACAAGTCTTGTGCATTATCACGCAGGACATCCAAGGCTTTTACCATTGCAATGAATTTATTATTATTTATTTATTTTGTAAAATGAATAGTCGGCCATCCGCCTAATGCATAAAAACTCAAAAGGTCAAGTCCATCTCCATCTTCATCTTATATTTTTCCGCCCCTCATTTCTTTAACAGTCCTTTTTCAAATCCATTTTCACATAAATTTAGAAGCAATTCAACCCCAAGCAAACAGATGAATTTAAAATGAAGTAGCTGGAAGAATGCTGTGGGGTTACAAATGGTTTAAACAGAGTATAACAGAAAAGCAGAACCTGCAAAACTCGCCCAAGATTAAAAATGATGATGTTGATGTTTTACCTTCTCAAGATCCTGTTAGGATTAAAGAAGCATTCTTGCCAACCTTTTCCTTTATCCTTCTTGTAGAATCTATGCATTCACACCTTCTGAACTCTGCCATTGCAGCCTCCCAACCCAATAAATAAAATTTCTGATGAAGGGACAATGCCCAAGGCCTGATGTGAGAACCAAACATTGATAAAATAATCGTACAACATGTTGAGAAATTCAATCCAAAAACATTGCATCAGAACAGTGTCCCCAAAACTGTTTGTCATTGTGATTCTATATTGACCATAGATTTGTAATTGTCTGCATCTTGTCTCTTATTTAATAAGTTGTTTGCTTCTATTTACTGAGAATCTCAAGTATAATATTGAATAATACATTGCCGCTCTTGTTCTGTTCTTCATGTTATTGTAGCACAACTTGAATTTTCATGGGACAACAGGCCATGCAAATTTGGTCGCCCCAAGCGTCTGCCCAAATGAAAATCAGATTCAGATTGGGGTCTGGAATCTAGTTAAGCCTGGATTTTGTTTAGACCGGAGTTGGGTTGAACGCATAATTGTTAATTTCGTTTCGAACCTCATTTCGGTTTGACATCCAAAATAAAATGCTTCAGCTGATTTGGAATTTTGGTGAAATATTTTGGAGTTAATTTTTAGAAAAAATAAATTAAATAAAAATATACATATATGCTACAAAAAAATTTAAAAAAAAAATTATGCATTTAATTCATTATGTTACAACAATATTAGGACATAGAAGTATAAAACTTAAGCACATTTCTTATTACAATAAAGTTAAAGAGAGTTTTCATAATAATAAAAGCTCATATTCTTTAGGATTGAAGTTTGGATGCATTTCCCACAACATTTCGGTCATTTCAAAAATGTCGTCCATTTTGATTAATATTGGTTGAAATCCATATTTTCAACAAAATTGACCAAAGTCAAAACAAAAGGTTATAACATGCATGTCATTTCAGCTTCATCGTTGAAATGAAAAATCTCAACCAATTCAGGTAAATTGAGATGAAATTGATAACTATGGTCGGTCATCAATATTAACATGTATGCGTCTAGAGGTGAAAATCTGGGCGGGCGGCCCAGGCTCAGCACGGGCCCGGCACGAAAAAACCGTGCCTGGACCGTGCCTGGGCCCGTTGACTTGGTCAACGGGCCGGCCAGGCCCCTGAAGCCCCACTGGGCCGTGCTGGGCCTAGGTCCCCCAGGCCCGAGGTACGGCACGGCTAAAATCCGTGCCGTGCTGGGCTAGTGCCTAGAGCCCATGGGCGGCCCGGCCCGGCCCGAGGCACGGCTAGGCCCACGGGCGGCCCGCAAAAGGCCCCAACAGCTATTTTTTTAAAAAAATCCCCCCCCCCCCCCCATTTCCCAAAAAAGGGTCTTTTTACATTTTTTTAACCCCCTCCAACAGCTATAAACGGTCATATGGGAGGGTATTAGTGTCTTTTGATCATTTTTTACCATTATACCCCCCCAACTGCTATAAAACGGTCATATGGGGGGGTATTTTATGTCATTTTATCACTTAGGAATTCTATAAATAGCCCTTATTCCTCTCATTTCTCTACACTCATCTACTCTCTCATTTCTCACACTCCCTCTAAAGTTCTAAGGCTCTAAGCTCTCTTAAGTTTCATTCTAAAGTCTACGCTCTCTATACAAAGTTTTCTAAGAAGTGAAGAGTGAGGGTGACTTCTCTAAAGTGGAGGATTCAACTAAGAAGAACTTCTCCATTAGCTCTCCCTCTCAGCCTCTCTCATAAAGGTATTTATTTTCTTTAATTTTGAGTTTTACGTAGTAATAATATACATAGTAATATTATATATTAAGTCTCATCTTCTCCCCTTTCTTATATAAATTATCACAAAAAACACATTATACATAATTATTTATTAAAAAAAATTATCTTTTATTTAGAAAAATGGCTAGACCATCACAACCTTTCAACCTTGACTTCTCTCTAAATGAGGAAGATCCTGGATTTATTCATTTAGATCAAAATCAGGAGGACATAGAAGTAGATAGCAATAATCCCCAAAATCCTGCATCATCTTCGGTTGCTAAACTAAAAAGAAGAGAAAATCAAGATTGACTTCTAATGTATGGAATTATTTTACTAAAATTACTGTCCCATGTCCCACGGGAGGAACAGAGGAAAAGGCACAATGTAAAATTTGCAAAGATCTCCTTAGTGGGAAATCATCAAGTGGCATTGGCCACCTTAATAGACACATGAAAAAGTGTCTACGCGAACAAACGAAAAACGCTAAAGATGGGGGAAAAGGTGGGAGCCGTTGGATGGTTCAAACACAACTTTCTCAAACAGATTCATCTGGCGGTTTAGGAATTTTCAATTATGACCCTACTAATGCTAGATATCAACTTATTAAGTATATAATTTCTTCCCAATATCCATTTGTACTTTCCGAAGACCGACGTTTTGAAAGATTTTTGAGGTCTGTCTTTGTTCCTTCATGGCAAAGAATATCTAGAATTACTGCTAGAAATGATGCAATAAAAACTTTTTTGAAACAAAAAGAGAATTTAAAAAAAATTGAAAATATACCTGGAAAAATAGCTTTAACTTCAGATTTATGGACCTCTAAACAAAATCTGGGGTACATTGCCATCACATCACATTTTATTGATAGTGATTGGGTGATGCAGAAAAGAATAATTTCATTTTCTATGCTAGAATTTCCACACACTGGTGCTAGGATAGGGTCCACCATCCTTGAAAAACTTAGAGAATATAGAATTGAAAATAAAATAATTTCTATAACTTTAGATAATGTAAGCACTAACAATGTCGCAGTAGAGTTAATAAAACAATCAATTCAACTTGATTTAAATGGAGATCTATTTCACAATAGATGTGCATGCCACATCATAAATCTTATTGTACAAGTAGGGGTGAAATTAATTAGAGATGATTTAGAGACTATTAAATGGATTGTAGGATACATTTTTTGTTCTCCCTCGCGAAAACAATGGTGGAGGGACATATGTGTAAATTTGAATCTAAGACCAAAGAAAATATCATATGATGTAAAGCATAGATGGAATTTTACCTATAAAATGTTAAAGAATCATGTGCCTATAAAATGGCACTAAATCAATATTGTTAACTTTATTTGGAGCATGAAAATATTTTTATAAGTGATGATAAATGGACCCTTCTTAAGATAATAAGAGATTTTTTAGAAGTTTTTCATGATGCAACATTGTTTTTTTCTAGGGTATATTATCCCACATTAAATCAAGCTTTATCCCATTTTTTTGAAATAAGTATTACTTTTAAAAAGTATAGAGATTTTCCAATTTTTCAACTCATGTGTATACAAGTGGAGGCAAAGTTTTCATCATATTGGAGAATAGCTCCTTTAACATTTTGTATAGCTGCTATATTAGACCCTAGATTGAAATTACAAGGTGTAGAAACCCTTCTTGATGAAATAAACTCTAATATGAATACAACTAATATAAATGACATTACAACAATTAAGAAACAATTAGAAACACTTTATTTGGATTATGCTACTCGATTAGGTAGATCCATAGCACCCACGGTCCCAACAGGCCCTCCCCAAGTACATAAAGGAAAAAAGAAGGCTATTTGAAGTATTTTGAAGAAATCTCATGGAAGTAACTCATCTTCTTCCAGAGGGTCTTACAACCTTAATGAATTAACAATGTACTTGGGGAGCGATCCTATTGTGGTCGAGGATGAAGATGAAGATGATTTTGATCTTTTGGCATGGTGAAAATCATTCGAAACTAAGTTTCCCGTGCTTTCCGCCATAGCCCATGATATACTAACAATACCAGCGTCTACAGTTGCATCAGAGCAGGCATTTAGTGCAAGTGGGCGCCTAATTGACCCCAGGAGGACTATGCTTTCAAAAGAAACCGTTGAGACCTGCATGTGCTTACGGGATTGGTATCAAGCACATGATAGGGAACAACACCTCGATGATGATGAGATCGAGATAGAAGACGAGCTAGCAGCGTTACATATATCATAGTAATTGATTTTTAGAATGTATAATAGGCTTTCAACTTGTAATTTATTTTTTAGAATGTATCATAGGTTTGTAAAGTTGTAATTGATTTTTTAGAATGTATCATAGGTTTCTAAAGTTGTAATTTATTTTTTAGAATGTATCATAGGTTTTTAAAGTTGTAATTCTTTTTCATTTATTAGAAGGTTTAAATTTCATTATATATATTGATCCAAGTTCAAACTTGTAATTTTTTTGAACTTTTGTAACTTAAATTTCAAAGAAATACAATTTATTTGATGTATTTTTTCAAAACATCATTAGTGTTATTCTACTTGTTATTTCTCTTAATTTCTTTATTTTAGTGAAATTGGTCAAAGACATATTTTTTAAAGAACCTAAAAAAAAGACATAAAGAACCTAAAAAACAAAAAAAAAAAAAAAAAAAAAATTGTGGGCCGCCCACGGGCTGCACGGCCCAGGCCCGGCCCAGCACGACACGACCAGAGTCGTGCCCTGGGCCGTACTAGGCTGGCTCCTGAGCCCTTGGGCCAGGCACGGCACGGCCCGCGTAATTACTTGGGCCGTGCCGGCCCAGCCTGGGCCCGGGCCGGGCCCTCCTTCGGCACGGCCCAGATTTTCACCTCTATATGCGTCTCAGTTACGTATGCGGTATTTTTTTCCAACACGCAGGTTCATGTAATAATGTAGGTCTAACTATCAAAAATATTCCCAAACCATGTGTTAGATCCCGACCCCGCCTAAGTTTTTTTTACGCATAATTAATCTTGATTAGGTGCCTAATAATTATTTTGGATGATTTTGTAATGGATTTAGGTAGATTGGTGGGTTCTGACAGTGTCAGGTAGTACTTTGATCTTTTGAATAATTTAGGACTGCACATATGTTTATATGTTATAAGATATGGATCTTGGGTGGATGCCCACTTGAGATGAGTTAGGGTTAGATTTTGGTTTCCTCTTTTGTAGGGTTACTTTGCCTATATATAGGTATCTCTACCTTTGTATTGAGACACACATATGAGATAATAGAAAACCCTCTTTATTCTCCCTCTAATATTCTCTCTTGATTTCTCTCTTTTCCACAACACGTTATCAGCACGAGGCTTAGAAAAAAAAAATTTCACTTCTGCAACCCACGTCCAGAGAAAAAACGTGCAGTCACTTTTTTTTTTTGCAAAGTCACTCTTCCAAAGGACGTGCATAAAGATGTAAGGTGTTTGATTTGCCTCGATTTGCGTGCATCACCAAGGTGTTTGATTTGCCTCGATTTGTGTGCCTCACCAAAGAAGTAAGCACGTTTACTTTATTTTTTTTATCCCTTCTCCTGTTTGCTCTGGCTTTCCCCACTTGATTTAAGTGTTTTTTTCCTCGGCATGCGTGCGTTTTGAAAACCAAAGAAAAAAGTTGTTAACAGTATTACAACAAAGAAAAGAACCCAGGACGTGTTGTCCTTTGCCACGGGTCACAAGGAATTAATGTTTGGGCAAGTTTTTTTTTATTTTATTTTTTTTTCTTTTTCACTATTCTCTTGCATATTTTTTTAGAATACATGAAATTAATTTACAATGCTTATTCATAATATTCATAGTGTTTTAGTTATTGTTCATACATCTTGCATATTTTATTTTATTTTTAATTTATCAATATTATGAATGGATCACAAAATAGAATCTGAAGTTCTAAAAATTGAACCTGAAGTTCACCGATCTATTGACCAGAAGTCCTAGAAGTTGGAATATTGATATGAACCTGTAGATTCATATCCATAAAATTACAAAGCCATGAAATTAAACCTGAAGTTTTGACAGAACCAGAAGTTCTGATCAATTGAAACCAGAAGTTCTATTTCAAACATGAAAATTTGACAGAATATGCAGTTCTAATGAACCTGAAGTTCTAAATCAAGCCTGAAGTCTTGAGAACCTGCAGTTCTAATCTCATATGCCATGAACCTGAGTTATATATCAAGCCTGAAGTCTTGACAGAACCAGCAGTTCTGATTCTTAAAATTGAGAACCTGATGTTCTAACTTTTCTTTGGCCAAATTCTTTGAATTCGTTCATTAATTACTTCCGATGTTAATATTTTATTTTATTTCTTCCTTTTACTTTATTGATTATTTGCACACGATTAACTTAATATATATTTCTTATTACAGTTCTTGCATAATGTCAAATCTGGCTAAACTTGACCTTAAAGCCCTTAACATAAATGAGGACAATTACTTATCTTGGCAATTGGATGCTAAAATCCACTTGCAATCCAAGAAATTGGGAGAGACCATAAAGGAAGGTAACGAGATGTCCCCAGAGGAAAAGGCGTTAGCCCTCATCTTTCTACGCCACCACATACATGACGACCTCAAACATGAATACCTTACTGAGGAAGACCCAGCAGGCTTATGGAAATCCCTGAAGGATAGATATGATCACCAGAAGATGGTCATACTGCCAGCTGCCCAGAATGAATGGTTAAACCTGAGGTTACAAGACTATAAAACAGTATCTGAATACAACTCTGCTCTATTCAATATTGTTTCCAGATTAAGATTATATGGTGAAAAGGTTTCGGAGGAGCAGATGTTGGAGAAAACGTTATCCACTTTTCATGCCTCGAATGTGCTCCTGCAGCAGTATCGAGAGCGACATTTCTCCAAATATTCAGAACTTATCTCATGTCTCCTAGTCGCTGAACAGAATTCCATCGTATTGATGAAAAATCATAACTCCAAATCAACTGGATCTTTGGCAGTTCCTGAAGCAAATGCCAATCTTAGCTCAAACAGAGGCAGAGGTAGGGGGAATGGCAGACATAAATCCTCTAGTAGAGGTGGACGACATAACTCCTCCAGGCGAGGTGGTTTTAAAGGTCATCCACCAAAATTCAAAAATCACCAGAAGTGGTCTGACCCTCAGCATAAGAACAACCAGAATCCACCAGCAAATCCTTCCCACCGTCCTGATGACACGTGCTACAGATGTGAAGAAGTGGGCATTGGTCACGTACTTGCCGTGCACCAAAGGAAGTGGTGGAACGATACAAAGCATACAAGGCCTCTGTCCATTCAGCGGAAACAAATGATCTAGAAGGCTGGAATTGGGATATAATGACATCAGAGAGTCCTCCAATTGACATTACAAACTTGAAGACTCGTGACTTCTTTGAGGATGAAGATAACCAACATCTGGAAAATGAGGCATTTAATAATCTTTTGGGGGCACCCCCTGGCATGGTCTAGAAGACGTATGATTCTTTGAACATTAAAAACTTAAATTTTTTTTAGTTCATTAAAATCTAGAAATGAGACTCATGGATGTTGTAACTGCTTACTTGTATGGGGATTTAGATACAGAAATTCACATGAAAATCCCGGAAGGATTTCCTTTGCCTGAAGCAAAGCCAAGGAGTACATACTCAATCCAATTAAAACGATCATTGTACGGCCTGAAGCAATCCGGAAGAATGTGGTACAATCGTCTTAGTGAATACTTGTCTAAAAGGGGGTATGCAAACGATCCCATTTGCCCGTGTCTATTTATAAAGAAATTCTTGAAGGGATTTGCAATATTAGCAGTTTATGTGGATGACATAAATTTGATAGGGACTCCAGAAGAGCTCGAAGAAACTGCTGATTATTTAAAGAAAGAGTTTGAAATGAAAGACCTTGGAAAAACGAGATTCTGTCTCGGCTTGCAAATCGAGAGAAATTCTAATGGGATGTTGGTCCAGCAATCTAATTATACCGAGAAGGTTTTAAAACGATTTGGTATGGACAAGGCACATCCATTAAGCGCCCCTATGGTTGTCCGATCTCTTGATATAAATAAAGATCCATACCGTCCCATCGAGGAAAATGAAAAGATATTGGGTCCTGAAGTACCATACTTAAGTGCTATTGGAGCTTTGATGTACTTGGCACAATGCACTAGACCAGATATTGCATTTTCTGTGAATCTACTTGCCAGGTATAGCTCCGTACCAATTCAAAGGCACTGGATTGGCATTAAACACATCCTGCGATATCTGCGTGGAACAACTGATTTGAGAATATTTTATGCTTACGATCATAAAGATTCCAGTTTAGTAGGATATGCAGATTCAGGTTATCTCTCTGATCCTCATAAGGGTCGATCACAGACAGGTTATGTGTTTCTAAATTGTAATGCCGCCATTTCTTGGCGTTCTACTAAACAGACTTTGGTAGCTACTTCCTCCAATCATGCTGAAATTTTGGCTCTTTATGAAGCCAGTATGGAATGTGTGTGGCTAAAATCTTTGATTCAGCATGTTCGTAGTTCTTGTCAATTACCTTCTATTGCAGGTATCCCGAATATTATCTATGAAGATAATGAAGCATGTATAAGACAGATTCGAGAAAGTTTCATTAAAGGAGATAAGACTAAGCATATAGCACCGAAGTTCTTCTTCACTCATGAACTTCAGAAGAACAATGAAATTGAAGTCAAGCAAGTTTGTTCGAGTAACAACCTGGCTGATCTGTTTACCAAATCTTTGCCCAAATCAGTATTCCAGAAGTTTGTATATGAGATTGGCATGCGTAGAGTTCACCATCAAACTATGTAACCGGTTGCTATCATCAGGGGAAGTGGTTTATCAGGGAGCATCCTGAAGTATGCTACCCATGGACATTTGTGCGCTGTACTCTTTTTCCTTCTCTAGGTTTTATCCCACTGGGTTTTCCTAGTTAAGGTTTTAATGAGGCAGCATTATGCATGTCCAACACCGGTTCAATGATCTTGAAGAATGTTGTACTCTTTTTTCCTTTGCTTTGGTTTTCTCCCACTGGATTTTTTCCTTAGCAAGGTTTTTAATGAGGCAACTGTCATTGAATGGTGGTCATCCAAGGGGGAGTGTTATAAGATATGGATCTTGGGTGGATGCCCACTTGAGATGAGTTAGGGTTAGATTTTGGTTTCCTCTTTTGTAGGGTTACTTTGCCTATATATAGGTATCTCTACCTTTGTATTGAGACACACATATGAGATAATAGAAAACCCTCTTTATTCTCCCTCTAATATTCTCTCTTGATTTCTCTCTTTTCCACAACATTATAGTTTTTATAGGCTTTCTTGTGCATCATATAATGCATGATGTCACCTTCGATTTCCGTGTTTGGACCCGACCCATTCAGACCCATCTTGACCCATTGTGGAGGCCATTTCACACCCAAAGCCCTTTTTTCAAGAATTTCTGGTTCATATGGTACTTGCATGCAATGAAACTACAAACTACCATTTTATAAACCAACAGCCACCGTTCCCATTTCCTCCTTTGCATTCAGCATTTCAGCTGGAAACTCCTTCTTCCTCTCTTCTATTTCTCTCCATCTCTTCAATTGGTTCTTTGCATGTGGGCTTGGTAAGCATCACCTTCACTTTAATCTCCTCCTCTCCAAGCTTCCATTCTCTCAAGTCACCACCATCTTCTTCACAGGTAAGAGAACTCCATTTCATTTATGCTTTTGTATGGAAATCATAGACTAGAAACTAGCTTGCTTGCATGTATCTCTCTTTAGCTAATTTCTTGCGTGTGTGTGTGTGTGTGTGTATATATATATATATATTGTAGAATCATCTCCTTCACCACTTCATCACCTCATCTTCTTCATTTGGTGAGGACTTACTTCCAAGCATTCTCCTTGGTTTATGTATATCTCTTAGATACCAATCTAGTGCATGCATGTTAATGGGTTTCCATTTATTGCATTTTTCATTGTAGGAAGTGATTGAACTTAGAAAATTGGGGGTTTTGCTTGATTTGATTAAAGAAGAGAAATTAGATTGGAAAGCACAAAAAACAAGCAGGTAAATGAGCAATTTGAGATATATGCATACTAATGAGTCAATGATTGAAAGTTATAATCCCTTGCATGTTAATGTCAGCCTATTGTTAATAAGATTGATATTGAAATGGGTTCTTCTTATTCTTATTTTTATTCTTTTGAGATGGGAATGGTTGGATTTGCATGTATGTGTATAAATGGGAGCAAGAAAGCTCAAATCCTATTTACACGGTTTATGGAATGATTTGGGATGGAGTAGGAAGGATTGGAAAGAAGGGGGTAGAAACGTAGTGCAGAAACAGGTTCTGTTTGGAGAAATTTTGCCCATAATTGGGCCAGCCGGATTGGGCCCGCTCGAGTGGGTCGGCCCAATGGGCCCAACAATGCCAACTTTGGATGGCCATAACTTTTGACCCATGCGTCCGATTTTTAAGTTCCATATATCGTTGGAAAGCTCTTGGAACTTAAACCAATGGTACACACCCCCTAGTGATGAGAAATTGGGAGATGAAGTTGATATGGGGACAATTAAACCGGGCCCTATCTCTTTGGGAAAAAGAGATTTAATCCTAGTTTGGACTCTAGATTGGAACCCATAGACTAAAACCTTTATAATCAATCCCTGTGACACAAACACTAAACCAATAAGGTCTTAGGTCGAGAAATGAGTGACCTTGTAGGTCCCTAAACATGGAACCCTTAACCGATTAACTATGTCCAATGGAAATTGTAACACATGAGAAATATTGGGTTGAGATTATCTCATGTGCCTCTCCATTTGTCTAGCACCTTCCCATGGGTGTTGGTTTAGGGATTTCGGTGCATCACAGCACACACACAATGTGACACAAATAAAATGTAGCACGTGCATCGAATTACCTAAAACTACATTGAAATGAACGATTAGAGACAGCAGGTAAATTAGATTAGGTTTGGCTAGTAAATCTTCTTAATCCTATTAATTGAATTGCATTTGCATATTGTTATTGACTATATTATTGCCCTCAAATGTCTCAAGATTTGCTTATATGCATTATTCATCTTCCTTCTCAAAATGTTGTTGCAAATGTTCTATAATTGTATCGCGAATTGATGTGAATAGCGGACTGAGTAAATATGACTAGAGTGATTGAATGAATATTGGAATCGAAATGAATTGAGTGTAAAAGTCTTACTCAAGTCCTATTGATTGAATTGAATGAGTCGGCACTACTTAGCTTCGACCGGATGATACTCGACGGGGTTGATTCTTGGTTTAGATTGTGTACGTTACTGCAATGGACAACCTGGAGCACCGGAATTCCATAACCCGGGTAGCCAGGAGGACCTTTGGCCGGGCCTCTGGTGACATCCCAAAACGCGTGCTCTCTATTAAGGGAGGATTGAGCAAAGGTAATAGCCAACTAGAATGTAGGTATTGTTTTGTGATTCAATAAAGCATGAATTTATTCTTAAACGCACAATGTGCCTAGTTTCTTATTATTTGACATCGTTTAATCTTCTGTCAATAATTCAAATTTGATATAATATGTGATATATCTTAATTGCTTAATTATATATATTGTTGAATCGTCGTATTCATGGTGCTACACTTGGTGTTACAGGGATTGAGGATACCGAAGAAAATAGCTAATAACCTTTCAGATTAGAGATTTGATCGGTAAGGTTCTTGGTTATCTTTGACCGCCGGAGTACGTACAGGTGTGGTAATTTATGACTAAAGATTAGATAGTTAATCTTGCACTTAGTTTAACTATGCATTGAAGGTTTAAATTATTAGCTTTGTTCTAGACTAATTGTTAGGTAACGGTATGGTTAATTGACTGCTCATGGCTTTGATATTGATATTGTACATGCTTCTGCAATTAAATGTTGATTGACAGGTGTCAGCGAGTAATCCTCACATGTGAAGTGTGGAATTTCTCCTTCGTGAATTCTGACTTGGTCTGGAACATGTGCGAGTTTACGGGAATACGGGTGTCACACCTCGGGAACCATCCTAATCAGGGGATTCTTAGGTCCGAGATGTGACACCATGGTGGACTTGATGAATATAGATTAATTATTTCAACTAGCTACTTGAAACATTAAGGTCGGGAGAAGAAAAGATGCAAAAATGTTAAACAGATGAATCTAGAACTACCAAATTATTTTGATAATGATCATATTATAATCATGATAATGAAGTTTGAGACAGATCTCTTCCATAAGCTTATTGTGGGGGTGATAAAATCACCCTCTACCCTTGCATGTGAAAGGAATCAAACTTCTCATCATCTTCTTATGTATAAGTAAGAAAAAACAATGAGAAAATGTCAACTTCTGGGAAGTTTAGTTGTTTATTTTATCTATGAGAGAGAGAGAGAGAGTACAGTTTTTTTTTTGTTTTGTTAGAAGAGAGAGTATAGTTGGTAATGGATATGTGGCCTGAAATTACTCTTATGATGATTTAGTCAGTCTCCTCCAAGGCCAATAATTTAGAGTATATGTCGGTTAGTAGAACCCACTTCTAAAATCCAAGCCGTCCAAACATCACTGTTCTTCTCGCATTTGCTCAAGAATGAAAAATGAAGTTGGGTTAACCGTCAGATTGATCACATTTAGAGTGTGTGATTGAAATACAAAAGCATGTAATCGAAATAAGAAAAAGGAAGGTGAAATCAGTTATCTTGCACGTAATCTATCTAAAGGATGGCCAAATTTCTTCTAGCTAGAGTTAAGTTTAACTCATCACAGGTGCATGGGAAACTTGGTTTTCGAGGGTAGATTTCATAAGTGGGACCCAACGATTGATATACAGGGAAGGCCTCGAGAATATCTTGATTCCATGCTCATTGGGATGATTCTAACCAGCTGATTTTGCCCCTGGATATGGAGGGGCTGACAATTTCTTTTTGGGGTACGTAGCAATGAGGGCTGGGACCCATGATAGCCCCAAATATGGGGAGATAATGTCTACTAAGTAGGGAAAGAAACATGCTCACATAAGAAAAAAATCCATGGATTGGACAGTTGGGTGAGAAATGGAATATCCAACTGGGCTATCTCTATTTTGTGCTTTTGGCTGACATGGTTCATCCAACAGAGTAGCTGTGCATTGGAGAGTGAATGAATATGAATAATTTATGCATAGATCATTTCTCTCTCTCTCTCTCTCTCTCTCTCTCTCTATATATATATATATATATATATATATATATATATATAGAAATCAGGAATCTATGATATAAGCAATGAACCCTTCACGCCAATGACAAACTATGCAGTTTAAATCCAAGAGAGGACCATTTTAGTTTAAGAAGGAGAAGAAGAAAAGGGCTTCTACTATTGACAATTGTGCATATTCTCAATTTCAAATTTCTAAGATTTTATTTTAGGAACGTTTTCTTCCAAGATGTATCTCTTATGTTTCTCATAAGAGGAAAGAATCTCAGCGAGTCGCGCGACCCACTTGGATGCATGCCGATGACAGGGGATTAGTAGTGAAAAGGTCTCTTTAAGAAAACAACCGATCATATCATCACAACCCTTGATTTAAGCATATCATAGTTTAGTAGGTTTTTAACATCATCTAAAGCTCAATCTAGCTTTTGTACTCTTGCAAATTCCTGTTTAAATGAGGTTGAAAACGTTTTACCTCTTTTTCAAAGAATAATAAAGAAGTTACTGTTCTATAAGACATCAATGTCTACATTTTTTCTCTTTAGTAAGTTTGCTCATATAGCATTTATTATATGACAAGTTTGCTTATAGTGTTTTAATTTTTGTCTGTACTAATTCTACTATTTGATTTTTTTTGTTTAATTGAATCAGACATTCAAAACCTTCTATTTATAACATGTCTAATTGAATCAACTCCATTTCAAATAGATTAGAATTGCCAAACAAACCAAGTATCATTTCACATTGGTAAGAATGAAGGTCAAGATCTACTGAAAAAATGATCGTCCAATCCATAATTTAACAATGCCCTGTTTCTAGTTTACTCATCTTTAACATCCCACACCTCTCCTTTCCTTGAAAACAGCTAAAAATCACATTAGTTATGCAAATTTCAGTGAACACGAAACAAGAAGAATCTCCCAAGTTATCAGAACTTTTTATGTCCCTCCACTCCTAATTTGTTTGTCTCCACTTTTTCCTCATTTCCCCATTTGGTACTGATTCTCCCACATTTTGCTAAATGAAATCCAAGAAGCTGTCATTAAAAATATGGTGGAAGTTTCAAATTTTAACAACTTTCAATTATTTTACCATATCCTAGTTTTATGAAAATTAAAAAGTATCCCTCTATTTTTTAATTGTTATGCCATTTTTGCCACCGCCCACTTGTCATGACAAAATGAGAAAAAGTTTTGTTTACATAAGTTGGGAATGATAAGTGCAAAGTCAAATTTCATGTCCTGATCGAAGTCCAATAAACAAAGGTTTAAAGAAATGAAACCCAAGAGAAGGAGTCACCATGCCAAACAGAAGAAAATGACCCACATTATGTATGGTGTATACAAGTGTTTGGAAGTGGGTGATTCCCATTGAAATATGAAGCTGCAACTCTTCTTGTTGACATAGTTCCACAAGGAAGAGAAGAGAGAGAGGAGAGAGGACATTGATCAACAAAAGGAAGCAGGGGAAAGTGAAGGAAAATCAATGAAGAGGAGAAGGGAAGGAATAGAGAAGGGGTCTGAGATAAGGTCTGCCATTCAAGAGCTTTCTTTAGTGAAAGCTGAGGGACAAATCTCCACTAAGCCTTTTCTAAATGTCTGCAACTTGGTCCTGCAATTCCTTGGTTTGCTCTCTCTCTCTCTCTCTCTCTCTCTCTCTCTCTCTCTCATAGCTTATATAATAGTAAAATGTTGATTCCCTAGTTTTGTAATTGTCTTATCTAAACAACCCATGCTCATCAAATCTTCAAGAAATGAAAATATATTTCTATTTGATCATTGTATTTAGGTTTGGATGCAGTGTTTTTGAATAAGATGTAGTTTTTCAATTGTGGTTACATAATAAAATTAAGATTAGTATGAAAGAAGTGTAGCTATGACATCATATAGAAATGTACTCTTCTTTCAGGAGTTAAGGGCCCGTTTGGTAACTCTACTAATTAAGTCAAGTGAAGTAAAGTTGATTTTGAAGAAAGAAAAAAATATAAGTGGGTTATGATGATATTTTGTTTTTAATTGTTTGTTATGGAATTTTTTTGACTTTTTGTATGGAAAAGTGGAGTATTTTTGCCTTTTAGTGAGTAAAAGTAGTTGCTTTTTGACTTTTTGGGAAAAGATGGAGGGAATTTTTTGATGGGATGTTTAAATTGACTTAAATTTACTTGACTTTATAAGTAAAATTACCAAATGGACCCTAAAGGATTTGTGTCAATTTATGAGGGATCCCATTCAAGTTGACTGTTAAGGGACCTTCTTGACATGGGTCAAGCCTAAACCCACATGGGCTAACTTAAGGTTAGGCTTGTTAGGTCTGGCATGGTTCACAGACGCACATGGAGTATGGGTAAAGTTTTGAACCCAGAATCCCAGATTCAACATGGGTACTTGACTTATAAAATAAAGTAAATATTCTGTATATTGTATAATATTATGGCAAGTACACTATACCATTAATAGAAGCTCTAATTTTATACCTGCAGTTTACATTTTGGGAACCCAAGCCAGGAAGACTCAACCTGAATTGTGTTCTTGTGGGAATTCACAACTCAGGACGGGCTCAAGTTGGTTATGTTCAGGTTTCATTGGGTCGAGTTCAGGTTCGGGTTTGCCCACTTATAATTTATGTTGGGCTTGGGTTGAGCCAACATGCTTCCAGTTCCAGACCCTCCCAAGTTGCATCCCTAGTATTCTGGAAGAAATACTCAAATAGCTACATGAGAATTTCCATGAGGCTATGGCTTAGGAACCATACTAATAAAAATGATCACCAGCTGGCTTGGAGCCTGTAATAAATTCTAACCCTTAGATCAAACCCTCTCTCTGTGCAGTGGTTGAACATCATTCAGGGTTTGTTAAAACATTAATAACATGGTGCATCTTTTCTTCTACTAAGTACATCATGTGATTGCAATTTCTATTCAATTTTGCAGATAAGATTGGGCCAACCATGTTGGTTTTGAGACAAGATGTGCATCAGAATATTCAGGTTAGGTATAATAAAATGATAATAATAATCTAATCCAGTTCTAGAAGCAATTTTCTTTAGTACTAAAATCCTAGAAAGGAAGCCTAGATATGTCTCTTAAGGTCCATCTTGGGAAAATCCCAAATTGTGGTTCTCCTTGTTCTCAAAGTAGGGATGCAACTTGGGTGGGCGTAACCTGAATCTGAATGATCCAACCCAGCCAAAACCCAAATTCAGGTTCGGTATTTCTGGGTTTGGGTTGCGCTGCTGGATTGAACTTGATGTACATGGGTTGGGTCGGATTCAGTATGGTCTTTCTATAATTAGGTCCAGCTACATTTGGTCATTTTTAAATTTAGTTTGGTTTTGGATTGACCCAAAGCCTGACCTGACCCACACGAGTCGCGCCCACATCTCAAGGGGGTTTCAGTGTCATTTTACTTTCATAGAAAATGATTTGTTGATGCATTATGCATGCCTTTGTCTTTCCCTTCCTGTTGTCTCCTTTCTTGTCAAAACTCAAGTGGGAGTATATATGAATGAATATATGATGATATGATAGAGATTAGAAGAGCTCTACGAATCGGATCCTTTGAGTTATTCCAACTTGGCGAACATGTTAAAGAGAGAGGTAGATCAAGGATTTGCAAGAAAAGCCAAAAGTTGTTCAAGTGCTTTAGTATGGCTAACCAGGTGAGTGAGGTGACCCACTTATCTTTTCACCTCTCACATTCCCATGCATATTGCTTTTTTTTTTTTTGTTCAACTGTCCACTTTCACTCACTATCTCTAATTCCCCTTTTGTAACAGTTCTGTTTTGTTCTTTTTACTATGTTAGATTCATAAATAAAAAATAAAAAAAGGCTATGTCGCGTAGTATTAAAGGTGCAACTTGGATCAGGTTAAACTGACCCCCCATGACCCAACCTGGCCAAAGGTGAAATTTGGATGGGTTTTCTTTGGGTTAGGGTTGGAGTTTTTGAGCCTGAATGGAACTTGGTTGGGTCCAAATTTGTACTGGGATTTTGAAACCTGCATTGCATTTTGGTTTGGAGAGCTTTGGGTACTAGAATTCCCCTCTTTTAACCACAACTTACATTTACTATATACTGTTCACAGAGTATGTATATGTTTTCTAAATTTCATACCCTTTTAAAATCAAACTAAACACAGATATTTGGTATCTGACCAGACCCAAGTCAACCCATCTCTGCCCAAGTTGCACTTGGGCAGGGAATTTTCAATTTGGGTTGGGTTCCATCAAGTATCATATCATCCAAGTCAGATTTGGGTCCAGATTTGGGTCTGGGTTTACCACTTTGCCCACGTGCAATTGGGGTTGGGCTTGGGTTGAACCTGCATATCTGACCCACCAGAGTTGCACCTTTATTTGGTTCTAACCTTTATCCCCTCTTCTTCCTGTGCTGCTTGGGAGCACTGAATTAGAAGGAAATACATGGAAAAAGAACTGTGGTTTTCAATGAACTTCTTTGACAACTAAAACAATATTAGTCATGACAAATTCACATTTCCTCAAAACGCTGAATAGCTGTTTGGATGTGGCAAACAGGACCTTGGACTGCACAGTAGCTTTGTTAGAAAAATTAGAGAAGGATCCGGAGCAAAGCATAGAACAAATTGTGGAGGAATCATACAATGCTACTTTAAAGCCTTGGCATGGTTGGATCTCATCCGCTGCTTACAAAGTAAAATATTAACCATTTCTCTCCAAAGTAGGACTACTGTTCTTTCACATACATTGCAACAAGTTACCAAGGATAACAAATGGTACCTGCTAATGGCTTCTAGTTTGTTGAATTATAGTTCAAGGGCTTGTTTCTTTGAATGGAATCCTCCTTAAAATCTATGTTGAACATGAAGATTCCAAGGTTTACTACAGTGATTGAAACATGGAAATGAATTGCTAATTTACCATCTTTCTTATGATCATCCGCTCCTTGTTAAAAGCCGGTAAACCTCTAGAATTCATGGACGCACAAGTATTCCATGGACGCTGGGATTCCATGTAAACAAACAACTTCTAGGAGAACCATATATGACTCGCCATGGTATCTATGGAAATGTACTGCTGTGGCATTATATACAATCTGATACAATTTCACTAAGGCTGCATTCAGATATTTATTTCTATAGAAATGTAATTTATCTTCTGAAAATACAAAAAACTACTACATTCAGATTTTATTTTTGCATAGAATTTTTCTTGTTGCTCCTCCTATGAAGTCTATTTCTCCTTTCCTAATTATTTACTCCAACAATAGAAATAGAGGTTGGAATGTACTTCATAATAAAACCATGTACTTTTCTATTGGAAATTTAGCCTATGTTCATCTCATACAAAAGGTTCATTTCATAGAAATACAAGTAGGAAGAATTTGCAGCCTTAAAAAAGTGCATGGTGAGGTGAAAGTACACCTTACCCATTTCACCCTCTATTTCGCTTGTTGGAGTAAAGAAGTATGAGAGGGGGAATAGGGACCAGATAAGGTGGCAAGAGGAGACAGAAAATGTACTATATATATGGAATAAAAGCATCTGAATATCTTAACTTTTTTGTGTGTGTGTAATTTCTGAAAAACAGAGTTGGAATGTACATACTAGATTGGATAGTTTCACCACTTGGATGGGCAAATGAAATGCACCATTTTTTGTTTCAAGTTCCATTAAAGTGTGCATGCCCAAATAGTCAGATTTTCTAACCATCAAGAAAGTCCTCCATTCAATCAAATAAGGACTTACCAATTGTGTAGATTATTTATATTCATGTTAAGAAGTGGGCATTATTATCTTAGATTTGGCCATTATATATCTCTTAAGTGACTCTGGAATGAATTTCTATATGAACCAAATTTCTGCTTACTATCCTGTGCAGGTAGCTTTGAAATTGGTTCCTGAGAACAATACCTTCATTAGGTTGCTGTTAGCAGAGGAAGAAGAGTATAGTATGTTGAAGGAGGAAATCCAGAGCTTGGTTTCATTACTTTTGCCTATTCTAAATGAGATCCATGCTATTCTGGTAAGCCATAAGCTCCTCTATCTCACAGTTAAAAGAAAATATCATGACCAGTTTCTGGTGCAACATTCATTTTTGATGAGGCTCTGGAAGAAACCAATAAGGTCCAAGACCAAAGCAGGTGTGGTTCCCACCAACCTAATAGCTTGACATTGCCCATTCTTGATCATCCTTATTAAAGACTGGATGCTTAATAAATTGAAATGATGCAGTGAGAGACAACCATGTGTTTGATCTTTTTCTGTGGCCTACACTCATGATTCATCCCCCTCACACTCAACCTTGAGATGGTTGAGTGTAAGGTATAAGGCCCACAAGTTGAATTGGTCAATCTTACACCCATATGCCATGTATATGGGGTCATGTCACAGAGTATGGGGACAAGAGCTTGAGGCACAGTGGAAGGTGCTCATATTACAGTCTCAAGGTTGTGGGTTCAAGACTCCATTCAAGTCATGTTGGTTACCAATAAAAAAACTATAAAAAATGGCATCTAATTTACTACAAAAACCTGTTGCATTTACCTTTTACCATTTTGTTTCTAACTTTTGCAGAGTACGTTTCGCTTAGACAGGTTGAAGTCTATCTAATAGCAAATGCAAGACAACTTTTCTCACAAGCAGGGTTTTCATGTACAGGAAATAACTTACTCTCAGGAACCTCTCTGTTGCTTCAGCTTTCTTAATCTCCGTCTTTCTTTTTTTTTTTTTTTTTGTACATAAGACATTTTGTTCTGTTGGTACATATGTAAATGGCTAGTACTTTCCTTATTAAGAAGCAAAACCATAAACAAAGTTCATTAGTAGTTAATAACAAATGCTTTTACTGACCTGTCCAAATGCAACTGGTTGCACTGTAACTTATATTCAGACTGAGGACCCAGCATTGTCATTTGACACAGGTGGACCCAAACAGGTAGGTGATTTTGGGGCCAAACCCTGAATTTTTATGTGGGTTTTGGGTAGGGGTGTTCATGTAAGGGCTTGGATATTTGAAAGAAAGCCCAAAGCCCGGCCCGTATGAGGAGCGCATGAAATTTAATTAGGCCAAAGATTTGCTAGAAAGCCCACGAAATTGATTGAAAGCCCGGTTGACTAAATGGGCCGGCTCAGGCTGGACTTTTATGGCCCGTTTCGGGCTTGGGCTTGTGTTTCTAAAGCTGGGCTAGGCCTGGATATGCCTCTGCCCGGACCGACCCATGAACACCCCTAGTTTTGGGGGCGCACCCATGACTTTCATGTCGATTTCAGAAGAGGACCAAGAATTTTCTTATGGGTTTTGGAAGTGGCCCACGTGGACGACCACCCCGAAAACCTTATATGTAGGTCTCTGCCCCTGGATTCAGTGAACTAGATCATTTTCCTTAGCATAAACTGCATCTTTCATTAGAATGGTGATTCTACATGAACATTGAGTGCCTGCTTGTCCATTTCATATTGAATTGCTGCGATTTCTTTGTAAAGGTGCTCATATTAGAGTACTATAGAGGTGATGAGGGAAAGGGTGTCAGAGATCTTGATGGGACCATCACTTTCTTTGATTTAATTTCTTAGGGTGATGGGTGGTTAACCATTTTCTGTCAAAGGAGATACTATTTAGTGGCTCCTTCTGGTCCTTCATCTCGAATCCTTCACTTGTGGCTCCTTTAACACAAAGGCATTGCTTATAAATCCTATGAATTTAATACCCGGTCAAACAAACAATGCCAACCAATTAGGGTGTCAAAAGCTGAACTTAAATTTTGTTGAGATTGATCATTGATGCAGACTTCTGCATCGTATTGACAATGTCAACAGTTAACATCAGGCAGTCAGGGTGTCTTGTTTTCCTCAGCTTGTTTGTGTTACTACAAAGAATTAACACATTTGTTTATGAGGCCTTGAATCTTTATGATGTGCATGTGTTTATGAGGCCTTGGATATTTATGATGTGTCACCAGAAGAGATTATGAAGATGCTATCAGGTATACCCATTTACTAAATGCCTCCATTAACATCATAGGAACATGAAGTGTGAGAAGATCATATAATGTGATAGAAGGAATTACACCTGGATTGCCTGATATGCAATGTATTATTTTCTCTAGCACATGTCCTGATGTCCCTATTGTATGTGAACTTGTGATCTTGGTCTGGACCAGCTACCATAGCTTCTATCAGAAACATCTGAATTGGGATCTCCCAACTGAAGCCATTGCTCTCCTTGTGCACAAGAGTAGTGTTGGCTATCCAATTCCCAAGGAATTGATGCATCTTTATGATGAACTTGGCTAGAGTGGTCTCGAAAGCCTACCAACTAGCTCATATTCCGAGGGTTGCCTGCTATAAATTTCACCTGGAAAAGAAAAAGGAGAGACAACATGTTCAAATGGATGTCGTACTATTGAGTCAAAAACAGACAAAATTTGGGTTCAGATGTAGAAAATGTTCAGCTCCATGGTGCTCCTTGCAGTTCAAGTTGATTGCACTGACCAACTCAATGCCATCGGAACCCTGAATTTATTTTCGTTGCATGAATCATAAGATCACCCAACAAGATTCAGATGGATGTCACCCGAATCCTCGTCTGGCAGACCTGGTTGTCTCCAAAAAACTCTCTGTATTATTCATAGGAAAATGACCCCAGCTGTGAAATGCAATAATATTTAGCAAATCACATACATTCAAGGAATGCACCCTACTACCTTCCCTCTTTATTCTATTAGAAAAGATAATCTTTGAGCATCAAAGAATATCAGAGCTTGGTTTAGTGAAAATGAAAGACTTTTTTTTTTTTTTTTTTTTTTTGAATGGCTTTGTGGGGAATCAATTCTGACAATAGAGCAATTGCAAAGATTACTAGGGAGAGCCAAAGATAGGTGAAGCTTCTGAAGCTATCTGTGATGATGAGTTTGAATTCAGCGCACTTAGCAGGTGAAGAAGGTTAGAGTCTTATTTGCGTGATAACTGGTGTAGGCCAAAGTAAAAATTTATATTAAGTTCCAAAAGACTAGCAAAGGGGAGAAGAAGTCTCCCCTCTGATTGCATCAACAAAACTTGCAAAGCTCTTATCCATACCAGTACATGAAACATCCATGGAAAGGACTGTTTAAGAAAGACTGACTTGGCTAGTGATGAGATGGAGAGGAGCAAAAGAAGTGGTGAGATGATCATGAATAAAACAATGTACAAGAAATGGATTCAAAGATTTCTAAGAAGTACCTCCTTGGAGGAAAATGAAGAAAAAAAGACATTATTAAAATATAACCATCAAAATAATCTCCTATTTAATAAAATATGAATCAAGAAGAGATGAGAATTAAATTCCCATCCATCACTCAAGTAGTTTAAATCCTATTAAATTTACGATCCCATCCACATCTCTACCTTACATTCTTCACCCTCTCGCCCTTTAATAATCCTTTGTTGGCGGCCATTAATCATGAAATCTTACTTATTCAATTCCCATGCAAACTGTAAGTGCCTAAAAATAACGGACTTAGTTTATATGATAATGAAGCTCTTGATGGTGCTATTTATCTGATTTGAAGATTACTGGAAGTCCTGAACCTGAAAGAGAGGAGACAAGAGTCAGGGCCTCGGGCTGCTGTCAACCGAATGCACTCCGACGCCTGAGTTAGTGCAATCACTGAACAAAGGGTAAAGTAAAGAAGAAGGTTCAGGCAGAGAGAGTAGTTCTCTATACTGTGTAATGCATATCTGTTAGGGGCTTACCATGCAGGTATATATAGATGAATGGAAACTTTCTAAGTGGAGGTAGGTGAGAGCAGTCCCATCAGCCCATATCTAGGATCCTCAGTGGGGGTAGGTGAGGGTACTGTCCCATCGGATCTCTCCTCAATTCCACACATAAATGCGGACGTGATCGCATGATAGGGACGACCCCTTATCAGTATTCGGCAGCCACCTTATCTGCCGGTACGTTCTGCAATGTAGCTGTCCCGTCATATAATAAGGATACGATGTTCAGTGTTCACCTAAGAGCCGAACTGGAGAAGCCACCGAAGTCGCGAGCGCAAGCTCGGATACTACTGCCAAGATGCGAGGCGCCGAACTCAATAGAGCGTGCTTGATCCTTTTACCGAGGCGGGTTTGGGCTCGGTGATAGCTGGCGCTGTCGCCGAACCGAACAAAACTAGGCCCAGAGCAAGCCCAAATGGTACTTTTACCAAAACTAGGACTAATTTCGGGATCACGAAAATACCCCGCACACAAACAAACAATCATCACATGATACACTTCATTGCAACAAGCCTAAAGACATGCCAGCAAAGTCTACTGACGGGCAGAAATCTTCAACTCATGAATTTGACGATGATTTTGTAGTTCTGATAGAATGATCGAATCCAAGTAGCACCATTTCATTTCCTAGTGAATGGAGGACAAACCTCTAATGTCCAAATGATTATTTTATTCTGATAATGACCATATCTGCACCAGTGGGACCCACTCTAGATCATTGTTTGCTCTGGGAGCCAACCATCGTGATTTCACTGCTTTAATGGTCAATTTAAATGTCACTGTAATTAGTTGGTCTATTACAGGGTTTGCACCCGAAGATTGTGGGTTCAAAACTGCACTACCATACTGGAGTCTTAGGGGGATTTTATCTGGTTTTCTCTCCTGAATATGTAGGGATTATTTTAGCCCAAAAAGCCGGAAACCCTACGTTATCCCAAAAAAAATAAATAATAATAATAATAATCAGTGTAATGTTAATGGATCATATCAATGCCTATGACTTGATTAACACTCACTTAAGTGTTGAATGATGTTCCTACCCATTACCAAACATGATCAAAGGGCTAAAACTTGATTCTATATGGGCCCCACAGGACAGATCTGGTTCCTGGATTATACATTATGACAACTTACATTCCAAGTATCACTTGGCTCATTTATCAATAATAAATTGTACACAGTGTTCCATGTTTAAACATCTGTAAAATTGCCTCACCTTCGGCCAGTCAAGGTGGGTCCCACCTGATGGACGGTGGGTCCCACCTGATGGACGGTCTTGATCATAATTTGGTAAACAGCAAATTTCAGATCTACTGTCTTTTCATTATTATTTTTTTCCTTTGTGATTTGAGGATTGCATGGCCTATGGCCTATGGATTCAGTCCCATTTTTCCAACCCTTGACTCTTTTTGAGTCCCCTTATCTTTTTCCTCTACGGCATTCTGAATTCTAGCCCAAGTTTCAAGTCATCATTGACGTGAAAGCAGAAATACTAGTTTACATGATTCTATGGAATTCCCTCTCTAAAATGCAATCCGGGTGTTTTTTGGATTTTCACGTTCTTGCTATGTATGGGAAGAATCCTTCCAATGCCACAGAAAACTAGAGTTGCATGATTTTATTGCTTGAATATCTGAAATCCACTCTGGGTATGTTTTATTTTCCCCATTTCCTATCTGATCTCTTGGATCCATCATTTTTTCCTCTGTAATTCCCAACTGGATACTGATTTTTTGTACTTTTTTTATTAGATATCTGTTCTTCTCTCAAAATCGCATTTTGGGTCTGATTGGTTTTCTATGCTATTGTTCAGATTCCAGCAGTTTTCCGATCTAATCCGCATCTGGGTACTGCTTTTTTGTACTTTTTAAAATTAAATATCTGTTCTTCTCTCTAAATCGCATTCTGGGTATGCTTAGTTTTCTATTCTCTTGTTCAATATACGAAGATCCAATGCTGCAAAAGCAGAGAATTTCATGATTATATCGTTTCTCTCTCTAAATTTTCATCTGGGTATGCCGTGTTTTTTGAGTTAATGTTGTCTCTAAGGTGATATGCATTACCATCATGAACAAACAGCCGTTTGGTCAAGGCAGCCCCAAGGCCTTCCGTGCTTACCCTAGAGACTTTGATCTAGAATCAGGAAACCTTAGAAAGATTAGAAAGCCGAAAAGTCTGCTATTTGATCCAATAAAGATGCTTAAATCCATGGGAAATCGCCTTCACTACTATTCCAAGCTTCACCCTCTTTTAGTTTTCCTCATCTCATTGTCATTTGCTGTGGTCATTCTAATAGTTCTTTCCATGTACACAAGTAGTTTCCAAACGACAAATGCACAAAGAAAATTCGATGAGAATTCAGGTTCATATCCTTATGCGGATCTCCATAATCTTGTAATGGTTGCTGGGCACTCTGTTTACACTGGCAAGAGTTTTGGGAAGGTTGATGGGGAGGATTCATGGTTTTTGGAGTCATATCAGAAGCACCCAGGCCAGGCTGCTACTTTTCTGATGCATATTAAGGAGGGAATTGGGATTGCGGCAAAAGATGAGAGGGCTTTACTTTTGTTTAGTGGTGGGGAGACTCGCAAAGATGCTGGTCCTCGAAGTGAGGCGCAAAGCTACTGGTCTGTTGCCGAATCACAGGGCTGGTTTGGTGAGTTGTTCATTTCTCGATCCTGCAATCAATGTGGTTTTTGTATTTGTAAATCCTTCTTATAACATGGTGGGGTTTTGCTTGTTGGAAAATCTGGCCATTCCTTAGTACCTGATGTAATGCATCAAATAGGCTTATGAGAAGAAATCAAACAATTCAATTCTCCAATTTTCATATGACCCACTTTATATTTGGATTGCTTTCTTTTATAACCATGATTACAAAGACAAGATGAATTGATCTTTCCTGCGATCTAATCTACTGGAAGGGTTGTATATTAGAACTCGATGACTTTACCAGCTGTAGAAAAAAAAAGCCTCAATTTCATGTTGAATTCATTAATGACGGAAATGGTGCCTGGACTCATACCTAGTGCTACAGGTCCTACATCCATATGACCTCGGCTTGTATTTGCATTACGGTTAGACACTGTGATCAATAGAAAAACAGACTAAAATCAGTTTATTTAGCATTGAAAGCTATAGAAACATTACCAATAATATATATATATATATACATATTTTTTCATCTAATTTTATTAATGGAACCACCCGATGGGGCGTGTTGCAGGAATTAGCTTTCTGCCGGGTGACAGATAATATTCGGTTTTGAAGGGTTTTTTTTTTTTTTTTTTGATACATGACTTGGATCTGCAATCCTATGGGTGCGGCAACAGGGATCTTCCAACTGTGCTACATGCTCCCATCCTTGTGGGAAGATGTGTGGTTATGGGATCACCCCTCAGCTAACCCTTCGAAGACTATTCTCCCTGTTGTCCAACGAGGTAGGATTGCTTTGAGATAATTGAGGGATTGTTAGGATCTCATTTCAGGAGGGCTCTTGTGGATTTAGAAATTAACTTCCTTTATAATCTGTTTTGGATTCCATTGATTGTCCTTCCATCTCATTCAGTAGATTGAAAGATTTGGATGCTTTTATCTGGCTGGGATATTTCAACTAAAAGTTTCATAGTTAGGGTTGCAATTGAACTGGGTTGCTGCCAGGCCAAACTTTGTCCAGGCAGACCAGGCATCCGGCAATTCTCTGACTGGAGCCCTCCAAACATCATAGATTCAACTTTAAGGACTTTTCCCTTAAATGATCAACCAAGAAGCGAGATTTTCAAAACAAAATCTACATCTTGCAATACTTGAACGTTGAGATGAGGGAGTTTGCTGATCTTCTCAAAACTAAAGTACTAAGATACTACTGACCTTTGATTCTAATAAACCTATAAGAAAATCCTTATGAATACCGAAGTTTCTTCTTGCTAATGGACGTTTTGATGCCTTCATCATGATCAGTGGGCTCCATAGAAACTATATGACACAAGAACCATTTGTTGACAAACATGTCTATCTATACACCCTCTATGAAGATATTGACACTTAACAGCCCTATTGTTATCCCTAATTACGCCTACTTGGCTGTTAATTGAGGCTAGTTACAATCCTCTTTAATAAGAATAGTCTGCAAGATAAGTTACAAGACAGAAGCAATTTTTTGTGGTCTTTTCCTTTATTCAATGTTCTACAGGAGTATGTTTTTGAACTCTCCAATAATATTGATATATTCGTGTTGAGGGTTTTAGTTATGATGGTTTGCATTTTAGTGTTTTTTTGAAAATTATTATATTAGGCTTTAAAATTTTTTGCGTTAAGAAATAAAGAGGGAAAGACTTCAAGAGAAAAAAAGAAAGAAAGAAAGAAGAAAAACCTATATTAAGAAGGGGTTAGTTATGTTTGAGATTTTAAAGATTGGCACTTTGATCTGATAGGACAAACTCTTCGGTTGTAGAAGACACCAATGATGGTTATCTACATGATGCCAAGTTAGTAATCATCTGTAACCCATCATGGTGATATGTAACCATATCTTACTAGATTTCTAACTTATTCATAACAATGCTTTTGAAATGTTTAATTTGGAATTTTTGGGTTCCCACGATTATTGGTGATGCAATGAGGAAAAGGTTCAACCTTTTCGTGGGTGGGTTGTCGTGAACTCCACCATGTGAATGCTGTCATTGAGGATGATCTTATTTTGCCTTATTCATTTGGCTTGGTGATGCATTCCCTAGCTGATTATCTAATTATATTGATGAATTCTGGTTTTGTTCCTTTCAGAGGTCAATGTTTGAAATGTATCCTATGAGAAGTGAATGGGAGGGCCTACAGTTTGGATAAAGATTGTGCATTTTGCAATGATCCTTTAGAAGAACTTTGATTCTTGTGATATACTTATTGTTGCCTTTTTTTTTTGGAGGAATATATTGACTACCATTAAACAAAAGTTTCCTGCTATTTTGGATTTCATAAATTTTCTGACAATCTGACTTGCTGTACTCGTAAAGTTCCAATTTTACTGCTTAATAAAACTAAAAAATGGTACGAGTATATTTTATCGTATAGAATATGCGCCTTTACCTTTAAGAAATTTTACTTCTTAATAAAACTAAAAAAATGGTACCGGTAGATTTTATTCTCTAGAATATCTGCCTTTACTTTTTTTTTCTTAACCGTTATTAGCATTGCATGAAAGTTACTCATCTGATACAGCCGGCTCAGTTTTTTGATGCATTATTATTATTTTTTTACAGGAAAACAGGATGTAAAATGGAGATCACTAACAGAAGAGCATGCAAGGGATAGCTTTGAGAACCTTCTGTTCAGTGTGTGTAGGTTTCGGGAACTTACTGGTGTATATCCTCACAATATAACGGTATGATTCAAGTTTATCTTGAACGTGCTTTTTCCCCCTTGTTCCATCCTTTCTACATGTTCTATTTCAAAGAAGACATTGGTTGAAATGAGATGATTTTATGTTGGTGAATTGTTGTGGTGTAACTCAATTTTCTATAACTACTACTAACTAGAAAATATGATTAACTTGAAGGAAAATTTTAATTCCCTTGAACTTGCTGTACAAGGTTTGGCTATCATAAATGGCTGATATGGATTCTATTAGATTAACTAGGATGAGATATTTTCTCATTTTTAAACTCAATTGCATTATTAGGGGAGAGAGTTTTAGCTGACCCCATTTTGATTTGATAAGGTTTGTAGATGATGATGAAGTGTATATGTAAGGAAATGATCGATAATCATGATCTCTGCACATCAATATTTATTCTTTAGATTTGTAGTTTATAAACAAAACAAAACAGAAGCACTTTTATCTGCTAATTCTATAATCATTTACATAGTAGTTTTTTGACTTACAAACCAGAAGCATTTTTTATCAGTAAATGACGAAAGCATTTACATCGCCGCCTTATTTAAAATGCTCCTTTATTTACGTGTGTAATCAGGTTGTCAGCTATGATTTCAAGGAGGAGAGATTTGCACATCTGCACCGCTTGGCGATTGGATTCCCGGAGGCAAGATTCTTCTACTCGGGCACTCCTGCTTCATCGTCTTCAAAAGAGGCAGCCATGAAAGGTGAAGCGGCCGTGAGGGCTCAGTTTCATGAAGACCCATATGGGTGTGTGGGTTCTCTTAATCGGAAAAAACTTGCCCGCGATCCATTTCACCGGTCTATCCCATATCCAAATGGGTGTCCTGAGCTTAAAGGCTTGTTCAGTTACTGTGGTGCAGCTCCTTATCCAGGCACACTTCCTTGGACTCATCAGTGACCATGATACCTTGATACCCAAAAAAGAAAATGTATTCATGTCACTTTGTATATGATACATTTTCATTTGTACAATCCCCGTGGCTGCTGTATTCATAGTATGACCCTGTTGTATGCATCTTGTATGGTTCAAAACTGTTTTAAGTCTACCAAACGAACATCCTGACCATGATAGCACATGATTCACACCCAAACGTGACATTTTGTTTTTTGGCAGTGGATGATAAAGTTATTATGATTTAAAAATAAATTGGATGATAATGTCATCTTTATTTATCACTTTCAGCACCTTTGAGATAGGTATGGCTTAGAACTCTGAAAAATTCAATACCAATTACATAATAAACAATCCTTCAAGATTCAATAGGAATTAATAGTTGTAAATGTTAACCACTTCCACTCCATGGCAGCCAATGCATGCTATGACAAAATGGTCATCAAACAGCTTAGGAAAGTTCCAGCTCCTCCAACAGCAATGGGTTGTAGCTTTCATTAATGGCAGCCTCTGAAAAGGAGATGGTAGGTATAGGGTATAAACTTTAGGGCCCTTTTGTTTGGAGGTCCCGAAGTGCTCTCTCTGTTGGATTCACAATTGTTCAAGACCTCCATGTATTTTGAAAGTGAATGTCTAAATATTCTGAAAGCAAGAAAAGCTAATCCACCGAGGTTTATTTTTCAAAACTCACAACTAGAATAAAACAAATTCCAAATGCTACGAGGACAGCTATGTTGTGGAATTAAAAGGCATATAGTTCCACCCAAAAAGACTGACTTCTCATCATCTTAATCAACAAATTAGAGCAGAAGGCAAACGCTCCATAATCACACTAGAGGTTTAGCCCCCCAACTCAATGCCATATAGATGGTCAAACCCCCATTACCCCTTCTAAAAAGACTCAGAGAGATCAAAATGCAGCTGCACTATCCCTAGCGTGTTTGGCACTTTACTAGTAAAGTTAAAGTGAAGTAAAGTTTTCATTATTCATATAAAAAACGATAGGGGCTATATCGAAAGTACACAAATTCAAATTTAAAAAAAAAAAGAAGTAAAAAAAACAACCTTCTTTCTCCACTAAATAACAATAAAATCTTCTTTTTTTTACACAAAAAGTTAAAAAAACTTCCTCTCAAATAACTAAAAACAAAAGACTATCATAACCTCATATGTTTTATCCTCTCGTGATTTGATGCTTCACCTCACTTTACTTCAAATAACCGTACTTCCAAAAATGGGCACTTGCTGAATCGGAACAATTTAGAGTGGGATTAGTACTTAATCCAATGATTTGAATTCATGGGAATTCATGGAAGCTGAGTCCCCACATCAAAGACCAAGCAAACGACAATGGTGGGAAGGGCTCCACTACTTTTATTTTTTCTATCAAAGTTTCAACTTTTATGGCACCATCATCATCATTTGTTGTAGAAGGTTTTTCCATCTAATCTTAGATTCTGTGAACTACAGTAAACGTGTATTATACAGGATTAGCCATGTGCCCCACCACTAAACGGTTCAGATCCTCTTGACCCCCAGTTCATGCCCCTCCAAAATCCAAATTGCAAATGTTTCTGAACTTTGAACCATGTGTGTGAAGTATCAACCCTAATAAAACGCCACACCGTTTTGAGCCTAACCAGCGCGCAAAAGACCGCCGTTTACTCACCTGCACGGCTGCACCCTTCTGAAACTTCCATCTCCAATCTGTTGGGGTTGTGGGGTTTTCAGGGTTTTTGAGATTCTGGGTCTTTTGCATTTGGGATTTTGAGTTCTGGGTCTCCTTTTTCTTCTTCAATAACTCAGCTTCCATGTGGTTTCTCTGCGTTTTCTATCACAGGCTGTTGGATTACAGACGTCCCGAAGTAGAAGCTCTTGCAGAGCTGTTTGGAGCTTTTGGTGAAGATTCTCCGGGCTCTTGTAACCACACCCTCGAATGGAAGCTTCCGGAAGACCACCACCCAGATTCTCCCTTCCATTTCGTCTCCCTCCCTTCAGAAGAGATCGCTCGCAGCATCGCCAATCGAAGTTAGCTTCTTTTCTTTTTCTATCCCTTTCCTTCAATGATCTTCTTGTGTTTTTCATATTCTTTCTTTCTTTCTTTCTTTCAATTTCTTCAGTTTCTTGTTATGTTATGATGTTGGCAGTAATTTGGGTCCAAAGCAATTCATGGGTAGCTCTCATTTTGTTCTAATAGGCGATGTATGTTGGATGCGCCTACCATTTCTTCTATGTTCCTGCTAGATTTTGACCCATAAAATCATGTAACAGTTTTGTGGTGATGCTAAATTGGATTTATCGGCATGATGTTCTTCATCTGGTTTTCTGGGGATTTCCATCCTCAGGGCATGCTCTGTGATAATTACCTGGGAAATGCTTTCACTCTAAGCAGACTGCAGCATGTTATGGTTATAGGTCTATCAGAGATTATCAATTTTATAGTTTCTTGACTATTGTAGGATCGGTCCAATTGCTTGGAGGACTGATCAAGCATCGTTTTAATAATAGGCTGAGTTTGAGTCTGTTCGGACTCTGTACCTACCTAGTCGACTCACCCCTGATTGATTCCCTTGAAAGAAAGGGCAAAATTAATAAATTTTTTTGTATTTTTCAATTTCATGTTGTGACAAGATGTGAGAGGTATTGGGGTACTTTTGCACTGATTTTGGAAGTTCACAACCACATTTCTTGAAGGATATTAGAATTTAAAGGTTAGAGGTACTATTCATTCAACTTAATAGGAAAAATGCAGCTACTTATTAGTACTTAAATTCAGTAAGCATGCCATGCCGTCCGCATGAATACATACATACTCATGAAAGATCCTGTGTTCATAGCTGAAAACAAAAGGCAATCTTTTGAGCATGTTTAAATACTTAAGAATCACAGGTATACTTGTGAAGGGAATTTATGAACTTTGGGGTCAAGGAAGTAGCTATGAAGAACTCGAAGAGGCTATAAAAGGCTTTCCTGATGAGAGGAAGTTGCCATACTTGGCATCAGAAAGCACATTCCGGATCATTGTGGACAGTTTTGGTAAGGTGATGAGCTTCCAAGAGCAAAATGAACGCATTAAGGGACTAAGTTATATACCATTCAAGGTATGTATGGTGGCTTTATTTTCCTTTGCAGTGTTATTGTACATATATCGGATTATTCGCATCTCTTTTACCCATTGTTTGCCTTAAATAAGGTGAACTTCGTATTTGATTATTGCTGATGAAACTTTGAGTCGAGTCTATGCCACAGTTGGTGGGTCCTTAGTGTCATAACCATGAAGTGGTTAGTTCTGTCTGACGAACATTTTCATCCTACCTACCCAAAAAGAGAAAAAAAAGGAAAGAGATACAAAAGCAAACCAACGAAGTTTGCTTCTTAGATCCATTTTTCTTAAAAGAAATATTCACACACACATAGAGGGAGGGAGTATTCGAACTTGATTGGTAGCCTCCATATGCAAATTTGGTTGTGTACGTAAGTCAGAGCTGTTTTTTTTTTTTTTGGCAGACAAGTCAGAACTGTTGAGATACATTCAGTGGGGAATTTTCTCACTAGTTCTAATAAAGAGTTGTACCAATGACAAAAAATATGGAGTTTGCATTGTTGATGCATTTGGCACAAGTTCATTCACGTTTTGATATAATTAATTATAGTTTGATGTGTGCAATTCCACTCACTATTGTGGTCATTTACTAGGATTGCCTCTACTTTTCAGGGTCGTGTCAATTTACGAAATCCAGATCACAAATTTTGGCTCATTGAAACAGATGATTACGGGTCAAACAATGGACTTCCACCAGTTGTCAAAAGGATGATCTTTTTTGGTCGAGAGGTTGGGGCTGCAGATAGAAAGCTTTTGCCAACCTATCAGTTAAAGAGTCGCAATTACTTAGGACCAACAGCGATGGATGCAGAGATGGCTTTTCTTATGGCCAACCAAGCCTTGGCCCAACCTGGAAAATTGGTCTATGATCCTTTTGTTGGAACTGGAAGCATTCTTGTTGCTGCTGCACATTTTGGAGCAATGACAATGGTTTGTTTATTCTTTTGATTCATATTGTTAATCTTCCATTTTCATGGGAGGATATCAGTTCTCCAAGGGTTCTGAGGAATATAATCAGAAAAAAGGTCATAGTGGTTGTGTCATTCGCATACTGAGCCCAGCGTGATCCTGACCTAATTTATACTGGATTCAGTGTAGGTCTATTGGCCTATGGAGCTGTGGCCGAGCCTCATTTTGCTGGCCCAATAATTTATCATGCCTGACCTGCTACTATGTCCACCTTAAGGTCCAAAAAGCAGCTAGTCCACTAGCTGTGCCTGGACAAGGTTGGCCTTTTAATGTGGATATATTCTTCAAGTTTGCTGATATAAATGGTTCAGGGTGCAGATATTGACATAAGAGTCGTTCGCGATGGTCGTGGCCCTGATTGTAATGTCTGGAGCAATTTTAAACAGGTAAAATATTTGCCAGTCAAGTGACTTTTTAACTATTCATGAAACATTTTTTCTGACTGCACTTTTTCTTTTGGCAGTATGGTTTACCGATGCCAATCTCTCTTTTGAGAGCGGATAATAACCTTCCTCCTTGGCGTCTGGGACTCAGAGAGGTTGTTTCTTGTGCTTTGTTGCTGTTTTGTTTGGTGAAGTGTTTTCAAATTTTCATGTCTCAAAGTAACATCTAAGTTAGCTCATACTTTTCAATGCTGGTTTTCCTTTGACCAAAACGGCGGTGAATTTTGATTGGGTCATTGTCTAGAAGCTTATAGATGTTTTTACCCTGTTAATAAGAACATGTTTTCATTTATTAAAAAAACAAAAACAAATACATCTATATAGTAAAGAGATTTGTTTTCCTTTAAAAAAAGCTATATAGTGAAGAGACAAATACTGTAAGAAGGCACACGAAGCACATTCCTAAGTCAATGAGTTGAGAAGAAATGGTCTCAAGATCTGACAAAAGGCAGAAAAACCTATAAATAGGTCACGCTAGAAATTCTCCCAAGAGGAGCAAACAGAGCCAAGGTAAAACGCAAGGAGGCAGTGGCACAAAATTGCCAAAAATCATCGATGATATCAGATTGCACTGTTTCAGTGGGAAAACCACATCTTCATTCACACTTCTGTATCACATGTAAGAACTAGATTGGCATCATTTAGGTCAAGTTCTGAACCTTCTTAACCACATCTAGCAGACTCCATGGTGTAGGGCCTTGGCCCGTGACCATGTGACTGGGTGACATGAAAAATCACATCCTGCTGAGACCACTGGGCTTGTGATCTATGTTCAGCACTTCAGCTGCTAAAAGTATTTGTGATTGAATCCCAACTCAATGAAACTTCACCTAACCTCTAACCACGTGGTCCCTAGTTTTCCTATGCACCCACATTGAATTGTCACTCATCATTGCACGTTCAATACATGAATAGGTTCTTCACACCATATTATCAGCATTTCTTATTGCACATATTGGGCAATACTTTGTTGTTGATGATGATGATGCAACTCAATCAAGACTCAGTTGAGCCTTCTAATGTACTCGTCTTGGCGCACTTATGGGTTTCAGTTTTTTAAACACTATTTAGAACCTGACCAGAAGCAGCTGGATAAAAGGGGTACCAATGTTCTCAGAAGTAGAAAATAAGCAGATTTTGGGTGAAGGCTGTGTTGCAAGATTAAAATATTCAGGCAATGCTCTTTTTCTGAAACCCCACAATTCACACCCCGCCCCCCCCCACCCTCCCAAAAAAAAAAAAGAACGCAACTATATATTGCTCTATAACGTAAAGAGAAAAGTACAAATATCATCAAGTAGTATGCTACTATTATTATTTACGGTGTAGCAGAGTCATTATTTAACAATTGGCATTTATAACATCTAAAGTTACAGTTGAAAAAAGGAAAGCATGTTTAGGACAGTTTTTAAATATGTTTCCAATCATTTCTGTTTGAACCTTCTTGCTCGTAGTAGTTTCATTGCTCATCTTTGTGTTGTCTCCATCATCAGGTATTTGATGCAATAATCTGTGACCCTCCTTATGGAGTTCGTGCGGGGGGACGTAAATCTGGTGGCCGGAAATTAATGAAGGGTACTGTGGACCCTTACACTGTACCTGATGACAAAAGAAGGGACCACATACCATCAACAGCACCTTACAGTTTGGTAGAGTGCATGCATGATCTACTTGACCTTGCTGCTAAGATGCTTGTCATGGGTGGTAGGCTTGTGTTTTTCTACCCAGTTGTGAGAGAAGACGGTTCTACCGATGCGCATTTCCCTGAGCACCCATGTTTTACATTGGTTGCTTCATGCGAACAGATCCTTAGCCTTCGTTACAGCCGATATCTACTGACAATGGTAAAAACGGGAACCTACACTGAGGCAGTTGCAAAATTGGCCAAGGAGAAGCACATGGAATTCAAGGAAAACCATCTCAAGTGGTTAGAAGATGGTAATCTCCATTCTGCAGTATTCAGCCCTGCTGGTACTAAAGAGGCTGAGCCAGGAAAATCAAACTTTGACCGAGATACAAAGCCAAAATATAGAGGAAAATATGTCTAATTTTACACTCTTAATCTTCATTTGTAGCTTTTATTAGTTTTTAATTGGTGTGAAGTTATAGCTATTTTTGTTGACTAAATAGCTGGACCCTAGCTTGCTGGCTGATATCTTACGGCAGTGTTAGATGAAGCTTTTTGTTGTTCCAGGCTAGTTTAAAAAGGTGTTGTCAATTCTAAATACATTTTGATTATGTGAAGGGTCAATCTGCTAGAACTGTAAACCCCATGTGGATAAGGCTTGATGATGATGATGATGATTAACCAGGCCTAGAGGTGATATTGATAAATGAAAATTTGATCATATCTGTTTTGTCATGTCTCCACTAGGGGGCAATGCCCAACTCTAACTGCAACAGACCTGAGTCCAAACTGGTAATTCATGGTTCGGGTTGACATTTCTGATCTGGTTAATAAATAGGTTGGGAAGGGTTGAGTACATTAGTGGTATTCTACCTACCCATCTGATCCACCCTAACTAATTGCACTATTACCAACTGAGCACAGCCTTCCTGATTTTATTTTTTTTTTGGTAATCCAATGAAAAGGGCTGCGACCCAATTGAGAGCCCACATACACAGGAAGAAAGCCCGTGCATGTGGGAAGAGGTGGCAGGCAGCCAGGTGAGAACAACTAAGAGAACAACTAAGGAGCTGTTGTCGAGCGCAGCCTCTCAATTAAGGGCTAGGGTTGGGATTCTCAACCTGATTAATAAGTGGGTCAGGTTTCTACCCATATGTGTTACCCTCAATGCTCAACCCAACCTGACCCATTGCCACCCCTAGGCCCTTCAAAAACCTAATACGGAGGAGTTTGTATGATGAGCAGTGGGGTACATGACTCACTTGATGAGAGTATTAACTCTGCAATCTTGTGGTTGTGACACAATGAGCAATTGAGAGAACCTTCCAACCCATGCAACTGTTTTTTTTTTTTTTTTTTTTTTTTCTATTAGAGCAAGTGCTAAGGTCACCCCAAAGATTTTTATCAATCACCCATCTGTGAACTCACAAAAACGTTAGTTGAGAAGAGACCACTAGCAAAACACTAGCACATTGATATGCCAGACTCGTTATTAGATGAATCACATTTCTTTCACAAACATAGGTCATAAGAGGTTTCAAATCCCTAGCCCCGTCACTCGCCTGCTTCCAAGTAGGGACCAAAGGCCTACACTTCATGAAAAGGACCATATATACATAAACAAGAATATGCATATACTTGCATGTTTATATACTTTAAGAGGAAACTACAGGAAAAGGCCCCATAGGAACCCATAAGGCTTACGAGAACCTAGTAATAAGTTAGAGACGGGAGGGGTGCTCAAGTTCGTTTTTAGTCTTTTTTTTTTATCATTTTTCCATAAGGTCAATATCGACCATTTAGTGTCTCCTTTCCATACTTCTAGAAGTAGTGCTACAAAAAGCGGACATGATGAAGGGATGCTGTCGTTTGCATTTCTAGCCGTGTTCCCCACCTCCAGTGATGTAAAATCCGGCGACTCCAACCACTCCGACCTGGAAGCTTATGTTCGAGAGGAGATAAGAGCGACCACATTTTAATTCTTTATATTGAAGCTTTACTTGTGGGGCAGTAGGAGTGGAGCGGCAGGATACAGTCGGAGAGTCTCGTTAATGATACAGTGAAGGTATGGCAGCTTGTGAAAATCCGATTCATCAAGGAGACGATCTTTTCCCACCTGGATGTCCAGCTCGGCTTTGGCCTTTTTTAGGACCTCTGGATTGTTGAGTAGAAGCGACATGGCCCACTCCGAGGTCACGGACGAAGTTTCTGTACCGGCCGCCAACAGTACCTGATCACAAGTTAGATACGTATAGTTTCTATTGAGACTGTCAACTTTTTACACAAAAGAAAAAACAAATGAGATTGTTGGAAATCTTAAACAATGCAAATCATATAGAACAGCACAAAACAGATGAACATAATAGAAAAGGCTACAATACCATCTCTTGCCCATTATGTCCCAAAGAATGCAAGTACAACTACATTTTAAAACACACAAGAATTCCAAGGTTCCTGTAATGCCGTGACGGAGAGCAGCCACGTGGTGGTGGAAATCGAGAAGCGGCTGCGTAATGCCGCCTCTCTTTCTTCTCTTGCTCTTGGTAATCTTTCAGTCATTTTGTTGAACATCTGATATGCTTTCTTCTCGCTTGCTTGCGGAAAAGAGAGAGCTTCTTTTTCTTCTTCTCTAATGGTCGATATCGACCATCTCGCTTATGGAAAAGAAAGAGAGCTTCTTCTTTTTCTTCTTCTCTAATGGTCGAGATATCGACCATCATTACTTAGCTCTAATGGCCGATATCGACCAATCTATCAGTTAGATTTTTTTCCAGCCTATAACTGTCTTATTCGTTGAACATGATAGAATGACTTCATCGACCATTTCATTAAACAAATAAAAAAAAAATAGCCTAGGGGACCTCTCCGGTCTCCAACATTATACTGGGTCTACACCCATCCATGGGGGTCCCTGAGGGTTTTTTCCGGTAGTTTCCCCATACTTTAATAATATACTCTCATCAATATTTTCGCCTACAAAAATGTCTGCATGTGGACAACCATGACCCATCACTGACCCAACCAATTAAATTGGATGGCACTTCTCAAACCTCAATTTGAATCCAACACAAATAATAAGAATGGATCCTTACCGAAAGTTCTTACATGGCTTTCCGTGGTTCAAAATTCAGACACGTCACCTCTTTTTTCTTATGCGGGCTTCCTTTCCACTTGAGTGGCTGTTCTTTTTGTATAAATACGGGCTCTTTCTTGGATCCCGACTCCCGTGGCTGGTGTAATAATAATCAAGTGGGCCTCTTGGTCCATGCCCAGTCCTAGCCCAAATTCAAAATTTGCATGGGGCCTGAACCATGTTGAATTGTTGAGCCCAGACCACATCTATTAAAACACTACTCTTCCAATTCCAATCTATCTCTACCTTTTCTGCCTGAACATATGAACCCATCCATTGTATCAAATTCCTACTAATCAATCCTCTCTCCCCTGGCCAGTAGATTATGTGGCCCACTTTATAAACGGCTTTGATCACATGCTAGTGGGCCACACTTAGATAACCAATGACTCACTCTCTCCTTCGTATAAATACTCGGTCGAAGAGCACACAACTGTGTCTTTTCTTCTCTCATCTATGCAAATGGCAGATTTTCAAAACCCTCTCTTTTCTCTCCTTCGGAACGGCTTCTCTATGATTCAAGAGTAAGATTTCTATGCCCTTTTCATCTCCATTTCGATTTTGCATGTTAGGGTTTTGTAGTTTGTACTATATCTTATCTATTCATCGTTTCCGAGGCTCCAATCGTAAAGCTGCTAGTTTTGCCAATGATTTCGTCAGTTGCAGCATGATTTTGGTTTTTTTTTTTTGATAAAAATGCTTCCTTTTTTCTAGGGCTTGATGGGTTGTTTGCATTTTGTTGGAAATAGTTGTTTGGTAGTTTTGCTACTAACCCTAGTTTGCTGTTGGATCGAAGAACGCGTGTAAGATGCCGGGTCATTGATTTTGATTGATAGAGAGGGCTCAGTGTCTGGTTTTGATTGCTTGGGATGTGTTTGATAGGGTTTCAATAATGTTCATGCACATTGCAGTTTCAATGTTTTAGGGTTTTAGTGGCCTTGTTTTTTTTTTTTTTTCTGCCACTTGGGATTTTTCTGCTGGGGGTAGTTCATTGGGTTATGCAGGCAGTTGGTGACAAAAGCTTGCGAATTTTCACAATTGAGTGTACTTTTGTATGAAAGTAGCACTTGACCTATCATGCATTTCTGGGACAGAAACTGCAGGATGAGTGGTTTATGAATGGAGTTATTGCATTTCCATGCTAGCTAGTGGTGTGTGATTTGGATTGATGATACGGGGCTTGGTTAGGTCCCAAAGGCCCTAGTCGTTCCGCTTCCTAAAACAATGAAGCTGTTCCTGAGTATTCACTATGTAATTAGTTTGTATATGTATAATGTATCTCTTCAATTTGTGGGTTGGTGTGGGGTTGCTGTTAGGAAAGGAGTTCTTTTTAGGATGTGGAAGTATATGGTTGTTTATTGCTTGTGAAGCTTATAGAGGTATGTGGTAGTTTTTAACGTTAGAGATAATACTTTTCTTAGATAAAACTTTTGTAGGGATCTTTACTGGTGGGATTGCTTGGGATAATTGTTTGTTGATGGTATTATTTAGCTCATGACTATTGGGGGTGATCCATTTAATTAGTTGAAAATTATGTGTCAAATGGGTTAATTTCCTAATGCAATCCATAGCCATTTCCTTGCACAAACCATAATTTTCGTACTGAGTCAACTAGGAATATGTCTGTGTCAAATACATTTCCGACTGGGCCAACTAAACCGAGTCGCTTACTGGGCCAGTGGTTTGGTTGAATTTGGTTTGGGTGAAACTCTGTCGGCCCACTGGAAAACTCATGACTAGGCTTGTACTATGGCCGAGTCAGCTTGGTTATCTGAATGCATTTCTATCCTGATGTATTAAAAAAAAATGACAACCATATATGAGCGTTACATACTTACATTATTTGGATGGTTGAAGATAAAAGTATACGTAAATGAAAACTTTGGTGAATCATAAGAAATTATGTAGCTATTTTGAAAAAAAATGCATTTCTTTCTTTTTGACATAGATATAGTATATGTTTATTTAGAAAATAATTTGCTTACTTGAATGGTCGATTTGCCGAGTGGCCTGGTTGACTTGTCCTCGTAAGTGGCTGAGTCTGGTTGATCCATTAGGTTGGAAACTATGTCGCAAATGATGTTGTTAG
This sequence comes from Umbellularia californica, assembly GCA_028538565.1. Classification (NCBI taxonomy): domain Eukaryota; kingdom Viridiplantae; phylum Streptophyta; class Magnoliopsida; order Laurales; family Lauraceae; genus Umbellularia; species Umbellularia californica. Next base: position 78,063,768 of record JAPQWN010000006.1, on the reverse strand, counting down.
GTACTTATACATCAAAGATCACTATTTTCTATGCCTTCATGCAAGAGAAGTGAACATCGTCGTAAGTAAGATTTAATTTATTAGTTGCTCGAATTGGTAGAGTGCCACTAATTGGATTTATATTAGAAAACTGAGAAAGTGCATAGAAATTCTATTGAGGGAATGCTGCAAGTTTATCATAAAAGCAACCTTACCATGGTGTGGAAGTGAACAACCAATGGACTTTTATGTTGTCCCACTGTGAAAGGATATCTTACCTAATGATCTCTGGATTAGTTGGGAAGAGTAGATGATCCCAAATTGGACATAAGGAGCTGGAAAAAAACCCATTATATCTTTCTTATATTGTTCTATTAAAAAATTTGGGACTTGTTTTCCATCAACTTGCTTAGAAGTTGGTGATGCCAAGTTGGTTGATCGGCTTAGTGAAAGCTTGGGATAAGGATGTCCACGACATCCTTATCCCAAATTGGACTATAAGGAGCTGGAAACAAAAAAAAAAAACCCATCATACCTTTCTTATATTGTTCTGTTATCTAAACAAGTTGGCACTTTTTTTCCATCCACTTGCTCACAAGTTGGCGGTGCCAAACTGGTTGATTGGCTCAGTGAAAGCTTGGGATTGCAGTTTGAGAGGTGAAATGATAAGGATGTTATGGACATAAGTTATAACTGCAATTGAATGGTCAATTCAGAGGGACAATGTTATTTCTTTGGATGTTTCCAATTCTTCGAATAGTGTGGCAGAAAAGGTAAAGACTAAGATAATTTATTTGGGCTTTGAGAATTGAGAACCCTTACTGCTGGGGAGTACATTTATTTGTCAGACATTTATTGAGAATGGTCCTAGGTGTAATTCTCAAAGAAGATTGGGGCAGGCTTTTGTGTCGTTTTGAAACTTCAGCTTGATTGTGATTGAAGCTGAATTGGCTAAGCGTGGGAATTTGGATTTGCTTGACATTGGAAGTTTGTTTTAGCACCTATACCTTTTGGTTATTAAATTATCCTTTAGCCCAGTTGGGATACTGGTTCCTTGGACGTGCAAGTGTGAGCCACTTACAACAATTTATTGTCATGAAGAAGTCAGGTTTGACATTGCATGGATTGAAGGTGACTTATGTTACTTTTGAAGTGAACAAGTGTTTTCTCCTTTTCTTCATCTATTTTTGGCGATTAGTGCCATGGATTGACTACACTCAGTATGTGCTTTCTTGTATTAGAGTTTGTTTATTTTATTCTCGGGCAATAAATTTTGTTCAGTTGCTTGTAAAGAAAGTCTTGTCTTATTTATGCCTTGTAATTTCATCTTTTCCCCTTCTGTAATGCCTTCTATTTCCTAAAAAACAAAAGTTCTTAGTGATACAAAATGGCTGCTAATGCTTATGGCTCACAAAAATAAAGATAGGAGCTGGCATCTTTTTCCACACTGATGGCAAGAAGATCTACTATAAAACCTTAAATTATACAAGATTTGGAAACTTTTATCATATAGGAGGACTTCTGTCTTTTTACCTTTTATTCATTAATCTCTGATGTGTGGATGATGACTTAATACTAGTGCTGGGCCTGCTGGCCACTTTATCATATAGGATTTGAGTCTTTTAAGATTTTATTTATTAATCTTTGATGTGTGGATGAGGACTTAATACTAGTGCTTTCCATGTCTTTTGCAACACATCACTCTGGAGTTTGGTAACATGATTTGTTTGACTTCTCTTTTTAAATTCTATCTTTTCTGATTTCATGGCGTTGCTTGTTTTTCTTAGTGTTTTTCCGGTTTTAACAGTATATATATCTCATACTGTATTCACTTACTCCGATAAGTCACCATTCAAAAAAGAAAAAAAGGCCGTTATCATTATTTTAACTTTTATTGAACTTTTTAGATGCACTATATAATTTGTCCTTGGAAGACTCAACAAGCGCACCTATATATTTAAGATTCAAATGGTTATGTCATCTGCTGACTAAGAGTACATGCATGGTGGTGCTAACAATTCCTCCTTTGGGAAAATGTAGCCTGGTCATGATGAAGGAATTTTAATGAAATCAAGAGGTTAAGTAGTTGCCAAGGATATGATTTTAATACATGAGAAGTTATCGGAAGGATTGGTGCAAGTAGGCATCTTCATTTAAGATCTATAACTTACTCACGGTTGCGAGTGATGGGCAGTGCATTAATGCTATCTATAGGCTTCATTAAATGGACATTTGTCTTGGCGGCTCTCAAATCAATTATATATGATATTATGCAATAAATGGTTCCCTTCACGACAACTTGGATGATGGATTGAAACTTTTGTGGGCCAGTTGAAAGACTTCTATTTTGGATTGCTAATTGACTTAATCTATTGTTTGGCTTCTCATGAACTCGTTCAGATTCTTCCTTTTTTATGTGTATTTCCTTTTAATCTTTCTTCGTAGGGGAAAAAGAGTTTCACTTTGTAATTGCTTAAAAAAAAAATACTTTCGAGCCTGATTTGTGATTGATTATTTTTTCAGGCTTCTTGGTTCCTCGATCAATTGGAGAATACAATGTATAATTGTTGAAATGGTGGAGTTTGCTAATTTCTCTGATCCTTCTGGTGCGATATTCAGTTAAATGATTTGATACGATTTTATTCTACGAAAGCTATGATAATGGGGTTCCATCATGGGTTGCTTGCCCACTTACGAGGTCATTGGTTTGAAACTAGGGAGAATCTCGATAATTTTTATGATCAAAAGGTGCGCTGGAGTGAAAAAATGGCTTTGAGCAAATAAGAGTTTAACTCTCTACAAAATGAAGTTTCATATGAACTATATAGTGTCACATACAAGGAGATGTCCATTACAAGAGCAATGGGGGAAGTTGAGGAGCAAATTGAGGGTAAAGATTTACAAGAGCAATTGGGGGAAGTTGAGGAGCAAATTGAGGGTAAAGATTCTTGGGGGGGCAATTCATATTCTAGGTTTGTGTGGCTGACAAAGTTGGTTCTCTTGCCTTCACTTCAAGCTCCAAATGGATCTGGTGACCGTGATGGTGCAAAACCCTAATTGTTGCGGAGCTTATGTAATTCAGAAATTCTTTGATCTACCATCACTTTGTTCTCAAATCTCAAGCAACCGGAAGAGGAACAATATAAACATGAATGAACTTACGACAGAGTAGTGACAAAGCCTATAACTTCCATCCAAGTACTTACAACCAAGGAGGTTGAGTTAGTTATCTACATAATTTTTTGTTGCTATCACCTCCTTACTTAAGCTTTCAACTGCAGACAAAGACATGTGCCATTGTCTTCAAGTCATTAGTTTATTATTATTATTATTATCTACCTACCTATCTATCTATCTAACTAATAACTTCTAATGACTAATGGACAATGACATATGGCTTTGTTTGTAATTGAAAGCTTAAGCGAGAAAGTACATGGAAAAGAATGACAGTCATGAGCCCAATTTTTAGAAGAAACCTAACTCAAGATGAGGAACTTCAACTGCTCTCTTTGTTGCAATTGCTTAGCCAGGTGTACATTTCATAAGATAGATGAATCAAGATGCCAGCTTCCCAGTGGTTTATTTGTTCAAATTGTTGTTGGTAGTCCCTTGTAGGTGAGTTATTTGTATAACTGAGCTAATTTTGCTCTCTATTTGATCTTGGAAATTAAGAGTTGGTTCGACAACGACTCATGTGGAGACTATCTCTTTTTTTTTTTTTTTTTTTTTTCTTCCGTCATTTGGGTCTCAACATAGCTGGGACAAGGCTTTTGTTAGTAATGATGATTTGGGTCCTTTGATTAGTGGGGAACTCAAGATACTTGGATAGTAGATCTTCCCCCTTAGATTTTCTGATTAACAAGGTGAGATTTTTTATGGCTTTTGGGTGTCCTCCCTTCCTATTAATGGGAGTTCCATTATCCATCATATTGTCAAATTGGAAAATCTTAGCATTTTCTTTGGTTGCCCCCCTCGTAAGATTTCATCTTGGCCCCCGCCGCTATTGGGTCTCTCCAAGCTTAAACTTTTATGGTAGTGCGATGGGTAATCCAAGTCAAGCTGGTATAGGAGGTGTCATTAGGGATCATCAATCTCATCACTTGATCTTTTTCTCTGGCCCTGTATGTTAAGTAGTTGTTTGTGCAGTTTCCTATCACCAGTTGGTTTTGGGATTACTAGCCAGCATATCTGTCATGGTATTAGAGCCAAAGGTCTCGAGTTCGAAACCACGTAAGGCAAAAATGCTCCATGCCTCATTCTGTGTTTGTGTGGGCGCAAGTGCGTAGGGCAAAAAGGCCCCATGCCGCATTATAGTCTTGTGTGGGCGTGTGCTTCGGTTCTAGGCAGTGTGCTGCCCGAGGGGGGGTGGTAAGTAATTGTTTGTGCAATTTCCTATCACCAATTGGTTTTGGGATTATTGGCTAGCAACTCTGTCTCCGTAGGCTTTTGTTCTATTAATGAGGCTGAGTTGCTTGTTTTGAGGATGAGTTTGCCAGAAGCATTTGGCCTGAATCTCCATGGTTTATTAGTGGAAGGGGACACTATATGTGTCATTAGGTGCACTTCTAACTCTTGCAAGCCACATTGGAGGTTGCTAAATGCCGTTGAAGAAGTGTAGGATCTTGCTAGACTCCTTTAGGTTTCCTTCCCCCACATGAATTGGTTGGCTAATCAAGTAGGTGGGGACGCTCTCGCCAAGGAGGGAGTCATAGGGTAGAGTTTTTCTAATTCTAATGAGAGAGACGTTTTAGCTTGACATGTAGTTTGCTTTTTCTCTCATGTTCTTGTTTTCCTTCTTTGATTGTTTTTAGGTGGTTTGGCTTGTCGATATCTCTCTCGTACTAAGTAGGCCTTTTGATTAATGACATGTTACTATATAAAAAAAAGGAAAGAGAGAAAGAAAAGATATTTATTTGCATTCTCCCCTATTCTAACTAAGCAATTTTGCACCCGACTTTATTATCACTCTCTTTTTTCATGTCCCTAACCATGTTATGTAAAAAGGATTTTGCTTCAAGTTGTCTAAAACATTTCCATAGCGCTCCCACTATTGTCCCATTACCCTTTCAATCTTATCTAGGCATTCCTTTTGTCCATTAGAAGATGGTTTTGTTTGATGGGTCATGTCTATAAGTTACTATTGAAGATACTTGCCAATTAAATGGAGGAGGTAATTCCTTTGATTACGATCCCTTTAGAAGGTGGTTTTGTTTTTCATTGACATATATTAAATGGCATCCTAGTTGCAAATGTACCCAACAAGAAAGGCTAAGAAAGAGGTAGTAATTTTTAAATAAACTTGAAAAGCATCCTTGATTCTATTGTTGGAAAAATGATATTTGGAGCAAAATGGAGAGGGTTGTTATTCTGAATGCATATTTTCAACTTCTTGGTGTTGGTTAATGAATGGCTGATTTCTATGCTTAACGGTAGTATGGGCCTAAAACAAGGCAACACAATTGTCTCCTTTTTCTTTTCATGCGTGTGGTAAAAGCCTTTATCTCTTTCATAAAAAGCATAGAGAAGTTATGTCCTGGCAATGATTAAAAAAAAAAGAAAAAAGAAAAAAAAAAAAGAGTTATGTTTGATGCACAGAATATTGGTGGAGAAGGGTTGGAGATTACTTTTTTAGGCTGCCATACTAGTCTGCACGAAGTCTTTTAACCGGTCGAGTAGGGTCCAAACCTTGGCGCTTCCTATGGAAATAAATGTCCCTGCCACCATGCTACGTATTCGAGGGCTTGTGGGTGCACCCATTTGCAACTTGTGAATGACACTATTCTTTTTTTTTGAGGCCAAGCGTTAAAGATTTATTATAATCAGTAGAGTCTTGACTCTTGAGATGCTTTGAAGCAGAGTTTAGCCTTAAGGTTAATCTGGGAGACAAGCATTTGGTGGGTATCGCCCCATCCTATTGCAACATGTATTTATGATGAGATCAATGCCTGTTCTCTTTTTTATCTTGGCTTACAGATTGGTGCTAATCCTTGATCCAAAGCTTTATGGGCTCCAATTTTCAGACGTTGAGAAAAATTATCAGCATCAAAAGCCCAGTGTCCTTTGTTTTGTATCACCCTAATCAGTCAACAACAACAAATTAGTTTTTCTCCCATCCATGGTTTTTAAACTCCGTACAAGTTACCAACTCATGGCTTTCTGTTGTTACTTAGCTGAGTTACACTTAAACTTGGTACTGGTTACCACCTCATGTCTTTCTGTTGTTACTCAGCTGAGTCACAACAAGACATGGCTAATATGCTCAAGACTTGCTCGAGTCCAAGTGCTCGGACGGTAACTAGTCCTATCTGACTCAGCTGAGTCTACTGGAACTTGGTTGAGTTTTTAAACCATGCTACCACCCGTCTCTTGTCAGGATTTCAGCTTTAGTAGCTAAAAGGTTGAAAAGGATTAAGAAGAGTTTCTTTTGGGAAGGTGATGAGAGTAAAAAGAAAAAACATACTTGATTTAATGGGAGAGGTGGTCCGACCTGAATAATGACAGGGTGGTTGGGGAGTTGTCAACAATCTGGCAGTCCTAACTAAATGGTGGCTGAGAACTCAAGAGGAGGCACTATGGAGAAAGGTGATAGCTTCTTTCCATACATGGGGCTGTGAACTTGGGGTGGGAGACCTTTCAGAGATTAAAACTCCCAAGAAAAATGTATTTTCAGTTGAGATTCTCTCTATTCTATTATAGATAGAAAGGTGTCACATTGTATCCTAGTCGGCGTGTATATGAAATTTTTTATGTCATGTATACAAGAAAATGAATTTGCAAATTCTTATAACTAGTGAAACCATGTTCAAAACAATAGTTGTTTAATGTGTGACGGAAAAAATTCAGTGATTTCCAGGTTATATAAATGCTAATAGTCTGTATCTTATTATTATTCACTATGAAGACTAAAAGCACATTTGCATACCTTGTTTCCAGGGGTCTTCATCGGCTGGGCTGAGGGATATCCAATCCAGCCTGACTTTTAAACGATAGCCCCAAGCCCAGGCCAAGCGCAACTTAGGCCATAAGTTCCTAGCCAAGCCTGGCCTACCTAAAAAAGATTAAGTTTGATCTGGACCCTGGTGCCATCTAAAAGTGTCTGGGGTAGATGAATTGCCTTTCTAGAAAAAGAAGGTTTGCTTAAACTGTCCCAAGTTGTAGCTCGGTTGGGTCATGTCTGCTCGCGTGAGAATGCTTGTGTTGAAGTCCCCTATCTAGCAAAAAAAAAAAAAAAAGGATTGTTTTAACTTCTCCCTACCACTATTTTCACACATGCAATCTACCTGTCTTGGTTCCCCTCTTATTCTGGATGAGCTGGGCTTTGGGCTCCCTACCATTGAATCCAAGCCTGGCCCATATATTAAACATTCCAAAATAATACATCCAAGCTTGTCCCAAGTACTAAAACCTAAGACCCAAACCCAGCTCGGTCTATGAGCACCCCTTCCTGTTTTCGCAAAAGAAATGGAAAAGTGAAAGATTTTATGTGCTGGGGCCTCTTTCTTCGCTTTGTGCGGCCCCTCTTCTTTGAGGGGTTTGTGTTAGGAAACGTGATTCTGTAGAAGACGAAACTCGTTTCTAATGTTCCCTGGAAATAAAGCTTCTGTAGCAATCACTAGTGTTATTTCGGTTGCTAAATGAAAGCGGCATAAATTAGATAATTTTCCCTTCAATCCTACAGTCTTGTGATGCCCATAAATAGTTTTTGTTTCACACTGCTGTCATTCAATTTTTGGAATGTTGTTCATTGTAAATAGTATCGTCAGCCAGTAATAATTAGCATGACATACTGCTTACCTTCTTGAGTATATCAGCTTATGCACAACTAACATGTATTTTCTTGTTCTGGTAAATACAACCGATATATACTTAATCGCAATGTACAGCTCTTTTCAAATACCATGGGAGCTTCCAGTGATTGTCCTCTGTAATTCTTACTTACAGCCATGCACGTGGGATTTGTTAATTGGTTTTGTTTGGGGACATTGTTGTAATGTCTTCAGTACTGACGTTGATTTCTTTCTACAGATGGCTTTGTGAGAAATGTAAGTTTTAACCTTGCAAAGATCTATCTGTACTGTGAGCTCTGCAAACTGTACTGAATCTGGTCTGAGAAGCTTTGCAACATGGAAAGTGCCTCTTTAGGCAGAGATACTGTGACTGAGAATGTAAAGAAACGAATTTCCAAATGGGATTTGGTAGCAGATCCTCACTCTGCAACTGAAACTGTGCAAGATAATTCTGAGTCTGGAGATGCAGCTGATGTACATCATGATAAAGATTCGAGTTCAGGGTGGAACTTGCCAAAAAGTGCTGGTAACCATGTCCGTAAGTGGTCAGAAATGGGAGGTGACCATACAATGAGATCTAAAGATTCATTTGATGAGTCGTGTTGGGAGCCCATGCCTGAAGGCAAACGTGAAAGGAAATATAGCAGTGTTGACACAGGTGATGAGACGATTTCACCGACTACGAGGCCATATGGTGCAAGTGACGCTCCTCGTGTTGATGCATGGAGACAGCACAGCCGTAGTCGCTCCCCGAAGCGTGGGTGGGGCAGGTCATACAGGTTTGGCCTGTTAATTCTCTACTCATGTTAACATATTGCCTTCAATGAATGTTTTTTAAAATGAGGGAAGGGGATATATATATATATATATTATCTAGTAGAACATGGCTATTGTCCTTTAAACATTGACACTGACACTGTACACATCATATATTTATGTCAAGCCCCAAATCCCCAGCTGTCCTACTTGTGAATTCCATGGTGAATGGGACTTAACCCTGAAATGTGATTATTTGGACAATCCTTGACTCTGATTACCAGTCATTTATTTATTCTTAAATTTGGTGTATTTGCTGTCTATTGTTTGGACAGCCCATTACTGTACGGTTGGGGCAATCTCTTCACATTATATTATGGAGTATTTGGTTGTGAACCTTGGAGGTGGGGCCACCCGAATGCATGCATGTCATCAGGATACGGGGATATGTAAGGTGTCACCACTGATGGATAGATGGGCCTACATGGGCATGATTTGATGATCATAATATCTGATTAAGGGCTCTATATGCACTTATAAAAACTGTTAAGACTTAAAAGGCTCTTGATCAGATGGACAACACCTAGCAATCCTCCCTCTTGGCCTAGTTATTTATATGCATCCAGGAGGACATCACATTAGTCAGCATCCAAATGTTAATATGTATTTATTATATTATATTATATGTGCGTAGATAATAAATTATCTATGAGGCCCCTTGTGATCAATCCAAAAACTACCACAACACCCACCCAACCACACCCATACACAGCCCCCTAAAGAACCACAAAACAAAAATCTCCTTTCCTTTGCTCTTAATTGCCACCAGCCCAAATTTGAAACAGAATTTTCTGGCTCCTCTATTCGTCTTGCCAAATCTGATATCCATCCAACTATATCTAAAGGCTAGAATCTGGTTTGCTTTGAGGCCCTTTCAACAGGTCTCCCTTGATCGAATGATTCCCATTTTTTTCATACAAATAGGTCTTGGGGAGAACTTTTAAACCCTTGCCCCCCCCCTCATGGTATGCATCCTTCAATGTAGGTCCAACAGTTTGGACTCGTTTCATAGAATCTTACAATTCGCTTGATTCAGCTGAGCGAGAATAGCTACAACCAATAAAAAAAATTTCTTTCGTTCTTTAGTGTTTTTACTTTCAGAAGGTTATTTAGTAGTTAATGAAATCTCTTAAGAATTTTGCGGCTTTGTGAAGGTTTTAGAGATGAATAAAGAACATTCATGTGATTAAAATGTTCGACCGTATGTATGGGGCTTTTCTATATATATATATTAAATATTTTTTGATTTGTTTCTTCATGAACATTTTCTTTAACTTAAAGAGATAACCTACTATGTAAGATTGATGGTTTGGATTTTATTTTTACTTTTATATTTTGATTTAAAGATAACAAAAAATAAATGTATATTGATACCTTAAACTTATTCAACTATTTACACATATCATTTATTTTATATTAATATGTGTCATGATGTTCTTGATATGATTATATGATAAACTTATTTGTCATTGTATTTATATTGCAATAAATGGGAAAATGAATGGAGTATATATTTCTACTTTTTTTTTTCTTGTTAATTTTTAATTAATTTTCATTTTTACTAGAAAAATAAAAAAAATCCTACGATTTGTGATGTGATTCACGATTCGATTTGATTCATTGCTATGAAGGATTTGTGATACGCAGATACAATTCTGATTTTCAAAACAGTTCCCGTGGGGACTACACTTGCCTTTGGATGTCCAACTTTCTTGGACCATTGATTTTCAATGGCCCCTATCTTGACCACCATTCACCATAGGTCATTAGGATCAGAAATTTGGTGGGCCCCATATCCAAGCCAAGCTCTTTCTAACCCCAGACTATGCTAGCTATATGTGTGTGTGAGAGAGAGATCCCTCAGTTCCCTCTCAATGATATCCCTCAGTTTATGCTTTTATAAAACATATTCATCTTCCCTAAGCCACCAATTGTGCTAGGGTTTCCCAAACACACTTCCAATCAATATCCTCAACCTTATTGCCACCATTTCTCCACATCTTCCAAACAATATTCAAGCAATATATTCCTAGCAACAATGGCACTCAAGGTGAGCTTCTCTATCCGTGTGTTTTTAAATGCTTTTCTTTCTTGGATTGTGAGAGGTAGAATGTAGGAAGGATTCCGCGCTCCGCACATTTATGTTTCCAAAGGAGAGAGGAATCCTGCATTTCACCTCTCCCATGGGAAATTGAAATCCTCTCTATTTAGAATAATCAGTTTATTTTTTTTTCCGTCTCTATAAGAAAAATGTGTCACACCAAACAATTGAACAATAAGCTACAGAGAAAGTTAGAACAATTTTCCTCTGTTGTAGAATCATTATGTTGGACAAACGTGCTCTCTCTCTCTCTCTCTCTCTCTCTCTCTCTCTCTCTCTCCATGGAAAATTTTCTTTCATAGATCATGAGAGGTAGAATGTAGAAAGTTCTAAGTTATTTCATGAATTATGAGAGTTTGGAGAGTTCGAATGTAGGAGTTTAAAGAAGTGAAAATCCTATTTTCAGCGGGTTTTCCAATTTTTTTTTTTTATAAGAAATGGATTTTGAAATGGTTGATCTGAGGTGGGAGATTGATGGTGATAGGTTGGACAATGCTTATGGGGCCCATTTTATTGAGAATGGATGGTTGGATTGGTTGCATTTGGAGTTGGGTTAGTGAAAAAACAAATATAAATAAAAGCCAACACTTCCTTTGGCCTCAATTTGACAACTCTTGGAGAGGAGAGACATTTGATTCATCTTGAGACTTCACTTAACACCTTTTGTTACAGTGTCCACAATGGCGGAGCCAGGATTCTCTTCTAGAGGGGGCAAGAGACGGACGTCAATGACAAAAGAAAAGGAAATTTGACACTAGGCTCAAATCATATAGAAGGAAAATTTCTTAATGTAGTCATTTCTTTTGTGGCCTACTATTAATTTTAAAGCCCTTTACACTAAAACAACTCCCTACATAAGAGTCTCACGAGAATTCCATGAAGCCAATTAGTGGGCCCACTGATGAAAAGTCTAAATCAATAAAAAAAAAAAAAAGCCTCCTCATGTAGTGTATGGTCTTTATCAGATTTTATTTAAATAGCCCACTATGATCAATAACTTTGAAAACATTCAAATAAAATAAATTTAAATATTGTATATACTTGAAAGTGGGCTTATCGGAGTTATTTTTTTTTAAAAAACAAGGGTGTTTTCGGTGGGATTTGGATTTTCTCAATTTTTTTTTTCTATTTTCTAAATTTTTTGAGCTAATTTTCTTATTAATGATATGCTCAACCTAAGGTGGACCGTCTCCTATTAAAGAAGTCTCACTAGAAGGGTATTCATTTTTTAGGCGATTAGGATTTTCATTAAGAGGGGGCTTACTATTGATTTGCATTTTCTTTATTCATATTCCTATGAGATGGATATCCACATAATTCGAAATAAGGAGATAGAAACCTGACTCCATTCTTATCTTTTTGGATAAAAGTGATAGACAAAAATGCCCTCATTACTTGGAGAATATCTCCATAAGTTGTGAAAGAAAAAGAAAATGAGGGGCAAAAACATAAGATAATTATACTCTTCTTCTCATCTTACATGAAAGTAAAGGAGACAAAGTCTAGGAGGGGCAATTGACCCTCCTCGACCCCCCCTCCCTCCGCCACTGAGCATCAGTTTGAGTTCATGCCAGGGAAACTTAGGAGCATTTATGATATTGTCGATTCATTGCACTTTTTTTTTTTTTTCCATTTTTGATATTTGGTAGAACTGGGTGATTATTTTAAATATATATTTGGGTCATGCTCTAGCCTTAATGGGACCCATGATTTTGACATTTGGCGTCCTTTATACACACTCCTGCATTTGGATTGCCATGCTATTGTGCTGTATCTAATAATGTTACTTCTCAATAGCTAAATCATTATCCAATCGTGTAACTCAATACAAGATCTTGCTTGTTCTTACTATATTCAAATGAAGATACTGTTCCCAAATCAGTTCTGTACCTTTTCATGAATTGGCATTGGTGTATTATGCAGGAGTAGAAGCAGGAGTCCACAGCGTTTTAGGCGTGAGGCCGAAGGCTGGACTGATAGGGGTAGAAATGGAAGGGGTGGATCAACTGCACCCTGCAGGGATTTTGCAGTAGGGAGGTGCAGGAGAGGTAGTCAATGCCGGTTCGCTCATCAGGATGGTGATTATGATGATAGGGGCCACTTTGACAGTGGTCATTTTGAAAACAGAGGTCATAGACAAGAAAGGGGAGGGTTTTCTCGGTATGCCAGGGATGAAGCCTTTACTGATCCAGAAGTGCAAAGTGGATACCCACAGGACAGACTTTTGCATGGGTATGAGGGTCACTATGATGACGATCGAGAGAAGCGTGAGCCACAGAGGAACAGTAGGTCATCTACTCACTGTAATGATTTCTTGAAAGGCAAGTGCTGCAGGGGATCAGCATGCAAATATGTTCATGATATTGTGAATGCTGATGGCTATGGTAGATGGTCATCGAAAGATGCAACGAGAGAAAGGTCCCACGGCAGAAGGGAGGACACATCCTTTGGACATGATCAGAGGCGTGAATCCTTCAGGAGTGGCAATGGTCTCTGCAAGTATTTTGCTGAAGGCCGCTGCCGTAATGGAGAAAGATGCAAGTTTTCTCATCAGGGTCCCATACAAGGCAGTTCTGAATGGAAGTCCCAAGATGCCGGATTGGGTGCCGATTCCATTATGGGAAATAGATCATGGGAAGGTCCAAAATGGAGTGACAAGGACAGTGGTTCAGAAGTTGCTTATCCTGAGAATCAATCGTGGAATGACCCAAAATGGAGTGATAATACAGGTGACAGAAATTTATCCAGCAATCAATCATCGGGTCATTCAAAATGGGTTGATAATACATGCGACATAAAATTTACTAGCTATCAGTCGTTGGATTGTCCGAAATGGGATGATAAAGATTCTGACAAAAATATATCTATTTCTCCTTGGTGTAATGACACCAATAATATAAAAGCTGATGATTCTGGGAATAGGTCATGGAAAGGTCCAACATGGGGTGATAAAGCAGCATTGACAAATATTTCCAATTCCCCTCAGTGGAAGAGCAGTGATGATGGCACAAGAAGGGTCATTCCTGACTCAAGGGCTGCTGACCAATTTTGCAATGGTGCAGACATGGCTTCTGCAGGGGCAAGCAGAGATGGTTATCCTCAAAACATGGGTGGAAAAGAATCTAAATCCAACGCCCAAGATTCACACACTGAAAATCCTGAAGCTGAAGGTGAGCGGCAGCATGTTTCAAGTTCAGCCACCTTGACACAATCTGTGACACTGGAAAATTCTTATATTCAACAGCATCCAGGGCTGAAAGCAGATAATACTGTTTTTCCCTGTGAGGACCTCAACAAGTTCACTGACAGCGCTAGAGTGCAGCATGAAAACCTTTTTGGAATGTCTGCTATAGTTCCCTCACCTGGACAAAGTTCTGTTGAGAGTGCGCAGAACCAACATACAGTCCTTCCTCAGCCTGCTTCAAATGCTCATAGCTTTAAGCCTAACGAACAGAATCAACAAATGGCCTTTTCTCCAAATGTACAGAACTTGAATCTAGATAGGCAGAGTCAACAGATAGCTCTTCCGCCACCAAATGCACAGAACTTCAACCCTAGTGGGCCAAACCAACAGATTTTTGCTTCACTTCCAAGGGAACCGAATGTTAACCTGAATGGGCAAAGTCAACCATTAGCACCTCCACTTCTAAGTGGACAGACAGACTCAAATGGACAGAGCCAACAGCTAATGATGCTGGCTCCTTCAGAGGCACGTGATCCGATACTCTTAGGTAAAGAAGAATCAAGTAAAAACCCTGATTTACCACAACCAACTTCTGGAAATCCAGTTCCTCAAAATGCAGTGACCAATGAGAAGGGAACCCAAATGACAGACCTTTCAGCATCCCTTGCTCAGATTTTTGGAAATGGGCAGCAGCTTCCACAATTGTATGCTACTCTAAATCATCTCAGCGCTAATGGGTTGGTTCCTTCTCACCCGTACTCTGAATCCAACTCTGCGAGGCCTTCTGAGCGACTGGTGGCTCCATTCATTCATCCTAATCAAGGGCTTTTACCCCAGAAGCAGTATGATCCCATACAAGGCAGCACTGAATCTATTAAGCCAGCCGTCACTAATCAACTCCCAGTCCCAAGGTTTCCAGTGGACATCGATGAACAGAAGAGTGCTTCCTTTCAGCAATTACAGGTGCCCCAACAGATTATGGCTCCATCTTCTGTTACAGATGGGCGTGATGAGTGTGGTCCCCCCAAGATTGGCAGTTTGGAGCAGTCAAACAATGAAAACAATGAGCTGAGCATGGATGTTTTGGCTGTGGAAGTGAATGAAGTAGCAACCATCCAATGCCAGAAAGATCAGGAGATGAGCCATTTGAAGGACATGAATGTAGATGATCAGGTTGATGAAGGCAAGAGAAACAAGGATGAAAAGGGAATGAAGATGTTCAAATTTGCACTTGTGGAATTTGTCAAGGAACTTCTTAAACCCACTTGGAAGGAAGGTCACATGAGTAGAGAGGCTCACAAAACCATCGTAAAGAAGGTTGTTGATAAAGTGACTGGTTCTATGCAGGGTCCCCATCTCCCTCAAACACAAGAGAAAATCGATCAATATTTGTCGTTTTCCAAACCCAAGCTTACCAAACTTGTAGATGTAAGTTTCTTGTTTTTCTTTCTTTTTCATTCTTTGAAACTTTCGATAATAATAGCGATCTCCAATTTTGATTGCCTTTATGTTTCTCGCAGTGATATTTTCATCTTTTTGTCTATGCAGGCATATGTGGAAAAATATTTGAAGATTTGAGAACAGGATCGAAGAATCTCTCCGGGTTTTTTCCATTTTTCTATGAACTTTAAGACCTCCCAAATCTTTGTTTACTTAATAGGAATTTTGTACATTCAAAGATAGTCTGCACCAGCATTTTAGTGATGAGATTATTGTATCCTCCGACTGCTGGGCAGGATTGACCCATTCTCTTCTACATGATTTGTAGATATGAACTTAATTCAGAGTAATCTTTAGTGGGGGTGCAGATGATTTGTCCTCCATTTTGGTGCATGCTGATGCTAACCGTGCTGGGTTTGGCCTCTTGGTTCGAAAATGACTTGCATAAGTATAACTACTGAACTGTCCTATTTTGGTTGTTTGATGCATGCCTGCCCTGTGAAAGTTTTATCTTTACTTAAGTTCTTTTTTTTTTTTGATAACGTAGGGTTCCTAGCCATTTGTGCCAGAATAATCCCTACGGGCCAAGGAGAGAAAGCCGGGTAAAATTCTCCTGTGGCCCCAGTGTGGTAGTGCAGTTTCGAACCCACAACCTCCGGGTTTGCAAACCGTGGTCCTAGGCCAACTGAGCTACCCCTTGGGGTTCTTTACTTAAGTTCTTCATTATGTTGAAATGTTTTTGAAGAATTTTTTACCACACAAAAAAAAAAAAAAAACAAAGAAAAAAAAAAAAAAACGCTTCAGTTACCAACACAGTATGTTTCACCCAGGAAAGCTGACACTATACCTACTCTGAAGTTTGTCATATTCTGTTCACTCCTACTGTCCTACTTACTAGAAGTACCTTGATATTGTCTCTTATTGCTCACTGGCTATTCCATTTGTTGTTCAGAAACAACGCTTGCTTGGAACCGAAGGTTTCATTCTTCTTTTCTTCTAGTAAGCAGTTATGACAACATACCTGATGCATAAAGATTTCTTCATATCACCATCTTATGGCTTCCTGGAACTCCGTTTGTTGAACAGTTAAACTGAAACAAGAAAGAGGTGGACAACTTTAGGTACTATTACCATGCTGAAAATGCATTAATCGGTTTACCTCCCTAAATATAAGGTACTTAAAATGTTTGAAAGGTCGTGGAATTTCATTCTTCTTCCCCATTGATATTGACTTGAGCCTTCCTGCTCCAATCTTTGTTAAGGGATGTTTAGTGTATAATGTTATAGTTTCTGGTGTTCAAGTTATTTAAAAATTATAATCTGATCTGATGTTAATGATCTTTCAGCAAAGAGAACCCTCACACCTTTTTGGGTTTATCCTGGTCTACCTTATTTTAAGGCACCAATGGCCCCTATCTCCCTGTATCCTCTGGAGCTTTTCAATGTTCTCTATCTGCTGACGTACAGCGGGGACGACCCATAGATCTGCCAACTATTGATCTTCTAGTAGAGAATCATCATCCATCAAGGATTGCAAAGGTGAACCATGCTAATTTGGAAGATCATGGACTTCTTTTTCTTGACCATTGTGGTTATATATTCTAAAAGGTTTACTGTGTGCCTGCAAATTAGAGGGTTAGTTTGTTTCAATCTGGCATGTTTTGGGCAATTTCCATCCTTCAGTACTGGCTTATCAGATGAGTGCCTCATCCAAATTGTAGATGGACGATCAACATCTCCTCAGCCAACGGGACCCATGAACCACTACCTTTATTTGGTAGCTTGGACTACCCATCCGTATGGAAATGGTATTTGCAGCAGTTGCTATCACCTGTTTGCCTGGTTCATAATGAATTTCTAGGATTTCCTGCAAATTGGACTTATTTCAAAGGGACTACCGATTCTTTGGCATTGAATTAATGATATTTATATGTAATGCATTTTTATCAAAGGGGCTAAATGTGAAGCATTAAAGATGAGGAATCACAGGGGGCATCAAATAATCTCCCTTCCAATGGGAAATGATTAACCCTGAAAGATGATGGTTCCATCTTGATCTCGCTTTCTTTGGTAGAAGAATCTTTATCTCTATGTCAAACCCTATTTTCGCCTCTTTTATACATCTTCTGAACCCCACAATCTATTATGGATTCCTAAGATATGGAAACACAATATGAAAATGGCCCCCGGAGTGAAGGATCAAGGCTCCAGCAACATGGGAACCTCAAATTATACCCTCCCCACTCAATACCCCTTCCCAAAAGAATACCTTATCATGAATTCCTTGGAGTTAAAGTAGGAATTAGGCTAATAGAAGGGGTGATAGTGTCCTAATTTCATTGTTGTAGCACACTACTGATAGTGTGCTAATTTGTCCTTTTGGGATACTGGCCTGGCATGAAATATCCAAAGTTATTTGAGATCACATTTATAAACTCCAAACCATTGTTTCTCCGTATTTTTAACTTGGGGTTTAGACATATTAGTCCTCCTTAAACCCTGATTTTCTAATTTCATGACCAAGATTCAGCTAATGCAATATTTTTTTTATAGTTTTTTGCGTCATATCCCACAATATCATGGGATAGTCCAATGATATCATGGGATTTATCGGTTTTTGTATCATACAATTTTTGTAGCAAGTGAATTCGCTTTTTACAGAATATGAATAATTATATTTTTTGATAAGTAAATACATATTTGACCATTATTTCTCAAGTTCTACCATTCAGAAAAGAAAAAAAAAATCCCCTCAAAGATGCTATGATATCATGAGACAATCCCATCATATTATGAGATTTATTAGTTTTAATGATGTACATTGTTTCCATGATATCATGGGATCTGGGGCAAAAAAGTTTTACAAAAGATGTTTTTCCAAGTCAAGCGCGTCTAAAGACATTATTTGAGTTTCGGTTATGAAATTGAGAAAATCGGGTTTAAAGATGATGTCAAAACCCTAAACTTAAATAAAAGAAGCTTGAAAAGGCTCATATATATGCCTTTTGCGTCTGGACTCTGGATACCCAACCCATTGCTTCGACAAACATTTCATCCATGCCCGTTTTCCTTCCACCCAGAAATATGAATTGGTGAGTTTTATTAGATCCATCTTGGAAGTTGTTCTTTCTTGACAAGGAAATATATTCATAAAAGAAAGACTATGACATGAGGATGTAAGATGGCAGATTCTACACTCTGCCCACATGGGCCTTTTATTGCTATGTAGCTTTCATATTGCTCAGAGCAAGGTAGGATAACTCCTTTATCTTTCATGCATGTTGTGGTATGGTATGCTCAGGTAAATAGGAGGTTGAGCATTTGGGGTATATGCTGGTTAGCATCACCACAAACCACCACACCATTGAGGAATATGCCTATTTGGGTCCCTAGAACTGATGGGTCCCACTCATTTCAATCTGATTGTGGTTGCATTGTGATGAATAGTTTGTTGATGGGAATATTCGGTTATGTATCCTGACTACCACTGGTCAACAACCCTTTTAAACATTAAAATTGTACTGTAACTAATTCGGTTAGAGTCATCTTCAGTGCTTTTTAAATTTTAGTATATGAGTCACTAGTTTTGGGGATTCATTGATTACTTTGTGTAGTCAATCAGGCCTAATGATAGAGGATTTCAAATTTATTTGCTTCAGAACATAAACAACTCTGTTAAAGCTTAAACTCGGAGTTGGAGATGTGGAGAGCACATTTTATCAGTTTGAGGTAACTGTAGTCTTTGACCCTGATGGTAGCCTGATTGTTGAAGCAGTGATGGGTCACAAGCCATACAACTGGCCATAGTGGGACCCGCAGCCTGTTGTGTTGGCTCATGCAATCCTGCAAAAGCCTGAGGTAGTTTGTTATTCAGTGAAAACCACTGTAATGATAATAGCATTTGTTCCTATAAGTACCCCACTTTGTTATAGAAATAATATTGAGACAGGCCCCCCTGTTAAAATTCTGCAAGTTAGCACCAAAATGCCCTGCTGCGTGAGGATTCTGGATGATTATGAGGAAATCTTGCTTTTTATGAGGGTGTGCTTTGCATGAAATGTTCAGATAATGCTGCATTTATTCATCTATTCTTGCATGTGTTAATTTACAAAGCAATCTAATAACTAATTGGATGGTCACTTGAAATTTGGGCCATAAGCTTCTCCCAAATTCAGTTCTTTAATTCCTTGGGTTATGGCTTTATAATGTTGGTGATCAACTAGTTGCAACATGGCTCAATGTGTAGTTGCTTACATTTGTACCTTTCTGACAGAGAGCAAGATATGTCTATAAGTGATCTCATCCTCACTATTAAGTTTTCATACTGATAAGATGATATTGTTGAAAAAGGCACAAACCTTGCACTGACTAACTCATATTCATCTCCACTCATTTTCCACTTTTTCCATCCCCTAGCAGTAAACATTAAACACTTTCCTAAGATGAATCTCTTCTTTTGGTTTCAACATATGCCTATTTCGCACAAACCCTTTGTTATTGCTCTAAATATGATTATAATATTGTATGACCATATCTATAGCTTCAGGGGATCTTTTTAGACCACAAGCCATTCAATTTTCCTCAATGCATAGTTGTTATGATTGAGGCATTGGTATGCATCAGTACTTTGATTTTGTGAAGCCTATGTTTCAATAATCCACTTCAAACCCTGTTCTATGATGAAATCAGTTTCTGCTTTGTAAAAGATCCTTTGGTCTCGCTCACACTGAATCGCTTTGGTCAGATGATGGAAGATCAATTCCCTGATGCAGGAAGTTAGGTGTCAAGCAGAAGAATGTCATGATGATTTGAGATGCATATATTTGGCTGGAACAGCTTGTGCTGCACACTTATTTTGAAAGACAATGTAGAATTTGGGGACTCTTCAACTTCTGTTACCCTCTTGCAACTCTGTATTGCATTTTTTTTATAGGTAAAATAACTCTGTATTGCAATTTGATGGACTCAATTACATGTTTGATGCTTCTATCAAACTTCCATTAAGTTTGCATTGCTCAGTTGTTTTCATATGATGGATAAACTAATAATGCAATGATTTTACCTAATGCAAGGGGTGGATTGGTCTTCTGCTATGATGCACGGATACTTTAAAATGGGCAACGTATCGTGTCGTGTCGTGTCGTATCCGATACTTCACTTTTTATATATAAAATCCGTATCCCTACCATGTCCATGGCGTGTCCCTACCGTATCTATCCCGTATGTGAGCATCATAGGTCTTCTCTTTTTCTAGTATTCTCCGTGTAATCTCTTTCTTTGGTTTATATCTTTATACCGTTGCATTTTCCCTATCTTCGTGATAGGGTGTAATTTATTTGAATGTTCTCCTCTTCTTCAATATAATTTATCATTACCAATAAGAAAATAATAATACGGCAATGATTTTATACTATCGATACTAGGGTTGTAAACGGGTTGGTTCCGGTTCGGGTCCATGGTGGACCCAGAACCGGTTTCTTGGCTCCAAAAACGGAACCAAAATCACATATGGGACAGGTCGGGATCCGGGTCCGGATTTAGATAGAGAATGATATTGAAAAAAGCATGGTTTTTAGGAAAGATTTTAGAAATTTGAGGTAATATGTTAGGTCTCGGGTCTACGGGTCCGAACCAAGGTGGAACCAGACCCGGACCCATTTACTTATCGGGGCCTAAATAAGGATCCAGATTCCAGACCTGATTTTTAACCGGTCGGTACCTCCGCGTAATTGGAGAATCGGGTATCCATTTACATACCTAATCGATATTGTTTCTATTATTTACATGCTTAACTGTTTCGTTTAATATAAAGTAGCCCAAATTTGATAAATGGACCATTTGAATATACAGTTAATTTTTTTCTTCCGTTAGGAAACATATTTTTTCAACGACATAGAATGCCCATTGCTATGCTGTATCTGTCACAATGGTTTTATGCTAGAGTGATGTAGTCCCTTATACCAAGATAATAAAAAATCTGTTATATATGAGCAGATATGTATGCAGTTCTCTAATGGTTTGCTAACTAAACTACATTTCTATAAAATTTGTGTGATTACAACTTAATATTACAACTTTGGAACCAGAGAGGTACAGAATGCTAAATGTTACAAGTATATATAAGAGAGCTTAACAATACAACTTTATGTGTGTGTGTGTGTGTGTGTGAGAGAGAGAGAGAGAGAGAGAGGGGGGCCCACCTGGAAAGTTTCATTGTGACCTAGGCATGATGCCCCAGAAATTACCCTACATGGATAATAGAAGCCATTGATTTAAGAGCCCAAAAGTCTTTACCAATAAAACATTAGTTCCATTGAATCCAGCAATTAATAGACTCTTATCATAGTGAAATTTGTTCTGTATGGCAATTCATAGATAAGGTTTGATTCAATGTTTTCCCTTGATCATAGTTGGAAACTAATGTCTCCAGGAATATAAAGGTGCATTAGAAAGTGGGTTTGATCCATGGTAAAAATATACACCAAAATTTAGTGTACAGTCTGTCTTCACTGTCCAATTAGTGCACCATGGCAATTGATTGTGACATATTATTTATTCGACATCGTTAAGTGGGCCAGAGGCTTATAATAACCCAAATGCATTGTCTCAACTTCAATTAATAGGTAATAATTGACATACATACATAAATGATCTGATGGTTTGGATCAAGTAGACCACCATGCATTTGTTCCAGTTGTAAATTAAGGGTTTGATTTATACTCTTGAGTTCCAATGTATTGTTGTTCAAGATCTCCTTCCCATCTAGGAAATAATGCAAGTTTCTCTTTTCCTTTTCTTTCTCAAAGTAGGTAGAGAGAAACATGTCATTTCTCTTCTGTCATATGTCATCAAGTCTCCTAAATTCCCTATGTAATAAAGGCCTCTTTTCACCTCCTACCTATCTCTTTGCCTTATCATACATGTAATGACAATGAGGTTCCATGTGTTTTGGTTTATTTAAGTTCTTCCCAAGGAAAAGTGGCATATAACAACCCCTCCATTCTTTTTTCTAAGTCTACACAACCCACATGCCACTTACTCCATGGATATCAGCAACCACACCAGCACAACTAGCACTTGGGTCATGACCATAGAGAACCAGCATCTCCTGGATCATCTTCCTAGTGAGTTAGTTTACTCTATGGAAGAAAACCCTTTTGAAATCCATCACACACCATCTTCTTCATATACAGGTCATGTATCCAATCCACTTATTCAGACACAAGAAATACCACCATCAGGTCATGTGCCCACCACAAGCTGCCTCCTGGAACAAAGAAGAAACAAAGAAGAAGAGGAAGGAGAAGATGGACTAGGCGACATCAAGGAGATGTTCTACAAAATTGCAGCAATGCAGCCAGTGGACATAGACCCAGCTACAATTCAGAAGCCCAAGAGGAGGAACGTGCGCATCAGTGACGACCCACAGAGTGTCGCTGCCCGGCGCAGGCGGGAGAGGATAAGTGAGAGGATAAGAATCCTCCAAAGGCTTGTTCCCGGAGGGACGAAGATGGACACGGCCTCCATGCTTGATGAAGCGATTCGATACATGAAGTTCTTGAAGAGACAGGTGCATGAACTACAGACCCATCAGCACTCTCCTCCTATTGATGTGGTTAGTCAATTGGAGGCTGTGGATTTGGGCTCTTCCTCCTCCATGGCGCCTCCCCAAGGAACAAGCTTCAACTTCGCCGGCGACGGATGTCATGAGGAGTTACTTTAAGCAAGCATTTTAAGTAATAGTTTAGAGATAGTTGTCTTTATAGTGCTTGTTCATTAGTTTTAAGTTGATCAGTGTTTTAGATTAACAAGATATCTATGAAGGGAAGAAATGTTTGAATGTACAAGTGAAGAAACATGCATACATAGCAGTGACGAAAAGCCAATGGCACATGTGACCAAGTTGGTTTGGATTTGGTTGACTAAGTGGCCAATGGAATGATGATGAGCAGATGACAGTTACCAAGATCAGTTATGATATATGCATGGAAATGGAGTTTTTTAGCCATCATTTTGAGCACATAATTGTATGCTTTTCTATTGAAAGAATTAGAAAGTTTAGAGGGGAAAATCTACATTTCTATTGATTCAGAGAACACATAAAATACAGTGTTGTGGTAGATAATTTTGATCCACTGAACAAAGGGCTCTCTCAATCACTTTTTGTTTAGGCTGGTAATAGACAACTTGATGCTAACATGAAGTTTTTTGGTATATATGCCGTAGATAATATGGGATTAGCCAAATGAAAATGAAACTACATAGTGCAAAGTAAACATTTGACAATTAGTAGATTTGAGAAAAAGATATTAGACACGTTGCCCTATCACATGATACAATATGTTTGGGTGACAAAGTGTTTTTCTCATAAATTTATAAGCTTGTCTCATTTTCATAATCAAGTAAGGTTGGAATTAAAACTCCGCGAGTCGACTCTTTAGGAATTAAAACTCCGCGAGTTGACTCTTGCTTCTTCCTAGTAACCTCAGTCTACAATGAAGATCCTGGCATGTAGTCATGCCCACAATCATCTTGTCCAAGAGATGGAGAGTCCTTTGGACTACTTACATTACATATCTCAATTTCTCTACTGCATCTGAAGGATGCATTGATTTTTTTTTTTCAGTTTGGCGGATGATCCAACATCTCTATCTCTTGATTTTGAAGATATGGTTTTTGGGTAGATGATTGGATTCGTTTTGAGTAGCAAGAGATGTTATAGGAAATCTAAATCTATATTGTTTAAACGACATCAACATTACATGTACATGTACAGGTTGTTTGAGGATATGTTACAGATCCTGAAAATTAGTTGGGATTTCTTTTTGTAAAATGAGATCTTTTCCTTGATAAAGTTACACTGAGAATGTAATGGGAATATAGTGCCTTCTGTATTTCACTCTACCATCTCTCCAAACTATTTATATTTTTGTAATATTTTATCAAAGGGCCTGTTTGGTAACTTTAAAAATAAGTCCTTTTTAATGGTTTAGAGCTTATTGATAGTTTAGAGTGTTTGACAAAACTCTAATTACATTCTAAATGTAGAGGTTAGCTTGAGAAATTACTGAGTTTAAGGTCTTAAATAAGCTGATGAGAGCAGCTCTTATATATCAGAACTTATTTTCTGTGGTCCGTTTAAGTGAATTACGCAAATAAAAATAGAAGTAGCCCTATGAATTAAAGGCGCCGCTCGAACGCCTCATTCAAAGTAAAATGAATACTACAACTAAATCTTACAGGAAATAAAAGTGAAATATTACGACAAAATGAATAAGCTCATATCACATGCCCAATAATATATAAGCATTCGTCTCAAATTTAAAGCCAGTAGGAGTAAGTCCTGCGATTGAAAGTAATTCACAGCCCAATTCGACCACTTCTTTTACGAGCGAAGAGAGTTAGGTGTTTCTGCCAAGCAATTTGAGTACAATAATTGAAAGTTCCTTTTCCTCAGTCACATCATTCTTTGTTTTTAGTGTAAAAATAATATGACTCGATATTCCACAAATTCTTCCCCAAACTCTAATTAGAATTCTCTCATTTTCTCATATTCCCAAAAATCCGGAAATTTTCTTATTTTTATAATCAAATTTATGATAATATATATACAGTAATATTTAGGTGAGAACTAGTTTTCACATATTATATGAGAATTTTTTTTGTAAGACACAATTGTGGGCCCCATTTGGAGATGGGACCGGGGGATGGAAAGATCTATGTTGGACCACCCCAAGTATCAAGTTTAACCCCAAACCCATGCCCCTAACCCTTCATTTGTGGCCCACAAGTTTAATGGCTTCATATTTAAAAAAATATTCAACCCCCGATCCAACGGTTCAATCCATTCGAATATGTGTCAATCCTTGAGATTAGTGAGTCCATTCGAATGTGTGCCAATCCTTGAGATTAGTGACTATCAGGAGGTTTCCTATTTGTTGCTAGATTTGGATGGATTGCTAGTTGGGCATCGCAAAAAAATTCTCATGTAATAGGTGAGAATTAATTCTCACTTGAATATTTCTTATATATAATATTGGAAGAGAATGAGTTAGATCATGTTTGAGGAGACTCCATATTAGGGCCTAAATAGAGATAATCCGGACCATTTAACATGAATCTCATCCCGTCTAATGGCACATCCTCCCCGTGAGAAAATGCGACTTTTCCTCATCATTGTGGAGTTAATGACATTTCCGTCATGTAATCAATCGGATGGTAGGACCAATCTTATTGAACTGAGATTTGAGGAAGTATGTAGAGAGAGAATGTGATTTATTTTGAGCTATTCGGATCACATCTACGTGCGCCGTGGGACCCTGATAAAGTTTGTTCCACCATTCCCGTCCAATAGTTGCAAAGAGGATCCGAACTCTATTTTATTTTTATAATATACTATTCCTCTTCGTGCATGCAATTGCAGGCGCCAGCGCAGTTTGAAACCCTTCGTTCATCTCTCTC
Organism: Umbellularia californica; assembly: GCA_028538565.1. Classification (NCBI taxonomy): domain Eukaryota; kingdom Viridiplantae; phylum Streptophyta; class Magnoliopsida; order Laurales; family Lauraceae; genus Umbellularia; species Umbellularia californica. Next base: position 78,038,000 of record JAPQWN010000006.1, on the reverse strand, counting down.
TCTCTCTCTCTCTCTCTCTCTCTCTCTCGTTCCTGCGCGTTCCAACTTTCTTGGGTGACCATCATCTCTCTCATCTTCTCAGCGTTGATTGTCTGTTAATCCTCCTACGTCGATCCCACTGGTAGAATCTCCTTCATCTTCTCTTCTTCTTCATTTATGTATTTCTATCATCATCTGCGCCTCTCTGGTTATTATTAACTAACCATTCATACCAAAACCTCGAGAACCTCGAGGAGTTAGTAGAGGCCTAGAAATACTTTTCAATACTCCCCCTGTTCTCCTCGGCGAAACCCGTCCGCGCACTTTTTTCGCTATGCGTAATTTTTTGTTTTAGCGCCTGAGTCATTCCTTGTGGGATTGGAAATCACGACCGATTGACTCATACTATATTAGATTTTATTAGCTATCTATTTTGACCAAACTTTGAAGCATTAGTAGATGCAGCATAAATACTTTTCAATACTAGTCGCACTCTTTTATTTCTTTTATCTCTCGTTCTCTTTTCTAATTATATTCTTTTTCTATCCCGCTTCATCTCTCTTCTCCAACACGATGATCTAAAATAATGGGGATCTGTGAAACATTCAGATTAGTATACTTAAACAAATCTAATGGGCGGTTCTTGATGATGGTGGTTGGGTATATTTATGACGTGAAGTGCTACACAGCGCCCTGGCGATTCTTAGGAGAAAACGCCTCTCCTATTTGGGCCCCCAATTTGGCCCACTGGGATGCATGGTGATCATGAAAGTCCATTGGATGGAAAGATCCATGTGAGGCCTACATCCATAAGATCGTCCTAACTTATTAATCCATGGCCCTAAAATTTAATAGATTAAAGGCATCATTTTATCATTATTTCAATCCAATCGTGAGGAAAAATTGGATTAGTGTCAAACTTGGACTAGTGTCAAACTTGGGCTTATGACTATTCATGAGAGAGTAGTGTGTGTGAAAAGACTAGATTGATCCAACATGGGCCTAATGACAAAAGGGGGCTTTTTTAAAATGGAGCATTTTTTAGAATTTCCCATGTATGACAGCTCAATCTAATGTACCCTTTCAGATAGGACAGGGAATTATTCAAGTTGTTTTTGGCTGCATTTATTTGGTGTCCTCAATAATTTTTAGATTTTATAATTATCTCTGTTTGATTGCAGAAGATGGTTCTTTTCTTTTCAGTTGTAAAGAGGCATAACTACTTCCGACATTATAAAATGATGTTTAACTTTCAGTTTCAGTATTTCATGGTAGATGAGTGGTTGAAAATGATATGTATCAGTTAAAACCATCAATAAAGTTTGAAGCAAGTCATACATGAGTGAAGTTATAAAGTTTATTTGTTTCTCTGTGGTTTAGATGCTCATCTCTAGCATATCATCTAGCTATGCATATTGTTGTCATGTAACTTTGGTGAAGGTTGCAAGATTTTTACCTCATAATATTGCTGTTGATTCATAACATACTAACAATTCATAATCTTGTAGTTGATTTCTCTCCAACTCATGTGTTTTTTTCTTTTTTTTTTTTCATTGACCTTTTTAATGTATGACTTTCATTGACATTTTTGTGACAACCACGATAATGTGATCTTTCCTTCACTTCTTTTGAAGTTCAGTTTCCTGCAGTAAAAAGGGCATTTCTCAAATCTATACGGTGCTTATTCGATTTCTAGTAATTGATGAATAGAAGAGACAGATTTGTCTTTGTTTCTTGTATAGTTGTATCTTTGGGTTCCCACTCAATTTTGGATGGGTTTCAGCTAATTAAAGATTGGTAGAATTCTTAGATTGATCGTCACCAATTTTATTTTTTTCTCTTTCTTAGTAGATTGGTATAGTTTTTCCTGTCTTTAATGTTCTAGTGTTATATCCTGTAGTTGTTTTTCTATTATCTAACAACTACAAGCAGAGTAAAAGGTACAAAGAGATTTTAGAAATCAATCAGTTTGAAGTTGAACAGCCTTCAGTATGATTCCCAAGTACGGTCGAGTTTTACTTGAGCTCAAAACCTATTTGGAATCTCTGTCTCTGTAGTTGACAGCATGAGATAGTGCATGACAGAGGTGGTCTTTCATGCATCATCCCTGAATAGAAGAATTAAATGAATAGAATTCATGACAGCCATGGGCCCTAGAGTCACCAGTCAGCACAAATGGGACTAGACTTATACACAATGAGACTAAAACTAGGACAGTCTTTTTTTTTTTTTTTTAAACTCTGAATGGAGCTTGCTTTTCTTTTTTCCTTGCCTTTTTCCACCAATTTTATACATTTGATTGTGGATGGTTGCAAATGATATGATTCTAGGGCTGCCGAAGGGCTGGGCCCGGGGCTGTCCAATCCCTACCCTGAACATATGTGAGCAGGGGGTTGGGTGGGCCAAATCCCTTAGGGGGCTTGTACTACCCATGCCCTTACCTGGCCTGGCCCTTGTGAACTAGGATGCAGTCAAGGCCTTTGTGTTTCTACAGGCATCATGTGTGAATCGAATGTTAACCCCCATTTATCTGAGCTTTGGACCGGCAATGCAACGCAACAAGCAACACAGTGAAGTCGTTCTTATCTTTATTTTATTTTTTTCCAGTAGTTGGTGGGCGTGGGGATAGCCAGTGAATAAGGTAGTAGGATTTGGAGTGGCCCAATGGATTGGTTATTAGATTTTCTTAAAAGGGAACTTCAAGAAGTGAAAGCCAAAAGTAATTTATGAGGAAGTAAATCCTGATCGAATTTTCTTTTTAAAAGGCATTTTTTCCTATGATGCCCGGATACGGCATGGATACGGCTAGGATACGCCATAAACAAGGGAATGACAAGGATTTTACACATAAAAATTATAGTATCAGATACGATACAACACGATACGTTGTCCATTTCGAAGTATCCGTGCATCATAGATTTTTTCACTTTTACTGAAAGTAAGTGAAAGCAGGCTAGAAAGTGAAAAGAAGTGTAGCTTATTTTCATTTTTCTTCCTTTGCTCTTTCCTCCTTTTCCTCTCTCTCATAAAGCCTCATGCCCCTATCCTGAAAAAAGGGTAATCTCAAAAAGCCGTCCCGCCGGCTTTACCTTGTAAGGCCTTATATGTTGTGTAATAATAGTTTTTCTATAACCTTTAATATATTATTTAGTTATAATATGTTTAAAACTGCTTTTTTTAATGTCCGAAGTACCTGGGTGCTTTTTCTGTTAAAAAGTATGTACAAAATTTGCACTCATCAAACAAATTTTTTCTTCTGAAAAAAGGAAAGAACATTCTGCTTTTAATAAGCCCAGACCCCTAAAATGATCATGGTTATGCATGGTTAGATCAAGTCTTTCAGGATCTAACCTACAAAAAAGCAAAGGGAACCCCCTCTAGTATTGTAAGCTCTTATAGTTTAATAATTTTGTAGATTTTCTGGAATTGTTTTTCTATGGTCCAAAATGAATGTTTACCCGTTGTATTGCAATGAAAAACTGAGGCAGGATTTTAACTATTATGAATTCAATGCCTTTTGAGTGTTGTTATGCCAGTTAGATTGGCTGTGGGGATGACAATTAAGAAATTTGGAATTTTACTCTGACGTGAGTGCTTGGTGTTTTCATTTCTAAATCAAGTAATTGAGCATGTCCAGTTCATGGAAAATATGCCTTTTTTTGCTACTTCTCCTTTGGGAAGTTCAGCTGAATTCTGGATTTGATCCAAGATGTTTCCTTGGCAGAGGAGAACCTTACACTACCTCCATTGGTTAGTGGTTGGTTAAGAAAGAAATTATGTGAGTCATTGGTTAAGAAAGAAATTATGTTGACAATCTTCTCGAAATTGAAAAGTTGAGAATTCTATTTCTAAGATCTAGTTTTTGTGCGTGTGTGTGTGCATGCGCACAGAGACGGACCATGATGGGCCTTTTATACTATCTCACAGACTATTTATCTGGTTGTTCACACAAGAGTTCCTTGTTCTTTTTCATGAAGAGATTTTGTAGGCTATAATTGTTTAGATCTTCTAAAAGTGATTTCTGATTCTCCATTTTTTGTGTGTGTATTTGTTATAACTTGCACACTGCATAGGTTTTTGGCTCAGAAGAAGCCTTGTTTGGGCTGATTTTGTGATTCTCAATTGTGTTGCCTACACCAATCACTAATTTATTTTATGAAAGCCTTTCAAGCAGAAAAAAATGACAAGCCATTCCTCTAATACAACCACAGTTGCAATCTATGTGGTTGGTGTAAGATAAATTTCAACACTATTGCTTAGGGCAACCCTGGATTTGCAGCATGCATGGTCTGACTAGAGATGGTGGGTTGTCAATGGTATCCTGCTCAGGGATGGCAGGAGTCTAAGGCATCAGAAATCTAGAGCTTTCAGCACTCACTTTGTAAGAAAGATATTGATTGAAACGATACCTACCACCTCATTATGAAAGGTGATTCAAAGTGTGCAATTTGGTGAGCCAGTGGAAGTTATTTGTACCCGTAGGGAATTTTACATGCAGATGGGGAGGTGCAAATGATCATCTTCAAGAGCATGAGGCCTCTCTTTCTAAGGGCGATTTCCTCATGCGGATGTTTGCGTAGCACGCGTTGCAGGATTTTCAGTCTCTATCGTTAATGCAGAGAAGTCCCTCCTGCATTAAGGTTAGGGACCAAATTTCATGCACCATATCTTGTGTGGACACCTATTGGAGAAAGTTCATGCTCGCTCATACATTGAGACCACACACCTTGCAAAGCTCGGTTGTGCCAGGCAATGATATCGAAATTCATCTTAAACTATCTGTGTTTGCAATGGAGAAATGACTTGTCAAGCAAGCCTTCAGTTTGTCTATAAACATATCAAAACCATTTAGGTGGAAGCATAAAATCTTGTTCATTTTCTTCTTTTTGACTTTTGGGTGGTCTTCATTTTCTTCGGTTCCCAACACACACAGGACAACACCCCAATCTGTTGTCTTTGCTTGAAAACTACTAGTATTTATCTTCTTATATAACCTGACCTTGATGGATTTTTTCAAGAAAAATCAATAGTTTCTTCTTGAACCCGGTTTGCTATCTTTGTTCAAAAGCCACTAGTATATGTTTAAAAATAAATTAAAAATAGCCAATGGTATTAATTATCTTCTTACTTGAACTGACCATGATGATACTTGAACAATGAAATTAATGAAAACCAAATAATATATCTTTCAAATGATGATACATTCACTTAAACTTCGATTAGAAACCAATTAATTTATCTGGAAAGCTATATTGGTGCTCTGTTGGGGTGTTGCTTTTTGTCCAATTTGTACACCTCATCTTTTGCATTGCATAGCTTTTTAACCCCTCTCAATGAAATCATTACCACTAAAAAGTTGGAAGAAATTTTCAAGCAAAATACTGCATTGATTAGAAGCCTTTTCTCTTCTTCTTCCACTTGGTATTTGATAAGAAACCAGATATTCTGTTTGGCAAAACGATATTACTGCTCTGTATTGCTGACATTTGTGTATTTATGTGTTTCTATAGTATTCATCATATTGTATATGGTCTTTTTTTTCTCTAAAATAAATTTTTGGAGCTGAAAAAAGTTGCAAGGAACTTATCTTCACTCAAAAGCCAGGGTATTGCATATATAGTTGCTTTCTACTTTTCTTTTTCAAATGAGATATCTACTATTTCTTTTGCTGAGTGCCACTGAGAAACTGGGGGATCGACTCCAGGTCGTCCTCCTTATTGTGGTATGCCTATGCCATTCACCATCAGTGCATTGGCCAGTGATATAACTACTATTAAAAAAAGTTGCAACTTGCAAGAAAATCCTTTCTAAGCAAAATGCTTGAATCATAAAACCCGTTTCTATCTTCACTGAACTATTTCCTGTTACTAACAGATTCCATATCACTGTCATTATTATTTTCTTAGCTCACTTTTCCCTTCCATTTTCGCTCTAATAATTCATTCATTCATCCTTCTTCTTCTTCTAATTCTCTTCCTTTTTCTTCACTTTACCCTCTATTCTACCCTTCTCTCTTCATTTTTCCTTCTCATTTATTATCCTAACCCTTCATTCATACTCTTCCACTTAAAAATTGATCGGAAATCAAATATTTTATCTGGTGCAGTAATAATATTGTTGCTCTATGAATGATACTATACATGCTAATTTGTCTTTGCCCAACACTCTAGTATTTATCTTCTTACATGAGCTGTGACCATGACGATACTTCATCTTAAATTTTGATTGGAGACTAAATATACTATCCGGCATAGCAATATTATTACTTTGTGAATAATTGTTAGCATTATACTTTCTCAATGCTTGAAAATGATTTGCTTTGGTTGCTCATATACAAAATAATGGCAATTACTTTTTTCCAGCTTCATTCAATGGCCAGTGGAGAGGAAAGTATAAAAGGACTTATTGTTGAACCTAGTGGATCGGGGAAAGGCTTGCCATATGCTCCCGAAAATTGGCCACAAGAGGGAGACACATGGGGGTGGCAAGTAAGAAAGAGGATATCCAAGTCTGGTTTCTTTACTGACAGATTCTTGTTTCCTCCTGATCATCTTAAAAGAGTCCGTTTGAGCAAGCCCAAAGTTGAAAAATATATTAAAAAGACATTCCCAGGAACTGATGTTCAAGATTTTTTTGCTTCTTTCACCTGGAAGATCCCAGCTACTGCTACTGCCCTGCATTTGATTGAAGGTTTGGTTTCAAATATACTCGTTACTTAAAAAAAATTATGCACATTATTAGCTATTTTCTTGTGATCATATACATCAAAACATTAACAGGTATTAATCATGGACTTGGAGTCATCTTTTGTAGTAACTTCAATAATCTTTAATACTTTATACACCTACAAGACACGTCTTCAACTCTTGGTGCAGTGCTAAGACATTCACTCTATAATGTTGGATGATGTTATGCGTTCGAACCTGTCATAGGATATCCTGTAGCTTTGTACTTTTAGGTAGTCCTAAATGTCACTAGAAGGTTAGCACATAAAGATGGATTGTCGTGCAACCTTTGTTGCTTTTTTTAAATGTATTAAGTTCATTGTTTGCAATAAAATTACAGTTACAATTTCAAATAGAGAGGTTATCATACAATTTCTTTTTCCTTAAAATGCATTGAAGAGGTAGATAGCTACTTCGATACAGTTTATTGATCTCTATGTTTTGGAAACTTACTTTATGATGCGATATGTGAGAGAGAGATAAAAAGAGGCACTGATTGCAGCCTCCTTCCGTTGCTGCTCAAGAAATAATATAATGTAAAAGCTAGTCATGTCGAGGTTATGCTATGATAAAGTGCAATAGTCATATCATTTGATTTTCAAACCATATTATTCTTGATATATTTTGCTTGCTGCCCTGCTGCTTCTATTCGCATCACTATTTGTGTAATCTCATAAAATAATGGAGGTCTAAGTTTGATGTATTTCAAATAGGTTCATTTTATAATTACCATGTGCTTTTTTTTTTTTGCTATAGTTTGTATGATGTGCTTATCTAGTGACCATTTGTATCTTTTATCTTTTTATCTCAGAAGAGATCTCCAATATCCAAAATCAATCTGATAGTGGCTCGGACACCCTTCGCACCTACATCTTGAAAAAATCATATGAAATAAAGAAAGAGATCAGAAAGCTTGATAATGAGATTCATGCAATGCTTCAATCCCTGAAAATGTCACAGGAATCAGAGTACGTGACTGCAAAGAAAAAGTTCTACTCTCATAAATATATTTGTATCAGCTTATTTGGGCAGATTAATGTTGAAAGGGCTAAACTTGTGAAGCAAGTATCAACCTTAAGCAATAGAAGGGACTTGAACACCAACCGGGCCGATCTCTTGAAAAAAGTAGATCAAATGAATCCAAAGTTTGTAAATCTTGAGAAAAAAGTAAATCAAATGAATCAAGATGTTGTAAATCTTGAGAATAAGATTGATGTGGTGCTTCGGTCCTTAAGAAGGTTGCAAGAATACGAATACGGATTGGTGCAGAAAAATCTTTATGCTACAAAAAGAAGACTAATTGAGTTGCAAGGAGAACTCCCTGTTAAAAGTCATACAACGACGCCAATTGATGACGGCAACCTGTATTACCTTTGTATAGTAAGTCAAATGAAGCAAGAGGTCATAAAGCTAAGAGATATGATGAATATCAGCAAAAGGTGACTCTATAAGGTGTACTAGAAGAAATTGTTGATATATGAACTCAAGATTGATTGAGATGGAGAATAATGGGAACGAAGGTGGCTCATTTCGTCTAATCTCTATGCTCTCAGTACAGTTGAAGGTCTTAATATCATCTATACCAGTCAGAGAGATGCATTGTTATGTCTGGTCGTTTAACATCCTTTTTAACTGCATCTTGCTACCATGACAAATTGAAAGGTTGGAAATTTTCATTTGAGTAACATTCAGCGATTGAGCGCTCTTCCAGTTATTTGAACTCTGCTGACAACAGAGTTCAAAAGGGAATCCTACATTTCTGGAGGGTTGTATGTGGTCGTTGTCTGCATGTCAGGTCTATGGTGTATTGGACCCAATGAAACCTGAATCTCTATTGTTTATCAGATTGTTAATGATTTTAGAATTATAAATTATTTGAAAGATATGCTTATGAAGAAAAAAATAATTGTTGGATCATCTCTTACAATCCTTTCCATTGATGTCCAAAGCATGTATCCCCACTAGTTATGATTAATCCAATGATGAATGTCTCGTCAATCTGGGGATAGCAATGGGTCTAGGTAAATACCTAACCTGCTTATTTGTTATTTAGCAATTTTTGATTGGACCCTTTTTTTTTTTATCTCTTGAATTGACCATTCACTTTACGACACTATATAATTAAATTACCCAAACAGCCCGTCGATCAACCATTGGATGGATACCTTGGACTAGTTAGAAATATATTTTGCAGCAATCCAACTTCAGTGGTGAGTGATGACCACCAGATGTTATTTGGGCTAATAAAAGGATTGAACTATGTAGTAGCAAGGGCAGGTACCAAACAAACATCGAAAGGAGTTTTTCATAAAATTTTGTTTAGGGGGTGTGTTTGAATACAAGTAGAACATTAACATTCATTTCCCAAATATAAGTTTGAATTGTTGTTTTCCAGTAACAAACTGAAGAATTTTTCTTCTTCTTCCACCAATTCCAGCTTCTTTTCATTCAAAACTCTCATCAAATACATCAACTTATCTATGCAGGAAAAAAAAATGAAGAAATACATCAACTTAGAATTAAGCTCTAGATGCAAAAGTTGTTTTGATGGAATCACTTACTATAAAATAATAAGGAGTTCAAGTTAAAAAAAAAAATGAACAATTTTGAAGATCACTTAGTATACAATTCAACAAGCCAGGCCTTAAAACCATGATCAGTTACATGTTAAGCTTTGATCAGTTACATGTTTACCACATGTATTCAAAGAGCTGGAATCATATTGCCATTTCGGGAGCCATCCTGTAAGCAGAGTTTGAGGCCCATTGATCCTAAGCATCAATCATACAAGCCTCACTTCTTGGCTTCAGATCCATATCTGGAGCTGAATCTTCTATTTTTAGATCCAATGTGCTGGAATTGGATATGGAGACCTTTGAATGTCATAAAATAAGAAGATCTAAAAACAAATATGCAATGGCTCCCATATTCAAAATTTTGATGGGGTAGGATCACTTAATTTGTTTTCGATCCGCTTGGTTTCCAGTTCGAGTTCATTTAAGTTCATTATACTAAATCGAATACATAATTTTGATGTACTTCGAGATGATTTGTTGGTCCAATTCAATATACATATGCAATATACTAGAATTTTAGATAGTTTAATTAATATATTAATATAATTTCATAACTTAAATCTTCCTGATACTTAAGAAATTTACAAAAAAAATGAATAAAAAATTTCCAACCTATACATCTATCTAATATACTGTACTCTAATCCCAAGGGATTGGTCAAGTGGTCAGGACCACGGTTCCTCTCTTTTCTGGAGCTAGAGGTCTTGTCAGTGATCCCAGTTCCCCCTTTTCAAAAACAAAGGTTGGTACTACTACTTGGGCCACAGGAGTTTTACCTAGCTTCTCTTTGGAATCGGAGGGATTAGTCCATCCCAAAGAGCTAAGAACTAGGCTTGTAAACTGGTCGTTTACGGTCTAGGTCCATGGTGAACCCGGAGTCGGAACCGTTATGGAGAAGGTGGAACCAGATCCGTACTCGGTACCGTTTCGGAACCAGTTTCTTGGCTCTGGAATCAAAACTATATATGGGACAGGTCTGGATTTAGGTCGAGAATGATATTAAAAAATATAGTTTTTATGAGAGATTTTTGAAAATTGAGGTAATATATCGGGTCTCAGGTCCACGGGTACGAACCAAGGTGGAACTGGACTCGGACCCATTTACTTATCGGGGCTTAAAAAAGGACCCATACCCGATATTTAATGGGTTGGAACCTCCGAGTAATCGGAAAATCGAGTGCCCATTTACATCCCTACTGAGAACAACCCTCCGTTACAAAAAAATAATAATAATAAAATAAAATATATATACTATACATCTGTCTGGCCTTAATTCATAATTCGAATTGAGAAATTTATTAAAATAAATAAATAAAACAATCCATATAAATCTCAAAGCATTGGATGTGTCATTTATTTCTATCTACCCTTATAAAAGAGACTAAGTTGCATGGTTGCTTTAGTACAACCACTGTGGGGCTCACCAAAAAATTTATATTTATAATAATCCTTATAAATGCTTTAGTACAACCACTGTGGGGCCCACCAAAAAATTTATGTTTATAATAATCTTTATAAAAGAGGCTAAGTTGCATGGTTGCTTTAGTACAACCACCGTGGGGCCCACCAAAAAATTTATATCTATCTACCCTTATAAAAGAGGCTAAGTTGCATGGTTACTTTAGTACAACCACTATGGGGCCCACCAAAAAATTTATATTTATAATAATCCCTATAAATGCTTTAGTACAACCACTGTGGGGCCCACCAACAAATTTATATTTATAATAATCCTTATAAAAGAGGCTAAGTTGCATGGTTGCTTTAGTACAACCACCGTGGGGCCCACCAAAAAATTTATAATAATATATATAATAATATATATATAATAATATATTATATAATAATAATATAATATCTATACCCTTATTATCTATCTATCTCATACAAACTTTTTCACTACACCATTGTAGGGCCCACCCTAAAATATTATAATGCAAACTTTTTCACTACACCATTGTGGGGCCCACCCCCAAATATTTACTATCTGCTATCTACTACTATACCATCATAAAAGAGGGAAAGTTGCAAACTTTTTTCACTACACCATTGTGAGGCCCACCCCCAAATATTATAATATAATTTAATAATATATTATTATGAGAAATTGTAAACTTTTTCACGATACCTTTGTGGGGCCCAACCCCAAATATTATAATACAAACTTTTGCATTACACCATTGTGGGGCCCATCTCCCAAGAAGTATAATATAATATAATAATATTTTATTATGAGAAATTGTAAACTTTTTCACTACACCATTGTGGGGCCCACTCCAAATATTATAATATAATATAATAATATATTATTTTGAGAAATTGCAAACGTTTTCACTACACCTTTATGGGGCCCATCTAAAAATATTATAATGCAAACTTTTTCACTACACCATTGTGGGGCTCACCTCCAAATATCCACTATCTACTATCTATTTTCTACTCTTATAAAAGAGGCAATGTTACATGGTTTCTTTATTACAACCACTGTGGGGCCCACCAAAAAATTTATAATAATATATTATATAATAATAATAATATCATATCTATACCTTTATTATTTATTTATCTCATACAAACTTTTTTCACTACACCATTGTGGGGCCCACCCCCAAATATTATAATATCATATAATAATATATTATTTTAAAAAATTACAAAATTTTTCACTACACCATTGTGGGGCCCACCCCCAAATATTTACTATCTGCTATCTACTACTATACCATCATAAAAGAGGGAAAGTTGCAAACTTTTTTAACTACACCATTGTGGGGGCCACCTCCAAACATTATAATATAATATAATAATATATTATTATGAGAAATTACAAACTTTTTCACTATACCTTTGTGGGCCCAAACCCAAATATTATAATGCAAACTTTTGCACTCTACCATTGTGGGGCCCATCCCCCAAATAGTATAATATAATATAATCATATATTATTATGAGAAATTGCAAACTTTTCACTACACCATTGTAGGGCCCATCCCAAATATTATAATATAATATAATAATATATTATTTTGAGAAATTGCAAACTTTTTCACTACACCTTTGTTGGGCCCACCCCAAAATATTATAATGCAAAATTTTTCACTACACCATTGTGGGGCCCACCCCCAAATATTCTAATATAATATAATAATATATTATTATGAGAAATTATAAACTTTTTCATTACACCTTTGTGCGGCCAACCCAAATATTATAATGCAAACTTTTTCACTACACCATTGTAGGGCCCACCCCCAAATAGTATAATATAATATACTAATATATTATTATGAGAAATTACAAACTTTTTCACAATACCTTTGTGGGGCCCACCCCCAATTATTATATTATAATATAATATAATCATATATTATTATTATATTATAATAATAATAATATAAATATATATCTATTCCCTTATTATAAAAGAGAAGAGAAGTTGTATACTTTTTCACTACACCTTTGTGGGCCCCCCCAAATATTATAATATAAGATAATATAATAATATATTCTTATTATATTATAATAATAATCATATAATATCTATGCCCTTATTATAAAAGAAAAAAAAAGTGTCATGTTTTTTCTCTACACAACTGTGGGCCCCACTTAGTATTATGATATTATATATATAATAAAAGAGAACTACAAATATGTGGGCCCCAATAAAAGAGAAGAACTTGTAATGCTTTTTCTCTACACATCTGTGGGCCTCACTTAGTATTATTATATTATATTATGTATATATAAAATAAAAGAGAACTACATATCTGTGGGCCCCACTTAGTAGAAGAACTTGTCATGCTTTTTCTTTACATCTAGACATCTGTGGGCCCCACTCAGTATTATTATATTGTATATATATAAAATATAAGAGAACTACACATCTGTGGGCCCCACTTCGTATTTATTATATTATATATATGTATAAAATAAAAGAAAACTATACATCTGTAGGCCCCACTTGGTATTATTATATTATACCACTTAGTAGAAGAACTTGTTATGCTTTTTCTCTACACATCTGTTGGCCCCACTTAGTATTATTATAATATATGTATGCTCCACTTAGTATTATTATATTAGATATATATATATATGATAAAATGAGAACTACACATCTATGGGCCCCACTTAGTAGAAGAACTTGTCATGCTTTTACTCTACATCTACACATTTGTAGGCTCCACTTAGTATTATTATATTATATATAAAATAAAAGAGAACTACACATTTGTGGGACCCGCTTAGCAGAAGAACTTGTCATGCTTTTTCTTTACAAATCTGTGGGCCCCACTTAGTATTATTATATTATATTTTATTTATATAATCAAAGAGAACTACACATCTGTGGGCCCACTTAGTATTATTATATTTCGATGAAATGCTTAGCTCAAATGATCATGAAAATGGTTGTATTTGAAGAATTTGTTCATTCACTACAACAACTCAAATGAGAAATTTCAGTTGAGATTTTCATGTATAGAAAATTTCAACTTCAATCCCAATGCCTGTAAAGACACAATTTGCTTGGAATCTTTGTGATTTATTGTTGATTCGTTTAAAGCTATGAGTTGTGTACTGTTTTGGTTGGTTAGTATTTTGTTTCATTGAATTTGGTAGGTATTTGGCGCTAGGTTTTAGAAAAATTTTAATGGAAAATGGGCCGGACTATCGATCTATATTGAAATTGGTGAGTGTTTTCCCTAATCATGTATGGCCAGAAAAGGTTGGTTTTCAACTTTTTTTAAAAATTAGTTTCCTTCCATATATCTTGTTATCCCATCTTCTTTTTACTTTTTTCTATTGAAGCTTTTACTAAATTTCATAAGAACAATGAGTAATTGTAAATTACTTAATTTGTCAAAAAAATGAGTTATATATAAACTGGTCATTCTCCATCGAAATAATTAATATTAAGTTTTTCAACGACTTTATTTTTTTAGATTATCATACGGAAAAAATATGTTCCTCGAAAGAGTACGTTATTTGCTAATGCAATGCATGTGCAGGGCTCCACCACTACACAAAGTAAAAATGGCAACGCAGATGTCAAATCGGATAACGATACCCCGAAATATCTTTATTTTTCCATCTTCTGATACAACTCCCTCTGTCTCTCTCTAAAAAGAAGAAAAATCAGACCTTTCTAAGAAATCAGAGATGAAAATGGTTGTAAGTAGGAATTTGAATGCACCCAAGAACTTCCCTTTCTACAGTTCATCTTTTTTGTACAGTTCCCTTTTCCCTGCACATGCCCTCTCCTTCCCATTTCGCTCCAATCCTTCTTCATTCTCTCCAAATAAATGCCTCTTAGTGCACGCCAAGAAGAGAAACTCGCAGCTCGAACCACTTCTGAAGCGAACTACCACCGACCAGGAAGACAAAGAAGAAGTTGAGGAGTTTCAAGAAGGTGATTTCTTCTCTTTTTCTTCTTTCCCTTTTTGTGGGTGTAACGTTTTTGAAAAGATTATGGAAATCGGAGAACTGGGTTGTTTTTGTTATGTCTTGTGAATCATGGATTTTCAATCTTGTATACAAACTTATAAGCTTGTTGAAGATTTCCCAACAATTGCTGTTTTTCATTTGACTTTGGTAGATTGAATTTCTGAGGGAGGAGGACATCTTAGACTGTGAAGTTACTGATAACATGGCCTGTAATTGGGTGCAGTGGAGAATTCGGAAAGTCGACCCTGTATAGATTGGATTAGGCTAATATAACTTTAATGGTGTTTACTCTCCTCTATGACTAGTCTTTGGTTTCTGTGTGTGCCTGTGTGTGTTTGAGAGAGGGAAAGAGATTAGTTTTTGGACACCAATGTCAGTAAGAAAGGGCATTTGGTCTTGGCTTGTTGTTGCCGACCCTGGATTGATGGGATAGGGAAATGATGACATTGATGATGATAATTTTTGTGATTGAAGAAGCTTTGTGATGTGTTATGTCTAGTTTGGAACATGGCGTGTGTTCATCGAAATGCTGCTCTGCTTATCATGTCTGTTTTTCGATTGCAATTACAATTGTAAAGTTCTTTCTGAACTGGATGATGAACTCTGGGAATTGAGGGTTTTTTTTTTTTTAATTATTATTATAATTTATCATGTTTGGGGTTTCACATACCATATGACACGAGCTTTGTTCCATCTTTTTTTGGTTTGTCATTCGTATTGTTAAAGATGGCATGGTGGCTATAAAATATATGCAATGATTTGCTTGCTGTGATGGTCTTTTTTGTTTTCCTTTCTATTTTCCTTATCCCTAGGGGAATGAAAGATACTTCTAGATAGTAATTTCAAGTTTACAGTGACCATGGTATACTTGTATGGGTTAATTTGCCTTCTTCGTATTGAATTCCTTGGAATTCATGATTCAGGGGTTGTCTCAGAGGAGCATTAACGTGGTGCTAAATGAAGGGTTTATGGTGGAGATCTAGATGGGACCACCATTTTACTAGCATCATGAGTGCATGATCATTTCCCTTCATAGGAGACGTTTTTGGTGGCTCCTTGTGATGTTAACCTTTAATCCTTTTCCTTGTAGTCTCTTTTAATAGATGAAATCTGAGGAATTCAATACCCCTTAATCAAACGGGCCCTATATTTGCGTTTCCATTTTGGTTGGCTTGAGGCTTCACATTGTATACAACAAGATTTTTCGTTCCATGTTTTTACTTGGCATTCATGTTTTTAAAGATGGTTTGAAGACAGTAAGTTGTATTTAATATATGCCAGCTGGAACGGGCTTTATTCTATTTCCTTTATCCCCAGAGGCATGAAATACTTACATAGTTTTTTTTTTTTTTTTTTTAATTAAAGTTTA
The DNA here is from genome assembly GCA_028538565.1 of Umbellularia californica. NCBI lineage: Eukaryota > Viridiplantae > Streptophyta > Magnoliopsida > Laurales > Lauraceae > Umbellularia > Umbellularia californica. The sequence goes on along the minus strand of JAPQWN010000006.1, from coordinate 78,021,906 downwards.
CAATTACTGTGGTATACCATCAACCAAAAAAAAAAAAAAAAAACAATTACTGTGGTATAATTCTCTCTTTATGAACCAGATTATCAACTCTTGGAATTGGGTTTCCATTTCTATAAAGTTTGGGGTTTTGCATACTATAGGATTCGAGTTCCATTCCATCTTCCGATTGCATTTGTCTTTTTGAAGATGATTTGATGATAATATGTTGTATAAGATGACATGCGCTGAAATGATATCTATTCTATTTTCCTTATACACGGAGGATGGAAATACAAATACACTGTATAGGATGAGATGATCTGAAATGACCTCTATTCTGTTTTCTTTATACAAAGAGGAATGGAAATACATAAACAGTAAAAACTACACGTGACTCACTTTATATAGTTTCTACTGGGATTGATCTATTCATTATTTCAAAGCTGCCCATTAGAATTTATTACTAGTCATTTAGTTTCTCTCTAGAAGTGCTTTTGTTAGCTTTTGGCATGAGCTTCTTCATAGCGGACCTTTGGTTAGCTCATGCTTATTGAAAGCCATTGACATTTTTGGGTACATCAATCATAATTTAGTAATACATGCATTCTGAAGTGGTGAAGTAGCTGTGGCTTTGACAACTAACGTATGTTAGGAAAGGTTAATTACAAATTCAAGGGGTCATGCCTGAGTTTCATGAATTGTAAAGAGACATTTGTGGAAGGTGATGATGATTTTGAGGATGAGTTTGAAGAGGAGGATACAGAATTACACGTAAGTTATCTTGCACGGACATATTCATTTAACATTTTGAAGCTACATATGTACTCTTCAAACTCATTATTTTCTTCTGTTTGAAGGTTGGTGATGGAAGTGGAGGTGGTGGAATTCTGCTTGCTGGGACATGGTGGGACAGAAAGGCATTGGATCTAGCTGAAGAAGTTTGTATCTCGTTTCTTGGTGACTTGAAAATTTAAGTTTGCTTTGACACTTAAATGGTAAATGATATTTCCTGTTAAACTTCTTATGCTATGAATAAAACGAAAGTTTGGTTGGATACTCACTAAAACTACTCAGTGGAAATGAAATCATGGGAAAGGCTGAGGTACCTTTGTAAAGATGCATGTACACATTGTTGCTATATGTCACACAATAAGCCCATCCTCCTTTGAATTGAGCATTTAAGTTTGGAACACACTCTCTTCTTCATAAAATTTCTTTGAATTAAGCTAGGAGCATAGAATTATTTATAATTCATGTGACTTTACTTAAATTTAAGGTTATTTATACTACATGAAGCTAAATCTTGAGATGCAAGTTTCTTTTCATTTCTTTATTTCAAACATATCTTCCTTTTTTTTTTTTCTGAACTATACGCACCCACGTGGTTATGACAATGAGCCCCTCCAAGCTCACTACAGGTTGATATTTATTTTATTGGTTGATCTTCAGCTTCCACGAGAGTTAATTTTGGATTTCTTTTTGATTTATAACAATTATATCATTAGGGTCATGCAACATGTGTTCTCTTCCAATTTCTTTTATTGCTTGAATCTCTCTTCCATCTTTGAATGTTGGAAATTATATTTTCCCTACCATGTTTCAAACCCTAGAAGAGATTTATGTACAAGTAGTTTTGTGACTTTTGTGACTATTATGTCTTTTAAGGAAAAAGAAAAAATTGTGTTACATTAAAATTACGAACTTACCCATTTGAGTTTACTTTATATTGAGATTTATCTTTTAAAATGGTTTATTGGTGTTATATCTGAATTATAGGTTGTGAACAGCATTACAAGTTGATAATGTTTACATTCTTACAGCCTGCTAACAGACGTTTCATGTTTCTTATCTTTTGATGAAAATGGTTGGATGCTTCTCTGTCTTTAACCTTTTAAATTGATAACACCACTTCATAGGTATGGCTCTCCCAGCATCACCGATATCAAAGATTTCTCCTCTGCTTATCGTGCACACTTGGATGAAGCTGAGGTTGCTGGAGCTATACCAGACAATTATTCCTTAGAGGTAGGCCTCACTCCTTTCTCACAAGAAGGTAGGCCTTCTAAGTTTTATGTAAAAATTATATTCCATTTTTAGGGGATACTTTACATCAGATTTGATAATCATGTTATGCTAGACACATGGACAGAACTTGACATTTCTATTAGAAGAAACATTGATTGAACTTGTAATACTAAGTATTTATAAATGTATTTCATTTAAAGGCAAGTTTATTTAATTGATTTTGAATTGCTAGGATTTTAACCATTGCTTCCAATGTTTTTCTATGAAAGGTGCTAAAAGTGAAAAATTAATTGCCTGTTTACTTGGATGAAATTGAATTTGTAGGGACTTTAAAGAAATGTATTCCTATCAGAACGGCTAAAATTGAAGAAATAAAGATGAAGATTCACAAATGGCCATTGAGTGGGCTTTCCTTTGGTGAAAAATGAATCCCTAGCCATCACCCTAGTAAATCAGATCCTAGGGAAGTCAAATAATCCCATATGTATCTCCACCTTATATCTTTCACCACTCACCCCTTCAATATTCCTTCATTGCAACCCATTTTACCATGAATTTCTAGGAATTCAATTCCATGCAAACAAATGGGCCCCAAAGGTGAAGGTCCACAAGGAGCCATCAAATAATTTTTACTTTGATAGGAAATAATTTCACACCCATCACTCTAGCAAACTTAATCCTGGGAAAGTGGAGTCCCATTTAGACCTCCACTTTAGACCCTTCACTCTTTGCTAGCTCTTTAATACTCCTTCCAAAAAATCCCATTTATTTTGAATTTCTAGGATTTAATATGAAGTAGGCAAATGGGCTCTAAATAATTGCTGAGTTCAGAAGTATGTGAGTCACATGCCGTCATATAAATGATTTAAATGATAATCTAGAGTAAAGGCTAGAGTTTGGAATTTGATATGGAGTAGGCAAATAGGCTCTAAAATGCAGAGTTGAGAAGTATGTAACTTGGATGCTGAAATATAATTAAACGATAATCTAGAGAAAAAGCTAGAACTTGTGTTTGTGTTTGCTCTTTTATTTCCTCGTCCATCAAAAGATGAAATTGTATTCCCCAACTTCACATGCAAGAGTGTCTTGGGCACAGGTTTTGTTGGAAGTGTACGATCTGGCACTTTGGTCATGTAACATCCCTTTTCAAGTACAATTACAGTGAAATACAGCTGTGTGACTTCTAGATGCAGTTCCTGGTGTAAATGGTTTTGTTGCTTGAAATAACCCTTTCAAAAATAGCGGTTGTTTGCTTTAGTTGTGCCTGTAATTGTATGTTAAGCGTGAACCAGGCACAAATGGTCTGGGGATGTTAAGAAACTGGGCACACGTTCTGAGTAGTGAACTTTGATCGTGTCTGTAATTGTTTGTAAATTACTGGTAATTGTGAACTCCGCACAAATGTGCTCTATATTGATTACCTTTCGTTCTCTTTACTTTGTCAGGTATCATCTCCTGGAGTTGAAAGGATTGTCCAAATTCCACAAGAGCTTGATCGGTTCAAGGACGAGCCGATGTATGTGAAGTATGTCACCGAAGAGGCTGCAACTGAGTCACCAAAATAGGGTAATGGTGTTTTCAAGCTCGTTTCGTTTGATTTGGAGTCAAGCTATTGTACTTGGAGCATAGCGGATGTGAGAAAAAAACAGAGAACAAGCAGGAAAAGGAAGACCACTCAGCAAGAAACAAAGAGAATGGCGATTGCAAAAGCCTTTTGATTCCTTGCGTCTTGTTTGATTGTATTCTGATTGTTGATATATGACATGGCATGTCTTAAACATGCTAGACTTTCTGAGGTAACTCATCATTGGCAAAAGGTATTCAAAAGCGGTACTTGTAGCCATAAGTATAGTAACAATTAGATGTAAAACTAACACAGTTTTGGACTTGTATTTGCAATCCAGAATGAACTGATTTTCAACAGCTTTTACAAGTGTTATTTAGCTTAAAATGGATTGTGAGTCTTGACAGAAGAAATGAATCTCTACTGGTGATGGAATGGCTAGTTGCCAATTATACTGGGCTGAAAACACTCTGAGATGAGTGCATTCAATAATGAAGCTGAATTACAGCAGTGTGACTCTCTCGCACTGGTGAGATGATTCATTTTGGACATGACTTAATCAATGGTGAATATCAATCAAATTGCAATTTGCAACTAATCACAAGGGAGTGTGGGTGTTTTTTACAGAGTAGGGTAACTTACTGTTACCAGTAGGCATTAATGAATAATTCATAAGATTATTAATTTGTTGTTCCGAAGGGAATTCAGCTGAATCTAATTGGCAGTTGGAGTGCTTGATGGACCTGTTTGAGATTGAAAAACGGTACCAGCGATCCGATGGCTGCATCAAAGTTCCTGTGTACCCATGTGGGGCTCTCTATTTTTTTATCCAAACCATTCCTGTCATAAAGCCCCCTAATGAATGGGTACTGCCTCAATGTCACTAACTAGATCATCATCAGAGTGATAGATTTCATCAGATGTTTGAAAAATGAGATTAACTATTGAGTTGGAACTTTTGTTTCTAGACATTGATCAATAGATTGGTGCATATCACCTCCACCCAGGGAAATTTGAAAGAGGATGTCAATGGTATTCCATGTGATATTATTACATGAATGACTTCAAGAAGAGGTGCTGCCCACATGAAAACTCCTACGCTGTGTCTATTCCTTGGTATCCTTTAAATGAGAATTCATGCTAAAGTTTTGGCAGAAGTTTTGCGGTGGCTGGCATAAGGTGTGAATTTGCTTCCCACGTTGTGTGCTTGAATCTTACCTCAAATTTACCCAGTGCTATATCAGACCATGAGAAGTCTTTTCACTAAATGAGATATGCATATTCTACAGATGAAAAGTGGTCAGGTCCGGACTAGATGAATTGAGGTATGCTGGCACGTACCGCATCAATTCTTCATATTGAGTTCATCTTCTACTTGATTTTAGAGAGCCCATTCGCCCTACCTATTCAATAATGAAAATCACTTTTCATGTGCAAGGATCCAATCCCAAAAGTCTGAGATGATATTGATTTTTCACAGTTTGATTTAATCAAGTGTGGACCCCACCCTATGTGTTCACTTCTCACTCACTAACAATTTCTTATTTGTTAAACTTACTTTGCCGGTGATGTGAAGTAACGGGTTAATTCAAGAGACAATAAAAAGAAACGGATCACATCAAACAATACTAAGTTTCAAAAATCATCTCTTCCTTCTAACCCCCAAAAAAAAAAAAAAAAAAAAAAAAAAGAAAGTTAAGAAGATACTCTTTCATGCCACTAAATGACAATAAAAAAAAGGGATGTATATGGGACGGGCTGGGCTGGGCCGAGGAGTGTACATGCCTGGCCGGAGTTCTAAATTAGAAGCCTGACCCCGGCCCAAGCCCGGGAAGGGCTAGAAGTTGCTTGCCCAAGACCGACCTGCCTGGAATTGATGAAGCCCAAGCATAGCCTAAGTTTAACTTATATAATAACAAAAAAAAAGAAAAAATAATTTCTTATAACGTCCTAGGTTGTAGCTCAACTAGTCTTATCATATCACTCAATATAAGAGATCATTTGTTTGAGTCCCCATGCCCTTGCCCCCTCCTCCCTTATAATTATTTGTGTTTTCAGGCTAGGCTTGGCTTCGGACTCTCTCGAATTGAGTTCTAGAGTGACGCATCTATCAAACAGGCCCAAAAAATAATCGAAGCCAAGCCCAAGTGGCCTAGCCTAGGTTGGGTAAAGTAAATTTACCGCACAGGCGATTTATCGTGATTTGATATTACTGCATTTAAATGTTAACCATATGTGCTCATCCACCATTGTGTGGAGCCGACCCCGGACCCATGACCCGACCCAGATTCCGAATCTCAACCACCGAGTCCAAATAAAAAAAATCTAGGCACGCCCCATCTATTACAACCTAAACCCTATGCCCGACCAAATGCAGTCCAACCCTATCCACAATTAAAAAAAAGAAATTTTTTTTCTTAAAATAAAAATTCAAAGAGCTACTCTCTCGCCTTTTCATTTTGCCAAACCTTTACTTTTGTTCTCTCTTTCCATTTAACAATTCACTTTACTTCACCGGTAAAGTAAATTGACTAAACAAATGATTTACTATGTGATTTCATAGTATTTCGTTTAAACGTTAATTTTATATGCCCAGCCATCATTGTGTGGACCAAGCCAAGACCTGTGACCCTACCAAGATGTAAAAAAAGGTAGAATAGAAGAAGAATTCGTTTGCAGGATTTCCTCCTCTGAGAGGGGAGGAAATCCTGCAAATGCCACATTACCGCCGTACAAAGAAGCGGTATAATGGCAAATGCAAGTATTCCTCCTCTACGAGAGGAGGAAAACTGGAAGTGGGACTTTGCTGCCTATATAAGAAGCGGTAAAGCAGCGTGGCTGCCCAAATCCATTTCAAGCTGGCCTTTTCATTTCCTATAACATAAAACTGGCAACACACTTAAATTTAATATTTTCTTAAATTTTTATTATTAGATAAATAAATTAGTACGTTGGAAGATGGTTTGGGTTGTCCCAAAAGTTCATGCTTATGGAAAAAAAAGCAATGGAGAAATAAGTAAAGAAAATCTTTTCTTAATAGGGCAAAGTGATGTGTAACATGAACAAAAAAAAATGAATATATAGGTATATATATATATTAATAATGGAGGGTGTCCACATTACTTTGGACTTCACCTTAATTGTCCAAAGGACTCGAATCCAAAAAATCCAAGTATAGACCATTTTTGGACTCTATAAACACTGACCTTTTAGGTGCAATTGTTCAATGAATCTAGGTATATAGGAGCCCATTCGATTCTACACTCAAATACCTATATCTCAAGTTTAAAATAATATAATATCGTATAAAAATAATTGATACGAAAATGCTCTTGTGCGTCTGTCTCCGACTAAGCTTAATATGAGAGATGGCATGTGGAGCCGACCAATTCTTTTTAATCCATTGATTTGCTTGCATTCAGTGGGTGCCCACATCCATGGTTCCCAACTTTCAAAGTTCGTTTTACATGGTAAGATAAGGATTTGGAAAGAGTTGTACTTGGTTGAATTTGAATGTGACGTGATGAGGTAAATATAGTGAGGTGCAATTGCCCACATAAATTCCAAAGTCCATGTATATTTTTCTGAAAGGAGAGCTCCATGGGTGGTGACGTGGCAAAATGAATTCCATTACTTTAATATAAACTAGCAACAACGCCCCGTGCTTGGCCTGGGGCAAAAATAATATATTACATTTTGAATTTTTAAGATATCAAAATTAATTATAAACATATAAGAATATATTCATGCATATTTATATAAAAACAGTCAACACGTCTTCAATCACAAATGCAAGTGGTCAACATCAACAATAAACTATTACAGAGATAACGCTAAAAAATAATAGATCATTTTTTTCTTCTCTACATGGAAAATATATCACACCAAACAACATAATATTGTTAACAAAGAAAATCATGAAAATGTGCAATCCTCTCGTTGCACATATGCACCATTTTTTAATTTTTACATAGGCCAGTGGTCATTTCAATCCCTCAGCACAAATTTCTTCTCTACCGCTTTGAAGTAGCACTAATAGCATTTTAGAACTGATCAAATTGTTTTTTTAGCTCTAGATATTTATATATATATAAACATCTTAACTTTAAAAGCCATAAATTACGAGATTTTAAAACCACATGCTAGTGTTATTTGATCCTAGTAATAATTGGCCCACCTTAGATCAATGTATATATCTCTTAATTATGAGTCCATGTGTGCCCTCGAAAATATAATTTATGGTGGGACAAACCTAGGGTCATATATCCAAATAATCATATCAGAAAAGGATGCCTATAAGATTCAACCAGAAAACTTCAACCTCAAAACAATTTTTATCACAAGGATATTCATGAGGTTGTCTACCAGAAGGTCGGGTATGATTTTCGCTCACGTGTGACAATCTTTGAATAGTGTAGAGTTCTATCTGGAAACTAAAAGAAGATGATATTTTTAATGAAAAATATATTAGTGTGAATTGTTGAAAGGAGGGCCCCAGATATTTAATTGAAAAATGACAATCTTGAGAAGATGGAAGATAGATGGTGTTGAGAGAGAAAGCAAAATAGGGAGATTTTAAGAGATACAGATTGAGAGACTTTAGGAGATAGAGGATATGGATAAAGAGATTTTTTTGGAGAAAAAATTTGCGGCATGTGATGACATGGCACCTTAAAGCACTCTATGTTTCTTCTCCATATTTATATGAAAGGAGAATTATTGGGTTGCTGAGGTGGCAACCCTCATAGCCCACCTCCCTATTTGCTTTAAAATATATGATATATATATATATATATATATATATAATACTCCCTTGAGGTGTTCTGTATTTGTTGTAGGTACGAAAAATGACTGGAATACCCCTCATTGTATGATGTTTCCAATATGTTGGATCAGCCTTTTGTCTTTCCTTTTCTACATATAGTGCCCATTTCATATTTCTCTACTCCTCTTGGACAACTATATTCTTCCTAGGGATGAAAAGTTAAAACCTATGAAACGTGGCTTCATGTATTTTTTTCTTGTGCTATTTTTGGAATAAGAAAACTTAAATGGTAGTGTCTTTTGATGTAGGATTTTCTAAAAAGTATACTTTTTCGTTTGGATTTCTTTGCTTTTTTTTCCCTTTCTTTTTTTTTTAAAGTTCGGGTTGCCGTCGCTCATTATTTTCAAAAAATTCAGGTTTGAGGGCTCTATTTTCCACACATTTTAATGTGTTAATGATGGAAGGTGGATGTGGCGGACCATGTAGGGTGATCTTGGTCGTTAATATGATGATGGAAGGTGATTGTGGCATTGGATAGTTGGTTGAATTGACTTTATAGAATTACAAATCTATGTTTTTTTTATTGAATATGTTTTTTTTTTAAATTAAGATTTCTAGCTGGATCGAACAAAAGTTCGATAAAAAGGGAACTCAATATAGGGAGATTGTATCCACTAGATTGGAGGCTCAAACCGATGACTACAAAAGTATTATAACTAAAAATAATATTGGAAAGGAGAAATGAATCTACAGAAGAATTGAGTATGATAGAGCTGAATCCATTTTAAACATCATCATCCACTAACTTGAACACAAATAAAACATGCTTAACAATCAAATAAAAATGCAAAAATTTACTCCTTGAGTTAATTGATTTATGGTCCTAGCCTAGGTCCTCAATTAAACATGGGTCAAAATATAGCACGTTTATTACCTTTAACACGTACATGCCCAGTGAGATCCGATCACGCCATTGACTGATGTTCAAACCAAATCTATTTTAGTCCTTTGATGGGACCAGACGATTTCCTTTTGCACATTTGCTTTGGAATCATCTTTGATTGGTGATCTACACGATCACTTAGGACAGGTCCTTGATATATACCTACCAATGTACCATTTCCTTTGTAAGTCTTATAAACACCATGAATCGAATCCCAATCGGGCCCACTTAGAACCATCATAGGTCTCCATATAAGAGGGTTTTCATTTTAGAGAAAGTATATACTGTGCAACATCCCATATTGAGGGACATTTCTATCATTTTTCCTGTAGACAACAAGTATAGGACACCTAAGGGGAATTATTTAAAATTTGACAATCTAGAAGGTATATCTAAATCTAAATGCAAGTATACAGTAAAAAACCCTTTATTATTTTTCTATTACTACTTTGTGTTTGTGTTTGCTCTTATTTCCTCGTCAATCAAAAGATGAAATTGTATTCCCCAACTTCATATGCAAGAGTGTCTTGGGCACCGGTTTTGTTGACTTCTAATGTCAAATACAGTACCATATCACTTATGACACAACGTCGGAAAACTTGTGACTCGGATTTGACTAAAAACTTGACTCTAGGCGAAGACTTGAAAGAGTCGTGTTTAAAAAAAAATAATTAAAAATATTAAAAAAAATAAATTACTCATAAAATATAAAATTATTTTTAGTTACGTGTATTCAAGATAATCAATTCAAATTAATAAATTTATATATGCAAGAAAATTACTACAATAAGGAAAGTAAAAGAAAAATATTGCATATTCTATAATTTGTTAGTTCAAATTTCGTACGTAAAAGAGTAAATATAGGTTTCAAATTATATTTAGGTCATCATTTTTAAAATACTAACTCCAAACCTCACGCATAATTATTTAAAAATCAACTTTGATTTTTTTAAGTTTGATCAGCCTATCAAATGGTTTGAAATGTAAACAACTTTTTAAAATGGGATAACTCGGCCAAGCTTCCCCTATTTTTGACTTGGCCCTTCGTAAAAAAAAAAGTGACTGATCCGGGAGAGTCAAGAGTCAACTATTTTCCAATCATAATTCATACATCAATTCTTAGACAACAACATTCCTTAGAAACTCGTGCTAGTCACTGCTAGAGCCTAATATAATTCGGACAAGGCTTTGATGATAATGAAGGTGAATAATCATCACACCCTGAGGTAATGATCATGGCCATCCAATTGGGCCATTCACATGTGGGCCACACTTAGGGGCTCACGTAATGATAATCTGCACCATCCAGTGAAGGAAATCTTTCTACATCGTTAGTCCTTTTTCCTTCTTTTTTGAATTTGGAGGAACTCAATTTGAATTAACACTGTATGATCAGATCAGAAATTTGTAATGACGTTCTGATTTGGTGCGCCACGATCTAAATGATTTAAAACCCGCCAGCTGCCACTTCCCGCGTAAACCATCACTTGGCGCGGAATTTTAAAAACCGCGTACAACGGCAGCGAGCTTCCGCGTCCTCCCAAGACGATCAATACTTATAAAGCTTCTTCTGCACGCTTTATACTTCTCAGTTATCACTCTCTCTCTAGCGATTGCTTCTCCTACAAGATCAAGAAAAAAACCCAATCTCTTCTTCTCTTGATCTTATTCTCATCTATGGTGTTTGCAGATCTTACGACGATGTTAAGGCAGATGCATCTACCGCTCTACCGCTCGTCAGGTATTTTGATCAATCTCTCCCTCTGTCTCTGTCTTGAATTCTGTTCACTGATTTGTTTTTTGGTGCATTACAAGATGCATTTTGAAGATTGTTGTTTGCGTTGATTGCGATTTAGGGTTAGTTTTTGTGTGTCTGATTCCCTTTCTAAGATTGGGGCTTTGATAGGTTTAGATGTTGATGTAATGTAACGAGCTCTGTATTTATCGATTTTTCTGGTTTGGATGAAATGGATGCTTCTCTGATGTTATATAAGTTGGCTTCTTCTCAGATTAACCTATTCCTGTTCCTGTGCAGATTTTCCTTACCACTATAAAGAGATTGGGGAATCTCTCTATAGTTTGTTTAGCTGTGAATACCTCCTTTCCGTGAATTCCCCAATTTCTAGATTGGGTGGAAATCAATACCCTATTTTCTTTTTCTTTTTGAAATGGCTCTTTCTTTGTCTTTTTCATTTTTTTTTCCTTCTTGATAGCCGTAAGTGCTGATTTTTAGTGATCTTGTGCAGATTCTCCTTACCACCAGTGGTAAGGAGAATCTCTCTATAGTTTCTGTGAATCCCCCAATTCCTAGATTGGGTGTAAATCAATACCCTATCTTCTTTTCCTTTTTGAAATGGGTCTTTCTTTGTTTTCTTCGTAAGTGCTGATTTTTAGTATGTCTTTTTTTTTTTTTTTTTTTTTTTCTTGATTATGCCAATGCGTTTGGTTCAATGAGATCATGTACTAATGTTGGGTTCTTCTTCGCTTCAGTCTTTACATTGGTGGCATCATGATCAGGTCAGATGGGTTCTTCTTCGCTTAAGTCTTTACATTGGTGGCATCATGATCAGGTCAGAGAATTGCTTTCCTCATTCAATTTTAGGTGTTTCATCTTCTTTATGTATTTATTTGTTTTTTCTGTTTTGGGACCATTTCAATCTCTTCTGACTGTTCATTTGATGGGTAGTTTACATTGGAAATTCTGAGGAGCTGAATTTTCTCTGGTGGGAGCCCCCCCATGCATGAAACCTCATCTCTGCTCTTAATGCAGAAGGGGCCCCTCTGCATTGAAGGCGGCCTTGAGGTTTCATGCATGGCTCGGGTTGCGACAGCCATGGATCAGAATTTTGTATTTATAGATGAGAATTTTGTATGATTCTTTCCAAGTGATGGTTTATATCGATGGAAGGCAGGATGGATCAGTTCTCTCCTTAATTTCTACTTATTCAACATTTATTATATTGTACTATATTATTTGTTTTATATTTTTTAGTTTACTTGACATCGTTGGTGCCTTGAACGACCTAGTTGCATAATTTTTGGCTTGATTGGTCTTTCCCTGTAGGGCCTGTTTGTTTCATGTAGTTAAGTATTCTACTACTGTATTCCTGTAAGTAGTCAATTGTGAAGAACCAAAAGGTGAATATCGAGAAATGACCATCAAATAACCTCCTCTTTAATGGGAATTGAATCAGGGGAAGGTAGGAAATGAATACCTAGTCACCACCATTGTAATTCAACACATATGAACTACATCTCGCTTCTTCATTCCTATGTATTTTATGCAAACAAACAGCCCGTGATCTAAATCCTTTTCCTATTTTGAACTTATCCAATGACATTATACAGACACTCTTTTGACACGGTTGAGTGTCTTCACTAAATGAAAGGATTCCTTATATTAACTAATAACTAGTAAAAGTAGTAGGATTGTCAACATTAGAGATTTAGGATACAGATCATAGTTATAATATTGGTTTATTTGGGCTGAAATTGCTGAAATTATTAATCCAAACGAACGACCGCAACAAAATCTCTGTCCATATTTTTGATCGGTTTGGCCAAAATTGCATATTTTAGTTGAACAAGTCGGAATTTGCTATTTTTGGTCAAAATTTTGAAAAGAAAAAAAATCATAATTCCTTTATTCCTTACATTCGTTTGACCGAAAGTAGCTGTAGTAATAGTAGTAGAAGAAGAAGTTCGTAGCGGGCACCACTGTCATATGATAGTACAGTTACACTAAGAATGAGTGATTGCATATAAAAAAAGGCAAGGCAGACAAACAAACAGGAAGATGAAGAGTGTACAATTACACTAAGAATGAGAATGATTGGATGTTTAACGGTGTTTTTTTTTTTTCCCTTTTTCGCAACACTTTCTATCATGTACCATAACAAATCTTCAATAGTTATCTCCTTACCTCTGTAATTATCTCCCCATCACCAATTTCCTTTTCTACAATCAGCCCTTTTGCCATTTCCAAAGCCTTGAAGTGATACAAGTCATACACCAGAACCAATTCCTTAATATTTAAGGATGGGAGAGAAGCTTTGAAAGGTGCATGCTTTTCTGATGCCCTATATATACTTTATATTATATTTCTTTGTTGGATCTATTAAGTTGTTGTATTCCTGAAGTCATTTACAGTAACTTATTATCACTTACATCCAAAATAAAAAATCTACAATTTCTACATTGGTCAAGAAACAACCTCAACAATTATCTGTAACAAAATGTGAATCTTTTAACCAAGTAAGGATGAATGTCACATATTTTCTATCCACAACAACCTTTGTGAAACAATACTCTTAACAAGAAAAGTTTACATGCCATCAATTACCAATGGCAATCAATGCTGATGTCTTTCAACAACAGCAAATTCAAATTCAAGAAATGACAATCCTTGATGGCTGTGAATTCCTGTATCAACCACAACAACTTGTGATCACTTACATTCAAAATAAGAAAAAAGGACAATGGTCGCTACTCCTAAAATGTACAATCTTAACAATAATTTGTAATTACCTTCGAGATTAGCAAATGCAAAAACCATTGATCACTTCTTACGAAATCAGAAACTTCCACAAGCTCCAATCAATTATTCACTCGTGCCCCAATAATTATTAATTAAAAGAGTACGTCTTTTTACCAAATCAAAAGCAGAAAATAAACAAAGGATGACTTCTTTTTAGCAACTCACCAAACCAATGACATCCAAACGAAATACATTTTTTTAATCCATAACAACATTAGTTATAATCAATGCTCTAACCCAACGACCTTCTTATGTAGACAATTAATGCTCAGGACAATCAACAAAAACAACAATGATTTATTGCAATATATCTTACACTTCTCCAGCCCTTATGACTATGAATTCCCAGGGACAATTGATATAACTCATGAATACTTACATAAAATGATAAACAACAACAATGATCACCTATTCCTAAATCTACAATCTCAACCAACAAACATTGATCAAATACTTCCATAATTAAGCAAATACAACAACCAATGATCATTTCTCACAAATCATAAATAACCTTTACTGACTATGAACAAATTATTCAGATACCTGTCACAGCAATATCTGTGAAAAAAATATACATCTTTGCCACTCTAGGGGCATTAATCTAACTAAGGCTGGCCTATACGTATTTCAATCCATAACAGCCTTAGGTTCAATCTATAATGACTTAACTTGATTCGTACTGGCTTTGTGATATTCTAGTACTATAAAGTACTGGCCTAGTAGAATCAGAGTTCATGTTTGGTTGATAGATGACCTTTATAGACGAAAAAATCAAAATAAGCCTTAGTTTCAACCAATACTCAAACAATCCAATTCCAAACTTCAACAATAAGAACATGCTCGTGACTTTGGACATCAACGATATATTAAAACATTTGCCAATTATAAACATCTCATGATAACTATGAATTCTGGAGTCAACCCAAAATAACTCACGATCATTTACGTTATCAATACAAAACAGTACATCCTTATGAATCCAAGGGAATTCTAACTTACGAAGGATAGCGTTCATAATTTTCAATTTGTAGCAATCTTACTCTTAACCAATATCCCAACAACTGAATTCTGCGCTCAACAATACGTGCAACAATTGCTGCTCATGATTTTCAACAACAGCAACTTCTCCCACACTTGTTATTCTTATAATTCCTTAAATAACAACTCTCGATAACCATGAATTCTCAAGTAGACGACAATAACTAATGATTACATACATATGAGAAAAACGACAATAGTCTAACCCATGACAACAGACATATTTTTCAATTCTAAACAACCTTAGCTACGATCAATATTATGAAGTTTGACCAACAAGCTTCTAATATCAACAATTAGCCCTCATGACTATCAACAATAACAACATTGATTTATTGCAATGTTTCTTTGACTTCTCCAATTAGCAACCCTTGATGACCATGAATTCCTTGAGATAGCCGAAATAACTAGTGACAACTTACACCCATAATTTGAAACAGCAGTGGTAACTTATTCCTAGAATCTACAATCTCAGCCAACAACCATTGGTTAAATCCTTTCATGATTAAGCAAATACAACCACCATTGATCTCTTCTCGCAAATCAGAGACAACATTTCCTGAATATGATCAATTATTTAAGACTTGTCACCACAATTATCGGCGACAAAACTATTTATCTTTCTTTCTTTTTTTATTTTTCTTTTTATTTTTCTTTGTCTTTCTTTCTTTTTTCTGTCTTTCTTCTTTTAATGTCTTTCCTTTTTTCTTCTGTCTTTCTTTCTTTTCTTTTCCTTCATTTTTATATTTGTCTTCCTTTTTTTTTTTTTCTGTCTTTGTTTTCTTTCTTTAATATATTATTCAAATTTGTCACCACAAATATTGGCAACAGTACTTTTTTCTTATAATATCAACGACAAAATAATACATCTTTGCCAACCAAGGGGCATCAAACCAACTAAGGATGACACACATTTTTCAATTCATAACGAACTTATTTCAATCCACGGGGACTTAATTTGACTTGTATTGCCTTTGTCATATTCCAGTGCTATAAAAAGAGACTACCTTGGTAGACTATGATCAATTATTCATAGTTGTCGGCATAATTATTAGCGACAAAACTATGCATCTTCGCCAATCGAGGGGCATCAAACCAACTGAGGATGACATGCGTATTTTTGGATCCATAACAGCCTTAGTTCAATCAATGACGACTTAACCCGACTCATATTGGCTTTGTGATATTCCAGTTCTATGAAGATAAACAACCTTTGCATGCTACAACCATTTCCGACTATGATCAATTATTCAGACTTGTTACCACAATTATCAGTGACAAAACTATACATCTTTTCCAATCAAGGGGCAACAAACCCACTAAGGACGACATACATATTTTTCAATTCGTAACCTTAGTTCAATCCATGACGACTTAGATTGACTCTTATTGGCTTTGTGATATTCCAGTGCTTTAAAGAGAAACAACCTTTTCAGGCTTTGATCAAATTATTTAGACTTGTCATCGCAATTATCAGTGATAAGACTACACATCTTCACCAATCATGGGCATCATACCAACAAAGGATGACATACGTATTTTTTAATCCATAACATCCTATTTCAAGCAATGGTGACTTACCCAGACTTGTCTTGGATTTATGATATATCAATGCTATAGTTTTGGGTATGCGAAACTCGTTTGTTTTTAGATGATAGATTACAACAAACTTCACGTGTCAACAATGCCAAACAACATTTTATGCTAGTGACTTTGAACATTCGCCTTTTATAAATTTACCACGATCACTATGAATTCCGGAATCAACCACAATAACTCGTGATCATTTACATTATCAATACAAAACAATATGTCCTTACAAATCCAAAGGAATTTTAACCTACAAAGGATGGTGTTCATTGTTTTCAATCTGCAACAAACTTACTCTTGATCCATACCTCAACAAGTGAATTCTGTGCTTAACATTACGTCCGCCAATTAGTGCTCATGACTTTCAACAACAACCTTCTCCTACCCTTCTTTATTCTTATAATTCCTTAAAGGGGAGTTCTATTCGCACCTCAAAAACTACTCTCCACACCGCATAATAAAAAAAAAATAAAAACTCTTCCTAAACTACCCCTCCCTTCCTTTTCTTCCCTCTTCCTCCCTTCCTTCCTCCTCTTCCCTTCCTCCCTCTCCCACCCTCCCAATCGCCAGCGGGGAGGGAGCCCCGGCCGGCAGCCCGCAGCGGAAGCCCCGGCCGGCCACCCTTCCCCCTCTCCCTCTCTCTTTCTTCCTCCCCCCCCATGTATTTTCTTTCCCTGTTCTCCCTCTCTCTCCCTCCCCCCCCCTCTATTTTCTTTCCTTGTTCTCCCTCTCTCCCTTCCTTTCCTTCCCTCCCCTTTCCTCCCTTACTATTCTTCTTCCTCTCCCTCCCCCTCCCAGTTGCCGGTGGGGAGGGAGACCGGGCTGCAGCTGCAGCGACCTGCAGCCCGATCTCCCTCCCCACTGGCGACTGGGAGGGGGATGGCCTCACCGGCGACTGGGAGGGGGAGGGGGAGGGAGAGGGAGATGAAGAGTAGGGAGGGAAGGAGAGGGGAGAAGAGGAAGGGCCAGCCCGATCTCCCTCCCCGCCGGTGACTGGGAGGGGGGGGTGGGGGAGAGGGAGAGGGAGAGGGAGAAGAAGAGTAGGGAGGGAAGGAGAGGGAAGAAGAGGAAGGGAGAGAGGGAGAAGAGGGGTGGGAGGAAGAACGAGGGAGAGGGGGGGAGAGAGACCGGCCGACTGGCCGGGCTCCCTCCCCGCCGGCGACTGAGGGGATTAGATGAGGGAAGAGGGTGGAGGCTGGGAGAGGAAGGGAAGAGGAGGGAGGGAGTGGGAGAAGGGGGGAGGGGTAGTTTAGGAAAATTTTATTTTTTTGTCTTTTAGTGTGATGGGGAGAGAAATATTTGTGGTGCCAATAGAAGCCCCCTTCCTTAAATAACTACTCTTAATAACCATGAATTCCCGAGTCAATATTCTGAAGTCTAACCAACAACCTTCTAATATCATTTAATGCACATGACTATCAATAACAACAGCAACAATATATTGCAACTTTTTTAGATTTCTGTAATAAACAACATGAATTCCTAGGGACAACGGAAATAACTCATGACCACTTACATCCAAAATATGAAACAACAACAATGATCACTTTCTCCTTGCAACCATTGGTCAAATCCTTTAATGACCAAGCAAATAGAATCAACATTGATCGCTTCTCGCAGATCATAAACAACCTTCACGGACTATGAACAATTATTCAGACTTTTTACCACAATTATCATCAACAAAACTATACATCTTTTCCAACCAAGGGGCATCAAACCAACTAAGGATGCCATACATATTTTTCAATCCATAACAACCTTAGTTTAATCGGTGGTGACTTAACTTGACTCGTATTGGCTTTGCGATATTCCATTGCTATAATGATAAACAACCTTTTCAGACTATAATCAATTATTCACAATCAATTGTTCAAACTTATCACCACAATTTTCAGCGACAGCTTTTTTTTTTTTTTTTTTTGAATAACTTGAACTACAAAATTATACGTCTTGCCAATCAAGTGGCATCAACCCAACTGAGGATGACATATATATTTTTCAATCCATAGCAACCTTAGTTCAATCCATGGTGACTTAACCTGATTTGTATTGGCTTTATGATATTGCAATGCTAAAGAGAAAAAACCTCATCAAAATTTGATCATTTTTTCATCCTTGTCACCACAATTATTAGTAACAACTGTACATCTGCCAATCAAGGGGCATTAAACCAACTAGGGATAACATACGTATTTTTCAATCTATAACAACCCTAGTTCAATCCATGACGACCTAACCTAACTCCTCTTTGCTTTGTGATATTCAGTGTGATATAGATAAACAACTTTTTTAGACTATGATCAGTTATTCAGACTTGTCACCACAATTATTAGCGACAAAGTTATACGTCTTTGCCAATCAAGAGGCATGAAACCAACTAAGGTTGATGTATGTATTTTTCAATTCGTAACAACCCTAGTTCTATCCATCATGACTTCACCTGACTCGTATTGGATTTGTGATATTCCAATCTATAAAGATAAAGAATCTTTCCAGACTATGATCAATTATTCAGCCTTATCATCATCACAATTATTGGCTTTGCAGACCATGACAACTTAATCCAACTCGTATTGGCATCATGATATTCCAGTTCTTTAAAGTTCTCGCTGTGAGTATGACCTCCAAAGGTTAAAAAAAAAAGAAGCAAACTTCGCGTGTTAACGCAGAACCAACCAACATTTTGTGCTCGTAGCTTCAGACAACAAAAATGTATAAAAAAAAATCGCCATTTATAAGCATCCCATGATCGTTATGGATTTTGGAGTCAACCACCCTACTCAATATCATTTACATTATCAATACTAAGTAGTACATCTTTACGAATCCAAGGGAATTCTAACATAAGAGGATTTTGAGATATGCCCTTTAAACCATGTCTAAATTCACGATTTTGTCATGATTTCTTATAGAGAGATGGCATTTCTTTTCGGCCAAAATTGAGAATCACCTACTGTTCTTCCTTCAATTAGCACTCATCCCTATCGAAATGATGTTCCGTCAATTATCACCCTCTCCTCACTAAATGAACCTCCATTTCATTAAAGGACATGAAAAAATCATACGGAGCAATTAATTTGAATGCAATAAATAACATGTAATAGGTCTTCTTCCAAGTGCAAGAGAGAATTGGGGCTCGTTTCATAATAGATTTTGCTTGGTTTTGATGGTGGGTTAATATGCTAATCAGGCCGAGGAGGAAATCGCCATACTTAAGAGAGAGTGCGATTAGAAATTCTATTTCTCATAAATAATAAATCTCAATGCAACATGTTGAATAACCCTTCTGAAAAGAACTCTCTAGGTTTCTTTGTTGCTATTGTAACTAAATCCATTGCAAGCAACGGATGGAGATTGGAGGAGGGCAATGATTTAAAGTCTCTTATCTTAAGAATTTGTTTGAGAAAGATTCAAAATCGCTGCATTTTACACTGAAAAGCATGGGGATAGAGGTTGATTTCTACCACTAATAGATGCCTAATGTAATCCTAAATCTATTTTGTTAAAGGGCACTGAAAAGATTGGGTGATCCGTGGATGCATTCCTCTCTCCCAATAACCTTTTTGAAACGAACTCTATAGGTTTCTCCGTTGGTATTTTAACCATAAGAGGACAACTATTACAGGGTTCTTGTCGTTAGAAATGGCTTCAGGAATATTGAAAAATTGCATTGTTTGCAGAAAAGTTTGGGGAAAGAGGCCGAGTTACTGACAATAAATGTTGTATGAAATCCAAAATCTAATTTGTTAAAGGGCATTGAAAATATTGTTGACTTGTGGAGTCATTCCTCCATAGACAAAACATGCATTTATATTTCACATCGACTAATTATTCCAAAGAAATTGGTTTTGCTAATTTTTTGCAAGAAATGTCCAGCCACGAAGGGGATTGCTGAGATATCCCCTTTAGACCATGACTAAATTTTCCATTCAGTCAGTGATTTCTTATAACGGGAGAGATGGCTTTCTTTTTGGCCAAAAATGAGAGTCATTAATCTGTTCTTCCTTCAATTATCTCCCTCTCATCGCTAATTTAATCATAAATCCATTTTGTTGAAGGACAAGGAAAAGATTGGCGATCCGTGGACTCATTTCTCTCTCCGCAAACCATGCTCTAGTCATCACATTGAATATTTCTTTGTTAGAAGCCTTTATTTGTGTGCGTTTTATGGAAATGCATGCAAGGTCAAAATAAATTCTTCGTTGCTTTTTTAACTAAACGCCCTGCATGCAATGGATGGAAACCGGAGAAGGGAAATGATTTGAGTTAGGTCTCTTTTCATAGGAATTTCTTTGGGAAAGACTCAAAATCGTTCCATTTTAGTCTGAAATGCATGGGGAGAGAGGTTGAGTTGTACCATTAATAGATGCCTAATGTAATCCTAAATCCACTTTGTTAAAGGGCACTGAAAAGCTTGTTGACCCGAGGACTCATTCCTCTTTCCGAAAACTATGCATTACCGAACACATTGAATATTTCTTCACTAGAAGCCTCTATTTGTGTGTGTTTTATGAAAATGCATGCGAGGCCATGGTAGATTCTTCGTTGCTTTTTTAACTAAACGAGCTGCAAGCGACGGATGGAAACCGAAAGATGGCAATGATTTGAGGTCTCTTATCATAGGAATTTGTTTGGGAAATACTCAAAATCATTGCATTTTTCAGTGTAAAGTGTGGGGAGAGAGGTTGAGTTCTACCACTTGTAGATGCCTAATTTAATTCAAAATCCATTTTGTTGAAGGGCAAGGAAAGGATTGGCGATCCGTGGTCTCATTCCTCTCTCCGCAAACCATGCTCTAGTCATCACATTGAATATTTCTTCGGTAGAAGCATTTGTTTGTGTGCGTTTTATGGAAATGCATGCAAGGCCATTATAAATTCTTCGTTGCTTTTTTAATTAAATGCACTGCAAGCAGCGGATGGAAACCGGAGTAGGGGAACGATTTGAGTGAGGTCTATTATCATGGGAATTTGTTTGGGAAAGACTCATCGTTCCATTTTAGATTGAAATGCGTGGGGAGAGAGGTGAGTTCTACCACTAATAGCTGCCTAATGTAATCCTAAATCCACTTTGTTAATGGACACCGAAAAGCTTGATGACCCGAATACTCATTCCTCTCTCCGAAAACCATGCACTACCGAACACAATAAATATTTCTTCTAGCGAAGCCTTTGTTTGTGTGTGTGTTTTGAGGAAATGCATGCAAGGCCATAATAGAAGCCTATGTTTGTGTGTGTTTTAAGGAAATGCATGCGAGGCCATAATAGATTCTTCGTCGATTTTTTAACTAAACGCACTACAAGCAACGGATGGAAATTGGAGGAGGGAAAATATTTGAGGAGGTCTCTTATCATTGGAAATTGTTTGAGAAACACTAAAAATCTTTCCATTTGGCATTGAATAGTGTGGGGGAGAGAGGTTGAGTTCTGCCACTAATAGATGCCTAATTTTATCTTAAAGCCACTTTGTTGAAGGGCACTGAAAAGCTTGTTGACCCGAGGACTCATTTCTCTCTCTGAAAACCATCCACTACTCAACAGAATGAATATTTCTTCGCTAGAAGCCTTTGTTTGTCTGGGTTTTAGGGAAATGCATGCGAGGCCAAGATAGATTCTTCGTTGCTTTTTTTTTAACCTAATGCACGGCAAGCAACTGATGGAAACTTGAGGAGGGAAATGATTTGAGGTATCTTATCACGAGAATTTGTCTGGGAAAGACTCAAAATCATTCCATTTTTATTTGAAATGCATGTGGAGAGGTTGAGTTGTACCACTAATAGATGCCTAATGTAATCCGAAATCCACTTTGTTAAGGGGCACTGAAAAAGCTTATTGACACGAAGACTCATCCCTCTCTCCCAAAATGATGAACTTCCGAAAACAATGAATATTTCTTCTAGCGAAGCCTCTATTTGTGTTCGTTTTAAGGAAATGCATGCGAGGGCATGATAGATTCTTCGTTGCTTTTTTAACTAAACGCATTGCAAGCAACGGATGGAAACCGAAGGAGGGAATTGATTTGAGGTCTCTTATCATGGGAATTTGTTTGGGAAAAACTCAAAATCGTTCCATTTTGCAGTGAATAGCATGGGGAGAGAGGTTGAGTTCTACCACTAATAGATGCCTAATTTTATCTTAAATCCACTTTGTTGATGGGCACTGAAAAGCTTAGTGACTCGAGGACTCCTTCCTCTCTCTCTGAAAACCATCCACTACTCAACGCAATGAAAATTTCTTCGCTAGAAGCCTCTGTTTGTGTGTTCGTTTTATGGAAATGCATGCGAGGCCATGATAGATTCTAAGTTGCTTTTTTTAACTAAACGCATTGCAAGCAACGAATGGAAACCCGAGGAGGGAAATGATTTGAGGTCTCTATTCATGGGAATTTGTTTGGGAAAGACTCAAAATCATTCCATTTTTGTCTGAACTGCATGGGGAGAGAGGTTGAGTTCTACCACTAATAGCTGCCTAATTTAATCCTAAATCCACTTTGTTAGAGGGCACTGAGAAGCTTGTTGACCCGATAACTCATTCCTCTCTCGGAAAACCATGCACTACTCAATACAATGAATATTTCTTTGCAACAAGACTCTATCTGTGGGCGTTTTTCCGAAATGCATTCGAGGACATGATAGATTCTTTGTTGCTTTTTTTAACTAAATGCGGTGCAAACAATGGATGGAACCCGGAAGGAAATGATTTGAGGTCTCTTATCATGGGAATTTGTTTGGGAAAGACTCAAAATCGTTCCATTTTAGTCTGAAATGCATGGGGAGAGACGTTGAGTTCTACCACTAATAGATGCCTAATGTAATCCTAGATCCATTTTGTTGAATGGCACAGAAAGGATTGGCGATTCGCGGACTCTTTACTCTCTCCGCAAACCATGCTCTAACCATCACATCGAATATTTCTTTGCTACAAGACTTTGCTTGTGGGTGTTTTTCGAAAACGATACGAGGCCATGATAGATTCTTCATTGCTTTTTTAACTAAATGTGGTGCAGGCAACGGATGGAAACTGGAGGAGAGAACTGATTGGAGGACTCTTATCATGTGAATTTGTTTGGGAAGGACTCAAAATCGTTCCATTTTAGGCAGAAAATGCATGGCTAGAGAGGTTGAGTTCTACCACTAATAGCTGCCTAAAGTAATCCTAAATCCATTTTGTTGAAGGGCAAAGAAAAGATTGGCGATCCGTGGACTCATTCCTATCTCAGCAAAACATGCTCTAGTGATCACATTGAATATTTAGGGTGTTTTACGGAAATGCATCGAAGGCCATGATGGATTCTTTGTTGCTTTTTTAACTAAATGTGTTGCAAGCAATGGATGGAAACCGGAGGCGGGAAATTGTTTAAGGTCTATTATCATGGGAATTTGTTTGGGAAAGACTCAAAATCGTTCCATTTTAGATTGAAATGCGTGGGGGAGAGAGCTGAACTCTACCACTAATAGTTAATGTAATCCTAAATCCACTTTGTTAATGGGCACTGAAAAGCTTGATGACCCGAAGACTCATTCCTCTCTCCGAAAACAGTGCACTACCGAACACAATGAATATTTCTTCTAGCAAAGCCTCTGTTTGTGTGTGCGTTTTAAGGAAATGCATGCGAGGCCATGATAGATTCTTCGTTGATTTTTTAACTAAACGCATTACAAGCAATGGATGGAAACCGAAGTAGAGAAAATATTTGAGGTCTCTCATAATTGGAATTTGTTTGAGAAAGACTCAAAATCGTTCCATTTTGCACTGAATAGTGTGATGGAGAGAGGTTGTGTTCTGCCACTAATAGATGCCTAATCTTATCTTAAATCCACTTTGTTGAAGGGCACTGAAAAGATAGTTGACCAGAGGACTCATTTCTCTCCCCAAAAACCATCCACTACTCAATAGAATGAATATCTCTTTGCTAGAAGCCTCTGTTTGTATGTGTTTTAGGGCAATGCATGCGAGGCCATGATAGATTCTTCGTTGCTTTTTTTAAATAAACGCGCGGCAAGCAACGGATGGAAACCGGAGGTGGGAAATGATTTGAGGTCTCTCATCACGGGATTTTGTTTGGGAAAGACTCAAAATCGTTCCATTTTAGTATGAAGTGCATGGGGAGAGAGGTTGAATTCTACCACTAATAGATGAGTAATGTAATCCCAAATCCATTTTGTTAAAGGACACTGAAAAGCTTATTGACCCGAAGGCTCATTCCTCTCTTCGAAAACGATGCACTTCTGAAGACAATGAATTTTTCTAAAACGCTCTACAAGCAACGGATGGAAACCGGAGGAGGGAAATGATTTGAGGTCTCTTATCATGGGAATTTGTTTGGGAAAGACTCAAAATCGTTCCATTTTAGATTGAACTGCGTGGGGAGAGAGGTACCATTGAAATGCGTGGGGAGAGAGGTACCACTAATAGCTGCTTAATGTAATCCTAAGTCCACTTTGTTAATGGGCATTGAAAAGGTTGGTGACCCGAAGACTTATTCCTCTCTCCGAAAACCATACACTACCGAACACAATGGATATTTTTTCTAGGGAAGCCTTTGTTTTTGTGTGCGTTTTAAGGAAATGCATGCGAGGCCATGATAGATTCTTCGTTGATTTTGTAACTAAGCGTACTATAAGGAACGGATGGAAACCGGAGGAGGGAAAATATTTGAGGTCTCCCATCATTGGAATTTGTTTGAGAAAGACTCAAAATCCTTCCATTATGCACTGAATAGCGTGGGGGAGAGAGGTTGAGTTTTGCCACTAATAGATGCCTAATCTTATCTTAAATCCACTTTGTTGAAGGGCACTGAAAACCTTGTTGACCCGAGGACTCATTTTTCTCCCCGAAAACTAGCCACTACTCAACAGAATGAATATCTCTTCGCTAGAAGCCTCTGTTTGTATGTGTTTTAGGGAAATGCATTCGAGGCCATGATGGTTTCTTCGTTGCTTTTTTTAACTAAACGCACGGCAAGCAACGGATGGAAATTGGAGGAAGGAAATCATTTGAGGTCTCTTATCAAGTGAGTTTGTTTGGGAAAGAGTCAAAATCGTTCCATTTTAGTCTGCAGTGCATGGGGAGAGAGGTTGAGTTGTACCACTAATAGATGCCTATTGTAATCCCAAATCCACTTTGTTAAAGGGCACTGAAATGCTTATTGACCCGAAGACTCATTCCTCTTTCAGATGCACTTCTGAACACAATGAATATTTCTTCTAGCGAAGCCTCTATTTGTGTGCGTTATAAGGAAATGCATGCGAGGGCATGATAGATTCTAAGTTGGTTTTTTAAGTAAACGCACTGTAAGCAACTGATGGAATTCGGAGGAGGGAAATGATTTGAGGTCTCTTATCATGGGAATTTGTTTGGGAAAGACTCAAAATCATTCCATTTTGTAGTGAATAGAGTGGGGAGAGAGGTTTAGTTCCACCAGTAATAGATGCCTAATTTTATCTTAAATCCAGTTTGTTGATGGGCACTGAAAAGGTTGGTGACCTGAGGACTCGTTCCTCTCCTCGAAAACCATTCACTACTGAACGCAATGAATATTTCTTAGCTACAAGCCTCTGTTTTTGTGTTCGTTTTTAGGAAATGCATGCGAGGCCATGATAGTTTCTTCGTTGCTTTTTTTAACAAAACGCACTGCAAGCAACGGATGAAAACCAGAGGAGGGAAATGATTTGAGGTCTCTAATCATTGGAACTTGTTTGGGAAAGATGGAAAATCGTTCCATTTTGCAGTGATTAGCGTGGGGAGAGAGGTTGAGTTCTACCACTAATAGATGCCTAATTTTATTTCAAATCCACTTTGTTGATGGGCACTGAAAAGCTTGGCGACCCGAGGACTCATTCCACTCTCCGAAAACCATTCACTACTGAATGCAATGAGTATTTCTTCGCTAGAAGCTTCTGTTTTTGTTTTCGTTATAAGGAAATGCATGCTAGGCTATGATAGATTTGTCGTTGCTTTTTTTAACTATACGCACTGTAAGCAACGGATGGAAACTGGAGGAGGGAAATGATTTGAGGTCTCTTATCACGGAAGTTTCTTTGAGAAAGAGTCAAAATCGGTCCATTTTAGTTTGAAGAGCATGGGGAGGGAGGTTGAGTTGTACCACTAATAGATGCTTATTGTAATCCCAAATCCATTTTGTTAAAAGGCACTGAAATGCTGATTGACCCAAAGACTCATTTCTTGGTTCGAAAACGTTGCACTTCTGAAGACAATGAATATTTCTTCTAATGAAGCCTCTATTTGTGTGCGTTTTAAGGAAATGCATGCGAGGGCATAATAGATTCTAAGTTGGTTTTTTAACTAAACGCACTGCAAGCAATTGATGGAATTCGGAGGAGGGAAATGATTTGAGGTCTCTTATCATGGGAATTTGGTTGGGAAAGACTCAAAATCGTTCCATTTTGCAATGAATATCGTGGGGAGAGAGGTCGAGTTCTACCAGTAATAAATGCCTAATTTTATCTTAAATTTTGTTTGTTGATAGGCACCGAAAAGGTTGGTGACCCGAGGACTCCTTCCTCTCTTCGAAAACAATTCACTACTGAACGCAATGAATATTTCTTCGCTACAGGCCTCTGTTTTTTTGTTTATTTTTAGGAAATGCATGCAAGGCCATGATAGTTTCTTCGTTGCTTTTTTTAACAAAACGCAGTGCGAACAACGGATGAAAACTGGAGGAGGGAAATGATTTGAGGTCTCTAATCATTGGAACTTGTTTGGGAAAAACGGAAAATCGTTCCATTTTGCAGTGACTAGCATGGGGAGAGAGGTTGAGTTCCACCACTAATAGATGCATAATTTTATTTTAAATCCACTTTGTTGATGGGCATTGAAAAGCTTGGCGACCCGAGGACTCATTCCTCTCTCCAAAATCCATGCACTACTCAACGCAATGAATATTTCTTCGCTGGAAGCCTCTGTTTGTTTGCGCCTTATGGAAATGCATGCGAGGCCATGATAGATTCTTCGTTGCGTATTTAACTAAACGCACTACAAGCAACGGATGGAAATCGGAAGAGGACATTGATTAGGATCTCTTATCCTCTGAATTTGTTTGGGAAAGACTCACAATCGTTTGGAGGGAGGTTGAGTCCTTCCACTTATGAATGCCTAATTTAATCCTAAATCCATTTTGTTGAAGGGTAAAGAAAAGATTGGCGATCTGTGGACTCATTCCTCTCTCGCCAATCCATGCTCTAGTCCTCACAATGAAAATTTTGTTCGCTACAAGACTCTGTTTGTGTGCGTTTTTCGGAAATACATCCGAGGCCATGATAGTTTCTTCGTTGCTTTTTTTAACTAAACGCATGGCAAGCAACGGATGGAAACTGGAGGAGGGAAATGATTTGACGTTTCTTATCACAGGAGTTTGTTTGGGAAAGAGTCAAAATCATTCCATTTTAGTCTGAAGTGCACGGGGAGAGAGGTTGAGTTGTACCACTAATAGATGCCTATTGTAATCTCAAATCCACTTTGTTAAAGGGCACTGAAATGCTTATTGACCCGAAGACTCATTCCTCTCTTCAAAAAAGATGCACTTCTGAACACAATGAATATTTCTTCTAGCGAAGCTTCTATTCGTGTGCGTTTTAAGGAAATGCATGCGAGGGCATGATAGATTCTAAGTTGGTTTTTAAACTAAATGCACTCCAAGCAACTGATGGAATTTGGAGGAGGGAAATGATTTGAGGTCTCTTATCATGGGAATTTGTTTGGGAAAGACTCAAAATCATTCCATTTTGCAGTGAATAACGTGGGGAGAGAGGTTGAGGTCTACCAGTAATAGATGCCTAGTTTTATCTTAAATCCAGTTTGTTAATGGGCACTGAAAAGGTTGGTGACCCGAGGACTCGTTCCTCTCTCTGAAAACCATTCACTACTGAACGCAATGAATATTTATTCGCTACAATCCTCTATTTTTGTGTTTGTTTTTAGGAAATGCATGCGAGGCCATGATAGTTTCTTCATTGCTTTTTTTAACAAAACGCACTGCAAGCAACGGATGAAAACCGGAGGAGGAAAATTATTTGAGGTCTCTAATCATTAGAACTTGTTTGGGAAAGACGGAAAAGCGTTCCATTTTGCAGTGATTAGCGTGGGGAGAGAGGTTGAATTCTACCACTAATAGATGCCTAATTTTATTTCAAATCCACTTTGTTGATTGGCACTGAAAAGCTTGGGGACCCGAGGACTCATTCCTCTCTCCAAAAACCATTCACTACTCAACGCAATGAATATTTCTTCCCTAGAAGTTTCTGTTTTTGTGTTCGTTATAAGGAAATGCATGCGAGGCCATGATAGATTCATCGTTGCTTTTTTTAACTATACGCACTGCATGCAACGGATGGAAACCGGAGGAGGGATATGATTTGAGGTCTCTTATCACGGGAGTTTGTTTAGGAAAGAGTCCAAATCGTTCCATTTTAGTTTGAAGTGCATGGGGAGGGAGGTTGAGTTGTACCACTAATAGATGCCTATTGTAATCCCAATTCCACTTTGTTGAAGGGCACTGAAATGCTTATTGACCCATAGACTCAATCCTCTGTTCCAAAATGATGCACTTCTGAACACAATGAATATTTCTTCTGGTGAAGCCTCTATTTGTGTGCGTTTTAAGGAAATGCATGCGAGGGCATAATAGATTCTAAGTTGGTTTTTTAACTAAACGCATTGCAAGCAACTGATGGAATTCGGAGGAGGGAAATGATTTGAGGTCTCTTATCATGGGAATTTGTTTGGGAAAGACTCAAAATCATTCCATTTTGCAGTGAATAGCGTGGGGAGAGAGGTTGAGTTCTACCAGTAATAGATGCCTAATTTTATCTTAAATCCAGTTTGTTGATGGGCATTGAAAAGGTTGGTGACCCGAGGACTCGTTCCTCTCTCCGAAAACCATTCACTACTGAACGCAATGAATATTTATTTGCTACAAGCCTCTGTTTTTGTGTTCATTTTTAGGAAATGCATGCGAGGCCATGGTAGTTTCTTCGTTGCTTTTTTTAACAAAACGCACTGCAAGCAACGGATGAAAACCAGAGGAGGGAAATGATTTGAGGTCTCTAATCATTGGAACTTGTTTGGGAAAGATGGAAAATCGTTCCATTTTGCAGTGATTAGCGTGGGGAGAGAGGTTGAGTTCTACCACTAATAGATGCCTAATTTTATTTCAAATCCACTTTGTTGATGGGCACTGAAAAGCTTGGCGACCCGAGGACTCATTCCACTCTCCGAAAACCATTCACTACTGAACGCAATGAGTATTTCTTCGCTAGAAGCTTCTGTTTTTGTGTTCATTATAAGGAAATGCATGTGAGGCCATGATAGATTCCTCGTTGCTTTTTTTAACTATACGCACTGTAAGCAACGGATGGAAGCCGGAGGTGGGAAATGATTTGAGGTCTCTTATCATGGGAATTTGTTTGGGAAAGACTCAATTGTTCCATTTTGTAGTGAATAGCGTGGGGAGAGAGGTTGAGTTCTACCACTAATAGATGCCTAATTTTATCTTAAATCCACTTTGTTGATAGCACAGAAAAGCTTATTGACACGAGAACTCATTCCTCTCTCCGAAAACCATGCACTACCCAGCACATTGAATATTTCGTCGCAAGAAGTCTCCGTTCGTGGGCTTTTTTCCTACATGCTTCCGAGGGCATTATAGATTCTTCATTGCGTTTTTAACTAAATGTGCTGCAAGCAATGTATTGAAACCGGATGGAAATGATCTGAGGTCTGTTATTATGGGAATTTGTTTGGGAAAGACTCAAAATCGTTCCATTTTAGTGAAATGCGTGGGAAGAGACGTGCAGTTCTACCACTAATAGATGCCTAATGTAATCCTAAATCCATTTTATTGAACGTCATGGAAAGGATTCGTGATCTGCGGACTCTTTACTCTCTCCGCAAACCATTCTCTAATCATCACATTGAATATTTCTTCGCTACAAGACTTTGTTTGTGGGCGTTTTTCGGTAATGCATCCGAGGCCATGTTAGAGTCTTCGTTGCTTTATTAACTAAATGCGGTGCAAGCAACGGATGGAAACTGGAGGAGGGTACTGATTGGAGGACTCTTATCATGTGAATTTGTTTGGGAAAGACTCAAAATCGTTCCATTTTAGGCAGAAAATGCATGGGGAGAGAGGTTGAGTTCTACCACTAATGGCTGCCTAATGTAATCCTAAATCCATTTTGTTGAAGGGCAAAGATTGGCCATCCGTGGATTCTTTCCTATCTCCGCAAACCATGCTCTAGTGATCACATCGAATATTTCGGGCTTTTTACGGAAATGCATCTGAGGCCATGATGGATTCTTCGGTTCTTTTTTACCTAAATGCGCTGCAAGCAACGGATGGAAACCGGAGCAGGGAAATTGTTTGAGGTCTCTTATCATGGGAATTTTTTTGGGAAAGACTCAAAATCGTTCCATTTTAGAGTGAAATGTGTGGGGAGAGAGGTGAGTTCTACCTCTAATAGCTGCTTAATGTAATCCTAAATCCACTTTGTTAATGGGCATCGAAAAGCTTGATGACCCGAAGACTCATTCCTCTCTTCGAAAACCATGCACTACCGAACACAATGAATATTTCTTCTAGCGAAGCCTCTGTTTGTGTGTGTGTTTTAAGGAAATGCATGCGAGGCCATGATAGATTTTTCGTTGATTTTTTGACTAAACGCACTACAAGCAACGGATGGAAACCGTAGGAGGGAAATATTTGAGGTCTCTCATCATTGGAATTTGTTTGAGAAAGACTCAAAATCGTTCTATTTTAGTATGAAGTGTATGGGGAGAGAGTTTGAGTTGTACCACTAATAGATGCCTAATGTAATCCCAAATCCACTTTGTTAAAGGGCATTGAAAAGCTTATTGACCCGAAGACTCATTCCTCTCTTCGAAAACGATGCACTTCTGAACACAATGAATATTTCTTCTAGCGAAGCCTCTATTTGTGTGCGTTTTAAGGAAATGCATGAGAGGGCATGATAGATTCTAAGTTGGTTTTTTAACTAAGATAGATTCTAAGTTGGTTTTTTAACTAAACGCATTGCAAGCAACTGATGGAATTCGGAGGAGGGAAATGATTTGAGGTCTCTTATCATGGGAATTTGTTTGGGAAAGATTCAAAATCGTTCCATTTTGCAGTGAGTAGCATGGGGAGAGAGGTTGAGTTCTACCATTAATAGATGCGAAATTTTATCTTAAATCTACTTTGTTGATGGGCACTGATAAGCTTGGTGACCCGAGGACTCATTTTTTTCTCCGTAAACAATTCAGTATTGAATGCAATGATTATTTCTTCACTAGAAACTTCTGTTTTAGTGTTCGTTTTTATGAAATGCTTGCGTGGCCATGATAGTTTCTTCGTCGCTTTTTTTAACTAAACACACTATAAGCAACGGATGGAAACCGGTGGAGGGAAATGATTTAAGGTCTCTAATCATGGAGCTTGTTTGGGAAAGATGGAAAATCGTTCCATTTTGTAGTGATTAACGTGGGGGAGAGGTTGAGTTCTACCACTAAGAGATGCCTAATTTTATCTTAAATCCACTTTGTTGATGGGCACATAAAAGCTTGGTGACCCGAGGAATCATTCCTCTCTCCGAAAACCAATCACTACTCAACGCAATGAATATTTCCTCGCGAGAAGCCTCTCTTTGGGTGCGTTTTATGGAAATGCATGCGAGGCCATGATAGATTCTTCATTGCGTTTTTAATTAATCGCATTACAAGCAATGAATGGAAACTAGAAGAGGGCAATGATTTGAGGTCTCTTATCCTCTGAATTTGTTTGAGAAAGACTCAAAGTCCTTTGGATTTTACCCAAAAAAGCATTGGGAGGGAGGTTGAGTTCTTCCACTTGTGAATGCCTAATTTAATCCTAAATCCTATTTGTAGAAGGGCAAACAAAAGATTGGCGATCCGTGGACTCATTCCTCTCACCCCAAACCATGCTCTAGTCATCACAATGAATATTTCTTCGCTACAAGACTCTGTTTGTGGGCGTTTTTTGGAAATGCGTCCGCGGCCACGATAGTTTCTTCGTTGCTTTTATTAACTAATTGCAGATGGAAGCTAGAGGAGGGAAAAGATTTGAGGTCTTATCATGGGAATTTTTTTTGGGAAAGACTCAAAATTGTTCAATTTTGTAGTGAATAGCTTGGGGAGAGAGGTTGAGTTCTACCACTAATAGATGCTCCATTTTATCTTAAATCCACTTTGTTGAAGGGCACTGAAAAGCTTGTTGACCTGAGGACTCATTCCTTTCTCCGAAAATCATCCACTACTCAATACAATGAATATTTCTTCGTTAGAAGCCTCTGTTTGTATGTGTTTTAGGGCAATGCTTGCGAAGCCATGATAGATTCTTCGTTGCTTTTTTTTTCTTTAACTAAACACACTGTAAGCATCGGATGGAAACCGGAGGAGTGAAATGATTTGAGGTTTCTAATCATGGGACCTTGTATGGGAAGGACTGAAAATCGTTCCATTTTGCAGTGAACGGCGTCGGGAGAGAGGTTGAGTTCTACCACTAATAGATGCCTAATTTTATCTTAAATCCACTTTGTTGATGGGCATTGAAAAGCCTGGTGACCCGAGGACTCATTCCACTGTCCAAAAACAATCCACTACTCAACGCAATGAATATTTCTTTGTTAGAATCCTTTGCTTTCGTGTTCCTTTTAAGGAAATGCATGCGAGGCCATGTAGATTCTTCGTTGCTTTTTTTAACTAAACGCACTGCAAGCAACGGATGGAAACCGGAGGAAGGAAATGATTTGAGGTCTCTTATCCTCTGAATTTGTTTGGGAAAGACTCAAAATTGTTTTAATTTTACACTGAAAGAGGTTGAGTTCTACCACTAATAGGTGCCTAATTATATCTTAAATCCACTTTGTTGATGGGCACTGAAAAGCTTGGTGACCCGAGGACTCATTCCTCTCTCCGAAAACCATCCACTACTCAGTGCAATGAATATTTCTTCTAGCGAAGCCTCTATTTTTGTGCGTTTTAAGGAAATGCATGCGAGGGCATGATAGATTCTTCGTTTCTTTTTTAACTAAAGGCACTGCAAGCAACGGATGGAAACCGGAGAATGGAAGTGATTTGGGGTTTCTAATCATGGGAACTTGTATGGGAAAGACTGAAAATCGTTCCATTTTGGAGTGAATAGCGTGGGGAGAGAGGTTTAGTTCTACCACTAATAGATGTGTAATTTTATCTTAAATCCACTTTGTTGATGGGCACTGAAAAGCTTGGTGACCCGAGGACTCATTCCATTCTCCGAAAACCATTCACTACTCAACGCAATGAATATTTCTTCGCTAGAAGCCTCTGTTTTTGTGTTCGTTTTTAGGAAGTGCATGCGAGGCCATGATAGATTCTCCGTTGCTTTTTTTTAATTAAACGCGCTGCAAGCAACGGATGGAAACCAAAGGATGGAAATGATTTGAGGTCTCTAATCATGGGACCTTGTATGGGGAAAAGACAAATCATTCCATTTTGCAGTGAATAACGTGAGGAGAGAGGTTGAGTTCTACCACTAATGGATGCCCAATTTTATCTTAAATCCTCTTTGTTGATGGGCACTGAAAAGATTGGTCACCCGAGGACTCATTCCTCTCTCTGAATACCATCCACTACTCAACGCAATGAATATTTCTTCAGCGGCGCCTCTATTTGTGTGCGTTTTGAGGTAATGCATGAGAGGGCATGATAGATTCTTTGTTGCTTTTTAAACTGTACGCACTGCAAGCAATAGCTGGAAATTGGAGGAGGGAAATTATTTGAGGTCTCTTATCTTGGGAATTTGTTTGGGAAAGTCTAAAAAATGTTCCATTTTTCAGTGAATAGCGTGTGGAGAGAGGTTGAGTTCTACCACTAATAGATGCCTAATTTTATCTTAAATCCACTTTGTTGATGAGCACTGATAAGCTTGGTGACCCGAGGACTCATTCCTCTCTTTGAAAGCCATCCACCACTCAACCCAATGAATATTTTTTCGCTAGAAGTCTCTGTTTGTGTGTTTGTTTTATGGAAATGCTTGCGAGGCCATGATAGATTCTTCGTTGCTTTTTTTAACTTAACACACTGCAAGCAACAGATAGAAACCGGAGGAGGGAAATTATTTGAGGTCTCTAATCATGGAAATTTATTTGGGAAAGACTCAAAATCATTCCAAGTTATTCTGAAATGCATGCGGAGAGAGGTTGAGTTCTACCACTAATAGCCGCCTAATTTATTCCTAAATCTACTTTGTTAAGGGGCAATGAAAAGCTTGTTGACCTGAGAACTCATTCCTCTCTCCGAAAACCATGCACTACTCAACACATTGAATATTTCATCGCAAGAAGACTATTTGTGGGCGTTTTTCCGAAATGCATCCGAGGGCAAGATAGATTCTTCGTTGCGTTTTTAACTTATTGCGCTGCAAGCAATGGATGGAAACTGGAGGGAAATGATTTGAGGTCTGTTATCATGGGAATTTTTTTGGGAAAGACTCAAAATCGTTCCATTTTAGTTTGAAATGCATGGGGAGAGACGTTGAATTCTACCACTAATAGATGCCTAATGTAACCCTAAATCCGTTTTGTTGAACGACATAGAAAGGATTGGCAATCCACGGACTCTTTACTCTCTCCGCAAACCATGCTCTAATCATCACATCGAATATTTCTTCGCTTCAAGACTCTGTTTGTGGGCGTTTTTTGAAAATGATCGGAGGCCATGATAGATTCTTCGTAGCTTTTTTAACTAAATGTGGTGCAGGCAACGGATGGAAACTGATTGGAGGTCTCTTATCACATGAATTTGTTTGGGAAAGACTCAAAATCGTTTCATTTTAGGCCGAAAATGCATGGCTAGAGTGTAATCCTAAATCCATTTTGTTGAAGGGCAAAGAAAAGATTGGCGATCCGTGGACTCATTCCTGTCTCCGCAAACCATGCTCTAGTGATCACATTGAATATTTCGGGCGTTTTACTGAAATGCATCCGAGGCCATGATGGATTCTTCATTGCTTTTTTAACTAAATGCGTTGCAAGCAACGGATGGAAACCGGAGGAGTGAAATTGTTTAAGGTCTATTATCATGGGAATTTGTTTGGGAAAGACTCAAAATCATTCCATTTTAGATTTCTACCACTAATAACTGCTTAATGTAATCCTAAATCCACTTTGTTAATGGGCATTGAAAAGCTTGATGACCCGAAGACTCATTCCTCTCTTCGAAAACCATGCACTACCGAACACAATGAATATTTCTTCTAGCGAAGCCTCTGTTTGAGTGTGGGTTTTAAGGAAATGCATGTGAGGCCATGATAGATTCTTCGTTGATTTTTTAACTTAACGCACTACAAGCAACGGATGGAAGCCAGAGGTGGGAAATGATTTGAGGTTTCTTATCATGGGAATTTGTTTGGGAAAGACTTAAAATCATTCCATTTTGCAGTGATTAGTGTGGGGAGAGAGGTTGAGTTCTACCACTAATAGATGCCTAATTTTATCCTAAATCCACTTTGTTGATGGGCACTGAAAAGCTTGGTGACCTGAGGACTCATTCCTCTCTCCGAATACCATCCACTATTCAATGCAATGATTATTTCTTCTAGCGTAGGCTCTATTTGTGTGCGTTTTAAGGAAATACATGCGAGGGGATGATAGAATTTTCATTGCTTTTTTTAACTAAACGCACTGCAAGTAACAACTGGAAACCGGGGAAGGGAAATGATTTGAGGTCTCTTATCTTGGGAATTTGTTTGGGAAAGTCTCAAAATCGTTCCATTTTGCAGTGAATAGCGTGTGGAGAGAGGTTGAGTTCTACCACTAATTGATGCCTAATTTTATCTTAAATCCACTTTGTTGATGGGCACTGATAAGCTTGGTGACCCGAGGACTCATTCCTCTCTCCAAAAACCATCCACTACTCAACCCAATGAATATTTTTTCGCTAGAAGTCTCTGTTTGTGTTGGTTTTATAAAAATGCTTGCGAGGCCATGATTCTCCATTGCTTTTTTATAACTAAATGCACTGCAAGCAACAATTTAAATCGGAGGAGGAAAATGATTTGAGGTCTCTAATCATGGGAATTTGTTTGGGAAAGACTCAAAATCATTCCATTTTAGTCTGATGAAATGCTTGCGGGGAGAGGTTGAGTTCTACCACCAATAGCTGCCTGATTTATTCCAAAATCCACTTTGTTAAAGGGCACTGAAAAGCTTATTGACCTGAGAACTTATTCCTCTCTCTGAAAACCATGCACTACTAAACACAATGAATATTTTTTCGCCAGAAGCCTCTGTTTTTGTGCGTTTTATGGAAATGCATTCGAGTCCATGATGGATTCTTCGTTGTGTTTTTAACTAATAGATGGAAACCGAAAGAGGGCAATGATTTGAGGTCTCTTATCCTTTGAATTTGTTTGGGAAAGACACAGAATCGTTGCATTTTACATTGACAAGCATGGAGAGAGGTTGAGTTCTACCTCTTGTAGATGCCTAATTTAATCTTAAATCCATTTTGTTGAGGGTAAAGGAAAAGGTATATTGGATCCGTGGATTCATTCCTTTCTGCAAACCATGCTCTAGTCATCACATTGAATATTTTTTCGCTACAAGCCTCTATATCTATGCCTTTTATGGAAATGTATCCGAGGCCATGATAGATTCTTTGTTGCTTTTTTAACTAAATGCACTCCAAGCAACGGATGGAAATTGGTGGAGGGAGTTGATTATTGGTCTATTATCATGGGAATTTGTTTGGGAAAGACACAAAATCATTCCATTTTTTTTTTTGCATGGGGAGTGGG
This sequence comes from Umbellularia californica, assembly GCA_028538565.1. NCBI lineage: Eukaryota > Viridiplantae > Streptophyta > Magnoliopsida > Laurales > Lauraceae > Umbellularia > Umbellularia californica. The sequence goes on along the minus strand of JAPQWN010000006.1, from coordinate 77,984,654 downwards.
GTTGAGTTCTACCACTAATAGCTAACTAATGTAATCCTAAATCCACTTTGTTAAAGGGCATTGATAAGCTTGATGACCCGAAGACTCTTTCCTCTCTCCAAAAACCATGCACTACTGAACACAATGAATACTTTTTCACTAGAATCCTCTGTTTGTGTGCGTTTTATGGTAATGCATGCGAGGCCATGAAAGGTTCTTCGTTGCTTTTTTTTAACTAAACACACTGCAAGCAATGGATGGAAACCGGAAGAGGGCAATGATTTGAGGTCTCTTATCATCTGAATTTGTTCGGGAAAGACTCAAAATCGTTGCATTTTACACTGAAAAGCGTGGGGAGAGAGGTTGAGACTTGAGTTCTACCACTTGTATATGCCTAATTTTATCCTAAATCCATTTTTTGAAGGGCAAGGAAAAGATTGGCGATCCGTGGGCTTATTCCTCTCTCCGCAAACCATGATCTAGTCATCACATTGAATATTGCTTTGCTATAAGCCTTTGTTTTTGTGCGTTTTATGGAAATGCATCCGAGGCCATGATAGATTCTTTGTTGCTTTTTTAACTAAATGCACTCCAAGCAATGGATGGAAACCATCGGAGGGAAATGATTTGAAGTCTCTTAGCATGAGAATTTGTTTGGGAAAGACTCAAAATCGTTCCACTTTAGTCTGAAATGCATGGGGGGAGAGGTTGAGTTCTACCACTCATAGATGCCTCATGTAATCCTAATTCCACTTGGTGGAACTGGCTTCGTAACCATAGGATGACAACGGTTACATGGTTCTTATCGTTTGGAAATGGCTTGGGGAATACTGAAAATTGCGTTGTTTGCAGAAAAGCTTGTTGAAAGAGGCCGAGTTACTGACCTTAAATGCCGTATGAAATCCTAAATCTATTTTGTTAAAGGGCATTGAAAAGATTGCAGTAAATGGATCTACTCCATCAAAATTCACTCTGATGGGAGTCTTGATCGCTACAAAGTCCAATTGGTTGCGCAGGGTTATAAAAAAGAATATGGAATTGACTATGAGAAGACATTCGCACCAGTAGCTAAAATGACTACTGTTCGTACTCTCCTTTGTGTCCCTACAGCCCATAACTGGCCTCTGTGATAAATGGATGTAAAAAATGCATTTCTTTATGGGGAGACTGATTAGTTAAAGCCTCCTCCAGGATATGCTTATCCTCCTAAGCATGCTTGTAAGTTGCGAAAATCTTTGTATGTACTTAAGTAAGCTCCCAGGGCTTGGTTTGATAAATTCCGAACTGCAATTCTTCAAGCAGGATTTCGTCTGAGTCATTCAGATAGCTCACTTTTTATTAGATGGACAACGAAGGGATATACTTTCCTTTTATTTTATTTTGATGATATGATTATCAGTGGCAATGATAGTGCCAGTATTACGGATCTCAAACATCATCTCACTCGCCACTTCAGAATGAAGGATCTTGGTCCTCTCACTTACTTTTTGGGGTTGGAGTTCTTGCGTAGCAAATCTGGCATTCGGGTTCATCAGCGGAAATATGCTACAGATTTGATCACTTCGGCAAGATTTGATGATGCTCACACTTTTGATACACCTATGGAGTTGAACAGTAAGATCAGTGTGGATGATGGCCCTCCCCTGGATGACCCCTTTGTTTTTCGGCGGATAGTTGGTAGTTTGCTCTACTTAACTATAACTCGGCTGGATATCTCTCATGCTGTTCATACGTTAGCCAGTTTGTAAGCAATCCTCATAAACCTCACCTTGCTACTGCCTTGTGCATACTCCGCTATGTCAAAGGCACCCTTAATCATGGTCTCTTCTACTCTTCGGGCGCTTTTCTGCACTTATCCGCTTATGCGGATGCTGACTGGGTTGGTTGCCCCGATTCTCGGCTATCTACCACTGGCTGGTGTATGTTTCTTGGGGAATATCTGATTTCATGGAAGTGCAAAAGGCAAACCACCATTTCGAAATCTTTTACTGAGGCAGAATATTGGGTCATGTCATTCGCGAGTGTTGAAATCATCTGGCTACGCCCTCTTTTTTGTGAATTTGGTGTCACTGTTAGTAGCTCTACACCTCTTCATGGGGACAACACCAGTGTTACCCGAATTGCAAACAATCCGGTCTTTCATGAAAGAACGAAGCATATTGAGATTGATTGCCACTTCATTCGTCAGCATGTTGTTATTGAGAAGATAACTCTGCCTCATGTCTCTACTCTTAACCAGTTGGCAGATATCTTCACAAAAGCTTTTCCCAAAATGCGTCATCATGATCTCACTAGCAAATTGATGTTTTCTGCCTTACCACATCAATTTGACGGGGAGTGTAGAAGATAATGGGCCTTGTAAAACAAGGTTTAGGCCCAGCCCATTAAGGCCATATACAGCCTGTATATAGTCCCATACGTGGAATCAAATCTAGTTGTTTGATTATACTAATTTGTCTCATAATACTTCCTTGTATAGCCTAGGTGATTTGATTTATATTGTTAGCATGTAAAGCCCTTGATTTAAGGGTATAATGAGATTATAAAATGATGGACGATCCTCCCATTTGAGGTATTCGTTTCTCTCCAATATTGTTGTCTCCTTCCTTCTCTCATCTCATTACAGTTTATAACAATTCCTCCCTCCACAAGACATACATTTATATATCACACGACTAATTATTCCAAAATGGTTGGTTTTTCTAATTTTTTGCAAGCAATGTTCGGCTGCAAGGGAGATTTCTGAGATGTGCCCGTTAGAACATGTCTAAATTATCCATTTAGCCCATGATTGCTTTTAATTGGAGAGATGGCATTTCTTTTTCTCCCAAAAATGAGAATTACCAATCCGTTTCTTCCTTCAATCGGCACTCGCTCCTCGCGAGATGAAACTTTATCAATTAGTAGCCTCTCCTCACTAAATAAAGCTCCATATCACTAAAGCAAATGGATAAAATCATACGGAGCAATAATTTGAATGACAGTCGGTAGGTTGTAATAGATCTTCTTCCTGGTGCAAGAGAGAGTCAAGGCTTGTTTCATGATAGGTTTTGCTTGATTATGATGGTGGGTTAATATTCCAAACAGGCTGGAGAGGAAAATGCCAATTTTTTTTAGAGCGTTTGAATAGAATTTCTACTTCTCATAAAGAATAAAACGAAATGCAACATCATGAATAACCTTTTTGAAATGACCTCTCTAGGATCATTTGTTGCTTTTTTAACTAAATGCACTGCAAGCAATAGATGGAAACTGGAGGAGGGCAGTGATTTGAAGTCTCTTATAATGGGAATTTGTTTGGGAAAGACTTCAAATCTTTTCATTTTACACTAAAATGCATGGGGAGAGAGGTTGAGTTCTACAACTAATAGATGTCTAATGTAATCCTATATCCATTTTGTTAAAGGACACTAAAAAGCTTGGTGACATGTCAACAACTAATAGATCTCTTGGGTGACGAATTCAGCTATACGGGCATGTGGAGGTTTTATTTTTTTCTCAATGAAATAAAGTTCTTATCTTTGGAGTTATAGGTGGAGTTTAGGGACATTCTTTGCTCAATGAATGAAGAGTCATATTTGTTGGCTAAGAGAGTGGGCTGCACAATAGTTTATATCTTTTTTGCTCTATTTCATTGTAATTTGTGGTTTTTCTTTGTTTTGGGTGGGGCTATTAGCTCATATATCCTTCAACCCCGCATGTAGTTCCTTTTTTTGATCACTGCTTGTTTCCTTTCCTTTCTTAATATATTTTCTGTTACTGGTTTAGAAAGAAGACAATGGTTAATGCTTCTCTATCTTTAATCTTTATAATTGATGACACCTCTTTTTAGGTATGGCTCTTTGAGCATGACTGCTTTCTAAAATTTCTCCTCGGCTTATCGTGCACGTTTGGATGAAGCTATGTTTTTTTGGAGCTATCCCTGATAATTATTCCTTGGAGGTCGGAGGACTTTTGCTCTTTTTTAACGGAAGGTAGGCCTTGTATGTTTAAATTAAACAATTATATTCCATTTTGAGGGAATAATTCACATCAAAAGTGGTAATCATGTCTTGCAGGCTCGTAGGGAAAACTTGATGTTTCTAGTTGGAGCAACATTAGTGGAACTTGTAATACTCTTTGTATGTATTTCATTTTAAAGATCATCATCATCATCAAAGCCTTGTCCCAATTATATTGGGGTCGGTTACATGAATTCTATTTTTCCATTCTAATCTATTTCGAGCCAAATCCTTAGATAAGTTGCACGCTTTATATCTTTTTTTACTACCTCCATCCACTTCCTCTTCAACCTACCCCTTCCCCTTGGTGGGCCATCAACTTGCATAGACACATTTTTCCTTAGCAGTGCCATTGCCAGCTTGCGTTGGACATGCCCAAATCATCTCAAAAGGATTTATCTAATTTTATCACCTATTGATGATACCCCCTAAATGCTCTCTAAAGCACTCATTTCTAATTTTATCCTTCCTAGCTTTACCACACATCCATGTCAACATTCTCATCTCTGCTACATCCATTTTGTGCATATGTTGCTTTTTGATTGACCAACATTCTGCTCCATAGGTCAAAACTTGTATAATCTTTGTCCTATAAAATCTTCCCTTCAATTTTGTTGGCATGCGCCGATCACGGGGCATTCCATAAGCAAGTCTCCACTTTAATTGCCCTGCCTTATGGTTATGCTTATTTAATTGGTTTTGAATTATTAGGATTTTAAGCATTGCTTTCACTATCTTTCTATGAAAGATGCTGAAAGTGAAATTATTTGCCTGTTTCTTTCATGGAATTGATATTCATGGGAGTTTTAAGAAATGTATTTCCTAGCAAAGTGGGTAAAATTGAAGAAACAAAGATGAATATTCGCAACTGGCCATCAAATGTTCTCTCCTTTGGTGGAAAATGAACACCTAGCAATCACGCCTGTGAATTGAATCCCAAGAAAGGCAAGAATCCCATCTATATATCCACCTTTTGTATCCTTCACTGGTCACATCTTCAATATTCCTTAGTTGGAACTCATTTTACCATGAATTCTTAGGAATTCAATTCCATACAAACAAATGGGCCCTAAAGGTGAAGGTCCACAAGGAGCCATCAAATAATTTTCCCTTTGATAGGATATAAGTTCACATTTATCACTCTAGTTAACTTAATCATAAGTGATGGAGCCCCATCTGGATCTCCGCTCCAGACCTTTGACTCACGTTTTTAATATTCCAAAAAAAAAAAAAAAGCAATTTATTGTGATTTCCTAGGAATTCAATAGGACATAGAAACAATTAAATGAAAATCTAGAGTAAATCTTGGATTTAAATCCACTTCTGCTCGTATTTCTGTGTCCATTAAAGATGAATTTGTATTCCCCAGCTCCAAATGCAATGGAGTCCTGTGCATGGGTTTTGTTGAAGTGTAGTATCTGGCACTTTGGTCTTGCACAACATCAATTTTCATGTACAACTGCAGCAAAATACAGCTGTATGACTGCCAACATTAGATGCAGTACTATATTACTTTATGACTGGTGTAAACTGTAAACAGCTTTGTAGCTTAAAAAACCCTTTCATTCCAGACTGTTGTTTAATATAATCGAACCTTTAATGGTATGTGTAATTTGAACCAAGCAGAGTCAGTCTATTGATGAACAAGGCACCCGTTCCAAGCAATGCACATTGATTGTGCCTGTAATTTTTGTGAGTTACTCTGAACTGTGAATCCATCAGGAATCTGTTCCAAATTGTTTTCTCATTCCGTTCTTTTTAAGTTTCATATCCTGGTGTCGAAAGGATTGTCGAGATTCCCCAAGAGCTTGAATGGTTTCAAGGACTTGCCCATGTATGTAAAGTATGTCACTGAAGAGGCTGCAACTGAGATGTCAAAAGAGGGTGGCTGTGTTTTCAATCTCGCTTCTCTTGATTTGGAATCAAGCTACTGCTGCATTTGGAACATAGCAGATGTGAGGAAAAACAGAGAACAAGCAAGATGCAAAGAGAGTGGCAATTTCTAATGCCTTTGATTCCTTGCATCTTGTTCATATATGCAAGATGCAATTTTGCATGCATCAACATTCGAAACTCATCGTCAGCAAACAAAGAGACTCTTGATAAATGCTATTGCACATACTAGACTTTTTGAGGATTACTCGTCATCAGCAAACTCAAACCTGTATGTGACACTAAACACAACTTTGTAATATATTTTCTTTCCAGAATGAACTGATTCTCAATAGCTTTTGCCAGTGTAATCTAGCTTAAAATGGATTGAGACAGAAGAAATGAATCTATACTGGATATCAAATGACAAGTCACCAATTCTACGGAGCAGAATTTCACTCTAATTCAAGTAAATTCAATGTTGAATTTGAATTAATGCTGTGTGATTTACTAGCACAGGTGAGGCGAATCAGTTTGGACTTGAATTAATCAAATTGCAGCTTTCAACCAATCACAGCGGAGTGGTTCAATCAAAGGGTTCACAGCTTGACATTGATGAGAAGTGGGCCACATGGTGCAGGTGTCTATGCAGAGAGTAGGGTGATTTATGATACAATCACAAGTAATAATGAATCAATTATAAGATTCTTAATTCTTGTTACTGAAGGGAATTCAGCTGAATTTAATTGGTGGTTAGATCCATCGATTGCCATCTCGTGCTGACTCAGTCTGTTCATGACCTATCAACCCTTAGTAGTGAGTCATCTTGTGCTGACTCGGTCAAGGAACAATGTTGGTGGACCATGAGGAGAAAATACATCATAAAAGTATGAAGTAATAAGTTTTTACTTATTTATTTTATTAAAGACTTTGCGAACTCAGGGATGATCTCTGAACATGTGTGAAACTATATGAAGGTTTTTTTTTTTTTTTTTTTTTTAGTCGGGTTGGCCTGTTAGCCCGGAGTGATCCGCGGGTGTGTGTGATAACGCACGGTCTTAATACCCCTCAATCATGAGTGTATTGGCATGTGAAACTATGAGTTGTGATGGCACTTTGATCGATTATGTAAAAAAAATTGTTATAGAAACAAAAAGGATGATAATTATATCTTTCACCATAAGTCTACAATATCACAATAAATCACACTACAAGGGATTAATAAACGTGTGGTGTGGAATCCACCCAACCCCATGCATCACATGCCCTCATTAGTATTTCCTTTTTCCGTACGTACCACTATATACACATGCTACCTAAAAAATGCATCTCCCATCCTCCAACCGTCTTCGCGTGTATGACACCTTCCTTGGAGATGGCAAAAGGTGTTTGGTTGGAGCAAAAGGCAGAAGACAGCACAAAGGTGGAACCCAATACTTATGTAAGGGTAGGAATCAGGATTGGTGTTATCATGTGATGAAAGTGAAACACAATCTACCAGAAAAGTTACTACTACCTAACTTTATCAAGTACCTCTTCTTTTTTCCCTTTCTTGTGCACTTGGGCAGCCTTAGAAACCATTAAAATGCTAAACATTGAATTGAGATGACCAACTCAATTAATCAATCTATCATGCCACCCACATCTAAAAATCGAACAGATTTAAATCATAATCGCCCTTTGTGTTATTAGTTTGGGCCACGTTTCACCACAATCAAAGGTGGCCCACTATATGATGAGTAGTATACTAAATATGTTGTTTTGATTTGATGCCTGGGGTTTTCATGTTTTGATTATCTATTTGCAAGTCATCAATCTTATGATGGTCCCATCTCTAATTAGAATAGAGTTATCATGATAAAGCATAGATTGTAATTATGGACAGTAGTGATTTCAGGTGTGGGCCCCTCAAGAGATTTATACCATGATATAAAGCCTCATGCCAGAGCATAAAGGAAAGAAACTACATCTCTCTCTCTCTGTATTATATTTCTCTTAATAGTTGAGTGCCAGTGTGCCACCATTCAAAGCTTGTTGGCACGTCTTATTCAATCAATTCCAGTTGGACAAAAGAGAGCAAAGCATTAGATGCCTTGTCTACGACCGTTGTCGGTCTTTTTACTCCCAATGCACCACACGCCTACAATACATGAACAAATTTTCAAATTACCCCTAATGGAATACTTAATTCTCGGGCCCGATGCAATAGGTGGGCCCCACTATATATTTCCCAGGAAAATAAATATCCCACCTCTAACATCATCATACATAGATGACCAATCTGTATCTTCTTTATTCTCTGCTGTATTTTTTTCTTTCTATTACCTTTTATTTTTTGGCAAACAAACCACAGACAAATTGTCTTAAACATCAACTTTAAATTACATCTTATTCATAGATAGAGCTTGTCTATGATCAATCTAATCACTTTATTAACTCATTAAAAAAAAATTATGCCGTGTCAAACAACTAGAAAGTAGTGAGCACAAAAAAAACAAATCTATTTTTAAAGAATTATCATGAGAAAGTAGTTGCAAAGCTGCAATGCAATGTGTTTGTATTATAGTATGGCACTATGGTGCAGCGCCTTTTGTTAATACATTGTGGGGCCCATTTTTTTAAGATCCAAGCTACTCATCAGCTCTAACATCCTATGTAGTGATCTACGTATAAGTTACTTCTTAAATATGCAAAATGACCACTATTGGATTCTCTTATATCGGAAACACGTGCTAAACTTGTTTTAGTTTTTCTAGTTTTGTCTCATTTGTGACCAATCTAATGGTTGGCCTAGTAAATTTTAAAAAAATCTAGATACAAATGGTTGTTAGGACTGACTAGGGGTTTGGGTTTTGAAAAGGTGGGCCCCCCAATACCAGTGCTGATGTATTTTTTCAACCCTTCCTTGACATTAGGGCAAACATTAGTGACTGTTTTGACTGTTTTTGAAAATTTCCCATTTTCAAAAACACAGTTATCTTCTCCTCCACACGAAGTTACTCCACACACTCTCTCTCTCCGGAAGCTGCAACAGCATCAAAATCCCTCTCTCTCTAGGGGTTTCTCCAACCCCACCGACAAAAATCGAGTCGACTCTCTCTCTCTCTTCTCTGCAATTCCCCTTCGATTTCTTTCGGATCGCTTCGTTTCCAGTCCATATCTTTCATCTTCGCATCAATCCTCGAACACAATTCGATTCAGTCTTCGCATTTGAATGATTGGATTTTGTTCGAGGAGCTAGTCATTTTTTTGAATCAGTGCACGCTGTAAAAATCGGTTCTTGAATCCTCGAACACACAACTTGATGTGACCTTTGCATTTCTTAGTCAAAGAAGACGATCGTTTTTCTACCGAAATTTCGCCAAGTTATGATCTTTTCTAGATCAGATCTTCGCAATTTAGTGGTTGGGTTGTGATCTAGAATGTGATCTTTTGTTGAGCTTCGTTTGAATCTCATGGAATTGAACGGATCGGGTCGGATTCGGTTCGTCAAGGACGATGTGGATTTCAACAGACGTTTACTTGTTTGGATGTTTGAGAGATGGTGAGTAGTTTCAACCGCATTACCTCTGGCCAATTCAGCCGGAGAAGTCTGAGCTTTAGGAAACCTAGGGTTTTTATTACAATGCCATGTAAATGCTGGTTCTCACTAGCTTTCAATGGGTTTATCGCATTTTGTTTGTCGGTCTCTTTGTCTTCATTAATTTTATGTGTATGTCTAATCTTCTTCTCCAATCTCGGTCACCAAAATGGGGTTTTGGAGGTGATGGATTCGACCAGCGAGTGCGATTTCTTTAATGGCAGTTGGGTTTTGGATGAGACCTACCCTCTGTACAACAGCACAGAATGTCCTTTTGCAGAACGGGGTTTCAATTGCTTGGCGAATGGCCGGAGGGATAGAGATTATCAGAAATGGCGGTGGAAGCCGCGGCATTGTGATTTAGCTCAATTTGATGTGCACAGCGTACTGGGGATGCTTCGAGGGAAGCGGGTTGTTTTTGTGGGTGATTCAATGAGTAGGACACAGTGGGAATCTATGATATGTTTGCTAATGACTGGGGTGGAGGATAAGAAGACTGTTTATGAATTCAACAGGAATAAAATCACAAAACAGATACGGTTTTTGGGTGTGCGGTTTAGTTCTTTTAATTTTACTATTGAGTTCTTTCGGTCGGTTTTTCTGGTGCGGCCGGGGAAGCCGCCGAGGCATGCGCCAAAGAGGGTGCAATCGGCGGTCAAGCTGGATGTGATGGATGATTTCAATAAAAGATGGATTGATTCAGATGTTCTGATCTTCAATTCGGGGCAATGGTGGACGCCTGGGAAACTTTTTAAGGCGTAAGTTTCTTCTGTTGCTTTTGAATTGTGCAGTTGAGTGTACATGTGGTCATTTGTTTTAGTAATGCAGATCTTATGCATTTTCTTTAGATGTTATGCTATCTATATTCGACTTGATATTGCCTTGTTTTAGTGGTATGAGCTTCTGATCTGGATTCTTCATTTCAGTGCACCCCTTTTCACTCCTTTTTTTTGGAAGCAGAACTGGAAATTATTGAGAAATCCAAACTTTACAAACATGAGGAGAAGGCTGTCTATTAAGATAGAGGGCTCCCAAGATGAAAAACTAAATATATCACAAGAACAGACTTACCAATCAAGACTGATTCTTATCTATGCTTACATCAAATTGGCGCCACAACATCCTGATAGGTTTGATTGTATCCCACTCTGTGTCAATTAAATGCCAAATGATGTTGTCGAAGCTCATGTGTTTAACGGCCTGTGAAATTTCTCATGACCTCTTTTAATATATTTAATCAGTATAAACCCCCTTTTTAAATTAAGGCATTTTTGAATGTTTTATATGAAAAGATCTACACATTTAACATGAACAGAAAAACACACCTGTTAAAATTCCAAATGACTATTGTTCCAGAAGTTTACACTGTCCAGCAAATCCATCATTATATACATACATATATATGTATATATATAATCAGAATAACCCCATCATCCAAGATTTCACACATATGTCACATGGTATAATCCTCATCAGCCTTGTGGGAATGTTCAACTCCTCATTAGAAAGTTGTGTGTGAATAATAATGGTGGAATGATGTATTGAGAATTTGCAACATTGCATGTAGTAATTACTTAGTTACATGCGTTTCCATTCACGTTTACATGTATTTTGTGGAAGAGTCTTATGGGATCTGTGTCGTTCCTGTGTATGAGAATGTGTACTAGTAGTTAACGTTTACATGTAGCAAGTCGAAATTTTATGGAATAGTAGAGTGCAATTTATTTGTTGGGGGAAAATTCCTTTTTTAAAGTCTGTCTTATATGAGATCGGGGTTGCAATTAATGTGTTTAGGGGAATTGTGTACTTGTCATTAAAATGTAATTCCCATATGCATGTCATTAGCCAGAGTCTTGAATATAATATATGTAATGGTCTCCCAATGATGGATGGAATCTTCACAGTTCACACATTCAGCATGGATGCTGGATCTTGCAGTTATCACCGTCGGCAACCCAAGAATCTTTATACAAGGGGAAGCACTTGCTCGATGAAATCACAATAGTGAGAGGAAATAGTACATTTTCACTGAATGTATAAATGGGAAAAAAAAGGGAATTATAGAGGACTGGCTAACAATCCTGCCTAATTTCTTTCTTGTTGCCATAGCCAATCCAAATGCCAGTCTCTTTACTACCAGTTAGCCATTTTAACCATTGGAATGGAATTTTATTATGCCTTGCAACATTTATTCTAGCTGTCCATGGCAGCATGTCTTGTTGTTTTGCAACTCAAAAATCCATTCCATCTATATTATTAGGTTACCATGAACATGGTACACCACTTGTACGTTTGTTTCCTTGGCTCATTCCATATTTCACTTTTTTCTTTCATTTTTTGACATGTCTGTTGAAAATGCTTATTAGATGTCCATCCTGACAGGGGCTGCTATTTCCAGGTCAATGGGACACTGAAGCTTGGAATGCCCATTGACATTGCATTTAGAACAGCCATGAGCACGTGGGCATCATGGGTTAAAGCTTCGGTCAACACAAATAGAACACAAATCTTCTTTCGAACTTTTGAGCCATCTCACTGGAGGTACTCCTTTCATGTTTGTTTAGTGGGTCTCCAAACTTTATATTAATACAAGAAAATAGGTCCTTAAAACTCAATTTGACCATACAGTTCAATCTAATTCAACCAAGACTGGCAGTTGGTTCTTTGACCAGTAACCATTTTCTTCATGTCCTTTGGCTGTGGGATCAGTTTGTTTGTGCTGAATTAACTGGTTTCAACATCTCAAAAACCTCTGTGATTTTAATCTTTTTATTTATAACACACCCTTCCCCTGTTAGACCTTTTCAACCCCTTTCTCTTTCCATTGCTGGAACACCATTATAGGTGAACCTATCATCATGCACCTCATCAGCCCAGTACGCTTTTGAAGCTAATGCATATTGTAAGCTTTCAAAAATTCTCGGACAATATCCATAATAGATTTATGCATTGAAGTGGTTGGCTTAATTTTGAAAATCTTACTATTTACTTTCCTATAAGTCCAATGGTTTGACTTTCAAAGCCTGGTTTATGAAGTACTGCTTATTTGCTTTAGCTTAAATTTGTCAATGCCATGTAAGAGAGCCCGTAACCCATATTTTTATGCATCAGCAGCTCAGATAGAAAGTTTTGCAAAGTGACTCGATACCCAATGACTAAAACCAATGTGAAAGGCTATAGTGTGTTTTCAGACATCGTTTCAGAGGTGGCGGCGGACATGAAGGTTCCCGTGACTGTTCTTCGCGTAACTTATATGTCCGCCTTGAGAAGTGATGCCCATGTTGGCAAGTGGAGTGACACTCCATCAGTTCTGGATTGTAGCCATTGGTGCCTTCCTGGAGTACCTGATGCTTGGAATGAGCTCCTCTTCTCTTATATTTCTGCAAAGTTTCCCTAGCTAACTGTTCCATTTGGTAAGGCCTATTTTAGTCAGAGAAAAATATTTACTTTATTCATTTTTCATTTGTTGACATCAATTCCTGTCTCCCTTGGAGGTACATATTACCAGAATGTAACTGTCTAATGCTCCAAAACTTATGCAAATATATTGGTTCGACCAAGTCAAACTCATATGCCAAAATTCAGATCGGAAAGAATAGACTTTGGCGACAACTTGTCCAAGGCGAAGAAGAAAATCTTTTTCATGAGAATTTTAGTAGGTATATATTTCTTTTATTTTTTTGTGATAGTAGGTATATATTTCTTAAGATGTGATTATGGATTAGATTAGATATAGTTTCCTTTTTTAAAAACACTTTTAGGGTTCTTTGTTTCCTATTAGTTTGGGAGATTAATTTTAAAAAATCCCTTGGTGGGTTGATATTTTCCCTTTCTGAAAGTCTCTTGGAGACCTAATTTCATGCTTCGGCACTTTTATTATCCTTATTGATTATGCTTTTTCCAAAGGGCTTGCATCAAAGAGCCCTATAATAACATTGGGGTTCTATGCTTGGATACACTGAGGATAGCTTGTTCCCAATCAGAAACAAGAGACCTTAGTATAGCTTGTTTACACGAGACCTTGTGTGGACTGGCTGCTCTGAGGAATGTTCTATTGGATTAGTAATCAAAGCCTTATCTTTGTCAAGATGACTGTCCACCAGATTTCCTAGCAGACAATCTAAATCTGAATATTTAGATTTGATCACCAGTTCACCACCACATGCTGTTTAGATCTGGGTTCAACGTTGTGACTGGTGATCCCCCAAAAATCAGTGTCTGATCAGAAAGGGTTGGATCACGGATGGTCACACTGGGATCAAACGCATATACACCATGTAGTTATTGTAGGTGATTAACGGCAAGAAGAATGCTTAACATCCTAATTATTATTAATGTTGCGTGCATGCAGGTTGGAAAAGTGGGAAAGATGACAATCTCACTTCTAGACAAATGTTGGTTTGATGCCCTGGCGTCTGCTGAAGAAGACGAGTATATCTTTTCTTGAAGCAGCACCAATGGGATTTTTTTCTGACAATTATTTTATTTTTCTCCTTTCATTCTTTTTGTAGTCTAGTAGATGGGTCATTTGATTTAATGACCTAAAGGAAATGTAGTGTTTTTTTTTCTCCTTCCTGCCATTGAGGCATTGGTGTCTATCTTGTACTTTCAATATTTTCATTACATTCACGTGTACAGACACTTAACAGTTAACAGTGAAGCAATTAGATATGGAAATTCAGACACTTAACAGTTAACAGTGAAGCAATTAGATATGGAAATTAGTCTCTCTTTTTGTCCAACTCATTTGCGCAGGCTTGATGAAAAGGGGATACTTATAGTCAATGTAGAGCATTTTTTTTTTTTTTTTTTTGGTTCACTGGGAATGATCTAGCATGCTTGCATATGCAAAGGAACTTTGGTCCACTAGAGCTGTTTGATGTGGCAGGTGGTTTCAGCATTGTCTGAAACCAGTTAAACATTGGGTCATTGACTCAGCAGATAGGTTTTTTTTTTCTACACCCGATCATTTGAAGTCAACCATCATTTTCTTTACATTAGATGAGATGGCTAGAAATGTCCATTATAGTTATGTAGTAGTGTCTCCAAATCCCACCAATACAATAGATGGGGTCGTAAACTGTGAGGTGAAACGTCTGTTATAACTGTCAGATGGCGAGAGATTGTTGTAGCCACGAATCTGTCTTAATTTATAGTTGGACTAGATCTCTTCCATGTTGTGTCCACTTGTGTTAGGATTCTTGGGTCACACGAACCTGTTAGCAGGCACATTTATGACTACCAACTTTGGGCCCTAGCCGAACACCTGAAGAAGAGGGCATGGTAGCTGACCCACAGAGACAGCCGGTGGGGTATACTAGCAGTTAGGGAGGATCTTCGACAACCAAGGGATGAAGAAGAATGAAACAGTTGACCAAGGATGCCCCAGTAGGTTCATACAGAGCTCAGGTCCTTGAAGTGTGCTTGACTCGGCAGGCTTCTTGTTACGCCCTATCCCGAGTTAATCAAAATTAACTCTAATTAATCGAGATTAATGCGAATTAAGCATGATTAATCAAGATAAATGTAATTAGTGGTCAAAATGGATTAAATTATCCATGAAGGATTAAAATAAGCATAATGAGTAAGTCTGAGAGAGATTGACTAAATGGATTTGAATTTAGACCCAAATTAGTGAAATTAAGGGCTTTTTCGTAAATATGGGTTTATGCGTATTTTGTCGAATACGGTGGAACTTGGTGTCAACATGTGTATCTCGACGAGTACAACAATTTTCGTGACATACGTGTTTTCATTTGGTTTCAAATGAGTTAAATAAGTCTTGGTTTGACTTAAATTTAGAGTGTGTAAAATAGATGGGGGCTGAATGCAAAAGTTCTGTTTAAAAGGGTTGAGATGAACTCGGAACCCATATTCAGTAGGTCATTGAGTTTTGGAGCTGCTGGAAGCTAGGTTTAGCTAAGTTCTTCTCTCCTTTTTTCTCATTTTCTTCATCAATCAATTGGATTAGAGGTTGTATGAGTGAGATTAGAGAAGGAGTTTCATCTTCTTCATTCTTCTTGTTGTCTTCTTGCACTGTTTGGTGCTAAAGTTATAGGAAACTTCAGTTCTTGCTGTAATACTCTTCAAGGTAAGGGTAAAGTAATTTTTATAGAATTCTTGAGTTGTGATTAGTTGGTTTGTAGTGGTTTATGTACAAACAATTCAAAGGAAATTTGTTTTGGGTTTGTTCTTAATATTAGGTTATTAAAGAGGATTTTTTATCTTAAAGTCAAGCTAGTAAAGGGGTTTTGAATCAAACTTGGCTAAAAGGCAAGTATAAATAATTATTATGATTAAATGCTACTTCCTATGGGTTTTCCTTTTGATTAGGTTGTGAATTAGGGTTTCAGTTTTTGTAGGATTAATTGTATATATGATTGATTAGAGAAGAAGAAGGGTTGGGATGTTATTTGATTAGAATAGAGGTGTTGTTTGTATGTGTAAATGATTATTGAGGAGAGGACAAAAGGTCCATTTGTGTGTGTTGCAGGTTGTGAATGGATTTGGAGTGAAAGAGTGAATGGTTCAGAATTCCGAATTGGAATTTTGAAGCGTTCGCACGAGCGCGAATAGGGAGTCCGCTCGAGTGAACTGTCATCTATGTGAATCTGCTCGAGTGAATGGAGATCCGCTCGAGCGAACTAGTTACTGTCTGATACTGACTGCCTTTGCTTGGGGGAAATTAGGCAGGTCGCTTGAGCGACCAATGTTCTGTGAGCTATCCGCTCGAGCAAACTTGAAGCAAAAGTTTCAGGTGGTTCTTCTCATTTGAGATTCGATTTTCTTCTTTTAATTAAGAAGATTTAGTGGCTATAGTCGGTAAATGAATTATGATTAGTTGATCAATGATAGAAATTGTTTGACCAAATGGTCAATCAATTGTGCTTAACAGTTACTTGGATTTTTCTAGGAATTATATTCCTATATTTGAAACTAAGTCGAATCGTGGATTAATCAGCACTGATAGACCAGGTTTAATTCATGTATTATAAGAAGCGAGCTAGTTGATTAAATCAATGCTGTTAACACTATCTTACCTCATAGGTGTTAATTACCGGACTTTAATGTACAAAATATACATAATTATGATGTTCATCGAGAATAACATGTACATTAAATAATTGAAGATTTCACCTAATGGGTTGGTACTATTTAACTGAAATTGCATGTGTCCAAAATGGATCGTAAATTGATTTGAATCTTGCATGGATCATTTATTGGATTATATCCATTAATTGTCATTGGGACAGAATTAAATGTTAAACTATGTAATTCTTGAGTCTGGCACTACATAGTGATTTCTTTAAGCTCATAGGAGCTGATATTGCTGCAGCAGATTATATGGGAGTGTTCTAGAACTCCGTGGTGATGTCAGATGTCCCTGGCCTGGGCATTGATAAATCCCACAATATATGATTCCTTCCGTATGAAAGCGTGATTCCTTCTTTTTTAGAAAGATGTGATTTGAATTGAAATGCTATTGTAGATTTGCCAAAAACTAAAGACTCTTATCGATTTGAATTAAATGGTACTTGTATTGGTCTACCGTTGAATTAGATATATTGAATTGTGAATTAGCATGTTAAATCATGTATTTATTTATACCTTGCTGAATTGTCAAATTCATAGTATTATTGATGGCATTACAGGCACAACTGCCCATGCCGATCTTTTAGAGGCCACAGCACCAACGGAGATTACCGATCCGGTTCCTTCCGAAGGACTAATTGAGTGGAAGTGAAACAATATCATAGGTTTATGATATTGAAACGAAAATGGAAAATAAAATTTTTGTTATGGAAAAGGGTTAGAAATTGTTACACACTTTTGATCCTTGCATTGTATTTAAATATGCAAATAATTAGGTTGTACATGGTGTAAATGAATTTTGTTTTATACATAAGCAATGTATATTTGTTTATATTCTGCATAATTTGTTATTTGTTATCCCTTGTGAATTTTATGTGATTGAAGTTCACAGGATTAAGTATGTGATGCGACTCGGGGTTAACTCGGATTAATCAGAATCTCGGACTCGGGTCGTATCACTTCTCCTTTTTACTCCAAGGCCCATGCACCATCAAGTACCATTATTTGAAGTCAACAAGGCCTTTGACTACATGCTTAAAGGGAAAGGCATTCGATGCATCACTCACATGGATGGCTCGATCATTGCAGCTTTATAAACTGTATAACATGGAATAAATGAAGTGTTATTCACATTGACCTTTGTAGTGTAATGCACACCGCAACCTCATTTTCATGAACAGGCACAGTTTGTTTCAAACTGAAGTAGTCCTTTTAGTTTAAACTTGCTCCATTGTTGAGAGCATGTATCTCTTTCTTGAGAAATTCTAAATGCACCCACCTCTTTTGTTGAGCCCACCCACATTCCCAAAAATACCCAAAATACCCTCCCCTTCTCTCCTCTCTTCTCCCTCTTTCCTTTCATGTTTCCTGCTCCGGCCACCTCTACCCAACCCTGCCATCGCCGATCCCTCTCCCTCTCTCTATCTCTCTCGCCCACTGCTGGCAGCCCCCGTCCCTCTCCCCCCTTCCCCCTTTCTCTTTTCCCCTCTTCTTCTCTTCCCCTCCCCCTCTCGCCCGCCGTCGGCCCTTGCACGAAAATCCCTCCGACCTCTGCTTCTCCATCTCCCTCTCCCCCTCCCCCTCATTCTCTCCCGCTCTCTGCCTCTCACCCGCCCTCTCCCTCTTTCTCCCTTTCTCTGTCTCCCTCCCTCTCCCCACCCACCCTCCACCTGCCCAGTCTCCCTCTCCCCCTCTTTCTCCCTTTCTCTGTCCCCCTCCCTCTCCCCACCCGCCCTCCACCTGCCCAGTCTCCCTCTCCCCCTCTTTCTCTCCCTCTCTTTGCCTCTCACCCGCAACCCTTCGTCGCAGCCCTCGCCCGCCCTCTCGCCGCCCATCCACCCAACCTCCGCCCCCTCCATATTCCTCTCCCCGCCCTCCGCCCGCCCCTTTCTGTCGCTCCCTCCCCTTGGGTAGCACCGAGGGGATGATGGTCTTGGGGATGTGGGTGGATGCAAAAAGAAGTGGGAGCAGGGCTACTGAGAGAGAGGGAAGGAGAGGGAGATGGGTCGGCGGCGCGGTTGGGGTCGGGGAGAGGGAGGCTGGGCGGGCGGAGATTGCCGGAGCAGGAAGAGAGGGAGAGAGAAGGAAGGCGACGGAGAGGGGTAGTTTAGGGGTATTTTCTTCATGTGTAAATCTTTTTAAAAAGGTGGGTGTGCTCAGCAAAAGAGGTGGGTGAGTTCACAATTTCTCCTCTTTCTTTCCTTTATTTGAGATCATTTCCTCCCATTGCATAATTTAGAGCTTAAATGGTTCTGCTATGCTTTCAGTGTGGCATATATACTCTGGGGCCTTGATTGGTAGTGAAACTATGAATCAACATGGATGATAAGAGTCAAAAAAAAAAAAATTCCATACACTGAGGAAAATCAACTAATCCATAAATGTTCTTAACTTTACAATGTTCTACTTCTAATATAAGTAATCTCAATCCTTAAAAGAAAACACACAAACAAACCTCCCAACCAACAGTACATATCTTAAAGATCTCATTTCTCCCCTAGTCTCCCATTTTCACGTTAACATCTTCTCATCATTAAGGGCTCGTTTGGATTTCATAAACTAACTGCAGACTACTTAGTTTGTGCATAAATGAAGAGCACAATGGGAATTTGGAGGGAAAATTACACGTCAAAATCAGAGAAGAGAAAGGCGAGAGTTCAAAGGAAAATGTGATGTCACTGGGGTTGCACTCTTATGGATCTTCTTCACCTTCTTCTCCCTAGTCTCTCCCACTTCGGTTTGTGCTGAATCATCTTCTAACTTCAGAGGAGAGATCTTCAGGAATGAGAAACAAGAGAGAGAAAGACCCATCTTCAGAACTTCAACTAGTTCTTGGATTGTGGATTTGAGACCAAGGCATGGTGGATTTATATACGTGGTTGATAACTAATATCCCCTGGATGTGTGCAAAACAACAGCAATGCCACCTCAAGCTGTTTTGATGGATTTATGATGTGATCCTTGAGCAGATACAATGTCTTGTTTTAGTCTTTTTCAGGTTACCTTGCTCACGAAGTATAGAGAATTTTCAACAAAGGCAACTAGAAAGAGACATGATGATAGATTTTTTCTTTTTGAACTTGGAATATGTGTCGGACACGTAAAAGTAATATAGACTTAGGTGAGGTGGAGTCTGGATCCAGGGAGGATTTTCCCCGTGGTGGCCAGGAGTGGACAGATTAGGGTCCACCATGTAACCGCGGGCAGATCGCCGTGTACGTGGGCAGCCTGTCCTATGTCAATATAGGGGCCGCTCATGATGACGTGGCGGACTCTGATTGGTCCACTCATGATGACAGTGGAGATTGGGGAAAATCCTCAGATGATTCCGATTCAGATGATCTGTGATTGTTTAAAGGCAATGGGCCCTCAAGCCTGGCCCCATTAGAGTGGGACCCACTACATTTATTTCTCATTTCAATTGGTCTGAGTTGGTACTAGAAGTAGGTTAGTCACTTTGGTGGGGGCGGCCGTTCCAAAGCTATTTTCATGTGTAAATGAATCACATGCATAAAAATGTCTAACTTCCTTCACAATCACCCCCATCAATGGAAGCTAAATCCTTTGAGGCCAGCTCTATAATCCATCAGTAGGGTCCACCCTTGAGATCAAGTCCACTCAAAATCCCATCCTCCAATCAAGATGTGCTTGCCATCAAATTGATCGCTTGTAAAACATATGATTTCACTCCATTTGGTGGGCCCAAATCCAGTTGAAGTAACATATGGACCCACACAAATACACAGGAGAGCAGTGATTCTGAGCGATTGTGTATCGCGGATGGATTTATAGGGCTGGTCTCAAAGAATTTGAGGAATCAGATTCTGAACCTACCATGCATATGGTTGTGTGCTAAGGGGTCATTCATTTGCTTGCAGTCAGTTACAACATGTAAATGTTGCACCTGCACATGAATAACATTTACACATGGTCATGTTTGTTTTTACTCATCGAACAGGTTGGGCTGTGCCCAAATCCAGTTGAAGCCTCTTTTAGTTGCTCGAATGGATCCTGATTTTCAATTTCTTTGATGGATGGTTTGGATTTGCAGAGAGCTTTCCTTTTTTCTAGAAAAGAAAAATGGTCATTCTTTTGACTGTTTAACTGGGGTGCTCACAGGCAGGGCCAGCACAACCTTCGTCTGCTTTGGGCTGGATCTTAGCCATGTTCTTGGGCCATGAGCTGCATTTATTGGCCCCATGATTAAATGGCCTAGACTTGGACCTATGCTTGTAAAGGCCCAGCCTTACCCTGCATTATTAGGATAAATAAGTATGCATTTTTTTTCAAATGAGCTGGTTCTGGGCCAGGCTTTCACACCCCTGGGCTTAATCTGGGCTGAATGATAGGCCCTAAAACTAAATGAGTTTCACTTGGACAGACCTTAGCATGGCTCTACCTGGCCCATGAACACCCTAGTTCCAACCTACACATCTGAGAGTGCTATCATCTGTTGCAGCTAAAATCTGATTCATGATATGTGGGTCCACTTAAATGTGATAAAATACAATCATTCACCTAGACATCTATGTATGGAACCAGCCCGTGTTGCACTTCTATCATAGTGATATGAACTGTTGGACTGAAGGTATGTGAAAAACTGCTTTCATCGATCATGGATTGGGCTAATTAGGCCCCATAAGCTAGTCCATACTACTTATATCTGGACCACTCTTAGGTGAATATTTTAGCATTATTGTATCTTCCAAAATCTCAAATCTTTGATCAACAGCATCAGAATTTTATGTAGAGTATTGGATGGCTAACCTTTCTCTCTATAAGTACAGCGTGTTCCGAGGTGTGAAGTGGGAGAGAAGGGATGTCATAATTGGGTTTTGAATAAGACGACCTTTTCATTTTTTTCTTTTTGAGTAATAGGAATACGAGGTGTTAAGCTTTTTATCATCCTAGCGTTGAGCTATTTTTCTGCAGGACCTCCCCTACAGTATCGTCACCGCAGTAGAGTTTAACCACCAAGTTCCGGAATGGATTGGTGTGGTTCCTCTACACCTAGGACACCAGAATATCGAACCATGAACGAAGAAAGGTATAAGAGAAATATTGGCTAGTGATTGTGAAGCCCAAATTCTTGACTGGAAGGGACACCAAAGGCCTCTGCCCTTCCATCCCTTGGATAGATAGAGAGGGAGGGCAGAGCTTTTGGTTTTTTCATGTTGTCAAACAGTTGAACAATGAAAATAGATGGCGAGTGCCTGATCGAATTGATCGGGTCATGTAGGAACAAGGTTCAAATCTCTCGGTCTGTTGCCTCAGCTGCATACATCACTGCGCTTCCGCTTGAATATGTTCTCTTCTAGCAATGTTTGGATATTTCCTATGCAACACAGGTATAATTGAGTCATCATATGCTTTATGATTAATTTGTGAGCCACCTTAGCTTAGCCCACCTATTAAAATTCCAAACCACTTAAAAAATAAATTAAATTGATCTGCAAATCATGTGCTTAAATTGATAAAATAAAAATAAATAAATTAGTTATTTGCAATATTTTGTTGGGTTGTCAATCAGGCCCTGTTATAAGAGTACCAGCTCTTAAAAGGCCTGCAAATGAAAGCTTCTATAGGGGTGCTCAAGGGCCAAGCCAGCCTAACCCACTTTGGGCTGGTTTCTGACCATGGGTTTTAGTATTTGAGGTGCACCTGGATCTAAATCCTTGGCCCGTTTAAAATATACGGGATAAGACTGATAGAAAGCCCGAAGCCTGACCCGACCTAATTGATTGAATGGATGGACTGAAGCCTGACATCTTTAAAGCGAGCCAAGTTCAGGCCAGGCACTTAAGACCCGACCTATTTTTTTCGACAATCATATTATCGGAGTATGGAGGCTATTTAGTAGGACTAAAGTACCTTTTTTGGGAAATTCTATATGCACCAAGCCATTTTGCTGAGTACACCCACATTCCTTTATGAACGGAGATTTTTTTTTTCTTTCTAAAAGGTGGGTGTGCTCAGAAAAAAAATGGGTGCATATAGAATTTCCCACCTTTTTTTTTCTAGGGGCTGCACACAAATTGTGACAACCATTCTAAACAGCTAGGTTTTAGATAAGGTATTTCTTTTCTTGGTATGGTCATGATTTTAAAACATATTCCAGACCCACTGTTGATCAGGTCTGAAGCTGATATGTATCCAGTGGAATGATTTACTGGTCCTCTGTAACCAGTTTCCTACAAAATATGTTGAGATGTTTAGACAACTAAAAGTCTTCATTCATAATGGTTTTAATGTGTTTTACATTTTAGGGGAAAAAAAAAAACCTTGTTTTATAATCTAGTGGGCTATTATTGTATTGGTTTTGGCTGATTTATTGGTGGATGATTTGAATGAATCTTAGTTGTGAGTTCCCCTTGAAGGGATCTCAATCCTATATATCACCAAAAGATTTATTTATTTATTTATTGAGAAGCAACCTCCAAATGATGGAGGTGATAATTCCTTCAACATGAGTGTCAAAGAAAAAAAAATCAGGCAGTGATCAGCAAAATTAAGTATTTTGGGACAATTCTAGTACATTTGATGGACAACCCTGGCATCATCTCTCCGGCCGCATGCCCGAGTCTCCGCATCCGAATTTATCAGATCCAGCTTCTGAAAGGCCAATAAGCTGATGGTCTGCATAATGATCATCCAAAGGCTAACGATATGGACAGTCATGCAAGGGAATGGGCTTCTGTGATGATGAAGATGATGATGATGATTTGCATTATGATCATCCCAAAGCTAATGCAACGTGGACGGTCAATGGTCATGCAATGGAAGATGTTTCTAAAACCATATTCTTTACTAGCCAATCTCTACCCCTTCATTTGTCATTCAATCATTTGTTTATAATAGTATTAATTATCAGTGAGTTGCTGTCATGGTCTTTTAAACCTGATTGATTGGATTATGTTTCTCAAAAAAAAAAAAAAAAAAACACTAAACATGTTGAAAGCATATTAGAGATGGAACAAGAAGTCGATCAATATCAAGTTCCAGGAATTTCACTTTTGTTCCTTCAAGGGTGGATTCAAATAATGAGCCCATTGGCTAACTCGCACAGGTCGATGCCTGGCTTGATCAAACGTTTCGAATGATTCATTAACATGCATGAGGTATGTTGTGGTATCTACAATATTTCTAAGGTTCCCAAATTGATTTCTAATCTATCTGTGCCTCTTAGGAATGCAATGCATATACAGAGAGAGCTGAATGATCCTGTTGTACAAAGCCAGCGTTTCGCTGAGCAGCTGAAGGTACCATACACTAAAATGGATGCTACATAAAGATTGCTGTGGAATTCTGCCTGAACTAAATATGTTTGCTGTATCAGGATTGACAATGAGGTGATGATGATGCAGCGGCCCTGGATGAGACATTTTGTACAGCTATTAAGCTTCGTTAGCTAACCATCCGTACCGAAATGTCGAGGTATTAGTAGACCCCTCTGGTGCAGCCCAGTCCTCAACAAAATCAAGGTTAGGCTGTTTTGGTGTCTCTTACATTATATGCACTCATTTCAAAAGTAGTTTAAAAAGAGCGGTTGTAACTCTGTGTTAGATGGTTCTCTTATGTCTCTAACGCATGGCACCCAAAACTTTTACCATTGAACAAAAGTAATGACTCTTTTTGTCTTCCCAACGTAACTAAATAAAATGAATAGATTCTTCATAATAATGATCATGTTCCATCATTCTCATGTTCTTGTTGATGATATAGACTAGTTGGATTTTTTCATCAATGGTTTGAGTATGTTGACCATTTCACTATTTTTCTTTTTTCCTTTTTTGATTGGTAAAGGAAAGTTTTAATTATAAAGGAGAAAATTGCAAAACAAACAACAAACCAAACGAAAAAACTAGGTATAAAATCCTTATACCCTACACCAAAGGCATCCCATTTCATTGTATGAGCAATCAAAGGAACTTATACCCTGGGAAGTTGTTTATTTATTTTAGGAAGCAATGGTAGTTCATCCAGGAAGTCATGTAGACAAAAACCACAAGCAAAATAAACTCATAAGTAACTAATTAAACAAAAGCTCCATAGTTAGATGAGCAACAGAATTAAGACTAGCCAAAGCTTTATTCTCAACCCCCATCAGAGAACATGTTGCTATTAGCATTGAGTGTCTTACTTCTTCACTTTCCACAACCAAAACTGTTGGTCCTACAATTGCTAAATGTATTGCATTCCTGAAAAAGATCACAGATGTGCCCAATAGGCTGTACGTTTATGCTCTTGACGCCTTCTCCATCAAGGAAAATAGAGAAATATCAATGTCAGAGGAGGATAATAGAATGCGCATGATGTCGTTGAAGACGAACGCGGATGGTGGTTTTGTTGCCTAACTTATTTAGGGATTTTAACAAACATTATTGTCTAAATTCTTTGGATGGTATTTAGAAGAGGCCTAAATCAAATCATATATAGATTTTAAAAAAAAATCTCTTTTCCTTTTTCCATTTTTTTGTAAATCTTGTGATATATAAGAATTCTTTTCTCTTTCTAAATAGTCAGCCTCATTTGTAGATGAGGCAAGCCTTCTGTTTGGTTAAAATCATATTTTTAACAGTGGCATAAAAATGCCCATTTAAAAAGCTCTTATCTAGAATGTTCACCAAACACTCTACTATGAATGAGAGTTTTTTCTTAATAAATAATAATTTAACTAAAAAGCCTAATTGTAAATTAAAACTATAAAATTTAGAGTTTTTATTTAAGCTTTTTTTTTAATTAGATTAGATTTACCAAACAGGCCTTTAGAGTTTAGTCTAATTGGGGCACAAGCGGGAAGAAAGCCTACGCAAGTGGGAAGGAAGCTCGCACACGCAGGAATAGGCAGCATACCCAGGGTTCAAATCTTGGATAGGTGAGAACTGCCACTCCTTACCACTCGGGTAAAGAGCCATTTTGGGGGTTTATTAGAATAAAGTTAATGGATGGGGCCCTTGTATGACTGCGGTTTCTTTTTCCATGATATTGTAAGGCCCCAATTAAATATTTTTGTATGATTGGATTTTTATCAAGGGCCACATCCCTATGATCTTGGAATCAGCCCCGACGGGGAGGTGTTGAATTTCCTAGGGTTGCAATGAAAAAAGATCTTTTTTTTTTATGGACTTAAAGAAAAAAGGGACAGTAATTTTTTTTCATTTTTTCCACAAAACCTTCCTGCACAAACGCATTCTTAAGGCCTTGGTATCCAACAAGCTTTTGATACATTAGTATGAGATGGGTTAATATTTTTACCTTTAACCTATTTTTTTTTTTCACCTTCCAAATCGCCCTCCAGAAATCAAAGGCTTATGCTTTTGCTATTGGATCAATAAGAGATGAGTTGGCTAGTCAAGGAGAGTCCATCCAATCATTCCAATGTTCGACCATTTGGTGGAATTGGGTTCGGATCCTATGAGGCTTTCATTAGAGAAGAGTGAAACCCCACAGTGGGACACATCTATTCAAATCAAAGTAGGATATCCTCAAAATTTTCTGCAATAGAAGTTGGTTCCACTGTAGGATTGAACATTTGATTAAAAAAATATGATTAGTAATATGAACTAGATTATCTTTCAAAAAAATTTGACTTAGATTGTGTTAATCATGCTTTTAATCAAATGCTCAATCTTATAGGAAGTGGAGAGGGTTGGGTTTTCGGTAGGTGGGTGTGAATCATGCTTTTAATCAAATGCTCAACCTTATAGGAAGTGGAGAGGGTTGGATTGGTATTGAACCATTACCCAGGCCCGCCAAAGGTCTGACGGTTAAAGATCATCAAATCAGTATAATTTAATGCCATTTCATTGATTGGGTCTTTAGAAGTTGAGAACTAGCAAACTGTTCTAAATATGATAGAGCCACCAAAATAATTCAAACATATGTTAAATAGTTTCCAAACAACAGGCATTTGGTTCATCATAGCTGTCCATCACACATCATTCATCAACATATTTGCATTTGGATGGATCAACGGTGTTAGCAAATTTTGGGTGGTGATGGGTTTTGATCAATGTTTGGATTAGGATTTCCATGATAAAAGAACGCCCTTTATATGCCAAAAAATAAAAAATGTGGGTGCTTTGGCAAATTTTGAGCTATAGTCAAAGGTGTTTCTGGATATTTCAACAAAACCGAGGGATTTTCTTACAATCACCAACTTCCTACTTATTTTTTCTGCCGCAACGTTAAGTAACCGGGAAGGCTTTTGATACTTGTGCCTCAGTTGATGTGCTAAACCGGGAAGGCTTTTGATTTTGGATCGTCCATTTTGACAACCCTTGGAGATGGATGGCTATGATCGATCAATCAAAGCGATATTTAACATTGATATCCAATCCATGGTGGGCCCAACTGTCTAATTCTCTTCTAATAGTTGA
The DNA here is from genome assembly GCA_028538565.1 of Umbellularia californica. Classification (NCBI taxonomy): domain Eukaryota; kingdom Viridiplantae; phylum Streptophyta; class Magnoliopsida; order Laurales; family Lauraceae; genus Umbellularia; species Umbellularia californica. The sequence continues at coordinate 77,957,751 of JAPQWN010000006.1, read as the reverse complement.
TCATGACCGTCCATCTTGATGATTAGATTATTGAACTTCTCAATCGAATTTAATCTAGTCCAACGAATCATATGATCCCAATCACTCTTGCAGTGCATGGATCAGATGTGGGACACACACCCACTGGGCGGCTCGGATTAAGAGAAGGCGATCATCATGAAGTGGGCCCCACACTCCTAGATGAACGGCTCGAGCACAATACAAAGCCCACGGCCTTGGACAAAGAAACCCATGTTTGAAGGCTCTACACTCTTCCGGAATGTTCGGATTTCTTATCATGATCCCACTGCTTTATCCGATCCTACGTAGAAGGCTTCATCCATCGACACGATCAATCTTCTGCATGATCTCAACCGTCCGATTTCAATCTCTACCCATCATTGACCATCACGACCACGATTCCACGGTACAGATTTTTACCACATGCACTCATTGCATGCGACGGACGGTGGATTTCGTGGCCATCAAGAGATGACGTCACTCTAACCTTCATTTAACGGTCTAGATCCCGGATAACGGAAGGGTGGCCCACTTAAGCTGACTTGACCGAGAATAATCGAGATGTGCTCGGGCTCCATCAATATAAATACCGGGAATTCCGAGTTCGTTCTTCAGACCCTCTCATTTCTTCCTTCGTCTTGCTTTCTCTTTTGTCGTTACGTTTTGGCTTCTCACTCGCTCTCACTCGCATTCTGAAGCGATCTTCTGTTTCGAGGTAAGTTCTTTCTTGAGACCCAAATTTCTGAAATCTAGGGTTTGTGATTAGAATGTTATCTTTTTCTGATGTAGAATTGATCTGTTTTTGGTGGAAAGATTGAATCTTTTCTGTTGATAGCTATGAAATTCGTTGAAGATTTGTGTTGTTGGGTTTCTAGGGTTCTTGTTTGGGTTTGATCGTTTAGGTTTTGATGATCTGATGCTGCTTTTGTGTTTCCGTTGGTTTTTGTTATTGTTGTTTTTGTTATCATGTATGAAAGACCTGTTGTTGTTGTTTTTATAATTGCTTGTATTTTTGATGCGTTTCTGGGTTCGGGTGCTGGTTTTTCTGGGCAGGTTTTTGATGGGAAGTTGTTTGATTGCTATGGTTTTATTAGGGTTTATTGGAGCTTTGAGCTATACGGACTATGGAGCTTCGATCATGGTGATCTATCTGGTTGGAACTTCTTGGATAAACTTTGACTGCAATCGTTGGGGGAAACCCCTATCCTAACGAGTGGGGCCCACATTTGATCATTGCAGGCCCTTACAGATTCTTATCCCGCATGATCTAGCACGGGCCTGATTGCAAAGAAATCTATGGTTAAAAGGACAGTGAACTTTGTCACTTTTTAATCAAGGGCTAGGATGATCTCACAGTGCTGATGTTTTATGGGGAATTTTCAAATAAGACCTTAAATTTTGCCTTACTTCAAAAAAGGATACAAGTTTCAAAAGTTTTCAAATTAGGGCCTAAGTTTCCAATGAGTTTTCAATTAAGGACAACCAGTCATTGGAAGGTATTTTCCAGCGATTTTTTTCACTAAGCTTTTTGGTAAATACTCAAATTATCCTTTAATTAAAGCCATGAAAACCATTACATGCCTCTGATCACTGTGGGGAGTGAGGATAGCGGTGAAGAAAAGGAGGAGATGGAGGAATTGAGGGCACATTTGGTTTCCAATTGGAGAGCTCCACGCCTCAAAAAGTTGTTGAATGCCTTCCGGCATAACCCATGAACATCCAAACCAACTTAAGACAGAATTCCATATTTTCGCCGCACACTCGTACATCGTAAAAGTAGATGATGGACATTTTCCTCATCCTCCAAGACATTGGGCACACATTGACGATAATCTTCCCTCTCTTCCGGAGATTGCCTATAGTTAAAATTCATCTTCTTAGGGCTATTCATGCGAACGCTACAACCGTTGGTGAAGCCTTGAGTCTCCAAATGCTTGCTAATTTACTTCTGCACCCCTCCCTTGCCCGCTAGAATGAGTAGAAAGATGAGACAGAAAAGACCCACATCTTGATACTATCCAATTTTCATTTGAATTGTTATGTGCCGTTGATTTTTAATTGTATATCGGCTGTTCATTGTCAAAGCTTTGTTCTGCCCATGAAGGGGTCATCTTATACAAACTGGTATTTAATTTAATATTTAATTCCATTTTTTTCAATATTTGATGAATCTAATGGTGTACATTACTCGAATCAAATTAAAACTTGTGGTGCTTTGTTGTCTTTGGGTGGGTTGTGTTATGAATGGCTTGGATCAATCAAAAGGAATAAGTGATGTGCAAGTTGGGTACTCCCATGCACGGACATAATCTATGTGATCTATTCTCTAAGTATGTATGTATCAAATAAGTTCCAGCAATGACTGTGATCTGAGTTCCGATGATACTGTGCTTAGGAATGGTTAACCTCCATTTATTCTTATTTGACTTGATTTTTCATTTTTGAAAGATAATTGAATTTTTGTTTGCATGTCCTTTATTTTTTTCCCATTTTTTGAAATTTGATTGTGATTTTTCATTTTTGGAAGATAATTGAATTTTTTTTTTTAGTATGTCCTTTTTTTTCCATTTTTTGATATTCGGTTATGATTTCTCTAAGGCTTTCTTTATTTCCTCTTTTTATTTGTTTTTAATTTGTCTTTGGGCTAATTATTTTTGAATGCAGGGTCTCTCCAGCATACAAATGTCTTTATATCTTGGTAACGAATATTTGCATCTTGTTCGTTGCCATTTTTGTTTCCTGTATCGTGATCAGCTGTGGTGTTCTAACCTATTTCGGCATTGGACTTGATAGGTCTTGACTGTTTCTGGGAGTATTTGTGAGGAGACAAATTATTTAGACTGGACATGGGATTAATATTGGGCAACAAAAGATGCCATGATCATTTATGCAGAAGGAATTTATATTTAGTTTTGAGCATATTGAGGGTTTGGGGCTTTCTGGCATTTAAAGAAGACACACATTAATATTAGATTAGTGCTTGGTAATGGCTCCCCCTCCGGGATCTCGTTTTCTTCCATCTGATGTTGAGTTGGTTATGTACTACCTGAAAAGAAAGGTCGTGGGAAGGAAGTTTAAACTTCAAAGAGAGATTCCTGACATCTCGTTGAAATATTTTTCACCTTCGGAGGTTCGAGGTATCTCTTTTTATCTCTAATATGGTTTTGCTGTTTACCTTTCTGTTTTAAAATTTTGTATACTGTTTTGCAACTACGAGTTGTAGCTTCCAAGCATTCATATGGTTATGAGGATTTCATTGTGTTTAAAAAAGTAAAGAGGAGTGGTGTCTAGTGTGATTTCTCCCTTACTGCTATTGGGCCACCTGTTGTGAATCCAAAGCCTTTTACCAAAACCACCCTTATCAAAACCTTCCTCATGAACTGACATTCACCTAGATTTCAACCAGTCCATAGTGATATGACATCCATTGGTGTAGTAGTACTCTGCTGGCCATGGTTGAATACATTGGTGAGAATCGCCTGGAGCACAGTGCTGTTTAGATAGGGATGGAAACATCTTGGGTTTGGGTCAGATCCATCCTGGACGTGTTATCTGAACCGAAACCTGAATTATTAATAGGGTCAGGGTTAAGATTACAAGATCTGTACTCATACCCAAATTTATGTTATACCTGCACCTGTACCCGGATGAAAGGCCCAGACCTGTCAGGCATTGAGCCCAAATAGTTTTATGCATGTATAGAACAGTTAATATCTTAATATGCATTTTTATAATATATGATTGTGGTATTGGGTTGGATATCAGATCCTTGGGCATTAAATCTGGGGACCTGAGCGGGCTATCATTGGAACTAAATCAGAAATAGGTCTAAGTGTTGAGCCCGTACCAATTTATTATGTTTTTGTCCTTTGGGTATTTGAGCACTTGAGTACTACCTATCACCTATCTAGTGAAGAGGCTTAGATGGAATATTTTTCCTGCAGTGAAGGTGGGCCTCAATGTTTTTAAAAGATTAAAAAGGGCTCATGTGATCCTTTTGATACTTGTGCCCATGATCCATGTTATTTTATTTCTTATTATCTAAGTGGTTTTGATTTTGATTCAATGATCACCTTAATGAGAAGCTAGCTCCACACTGTATACTTCTGCATTTGTTGCAGTTCATGCTCATCGCATGCTGTTATTTTTTTTTCTGGCTGCAGAAATGTCTTACCCAAAGACCAAATACCTGGAGGGCTTTTTCTTTTGTTCTCTGGGTAGTAGATATTCAAATGGGCAGAGGAAAGATCGCTCTTCTAAATGTGGATATTGGAAAGCCACTGGAAAAGATAAAGCCATTTATAATAAATCTCATAAGGTTGGGTGGAGGAGGACTTTGACATTCTATAGAGGCAAGGCAAAAGGAAATAGAACTGATTGGCGCATCCATGAATATAGGCTTGAAGACAAGGAGCTGCCTATTGCAAGTAACTATCAGGTGACATTTGATTTTCTTTTTTGGGGGGGGGGGGGGGGAGTTTGGGGCCAGGTATAGTATGTCACTCAGGTGATTGAGAACAATAACACGAATCTTCATTTTTAGCATATTTTTCACATACCATGTTACATGTGTATAGTTATGGTACCAAGTATTACAAAATTATAAAAATAGCGGGTTCCTTTAAATTCCAATTTCTTAGGATAGTGAACCCATTCTTGTTTACAACTCATAAGTATAATAATGTTAAAATATAACCTTACGAATATTTGCAAACTTGGGATATTTGGGCTTGTTTGATATTCGACGTGGAATTCTAAATTGCTTAATGACCCTAGGAGTATCTTAGTTATAGATGTATAGACCATGCTTGACCTGGGGTTGCGGTTCGAGTGCTCGCAGGAACAGGCAAGTTGGGTCCCACAGGTGACATTGTGCGCAGCAGAATGTTGGTGCAACATATGATCAGTTCGCCTCTCAACCGCCACACACCGTGTCACTCCACACATTGTCCTTTTATTGCCAACCACATGCCGAGGACTCGAGCATGGGCGACCAATCTCCACGAGCCCATACTGCATGCATGAGGTTGTGGGTTCTAGTCACGTTACCTAAAAAAGGTTGAGTTAGAATACATCTCCACTATTGTTTGCAACTTAGGATTGTACTTGCACTTTTGTAAGTAACTGGTAGGCATTTATTATACATGGATACTTGTAGTCTTGTACAAGCCCAACGTATCTATGTTGGACCATTACATTACTTATATCAATACCTGATACCGCATTGATGATCCTAGGGCACAAGTTTAGCATTTCCTACATACCAAGTCTATTATTTCAAGTTCTTTTAATTTTATTATTTCTTGACCTAAAGAATGTTAGAAAGGAATGTAAGCAATGATAATTTCATTAGTTCAAAAGTACTCTAAAGAAAAAATTAGGAAACCATATCTGTATGCATATCCTAAATTTTCAAACATGGAGAGTCGTGTCATTTGTCTTTGTATCTATGTACATGACCATATCCGTATCTAGGCATAATAGGTGGGCATGGCTGTAAATAACATTCTGGGTTGATAACAAGATATATCTAATGGGAATTCTCATGATTTTGGGTTTCTAATTCTCTATTTTCAATGAGAAAATATTGTGAAAAATAAAATAATCAAAGCCTTGTCCTATGCCTAACTATGTTGGGTCAGCTACATGAATTTTGTTTTGCCTTTCCACTCTTATCATGGGTCAAATCCTATTGATATGTTGCGCTTCTTTAGATATATCTTTGCTAATTTCATTCAAGTCCTTTTCGGCCTATCCATTTTATGAAAAGTCCATTAACATGCTCAAAGAAACTTTTCGTCACTGGGGTCGTCGTTGGCCTGTGTTGGTCATGTCCAAACCATCTAAAATGAATCTCTCTTGATTTTTCAAGTATTGATATTACCCTTAAATGTTCTCAAATGCACTTATTTTTATTATATATTTCCTTGTTTAACCACATGTCCATCTCAACATCTTTTTTTTTTAAACAGTAATCTCAACATCTTTATCTTGCTACACCAATTTTTTGAATGTGTATTGGCCAACATTCTACTTCATAGGTCATAGATGGTTTAATATCTGTCTTGTAATTTTTCTTTTAATTTTGTTGGTCTGCTGTGATCAAAAAGTGCTCCAGAACTAGTCTTCATTTCAACTATCCAGGTATTCGACACCCTTCTCAATCTCCACATCCTTATTAATAATAATAGAGCATGGAATCAAAAGAGCTCTTTTTGTGGTTTCTTGAGCTTCAATTCTCCAGGGATACATCTCTTAGCACATCAAGTTGAAGAATCAATCAGTTTAAAAATGGGAAGCCGAAAATAGTAAGAAAAGCATATTTTATCTTGTAGCCAAAAGAAAAGCATATTTTATCAATTGAAGTTAAGAAAATCAATCAAAAAGTTAAAAATAAAATTTTGAATTTGGAAATATAAACTTTTTTTTATCAATAATTTGGAAGTAAAAATTAATATACTTCAAGGTATAAAAGCTGTCAATTCACTTGTGTGAGACTTCTCCCTATCCACAGTTACAACCACGGATTGATCCTAGGCCTATTAGTTAGGGACTTGGGTGTTAGGTATGTATGTACCAAAGCCCAAAAAAAAAGTATAAATGCTAAAATGTCTAAAAGAAACTAAAAAAAAAAAGCCTTTTTCCTGAAATTGAGAAAGTTCTGGAGTATAAAAAATAAAAAATAAATGAATATCACAAATTAAAAGAAAAATAAGTGAAGGCCACGAAGTTGTAAAAGGAAATGTTTTTAAAGTTTTTTAGAAATCATTGCAGAACCCATTTCTAAGGTTTCTATGTTGATTTTTTTTTTTTTTTACTTGAAACGTTAAGGAGATCTTTGTTTGCATGAGAATTGAATGCATGGAATTCATGGTCAAATGTGTGCTCCAACAAGGATTACTGAAGAGGTGAGAGGGAAGGATACAAGGTGGAGATGTAGATGCAACCTTCACTTTACTAGGATTTGATTTGCCTGGGTGCTGGTTGGTTTTTCATTTCCGTGTTCCCTTATCATTTCCATTATAAAGGGGAGATAATTGATGGTCATTATTGGAAATTCTCTTTTGCGTCTATAATTTTATCCACTTAAGAAATAGAAATCTTAGAGTTCCTATGCATTCAATTACACGAAGCAAACCCTAACAGGAAGAGAGTTGCATATCGAGAAAGGAAAATATTTTTTTATAGGAACCCATTATTCAGAAGAGAAAAAACATTCCTTTTACCGCACATAGCACAAGGATGCTTCTCAAACCTAATTGATGATGCACAAAAATGGATTCGTACACCACCGGTCAAGTAATAAATAATTAATGCAATAATTGAGATGAGAGAGAGATTTATAGTGGTTCGGTCAGTGTGACCTACGTCCACTTCAGAAAGGCAGAGGTTGCCAGATATGTTATTTCTCAAGTGTCCAGAGATTACAAATGTTGGAGAAGAGAGATGAAGGGAGAATATTGCTTCGGTATTTGTCTCATGCATCCCAAGTGCTGGTGGGGCTTACAATTTATAGTCGCTCCCCTAACAGATGGGGACGACTTTACAGCGCCGTTTACGAGGAGCCTTCGAGGTGTCCTCGACTGGGGAGGCAGTTGTGATATTCTCCGCACGACTTGGTAAAAGCGGGACGTGGCCTGCCTGCTTCCGAAGCGACCCGGACTGCTGTGACGTGGCCAGGCATCGTGGGTTTGGGCTCGGACTCCATTGGACCCAACGGATCTTTCATTAATTTAAGCCTTGGCTCATCACAGACTGGGCCACTTGGGCCTGACTCATCATTTGCCCCTCAATGCCCTGTGTCCAATGGAACTTGGAGAGGAGGGCATTCGATCGAATTTTCGGCTGAGTTCGCAACTGCAAAAACTTCGGGAGGCCAAAACATCTGTCTCGAGGCCTTTTTTGGACTTCTGACAACATCAGTCACGGCCGTAGGCGGTGAGTTTTGTAGGGCTCGCCGAGAGCTTCGATTTGATATATAATATGCCTCATTCGGAGTTATGTACCAAAACTTACGGTGAAAATAGCAAGCAGGCAGTTTCGGAGCGAGCAGGTGGAACTGGGCGAGCACGAGTCTAGGTGTGCCACGGGCGGCGCCGGGCACGGGCGGCGCCGGGCACGGGCGGCGCCGGCGCAGCGGCTGGCGTGGACGCGGGGCGCGCAGCGGCGGGCGTCGACGGCATCGTGCAGCGGGCGTTGAGCATGGCAGCTCCGGGCACCGGTGCCAAAGCGGGCGTGGATGCGGGGCGCACAGTGGCCGGCGTCGACGCGGGACGCGCAGCGAGTGAGGGTGTACTCGGCGGGCGTGGCAGTCGTGTCGGGAGCTGAGCAGCGGGCGTCGGGAGCACGCTGGCACCTCCCAGACAGCAGCAGTGGGCGAGGGCCCCGCGGGCGTCGCAGTCCGGGCGGGAGCTGGCGTCGGCCAGACTGCAGCAGCGGGCGAAGGAGGCCCCACGGGAGCGGGCGTCGCAGGCAGTGGTCACGGTGATGTAATATAGTCCCTTAGGTTGCAGATGACCTACCTTTTCAGATCGAGCTTTTGGCGACCCGCGAGAGAGCCGATAAGCTGGAGATAGGCTACGTGCCTGCTTGAGAGCAGTGCAGAGGCCAAGCTGTTTGGCAACCCGCGAGAGGGTAGCTAAGCTGAAGATAGGCTGCCTGTTTGAGAACAGTGCAGAGGCCAAGCTTTTTGGCGACCCGCGAGAGGGTGGCTAAGCTGGAGATAGGCTGCCTGTTTGAGAACAGTGCAGAGGCCAAGCTTTTTGGCGACCCGCGAGAGGGTGGCTAAGCTGGAGATAGGCTGCTTGTTTGAGAACAGTGCAGAGGCCAAGCTGTTTGGCGACCCGCGAGAGGGTAGCTAAGCTGGAGATACGCTGCCTGTTTGAGAACAGTGTAGAGGCAGGTCAAGCCTTTGGCGATCCGTGAGATGATTCACCTCGCCTGGACCTGTTGATTTCCTCAGCGTTCATATATTTTTGAGCTTTCACCAATAGTTCTGGCATGCTCTTTGGTGGTCGCTTCATTACTGAAAAGAGGAAGCTTGATGACCGGAGGCCTCCTAGGAAGGCGGTCATGCTGACCTTATCATCGGGCTCCTCGACCTGAAGGACCTCCTCGTTAAAACGAGTGAGGTAGCTCCTTAGGCTTTCGTCTCGATCCTGCTTTACGTTGAGCAGGTGAGTGGCAGGCTTTTGTTGGCGGCGTCCACCAATAAACTGTGCCACAAATGATCTGCTTAGTTCGGCAAAGGAGCCTATGGAGGCCGGGGTGAGATTGGCAAACCATTGTCGTGCGGGACCCTTCAAGGTAGTTGGGAATGCCCTACACATAATCTCGTCGGGGACGTTGTGCAGCTGCATCAAGGTTTTAAAAGTTTCGAGGTGGTCCAGTGGATCCTTCGTACCGTCAAAAGTTTCGACGGATGGCATCTTGAATTTTTGAGGGAGTGGGTAGTTCACCACGTCGGGCTTGAACGGTGTGTCTGTTCGCCTGACTAGGTAATCCACTGTCTCTGGTGCCTGCGCCTTCATGGCATTGAAGACATCACCCAGCTGATTTTGCATTTCCCTTATCTTCTCGTCCCAGCGATTGGGGGCATCCCTGGACGGATCATGAAAATAGCTCCCATCCTCTGCGCTTTGATTTTCACTCTCCCCCTCATTGAAATGAGGGTCCTCCCCATTAGAAGCAGAGGGAGGAGGTGGAAGCCCTCCGTGATTAGCTCCCCCCGGAGGTGGGAGTCCTCCAAACTGGGCTCCACCCGGAGGGGGAGGAGGTCCTTGTTGATGGGCACCACCCTGGTGGGCGCCCAGGGGGAACTCATGCCCATGGGCGCCCAGGTGTACTCCTTGGGCGCCCGGGGGAGGAGCTCCATGGCGTGGAGGTCTTGGATGCCCCGGGCGTGGTGCTCCTTGCGGTACTCTCCCAAACTGTGCTCCTCCTTGCCCCCCTGCCAACATGAGTTGTAAAATTTGCTGGTTTTGAGTCACCAGCTGCTGCATGGTCTCCAACATTTGCTGAGGAGTGGGAGCAGGAGCATGAGGGGTAGGATTCGTCGGTGGAGGATCATTCTCGCCTTCGCGGGAGGGATTATCCTCGGGTCGTCTTGCAGATCTTGTGGTGATCACCATAATTTTTGAAAAGAGGAAGGATACTGACGTGAGAACTTTAGTCGTTCCCACAGACGGCGCCAAACTGATGATGCACAAAAATGGATTCGTACACCACCGGTCAAGTAATAAATAATTAATGCAATAATTGAGATGAGAGAGAGATTTATAGTGGTTCGGTCAGTGTGACCTACGTCCACTTCAGAAAGGCAGAGGTTGCCAGATATGTTATTTCTCAAGTGTCCAGAGATTACAAATGTTGGAGAAGAGAGATGAAGGGAGAATATTGCTTCGGTATTTGTCTCATGCATCCCAAGTGCTGGTGGGGCTTACAATTTATAGTCGCTCCCCTAACAGATGGGGACGACTTTACAGCGCCGTTTACGAGGAGCCTTCGAGGTGTCCTCGACTGGGGAGGCAGTTGTGATATTCTCCGCACGACTTGGTAAAAGCGGGACGTGGCCTGCCTGCTTCCGAAGCGACCCGGACTGCTGTGACGTGGCCAGGCATCGTGGGTTTGGGCTCGGACTCCATTGGACCCAACGGATCTTTCATTAATTTAAGCCTCGGCTCATCACAGACTGGGCCACTTGGGCCTGACTCATCACTAATCATGATTCATGTAGAGACTGTTTTTTCTAAATGGTTAAATAAGGATTTTGAGATGTAGAGTAAAAATCCATATTTTTCTTATCACCAACTCCCAATAAACAAACTCATTTCATTGGAAAGGGCAACAAGAGGAATGGGCTGGTTGGAATGGGAACTGTTGCACGATGATAGAGCACTGAAATGCAAATACCTCTCTTTTTTATTTTATTATTTTTTTATTAAACAAATGCCTCTCGTCTTCTCTCATTAGAAAAAAGATATCACAAAAGGGCATTTCTGTTAAGCTCCCATTTTAATGATAGTTACATTAAAAAAAAGGTTTTCTTATAATCTTTGTGGGGCCTTCTCTCGTCCTCTCATGCGTGTCCCATTCACATGTTCTTTTTTCAATTTATTTTCTGAAAAGTATAATTGAATTCTCTTATCTTCTTTGCAGAATGAAGAAGTTCTCTGCAAGATCTTTGAAAACAGAAGCAGAGGTCCAAAAACTGATGTAGAGTATGAGTCACCAGTTGAGGAGGATGCTGATGACTGTGTTAATGGTGATGATGAAAATCGTTCCTTGGTGTCTTTTTGTTCTGCCATTCCGAGTTCTTCAATCAGGCCAGAGGAGGGCCAAAAGACAGGGGCAACCATCATTGCACTCGACTTCGAAAATAGACAGGACACTGTATTACAACCTCTTCCTCCACGTACTGCAACTCCCATTGCCCCTCAGCATCATTGTTCCTCTCCTGAAAATGATGTTCATAAATTATTGCTTAATGTCTCTGATGAGGACGGTGATACTTGCAATGGAGGTGGTAGTAGCCAGGTAAGGTCCATTTGATATTTACTTTGTAGATTTATGTACTTTCGTTATATTTATACTTGAGTTCTTATGGAAGTGGTATTAATGAGAAAAGCATGGTCTAATAAATGGCAGCACATTGTATAGCTCCATTGTTACTCTGGTAATTATAGGGATATTCATTCATTGAATTTGATTTGCAGGTGGATTCAGTTCCAAACAAAAGTACTGGTGAAGATGTGGATACGGATGATATTAATGAGATTTTAGGTAACATAATTGATTCTTGGGAGAAGGAAGTGTTGTTGCAAGGGTTTACTGGAGGTTTCCTGGAAGAAGAAGATCTAAGCAAGCCAATGGAAGATGAGGAGGGCTAGTTCGAGTGGAAAGACTTTTCGATCCCAATGGCAGCTGATGGTTGGGTCCACGTTGTGTCCACTTTGGATTCTTGGGTCACACTCACACCTGTTAACAGGGACATTTATGACTATACCAACTTTTGGGCGTAGCAGAACACTTGAAGAAGGTCCAAGTGGCCATGGTCGCCAACCCACATGGACAGCAGGTGGGGGTTATTAGCAGTTAGAGGAAGATTTTCGACAGCCAAGGGATGAAGAAGAATGAAACAGTTGACCAAGGATGCCCCAGTAGGTCCGCACAGAGCTCAGGTCCTTTTAAGTGTGCTTGACCCGGCGGGCTTCTCCTTCTTGCTCCAAGGCCCATGCACCATCAAGAACCATTCTCTGAAATCAACATGCCCTTTGACTACATGCTCAAAGGCGTTCGATGCATCATTCACCTGGATGGCTCCATGATTGCAGCTTTATAGGCTGTATAACATGGAATACATGATGTGTTATTCACATCGAACCTTTGTAGTGTAAATACACATTTCCGCAGCCTCAATTTCATGTACAGGCACAGTTTGTTTCATACTGTAGTAGTCCTTTTATTTTAAACTTGTTATGTTGTTGAGAGCATGTATCACTTTCTTTCTTTTCTGTGAGATCATTTCCTCCCATTGCATTATCTTTTTAGAACTTAGATGATTGTTCAGCGATGCCTTCAGTGTGGCATATATATATATATATATATATATATATATATTCTGGGTCCGTGATTTTTGGTTAAACTATGAATCAAACTAGATGATAAGAGTTGAGAAGTACAAAAACGATACAATCATTGTGAGGAGAATCAACTGATCCATAAATGATCTTAACTTTACAAAGTTCTAATAGAAGTGATCTCAATCAATAAACCCAACCCCCCCCTCCCACCAAAAAAAAAAAAAAAAAGAAACCAACGGTACGACTTAAAAGATCATTTCTCCCCTAGTCTACCATTTTCACATTAACATCTCATCATTAAGGGCTCAAGCAAAGTTGTGGGTAAGTAGATTTATTGGTAAACTGAGTGCATAGCAACTGATCGAGGATCCAAAACGTGCCTAAGGAAGTGCGCGATGAGAATTTGGAAGGAAAATTAGACATCAAAATTAGAAGAGAGAATGGCGATAATTCAAAGGAAATTGTGGCGTCACTGGGGTTGCACTCTTATGGGTCTTCTTCACCTTCTTCTCCCTAGTCTCTCCCACTTTGGTTTGTGCTGAATCATCTTCTACCTTCAGAGGAGAGATCTTCAGGAATGAGAAACAAGAGAGTGACAGACCCATCTACAGAACTAGCACCTAGTTCTTGGATTGAGGATTTGGGACTAAGACATGGTGGATTTATATACGGGGCTGATGACTAATATCCCATACATGTGTGCAAAACAACAGAAATGCTACGCCAAGCTGTTTTGATGGATTTAGGATGCGATCGTTGAGCAGATACAATGGTTTGTTGTAGTCTTTTTCAGGTTACCTTGCTCATGAAGTGTAGAGAATTTTCAACAAAGGCAACTAGAAAGAGACATGATGGTAGAGTTCTTCTTTCCTTTCACTTGGAATGACGTTGTCATATATATAAAAGGATTTAGATGATCTGTGATTGGGTAAAGGAAATGGGCCCTCAAGCCCGGCCCCATTAGAGTGAGACCCATTACATTTAACAGCTGAATTCTGTTGGTAGCTGATTACATTCATACCACCTTCAAAGCTATTTCCATGAGTAAAAATGTCTACTTCCTTCACAATCATCCCATCAATGGAAGCTAGATCCTTTTGAGGCCAGCTTTATAATCCATCAGTGGGGTCCACCCTTGAGATCCAGTTCGCTCAAATTCCCATGTATTGGCACTGGGCCCACCATCAAATTGATCACTTGTAAAACATGTGATTTCACTCCCTTTGGTTGGCCCAAATCCAGTTGAAGTAAATTATGGCTGCCCACAAAATCACAGGAGAACAGTGATTCTGAGCAATTGTGTCTCGCGGATGGATTAATAGGGATGGTCTCAAAGAATTTGAGAAATCAGATTCTAAACCTACCCTGCATATGGTTGTGTGCGAAGGGGTCATTCATTTGCTTGCACTCATTTACAACATGTAAATGTTGCACTTGCACATGAATAACATTTACCCATGGTCCTGTTTTTTTTTTTTTTTTTTACTCATTTACGCATCAAACAAGTTGGGATGTGCCCAAATCCAGTTGAAGCCTCTTGTAGTTGCTGGATTGGATCCTGATTTTCAATTTCTTCAATGGATGGTTCAGATTTGCAGAGAGTTCTCCATTTTTTCTAGGAAAGAAAAATGGTCATTTGTCATGCCCATCTTTTGACTGTTTAACTGAGGTGCTCCCAAGCAGGGCCAGCACAACCTTAGTCTGCTTTGGGCTGGATCTTGCCCATGTTCTTGGGCCAAGGGCTGCATTTATTGGCCCCATGATTAAATGGGCTTGACTTGGACTTATTCTTTTAAGGGCCCATCCTTACCAGGCATTATTAGGATAAAGAAGTATGCATTTTTGCAAAAGAGCTGGTTCTGGGCCAGGGTTTCACACCCCTGGTCTTGATCTGGTTGAATACGAGGCTTTAAAACTAAATGAGTTGTACTTGGACAAACCTTGGCCCGACACAGTCCGGCCCATGATCACCCCTAGTTCCAACCTGCATATCTGAAAGTGCTATCATCTGCTGCAGCGAAAACATGATTCATCATATGTGGGTCCACTTAAATGTGATAAAAGACAATCATTTACCTGGACACCTATGTGTGGAACCAGCCCGAGTTTCACTTCAATTGGAGTGATATGAACGGTTGGACTGAAGGTAGGTGAAAAAAATGCTTTCATTAATTGATCATGGATTGGCCCAATTGTAAGCACCATAAGCCAGTATATACTACTTGTATCAGGACCACTCTTAGGTGAATATTTTAGCATTAGAGTATCTTCCAAAATCTAAAATCTTTGATCAACAGCAACAGAAATTAATGTAGAGTATTGGATGGCTAAATATGTTCTCATCTGGCAATGTTTGGATATTACCTATGCAACATAGGTATGATTGAGTCATCATGTGTGTAAGTGCACAAAAATTCACAGACCCGGGGGGAGTGATTTTGAGACTCACTGGAGGAGGACGAAGATTGCAGCTCCTTGATGATGATAGAAGAACCGCTGCCTTGAGCCTGAAAGGGAAAAAGAAGAAGGTCAGAGGACCCTGGCTTGGGCATCGCAGGGCTCTCCGATGCCTTTGTTAGTTGCAGTTGCAGGACTAAGCAGAGGTAGGAGATGGAGTTTGAGAGGAGATGGCGTACCAGCGTGTGGATAGCCATGCTTTTACCTGTTGAAGGATTCTGTATTTATAGAGGAAGAGAGTGGACTTTGGGGCAAGCACTTGAGTGGTTGTCCCCTCCTACTCCAGCTGTCTGTACCAGTGATGCTATCAAAGCCCACGTGTCCTTACTTTATATTCCCTCACAGCCCACTCTGTCCCATCGGGCCATACCTGATGCATGGACGGTGGTGCTCTGTCAGGGATAAGGTTGTGGAGACATAAATGCCTTTGTCTTATTTACACGTTCTATGACGTGTTTGTCAGTGTATAGAGATACACCTGTCACCGAGACCGAAACCAAGGGGCATTTTACCGATTGCTTTGCTTTCTTTAATAATATTTCCAAAAAAGCTCTCTCTTAGCAACACTCATGAGTTATATGAGGCCGATGTCATGGCTTTTTAGTTAGCTCAGCCAGGTTAGGCAGTTCGAGTTCGGCCAGAACAGGCAGCCTGAGCTCGGCCAGAACAGGCAGCTTGAGCCAGAACATGAGCTCGGCCAGAACATGAGCTCGGCCAGAACTTGAGCTCGGTCAGAACATGAGCTCGGCCAAAACATGAGCTCGGCCAAATTAGGCAGTTTACTTCGGGCGGACTGTCCAGAATTCCTGGTGTAAGTCTGAGGGAGGAAATATCCCCCCACACAATGTACTTTATGATTAATTTGTGAGCCACCTCAGTTTAGCAAGTATGTTTGATTCGATTAGAAAAGTGATATTGTCATACTTGAAAAGTTTTATGGGCAAAGTTGGGTTATCAATCAGGCACTCTTCTGAGATTACCAGCTCTTAAAAGGCCGCAAATGATGGCTTCTGCCAAGGGCCAAGCCAGCCCAGCCCATTTTGGGCTGGTTTCTGACCACGGGTTTTAGTATTTGGGGTATGCCTGGATCTAAATCTTTGGCCCGTTTAAAACATATGGGTTAAGATTGATAGAAAGCCTAAAGCCTGACCCGACCTAATTGATTGAATGGATGGGCTTAAGCCTGACATCTTTAAAGCGGGCCAAGTTCGGGCTAGGTACTTAAGGCCCATGTTGGGCTTGGTACGGATATAAGCCTGTGTGTTAAAGGAAGGTGTGGACTAGATATGCCTAAGCCCAACTCTTCATGGCCCGTGAGCACCCCTACGCTTCTGTTTTTACTTAAAGTCCCGAGGGGTGGGCTTGGACAAAATTTTTGCAGCTCTGACAATTGATGCCGGGCTTAATTGAACAACATTACTATGTCCAATCCAGCTCGACCCATTTATTTTTCTTAAACATTTTACATAATATATATTAATATATTGTGAATAACAATAATAATAATAATAATAATGCACCTATGGGACTGTGGAGGCCACTTGGTGGGACTGAAGTACCTTTTTTTAATGAGAAAATGCACACGAAGTGTGACAACCATTCTAAACAGTTCAAGTTTTGGACTGGGAGAAATGTAAGTGAGAGATTAATAATATCACATTGAGATACTAGTGGTTCTCTGTAGAAATCAATATCAGCAATTGACAAGAAATATTTGGTAGTACAGGAACACAATGGTGTTGCAGATTTCTTCATTGCTATATAGGCATAACTCTTCTGCCACTATCTGCTACTACTATAAAAGTCAAGGCTCCAAATGAAGATGTTTCCATACATCTAGTTGCCTCATGGTTAGTGCCTGAGTTTTTAGTTTGCACATTATACATCCAGATGAAATAAGTTTTATCATGTTTAAAATGGAGGCTTTCAAATATCAAGGCATTACTTTCATTTTTAGTTGTTTTTTAGTATTTACCAACACCTCGAGGCTGTCGTTTTTTAAAAACCACTTTGAAATTCCCAATGATGTTTTTTGTGATTTTTTTGGTAGTGAAAAAAATCATGCCTGGGCCGTTGACCAAGTCAATGTGTCATCAAGACACTGCCCAGTATTCCCATGGGTCGTGCTAAAAATGGTGTCACGGCACATCATGACACGGAAAATATCCGTTGAGCTAAGGAGCCTGGGCCAAGGCACGGCACGGCACGACATGACACAACCCATGTATATAATTTTTAATTTTTTTATATAAATAAAATTTAAAATTTAAATTAATTAAAGATTTATTATTCATTTGTAAATTAGCTCAATGTTAGTACATGTATTTTAATAGTTTCAATTTTATTTAAAGTTAAGAACCCTAAAAGTCCACAAAGTCTATTTTGATTTATATAAAAATAATTTAAAAATAAATAAAAGAGGCATGTGGGCTGGCCCATGGGCGGCAAGGCCCAGCCCTCTTGAGATACGACACGGTTAAATTCGTGCCTTGGTTCACATAGCTGTCCATCATACATCATTCATCCAAAAAACATTGTGTTTGGATGGATCAAGGGTGTTAGCGAATTTTGGGTGGTGATGGGTTTTCATCATGTTTGGATTAGGGTTTTCATGATAAAAGAACGCCCTTTATATGCCAAGAAAGAAAAAATGTGGGTGCTTTGGCAAATTTGGAGCTACAGTCAAAGGTGTTTTTGGATATTTCAACAAAACCAAGGGAGTTTCTTACAATCACCAACTTCTTGTTTATATTTCTGCCGCAACGAGGAACCGGGAAGGCTTTTGATTTTGGCTGCCGCAACGTTAAGTAACCGCGAGGGCTTTTGATTTTGGATCGTCCATTTGTTGACCCTTGGAGATGGATGGCTATGATCGATCAATCATAGCGATATTAACATTGATATCCAATCCATGGCGGGCCCAACTGTCTAATTCTCTTCTAATAGCTGATCATGACCGTCCATCTTGATGATTAGATCATTGAACTTCTCAATCGAATTTAATCTTGTCCAAAGAATCATATGATCCCAATCACTCTTGCAGTGCATGGATCATATGTGGGACCCACACTGACTGAGCGGCTCAGATTAAGAGAAGGCGATCATCATGAAGTGGGCCCCGCACTCCTAGATGAACGGCTCGAGCACAATACAAAGCCCACGGCCTAGGACAAAGAAACCCATGTTTGAAGCCTCTACACTCTTCCGGAATGTTCGGATTTCTTATCATGATCCCACTGCTTCATCCGACCCTACGTAGAAGGCTTCACCAATCAACACGATCAATCTTCTGCATAATCTCAACCGTCCGATTTCAATCTCTACCCATCATTGACCATCACGACCACGATTCCACGGTACAGATTTTTACCACATGCACTCATTGCATACGACGGACGGTGGATTTCGTGGCCATTTAGCGATGACGTCACTCTAACTTTCATTTAACGGTCTGGATCACGGATTGCGGAAGGGTGATCATGTAGCGATTGACGTCACTTAAACTGACTTTGACCGAGAATAACTGTGATGTGCTCGGGCCCTCCATCACTATAAATACTACCGAGAATTCCGTGTTCGTTCTTGAGACCCTCTCATTTCTTCCTTCGTCTTGCTTTCTCTTTTGTTGTTTCTTTTTGGCTTCTCACTCGCTCTCACTCGCTTTCTGAAGCGATCTTCTGTTTCGAGGTAAGTTCTTTCTTGAGACACTAATTTCTGAAATCTAGGGTTTGTGATTAGAATGTTATCTTTTTTCTGATGTAGAATTGATCTGTTTTTGGTGGAAAGGTTGAATCTTTTCTGTTGATAGCTATGAAATTCGTTGAAGATTTGTGTTCTTGGGTTTCTAGGGCTCTTGTTTGGGTTTGATGGTTTAGGTTTTGATGATCTGATACTGCTTTTGAGTTTCCGTTGGTTTTTGTTATTGTTGTTTTTTTATTATCATGTATGAAAGTCTGCTTCTTTTTGTTAATTGCTTGTGTTTTTTATGCGTTTCTGGTTTCGGATGCTGTTTTTTTGGGTAAGTTTTCAGTGGGAAGTTGTTTAATTGCGGTGGTTTTATTAGGGTTTATTTGACCTTTGAGCCATGCGGACTGTGGTTTTGTGAGACATACAAAATGTTGGGTCCGAATTGATGCAGCTTCGATCGCAGTCGATCTCTGTGAGGCCCACATTTGATCATTGCAGGCCCTTATAGATTGCAAAGAAATCTATGGTTAAAAAGACACTGAACTTTGTGGCTATTAAATCAAGGGATAGGATGATCTCGCAGGGCTGATGTTTTATGGGGAAATTTCAAATAAGACCTTAAAATTTTGCCTTATTTCAAAAAAAGGATGCAAGTTTCAAAAGTTTTCAAATCAGGGCCTGAGTTTCCTATAAGTTTTCAATTAAGGACAACCTGTCATTGGAAGGTATTTTCCAGAGATTTTTTCCCTCAGTTTTTTTTTTTTTTTTTTAAATACTCAATTCCTTTATTTTAAAGCCGTGAAGACCATTACATGCCACTGATCACTGTGTGGACACCGGTTGCCATTGATCACATTGAGGGTGGCGGTGAAGAAAAGACCGAAGCCAAAGCAAACTACAAGATAATACCCTCCCAAACTACAAGATAATACCCTCCCAAAGAGACATCATCTCAATCCCCTGTTTAGCTAAAGCATCGGTGAAGTAGTTGGCTGACCTAAGCTCATGGCAGAAGTGAACTTTGATCGAGGAAGATAAAGCCCGGATTTCATTAAAGAGGAATTGAAATTTCCATGAGTTTGCTCTTCCGATTAGTCACCCAAACGATCGCATTAGAGGAGCCACTCTCCACAATAAGAACACCATGGAAGTTTTTAGAGAAACATCAAAGACCTTCCAAAATCGCTAAAACCTTTGCTTCATTAGAGTCACAAACCCCTGCATGCTTGGAGAACATGAATAAAACCTCTTCCTTACTATTTCGAAGGACCCCACCAATTTCTGCTGGCCCCGGTTTACCTCTAGCAGCACCGTCGACGTGAAACTTAAGAACACCAAGAGGGGGAGGAGGCCAATGAATGGACTTTGTCACATTAAACTGACCACACCGCATACAAGCTTCCCAATTGACTAATATGTCATTGAGACTAAAATTTGAAAACTCCTTTCTAACCAAAACCCAATTTGCAATCATCAAAGAGATCGAGGCAACCAACTCTTCTGAAGTAGAGGAAACATTCCTAAAAATTCTATCATTTCTTTCTTTCCAAATACACCAAAGAATAACAAAAGGAATCAACCTCCACAGCGTTCGCCCACATCCAACAAATGGACCTCTTGCCCAAGACTCTACCGCATCTGCAATATTCTCCGAATTGCACCAAGCTACTCCACACCTACCAAAGAAATGATCCTATATACCTGCTGCAAATTCACAATGTAGAAAAAGGCAGTTCACTGTTTCTTCTTTCTTATGACACATTACACAAATGTCGAAGATGCTAGATGTTGTCAATCCTCTTCTTCTCAAATCATCTGTCGTGCACACCTTTGCTGCAACAACAAGCCAACAGAAGACCTCAATCCGGGAAGGAACCAGCCCCATCCAAACCAAAGAAGAAGAAAATCTGGAGGTATGGTTCCCCTCCAAGGCCAAATGAAAAGCTCTAGCCAAGAACTCTTCGGATAAGTAAAGTTTTCAAATCCGAGAGTCCTTGTAATCCCTGCACAGAAATACATCAGAAAGAAGACTCAACAACTTTCCATATTGAACCTCCTTTGACAAGCGAATCCCTTTCCTAAAAGACACATTCCATACAGTCCCACCCTCCCTCATCTCGTAACAATCACTGACAGCAGATTCCTTATTCAACACCAGTCTACATAACCTAGGATTTAACTCACACAAAGGTCCTACCCCTACCCAATCATCCAACCAAAACTTGACCTCCCTCCCTTCACCCACCACAAAACCAACCCCTTTGAACAAAACTTTCCCCTACTCAAAAGACACATCACCAACTAAAGTAGTGGCACCCCACACTCCCGACCTACGCGTCTAGGGCAGGTGAAGGCCACCACCCCCACTTATCCTCCCTATATTTAGTAGCAATGACCTTCCTCCAAAGAGCTTCCTTGAAATAAGTAAAAAACTTACGGCCTTATTTGAAAACTTGCCATTTTTTTATTGGCCCTTACTCATAAGGAGACCTTGCTATGCATCCCACCCCCACTCCCACTGATAAGTGGGAGCATCTAAGTAGTCCCCATGAGCTGGACTTTATATGATAAGTATGCAGTGTGCTCGTAGGAGAATATTTTGCCATCATACTGCAGTTACTCAAATGATAAGAAAAAATGTGGAAAGAAATGCCAACTACTTGTTGATCAAGTTTTATTTTATTTTATTTTATTTTTACTGTAATAGTTTTGGGCTATAGAGGTTTCAGATACAGATTGATGGATACTGAAGTATTGGTTGTCTGGATTTGGGTCCCGAAGATCTTATATTATGGTTAGTCTAAACTCTAAAGGCATAAATTCCTCGACAAGCATATGGGAAATTATCATATGCCGACGTCCACATGGGAGATACCGTGAGCTCTTGTTGAGTTGAGGCATGTGGGGGCCATCCTTGTGTGATCCAAACTGTTCACATCAGATGCCTCTTAGTGAATAGGTAGTTGTCTTGATTTCTTTACATTTGAATTGTTATATGCCGTTCGTTTTTAAATGTATATAGGCTGTTCGTGGTCAAAGCTTTGTTCCCCCTATGAAGGGGTCAGCTATGAATGTATACAAACTGGTATTTAATTTAATATTTAATTCCATTTTTTCAATATTTGATGAATATAATGGTGTACATTACTCCAATCAAAGTAAAACTTGTGGAGCTTACTTGTCTTTGGGTGGGTTGTGGTATGAATGGCTCGTATCAATCAAACGTGGGCCCCAATGAGTGATGTGCAAGTTGTGTACTCCCATGCATGGACATAACCTATGCGATCTCTTCTCTAAGTATGTATGTATCAAATATGTTCCAGCAATGACTGTGATCTGAGTTCTGATGCTATTGTGCTTAGGAATGGTTAACCTCCATTTCTTATTATTTGACTTGATTTTTCATTTTTGAAAGATAATTGAATTTTTGTTGGTATGTCCTTTTATTTTTTTCCTATTTTTTGAAATTCGATTATGATTTTTCATTTTTGGAAGATAATTGAATTTTTGTTTGTATGCCCTTTTTTTTTCCATTTTTTGAAATTTGGTTATGATTTCTAGAAGGCTTTCTTTATTTCCTCCATTGATTTCTTTTTAATTTTTCTTTAGTCTAATTATCTTCTGTATGCAGGGTCGCTCCAGCATACAAATGTCTATATATCTTGCCAACGAATATTTGTATCTTGTTCATTGCGATTTTTGTTTCCTGTATCGTGATCATCTGTGGTGTTCTAACCTATTTCGACATTGGACTTGATAGGTCTTGACTGTTTCTGGGGTGTTTGTGAGAAGATAAGTTATTTAGACTGGACATTGGATTAATATTGGGCAACAAAAGATGCCATGATCATTTATACAGAAGGAATTTATATTTAGTTTTGAGCATATTGTGGGTCTGGGGCTTTCTGGCATTTAAAGAAGACAGATATTAATGGCAAACTTGTCAAAATTCTCTCCCCCTCCGGGAACTCGTTTTCTTCCATGTGATGTTGTGTTGGTTATGTACTACCTGAAAAGAAAGGTTGCGGGAAGGCAGTTTAAACTTAAAGGAGATATTCCTGACATTGCGTTGAACAATTTTTCACCTTCGGAGCTTCGAGGTATCTCTTTTTATCTCTAATATATGGTTTTGCTGTTTACCTTTCTGCTTTATGATTATAGCCTTTTTCCCCTGGTTGGCTTCAAAAAATTTGTACTGTTTTGCAACTATGAGTTGTAGCTTCCCAGGATTCACATAGTCATGAGGATTTCATGGTATATTTAAAAGTAAAGAGTAGTGGTGTCTAGTGTGATTTTTCTCTTACTGTTATTGGGCCACCTGTTGTGAATCCAAGGCCTTCTACCAAAACCCTCCTCATCAAGACCTTCCTCATGAACTGGCATGCACCTAAATTTCAAACAGTCCATAGCGATATGACGTCCATTGTTGGTGAAGTACTCTGCCGGCCATGGTTCAGTACATTGGTGAGAATTGCCTGGAGCACAGTGCTGTTCAGATAGGGATGAAAACATCTTGGGTTTGGGTCAGATCCATCCTGGATGTGTAATCTGAACCCAAATCTGAATTTTTAATAGGGTCAGGGTTAAGGTTACAAGATCTGTACTCATAACCAAATTCATGTTATACCTGCACCTGTACCCAAATGAAGGGCCTGACCTGTCCGGCACTGAGCCCAAATATATATATATATATATATATATATTTTTAATAGAACAGTTAATAGCTTAATGTACATTTATATAATATGCGATTGTGGTATTGTTGGATATCAGATCCTTGGGCATTGAATCTGTGGACCTGAGCCCAAACTAAAACGTACAATGGGGCTATCATTGGAACTAAATCAGAAATAGGTCTGAGTGTTGAACCCGTACCAATTAATTCTGTTTTTGTCCTTTGGGTATTTGAGTACTTGAGTACTACCCATCACCTATCTAGTGAAGAGGTTTAGTTCTAATATTTTCCTGCTGTTGATGCATCAGCAGTACTGTATCAATGCAGCAAAGTACGTGGGTCACATGTGGGGCCCATGAAATTCTGATTTTTATATATACTTTGCTGCATTGATACAGTACTGCTGCTGCATCAACTGTGAAGGTGGGCCACATTGTTTTTAAAAGATTAAGTGATCCTTTTAAATGCTTGTGCTCATGATCCATTTTATTTTATTTTTTGTATTATGTAAGTGGGTTTGATTTTGATTCAAAGATCACCTTAATGAGAAGCTAGCTCCACACTGCATATTTTATTATCATTGACTTCTGCATTTGTTGCAGTTCATGCTCATCGCATGCTATTTTTTTGGCTGCAGAAATTTCTTACCCGAAGACCAAAGACCTGGAGGGGTTTTTCTTTTGTTCTCTAGGTAGGAGATATTCAAAAGGGCAGAGGAAAAATCGCTCTGGTAAAGGTGGATCTTGGAACGTCACTGGAAAAGATAAACCCATTTATAAAAAATCTCGGGAGGTGGGGTTGAGGACGACTCTGACATTTTATAGGGGCAAGGGACGAGGAACTAGAACTGATTGGCGCATCCATGAATATAGGCTTGAAGACAAGGAGCTGCCTATAGCAAGTAACTATCAGGTGACAATTGATTTCTTTGGGTTGGGTTTTTGTGGGGGGGGGGGGGGGGGGGGTGGGGGGGTGTGGGGGGGTGAGTGAGAGAGACCACGCCTCTTTTTTGTGGCCTGGTATAGTACGTCACTCAAAGGTGATTGAGAACAATAACATGAATCTTCGTTTTAGACTATTTTTCACTTACCATGCTACATGTGTACAGATATGGTACCGAGTATTGCAAAATTATAAAAATAGCGGGTTCCTTTAAATTCCAATTTCTTAGGATGGCGAACCCATTCTTGTTTACAACTCATAAGTATAATAATGTTAAAATATAACCTTATAAATATTTGCGAACTTGGGATATTTGGGCTTGTTTGATATTCGATGTGGAATTCTAAATTGCTTAATGACCCTAGGAGTATCGTAGTTATAGATGTATAGACCATGCATGACATGGGGTTGCGGTTCGAGTGCTCGCGGGAACAGGCGAGTTGGGTCCCACAGGTGACACTTTGTGCAACGGAATGTTGGCGCGACATATGATGGGTGACGATTCGCCTCTCAACCGCCACACGCTGCGTCACTCCACACAGTGTCCTTTTATTGCCAACCATGTGTCAAAGACTCGGGCACGGGCGACCAATCTCCATGAGCCCATACCTCAAGCATGAGGTTGTGGGCTCTAGTCATGTTACCTAAAAAAGGTTGAGTTAGAATAGATCTTTAATATTGTTTACAACTCAGGATTGTACTTGCACTTTTTTAAGTAACTAGTAGGCATTTATTATACATGGATACTTGTAGTCTTGTACAAGCCCAACCTATCCATGTTGGACCGATACAATACTTATATTGATACTTGATACCGCATTGATACTTCTAGGGCACAAGTTTAGCATATCCTACTTACCAAGTCTATTCTTTCAAGCTCTTCTAATTTTATTATTTCTCAACCTAAAGAATGTGAGAAAGGAATGTAAGCAATGATAATTTCATTAGTTCAAAAGTACTCTAAAGAAAAAATTAGGAAACCGTATCTGTATGCATATTCTAAAGTTTCAAACATGGAGAGCCGTGTCATATATCTTCGTATCTATGTACATGCCCATATCTGTATCTCGGCATCATAGGTGGGCATGGCTGTAAATAACATTTTGGGTTGATTACAACATATATCTAATGGGAATTCTCATGATTTTGGGTTTCTAATTCTCTATTTTCGATGGGAAAATATTTCAAGGATTACTGAAGAGGTGAGAGGTGAAGGATATAAGGTGGATATGTAGATGCAACCCTCACTTTACTAGGATTTGATTTGCCTGGGTGATGGCTGGTTTTTCATTTCTGTGTCCCCTTATCATTTCCGTTATAAAGGGGAGATAATCGATGGTCATTATTGAAAATTCTCTTTTGCCTCTATAATTTTAACCACTTTAAGAAATAGAAATCTTAGAGTTCCTATGCATTCAATTACACGAAGCAAACCCTAAGAGGAAGAGAGTTGCATTAATCAAGAAAGGAAAATAATTTTTTATAGGAACCCATTATTCAGAAGAGAAAAAACATTCCTTTCACCGTGCATTGCACAAGGATGCTTCTCAAACCTAATCATGATTCATTTAGAAACCATGGTTAAATAAGGATTTTGAGATGTAGAGTAAAAATCCTCTTTTTTCTTATCTCCAACTCCCAACAAACAAACTCCTTTCACTGGAAAGGGCAAAAAGAGGAATGGGCTGGTTGGAATGAGAACTGTTGCATGATGATAGAGCACTAAAATGCAAATACTTGTCTTTTTTTATTTTTTATTTGTTGCTAAACAAATGCCTCTCGTCTTCTATCATTAGAAAAAAGATATTACAAAAGGGCATTTCTGTTAATCTCTCATTTTAATGATAGTTACATTTAAAAAAAAGTGGTTTTCTTATAATTTTTGCAGGGCCTTCTCTCCTCTCCTACATGTCCCATTCACTTGTTCTTTTGCCAAATTATTTTCTGAAAAGTATAATTGAATTCTCTTATCTTCTTTGCAGAATGAATTTGTTGTTCTGTGCAAAATCTTTGAAAAAAAAAGCCGAGGTCCAAAAACTGATGAAGACTATGAGTCACCAGTTGAGGAGGATGCTGATGACTGTGTTAATGGTGACGATGAAAATGGTTCCCTGGTGTCTTTATTGCCTGCCATCCCAAGTTCTTCACTCGCACCACAGGAGGGCCAAAATACAGTGGCAACCACCAGTACACTTGAGTTTGAAAATAGACAGGAGGCTGTTTTACCACCTCTTCCTACACATACTGCAACTCCCATTGTCCCTCGGCGTCATCTTTCCTCTCCTGGACATGTAATTCATAAATTCATGCTTAATAATGTCTCTGATGAGGACGGTAATACTTGCAACGGAAGTGGTAGTCACCAGGTAAGCTTCATTTGATATTTGTTTCGTAGATTTATGTACTTTTGTTATATTTATAGGTAAGTTCTCATGGAAGTGGTATTGATGATAAACGCATGGTCTAATAAGATGGCAGAACACTGTATAGTTCCAGTCTTACTCTAGTAATTTACTGGGATATTCTTTCATTAAATATGCCCTGCAGGTGGATTCAGTTCCAAGCAAAAGTACTGTTGAAGATTTGGATACTCATGGGATTTATAAGGGTTCAGAGGACATAAGTGATCATAGAAAGATAAACTCTAATGATAATTCAAATTCCATTAAGCAACTGGAAGATGAGAATTTGTGGCAGCACCACCAGTCACCAGGGTCCATTGATTGGGTGGAAGTAAAGGATCTTTTGAATCCAGTGGAAGAAGATTGGGACGCTTACATCAGGTGGGACGACCTTTTGATCCCAGTGGAAGCTGGTGTTTCCAACCAAGGGACATTGTTTCTTCCTGCCCCTAATGCCACACCAGTTTTGCCTGCTCATGAGGTAAAACTGTCTTGTTCATTTTACATTTCACGTTTTGCTTCTTTTTTTATTTTAATCACTGTAATAGTGAATCTAATTGCATTTAACTTTTTTGTGGGCCCAGGCAATGGCCAGTTCTGAAAACATTCGGGGACATAGGGAACCAACATGTGACTCTGCTGCTTATTCACCTCTGAAAGTAGGAGAATTAGTAGGCCAATATGCCCCTCAATCATTGGTGAGAGGTATTTTTTGCTGTCCTCAGTGCCATTATGATGTTTTGAATTCACAACTTTATCTTCGTGGCTTTTATTCTGTTTAGGGAAAGTTAAGGCCCTGTTTCAGGCACTATATTCAAAAAAAAAAATAATAATAATAAATAAAGCCCTGTTTGGCATTGTTCTTCTCAAATGGTCCTGTTTTGAAAATGGAATGGGCTGAAATGATTATATTTTGAAAAATGGCCGTATGTAACTTGTTTGGCAACATGTCATGGGCATTCCCTTCAATCAACCCTTGAGCCTTCCTTCACCATTGAAACGCACCTCTCTCTCTCTCTCTCTCTCTCTCTCTCTCTCTCTCAAAAGTTATGCTCAAAGCAATCTAGAGCAGGAGCATAAATATGGAACCATCTCTCTCAAGTTATGCTTAAAGCAATCTAGAGCAGGAGCATAAATATGGAACCATCACAGTTTCTTTTAATATTAAAATCAAAAGAGAAGACATAGTTTTCTTTATGGTCTTTTGAATATCTCTAGAAATCAAATGATTCCCAGCTGAAATTTCTACAATCTCAACTGGGAGAGAGGGAAAGAGAGCGAGGGAGGGAGAGACACATGATTGCAAAGGGAGAGAGTGAGGGGAGAGACAGATGGAGAGGATGAGGGAGATAGATTAAAGGCACAGAGGGCTAGGGAGAGAGACAGAGAGGGATGGAGAGGGCAGAGGGTCGAGCGAGAGAGGAGAAAGGGAGAGATTGCATTTGAAGTAGAACCTTTCTCTGTGAAAAACGAAGGTCGAACAATTCAATATTTCCGTTCCCAAAGGCTACTATTCCGGAAAATTTTCCAAATGGGAACATTGACAGAAACTATCCAAACATGTTCCAGATGCTTTTAATCCATCGAAACGAGAAAAACATTTCCACAAAAAAAAAAAAAAAAGTGCCGAACCAAGTGCTAAAGGAGCACAAAATAACCATGAACACAACTTTCTTATCCATGTTATTCAACTTTTGTAAGTGGTAAAAAAATTTAATTTTTTTCTCTTATTTTTTTAGATTCCAACATAGACCTGGCTTAAACAAGTTTTCCGGCCTCTGGTTTGTGGTGAAGACAGAGGTGCAGATTTTTGCCACTGCTTTTTATTGATCTCTAAACTCTCTCTAATAACCCATTGTTTCTTTGACATTATCATGTTCTCTGTCCAGGTAAACAGCTCCATTTGCATTTGGGCTTGGAATGCATCTCGAAAGAGCAGTGGTTCCTGACAAATGTGCAATTCCTCCTGGGTTCCATCGTTGCTTGTCCTGCTTCAGCTACAGTGTATCCATCTTCTCTTGACTGTGAAAGTTACAGGGTTGGCTGCGGTTTTTCTTGCCCTATTATTGTGAAGGATGAGGTGATCATCATATACACTAATGATGGTTTGTTGGGCGTGTCAAGGGGCTTTCCTTTCTGGTCTTATTTTGATCTAGCTGAGATGGTCACCATAGGAACTATCTCTATGAGCATCAATTTCATGTTTGTGTTTATTTTAAGGGCCGTGACAGCTTTGACAGGCTTTTTGTGCTCGCTGTTGGTGCCAAACTTGGGAGGTGTCCATGGCTGTTCCATTTGCGGCTCTTATTGTTGACAATTTTGTTTCCTTTTTATGCATGTGGTGTGTTAATTGGGGAAATTCTATATGCACCTACCTATTTTGTTGAGCACACCCACATTCCTTCCTCAACCATGATTTTGTTTTTAAAGGTGGGTGTGCTCAGCAAAAATAGGGGTGCATATAGAATTTCCCATGTTAATTGTATATAAGGTGCTTGATTGTACTTGTACGATAATAACATTATATGCAACTCTGTAAAGCATTGTGAAGCTTATTATCTAATTTTCTAAAGGATGTGTCCTTAAAATTTTTCTCAGAGGTATGCCGCACTGGCCAGATAATGGTAGTAAACATAGATTAGTTATGAAGTTTGTATTGGTGGTAGTCCGACTCTGCACAGCCTGTGTGTGCCGAACTTTGAAATCGCAGCCTGATCAGATAATCTTACCCATTGTTGTTCTTAAGCTTAAGGTTTCAAAGGGTATGTGTAAAAGTTGGTTGAGTGCCAATTCAAGGCTGTGAGTGTCTGGTTAACCTTGCTATCATCTGATAAGAAGTGCAGAGTCTGCCTGTTTAGAATCAAGGCTCTCGATGGATCTAGATCTAGTCTGGGACTATCTGCTTTTGAATTGGATAGTGCCATTGGGTCTGACCAGTGGGTCATTGTTGGACCAATTTAGGATTGATTCTGGTACAAAACTAGATCAGAACTTCACCCCTACAGCCCTCATTCGGCCTTTCAAGTCTGTGGTTTGTTGAAATGTGTTTTAAGAAAAACATGCTCTTGGCTTGAGTGGTGTTGGCGCTAATTTTCACACACATGCTCCGGGATTGAATCACGGGTTTTTCTTATTCGTAACTCTTAATCTGTCATTGCCCAACATAGCCACACAAAAAAAGGTGCGTTAAGTGATTAATTGGATGGTAAAAGTGAGATGGGATTACTGCTAGGGGGCATGAGCATAGATGAGTCAATTGATTCCTTTCCCTAATTCATGTTTGTAGGCAGGTAACTGGATCCTTTCAAGGGCATGCTTTGTAATGAAAGGATTTATACTTTATTTTCTGTATGGTAAAAAATCATAGTACTCTATATTCATAAGTCAGTTCGGTTGTGTAAACGAGTCTGGTCGGCCATGATCCACCGTATCTGTTTTAGTGTACCCGTTTCAATAAAAAAAAAAAAAAAAAAAAGAGTATGCTGTAAAACCTATCGCCGAATGGAAGCATATACAATGAATGACATACATCATAATATGATACATTATCCAGGTTTTTTTTTTTTTTTGGTAAATTAGCCAATGGCCCTTGAGCACGGTCTTCTAAAGCATTCAGTCAAACAACTTTTTCTTTAATGCCTATAGTCTAGACAGCTGGTGACATTTTGGTGAGAAGACCCTAATACGCCACATCATATATTTTCATAACTAGTTTGCCACTTTCAACCCTCATTCCTAAGCGAAGTTCTCTCTTGAACTCTGTTGTTCGGAGAACTCTTTCCATCTTCTTCTCTCTCATTTTCCATTTTCCATTTTCCATTTTCCATTTTTCATTCCTTTCCATGGTTATGAAGTATCGTTGCATAGCACCTTCTGTCGCCACCATGACTTCCGATTCTCTCTCATTCATTTCTTCAAAGATAGAAACAGTTTTGAAATCTCTCTCTCTCTCTCTCTATCCAAATCTCTCTACAAATGATTTGAAAGAGAGTTGTTTGCGCTTTTGCTTGTTTTCCATTTATCTCTTTTTTCGATTGGATCATGGTCATCGTGTTTTTGTTTTGGATTTCAATTTTTATTAGAAACTGATATTCCATATTCTGACTTTTGGTGTTGCTGAACTCAGATTAATTGATAGCAAACATAGATTAATTAAAATAAAAGACAGATAAATTCATATAAATACAGATATAACTTCAATTTAAAGTCAGATAACTTCATGCCAAAATTAGATAACATATACAGAAACTCAAATAAATTAACAGTAAACTCTGAAAAGCAACAAATTTGTTTGAGTTTTTGGCAAACTTATCTGAACTTCTGGCAAAACTTAAACAAATTTATGTTAGTTTTGAAAGACTTTTTTGAGTTTCGAACAAATTTATCTAAGTTTTGACCTAAACAAATTTATCCAGCAGATAAATTAACAGCCAACTTTAAAAAACAGCAAATTTATCTGAGTTTTCTGAAAAAACTTATCTTAACTTCTGTCAAAACTCAGACAAATTTATCTGAGTTTTGAATAACTTTTCTGAATTGCGAACAAATTTATCTGAGTTTGGACTAACACAAATTTATCCGAGCAGAAAAATTAATAGCAAACTCAGAAAAATAGAAAATTTATTAGCGTTTTCTGAAAACTTATCTTAATTTCTGGCAAAACTCAAACAAATTTATCTGAGTTTTGAACAATTTTTATGAGTTGTGAACAAATTTATCTAAGTTTGGAGCAACACAAATTTATCCGAGCAGAAAAATTAACAGCAAACTCAGAAAAACATCAAATTTATCTGAGTTTTTTGAAAACTTATGTTAACTTCTGGTAAAACTCATTTGGCAAATTTATCTTAGTTTTGCTAAAACTTAGATAAATTTGTCTGAGTTCTGCTTTTGCTGACATGTACAGGGGCCTTTTTGTCCTTTTTACTGCATCATTTTTACGAGAGGACTGCTGTTGGTATGATAAAATATCATAGACCTCCCCCCCCTAAAGCACCAGCCCAGGCGCTTTTAGCACACAATAAATAAATAAATAAAAATGATACAATATACAATTGACCTGAAGTATGGCGAGGACCCAGACTCTTTTAGCACCGGCCCCAAAGAGGATGGCTTCTGCTACCTGGATTTTATTTTCTTTTTATTTTTAAAGTTTTGATCATACCTTAAAATAAAATAAAAAAACATTTCAAAATAAAAATTTTAAACCTTTCAAAAAAAAAAAAAAAAAAAGGGTTTTGATCATTTTGGCTATAGATATTTGGAGGTTAGTTGGATCCTAAGAATAAATGAGTTGCTGATAAGTTAGCCCATGGTGTAGAGGTGCTCTCAATATCAGCCCAACGAAACAATCTTTGCCATATATTTTTGGCTTCTACTTTGTGCAAATTGTCTAGATTTAGTACTTTGAGGGAGTATCTAAGTTAGCACATGGGGTAGAGGTGCTCTCAATATCAGTCCAACGAAACAATCATTGCCATATATTTTTGGCTCCTACTTTGTGCAAATTTATTGTGAGGGAGCATCTAATATTAGCAGAGTGTCTGGATTTAGTACATTAAGGTAGAGGTGTTTGTTAAGCATTTGAAATCATCCCATTTATGTAACAAAGAGGAGCATGTCTAAAATGATATTTGGAAATCTCTGAGCCCACTAGGTCTGAATACATTAGGAAATCTCTAGGCATCTGTCTACATCCATGATTTCAAATTCTTTATCTTATTTGCACATGCACTTGATCAAGAGGACTTCATTTTTTTGGCATGTGTTATACAGTGAATGATATTTGGATTTTATGTCACATTTCATTTGCACTATGGATTCTCTTCCTAACTTTCACATAAGGAAAAGAAAAAAGAGAACAGAAGAAATTTTTGGTGAACCGAAGGAATAGAGCTCCGTAATAGTATGTGTGATAGCCACCATATGATTGAAAAGTTTTATTGAAAGGGTTACTATATTCATTAGTGTGAAAGTTACCAATGAAGGTTCACATGTGAGATAAGAAAATTTTATAAAAAAAAAAAAGGTTATTGATGGACATATTTCAATAATAAAAAAAAGAATTCCCAAATCTGAATGTCCGTAGAAGTCTTCCAATGTTATTATGTACTGAATTGAGTACTGGGTATGCTCGCTATTTCATATTTTGACTGGAATATATATTAACCGAGTTTCCAATGTTAGTATGAGATATTATACGGTTTTCAAAAAATAGCCTACATCTGGTTCATCATAGATGTCCATCACACATCATTTAACAACGTATATGTGTTTGGATGGATCAACAATGATACTGAGTTTTGGATGCTGATGGGTCTAGGTCATACATGCATTAGGATTTCCATGATAAAAGAACTTGCTATATATGCGGGAAAAATTGTGGGTGCTTTGGCAAATTTGGAGCTATAGTCAAAGGTGTTTTTGGATATTTCAACAAAACCAAGGGAGTTTCTTACAATCACCAACTTCTTACTCATTTTTCTGCCGCAACGTTAAGTAACCGGGAAGGCTTTCGATTTTGGATCGTCCATTTAGTTGACCCTTGGAGATGGATGGCTATGATCAATCAAAGCGATATTTAACATTGCTATCCAATCCATGGTGGGTCCAAATGTCTAATTCTCCTCTAATAGTTAGTTGATCATGATCGTCCATCTTGATGGCCACTGATTTGATCATTATTGAACTTTTCAATCGAGTTTAATCTAGTCCAGAAGAATCATATGGTCCCAATCACTCTTGCAATACATGGATCAGATGTGGGACCCACACTCATTGAGCGGTTCAGATTACGAGAAGGTGATCATCACGAAGTGGGCCCCACACTCCCAGATGAACGGCTCGAGCACAATACAAAGCCCACGGCCTTGGACAAAGAGACCCGTTTTTGAAGCCTCTACACTCTTCCGGAATGTTCGGATTTCTTATCATGATATTTACTTACACGTCCCACTGCCTTTTCAGATCCTACGTGGCAGGCTTCGCCAATCAACACGATCAATCTTCTGGGTAATCTCAACCGTCCGATTCCGATTTCTACCCATCATTGACCATCACGACCACGATTCGACGGTACAGATTTGTATCACATGCACTCATTGCATTCGACGGACAGTGGATTTCGTGCGAACTTCCATTTAACGGTCTAGATTACTGATTACGGAAGCGTGGCCCACTTAAGCTGACTTGACCGAGGTTCGTTGTGATGTGCTCGGGCTCCACACTATAAATACCGAGAAGTCCGAATTCGTCCTTCAGACCCTGTCATTTCTTCCTTCGTCTTGATTTCTCTTGCGTTGTTTCGTTTTGGCTTCTCACTCGCACTCACTCGCTTTCTGAAGCGATCATCTGTTTCGAGGTAAGTTGTTGAAACCCAAATTTCTGATTAGAATGTTATCTAGGGTTTGTGATTAGAATGTTATCTTTTTCTGATGTAGAATTGATCTGTTTTTGGTGGAAAGATTGAATCTTTTCTGTTGATAGCTATGAAATTCGCTGAAGGTTTGTGTTCTTGGGTTTCTAGGGTTCTTGTTTGGGTTTGATCATTTAGGTTTTTTTGATGATCTGATGCTGCTTTTTGTTTCTGTTGGTTTTTGTTATTGTTGTTTTTTTATCATTATGTATGAAAGTCTGGATTTTTATTAATTGCTTGTGTTTTTTATGCGTTTCTGGGTTTTGATTCTGTTTTTTTTTGGGTAGGTTTTCGATGGAAATTTGTTTGATTGCTATGGTTTTATTAGGGTTTATTGGAGCTGACGTTTGAGCTCTGAGGACTCTGGTTTTTTTTTTTTTTAATTTGTTCTCTTGTTATTTAGATTCTCTATCATTTATTGTGATCTGTGTGTGTCTGATTAGGAGTGTTATCACATGTTTGATGTGGTGATTGTGTGAGACATATATATATTATGTTGTGGCCGAATTGATGCAGCTTTAATCATGGTGATTTATCTGGTTGGCCCTCCTTGGATAAAATATCACCGCGGTTTTTTTTTTTTTTTTTGTTTCTGTCCTAATGAGGAAAAACGTTCTCCTATGAGGAATTGTATATTCAGTCCAGCTCCGTGGGGCCCACATTTGATCATCACAGGCTATTACAGAATCTTATCCCCCATGATCTGGCACGGGGCCTGACTGCAAAGAAATCTATGGTTAAAACACTAATAAAATTTATGACTATTAAATCAAGGGCTAGGATGAGCTGGCAGGGCTGATGTTTTATGGGGAAACTTCCAATAAGACATTGAATTTTTGCCTTCTTTCAAAAAAGGGAATAAGCTTCAAAAGTTTTCGAATTTTTTTTTTAAATACCCAAATTATCTTTCATTTAAAGCCATGAAAACCATTACATGCTGCTGATCACTGTGGGCGGGGACTCCTCATGCCACCTCACACCAGTTAGCATTGATCAAAGTGAGGATGGCAGTGAAGAAAAGGAGGAGAAGATGGAGGAAGGGATGGCGCGTTTTGTTTCAATGAAGGGTAAGTTGGGTATTTTTAAAAAATTGAGGAAAAAAGTCCTGAGAAATACCTTTAAATTCCTTAAGAGGTCGTTTGTTTCCTGTGAAATTGATTCACATGTGTAAATGACATGTGAGTCATTTGCATATGTAAATGACTCACATGTGCATCAAATTCCACTGTTTGTTACTACCATAACATTTCACATGTGAATCTATGAATAGGTTGTATATTGTTTGATGATATCTCAACATCCAAGCAACATCAATGGTTGAAAATTGGACACATGACCGTGTTTGAGTTTCTGAAGAATATGAACGGTCCTGATTTTACAGGTGAGGCCCAGAACATTAAAAAAATCATAAAAAGCGGACTGGGTATGTTAGTAACAATAGGTTGTATATTGTTTGATGATATCTCATCCTCCATGCATCATCAACGGTTGAAAATTGGACACATGGCCGTGTTTGAGCTTCTGAAGAATATGAACGGTCCTGATTTTACATGTGGGGCCCAAAACAATAAAAAAATCATAAAAGGCGGACTGCTTATGTTAGTAACAATAGATTAATCTAACGGCTGTTATTATGTTGATGATATCTCAATCTCCATGCATCATCAACGGTTGAAAATTGGACACATGGCCGTGTTTGAGCTTCTTAAGAAAATGAACGGTCCGGATGTTACAAGTGGGGCCCAGAAAAATTAAAAAAAATAAAAGGCGGACTGCTCACAGTGGCACTGTAGCAGTCCGCCTTGTAACAGTGATATGTGAAAGAGTCACACCTCTTGAGGTGTGAAAATTCAAGGCAACTTTTGACATGGTTTTCATACCATTTACACATGAGATTTACACATGTGAATCAAATTCACACAAAACAAACGAATATATGCGTAACGGAAACGCATGTGATTTAATTACATATGTAAACGGTGACAAACAAACGTCCCCTAATGGAAAACTTACCGGAAAACTTAGGCCCTTATTTGAAAAGTTTTGAAACTTACATCTTTTTTTGAAATAAATATAAAACTTAAGGCCTTATTTGAACATTTTTCCATTTTTTTTATTGATCCCTACTCGTATGGAGGCCTTTCCATTTATCCCAGCCTCACTGATTAAATTGTGGGGAAAAACTTAGCCCTTAGAATAGATGAGTGCAAAAGTAAAACTCATAGAATCCACCGTAAATAGATGAAATATAAGTCTTCAATGATAATGATGATTTGTATCACCAATCTGGAATTTTGCTTAGTCCTAAGTTATAGCTATTTGCAAGCAAGATTCCTTGTTGAAATTATTATCATCACAAATATTAATAGCACTAAACTTAATAAAGCTAGAATCAGTTTTGCATCTCTATCCAAATCAAAAGTAAATTCAAAGTGATCTGACAAAACTTGGGAAAAAACTACATAGAAAAGACCAATCAGGATTGAAGGCATTTGCATATACTATACAGGCTGTACTCTGACATCATTATTAATTTATTACCAGTAATGGAGGCCACAAATTCTTCAGAAATGGAGTAAATCTTCAAGGAAACTGCTGCCTGTTGTATGTATCTTCATGCACAAAAACTGGTTGTCTGCTCTGTGGTGGGCACTGGCCAATGCAATGCCTTGATTATTAGGCTGCCCTCGGGTTAGGGCTTGCGAAGGAAGTGCTCGAAGCACAATCAACGCCGAAGCGGGTGTCCAAAGACACAATAAGTCTCCGCAAAGACTATAATGAGGACGCACCTCAATGGGAAAATCCAACTTTAATTAATCAACTCTGTGAAATAAATCTCTACAATGTCATATAAATAGAAAAACATAACTTAAGCCCTAAGAAGCCTAATTAAAATAGGAAACCTAATCTTAAATACAACTCATCAAATAAAACTACTAACTAATAATTAGATAAAAAGAAAAACTCCTAAATCTACTTGGGCCCTACACATTTGGCCTGAAGTCAAATTGCATCAGCTATAGAGGTTTCACATACAGATCGATGGATACTAAAGCATTTGTTGTCTTGATTTGGGTCTTGAGGATCTTATATTATGGTTAGTCTAAAGGCATATATTCCTTAACAAGCATATGGGAAATTATCATATGCTGACTTCCGCATGGGAGATATCGTGAGCTCGTGTTGAGTTGAGCATGTGGGGGCCATCTTTGGGTGATCTCAACCGTTCACATCAGATTACTTCTAGTGAATCGGTAGTGGTCATGATTTCTTTACATTTGAATTGTTATATGCCATTGATTTTTAAATGTACATAGGCTGTTCATGGTCAAAGCTTTGTTCCTCCTATGAAGAGGTCAGCCAGGGGCGGTGGAGATTCAAGAAATTCCTTAAATAATACCTTAAAAATTATATTTTATTATTTAATCTCTTAACTTGACCATTGCCCGCACCACCCAAATGAAAATTGTGGGTCAGCCATTGGGGTCAGCTATGAATGTATACAAACTGGTATTTAATTTAATATTTAATTCCATTTTTTCAATATTTGATGAATCTGATGGTGTACATTGCTCCAATCAAAGTGAAACTTGCTGTGTTTGCTTGGCTTGGGGTGGGTTGTGGTATGAATGGCTTGAATCAATCAAAAGTGGGTCCCAAATGAGTGATGTGCAAGTTGCGTACTCTCATGCACGGACATAACCTATGTGATCTTTTCTCTAAGTATGTATGTATCAAATATGTTCCAGTAATGACTGTGATCTGAGTTCTGATGCTATTGTGCTTAGGAATGGTTTACCTCCATTTCTTATTATTTGACTTGATTTTTCATTTTTGAAAGATAATTGAATTTTTGTTTGTCCGGCCTTTATTTTTTCCCATCTTTTGAAATTTGATTATGATTTTTCATTTTTTGGATGATAATTGAATATTTGTTCATATGTCTTTTTTTTCCATTTCTTTGAAATTTGGTTGTGATTTTTCATTTTTGGAAGATAATTGAATATTTGTTTGTATTTCCTTTTTTTCCCCATTTTTTGAAATTTGGTTATGATTTCTCTAAGGCTTCCTTTATTTCCTCCTTTTATTTCTTTTTAATTTGTCTTTAGGCTAATTATCTTCTGAATGCAGGGTCTCTCCAGCATACAGATGTCTTTATATCTTGGCAACGAATATTTGTATATTGTTCGTTGCGGCTTTTGTTTCCTGTATCGTGATCGGCTGTGGTGTTCTAACCTATTTCGGCATTGGACTTGATAGTTCTTGACTGGATCTGGGAGTATTTGTGAGAATACAAAATTTTCAGACTGGACACTGGATTAATATTGGACAAAAAAAGATTAATATTAGAGGGTTTTGGGCTTTCTGGCATTTAAAGAAGACAGATATTAATATTCGATTAGTGCTTGGGAATGGCAAACTTGTCAAAATTGTCTCTCCCTCCGGGATCTCGTTTTCTTCCATATGATGTTGAGTTGGTTATGTATTACCTGAAAAGAAAGGTCACAGGGAGGAAGTTTAAACTTAAAGGAGATATTCCTGACATTGCGTTGAACAATTATTCACCCTCGGAGATTCGAGGTATCTCTTTTTTATCTCTAATATGGTTTTGCTGTTTACCTTTCTGTTTTATGACTACAGCTTTTTTGTCCTCGTTTACTTTAAAATTTTGTATACTGTTTTGCAACTACGAGTTGTAGCTTCCCAGGATTCACATAGTTATGAGGATTTCATGGTTTTTTAAAAAGTAAAGAGCAGTGGTGTCTAGTGTGATTTTTCTTTTACTGTTATTGGGCCACCTGTTGTGAATCCAATGCCTTCTACCAAAACACTCCTCATCAAAACCTTCCTTGTGAACTGGCATGCACCTAGATCTCAAACCAGTCCATAGTGATATGACGTCTATTGGTGGTGTAGTACTCTGCTGGCCATGGTTCAATTCATTGGTGAGGATCGCCTGGAGCACAGTGCTGTTCAGATAGGGATGAAAACATCTTGGGTTTGGGTCAGATCCATCCTGGACGTGTTATCTGAACCCAAACCTGAATTATTAATAGGATCAGGGTTAATATTACAAGATCTGTACTCGTACCCAAATTTATGTTATACCTGCACCTGTACCCGAATGAAGGGCCCAGACCTGTCCGGCATTGAGCCAAAATAGTTTATGCATGTATAGAACAGTTAATATCTTAATATACATTTATATATTATGTGATTGTGGTATTGGGTTGGATATCAGATCCTTGGGCATTAAATCTGTGGACCTGAGCCCAAACTAGAACTTAGAATGGGGCTATTATTGGAACTAAATTAGAAATAGGTCTAAGTGTTGAACCCATACCAATTTATTATGTTTTTGTCCTTCGGATATTTGACTACTTGATTACTACCTATCACCTATCTAGTGAAGAGGCTTAGCTTGAATATTTTCCTGCTGTGAAGGTGGGCCACATTGTTTTTAAAAGATCAAAAAGCAATGTGATCCTTTTGAATGCTTGGCCTGTGATCCATTTTATTTTATTTTTTATTATCTAAGTGGGTTTGATTTTGATTCAATGATCACCTTAATGAGAAGCTAGCTCGACAATGCATATTTTCTCATCACTGACTTCTGCATTTGTTGCAGTTAATGCTCATCGCATGCTATTTTTTTTGGCTGCAGAAATTTCTTACCCGAAGACCAAAGACCTGGAGGGGTTTTTCTTTTGTTCTCTAGGTAGGAGATATTCAAAAGGGCAGAGGAAAAATCGCACTGGTAAAGGTGGATCTTGGAAAGGCACTACAAATGGTAAACCCATTTATAATAAATCTCGGAAGGTGGGGTGGAGGACGACTTTGACATTCTATAGAGGCAAGGGACGAGGAACTAGGACTGATTGGCGCATCCATGAATATAGGCTTGAAGACAAGGAGCTACCTATTGCAAGTAACCATCAGGTGACAATTGATTTCTTTGGGTTGGGGGGAGGGAGAGAGGAGGGGGGGAGAGAGACCACACCTCTTTTTTGTGGCCATGTAAAGTACGTCACTCAAAGGGTGATTGAGAACAATAAAATGAATCTTCATTTTAGACTATTTTTCACTTACCATGTTACATGTGTACAGATATGGTACCAAGTATTACAAAATTATAAAAATAGCGGGTTCCTTTAAATTCCAATTTCTTAGGATGGCGAACCCATTCTTGTTTACAACTTATTACTATAATAATGTTAAAATATAACCTTACCAATATTTGAAAACTCGTGATATTTGGGCTTATTGATATTCAATGTGGAATTCTAAATTGCTTAATGATCCTATGAGTATCTTAGTTATAGATGTATAGACCATGCTTGACCTGGGGTCGCGGTCCGAGTGCTCGTCAGAGCAGCAAGTTGGGTCCCACAGGTGACACTGTGCGCAGCGGAGTGCTGGCCAGATATATGATCGGCTACGATTCGCCTTTCAGCCCCCACACGCCCACAGAGTCCTTTTATTGCCAACCACGCGCTGAGGATTTGGGCGCGGTGGCCAATCTCCACGAGCCCATACTACAGGCATGAGGTTGTGGGTTCGAGTCATGTTACCTAAAAAGGGTTGAGTTTGAATACATCTCCAATATTGTTTGCAACTTGGGATTGTACTTGCACTTTTGTAAGTAACTAGTAGGCATTTATTATACATTGATGGATACTTGAGTCTTGTACAAGCCCAACGTATCCATGTTGGACCGATACAATGCTTGTATCGATG
Organism: Umbellularia californica; assembly: GCA_028538565.1. Classification (NCBI taxonomy): domain Eukaryota; kingdom Viridiplantae; phylum Streptophyta; class Magnoliopsida; order Laurales; family Lauraceae; genus Umbellularia; species Umbellularia californica. Next base: position 77,916,855 of record JAPQWN010000006.1, on the reverse strand, counting down.
CCTGATACCGCATTGGTATTTCTTGGGCACCAGTTTAACATATTCTACTCACTAAGTCTATTATTTCAAGTTCTTTTAATTTTATTATTTCTTAATCTAATGATTGTTAGAAAGGAATGTAAGCAATGATAATTTCATTAGTTCAAAAGTACTCTAAAGAAAATATTAGGAAACCTTATGTGTATGCATGTCCTAGATTTTCAAAAGTGTAGAGTCGTGTCATATATCTTCGTATCTGTGTACAGGCCCATATCCGTATCTACGCATCATAGGTGGGCATAGCTGTAAATAACACTATGGGTTGATAACAGCATATATTAATGGGAATTCTTTTGATTTTGGTTTTCTAATTCTCTATTTTTGATGGGAAAATATTGTGAAAAATAAAATCATCACAATCATCAAAGCCTTGTCCTAAGTCTTAACTATGGGGTCAGCTACATGAATGATGTTTTGCCTTTCTGCTCTATCGTGGGTCAAATCCTCTGGATATGTGGCACTTCTTTAGATATATCTTTACTAATTTCATGCATGTCTTTTTCGGCCTATCCATTTTTCTCGAGTCCATTAATATGCTTAGAGAAGCTTTTTCTCACTAGTGTTGTCGTTGGCCTATGCTGGTCATGTCCAAACCATCTAAAATGAATCTCTCTTAATTTATCAACTATTGATGCTACCTTTAAATGCTCTCAAATGCACTTATTTTTTATTCTATCTTTCCTTGTTTAACCACGTGTTTGTCTCGACTTCCCTTTTTTTTTTTTTTTTTTTTTTCGGTAATCTCAACATCTTTATCTTGCTACACTCCTTTTTTGAATGTGTATTGGCTACTCCATAGGCCATAGATGGTTTAATTGCCGTCTTATTAATAATAGAGCATGATGGTATCAAAAGAGCTCTCTTTGTGGTTTCTCTTGAACTTTTCAATTCTCCATGGATACATCTCTTAGCACATCAACTCAAGGATCAATCAGTTTAAAAATGGGAAGCCGAAAATAGTAAGAAAAGCATATTTTATCGTGTAGCTAAAAGAAAAGCATATTTTATCAATTAAAGTTAAGAAAATCAATCAAAAATTTAAAAATAAAAATTTGGATTTGGAAATAAAAACTTTTTTGATCAAGAATTTGGAAGTAAAAACTAATATCATTCAAGGTATATCTCCCCTGTCCACCACGGATTGATCCTGGGCCTATTAATTCGGGACTTGGGTGGCAGATTTGTATGTACCAGAGCCCAAAAAAAAGTACAATTGCAAAAATGTCTAAAAGAAACTAAAAAAAAACCTTTTTTTTCCTGAAATTGAAAAAAGTTCATTAGTACAAAATATAAAGAATAAATGAGTATTTTCTGAAAAGTATAATTGAACTCTCTTATCATCTTTGCAGAATGAATTTGTTGTTCTGTGCAAAATCTTTGAAAAGAAAAGCCGAGGTCCAAAAACTGATGAAGAGTATGAGTCACCAGTTGAGGAGGATGCCAATGAAAGTTCTTCAATCGGGCCAGAGGTGGATCAAAATACAGTGGCAACCATCAGTACACTCAACTTTGAAAATAGACAGGACACTGTATTACAACCTCTTCCTCCACATACTGCAACTCCCGTTGTCCCTCAGCATCATCCTTTCCCTCCTGAAAATGATGTTCATAAATTATTGCTTAATGTCTCTGATGAGGATGGTGATACTTGCAACAGAGGTGGTAGTTGCCAGGTAAGGTTCATTTGATATTTAATTTGTAGATTTATGTACTTTTGTTATATTTATACTTAAGTTTTTATGAAAGTGGTATTGATGAGAAAAGCACGGTCTAATAAGATGTCATAACATTGTATAGCTCCATTGTTACTCTGGTAATTACAGGGATATTCTTTCATTGAATTTTATTTGCAGGTGGATTCAGTTCCAAACAAAAGTACTGGTGAAGATGTGGATATGGATGATATTAATGAGATTTTAGATGACATTATTGATTCTTGGGAGAAGAAAGTGTTGTCTCAAGGGTTGACTGGATGTTTCCTGGAAGAAGAAGATCTGTTGAAGCCAATGGAAGATGAGGAGGACTACTTCAAGTGGGAAGACTTTTTGGTCCCAATGGCAGCTGATGGTTCCAACCATGGGACATCTGATTGTCTTCTTGCCGCTAATGTCACACCAGTTTTGCCTGCTCCTGAGGTAAAAATGTCCTGTTCATTTTACGTTTCACCTTTTTTTTTTTTTTTTTTGTGTGTAAGTTATAATCCCTAGCTAGCGAATCTAATTGCGGTTAATTTATTTTTTTGGGCACAGGCAATGGACAGTTGTGATTATGAAAACATTTCAGGATATAGGGAACCAACATGTGACTCTACTGCTCATTCACCTCTGAAAGCAGGAGAAATAGTAGGCCCATATGCCCCTCAATCATTGGCAAGAGGTATTTTTGGTTGTCCTCAGAGTCATTATGGTGTTGTGAATTTGCAACTTTATCTTCCTGTCTTTTATTGAGGCCCTGCTTGGTATTGTTCCTCTTTTGAAGATGATCCTGTTTTGAAAATGGAATGTGCTGAAATGGTCATATCATATTCTAAAAAATGGCCATATGTAACTTATTTGGCAACATTTCTTATGCATTCCCTCTTTACTCAGCCTGACAAACCCTCAAGCCTGCCTGCCTTCTTTCAGAGCGCCACACACACCCACACCCCCCCCCCCCCCCCCCCTCCCCCCCCTCTCCCCCCCTCTTCCCTTCTCTCTTCCCCCTCTCCCTCCCTCTCTCCAGGAGCACAAATATGGAAACATCTCAATTTTCTTCATGCTCTTTTGAATATCTCTAGAAATGAAATGATTCCCAGCTGAAATCTGTACCAATCTCAACTGGGAGAGGGAGGGAGGGAGAGACATAAGATTGCAGAGGGAGATTAGAGTGGGGAGAAAGTGTCGGAGAGACGGAGGGAGAGAGATTAAAGGCAGAGAGGGAGGGAGAGGGAAGAGGGTTTGAGGGAGAGAGGAGGAAGGAAGAGATTGCGTTTGAAGTTGAACCTTTCTTTGTGAGAAACGATGGTCGAACGTTTCTATCTATGATACTTGGATACTTGTACAAGCCCAACGTATGCGTATCGGACCCGATACCTCTAAGGAACAAGTGTAACATATCCTACTTCTAAAGTCCTTTATTTCTTATAGTTCTTTTAATAATTTTACTTCTCACCATAAAAAATGCTAGAAAGGGATGAAAACAATGATACTTTCATTGATTCAAAAGTGATCTAAAGAAAAAATTAGGACACCCGTTTCCATATCCGTATTCTAGATTTTAGAAAGTGAGGAGTTGTATCCCCGTATCTATGTCCGTATCCATATCTTTATTTGGGCATCATATGCTTCGATATTTCTGTTCCCAAAGGCTACTATTCCGGTTAAATTTCCAAATGGAAACATTGGCAAAAACTATTCAAACACATTTAATCCATAGAAATGAAAAATACATCTCCCAAAAAATAAAGTGCCAAACCAAGTGATAAACGAGCACAGAATAAATGTGAACACAACTTTCTTATCCATATTTTTAGTCACCTTTTGTAAGTAGTAAAAAAAGTTTAATTTTTTTTTTCTCTAATTTTTTTAGCTTCCAATGTAGACCCAGCACATACAAGTTTTCCGGCCTCTGGTTTGTGGTGAAGACAGAGGTGCAGATTTTTGCCACTAGTTTTTTTATTGATCTCTAAACACTCTCTAATAACCCCCATTGTTTCTTTGACATTATCATGTTCGCCGTCCAGGTAAACAGCTCGATTTGCATTTGGGCTTGGAATGCATCTTGAAAGAGGGGTGGTTCCTGGCAAATGTGCAATTCATCCTGGGTTCTATCGTTGCTTCTCCTGCTTCAGCTACAGTGTATCCATCCTCCATTGACTGTGAAAGTTACAGGGTTGGCTGCGGTTTTTCTTGCTCTATTATTGTGATGGATGAGGTGACCATCATATACGCTAAAGATAGTTTTTTGGGCATGTCAAGGAGCTTTCCTTTCTGGTCTTATTTTGATCTAGCTGCGATGCTGGTCACGATGGGAACCATCTCTATGATCATCGATTTCATGTTTGTGTTTATTTTAAGCGCTGTGTTAGCTTTGACAGGGGTTCTTTGTGCTTGCTGTTGGTGCCAAACTTGGGAGGCATCCATGGCTGCTCCATTTGCAGCTCTTTTGTGACAATTTTGTTTCCTTTTCATGCTGTGGCTGCTCCATTTGCAGCTCTTTTGTGACAATTTTGTTTCCTTTTCATGCATGTGTTGTGTTAATTGTATGTATGGTGCTTGATTGTACTGTAGGATTATAACATTATATGCAACTCAGCTAAAGGAAGTGTCCTTCAAATTTTTCTCAGAGATATGCCGCACTGGCCGGGTGATGGTAGTAGACATGGATTAGTTATGAAGTTTGTATTGGTTGTATTCCTACTCCTACTCCGCACGGCTCCTCCTGTGTGTGCCAAACTTAAAATTCGTTTGGCAAAATCAGCCTGATCAGATAATCTTACCCATTGTTGTTCTTAAGCTTAAGGTTTTATAAGGGTATGTGTAGAAGTTGATTAATTCCGGTATCGTCAGAATAAGAAATTCAGAGTTTCCCAGGTTAGAATCAAGGCTGTCAATGGATCTAGATTTAGTCTGGGACAATCTGCGTGTGAATTGGATATGACTATTTGGTCTGACACATGGGTCATTGTGGGACCAATTTAGGATTGATGCTGGTACGAACTAGATTAAAACCTGGCCCCTACAGTCCGCACTAGGCGTCAGTCTGGGTCTGGGTTTGTACAAGGCTGTCATTTGTTGAAATGCATTTTAAGAAAAACATGCTTATAGTTGAGTGGTGTTGGCACTTGGTATAACACATTCACCCAACATGGCGAATAAAAAAGAAAGTGTGTTAAATGTTTAAATGGATGATAAAAGTGAGATGGGATGACTGCTGGGGGCATGAGCATAGATGAGCCAATTAGATCCTTTATCTCCCTAATTCATGTGTGTACCTGGATCCTTTCAAGGGCATGAATACTTTGTATTGAAAGGATTTATATTTTATTTTCTGTATGGTCAAAAATCATAAAACTCTATATTCATAAATCAGTTTTATTGTGTAAACGAGTCAGGTCGGCCGTGATGTACCGTTTCTGTTTCAAGTTGAAAAAAAAAAAAAAAAAAGGAGTAAGCTGTAAAACCTATAGCAGAATGGAAGCATATACAATGAATGCAATACAACACAATATGATTCATTATATGGCTAGGATCCAGATTCTTAACACCGGGCCCAAAAAAGAATGGGTTTATACCTGGATTTTATTTTATTATTATTTTCTTTTAAAGTTTTGATAATTTTGGGTCTGTTCTCTATATATAATATGTAATAATAGATTTGGCGAAAGAAGTACAACCTATTCAAGGATATTAAAATAGAGATAGGGAATTCATGTTGTTATTTTCAATATAGTTGGGTTGGGCGTTTATATTTTTACCCATTTAGATTTCAATAAGTGGGCACCTTTGAGTTCCGTTATTTTGACTAAAACCTTTCTCTAGGTTAAAGACACGGAGGATCCGGATTCCAATTCAACGGTTGAGGTGCTCTGATCAGTGTGAAATTTTTCGCTAAGTCGTTGTTTCCCTCTTGTCCTCAGGTGGGACCCACACGAACCGGGGTGTTGTAATATGAGAATTAGTCAAAGTGGATGACATGGCAGATGGTCAACTTACCGGTGTCACAACTTGGTCCATGAATTTTTGTAACTTATTCCTATGTTAACGGCCGTCTTTACATTGCAAAATGATAAGAATCTCTCTCTCTCTATCTCTCTCTGTGGTTTAAAATTTTAAGAGCTGACACAAGAGAGTTGGAGAGAGGGAGGCAGAGAAAGTAAGGGAGAGACAAAAGAGAGAGAGAAAGAGAAAGAGAGATCTCTTTCTCTCTCTTATTGCCCCGCCCTCTCTCTCTGTCTCTCTAAATCGAGACTGAAGCATTCCAATACAACTGTTTGTTTGCGCAGGTATCTTCATCTTAATCTCTATATTTGATCTCATTTTCTTGTTGAATGATTGGTTCCCATCTTCAAACATGTGTCCCACTTCCTTCTCGATCGGCTCACTTGCAGGAAGTGGGTCATTTCAAGAAACACCCACTTCCACATTTCAGGCTATGTTGATGAAGATAAATGTGTATACCCATTGAGGGAAGTTGGACCCACAGCTCCTTTTGTGGGACCCACTTTGATGGGCTTCTTCCAACCATGGAGATTGAGTGGGATCCAGAGGATCACAAAAATATATATATATATATATATATATATATGGGGGGTCTTCATATGCATCCATCCCTCACCATTTTTGGTGAGGGACACCCCAAAAGAGAGAGTTTCAAGTACAAAAGTATACTTTTGTACCTCACATCAATTACACTTTTGTACTTGAAACTTTCCCTTTTGGGGTGTCCCTCACCAAAAATGGTGAGGGATAGATGCATATGAATATTACCCTATATATATATAAAAATAAAAAAAAAACAGTTTTGGGACTCACCAATTTGGGTCCAAAGTAGTGTCACAAATGTTGGTTGGAATAACATGAATCCTAGTTATATTATTTGGAGACATTGAAAAGCATGGACCTCGACCCGTTTGGAAATTTAATATTAAAGTAAAAGTGATGTAAAGCATCAAATCGAGAGAATAATATATAAGGGGATTACGATGGTATTTTATCTTTAGTGGATTGGTAGAATTTTTTTTTTTTGACTTTTTTATGTAAAAGATGTATTTTTTTTTATCATTTAATGAAGAAAGGAGGTTTGTTTTTTTACTTTGTCATTTTGAAGAAGAGCAAATCAGCAATGGAGGCTTTACATTACTTTTACTAGCCTAATGAGCTTAAAGTACGCATCTTCAAAATTTCCTCTTTTTAAAAAAAAAAGTCAAGAAGCAACCTCTGTTCCCCACTAAAAAAAAAAAAAAAAACACACTCACTATTTACACAAAAAGTAAAAAAAATTCCCTACCAATCCATTTAAGAAAAAATAACATGATCATAACCCCTTATATTTAATTTCTCCTTGATTTGAAACTTTATATTACTTTTACTTTAATAGTAAATTGCCAATCGAGCCATAAGAAAGCGAGATTCAGGCAACCTTATTGTTCCGGTCTGAGTCCCTCTTCAATTAGAGATTCCCTGTTCTGGGCCTAATTTGGATAAGAATCCTACTACTAACATGAATGTCCATTTAAAGCTTGGTAGTACATTAAGATTTAGATTTAGGATCTAGGATCGACCCCAACTTCATATTTATATAAAAAAACTGATGAAAAGAAAATAAATCTCTGTTTATTCCATAGACATACTAATGATATAATATAAACAATAAGCATCCATATTCATGTAAAAGAGGGTCACACATAATACCATGTAATTCATGGGGGAGGCTGATGGAAAGGTCATGAAGAGATATAGGGGATGTACAAAATATCAACCCATTCGATCATCTAACCCCTAGTTATCTATGAACATCAAGGTTTATGATTTTACAGGGCATCTTTTTTATGGATTTTGATCCAATTCATGCGAGTAACAATTGGAACAAGTGTTTTCTTTATATACATACAAAACACCAATGGGCCCAATAAGAGCCAGTTGGATAAAGTCTTATTAGGCCCATTTGTGTTTTTAAATCATAAGGGCTTTGCATAAAACAAATAGTAATTGAATATAAAGGAATTCAAAGTTAAATGAGCTCCACTAAGAATTATTAAAGAGGTACGGGGTAGGGATATGTGATGAGGGGTGTAGGATATGAGATATTTTTTTAGATGTGAGGGGTGTAGGATATAAAGCACTTCTAAATGCAACTTTGAACCGTCACTCTCCTAGGATTTGAATTATTAAGGTGGCCATTAATTATGTATTCATTTCCCATCTCTCCTTGATTCATTTTCCATTATAGGGAAGATAATTTTTTTGTCATTTTTTAAAATCCACATCTATTTCTTCAATTTAAACCATTTTTAAAAATAAAAATCTTACAATTCTTATAGCATTTAGTTACATGAAACAAATACGCCCTAAATGACTTTCCAGGTTTGGCCTGCAAACCTAGATGTGTGCTCAAGCTAGTCTAAATGAACACAGATCTAGGTGAGACCCGGAGGGTCAGATTCAAGCCCTTAGCTAGCCCATTCTATTTATTTCACAAAATAATAAAATAAGATTTTAATAAAGATATGAAGAGCCCAAATAAATTATTGAACTTTGCCAATCAGCTGGAGATTCCAAATAACAATCATTTTAGATGCTTTGTAACAAAAGGGGACTATAGGCTATAAGCTACAAATAACTTCATTGCATGTATTTATATCATTTCAGGGTGACAAATCTGGCCTTCTTTCATGCTTGATACTTTTCCATAAACATCACCACATCCATCCCTTTCTGCACTCAACCGAGCCCATGGCCCCAAGCAAGATCCATAGAGCCCTTGGCAGGGTCAAGGACCAGACCAGCATTGGCCTTGCCATGGTCATGAGCAGCAGCAACTCCATCTCAGCCCTTGATGTGTCCATAGTCAAGGCCACAAGACATGAGGAGAAGCCCCCATCAGAGAAGCATCTGAAGGAGATCATAAACCTCACCTGTTACTCCCGGGCGCACGTTAGCGCCTGCGTCAACACCCTCTCCCGGCGCCTGAGAAAGACCCGCAATTGGACGGTCATTGTCAAAACCCTTATGTTGATCCACCGCCTTCTCTCCCGGGGCGGCCCGGCCTATGAGAAAGAGATCTTCTTCTTCACTTCACGCCGGGGGGAGCGTCTCCTCAACATATCGGACTTCCGGGACAACGGCGCCAACTCTTGGGACTTCACGACCTTTGCGAGGGCTTATGCACGCTACCTGGACGAGCAGCTTGAGTATAGGATAGAGAGGCAGCTAAACCTGACCAGGAAGAGCCACTTGCGTGAGGGGGAGGAGCATGAGGGTGGTCATGGCCATATCTCCTCAGCAAACGGCGCCTACTCTGTATGTGATATGAAGACCCAGCAGATCTTCGCAAGAAGTCAACAATTGCAGGACCTTCTTGAGAGATTCCTAGCATGCCAACCTACAGGCAAGTATTAAATCTTACATGACATTATTACGAGGGGTGATTTTCTCTTATGGGAATCCATGTGGTTATTTTTGTGGGTGTCTTTAATTCAAGAGCATCCGCTTTAATAAACAATTATATGGACGTTTGTAGGAGAAAATTTTACTCAAGTACAAATATCCTTAATCTAATAGAGGGTGACATTTTGGTACCTATATTTTAGTAGGTATACCATACTTTCTTATAGGTACCTTTTGGTAGGTTTTTATATATGGTCTTAACTCTTAAATTGGTTAGAGTTTGTAAGTGTTCAAGTTTTTAGAGTACGACTCCTTGGCCAAACCTAATTTAATGGAATAAGGCTATGGCGATGATATTATTAGGCGTAAAACTTCAGCTGGGCCAAACATCAACTCGATTCAAAGTGAAACTCGGCCATGGCTTGCTTGGTTCAAGTTTGGGGATCCTTTGATTTTGAAACCGCAATGAACGTTGAGTTGGAATATATATATATAAAGAAACGTATGTATGTACGCATAGCAGGGGTGGACCCAGGAAATTGAACTTAAGGGGGCTCCATGTAAAAGAAATATATGTAAAAGAACAACATATAAATTTCCACAATAATTTGTAAGAGACTTCTTAAAAGATTTAAGCCTTTTTCAGGTATGGGTGGGGGCTTCAGCCCCAAACCCATATGTCTGCCCTGACGCATAATATAATTATTGTGTTGATGGATATCTTATGTGAACATACATTGTTTAAGTTTTCGCATTTGAAAAGCAAAAGAAACCAAGATATTCCTGTGCCCAATCCAACTTGACTCAACCCAACTCACCCCAAATTGCAGTTCGATAAGGACTATACAATTTGGGTCGGACTCCCACACGCAACTCGGGTTGGGCTTGGGTTGGAGTGTGACTCGACCCAACTGCATCCATGTGAATTGTGATCTCTTAGAATCCTCTCGTTTAATTACTATAAGGTTATTGAGGAGTAGTGATTTTAAAAGCTTGTCTATGCTCAAACAGGGAAGGCAAAATCCAGTCAGGTCGTGTTCGTCGCTCTTCAATCACTGGTTACAGAGAGCTTCGAGATATATTACTACATGACAGAGATAATGAGCATCTTGATCGATCGGTTCATGGAACTAGAAGTCCCAGACTGCGTCAAGGTATTGGAGATCTTCTGCCGGGCTGCTAAACAATTCAATGAAGTGGACAGCTTCTACAGATGGTGCAAAACTGTCGGAATAGTGAGATCGTCGGACTACCCGCAAGTAGAGAAGATTACACCCAAGAAGCTCATGGTCATGGATGAATTCATACGTGAAAAGGTGGCAAAGGCACGCGCCCAAAAATCCAAGAAGCAAGAGGCTCCTGAAGAGTTCAAGTTCCATGTTGAAGAAGTCCATCTCTTGGATATGAAGGCGTTGCCAGCCCCAGAGAAGGTAGTCAAGAAACAAGAGGAAGTAAAAAAGAGTGAAGAGAGTGTGAAAAACTGCACAACTCAGCTAGAAGTAGACCTCTTGGATCTAAGTGAAGATGCTGAAAGGGGTGAGGATGATGGAGATAGATTGGCTCTAACATTGTACACCGGAGACCCGACGATGCCACCGCCTACTTGGGAACCTTTCGGTGCCAATAACGAGCTCAGTGACTGGGAGATGGCATTGGTGCAGTCGGCCGGTAGTGTCTCCGATCAGAAGACGACACTACTCCCCGGTGGTGTCGGTTTCGACATGACTTTGTTAGACAACTTGTACCAACAAGGTCGGATGGCAGCCGGAGGGGAGTCGTTTCCGGGAGGGAGCGCTAGTGGGATGGCGTTTAATGGGGCCGCTGCACCGGCGTTCTTGGCATTGCCAGCGCCTCCTACTTCTCTGGCTGTGCCGCTGCCGGCCTACGTCGAGATGTGGGGTGTGGACCCAAAGCAGCAGGAGTTGGACCAGCGGCTCATGTGGCAACAGTATGTGAACAATGGGATGCATGGGTATTTTGGATGGCAACAGCCACCCCCTCAAACCCTACCTAATGGCTGGTAATCCTCCATGCTACTTAGAGTTGACTGTTGACCTTTGACTGTTGACTTTGATTGTGTCAGGAGATGTTATGCACCTGAGCAAAAGTGGTCGTTTGGTCATTGCAAAAAATGGCATTTTGTTGGTTTACCGTTTACATACATGTACTTTTTTGTGCCAAGTATCATTTAGGCCTTCCATTTTGTGGTTGTTAATGAAGTGTGGTTAGCTTCTCTCTGTTCAAGTTCAGGGTTTTTCTAACATTTGTTGAGCTCAAGTGGGCTTGAACTTAAATGAGTTTAATCACTTTAACTAAAGCTCAACTAACCAAAAAAAAAAAAAAAAACCTAAAGCTCAACCGGATTCAAATAGGCGGGCTTGAGCTCGATCCTTGCGGCGGGTCAACTCAATTGGGCTCCGCTTGAGCTTAGTTTAGTAAGGGGGGGTTCAATTGGGCTCTACTTGTTCAGAGGCTCAATGTAGCTCTGGGTATGCGTCTTTTGAGCATATATTCATTACAACATATAGATTTTGGGCGAATATTACAAATAATGTAAGTTTGAAGATTTCAATTAATTTTAATTCATTTGGATTATACCACTAACTACATAATATCATACACTACATCAAACTTTAGTTGGGTATAACAATACATCAAATTCAATTTGCTACTAAAGTAAAAATAAATAAATAAATAAAGACTCAATCAGGTATAATAACATCATGAGAGATGACCATAGACTCTCTTTATATTTATATTTTTTGAGGATTTTACTGGTAAAATCCCGAAATACACCCATATATCCCAATGGGTCCTCGCCACATTTGCAGCACCAATGTGGTCTTCCCGCCAGTTTTTTATTTTTTTTTCATTTTTTATTTCAAGTGACGATAGCGTCACTCGAATGACGCTATCGTCACCATGCGCGCCCTTTATAATCATCCATCGTGTCCTGGTTTCCATTCCTTTTCTATCAATTTTTCCCAAAAGTTGTACTCTTTCAATGTCAATACATGGAATGTAGTTGTATTTGCTTCTTACATTGCATGATTTCCAAGTATAATGAGCTCTTGAATCAAACAATGGGCCAGCAGTCTTTTTCTTCTTTCCCTTTGTTTTCAGGCCATTGTTCTCATCTTCCATCTTCTCCTCGGGAGATTCCTTCTCTGCCAGATCTTCCACTGCCTCTCCATCAATTTCCACATCTTCATCTGCCCCTTCTTCTGCGCTACCCTCACCCTCACTTTCCTTTTTTGACTCCACCTCTGCTGTCTCCGTTTCATTTGCGTTCTTCTTAGCTATCACCTCCTGTTTCAGATCAATTCCCTCTTTTCTCTGATGAATTGCTTCTTCATCATGCTCTATAACCCTGCCTCCATCTTTCTTTTGTGACCCTCTTCCATGAGTATTTCCTTTCCCATCTTTACTACCTTTATGGGCAGATCTCTTCTCCTTCCCCACTGGTTCCCCTTTACCAGACTGAGCTCCAGAACCCACAACAACCTGGTGATCTCTCCCCTTCTTCCCCACATTAACAGATGAGCTGGTAATTTCAAACAGAATGCAATATTCAAATCTCGACCAAATGGTAACAGATAAAAAGATTCCCCCAATAAGATACTTCTTCCCAAACAGGATGGAGGAAAAAAAAAAAAAGGTAAACATAAGCAATTGCTGCTGTTTATTCAATAATCGAACCTAAGCAGAATGAAAAAAGGAGAAAGATCCTCACCCCAAGATACACACACAACCACACTAACCATTGCACAACTAGGGCGCGCATGGTGACGATATCGTCGCTCGAGTGACGCTATCGTCACTCGAAATAAAAAATGAAAAAAAAATAAAAAACGGAAGGGAAGACCACATTGGTGCTACAAATATGGTGAGGACCTATTTGGATATATGGGTGTATTTCGGGATTTTACCGGTAAAATCCTCTATATTTTTACATATAGGGTCACTAGGATGAACGTTCATTGTGTGACCTCCTTTGTCGAGCCCACCTAAGGACAACACAACATGAAAAATATGGAGGATTTGAAAGATCTAGATGAGACCTTGATATGATTGCGTAATCATTGTATATTAGTTCTCATTGATGGTATATAATACAGATATATTGATAGGATTTACAGGTCATCAAATTGTGAGGATAACTTTGACATATACAGAAAGCTTATCTTATAGAACTGATAAAATCATTCTATCTAGGATTGGGTTCAAACGGTTGAGACTGGGTACGTATCCTAACATCTCCTCGCAAGCAAAACGATTTTTCTTTGACGTGAAGCTTGTTCTTCAATAACTTGAAGCGTGCAGAGCTTAACCCTTTAGTGAAGATATCCGCCAATTGATCAACAGAGTTCACGAAACGAACTTGAAGGTCACCACGAACAACCTTTCCCTAATGAAGTGATAGTCCACCTCTACATGTTTTGTATGGGCATGAAATACTGGATTTGACGCGAGCAAAATGGCACTAATGTTGTCATAGTAGACAATAGGTGGATGTCTGAGAAAAAGTCTCAGGTCCCTCATTAGCATCCTGACCTAATATAACTCTGCAGCAGTGATAGCAATGGACTTGTATTCTAACTCGGTGCTGGACCTGAATACTGTCGGTTGTTTCTTTGCATTCCATGAAATTAAATTTGTCCAAAGAAGACGGCATATCCTGAAGTAGATCTGCAATCATCTATATCCCTAGCCCAATCAGCATTCGAGTAAGCAATGAGAGTAAATGGACCCTTCCTAAAGCAAAGGCCATGGGTGATAGTCCCTTTAAGAAATCTCAAAATTCTTTTGACAGCTATCCAGTGAGATGTTCTTGGCTCATGCATATATTGACAAACTTGGTTGACTGCAAACGCAATATCTGGTCTAGTCAAAGTGACATATTGTAGTGCTCCAACAATACTATGATACTCATGTGGAGTAGGCAAAGGATCTCCAGAGAACTTTGATAGTTTGGAACCAGAATCAACTGGTGACTTTATAGACTTAGCATCATGCATATTTATCTGTCGTAACAAGTCTCAAATATATATTTTTTTGGGTAAGATATAATTCTGATTAGACTTTGTGTGTTTCAAGTCCAAAAAAATAATGCAATGGACCTAAGTCTTTCATTGCAAAAAGGCGACCAAGGTTGATCATCAATTTTGGTCACGCGGCAGAATTGTTGCTGGTCACAACAATGTCATCGACATAAATAAGTAAAGCAATAAACTCACTTCCAAAATTACGAACAAATAATGACATATCTGCGTTTGATCCAATAAAGCCAAGACTTTGAAGATAGTTAGTGAGTCGAAAAAACCAGGCCCTGTGGCGCTTGTTTTAGTTCATAAATCACTTTGTGGATCCAACAGACATGATTGGGCTTCAATGAATCTACAAAACCCCGAGGTTATTCCATATAAACTTCTTCAGTGAGAACCCGATGTAGAAAGGCATTATGGACATCTAGTTGGCGAATAGGCCATCCAAATTGAATTGCAATGGAGAGAACCAAACGCACAGGAGTATGTTTTACTACTGGACTAAATATATCACTGTAATCTAGGCCTGGTTGTTGGTGAAAGCCTCTAGCCACAAGATGATTTGTTTGATTTTAAACACCCATTTGCACCTTACTATATTTTGGCCTGATGTAGCCGGAACAAGGGTCCATGTACCCTGTTTCAGCAAGGCTTCGAATTCAGCGGCCATTGCGGCCCTCCAATCTGGAGACTTTAACAGCCTGAGAGTAAGAAGTGGGTTCTGTTGGTCCAAGTGTAGCTTGAAAAGCCAAGGGACAATGCATAGCTGGTGGTCATGAGTGTTTTGGGTTTATAGATCCCATCCATAGCCCGAGTCCGCATTGTATGAGTCCTTGGATGACGGCCAGAAGAGGGCTCAGTTTGTGGGTCGGAAACTGAAGATGTGAGGGTTGAACCAGGGACCACTACTCAAGATGGGCGTAGAGACAGGAACTGCGTGGCTTACATCATTCACATTAGTAGTGAGCACAGGTACAGGAGACACAACAACAGTATTGGGCATTGCAGTAGTAGTATAGTGGCCAAGAAGAACCTGTTCAGCAGTACTTTTTTCATTGGAACTGTTAGCCTGCAAATTG
This sequence comes from Umbellularia californica, assembly GCA_028538565.1. Classification (NCBI taxonomy): domain Eukaryota; kingdom Viridiplantae; phylum Streptophyta; class Magnoliopsida; order Laurales; family Lauraceae; genus Umbellularia; species Umbellularia californica. The sequence continues at coordinate 77,901,606 of JAPQWN010000006.1, read as the reverse complement.
TTAGTACTAGTAGCAGCTAAAGGAAAAATCATCTCCTCAAACACTACATGTCTGCTCATATAAATTCTGTTGGTAATAGAATCTAAACATTTATAACCTTTGTGACCCGTAGCCAATAAAAACACAGGGAATTGTCTTGAAAGATAATTTACCAACAGCATAAGGGCGAAGGTATGGATAGCAAGTACAACCCAATGCACGTAAACTAGTATAATCAGGAGCTCTTAGAAGTTTTAACCCCTTATCAAGGGCCCTCAAGTTTAAAAGACTTAGAAGGCCACAAGGAAGTCCGCACGATGAGTCTCCATGTGGATGTCCATAGGAGAGGGCCTCATGCAGGATTTCATATAAACTACCCTGCAAAATATGATAAATGTTGGGGATCAAAAGATCAGTTGGGAAGTCTCGCATCCTACATTGCCTAAGTAATGGGTGGACTTTCCAACAGGTGACCCATCTCCCTGCAGATTTTCAAGTTAATTTGTTTGATCATCATAATTCCACAATCCAATGCCCTTAAGCTTAAAAAGTTTTATATTTTCTTCTTATCTCAGTACAGGTCGGTCCCATTCAGATTCATGTAAATAATATATGGGATCAGTAACATTCAGGAACTTCTAATCAAGCGTGAGCTCCAGAACAACTCAAGTTAGTACGATGAAACCTAGCTCGATGTAATTCTAGCCGAGCTTAGTATGGCTATGCTCAGCTAGGCTCAAGCTTGTCGTGGTTTGTTCTGTCTTGAAGCCAACTTCAAGTTTGGCTACTCTAGTGTAGCATTTGATTTGCAGATGAGAGCTAGAGAGAGAGGAGTCCTGTAAGGAAATGTATCTTTTGCGTTCATGCAACTTATGCATGCTTTCTTATTCGTACACGGTTTGCTTAGTTGGCGTAGGACCTTGCACCACGAGGTTGTGGATTCGAAACTATTCTACCACACTGGGGTTAAAGTAGAATTTTACCCGGCTTTCTTCCTGAGCCTGTAGGGATTTTAAAAAAATAAAAAAAATACACACATGCATTATATTAATGCTAAAGGTGGGCCCAAAACATATTATAGATATCGCATAAAAGAGAGGATTTTTTTAATGATTCAGATTTTAAATCAATGAGCCCCAATATAGATGAAAACACACAATTTTTTTGTAATATCTTATTCAAACCTGTTATATGGTGGGCCCAAATCATATTAGTTAAAAGTGTATTCCATTTAAGAGAGAAGCATTTATTTATTAAGAGTGTTTCAGATTTTAAAATAAAAAAATTCCCAAAATAGTATAAAACTTCTTAGCATAATTTTTTTTGAGAAATGACAATAATACATATACCCTTATGTAAAATTCTCAAAATCTTCCTCTAATATATTATTTAAGAGAAATGATCAAGTCCAACCCAAACGACCTAGTAGATACCGCTTCAACTACTTCATGCATAAATAGTTAATAAAGAAGGGTTTATATGAATTCTAAATAACTAATAAATTAGCTTCATTAAATAGCTATGATCATCAAAATCAAGTTGAAACATGTGCCATGCAAGAATCCAAAGAAAAGTATCCCAAGATTAATTCTAGCAATTCTTGTAGGTGACTGCATGTAATTATAAAAAGAAGGAAGCCTGCCATCAACATTTGATTAGTGAGGCCCATAAAATGAGTTTTGAGTTAATTTTGAAGACGAAATAACGTTAAGGAGCGACAAAAACTTGTCATGAGGGTGTTTTTGAAATTTCCCAATTAGCCTCAGTGCAAACTATTGAATCATTCCACAATTGATCAATTCATGTTTATCTTCTTATCTTATTAGTGTAACTGAGATCAAGTCACTGAGATCAAGGACATACAGTTGTTACTTAAGTGAGTTATGTATGCCCTTGATCTCAAGGACTGTTACACAAGTAAGATAAGAAGATAAAAATTATGAACAACCCAATGGAATCCGTCAATTGTGGAATGATTCAATACAAACCTCATGTGAGTTATTGGTTGCAAGGAGAAAAGAATTTTTAAAATTTGCAAAATGGCACTGTTTTCTCTAAATATTTTAAAGGCCACACAACTCAGACATTCCAGAGTCCACTGATGGTCCAGAGTCCTTTCAGGTCATTGTTAGTCAAATTTAAAACGAAAACTAGTTAATCAAGTTTAAGGGTTGGATTGGCTCGATCTATATTCTGTCAATCGACAACCAATGTCATAAACCAGGACCAATCATCATTCATCAAAGTCCCTGAATGAGTAGTCTTCGTTTTGAATTCAACCTGTATGCTCCAAATGATGGATGCGACTAATGAGGTAGACGCAATGGAGGGCTAAGATGAGCGAACACAAGGAAATGAAGAGGAGATTTTGAATCAGAAGTTGGTAAGATGTGGGGGCTGGGTTGATCTGAGAGGGCTAAATCCAATGGAGGAGATTTGATCTTTCATGAAAGGATGGATGATATATGGCTTAATCTCAATGGAAGATAACATTAACAGGTGAGATTGGATGGAATAGATTTCAAGTTTCAACTGTATGCATGTCATCCAAGCATGGACTCAAAGATGCAAGGTCTGATAGAAATATGTCGTTCGGCAATGCTAGATGGTCTGGATGATGGGATGATCCACCATTAGATGAGCCCTTCTCAGAAAGGGGCAGCTTGTAGATTTGGGCATGTTTGTCTTCATATGGTAAAGTAAAATGTGATGAAATATAAATTTAGTTGACAAGAATCTAACTTTATCCATATTTGGTTGGTTATAGCTGGCGAGTAGAAAAGTAAAGTTCCAACAGCGAAAAACTTTACTAGTACTTTTTCGGCAGCTAAAAGAAACTTATCTTATAAAAGACATATAAAGTGGTTACTTTACCATTCTCTCTCACCATACTTTACCTCAAGTAAAATAAATAAAAATTGTCTCTAAGTATAGCTCAGTTGGTCGGCGACAAGCATATGAGTCTCCCATTGTAGCAAAAAAAAAAAAATTATAAATTTTTTACTTTATCAAAAACTATACTTTACGCCTTTACTTAAATAATTGTTTTTCTCCTAATTTGACATTTACTTTATTTTTATTTTTTTTAGAATTCATTTACCTTTTACGCATGAGAAATGGGTTTTACAAATGCGAATTTACATATGTAAAAAAAATTGGCAGTCAACGCTTGATTGAATTATTTTAGATGGTCTAGGAGGTGTGTTTGTATTTGAAATTATAACATTCTAAAAGTATCACTTAATTTGGTGTCACATAAGGACGAAGAAGCTAGACTGTGGTAGCTTTATCCTATAATTGAAGAGTCATGCACTTTCATAAATGCTTGGATCCTTGTATGCCACAAGTTGTATCAGCCATTAATTATCCAGATAGGGACGTCCTTGACATGTAGTGGTCAATGGAAACGCCTGCACTTACACAACTTCTTAAATGGCTATATCTCAGTGAAAGTTAGAGATTGATCATTCATGGTTGTGACAGTAGCAGGGAAATAGCAGTTAGGTATGCATCCCAATAAATTAAGTTTGTGCCCTTTCCTGCAGGGTATTACCCTTCAATGTCATCCACCAGATTCTCACAGCTGGACCATCTTACCTCTCTGGGAAGTATGCCCTGCACAGCCAGCCATCAGAGTTTGGTTGTGGCAATCATGGCTTTGGATTCAACCAACAGAAGTAAATTGGTTATGCAAGTACCCTTCTCTCATCTTCATCATCATGGATCATGGATGGTCTAGACATTCAAATCAGGATTCAGTTCTTTTCGATTTTTGAATGTTGTATCTCTGCAGTTCTATTAGAAATCTTCACTATAGAGTTAATATAATTACGCAACACCATCACAACTACCAGTGATTTAAGACACAATAAAGTTGAGGTAATGTATTGTAGGAAATCGTGTGGCCCGCATGCCACGGGTCCCATGTCAGATCAAGCAGGACTGATGCCAACAGGCAAAGAGATCCGCAGAGCTTCCCAATCGCCGAAACATACATAGATATCCGGCCACGTGTCGAAGTCTCCGCATCCAAATCCATCATATATGGGTGCACTACGGACAGGTTCCACACATAGAAGTGATGTATATAAATGTAATGCTTAATTTGAAATATAAATATTTGGTTGTCATTATCTTAGCTTTCTATATTTAGGCTCTCGGAAGAGTTCTATATTTAAACTTTGAAAAAATCATGATGCAGGTACCTATCTAATTAGGCACATGCATGTACATCATCATCATCATCATTTTTTCCTTCTTTCATCTTATGGACTCATTTGTGTGAGGAGAGGATTTGTGCTCTACAAATTTCTCTTTACATGATAGAGGGAATCCTTCCTTTCTAAACTTTAATTTCCACAAATTGAGATCCTATTTACTCATTTTCTTTGATAAAAATGTTGCATTAAACCATGAAAAAAGATCACAATGGTTCTCCTCTCCACATAGATCCTTTGTCACACTAACAATCCCTAACAAAAGAGGGTGTTAAAGAGTTTTACTATTAAACTCTAAGGAAGTTAAGACCAAAATATTTATTTAACCATGTAGATGAAATTAAGGGCGTGTTTGGCTGTGTGGTGAAGTGAGGTGAGGTGAGGTAAAGTCTCCATTATCCAGACAAGAAAAGACAATGGGTCATATAAAAAATATACAATTTCAAAATTCCCTCTATCTTTTTCAAAAAAAGTAAAAAAAAAAAAAAAAACCAACATGAGCCTTAAATCTGAGCTTGCATATGCATGAACTTGAGCCTTAAAGTGGAAATTCTGGAAAAATGAAGATTGAGTGCTAATCAAGCCGACACCCCCTGACATAGGTAAAGCATGAAAAGATGTTATGAAGTTTAATAATGGCTTCTAGGTCTAAAGAGATCATCATGAGGTATGGAGAGAAAAAGAGCCCCAGATTGCACTTCACTTTATTCGTGATAGGAAGCTTCCACCAAGAACAAGAAAGATTAATAAAAGAAACATTTAATCTTAAAATCCAGTCCTTGGTGGAGAATGGTGCACACCTTCTTCAATGCCACCAGCCCCTAGAAAGGATCACCGACACCACATAGACAATTGAGCATGCTACTTGTCCCGGATTTCATGTCCCGGGATAAGCACGACTCCACATGGGGGGGTATTTTGGTCATTTTTAAAAATGACCAAAATGCCCCCCCATGTGGAGTCGTGCTTATCCCGGGACATGAAATCCGGGACAAATAGACTTTTTGTAGACAATTAGGCACATGCAAGCAGATGCATGCATGAACCATCACTTTTGAGGAACGACACAATTTACTTATTTGGGCATTAAATATATAATACGCACATGTAAAGACACACAGTATATATAGAGAGAGTATTTATTAAATGTGGCTAATTATATTCAATGTTAAATTAAATTTCATAAAAAAAATAACTTAAAAATAGTTAAACTCCGAAGCCTCTAAATCAATGGTTTTGATGATTTGATTGAGATAGCCTTTGCCTAAAATTACATCTACAATGAGGCATTTTCATCACATCATATCTCATGATTACCATGCATTCAAAATTGGTCTCACAAGAAACTTTTTTATTATTAATCACAAGGGACTTGGAATTTTACATCTCTCCCAATGCATGAATACTACCCTGTAGCAGAACACAACCATACACACACATATATAAAGAGAAAGGTTTTTTTTTTATATTGTTATTAAATGTGACTAATTATAAGCTTGCAAATGTCCATGCACATGGACTTTGATGTATCTGTGGCATTATATAACCATAGTTGGTTAACTTAATGGAATTATGACTTGGACTAGACTCACTAATTCACTAAGCAAATTAAAAAGGTAGTTGACTCTAGTCCTGAATGCTGATTTGGGGGAGTCAAATTAATTTTTGTTTAAAATGAAACATGAGAAATACAAAGAAATTATCAAAACATCATTCATGAACATTAAAAAACGACATAAGTACATCACTGACTTGTTAATGTGAAAGTGTCATTGGATGACTCTGTGTGAAATGATATTAGCCCAATTGATTGATCCTAGAAGTGGGATGTTACCCAATCGATTAATCCATTGATGAAATTTAATAAAGACAAACCTTTCAACATAAGTCTTTTACTTAATGAGTGCACATTTGGAAAATAATTATATGGTAAAATAGAGCAAGTCTAGCATAGCAAAGTGGCAAAAAACTATCTTCATTTAAAATCCTGGCAGTGCTCACTAGCTCATTCAAAGGACTACCTAGATTTCTGTTCCACTCTTGGATCTGGATGGTGGCTCAGTTTTCTATAAAGCGTAATGACAATGGATATAATTCTAGGTTATGACTCAACCTTTCTGCTTGAGGAGAGAAGCAAATAAAGTAATCAGATATACCCGAATGTAATTAAGTTTAAAAGAGATACTTAAAAAAAAAACTTTGATTTTAAAAGTTTTTAATTGATCAGCTCTTTTAAAAATAAACTGGTTTCAATTGTTCAACGTTGGAACACAACATGATTTACATGGTTCAACTCAGACTAAGCGATTCAATTTAAACCAACCAATTTCGATTCAACAAGGTCGAATTAACTCGTCAAGTGATATTTCTAAAATGTTGATTATGTAGAATGATAATCTGCTAGTTTAAGTTTCGTCGGTTTTTACAGTTGATCCCAAGCCGGATAAAAGAGGGTGGTTGCATTGGTAGGATGATCAACGTGAAACTTTTGTCGCAATCTAAACATGAATTATGATAAAATATTATTATGTAATGTTAAGGTATTCAGCTATAAGAGACACTCAAACCAGATTTGGTTGTGATGAAAAGTAGACAAGGACCAGAAGCCATAGCCCAATTCCAGCACAATGCAGGCTGGCTTAAGTTGGGTTGGGCTGGGTACACCCATGAACACCCATGAATGAAAAAAGAAAAGTGCAGGAGAGATGATCTGGTATTATTTTGAAGCACCAGGGCCACAAAATTGTTGGGTTTTGCTAGGAGATCTTCAGATGACAACCACCACATCGAGGCGGACCAAGGCACAATCACGCAGGTGCGGTCACACCCGTTAAACTGCGGTACTCTTTAAAAAATTTAATAAAATCATGAGTCCACCCATAAAATCTACATGGAAATCCTGACATTGCCCCTAAAACCAAACCACCTATTAAGCTCCATACCCCTCAAATGAAAATCCTGGGTCCACCAATACTTCAAACCAGCAGTAGATATCACTCTACTGAGTGTACTTTGCGCATACTTTGGACCCCATGGTGTGAGAGTTTGATCCAACGGATTGAGAAAAGGGGGCCCCACATCTTGTGATGATACACCACTGGGCCATACATTACTAAACGGGAAGAATGGATGTTACATTAAGAAATTTCTCGTCACATTCACAGTATCTATAAGAAACTTTTCTCCTTCATACTCAATTGTTCTATTTCTACCATTTAATGTTGTTCCCTCAGTAAAAGGAAATGAAAAGAGACAAGGGGGGAGGGAGGGAGGGAGGGAGAGAGAGAGAGAGAGGTGAATTCCATTTGCCTGCGGATAAGGATGAAATGGAGTTCTTCTCTGCAGTCATTATGTCTCTTCCTCTATATATACTTCTGTAGTTGAGCTTCTACATTCATGCAAAAGATAGGAAAAGTTGGAACTGGGTTCAGGAAATTCCTTTCAACTTCTGTGTGGGTTCTTTATCTGGGTCCTTTGTGCCGGTGTTCTTAAAGAGTTGAAGAGATGGCTGTCTTGCACTTCATATTTGGAGTTTTTGGTGGGTGATTTGATTTTCTTCATGGGTTTTCTTTGTTTCTCTTCACTTCGTTTTCACCTCTGTTTTAAGATCTAATGCTTTGTGCTTTGTGGAAACAGGCAATTTGACTGCCATGTTCCTGTTCTTATCTCCAGTGTAAGTAGATAAAACACAACGTATTTACTCTCTTTCTTTCTTTCTTTCGATATCTTTCTTACATGATCTTCCTCTGGACATGGGTACATGAAATTCTTCTCAGAAATTGTGTAGCCCACCTGCCACGGGTCCCATGTCATATCCAGATTGGCTGTGGGCCATGGATGATCACCTGATTAAGCATTGATCTATTAGAATTTTGATTGGAGTAAGTGGGATTCTGAGAGGGGTACGTAGAGTTTCAGATTGTTCACGACTCCTTGGAACTGCTTATTCAAGGGAGTTGGGAGCCTTTGTTAGCTTACCTCTCCGGGGAAAAAAAAATTCACAGTGAGTTCGCAGGATCTACCACACATTGAAATACATAAATATTCAGTAATGAGATCTGTATCGATCCCATATGGGACTAGCAATTCAGCCAATTCTGTAGTGCATGTGTGTGTGTTTTTAAGTATTCATTTATTTTTCTTTCATTTCCTTTTTCTTTTGCTATTTTTGGGGTCTTGTTGTTCTTTCTGTCTCTTTAGAATCTCATTCTTAGCAAGCTATAATGGATTCTCTTTATGGAAGTACAAGAAGCACCACTGTTATTTTTATTTTCTTAATAGCTATGTTTTCAATTTTCCTATGTTCCTTCAGTGTAAGTGAATAGCTTGTATGGACGTGAGAGTCCCTCGAATTCCCAAGTTTTAAAACTATGCTGAAACGGGTTTGATGCTTCTTCACCTACATAACGATTCTTTGTGTTTAGTACAAAACCTTTTTTTTTTTTCAATCTGTTTAATTACATTAAAAAAAAACAATATATATATATTTTGTTGACGAGGTGTTCAGGCCTCTGATAATTCCCCGAGTACATGCAGTCCATGCCTCCCCCACATATTGGATAAGTCAAGCTTTTGCATGAGCAAGTGGCCCTAGGGAGAGAGCCCAAGTTCGAAACTGCAACCTCCAGTTCGTGAGCCCTGGCCTATGACAACTACTGAATAAAGTATTTGTAATTTCTATCGAAATTATTTATAATTTGTTTCTTTATTATGACTTGCTTTAGTGCAAAAAAAAAAAAAAAAAAAAAAAACTGGCCTAGAACAATTAGCAAGCAAACATATCATTGAGTACCAAAATATTGGCCAATAATTGAAGGGTTTGGGTGTTGATTTAGACAGCGTTGAACCTTGTTTTAGGACCATGGAAACAAAGCCAAATTTTCTGTTCAGCCTTCATTATTATTCTAATTAGAACGAATTCAATAAACGTGTAATCTGATTTACTCGATCTGGTATTCAAAACCTCTGAAAGAAAAGAAGAAAAAAAGGGGAAAATTATCTCCATATCTATCTTCTTCCTTTTAATTCTGGGTTTTTTTTTTTGTGGCCGTAGGATTACATTTAGGAGAATCATCAGAAGCAAATCAACCGAAGATTTTTCTGGCGTCCCCTACATCTCAACCATGCTCAACTGCCTCCTTTCAGCATGGTATATAGTATGCAGTGTGAAGTGAAGTTTTTTTTTTTTTTCTTTTTATGTAATTTTATCACTTGTTTAGATATGATTGTTCTAATCTTATGGTGGGCCCACCTATGATCAATAAAATTCGAGCAGCTTAGATCTCACAATGGGCCCCACTTATTGATTTCTGAGGTGGGAAGCATCAGAGGGTCCCACTCAATATTTTTACTATGAAGAAGTATCGCCATGAGCTTGTCGGGCTAATTCTAGTTTGGGTCAATTTCTAAGCTTGTGATCAGGTCTGGCCAAACTTGCTTGTTGACACCCATACTGCCCTACATGAATATTTTCATCTTTGTCCTAAAAAGGCTATTGTTCTCCTTCACTTTTATCTGCTGTCACTTTGGGTGCAAAACTTAATAGAAAATGTTCGAGCCAGAGCTTCCATCATTTTTAATGAATGGGAAATTTTCAAATAAGGTTTTAAATTTTTACTTTATTTCAAAAAAGGACACAGGTTTTAAAACTTCTTAAATTAGTCCCTAAGTTTTCCAAAAAGTTTTCAATTAAAAACATCTGTCCATTTAAAGCTATTTTCTAATAGATTTTTCCTTCATTTTTTTAAAACTACTCATATTACCCTTCATTGAAATAACACCTTCCTTCAATCCTCTATATTCTCCTCTCTTTCTTAATCAGTGTCCTCATGGTGATCGAGGACGGCTAGTATCTCCACGGCGATCGGTTGCGTGTAGTGGCTGCTAGAACCATGTGATGGTTTTAAATGAAAGATAATTTGGGTATTTTAAAAAAATTGAGACAAAAAGTAGCAAAAAATATCTTTAAATTGTCGGATGTCTTTAATTGAAAATTTACTGAAAAACTTATGGACTAATTTAAAAAGTTTGAAAACTTATGTCTTTTTTTGAAATAAGGTAAAAACTTAAGAACTTATTTAAAGATTTTCCTTTAATGAACAGGCATAGATTATATCCTTTACAAAATGCCTCTAATCTTTTTCAGTCTTTTACACATACACCCTAATTTCAGATTGCACTGTGGTTGTATAGGTATGGGCTACCATTTGTCTCACCAAACAATCTCCTGGTGACTACAATCAATGCTACGGGTGCAGCAATCGAGTCAATTTATGTGGTCATCTTCCTCATATATGCGCCCAAGAAGCTAAAAGCAAAGATGATGGGGCTTTTCCTGTTAGCTCTCTCAGTCTTCTCCACGATCGCCTTAATCTCCCTCTTTGCCCTCCATGGAAAGAAGAGGAAGGTCTTCTGTGGCCTCGCGGCTACCATCTTCTCCATTTGCATGTATGCCTCACCGTTATCAATTATGGTAAGATATTATCTCCTGTGTGTTGGTCATTGCATCAATTCCTAAATTGGCTGTGAGACTAAGGTGCCAACACCACTCAACCATAAATTAAGAAATTATAAAACAACTTTTTATCAACATCTCACACTAGGCTTAGTGTGTTGGCATCTCAGCCTTATTTTATCGGCATTAATGGGGTCCGCTTAATGTGTTCAACTTAAGAATCAAGAAAAGAATAATCGAAACTTTACTAATAAAATTATATGCAGGCGCATTCTTTCTATTAACTATTGGAAAATTGCAGAGGTTGGTGATTCGTACAAAGAGCGTGGAATTCATGCCATTTTTCCTTTCTCTCTTTGTATTCTTGTGTGGGACATCATGGTTTATCTTTGGACTTCTAGGTCGTGATCCCTTCGTTGCGGTGAGTTTTCTTCTCTTTTCTAATAAATGGCTTTTGCATTATGGGCCATTGGATTTTATTTATTTATTTATTTCTTGTAATTTATTAAGCAAAGAGAAGAGATGAAAGTTGCCCCCATCAATTCTTGCATTATTAGTGCAGATGAGAAGTGAGGTTGAAAGGTCTTATTTTAAATTAGGGGTGGAGGCCCACAAAAGAACAGTCTTATGATCAAACTCCATGTTTTAGGCCTTCAAAGTATTAACAATTTAATATGGACCTATAACCACTCTCTAACTTCTCTTAAATGCTTGGCTACAATCATAGAATTAACAACCACATGGACATGGGGCCAAAAGGAGACCTTTTGATCTCACCCTTCACCTATGACTGGCATGAATTGAGGTAGCCAAATTCCATTTTTTTAAGTTGGGCTGGTGTGGCCAAGGAATCCTCCAAAAGTAGATGTTAATGAACTAATCCAAGTATTTTATTTGCAGGTACCAAATGGTTTTGGGTGTGGACTAGGGGCTATACAGTTGATATTGTACGCTATCTACAGAAACAACAAAGGAGACATGGGAGGAAAAACAACGGAAGGCAGCATTACCAAAGGGGTTGTCGATGGTGACTCCATCGAGTTAGGTTTCCCTTATAAAGCACCACCACAGGAACAAAAGCAAGAACAAGCCAACGTGAAGGATAAGCAAGCTCACATCCTCAAACCTATTAATGATAGTGTGTGAAGCACCCATGAGCTTAAAATGCCTCCTATTATGTGTGGGCTGATGCTTCTGCAAATGGTGTCTGTAGTTTTCACTTATTTAATGTTCTTGATTCTGACTGCTACCAATATTTGTTCAAGATGACCCCCACATGACGACATAGATGTGGGACAGTTGTGATTTGGAGGCACTTGCAAGCTTAGACTTTCAAGGGCATTTTAGCTTTTACTTCTGTAATGCGTTCTTTTATAAACATAATATCAATTTCAGTTAGTTTTAGTGAGCTGATTTGGTTAATTTTCTCTACGCTTTGGAACCTGTCTGCGACACATTCAACCCACTAGCAAACTTCAAAGTTTCATGTTCTACAGGGTAATCAAAGGGCTTGTCCAAGCCTTACCCTCAATATATGTGGGCTGAGCACGAGGCGAGCCAAAGCCCTCAGAGGACCTACACTACCTACGCCGTTGCCCGACCCTCGCAGGCCAAGCATGGCTCAAGGGCTGAAATAAGAAAATCGATTTTTTTTTTAAATTGCCCCCAACAGGCACCAAAGTGTAAACTTGATATTAACTCTCTTTTAGTCAAGCTTGGGACCATCAATGCAAGACAATTTAATACATAGGAATCACTTGAAAATCACATAAGAATCATATGAAAAAAAATTAATATAAAAATCATGCTCTAATAAATCCACATATATAAATAAGAAAAATAAGAGGATGGGGCTGGGCCTAGTGTTGTCCAAGGCCTAATACCCTCATAGCTGGGTTCGATAGGCAGTCCTACTTTGAACAGTGCAAGAGATGATTTTGTTTTTCTATGTTTTTCCTTGAATGTGTGTTGGAGAGAACATGGGTTAGGGGTTTTAAGCCATGGATTGTAGTGCATCCTGATTTCTTTGGCCAATCATAAAATGGAGTTTGAATCCCCAGAGTGTCTCCCACGTTACTTGTGAATGAGATGTGTGGAATTCCATCGTGGGACTCACCTATTGATAATCAAGACCATTTTAAATGAATTACTTCAACTCTAATGAGATATCCTCAAATTCTATCTCACTAGGAGTTTGTCCAACGTTAAGATTGAGGACATACCTCGTAACATAATTAGCACAATCGAACAGTCAATTTCGAATGGATGTCAAACAATTGGGGCCTATGACAATCCGGGGGTAGTGGATGTGAGACTATACCCCCACCCCAATGTCACAATTCCCATGGGTTTTACACTGGTATGAATGGGACTGGCCATTGAATTGAAATTGCAAAAAAATAAATAAATAAATAAATTGATAGTTCCAAAACTTTTAGATTGTAGGGCCACAAATGAATATTGGACTTGAAAGCTTACATAAGAGTTAGTCTCACATTTGGATCTTTTTATCCACAACCTCACCCATGATTGGTAGGGCCCTAGGTTAGCCCCCCTGGTTGTCTTGCATGGTCTCCCATGTGAGACATCCCAACTATAACAGGGCCTGTATGCTTTGATATGGTATGAGTTTGGTGGCTACATACTTTAAAATAAAAGGAAAAACCTTTCATAGAATGTAGCATGGAGAAAGAGAGAGAGAGGGAATCTGGACAAGGACGTTCATATAATTCGTAACTAGAGCTTCAGGGCCCGCCGCGTCTTTAATTTATGGGAGTAAAACCCATTTAAAGTGAAAGTAGACTCCAAGTAAATAAACAAACTACATTTAATACAATTATTAAAAAAAAAATCAAGAATAGTCACCATCTTTTGGTTCCAAAGGCTTTTCCTCCTCGGGACTCGGGTTCCATATACCATGCATGAATGTTATACGAACCTTATAAGAATTATAAAGAGAAAGCAAAATGGTGAGCAGAAATAAGAGAATAAATTATTTAAAAGCAAATAATTTAAAGATTTAGTACATATAATGTGTTTATAAAAAAGCATATAAAATGAATACGATATGAAGGGCCAATGTATTCAAATAAAACAGGACTAATGTTTATAAATTTCTATTTTTCAATTCATGATATTTATTGTGTTCATCAATTCCTTTAATTCGTGCAGTTGTTTCACCCTATCCACCTGTGCCACTTATGTCACTTGTCTCATCTATTGAACTTGTCTCTGTGCATTGACTTGTCCTAGCACCTATTATTTTGTCAGCATTTATACTTGTCTCGTCACCTACGCATGTCTCAGCATGTGCGCTTGAATTTTGAATATGAATGCATATTTGGAAAAAAAAAAAAAAAAGAGGCAAGCTTTTTTAAGTGGGATTTTGGACAAAAAAGCAAAAAAAAAAAAAAAAAAAGAGTTGATCAGACTCTAGTGACATTATCAACCCGTGAAAAACCCAACCTATGATCCGAATAAAATAGGTATGTTACCTCTTTTTGGATCCTTGAAAAACATAGATAAAGATATATGATCCCATGCATATAGGTCCAGAACATTCACATATGTGAATTGGATCCTTGTATGTTCAAAATTAAGAATCCAAATAGAGGATAATTACATTCACACACAGTTACACACACAAGGCATTTGCATGTGTACATCTTTCAAGTGGGTTCTACTTGATCGTCAACCCAAGTGGACCATCAACACCCCCCACCAAGAAAAAAGAAATCCAATATGTTATGGATCCTAATGGGCTGGATCGATGAACATCTTTTCTTTTCTACTTTAAAACAATAAAGTTGTGGGCCACATATCTAGGTTTTTTTACATATATAATATAGCCCCATTTAGTCAATTCTATTTATGAGATAAGGAAATACATTCAATAATAATAGCCTATCTCTTGTATCACGGACCAAATTTGTGAAATCGTTTTAAAATGAAGGCACGTGAACGTATGGCTAAACTACTTTCCTTATTTTAGTCCTATAGAGCTGAATGCACACTGTGGATGTTTTAGATTGTTGAACCAGGTGATTTAATCTGAATGTTTCCAATTGAAAGTTATGTAACAGACCAACCACAATCAGATTGTTCCATTTTATTAAGTCCTAACCAAATATTTCATAGAACGATTTGTTAGTGTTTTAATCCAACACTAGATCTGTTCATTTTCTTCACATAAAATTAAAGCCTAGATCCATCCAATGGGCTTCAAGAATTGGCCTAGGTCCAGCTATTTACAAAACCTCTAGTCCCTTCGTGTTTCATATCGTGAGGGAGCTAAGCCTGTAGTTGGGCTTCAAAGCACATATCCACATAACCAGCTTTTTTTTACTTGAGAAAGGTCCAGGTCCAGCCTACTTTTCTAAAACATTGATAAATCAAGCCCAACAACTACACGTATCCAAGTGACCCAGTCTGTTATGGCACGGCCACAGAATCTAAATAGATGTAAAAGGCTTAAACTCGGCCCAGATACTATCCGAATCCACTGAGGTTGGGTCTTAGCGGAAGCCTTAAATGCCCCAGCTGGATCCTTATTAAGCATCAGCCCAGCCGATAAAAGCCCAGTTGGCACTTAAGACTCGCATACCTATTAGTACATGTAAAAGAGTATATGAAAAAAAAATATTCTTAAAATGAAAATTGTACATGAAAAAAGAAAATTGGGTAAAATTAAAAAGCGTACATGAACATAAATCAACTGAATAACAAAAAATACCTTCCCAAGGATTTTCCAAATGACCCACTCAGTGCAAGGAGGAATAGTAAGTGAACCAAGATATCTGTAATATAGTATATCAAGAGTAAGCGGCCCACCAACCACGACCCGTGCTGGGCCGTGGGAACAGTCATGGTCGGCCCGTTTTGGCAAAAAAAAAAAAATAAAGAAACATAAATCTAAATAAACCGGACCAACTACAATCAGATTGTTCCATGTTATTTAGTCCTAACCACATGTTTCATATGATGATTTGTTAATGTTTCTTACTTAAAAAGAAAAAAAATAAAAAATAAAAAGAACGAATGTAAAAAATTAACAGAAAAGATTAAAAAACGAATGTAAAAAATGAGGACGAGGGATGGTGGGGTAAGTAAAACAGAGGATGTGTTAAACAGTGGGGAAAAGGAGAGATTTTTAGAGAATGAAATCATGTGATATGATTTTAAAATTTTCAATTGATTAGGCAAAGAAATTATAGGGATTTGTGAAACTATGGTTAGTAAGCGAGATTTTAGGGAGAAAACGTGTAGTGAGAGAGATTTTAGGGAGAAAACATTTAGTGAGAGATTGTAGGGGAAAATTTTGAAAGTGTGGTTATGGGAAGAAGAGAAATCGTGAGAGAGAGATTGAGAGAGATTGTAGGGAACCGTAGAGGGAGAGATTTTAGGGAGAAAGAGAGAAAACGTGTGGTGAGAGAGAGATTGTAGGGAAATATTTTGAAACTATGGTTATGGGCCCACCTAGAGATTTTAAAAAGAGAGAAGGGCAATTCCGGAACGTGGAATTGCAAAAACTCCAAGGTTGTGCCACATGTCGCTCCCCTGCAAATTCACCCACTGCTTTTATATATATATATATATATATATAATAATAATTATTATTATTATATATCCAAGGCAAGGAAAGTCTTACTTGCATGATGCAGGGGTTGTCTTGTGTGTTTCCTGCGGAATACATGCAATCGGGTCAACCCAACCGAAATCAACCCCAGTCGACCCGGTTCACAAGAGGCAGGCGCCGGTATGCGCTGTGCATCGATGACATCAGCGTGACGTTAGGCACAACGCAGATATCAGCTAGGGCCCGGTCAACGGTCAACTATGAACTTTGACAGTCCATAACTCGATCATCCGGACTCCGATCGATGAGTGGTTTGGTTCTGCGGAATCGTGGTGACGAGCACTACCCAGTAGAGTTGACAAATTTGGGATCCAATTATCAGATATTTTTTGGATCAGATGCGGTCATCTTTGACGCTTGAAATTCGTCATGTGATATTTGGGTCATCTGAGCTCCGATGGACGATCCGTTTGGGCTTGCAGACTTCTGGCGACGAGATCTATACAGAGGCAGTAAGAGAATGGCTATCCAATGGTTAGAAAAGTTCTTGGTCAGTAATCATGGTCGGTGGTATCTTGACTTTTCTTTTATTTATATGTTTGATATGCCTTATAAAATCTGCACTGTATTACCTCACCAATAGCGATATCTTCGACGAGAAGAACCCACTCGTGTTGAGATATCGAATGGGTGCCTTATCTTAGGATTGTGCATTTATTTGTTGTGATGAGGTCCAACTTGTATTTTCTAAAACCTTGACGACCACTGCGGTATCATCTAATAGTAATTTGGTTATTACCTTGTGCAGTGGGGCTCTAATGATTAATCCTCTAAATATTTGAGGTGTGGATCAAGGGGTCGAGGATTCGATACAGAAAATGTGAGCACAATTCAACGACACAAGAGACATGATCTCTGGTTAGTAGTTTCAAATATTGATAAAAACCACTAGATCTCAGATAAAAACAATCTATAATGCATGCATGTACTATTAATTGCCTGATGGATGCGTGATTGACAACTGGGTTGATCCGATAACTAATAAAGTGTTGGCCGCGGTGGGGAAAACTAATTGATCAATGTGTTCCAATTCAATGTTTATTGTCATGGCCTTCCACTTCAGTGGGGGGTGTATCTCTTAGGTCCCAAGCCTCTTAAATATTTAAATATCAATGAAATTTGAGGCAAGAAATAACACCAATTTATCTAATTAAGGGGACATGAGAAAATGACGAGATAGACAACCTAGTGGATCGGATACAAATGTTATTGTTATATAACGGTGGATCTGATGAAGTTGTAAGAACGGAACTGGTGGATCAATTTGTTGTTTTCCATGTGATCTCAAGGATGGAAATTGAATTTTTGAATTCATGAAAACAAAATCCGGAGATTATAAGCATCTATAAATATGGAACAATTTGTGATGTATTTTCAAAAATGACGTGAGTCTAAATAACATTTGACTCTGAAAATCCAATTTGTTATATTTTTGGGATGCTTTACTAATTACAACTCTGTAATGAGTAAAATTCGTGGCTTAACTGGTGATGGAATAGATTAAGGAAATCTGTTCTGAGGCAATATAGTTCTGATTTGCATGCATGGGAGATTGTTACAATTTTCTTTAGATTTCTGAGATGATATTTACTTGCTTGATATAGCTTGTAATGTATGAATCTTCTAGTTTTAATTATTCTGTATGTGTTGGATATGTGGTTTGGCACACCTATGGCTTTGAAAATATGACACATCAACAAAGACAGAATAAATAGACTGGTTGGGATGATACATTTACTTGACCTTGGTATACTGGAACTATGTCTGGGTGGAAAATGACTGTATGTATTTTTTTTATAATAACTAGAAGTGTGATTGAGTGATATCATACACTCAAAAATATGCTGACCGTTTTATTTGTCCAAATTTAAATGGGTAGGAGTGATCTGCTACTCCGATTGGTGACTTTAGCAAATACATTTAAATTTATTGGTTATGATATAAGCTTGAGGCACTATAAAAATGCTTTGAGTGGTATGTTGCTGAGTCATGGACCAATAGGGCCGAAAGTTAATGGATGAGATCCATTAAGTGGGGGAGTGTACCTATAAACGATTCAAGAGTATTGTGCATGGAGAGGATCATACATTTGATTCTATACACCCCACAACTAAAAATGGTGTGGTTGAAAATTTTAAAATCATTTTATGTTTAGATATACCTGATCAATGTTATCCACACGTATCTTCCGCTGTGTGCTGTAAGGGGAGGATATTTTTTAGTGCACAATATATATTAAGTTGAACACCTCCTGAAATTAGCCCAAATACCCATTTATGAGTTATGGACTGGTGCCAAACCTAAAACTTGACCTAATATATTGTGGGGATGTGTTGTACACAAACTATTGCGGGTCACAATTATAATACCAACCGCAAATGGAAACGAAGAAAGTCATTCTTTCGTTGTAAAATTGAATCATCCAAAGGGATATCGTGTGATTAGTCACGAACATCGGATTATAATCACAAGTCAAAATGCATGCTTTCTTGTGGATCCTATACAAATCCTAGAGATGCACCAAAACATCTTTGAGGATGGAGGGTGTTACGGAAAGTGGAGTTTCAACGTTGGCAGCGTTGGAAGTGTAAGTCCTGGCCAGGGCCCACTTGACATTGAACAACCCGAGTTATTGGGAGTCCTGTAGGATTGATAACATTTGACGTAGTTGAATGGTTGGTGCAGTTATTTAGTAAAAATCGCGCAAGATCTTAATCTGTCATTCATTGTCAATCTACGCTATATCATGATTGACTATACATTATAGAGATGAATAAAATATAAGAACCGAGAATGGCAATTAGTCCGTCCAAGTTAGGATTAAAGGGCTATGAGTTCTTGGCAATAAAATGATAATGGCAGATTGGTAGATAAGCACGACGGGTGGCACAAGGATTTAGAAATGGAATGATTTGGTTACGTGAAGATTATCTGTCCGGGTGTAAATTCCTATCCATGTAAATCCTAAGGACAATGGTTGGTTGTAAGAATCTGTAGTTGCACTTGGTGGATGTAAATGCTGAGTTCCTAAACGGCGAAAAGTAGGAAAAGCTTTACATGTAAATCTGCGGATTTGATGGTGCAAAGATCATGAGGATAAATGTGTACAAATTATCTTAACATAGAATTTCACGAGGCCATACGTGAAAATAGTTTATCCCTGGCATATGATATATGCATTTAGGTCAAAACAGTGGGAGTGGTTATATATTTGTCATTGGATGCCATACTGATTGTTGGTGGCGAATTGGAAGCAATCTCCAAACAACAGAGTTGAAGTCTTGATTCGAGATGGAAACATGAGTTAGAGCACGATGTACTGGGCATATGCAGCAACCATGTAAGCCGAATCTGGTACGAACTTTGTCACATGGGTCCTAACGGGACACTGTGTTAAAACAGTTGGATATGGAGATGTGCAAGCCAATCGACACTTCCATTTGCATATGTATGAAATTATCCAACAATCAAGATCCTATTAGTGAGAAGGACATGCTCATGACCGGAGACAGGCCTTACTCGAGGATAGTGGGAGGAGCATATTGCATGACATCCTCATCGTGCATAAAATGCTGTAATTCCGGATTTATGAGATCGAAAATGGATCGTCGTTGGTCTCATAATCAGATTCCTAAGTTATCCGGGTATACCTGTTATGGTAAATGAATAAGAGGAATCTGGGTACATCAAAAACATTTGCTACATCGTTCTTATGGTACGGTTGTTGTCTTAGAACTACATAGTTGTATGGTTGCCTCTTGGGATATTGACTTGGACGAGAGGGAGTCCATGTCTGGTTATATTTTAACCCTTGGCAAAGGTCTTGATTTTCCAGTATAAAGAAAACAAACATGGTAGCTCTGCTGATAACAGAAGCTGGGATACAACTTGCGATGCAGTAAACCAAGTGGCCATCAGGTAGGATCTCTTCATGAATACTTGAAGTTGGTAAGAACCGATGAGCAGGTGTAAATGTTATGAGTTCGCTATTACATCGATGAATGGAACCACAATTCTACAATCCCTCATGATATTAAATTGCAATATCAGTATATCTAAAATGTGGGAGATAAAACTTAAGATTTCAATCTCAATGATCCCACTGGTGGAATTGATGTGAATTCTTTTCATTAAGCCTTTAATAGGTTGGAGATGTATGTATGGACTAGAGTATATGTTGATGTACATTGGCATGTTTGATTTTCATGACACTCGTGCAAAGTTGGAGATTGTTAGGAAAATTGTGTAGCCCGACTGTTCTCCACGGATGAACTCCAAACAAGTCTTGATCTGGTTAAGTCGGATAAGGATCAAACTCTTGGTGGTAGAGTTTGGATCAGGTTCAGACTTTCGATTGGCAGAATTCTCACACTGGTCAGGAGATGTGGGATTCCAGGAGGGGTAGAGTCCTTAGTAGTCGTGACTCCTAGGGATTGCTCTATATAAGGGAGATGGGAACCCTTGCCTGATCATCCAGCAGATCTGAAAGCATTCGCAGCAAGTTCGCAGGTCTACTCCACACCGAAACGCACAAGGTTCTCGGCGAGTTCGGTTCCGACACCCATCTGAGATCAGCTAGTTCTTTCAGTAGGGCCTTATATGCTTTGATATGGTATGAGTTTGCTGGCTTTCCCTTCCCATTGAAACTCCAAACACAAAACCTGTCCATTGTCTAACCCTTACGTTAGCCCCACTGGTTGTCTTGCATGGTCTCCCATGTGAGACATCCCCAACTATAGTACGGCCCGATATGCTTTGATATGGTATGAGTTTGCTGGCTTTCCCTTCCCAGTGAAACTCCAAGCACAAAACATGTCCACTGTCTAACCCTTAGGTTAGCCCCACCGGTTGTCTTGCATGGTCTCCCATATGAGACATCCCAACTATAGTTGGGCCCGATATGCTTTGATATGGTGTGACTTTGCTGGCTTTCCCTTCCCAGTGAAACTCCAAGCACAAAACATGTCCACTGTCTAACCCTTAGGTTAGCCCCATTGGTTGTCTTGCATGGTCTCCCATGTGAGGCATCCTAACTATAGTAGGGCCCTATATGCTTTGAGTGGTGGGCTTGGGTACAGCAACGCTGCATACTGTCTTCCATCATCCAATAAAAGAAGGCAACGTCAATATGAAGGATGAGCTTAAGAACGGCACTTTTAATGCATCTCCTCAAAACATGGGAACTGAAATAAATTTAATTATTTCCAAAAATACCCCTGCTAATTCCTTAACAAAATGGTTTCCAATACTACCCTTTACCAACTCTCAACTTATGAGATGAAAAGGTGGGTCCCATTTATCATAATTCCAAAATATATGAGGCCAAATTATAATTTTTAAAGGTGGATTCATGTTATAATTCTTAATCATGGGACCTATATCCATATTAAAAAAAAGTGGTATGCCTTTGAATATTTGTAAACATGGGCCACATGTAGTTCGGAAATGTGGGTCTCCATACTATAATTTCTAAAGATGGACTTCATATATAACATAAATCAAGGGGGGTTTCATTCTGTTTCTTAACACTCGGTCCCATGTAATTTATAAATATCAGTAATAGGCCACATCTTAGTTTCTAAACCACTGAAATCATCATTCTATCATATATGACAAGGAAAAAGTAATTAAGTTGTTAAATATTAAAAGAAATATGCTACACATGCATTTTAAACGACTAATGAAGCCATTAAATAACAAAATATATCTCATTCATTTGATAAGAGTATTAAACGGTTAAATGATGAGAAAATTACACATTTTAAGAGAGATCAAGCAATTAACAACAAAAGAAATATGGTATGGGATCAAACTTTATTTGAGTTAATTTATTTATTCAATAGGTGCAGGGTTAGGCCTCCTGTATTTTTCATCCAAATGGTTTAATTATAGAATGTATAGCCTATGTTGTACTCAGGCCTAGACTTGAATCAAACGAACTTATATCAATGAAAATGTTGATTGGAATACCCCAACCATAAGATTGAGCATTTTTTTCTAACATAATAATAAAAAAGAAAAATAAAAGGAGTGAATTTTCATTTTTTATATGTGATTACGCTATGCAACGATTTCTTGCATGATGTGTGAACTAAAAAAAACTCCACTATATATGTGGTATAAGTCATTCAACTATTTATTTAAAGGATTTTATTTGATGAGCAATAAAGAAAATAAAAAATTTAATGAAAAAGGATAATAGCAGCCTTCCAATCAAAAGGCGCGATCGACTTTAAAAAATGACTTTTAGCACTGGAAAAAACCTGCTTTTAGCGGCAGTTTTTTTCCACCACTAAAGGTCACTTTTAGCAGCAGAGGTTTCTGCCTCTAGATTTTCTTTTATTTATAGCTTATCAAACAAAATCCGCTAAATCTTGTACCAAAAGAAAAAAAAAATCTGCTAAATTAATAGTCAAATAACTATAGCACACATATGCAATGGAGGTGCTTTACTTCACACATCATAAAAAAAATCTCTGTGCATTGGAATCATGTGTTAAAACAAAAATTGACTCCTTCTATTTTTCTCATTTTAATGTTATGTTAAAAAAAAATACTCATGGCTGATATTTCATTCATATGAGTTAGTTTTCCTATTAAATACATGAGCCCAAATAATGCTTGAGCCCATGCCACATTTTTAATATTTAATTGCTTGGTTATTGTGCTCCAATGTGTAAATCTTTTTATCATTTAATTTCTTAATATTTGTTTAAAATGGGTAACATCTTTTGCTATTTAATTTTTTCATTATTCATTTAAAATGTGTAGCATAGTTTTTATTTAATAGGCTAATCAATTTCTTCTTATCATACATAATAGAATGATGATTTTGAGTAAATTAGATGTTACAATGTAGGCTCATTATTCGTAAATTGGACCTACCTTTATGAAATAGAACATGGCGTCCATATTTAAGAATTAATTCATATTTTGAATTACAAAAAAAAGTCCATCTTTAAAAATAATAATATGAGATGCACCTTTAGAAGTGATAAAAAGAAACCATCTTTTGGAATTACATATGACTCATATTTTACAAAAATTCACATGCAAGCCACTTTTTTTAATGTGGATATAGGTCCCACCATTAAGAATTATAACATGAATCCACCTTTAGGAATTATAATTTGGCCTCATAGTTTTGGAATTATAATAAATGAGACCCACCTTTTTGAGAGTTGCTAACGGGTAGTATTGGAAACCATTTTGTTAAGGAATTAGCAAGGGTATTTTTGGAAATAATTTGATTTATTTAGGTACCCATATTTTGAAGAGAAGCATTAGAAGTGTCGTTCTTAAACTCATCCTTTGTATTGATGCTGCATTCTCTTATTGGAAGGAGGAAGACGTTGCATTCTCTTATTGGAAGGAGGAAGACGCTGCATTCTCTTATTGGAAGGAGGAAGATGCTGCATTCTCTTATTGGATGGAGGAAGACGTTGCATTCTCTTATTGGAAGGAGGAAGACGCTGCATTCTCTTATTAAATGGAGGAAGACGCTGCATTCTCATACTGGAAGGAGGAAGACGCTACATTCTATATTAGTATGCAGCTTTGATGTACCCAAGCCCACCCCATGCTTTGATATGGTATGAATTTGTAGGCTACGTACTTCAAGTAAAAGGCATGGAGAGAGACGCTTCCCCTTTCCAAAACCCTTCCCCTTCCTTTTCCACTTCCTCAAACCCCAAACCCTCTTAAAGGGCTCTTGTTCGAATGAAATCCCAGCCCTCCCCTTCAAGCTCTGGCGCTCCGGCAATCCGGACGTTGTCTGGGTCTTTTCGTGCTGGTGTTCTTGAAGGGAAAAGATGGATGTCTTGCATTTCTTGTTTGGGATCTTGGGTGAGTGATTTGATTTCCTTGATGGGTTTTCCTTTGTTTTCTTGACTTGTGTTCCACCATTCTTCTGATGGTTTTGTATCCTTTTTGGAACAGGGAATATGACTGGCATGTTCCTCTTCTTGGCACCTGTGTAAGTTGATGAAACCTATTTCCCATCATTGTTACTTTCTTGTGATCACTTTTCCTAAATGATTAATGGAATAGTTCGTGTTAATTAACAGGCATCTTGATCTATTTATTAAGGTCCAAATGGCCCTCTTTGTTTGCCACTTTTAATATTAAAAATAAATTAGAGAGGATAAGCCGGTCACATTTGACAACCAAACCTCAAGGATTCGTTATCGATTTTCTGGGATGATTTACAAATCTACTTTTGACAATTGTAAATCATCGAGGATTTGGGTCTATCATTGAGGATTTGGATAAGTGGAAATCCTCACCTCTGAGGATTTTCAAGACAGACCTCAACTTATAGGATTTGAAAGTCCTCAATTTTGACTGACCGACTGATGCCGATTTTTGTCACCGATGTGCCATTACACATTGATATGGACATAAAGTCCTCAAGCATCAAATCCTCAATGAGAATCCTCAAATCTACAGCATTGAGGAACCCTCAAATCTTTAGATTCCTCACAAATTGCTCACCTTATTCCAAAGGTGCCCTTGGGATTTTAGAATTCAGAATTGAAAAATGGGTGGTTTGTTGTATTATTCTTATTATGTATAAATTGAGATGGGTTCTCATGATGACTTTACAGTGAATCATATCACAACTCTAGTTACTTATGCAGCCCTTGAAGCAAAGAGCCAAGATGTTGGGGCTCCTCATGTTGGTCCTCATAGTCTATGCCATAGTCGCCTTGGTCTCTCTCTTAGCCCTCCATGATAACAAGAGGAAGATCTTTTGTGGATTTGCAGCCGCCATCTTCTCCATATGCATGTACGCCTTGCCATTATCCATTATGGTAAGAGATTCCTACACTAACCCACAATTCAGCGGCAGACCCAAGAAATTTTGTTCGAGGTGCAACTATATAGAAGATTCTTGGGGTCCATATATAAAAAAAAATGCATAATATATTTAGAATCCATAGGGGCTTTTCAATGAATTTTGGGGGGAGCCATTTGCAAAAAAATGCATCGTTTTCAAGGTCCTTAGAGCGTTTTCAAAATTCTTTATTTACCCCCTTGGCTCTGCCCCTACCATTATGATTGCTATTTTATATTTTGTTTTAAGCTGTTGATAATTTGCAGAAGTTGGTGATCCAAACGAAGAGTGTGGAATTCATGCCATTTTTTCTCTCTCTATTCGTGTTATTGTGTGGATCTTAATGGTTTATCTTCGGGCTACTAGGTCATGACCCTTTCGTTGCAGTGAGAATTCTCTCTCTCTCTCTCTCTCTCTCTCTCTCTTTTGTATGTTTTGTTTGAATTTTCTATGAAACAAACTATAGAATTTTATATTCCTAAACCTACGGTCAAGTATTACAAGTATTATATAAATCAAATGGTGAAATAATCATAGTTTCCTGACTTGTTACAGTTGACCAAACTCTATAAAACTGACTAGATCATGTCCATTAGCAGATTTGGTGGGCCCATCAACTGGATTAGTAAGTTGATTTTAAACATTTTATTTCTAAATATATACAACTACATAGGTTATCAAAATAGGTCTCAACTAGATCAACTCATCGAAACAAAGTTTTTTGGTTTGTCCAAATTACTAAGTTGAAACCAACTCAATCATCCAATGAATGATTAAACCAAGCTGAATC
This sequence comes from Umbellularia californica, assembly GCA_028538565.1. Classification (NCBI taxonomy): domain Eukaryota; kingdom Viridiplantae; phylum Streptophyta; class Magnoliopsida; order Laurales; family Lauraceae; genus Umbellularia; species Umbellularia californica. The sequence goes on along the minus strand of JAPQWN010000006.1, from coordinate 77,875,695 downwards.
AATTAAATTCTTAGTCAACCCACCATGTCAAAAAAAAAAAAAAAAAATTTAAATTTCAGAGGATTATTAATTTATCCAAGTAGTAGGGAATTCTAATAAACATATAAATGCATTATTGCAAGTGCCAAATGGGATTGGGTATGGACTAGGGTAAATTCAGCTGACGTCAGTACCTTTGACCGTACCGTGCTGACGTCAGCACTGACGTCAGCGCCTTAATGCTGCTGGGCTTTGCTGTAAACAGGTGAGGTCAGACCTGGACTGGACCCAACCCAGACTGGCATGTCTACTGGGCTTTTTAAACGAGTCAGGTCGAACCTGACCTTGACCAACCCAGATTGCTCCCAGGCCCACCTCTTTCTCTTCTTCTTCCAACGTTCTGGTTCAAAACCAAAACCCAGACGACTTCGGTTCTTCTTCCTTCCTTGCTTTAGCCACGGGACAACGGCACCACGGAGTCCGGCTACGTGCAGCGGCTGGCGACAGGCGGCGGCAGCGTGGGACCCAACAAGAACAAAACTAGATGAGAACGGAGCCCAAATCGTCTGTTCTTGTTCTGCGATTTTTCTCTTTCTCTGGCGCAGCAGCAGCGATCAGCAAGGAGACAACAGATCAGATCGATCTTATCTTCTCCGATCAACCCTCTCAAATCCGATCCGTCAGATTTCTTCCGATCACGTCAAATAGCTCTGATACCAGTTTATTGTGATTTAAGGCCCACCAGAAGAGATCAATCACGCATAATCGACAGGCCAATCCGGGTTGTGTCCAGTCCAGGTCTAACCCGACCTGTTTACAGCAAAGCCCAGCAGCATTAAGCACTGACGTCAGTGCTGACGTCATCATGGTAAGGTCAAAGGCAGGTTTGACCAAATCAATGGCAGAAAATTATTTTCGCGATATCTTGACAACCCGGAGTCCGATCGGAGATCCGTTTGAACCTACGGACTCGTTGCGAGTAAATATACGCGGTTGTGGAAGAAGATTGGTTGTTCAACAGTCAACGAAGGAGTCTGAGATGATGGTTACTGTGAAAGGTTGCTCAAAAGAGAACTGTTGCTGGCATATGGCAGAAGTTGGAGAACTTGTACATCACGAAGTCTCTCACGAATTTCTTGTACCTGAAGAAGCGGTTGTTCACCTTACAGATGCAGGAAGGTACGTCTGTTTCAACTCACCTTGATTCTTTCACAAAAGCTATCATGGATTTGGAAAATATCAATATTAAATTTGATGATGAGGACCAAGCTATCATGTTGTTGTGCTCGTTACCACCCTCATATGAGCATTTTGTTGATACCATGATGTATGGTAGAGATACTCTGTCCAAAGAGGATGTAGAGGCAGCATTGAACTCTAAGGAGTTGAAGAAAAAGGTTGCGGCTGAAAATGATGGTTCGGGTGAGGGTTTGGTAATACTAGGAAGAACAAAAGACTCCAGTTGAAAGGACAAACATAGATCCAACAGAAAAAACATTGAATGTTATTATTGCCATAAGAAATGGTACATCAGAAAAAATTGTCCTGAAAGGTAGAGGAAATGGAAAGAAATAATAGAAGATTCTTCATCTGATGATTCAGTCAGTGTTGCAGATGGAAGATTAGATTATGTTTCCGATAATGCACTTTTTGTGATTGAAAATGGAATTAGTCGTCAGGATGAATGGATTCTTGATTCGGGTTGTTCCTACCACATGTGTCCCAATAGGAACTGGTTTACCACTTATAAAGAAATCGACGGTGGTAGTGTCTTGCTGGGCAATAATGTTGCATGTAAGATGATTGGAATTGGAATAGTGAAAATCAAGATGCATGATGGAATAATTACAACGTTGGCAGAAGTTCGGCATGTTCCTGATCTGAAAAAAAAATCTTATTTCTCTTGGTACCTTGGATTCCGACGGTTGTAAGTTCTCAGCTGAAGGTGGAGTTATAAAGGTTGTGAAGGGTGCTCTGGTTCTTATAAGAGGCAATAGAGTTGGAAACTTGTATGTTTTGTCCGGAGTTGCAGTGTCTTCTTCAGAGGACCATGAATCTGTCTCAACGAACTTATGGCACTTGCGCGTGGGTCATATGAGTGAGAAGGGATTGACAATATTGAGCAATCGGAATCTGCTATGTGGCACAAAGACCAGCAAGTTGGATTTCTGTGAGACATGCATTTTCGAAAAGCATCGAAAAGTCAGTTTCAAGACAGGTATTCATCGCACGAAAGGTATCCTTGATTATGTTCACTCAGATGTATGGGGGCCTTCTAAGATTTGTTCCAAGGGCTGGTCCTAGTTTATGCTGACTTTTATTGATGATTATTTAAGGAAAGTCTGGGTTTATACTCTGAAAACGAAGAATCAGACATTTGTTACATTCAAACAATGGAAGGAAATGGTTAAGAAACATACTGGCAGAAAGGTGAAGAAGTTGGAGATAGGTGATGGCAAGGAGTACAGATCGACGGAGTTTGAAAACTATTGCACGGATCATGGCATAGTTCGGTATTATACCACTAAAGAAACTCCAAATCAGAATGGAGTTGCAAAGAGGATGAACAAAACGATCTTGGAAAAAGCTCATTGTATGTTGTTTACTGCAAGATTGTCCATGGACTTTTGGGCTGAGGCAGTAAATGTTGCAAGCTACTCGATAAATAGGTCTCCACATACAAAGATTGGTTGCAAAACACCGGAAGAAATGTGGTCAGGTAATCCAGCTGATTATTCTAACTTGATGATCTTCGATTGTCCAGCTTATGCTCACGTGAAAACCGATAAGTTAGAACCAATGGCTGTGAAATACACCTTGGTGGGATATGCTTTAGGGGTGAAGGGATATAAGTTGTGGTGTACCGATCAGGATTCACCCGGAGTTATCATCAGCAAGGATGTTACATTTCATGAGGATGCTTTATTCGAAGTGAGAAAGCAGGTAGAGGAGACAAAAGTAGGTAGCAGCAGTGACATCGTTCAGGTGGAATCAAACATCTTAGTGAGAAAGGGGAGTGCATTCGGCTCCTCCCGGGATACAGGGATAGTCAGACTGTGCAGCAGATACAGCGGACAGAGAAGCAGATGCCGCAAATGGGTAAACCACAAAGAGAAAGGAAACCGCAGGTTAGATACGGTTTCAAGGACATGACGACGTACGCGTTGACATCAGATAGTTGCCGTAATGATATGGTTGCATTCGCACTGACGACTGAGTCTCTTGAATTAATGGAAGGGCTGAAAAGTAGTCAACATGTAGCAATTATGACTGAAGAGATAGAGTCACTTGATGAGGAAAATCAGGCAATCGGATGCAAGCGGTTCTACGAGGAAGAGGAATGAGCTTCCTGTGCAGGTAGAGTGCAGACACAGGTTCCTGGTCATGTATGCAGTTTGAAGAACTCATTATACGGGTCGAAGCAAGCTTCTAGAGAATGGTACAAGCGATTTGGTGCATTCATGAAGGAATGGGTTAAATTCAAATTCAAGCATTGCTTGGACTTGATCGGTGTACTCAGTACCTGAGTGCCCTCAGGGGCAAGTGGAGACGGTGAAATGTGTTATGTGCATGAAGATCTCTTCTGGTAGGCTCTAGATCACAACAGTCACATTATAAAGAATCAACAGGTGTGATTTATTCAATCTGATCATGTGAAAGATTTACCAGTACAACAACAATATGGTATGATGAATTGATGATGATAATGATGGATGATTGATAGAGATTACATTGATAGATGGAAGTACTATGGTTTACCTAACATTAATTAAAAGGGATGATGTTACATCCAACCTTTGAAGATGGAAAGATTGTGGCCCTACCAATTGAGGGCTCACCTAATGATTGAAATATAGTGGAGGCAATTGATGATGACAAAATCAAATAGTGGAGCCCTACATGTATTATTTATTTTTGGGTGGGCTTGACCGTCATTGAATTGGTAAGTGATTCCAAATTGATTTGTGGAGTTCGTGGGACATCATGGTTTCCATCATGCAAGTGAACTTAAGTGTGATTTTCATCACTATTATGATCGAGTCATTTGGTGGGGTCACCTTTCTATTGGCCCTATTTTATTGTCTATCATTGGGGTATAATGGGTCCAATCATATTTGTTTATAATTGTTTTAAATGTTATTGAGTTGGAGCTATTCCACCAAGTTCAAAAAGTCACCGAAAATATGGGCTCCTAATACATTTTAAGAAAAGAAATGTATTCAAGGCCTGCATGCTTTATATGTGACAATTCTAGGGAATTCTAAGTAATGCCTTTATATCATAAAAACTAAAACTGATGGATGAAATGTAAAGATCCACAGATGGCCATCGAATAGTCTCCTCTCTTTTTTTCTTGCTAGAATGGCTGACTGGCCAGGAATGATTTATCCATTTTGAACCCAAGGCTCGATCCCTAAGCATTTGTATAATACCAAGGTGTCAACACCACTCAATGATGAGTGTGTTGGTAAATAGTACTCTCCTCTTTGGTATGAGATAATTATAAAGCATCCTATAAATTAAATGTTAGCATACCAATTATTCAGGTCCTTGACTTTTATCCTTCATTCCTAATCTCTTTCGTTTCTTCATTAGAACCCAATTTACACTAAGTAAGAAAGCAGGCCCCGGATGACTAAGGTTGCCTTTTTTGCACTTTATAAATTGGCGATAAGATGGCACTAACAAAGAAAATACAAATTTTAATAAGAGCCCGTGTCATGGTGGAAAGTGGTCACTATTGCAACCATTGAGAGACAATAGGAGAAACTTTTTTTTAAAAAAAAATGGAAGATCGATGAGTATATATTCCGAGAGAAAATAATTACATAAAAAATGATGGACAAAAGGAATGGGGAAACCTTCAGAACTGTTGCCAATCCCCAAACTACTTCCTCATGGCAGCTTAGAGTGTACTTGATTCGAATTTATTTTATTTTATTTATTTATTTCTTTTGCAAGCTTGATTAGATTTTTTAAAGGTGCCTTTAGGCCTTTTGACTTTTAAAAATTCCAAGTGCCTCTAAATTCATTTGATTATATTTGTAAATGCGATTTCTATAAAGGACAGGAAAAAAGCAATACAAAAATCCACTGTGAGTAGGGCTATACAGTTGATATTGTACGCTATCTACAGAAACAAACAAAGGAGGCATGGGAGGAAAAACAAAGGCAGGCAGCATTACCAAAGGGATTGTCGATGGTGACTCCATCGAGTTAGGTTTCCCTTATAAAGTACCACCACAACAACAAAAGCAAGTACAAGCCAATGTGAAGGATAAGATTAAGCAAGCTCACATCCTTGAACCTATTAATGATATAAAATGAATGATCTATCATGAAAGCATGCAATATATAATGTTTATATTCATATTAAGCCATTTTTTATCACCAAAGTTATATGCTTAGGGTTAGGTCTCACCACAGTGACCCTAACAATTAAACACTGAAATTTGGCCTTAAAAAGTACCATCATGATGTTTATATTACATATTGTTCAAGCGGGTATGAAGCATTTAGTCGCCTACAGGCGGATTATATTCATACGATTGAATGATAATTAAGGAGTGTTTTTTCCTAATTAAGAGCAACATCACTCATTTACACCACCTTGAATATGACGACCTTAGATGGTATAATGTGTAGAAATTATGGTGACTACCCACAGGAGCACCTAAATTTTATGTCGTTTATATTCATATATTATGCATGTGTTGTCTTATTTTAATTAAAGCATTATTGCTGTATCTCTATTGCAGTTCTTACAACCACTAATCTCACTTCGCATGCTACCTCTGTCACTAAGCTCAATGGAACCAACTTCTCAGAATGGAAAGAGCAAGTTGAGTTCACATTGGGGGTACTTGAACTGGATATCGCTCTTCGTAAAGATAAGCCAGCTTCACTCACTGAAACAAGTACCTCTGAGGAAACGACCCTCTTTAATGCCTAGGAAAGGTCTGACAGACTAAGCACAATGTTTTTGCGAATGACTATTGCCACCAACATAAAAGCATCCCTTCCTACACCTGAGAATGCTAAGGACTATATGAAGGCCATTGAAGCTAGGTTTAAGACTGCAAACAAATCCCTTGCTGGGAAACTAATGGCAGTTCTTACAACCATGAAGTTTGATGGCACTAAATCAATGCATGAACATGTCATTGAGATGACCAACCTTGCAGCTAAACTAAAGCATTTGGGATTATCAGTGGATGAGGCGTTTCTCGTCCAATTTATCCTAAACAGTTTACCTCCTTAGTACGGGCCTTTCCAAATTCACTACAACACTATTACGGACAAGTGGACAGTGAATGAATTGGCTAACAAACTGGTTCAAGAGGAGGCCAGGCTGAACCAACAAGGAATTAAAGTAACTCATCTCGTTCAAGGAGCTGGACACAAAGCTGGAAAAAAGCATAATTCAGGCCAGAAAAGGGCACCACCCAGATCTAATGAGGCTAGTCAGAACCCCAAGAAGAAAAAGAAAGAAAAAGTATGCAAATTTTGCAAGAAACCTGGACATTTTCAGGCAAACTGCATTAAACGTAAAGAATAGTTCGAAAAGAAAAGTAACCCTATGGGTTTTGTAAGTTATTTCGAATCAAATCTTACTTATGTTTCTTCTGATACTTGGTGGATTGATACTGTTGCTAATGTTCATGTTTCCAATTCAATGTAGGGATTCCTTACGATCCAAACCATAAACCCAAGTGAGAACTTCCTTTTCATAGGAAACAAAGACAAAGCTCCAGTTGAAACTATTGGAACTTTTCGTCTTATTTTAGATAGCGGTTATCAGTTAGACTTATGTCAAACTCTTTATGTTCCGTCTCTTTCCCGTAATTTGGTTTCTGTAAGCGCACTTGATAAAGATGGTTACTCGTTTGAAGTAGGAAATGGTACTTTCAGTTTATTTAAAAATTCTAGTCGTATTGGTTCTGGAATTTTGATTGATGGGCTATACAAGTTTCATCTTGATAGTCAAGTTGCTGAAACCCAACTTACCCTGCATTCTAAGGAAACAAAATGAAAGTCATCTAAACACAACTCTTATCTCTTGTGGCAAAAAAGACTGGGTCACATATCCAGTGAAAGAATCAAACGATTAGTAAAAGATGGTGTCCTTCCGGATCTAGATTTTACTAATATTAAAGTATGTGTGGATTGTATTAAAGGCAAAACAACAAAACACACAAAGAAAGGAGCCACAAGAAGTACTGAGCTTCTTGAAATAATACATACAGACATTTGCGGACCCTTTGATGTTCCAACCTTTGGAGGAGAAAAGTACTTCATTACCTTTATTGATGATTACTCACGTTGCTGTTATTTATACTTGTTGCATGACAAATCTCAGTCTGTGAATGTTGTACAAGTGTTCATTACTGAAGTCGAAAGGCAACTAGACAGAAAAGTGAAAATCATAAGGTCAGATAGAGGTGGTGAGTTTTATGGAAGGTATGACGAAACAAGACAACATCCTGGACCTTTTGTAAAACTTCTCCAACAGCTTGGAATTGTTACCCAATACACAACGCCCGGTTCTCCATGGCAGAATGGTATAGCTGAAAGGCGAAATCGTACATACATGGAAATGGTTAGATCAATGATGAGTCATGCTAACTTACCTATATCCTTGTGCATGGATGCTCTACGCACAGTTGTTTATATCTTGAACAGAGTTCCTACTAAGGCAGTTCCAAAGACACCTTTTGAACTGTGGAAAGGATGGAAATCTAGTTTACAACATCTCCAAATTTGGGGTTGCCCAGCTGAGGCTAGAGTCTACAATCCACATGAAAAGAAATTAGACTTTAAAACGATCAGTGGTTACTTTATAGGTTACCCAGAAAAGTCCAAAGGATTTAGGTTTTACTGCCCTAACCATAGTACAAGAATTGTTGAAACCGGTAATGCTAGATTCTTTGATAATGGCAAAATCAGTGGGAGTAATAAACCTCAAGATGTGATCATTTAGGAAATCAGGGTACCTATCCCTTTACCCTCTATTCCGAAAGATGTTAGCAATCCTCCCGTTGTTGAACCATTTAATAATGAGAAAAATCCAATAAATGATCAACAACTCCATAATGAGATTGTCGCCAATGAACATATGGATAGTGCACCAGAGGAACCAGGATTAAGAAGGTCTCAAAGACAAAGGAGATCAGCTATTTCCGATAATTACATGCTTTACCAAGTAGAATCTGAAGAAGGGACAATTAATGACCCGATTTCTTATTCACAAGCCATTAAGGATGTTAATTCTAGTAAATGGATTGATGCCATGAATGATGAATTGAAATCTATGAATGAAAATCAAGTCTGGGAAGTTGTTCAATTGCCTCCAGGACACAAACCAGTTGGTTGTAAATGGGTCTTTAAGACCAAACGCGATAGCAAAGGCAATATTGAACGACATAAAGCCAGACTTGTTGCCAAAGGTTTCAATCAGAAAGAATGTATTGACTATACTAAGACTTTTTCCCCTGTGTCTAGGAAGGATTCTCTTAGAATTATCATGGCATTAGTAGCTCACTATGACCTCGAGTTATATCAAATGGATGTGAAAACCGCCTTTCTTGATGGAGACTTGGAAGAAGAAGTCTACATGCGTCAACCTGAAGGCTTCATAATTGAAGGTCAGGAAGACATGGTCTGCAAACTTAAGAAATCAATATATGGACTGAAACAAGCTTCGAGGCAATGGTACCTAAAGTTTCATGAAATCATTACTAACTTCGATTTCATAGAAAACATCGTTGACCCTTGCATATACCTCAAGATCAATGGGAGTAAGTTCATATTTTTTGTTCTATACGTTGATGACATATTACTGGCCAACAGCGACCTTGGTTTATTACATCAAACAAAAGACTATCTCTCTAAGCATTTTGAAATAAAAGATATGGTTGAGGCTTCCTATGTGATAGGAATAGAAATATTCCGTGACAGGTCACTTGGTATTTTGGGATTGTCTCAAAAAGCATATATTGACAAAGTTCTAGAGAGATTTGGCATGATGACCTGTTCCTCTAGTCCTGTTCCACTGCATAAATGAGACAAGCTTGATCTTTCGCAGTGTCCACAGAACGAATTGGAACATAAAGAAATGGCAAAATATCCTTATGCTTCTCTTGTCGGGAGTTTGATGTATGCACAGGTCTGTACAAGACCTGACATTAGTCATGCTGTTGGCATGCTCGGTAGATTTCAGAGTAACCCAAGGATCGCTCATTGGAAAGCTGCAAAAAAAGTACTGAGATACCTCAAGGGAACAAGGAATTACATGCTCACATACAGAAAATCAAGTCACCTACAGGTGACTGGTTATTCAGATTCAGATTTTGCTGGATGTCCTGACACCAGACTCTGCACTCTTGGCTATATGTATCTCTTATGTGGAGGTGCAATATCATGGAAAAGCCAGAAATCCGAGTATGTAGCATGTTACGAGGCTACAATTTAGGGAACATGGTTGCGTAATTTTGTCTCTCAGTTTGGAGCTTTGAATTTCATCTCTAAGCCATTAACCCTTTACTGTGACAATGAAGCTGCAACCTTCTTCTCCAAGCATGACAGGATATCTAAGGGATCCAAACACATGGACCTTAAATATCTATCACTGAAACAAGATGTTAGATTACAGAAATTTGTCATTGAGTCTATACGTACAGATTTCATGGTCGCAGACATATTCACGAAAGGACTACCTCCAAAGACCTTTCAAGGACATACTGAAAGCATGGGTCTTGAAGATAGTTCTTAATTATCATTTTCTGCCTTTTATTTCTGTACTTATATCTGACATTTATTGAGCTCTTAATGCAACTCTACATCTGTTATTTCTGTTTTTCCATTGTGTACATACTTATGTTTGAATGAATGATAAACAGACAGTCTTTCACCATAGACATTATGAGACCATTACGTATATCTCCTATTACGGTCTAGTTATGCAGGTTGTCAATGCTGTAGTACATGGAAGTAAGCATGTGCAAAATAATGTGTGCACACCATGACTCCCATTGACCACCGAATTAGCCAAGACACTTATGATAACCGACTAAAGAAATGTTTAGCATATAATGCGCGCCTTATGATTCCTAATATGAAAAACACTAAAGGATCTTCCTATCGACCAAGTGGGAGACTGTAAGGAAATTACATTTAAGTTCATTACTTGGAACACAAGTCCTTTCCTTTCCCGAATTGTGGTCATTATAGGAAATCAGTTTTCATAGGATACATGTTATTCCTTACTCAAAAAGGTTTCTTAATGAGATGTATTCCATAACAAACTCTACCTTGATGGATGGTTGAGATTAAGTTTAAGGAAACCCTGATTGGAAATTCGGTCATCTTTCCACCTATAAAACAAACCCTTTCGTCCATCACAAAGGGGTACACAAAAATCAACACATTAGGTTTTATAGGAAAGGGAAGAGAAACCGAAACCATTCACCCAGTCTCTTCCTCGATGGATCACAGCATCGATCAGCAACAGCACCAGACTGCAGAGTCAGAAAGCTCTCTGCGTCAGGATGTTTGGAGGTACTCTTTAATTTATTTAAATTTAATCCTACAAGTGATTATCATGTTGTTCACGATCTTAGGGTTCATTTTAATAATAGTATAATAGTGTCATGGTGGAAAGTGGTCACTATTGCAACCATTGAGAGACAATAGGAGAAACTTTTTTTTTAAAAAAAAATGGAAGATCGATGAGTATATATTCCGAGAGAAAATAATTACATAAAAAATGATGGACAAAAGGAATGGGGAAACCTTCAGAACTGTTGCCAATCCCCAAACTACTTCCTCATAGCAGCTTAGAGTGTACTTGATTCGAATTTATTTTATTTTATTTATTTATTTCTTTTGCAAGCTTGATTAGATTTTTTAAAGGTGCCTTGAGGCCTTTTGACTTTTAAAAATTCCAAGTGCCTCTAAATTCATTTGATTATATTTGTAAATGCGATTTCTATAAAGGACAGGAAAAAAACAATACAAAAATCCACTGTGAGTAGGGCTATACAGTTGATATTGTACGCTATCTACAGAAACAAACAAGGGAGGCATGGGAGGAAAAACAAAGGCAGGCAGCATTACCAAAGGGGTTGTCGATGGTGACTACATCGAGTTAGGTTTCCCTTATAAAGTACCACCACAACAACAAAAGCAAGTACAAGCCAATGTGAAGGATAAGATTAAGCAAGCTCACATCCTTGAACCTATTAATGATAGTGTGCGAGGCACCCATAGCATAAAATGCTCCAATTATGTGTGGGCTGATGCTTCTGCAAATGGTGTGTGTAGTTTTCACTTATTTAGTGTTCTTGAGTCTGACTGCTACCCATATTCGTTCAAGATGACCCCCACATGACCACATAGATGTGGGACAGATGTGATTTGGAGGCACTTGCAAGTTGCAAGCTTAGACTTTCAAGGGCATTTTAGCTTTTACTTCTGTAATGTGTTTTTTTATAAACATAATATCAATTTCAGTAAGTTTTAGTGAGCTGATTTGGTTAGTTTTCTCTGCGCTTTGGAACTTGTCTGCGACACATTCACCCCACTAGCAAACTTCAAAGTTTCATTTTCTACATGGTAATCAAAGGGCTTGTCCAAGCCTTACCCTCAATATATGTGGGCTGAGCACGAGGCGAGCCAAAGCCCTCAGAGGACCTATACTACATAGGCCGTTACCCGATCCTTGCAGGCCAAGCATGGCTCAAGGGCTGAAATAAGAAAATCGATTTTTTTTTGAAATTGCCTCCAGCAGGCACCAAAGTGTAAACTTGATATTAACTCTCCTTTAGTTGAGCTTGGGACCATCAATGCAAGACAATTTAATACATAGGAATCACATGAAAATCACATAAGAATCATATGAAAAAAAATTAATATAAAAATCATGCTCTAATAAATCCACATATATAAAAATGAAAAATAAGAGGATGGGGCTGGGCCTAGTGTTGTCCGAGGCCTAATACCCTCATAGTTGGGCTCTATAGGCAGCCCTACTTTGAGTAGTGCAAGAGATGATTTTGTTTTTCTGTGTTTTTTTTTTTTTTTTGAATGTGTGTTAGAGAGAGCATGGGTAAAGGATTTTAAGCCATGGATTGTAGTGCATCCTGATTTCTTTGGCCAATCATAAAAGGGAGTTTGAATCCCCACAGTGTCTCCCACATGTTACTCGTGAATGAGATGTGTGGAACTCCATCGTGGGGCTCACCTATTGATAATCAAGACCATTCAAAATGAATTACTTCAACTCTAATGAGATATTCTCAAATCCTATTTCACTATGAGTTGGTCCAATGTTAAGATTGAGAACATGTCTCGTAACATAATTAGCACAATCCAACAGTTAATTTCAAATGGATGTCAAACACTTGGGGCCTATGACAACCCGGGGGTAGCGGATGTGAGACTATACCCCAACCCGAATGTCACAATTCCCATGGGTTTTACACTGGTCTAAATGGGACTGGCCATTGAATTGAAATTGAAAAAAAAAAGATTTTTTTTGATAGTTCCAGAACTTTTCGATTGTAGGGCCACAAATGAATATTGGACTTGAAAGTTTACATAAGAGTTAGTCTCACATTTGGATCTTTTTATCCACAACCACACCCATGATTGGTAGGGCCCTAGGTCAGCCCCCCTGCTTGTCTTGCATGGTCTCCCATGTGAGACAGCCCAACTATAGTAGGGCCCTTTATGCTTTGATATGGTATGAGTTTGCTGGCTATATACTTCAAAATAAAAGGAAAAACCTTTCATAGAATGTAGCATGGAGAGAGAGAGAGAGAGAGAGAGAGAGAGAGAGAGATAAGCTGGACAAGGACGTTCATATAATTCACAATTTTATCCATTGATGCCGAACCTATGCTTATGTCACATGATCTAGGCCATATCCTCTGTTACTCTTGTCTGAATATATATAATAAGTTGCGAAATGGGCATGTCTGAATATGTCACATGATCTAGGCCATATCCTCTGTTACTCTTGTCTGAATATATAAAATAAGTTGCGAAATGGGCATGTATGAATATATAAAATAGCTTGATATACATATAAATGCATAAAAGATTTAAAATTGTCATCATAGCATTTATAGGGCTTAAAGTTTCAAAGATATATGTAAATAGTTTTTTAATTAATCATAATTAAAATTTATTGGTGTCAAAGTATAAAAATTAGAAATAAAATAAAATAATATAAAATTTTATGAGAAGTAAGAAATTAATATAATTTTATCGTGACATTAAAAATTAGTCACATACACACAGGCACACAGATATATTGATGTGGGATATCCAGATGCAACTCATAGGTTAGGTGTCGGAAGAGAAACTGGATCTACAAAGATGGATCCAAGTCCGTATCCAACATGGTTCCGCGCGCCCCAAATCCTACTCGTTTGCATCTCTAGTGTATACATTTATGTGTATGTACTAGGGGTGTAAATTGGGCTAGCCTAGCACACTGGCCAAATGTGCCATGGCAAAGCCCATCAAATGCACAGGCCATGCTAGGCTAGTGTGTCATGGCCCGGGCACAGCAAGTGGGCTCGGGAAAGCAACCCCCTTCCCTACAACAGCCAAAAGATGGTCAAATAAGAGGTATTTTGGGTCATTTCAACACTTTGTAGATTTATAAAAGGAGCTGCTATTGACACACAAGAAATCTCTCTTCCCACATACGCATTTAAAAAGAAAAAAAGAAAAACCCTATGAAGTTACATTTTTGCCCACCCTCCTCCTTTCTCTCCCCCCACCTTCCCTCCACCTCCAGTGCTGCCCTGCACCGGTGGCCGGATATTAATCAAAAGTAAAAAAAAAAAAAAACTATGGACGGTGTTAATATGAACCTAAGAGGTACACATGGGAGGGTGCCAAGTGTTGTGATCGTGTGTGCGGAAGCGTACGATCAACAAGCAATCAAATCAAGCCACACAAAAGGAAACACAAATTTACGTGGTTCGGTGATTTCACACCTACGTCCAGGGACAAAAGCTCATCTTCTTCTTCTCCACTAATCAGAGTTTTTTCCCATAATAGGGTTACAACCAAAAGAGATAATATATAGTTTTAACAAAGACCAAATTATCCCTCAACCCTAATACAAAAGAGTGGGCCTACAAAACGAGCCAAAACCCAACAAATCTCCACCTTGGCGAGATTTGCAGGTCACAACATTTTCCACCTTGGCATGCAATCACACGCCTCCAAATGCGCCTGTAGGCGCCATACACTCGAAAGTGTTCAAACTCGCAGGATATTGATCAAGTCCAAGCAATGTTTAAACTTGACCCCAGTCACCACCTTAATCAGCATATCTACAGGATTATCAGCAGTCGCAATCTTCTGAAGAAGTATATCTCCCTCGTCAACAATCTCCCGCACAAAATGATACCTTACGTCGATGTGATTCGTACGTGAATGATGAACCTGATCCTTTGCCAAACAAATGGCACTTTGACTATCACAATGGACTTTCATGTGCTTCTGAAAGATCCCCATGTCATCAAGCAAACCTTGAAGCCAAATGGCCTCCTTAATGGCCTCTGTCACCGCCATGTACTCTGCCTCAGTAGTTGACAAAACAACTGTAGACTGTAACATTGACCTCCAACTCACTGGTCCCCTTGCAAGTGTGAACACATAACTTGTAGTAGACCGGCGCTTATCCAAATCACCAGCGTAATCGGAATCCACATATCCAACCACATGCTGACTAATACTATCATCCCGCTGAAACACCAAACCAACATCCACGGTACCCAGAATATACCGTAAGATCCATTTCACTGCTTGCCAATGCCCTTTTTCCTGGATCATGCATATATCTGCTTACTATACTGACAGCCTGTGAAATGTCGGGTCTCGTACACACCATCGCATACATCAAACTACCAACAGCACTCTGATAAGGAACCTGAGCCATGTACTGACGCTCATCATCTGTGCTAGGAGACATAGCAGCACTAAGCTTGAAGTGAGAGGCAAAAGGTGTACTTACCGCCTTTTTTTTTACATTCATACCAAAACGCTGTAGTATCTTTTTCAAATACTATTTTTGCGATAGACAAACCTTGCCTTGCACCCTGTCTCTTTGAATTTCCATACCAAGTATCTTCTTAGCTTCCCCCAGATCCTTCATTTCAAATACAATACTCATTTGAGTTTTCAATTTCTCAATCTCCACCTTGCTCTTAGAAGCTATAAGCACATCATCAACATATAAGAGCAAGTAAATGAAGGTTCCATTCCATAGTTCGTGATAGTAGACACAATGATCAAAAGAGCTCCGGGTGTACTTCTGCCCAACCATAAACTTGTCAAATCGTTTGTACCACTGTTTCGGAGATTGTTTCAAACCATACAATGATTTTTTCAGTTTACATGCCAAATGATCTTTACCAGCAACCTTATACCCATCTGGTTGGGTCATGTAGATCTCCTCATTCAAGTTACCATGCAAAAATGCAGTTTTAACATCAAGTTGCACTAACTCAAGATCAAACTGTGCAACCAAGGCTAACAAAATACGAATAGAAGAATGCTTCACAACGGGAGAAAATACCTCATTGTAGTCAATGCCTTCCTTCTGTGCGTAGCCTTTAGCCACCAATTTAGCCTTGTACCTGACACTATCCTTTCCTTGAGATCCTTCTTTCATAGTGTAGACCCATTTGCACCCAATTGCTTTCTTCCCCTTAGGTAGCTGTACCAGCTCCCAAGTGTCATTCTTATGAAGAGATTTCATTTCCTCATCCATTGGATTCTGCCACTCTACACTTTCTGAATGCCTCTTTGCTTCTTTGTAGCTGGTAGGAACAGATTCTTCAACCATTGGAAGTGCATATGCCACCATGTCAGTGAACCGTTTAGGTTTTCGAATATTCCTTTTTGGTTTACTGGCTGCAATAGAATCTGCTTGCTCTTGTGGAGGCTCTTGGGCTGGAGTCTCCTCCTCATCTGTATCATCATCCTCTGATTCAATTGGGATGACATCAAACTCCACATGCTTCAATTTACCACTGCCTTTGCTCTCCTCCGGAGAGCCATTTTGCTTATTCTGTTTCCACATGGCAGCTTCATCAAAAGTCACATCTCTACTCAGAACAAGTTTCTTTGAAGCTGGACACCATAACCGGTATCCTTTCACACCACTACTGAAACCCAAGAATATAGCTTTCTTGGCCCTTGGATCCAACTTATTCTCTGTGACATGGAAATAAGCAGGACAACCAAATATATGCAATTTATCATAATCAGTAGCGGGTTTTCCAGACCATACCTCAATTGGTGTTTTTCCATCAATTGCAGCAGAAGGTAACCTGTTGATGAGATGACATGCATAAGCAACTGCCTCACCCCAAAACGCTTTGCCTAATCCAGAGTTAGACAACATACACCGAACTTTCTCCAATATAGTGCGGTTCATGCATTCTGCCACCCCATTCTGTTGCGGTGTCCCACTAACTGTAAAATGCCTCACAATCCCTTCATCTTGACATACTTGCAAGAACGGATCAGACTTGTACTCACCCCCATTATCTGACCTGAGCCTTTTTATTTTTCTGCCGATTTGTGTTTCAATCATTTTCTTCCACTTCAAGAACACATTCAAGACTTCATCCTTGTGCTTCATGATGTACACCCATACTCTTCTGGAGAAGTCATCAACGAATGTAACAAAGTAGTGCATACCTCCCAAAGATGCCACTTTGGTAGGACCACATACATCCGAATGAACATAGTCTAATGTGCCTTAAGTGCGATGGATCGCAGTACCAAACTTCACTTTTGTCTGCTTGCCAAAAACACAATGTTCACAAAATTCCAACTTGCAGGTCTTTACACCTTGCAACAAGCCTTGCTTAACCAAACCTTGCAATGCTCTCTCCCCAGCATGCCCTAGACGCATGTGCCACAATCTGGTAGTGTCTGTAACAGTCTCATTCGAGCTATCAGATACTGTTGCTGCTCCACCTACAACTGTATTCCTTTGCAAGAAATACAAATTACCTCTTCGGACACCCTTCATCAACACAAGTGCACCATAAACAACTTTTAGAACTCCACCTTCCATGGTAATCTTGAAGTCTTTGGAGTCTAAAGCACCCAATGAGATGAGATTCTTTTTCAAATCCGGTACATACCGAACATCTGTCAAAACTCTAACTGCTCCATCATGCATTTTCAAACGGATTTTTCCTATCCCTTTTGTTTTGCAGGCACTATTATTGCCCATCAAAACTGTTCCACCATCCAACTCTTGAAAGCTGGAAAACCATTCCCTGTTGGGACACATATGATAGGTACAATCTGAGTCTAAAATCCACTCATCAGAATGGCATACCAATGAAGAAACAGTTAAATTAAATTCAGAATAATCATCCCCATTGTGTCCAATGTTTGCATCAGATTTATCTTTGTCCTTATTTTTCAACTTTGGAAAATCCTTTTTCCAATGCCCCTTTTTGTGACAAAAGGCACATTCATCTTTTGCAGGTGGCTTTGATTTTCCTCTCGATTTAGAACGAGAGCTATTTCCAGATATCCGATCATCTGATCTGCCTCTTACTGTCAATGCATCAGATGATGAATCCCTATGAGCATGTTTGTCCTTCTTCCGATATTCATTATTCATCAAAGCAGCAGACACAACATCATATTTAACCTCGGTCTTCCCGTTGATCAAAGTGTGAGTAAAATGATCATAACTATCGGGAAGCGAATTCAGAAGAAGTAATGCCTTATCTTCATCCTCAACTTTCACATCAATATTCATTAAATCAGCAATAATCTTATTAAAATCATCGAGATGTTCAGTCATAGAAATACCTTGACGATACTCGAAGCGGAAAAGTTTCTTCTTCAAATAGATCCGATTCTCCAAGCTTTTGGTCATATACTTTTCCTCCAATTTCTGCCACAACACTTTTGCAGAGGTTTCTCTCATCACTGAGTATTTCTGATCCTTCGCGAGACATAATCTGATGGTGCTACATGCTTGACGATTGATCTTCTGCCATTCCTTATCTTCCATATCTGAGGGTTTATCCTCCAGTGCAATTTCCAACTCTTGTTGGCTTAGAACATCTCTAACCTCACATTGCCACATACCAAAATTATTGGTACCATCAAATTTCTCGACTTCAAATTTTGCACTCGAGATAGTTGTCTTTGTCGATGATGAGCTCGCCATTATTTTCTGTTTGCCAAATTATCAATCCACTTCGTTCAGATCGTAGATCTTGTCGATACGAAACCAACAAAAAAAAAAAAAAACGGAGCTCAATTCTGAGTCCGAATGGCTCCGGAAATCACAAATCAATTCTGGCCATCCAATTTGGTTAAATAGGTCTTGACCGTGCAGATGACGTCAGGATGACGTCAGCGGCTGCTGCGGGCTGAGTTTTGGTGGCCTGGGCTTCTTCGAAGTGGGTCGGGTTGAACTTGACCCAAAAACTAAACTTGACCCAAGGCTGGGTCTTCTTCTTCGTTTCAAATTCTGTGACGACGAAAACTCGACACCTACAGCGTCTTGAGTCCGGATGTGAGATCTGGATTCTCTTTGATTTCTCCACTTGTCAAGCCAAAAAGAGAATAGCAAGACAAATTAGCTTTTGTCTTCTTTTAACTTTTGTAAACAGAAACAAAACCACAGTGGCTTTACAACGTGTAACGAAGATAATTTTCTTTTACCCTATTCTCAGTCTTCTCTGCAACTTCTCCATTCCGAAGTCTGTAGACAGCGGGATAGCAACGATTATAATTCGAGTGCTTCTCCTCTGCGCAGCGACAGCCAAACCACAACTATCAGTGTGGCCCACCTTGATCTCACCGATCTTGATCTCACAAGGCTGCTCCAAATCTGTTCTCTGCAAACGCCCGATCTGTGTCGTCCAATCTACACCAAACAAAGAACCTCTTCAAGATCCGAACCAATCACTTTTATTGATCGCGTACCACAACTTATCTCTGATACCAATTTGTTGTGATCGTGTGTACGGAAGCGTGCGATCAACAAGCAATCAAATCAAGCCACACAAAAGGAAACACAAATTTACGTAGTTCGGTGATTTCACACCTACGTCCACGGACAAAAGCTCGTCTTCTTCTTCTCCACTAATCAGAGTTTTTTTCCATAATAGGGTTACAACTAAAAGAGATAATATATAGTTTTAACAAAGACCAAATT
Source organism: Umbellularia californica (assembly GCA_028538565.1). Taxonomy (NCBI): domain Eukaryota; kingdom Viridiplantae; phylum Streptophyta; class Magnoliopsida; order Laurales; family Lauraceae; genus Umbellularia; species Umbellularia californica. The sequence continues at coordinate 77,856,491 of JAPQWN010000006.1, read as the reverse complement.
ATCCCTCAACCCTAATACAAAAGAGTGGGCCTACAAAATGAGCCAAAACCCATAAACTCAACACCAAGCTATGTGCATATTCTGATTAATATCCTTCTAGAAAAAAAAAAAAAAAAAAAAAAACAATTTGAGAAAATTGGCTGCCCAACCTAAATGGACTCAATCTGACTCAACCAAAACTACTCATGGACAGTGACTTTTACAATTTGGGTGGACGTAAGTCAGATGTGTTAAGATATCATTTGAGATAAATTTGCCATTTGGTTCCTCCAAGTAGGTAGTGAAATCATATCAAAGAAAGCACATTTGTAATATCCTTTCAAGCATACTTTCTTCCTTCAAGGGACCACCTACACTAGCACATATTCCTGCAACAGTGCCCAAGTTGAAAATGGATGGTTTCTCCAAGACAAAAAGAAAGTGAAGGAAACAAAGCCAAACATGAAAGATATGTTCATTTAATTCAATTTTCCCTTCCCAGTGAAACTTCAAATACAAAACCTGTCCTCTGTCTAACCCTTACATATCTGTTTTAATTTTCACATGATCAACAAATAACGGTTCCCACCAATGATATAATTTTAACTCACCCACTGTGGGATTCACTGTTCAATTATCACGTGGTTACAGTCAGTTATCTGGCTTCACAGTGTTTGCCAGATATTCTACTGGAATGGCTGGATAAGATAAATTAACTTCAGTAGTTGTAAATTAATTGCAGTAGTTATCCTATTTATGCAAGGAGCTCATGGAGCTTTTCATGCGCACCTCATTGTGGGGCCCAACAAGGAATAAGACCGGGGTATTTGAAGATATAGGTGACCCCTATTGTTTACAGTGACTGACGGGAGCTCACATGATCATCCTAACCCTTTGATCAATGGTCCACAACTGTTTTCCGTTTAAAAACCCAGGCGACAGTCGATCCAATGGTGTATTCGATTTGGATGAATGTAAAAAACGAGGAATCGGTGTAATTCAGGCGGTCCCTTGTGTGTGCTTCATTTGGATGGGTGATGTGGTGGCCCCACTTTGAGGTGTGCATGGAACACAGGATCACCAGCCAAGTTAATTGAGTGTGTTAAAGTTAAAATAAATTAATACGTAGGCATCTTTATGCTCTAATATCAAGTTAATTGAAAGTGTTTGTTACAATTAATTAATACATAGGCATCTTTATGTTCTAATATACTGACTGTGTTAGTTGAAACGAATTAATACATTGGCATCTTTATGTTCTAATATCAAGTTAGACTTGAAAGTGTTTGTTACAATTAATTAATACATAGGAATCTTTATGTTCTAATATCAAGTTAACTGAATGTGTTGGTTAAAATGAATTAATACATAGGTATCTTTATGTTCTCATATGACACAGGTGTCTTTTTGAAGAAACATCACAGCAGAGAGAGAGACACATGAACCAGAAGACAAAGTGAGTCGGTATTTTGAGGTGACGAATCATTTATAGGCGTAGTGATTTTGGCGAAAGGAATTCCTACTCAGTATTTCTTTCACCTCTGCATATGTACACCTCTGTTGTTGGACTGCTTCCGTGAAAAAGAGAAAAGCAACATAGAAAAGTTGGATTACCTGTATTTGTGTTTTAGAACATTTTAGTTGTCTGGGTCTTCCGGTGCTGGTGTTCTTGAAGGGAAGAGATGGATATCTTGCATTTCTTGTTTGGGATTTTGGGTGAGTGATTTGATTTCCTTGATGGGTTTTCCTTTGTTTTCTTGACTTGTGTTCCATCATTCTTCTGATGCTTTTGTATCCTTTTTGGAACAGGGAATATGACCGGCATGTTCCTCTTCTTGGCACCTGTGTAAGTTGATGAAAACCTATTCCCTATCATTGTTACTTTCTTGTGATCACTTTTCTTAAATGATTAATGGAATAGTTCGTGTTAATTATAACACGCATCTTGATCTATTTTTTAAGGTCCAAATGGCCCTCTTGTTTGCCACTTTTAATATTAAAAATAAATTAGAGAGGATAAGCAGGTCACATTTGGCAACCAAACCTCAGGGATTCGTTATTGATTTTCTCAGAAGATTTAAAAATCTAGTTTTGACAATTGTAAATCATTAAGGATTTGGGTCAATCATTGAGGATTTGGATAAGTGGAAATCCTCACCTCTGAGGTTTTTCAAGACCGACCTCCACTTACAGGATTTGAAAATCCTCAATTTTGATTGACCGACTTATGCCGATTTTTGTCACTGATGTACCGTACACATTGATATGGACGTAAAGTCCTCATGCATCAAATCCTCAATGAGAATCCTCAAATCTACAGCATTGAGGAACCCTCAAATCTTTAGATTCCTCACAAATTGCTCACCTTATTCCAAAGGTGCCCTTGGGATTTTAGAATTCAGAATTAAAAAATGGATGGTTTGTTATATTATTCTTATTATGTATAAACTGAGATGGGTTCTCATGATGACTTTACAGTGAATTATATTAGTTACTTAAAATCCCACAATCTCAATTTTATTTTCTCAATTTATTTATCTGATTTTCTATATATAGTTTTAGAACTCAGCAGGGAATCAGGTTGTGTTAGTCAATCTGTGAAGGTTTTGGTCATTATTGACACTGATCTTCAATGTGTTTGGTTTGAAACTTATAATGTATTAGAGCTCTATTCTTCCTACCTGTTATATTTTATTTGGGATTTTACTTACATCCAAAACGTCCTAACAGAGATTTAATAATGTATGTTTGGAAGTTTTTTGAACATTTTGATTATTGAAAAAACTTCCATTTTGGCAAGAAAGGAAATATATTTTTTATAATGGTACGAGGAAGTAATTTATTGATTCACTTTCAAAGTAAAGATGGCTTTGTTTGTTTTTTTTTTTTTTTTTTAATTATTTGTAAGCACCTTAAGTTAAGGCAAAAATTTCAAGATGGCCTTGGAGCTCACATGGAAACCATATGATGAATCAAAAACCCTATCTTTCTTTCACACACAAAAAAAAAAAAAAAAAAAAAAAAAAAAAAAAAAAAACCTATCTCTCACTGCCTATGCATGTAAATTGTCACCCTTCCAAAGTTATTGTTTGTTGGGACTTGAACAACTTTAAAGGCCTCCCATGTGTACCTCTTATGTTTATATTAACATCGTCTTTTCGAGAGCTAAGTCATTCAATTCCTTTTAATTTATTGACATGCTTCCATGAGGCGCCCAAAAGGAAATTTGTTCCATTCCTAAAATGGCCCATTTTCTTGATGGCCACCATTTAAAACATGAGATTTGGCTGAGTTTGTGGGGGGCCATTCCTATCTAATTCAAGAGGGATTTAGTATATCATGTCTATTGGAAGTTTAAATGGATTATCAAAATAGAAGTTTTGTTTATCATTTATTTTATAGCTTTAAATTGAATAGTTGAGAACATCTATTTGAACAATTTCCAAGGAATAATGACTTTTCCTTGTTGGATGTTTACATTTTTAACAATTTCCTTTTATTTTATTTTTTGCTATAAAGGTAGCTTTCATAATTTTTGTGAGATCCCATTAGATTGCAAACCATTTTTTATACTTATACAAGAGTAACAGCAACATTTTACCATAGAAAATTATGTCGTACCAAACAGTAAGATCTGAAATTCAGAAAAATAATAATCTGTAGTCACAAAAAAATTAAAAGTAAAGACAAAATGCTGTGGAAAGTGACATGGGCCTCACTGTGATTTTCATTTTCACTTAGATGAGACAAATGACTGAATGTCGCATTTCCCAAAATCCAAAGGTTGGTGGCACGCCATCCAAGTGTGAAAAAGGTGTCTTCTTCCAATCAAAATGTTAAAGTGTAAAAGTGTATAATAGTAAATTTTCATGAATTCTTTCACTCACCAAATGAGGAGCATTGTTACAAATATCTTACTTTAGCAATGAATACTCCAAATAATATTTAAGATTTTTCTCAAAACATTATTAAAAAATGTTGAAGATAATATATCAATCTTTAAAAATAATAATAAATATATACAACACAATTAAAACATACTTGGAGAAACTATGTTGTTTTTCTTCTTTTAATTCTTTACCTTTTATATTATCCAAAAATCGTGATATTTCCAATTTTAAAGATATTTTGAAATAATTTCCTGGTTAAATATTATGACATTAGTACAATAAGCTTAAAATATTGTTGATATTTGTGACAATGATGGGATATATACTATTTTTTCCTCCAAATTCTCTTAATTACACAATGCTTAATGGGTTTTCCATATAGAATTGACAAGACATATAATTGTGTTAATTTATTTTATTGGATTTTTACCAAAAACTCATAAAGAGACTCACTAATTAGCAGTCAAGGATGAGGATTTGAATTTTCGACGAAGGGATAACTGAAAATGTAAGATTTTTTAATGGGATTACCATTAGGTAAAGATATGAACCCAAGTAATGGTATATATGATTTCAGTCTTTGTTGTTAATTGCAAGTCATTTTGTGGAAAATGATTACCTATCCCTTTCAATAGAAGCAATTCTCTACCTCATTAGATTCAAATTTGTCTTCCATAGCAATTATAAAATTAATGCTTTCACCTATGATAATGAAAACCATGTGTGACGCCCCGGAGTCCCGCATCGACTATAGAGAGGAAAGTGAATGGAGTTATATGTAGAACTTACACCCTTACCTTGCATGAGGCCTTTTGATGGGTTGAGGCCCATCAAAAGCAAAATCGTAAGGCCCATGGGCCAAAGCAAACAATATTATGCATGCGTGTAGGGGTGGGGCGTTAAATAAACATCCTGGATAGAAAATTATTCTCAAAAATTGAGGTTCATGATTTAAGAAAGTGCACCACACGGAAGCATTCTTGGTAAAATGGTTAATTCATCCCACCAAAAAGAGTTCTTAGTTACATGTCCAACTTTCTTTATAAAAAAGGTGGATGACCATTTTCTTTAAAATCCATTTAGTGAGAGAAGGTGGAGAAAATATAGGGAGATAGTTTTGAAACCCAATCAGCCCAAAAAAATACTTGCATTCACTCTTTATTAAATGTCAACAAGAGTTTTACATCAATTCCAAAATACGTTAAAAGGAAAATGTAAGTTGAAACAGCAGAGAATCTGATGTAAAACATATATTAATGGAGTGGCATAAGGTATCGATTTGCTCCCCCACGTCTTGTGTTTGAAGTTGCCCCAAATTTGCTTGGTGTACTATTTAGTGGATTTAGCGGGAGCAACCCGGAAGATTAGTCATGTTGGGTCAAAGGCTTCAGTGATACCCACATCATCAAAAAAAAAATAAAGAAAACACCATTTATTAGAATAAAGAGGGAAAATGCATGGTTGAGGATTAAAAGTGTTGGTTGTGATATCACTACCCATGAGCAATTTCATCAAAAGAAATTTATGGTTTCAACTATTCCTTTGTTGCTGCACATAAATTCAAATCCTTGTCATTAGTTGTTAATTAATGGATTTCTTTTCTTTTTTTTTTTGCAAAACCCGCTATTATAGATACAGCTTTTATTTGTTCTCTTCTCTATTTCATCTTCACTTTTTCTTTCTTCTGTTTTTTTGTAATGGCTGCTATCAATTTTACTTTACTGGGTGACCAAATTTCATTGAGAAAAATGACATTTTCTAAATATTTTGCACCATACATGTAAAGAAGTCCAAATTCATTTATTTTAAGGGCGTGCCTTTGCATGGCACTTTATCCTCTAAACTCATTTTTAATGGTTGTAGGATTACATTTCGGAGAATCATTAAAAGCAAATCAACAGAAGAGTTTTCTGGTGTTCCGTACAACATGACATTGCTCAACTGCCTACTCTCTGCTTGGTAAGCTGTGTGAAACACAAATTTATTGTTCTATCCTTGCAACGTGGGCCAGGTCAAACTGAAAGCATTTGACCCAACCGAGGAGAAGCAGAACTTGGGCTGGGTTTGACCCACATTGAATTATGTCAAGCTAGGACTGTCTCTTTAATGATCCGAGTCCTACTTAGGTTCCCAGCTTATATGCAAATATATATGTGTATTACTATAAAGTGCTAATGCATTTATGGTTGAGTGGTGTTGGCACCTTGATATTAAAGTCTTTAGGGATAGTAGTAGTATTAATCCTAGCTTGTAGACCAACTTAGCAAATAATGCCTAGAGTACAACAATAGAACTTTAGTCATTGAAGTTTGGATAGCTAAACATAGGACTTATGGCAAGGAAGTGTAAGCACTGCAGCCACGTCGTGCTTTAAAGAAAGAGACAAATAAAGAGGATTTATTGGAGCGGCTTGCTACATATAAAAAACCAACTTCAACAAGTGTTATAATATCCTCTAATTTTCTTTTCTATCTTGATTCACAACCTTTTGTGCAGGTATGGACTGCCTTTTGTCTCACCACACAACATCTTGGTGAGCACCATCAATGGCACTGGTGCAGCCCTCGAAGCAATATATGTAGCCATCTTCCTCTTCTATGCACCCAAGAAGGAAAGAGCCAAGACGTTGGGGCTCCTCATGTTGGTCCTCACAGTCTTTGCCATGGTCGCCTTGGTCTCTCTCTTAGCCCTCCATGATAACAAGAGGAAGATCTTTTGTGGATTTGCAGCCGCCATCTTCTCCATATGCATGTACGCATCACCATTATCAATTATGGTAAGAGATTCTTCCACAAACCCATAATTCAGCCGCGGAACCAGGAAATTTTTTTCGGGCAGCCACTATATAGAAGATTCTTGGGGTCCATATATAAAAAAGATGCATAAAATATTTAGAATCCTTAAGTACTTTTCAGTGAATTTTGGGGGGCAGCCATTTGTAAAAAACTGCATAGTTTTCAAGATCCTTAGAGGTTTTCAAAAAAATTTGTGGTGTGATTGGCATTCTTAATTTACCTCATTGGCTCTGCCCCTACCATTATGATTGCTTTTTTATATTGTGTTTTAAGCTGTTGTGAATTTGCAGAAGTTGGTGATTCAAACGAAGAGTGTGGAATTCATGCCATTTTTTCTCTCTCTATTCGTGTTCTTGTGTGGATCTTCATGGTTTATCTTCGGGCTACTGGGTCATGACCCTTTCATTGCAGTGAGAATTCTCTCTCTCTCTCTCTCTCTCTCTCTCTCTCTCTCTCTCTTGTATGTTTTGTTCAAATTTTCTATAAAACAAACTATAGAATTGTATATTCCTGAACCTAAGGTCAAGGATTACAAGTATTATACAAATCAAATGGTGAAATAATCATAGTTTCCTGACTTGCTGGGTTGATCAAACTCTAAAACCGACTAGATCATGTCCTTAGCAGATTTGGTGGGCCCATGAGGTGGATTAGTAAGTTGATTTTAAACATTTTATTTCTAAATATATACAACTACATAGGTTATCAAAATAGGTCTCAACTAGATCAACTCATCCAAACCAAGTTTTTTGGTATGTCCAAACCGAGTTGAACCCAACTCAATCATCCATTGAATGATTAAACCAAGCTGAATCAGCCAAATTCTTAGTCAACCCACCATGTCAAAAAAAAAATAATAATAATAATTTTCAGAGGATTATTAATTTATCCAAGTAGTAAGGATTTCTAATAAACATATAAATGCATTATTGCAGGTGCCAAATGGGTTTGGGTCTGGACTAGGGGCAATTCAGCTGATATTGTATGCTATCTACAGAGACAAAGGAAACAAGAAAGGAAAGGGGGATGAAGGTCCCCCAGAAACAGACTCCATTGAGTTGGGTTCTGTAGCTTCTAATAAGCCACCACCACCATAACAGAAACATTAACATAACATTCAAAATAAGGAGGTCCCTCCCTGGCTCCAACCTGCTGATAGTATTGCATCTGTATCTGGTGCCATTGGCTTTTTATTTGGTTAATGTCATGTTATAAAGAATCAACTGGAGTGATTTATTCAATCTGATCATGTGAAAGATTTACCAGTACAACAACAATATGGTATGATGAATTGATGATGATAATGATGTATGATTGACAGAGATTACATTGATAGATGGAAGTACTAAGGTTTACCTAACATTAATTAAAAGGGATGATGTTACATCTAACCTTTGAAGATGGAAAGATTGTGGCTCTACCAATTGAGCCCAGGCAATTGATGATGAAAAAATCAAATAGTGGAGCCTAACATGTATTATTTATTTTTGGATGGGCTTGACCATCAATGAATTGGTAAGTGATTCCAACTTGATTTGTGGAGTTCGTGGGACATCATGGTTCCCATCATGCAAGTGAACTTAAGTTTGATTTTCATTACTATTATGATCGAGTCATTTGGTGGGGTCACCTTTCTATTGGCCCTATTTTATTGTCTAACATTGGGGTATAATGGGTCCAATCATATTTGTTTATATTTGTTTTAAATGTTATTGAGTTGGTGCTATTCCACCAAGTTCAAAAGGTCACAGGAAATATGGGCTCCTAATACATGAATTATGCATTTTAAGAAAAGAAATGCATTCAAGGCCATCATGCTTTATCTGTGACAATTCTGGGGAATTCTAAGCAATGCCATTATATCTGAAAAACTAAAAACTGATGGATGAAATGTAAAGATCCACATATGGCCATCGAATAGTCTCCTCTCTTTTTTTCTTGCTAGATTGGCCGACTGGCTAGGAATGATTTATCCAATTTGAACCCAATGATCGCTCCCTGAGCATGTGTGTAATACCAAGGTGTCAACACCACTTAATGATGAGTGTGTTGGTAAATAGTACTCTCCTCTTTGGTATGAGATAATTATAAAGCATCCTATAAATTAAATGTTAGCATACCAATTATTCAGGTCCTTGACTTTTATCCTTCATCCCTAACCTCTTTCGTTTCTTCATTAGAACCCAATTTGCACCAAGTAGGAAAGCAGGCCCTTGATGACTAAGAATGCCTTTTTGGCACTTTATAAATTGGCGATAAGATGGCACTAACAAAGAAAATACAAATTTTAATAAGAGCCCATGGCATAGTGGAAAGTGGTCACTATTGCAACCTTTGAGAGACACATTAAAAAAAATTAAAAATTAATATTCTTACTATGATAAAAATAGGAGAAACTTTTTAAAAAAAAATGGAAGATGAGTACATATTCCAAGAGAAAATAATTACATAAAAAATGATGGACAAAAAGAATGGGGAAATCTAAGAACTGTTGCCAATCCCAAACTACTTCCTCATAGCAGCTTAGAGTGTACTTGATTCGAATTTATTTTATTTTATTTATTTATTTATTTTGCAAGCTTGATTAGATTTTTTAAAGGTGCGCGCTTTTAGGCCTTTTGACTTTTAAAAATTCCAGGTGCCTCTAAATTCGTTTGATTATATTTGTAAATGCGATTTCTATAAAGGACAGGAAAAAAGCAAAACAAAAATCCACAGTGAGTAGGGTTGTTCAAGGCCTCGGCCAATCGGCAGTCCTCAACTAGGGATGAAAATAGATTCTCAATACTCCGATTATCCGGAGGTTCCTACCCGTTAAAAATTAGGTCTGGGTCCTTATTTAGGCCCCGAAAAATAAATGGGTCCGAGTCCGGTTCCACCTTGGTTCGGACCCATAGACCTGAGACCCGACATATTACTTAAAGTTTCAAAAATATCTCCTAAAAATCATATTTTTTGTAATACCATTCTCTACATAGACTCTAACCTTGTTCCAGACCCATCCCATATATTGTTTTGGTTCCGATTCCGTAGCCAAGAAACCAATTCCGAAACGGTTCTAGGTCCAGATCCGGTTCCACTTTCTCTTTAACGGTTCCGGTTTCGGGTCCACCATGGACCCGGAATGGAACCGACCCATTTACAACCCTATCCTCGACTGACCCAGACCCAGTCTTCTTTGGGGCAAATTTATGCCTTAGATTTTAGTACACGGGCTCGACCTTGACAAAAATTCTGGACCCATTTAATATCTGGCCTGTACAGGATTAAGTGATGGAAAGCCAGAAGCACAATCTAATAAGCATGAACAAGTAAAGCTTGTAGTTTATCTGACTTATCTGCTTATATAGTGATGGAAGGCCCAATTGATGAAATGAGTAGGTTCAGGCCCGCCTTGGACCAGCTTGGGTCGTGCCCTTGCAGGCCCTGTTGGGCTTGAGCCGGATATGAGCTTGTATTTGCCAAGTTAGGCTGTGCGGGACATGCCTGAATCCTGTCTGAGATTAGGATGTTCATCACCCATATTGTAGATGTTGAGGCATGCCCAGGCCCAACCCAACTTTAGAAATACAGGCATGTATCCAGCCCAAGCTCATAACCTGCCGTAAAGTATCAAATCGGAGCCTTTGGCCCTAAGCCGAATGGACACTCAATTCTAAACAATTGATAACTAATTCCGGGGCACATGCAAACCCCTCCTATCAACATGCAAAGGGTAAAACTATGGGAGGTGGCCGACGATAGGTATCAAATACAAGACCACTCGGTCACTCTTTATTGAACCCGGGGCCGGTCCGGGATTTGGGCTTTCCATCACTTAAATCAAGCCTGGCCCAAATATTGAATGTGAACTAGGTCATGTGTCCAGGCCTAGCCCATGAGTCCCCAAAGCCTCCACAGTCCTTACTTGGACTTCTTTTTCCCTTTCTCCTCCTCCAACTGCAACCTTCTCTAAGCCCATAGGTATGAAAATCTCTCTCTCTCTCTCTCTCTCTCTCTCTCTCTCTCTGTGTTTGTTCTCAGTCGTTTTTCTTCTTTGTTTTAAAAGAGATTGATCGCCCAATAGAGAATTTTGATCCTTCTGATGGGCCACTGCAATTCACAAGCACCCAAAAAAATTGGGAGCCCAAGTAGTATAGATAGGTCATGCCAAGTGTTTGTGAAAAGTCCACAATGGACGATGCAGGATTCGTTAGTAAAAGGTCCTGCCTGCCAAGTGTTTGTTCAAAGGTCACAAAGGCCGGAGCAGGCTTTGCTTGCACGAACCCCACCTCTTATTTGTCTAGAATCGGATCTGTAATGTTTTTTTTAGTTGGTTTCTTCGTCTAGATGAAGTATACTCAATGTTTCTGTCTTATTTCCATCCTCTGAAGTGTTGGGGAGGAGGGAACGTATCAACTGCATATTGGGTGAGAATCTTATGTGCATTAAATTGAACTTTACATTTACACATACTGCGTTGGGTCTCCTTCCACAGTGATGATAATTGATAACTAGGAACCATGCATGTACACTTAATGTTGTGTAGTATAAAAAGCATAGAACGTAGTGTGAAATCAGTTTTAAGAATGCAGTATTTCATAGTAGGCATATAGCTACTTTCCACCAAAATGCATTATGAAATGCTCTGGTTGGTGGGGAAGAATATGTATATTGACTAAGTGGGTTTGAATGAGTACAACATTTTTGCAATTAGCAATGCTAACTATCTCTTGGAATTATTGTATTTCTCTATTGGTATCAACACGGGAACTCTTAAACAGAGTTTAAGGGTTCACTCCAGACTATGATTATGCTTTCATAATTACCACCAATTTTGTCTTGGTATAAGGAACTCCACTGGATACTTGAACTGATAACTATATCATAGGGCTTTGAAAGGTCTTTGTCCTATCCATGCCACCGGTACCCTTGATTGGGATCAGGCTACGGGCCATCTGAGAAAAGAAGCTCCACATTAGTGACTTGGCCAAGTGATATAACTTTGAAATATTTCTCTAACCAGATATCCATCTAACCAAAAATAAAACCCCAGACAGCCTAAAGCTGTGAACTTTAGTGATTATTATCTGAGTGCATGTGGATACAACCGAGGCCGTGGGACCTCGATATGATGAGTAGAAGGTGGTGTTAAAACTTCGCAACCGAACCACTTGGGCAGCCAAATCCAGACCTTACACATTCTATCATATGCCTTTTTAGTTCACCATAATGATAAGACTCCTCTAACCACCAAATTTCCTCCTTTCAGTTATTCTCTCTTACATCATTCATACTTGCATTTTCATATATGTGTGTGTAGGTCTTCTTAGATGAATTTGGGGCAACATTACATTAGAACTCCAATTTTTTAGAAGCCTTTTTTTTTTTGGCAGGGACTGCTAAATCCAAGTGGTTTTGTGTTTAGGCACACATAAAATGGCACATCTAGGATGATATTTGTGGTCATTTTATTTACCTACAATGATCTTGTATATTGTGTAATTATTTTTTGAATAAATATTTTAGTTTATTATTTGGTTATTATTTGCTAAAAGTTGCTTTCTATGTTCTAACCAAAGTTGAGCTCACCAAACAACCTTCTTTTTTTGTTAAAAACTACATTTAGAAAAGCCCTTTTAGCTTTTAAGCAGCCCAACCAAGCACACCCTTAACTTTGTACCCACTTTTGCATCTCTCTCTCTCTCTTTCTCTCTCTCTCTCTCTCTCTCTCTCTCTCTCTCTCTCTCTCTCTCTCTCTCTCTCTATATATATATATATATATATATTTTTTACTATTACTGTGTCCATGCCTTACTGTGTCCATGCCTTGGATTTTGGAGTGAAGGTTCATGTGCTCACCACTTGTGTTGGTGTCTATATTTGACTAATTGAAGCCATATCTGGAATCATAATTCTACAAGTTGCTGATGTTGCACTCATGAAAGGCCAAATAACTCAGAATGTACCTTTTGTCTACACTAGTTATTTTTCCTTTCTTTCTGTATCCATATTTATTAGGACAAATTATTTATTGCTTTTTTCATTTTGTCTAAAATTATTATTTTCCTATTGATAATTTTTAGGTGTTCATTTAAGAAGTATCTTCATATTTTGATTTGCTTACACTCATTTTTTCTAGTTAATTTTGTTGTTCTCTTTTCCTTTTCTTTCTTTTTTTTCCTTTTGGAAGATAATTTTATTGTCTCTTTGATACTTAGTATTAGTATCTACTTTTCAGAAGTGAAATATCTAAATTCATGGAGTTAATCTAATGTCTCACATTACTTTTCTCGTATTAGCTTAAAGAATTGGTGATGCGATGGACCTCACTCCTTTCAAGCTGGACATTGACGAGCTTCTAAATGAGTTCGTTGAGGTAATTGTCTGGCTTCATCTTTTTCCCTTTTGATGCTTAATTATTAATATTAAGTTGTTATTGGTGTGGTTGTGGTTGTCATTGTACTTGTTCTAACATTATTTTGAATTTCCTTAACATTAATTGGAATTTTAGCATGGATCAACAACTTTGGCTGATATGAAGCAAGTATGGCTCTCTCGCAAGTTCTCTTACATTTTTGAGGCTAGACCAACTACCAATTTGGCCTTCTTCATGCAGTCGTTATATGCCCATGCACTTAGTAAGCTCTTTTACCTCATGGTGTTCTTTTCCCTTTTTTTGTGATAACTGAAATTTATTTAATATGATAGAAGGAATCAGGAGTTGGGTTCAAGGAAACTGAATCAAAATCACTTGGGCGACTCATTGATGATGAGCTGTTGCGACCATGACTCTCGCTTCCACAAAGAATACTAAAATACGGAAAAATGAAAATAATCTATATCATTCCAAAAAAAAAAAAAAAAAAAGATAGTATGTGAGTTTCTCATCATTTGCAAAAAAAAATTTATCTGCTAAGAAGCAACTGTAAACTAAACTATCCCCAATTGATGCGAGGATTGGGAATTGTGATCCTTAATTGCAACTTTAGTACTTGCATGGCTCAGTTGAACAATGTTGAATGATGCTTGAAAAACGGTGAACCACACTTGAACTTTGGTGAATTTCATTCCACATTAGACTATGCAGGCGATATCCTAATGGGCTTTGTGTCCTAATGAGAGTGAGCTCCAAAAGGCCTCTCTTCGAGAGTTTCAGACCAGCCATTTGGGCCATTAATCTAACCCTATGGGCGGGGCAACCCTTCCACCTAGAATTTCATTATCTTTTCAAATATTGCTTCTAGAGGTAGTTTGTACCTTTTGCATTTAAATATTAAGGCTGAGATTATGTCAGCTCAGGGAATAATTGGATGGATATATGGAAAGTTGTGTTTGTGGGTTTAAGTTTGATTCAATCATGTTAGTAATAAAAAACTAATTGACTGGCTGTAATCTTGGCTGCAACGACCTGACCATCGAAGAAAACTGTCCTTCGAGACATGCACAAGAGGAATCCAGGGTTTGCTTCCACTGAGCCTTAATTTCTCCATTGTTTTGCATGATTTCAAGTTGATTAGTAAGAACTGCGTTAAGTTGCTTCTACGACAACCCTTCACTCATGCAGTCATTTTTGGGAAGTCCCAGACTGCATAAAGCTCTCTCTATCAGTCATTGGAGGAATTTTGCATGCTTTAAAGTGGAGTGCCCTGGGATCATGTCTACCAATCTGTCTTGGCATTGTTTGTCTTTTTTTCTCCCATCTCCAATACCATGAACCAAGCGAAAGCAATGAGAAGGTTTAAGGTAAAACTACCCATCATCAATTAAGCAAAGACGAAAGATTCATGAAAAATGTAACAAAAGCAGAATTATCTCTCAAAGCATATCTTTTACCAGAAAGGGAACCTCTCAAAGCTATATATGTCAATGATAATCAAGGGAAATAATGTTTAATTGACTCGTGTCTCTACTAATTTTCATTAATCCCTAGTAGCTTTATCCCCCTTTCAGTAAGGTTTTTTGTTTTTATGTTTTTTTGTGGTGCAAGCCTTCTATCCTTGAGAAGATGCTTAATGATGGTAACATAAGAGGAAAGAAAAACATTGGGATTTTAAGTCATGCCCATGCCCCAGATATTGGTTTTGATGTATTAGTCAATATCTTATTGGGGATAAGGAGCTAATCATTAGATTCTTCCTTTTGCTAACTAAGTTTGGGATATCAATCTTTACTGATTTTGTTTATGGTAATTTTGCTAAGTAAGTTTGGAATGTCAATCTTTAATATCTAATGTGTAAAATGTTATTTGTGGGATGCAGGTCATATGGTTCCTACTGGTTCTCTGTCACGGAGATTGGGTGCATTTTATTGCCTCTACTGTCTCTATGAGACTCAGCCGTTCAAGCCTCCTTTCAAGATTTATTTGTCCCTTGGTATTATTTTACTTACATGCCATGAATCTTGTTGTCTACTATGCATACCATAAATTAATGGTGTTCTTGAGATTTGACAGCTCCTCATGGTGGCTGATGCCTGCCCTTCTGTTCCTCCAACTGCTTTTTCTCCTTCAAACCTGGTGTAATACCAAGTTGCAAGGGCTACTTACCCTATATCATTTAACTTAATCAAACTTACAAAATTACAGAGAACCTACAGACTCTTTATCTAATTGAAGGACGCCTAATCACATTGTGTTTATTGCGACATATTTATCTAATTCTATTCTGGGTATTTTTTTTCTTAATGTTTTTACTTTCTTTATCAGGAGAGTTACGAGGGCTAAGAGACCTTGTAGTTGAAGCAAAACAAAATTCTATTAGAGTCCTATCTGCTTTAGTGAAAAGGATGATGGATAGAAACATGTTCCTATTCGGATCTGTGGATATTAATGATTCTGCTATAACTGAGAGAATTAATGAAATCACAAAACTACAGAATGTGGGCGTTCAAATTGCATCTGAGAGGTGTTTTGCCAACTCAATCCACTTCTGTTACTTCATATGTATAGATTTTATTCTTTTTATCAGACTTATTTAAGGTTATTTTCTTCATTTAATGACAGGTTATTTGCAAATACTCGAATTGAGGAGCGTTTGCATATGGACCTTGTAAGTTGTGTCCATCTTATGAGGAAAATGCTACTGAAATTCCACTGATTTTACATTATATGAAATAATAACAATATCCACTGGCTTTTGTGGGGAAATGCTATTGTTAGACTCCATTAAATTCAGTTGCCAAATGAGGCGTCTTGAATATATTGCACTTTTCATGTATGGAGTCCAGGTGGAACATTACCTATCAGTGTTCCTGACTGTAGTTTGATGATTTCATATCTATTTATATTTAGCTGTTGGCAGTAATACTTAGGAAGTGTGACAACAGATCATTTATTTATTTTTATTGGTATACAGTTAATATATTTATTGATATATGCATAAAATGGATATACCAGAGATGAGAATGTCGAGGTGGGTGTGTGGTAAAACTAGGAAGGATAAAATTAGAAATGAGCGATTTCGATAGCATTTAGGGGTAGCAACAATAGGGGATAAAGTTAGAGAAACCCGTTTGAGATGGTTTGGGCATGTCCAATGTAGGCCGGTAACAATACCAGTAAGGAAAAGTTTGGCCATGAAGGTTGATGGCCCACCAAGGGAAATTGGTAGGCAAAAGAAGAGGTGGATAGGAGGTAGTAAAAATAGATATGAAGAAGTGAACTTATGTAAGGATTTAGCTCAAGATAGATCGAAATGGAGAAGCAAAATTCGTGTAGCGAACCCCAACATAGTTGGGACAGGGTTTTGATGATGTTGATACAGTTAATCATTTATTAGATTGGATATGGTTGGGGTGGATCAAAATTTGTCAACTGCAGGCCCTAGTACTAGTTTACAGCTGATTCTGAAGGGTGTCATTGGGTATCTGAGACTCAATGTGCCACAGATTCAGACCGTGAAGAAATCAATGGATTATTGTCTTTAGAATTGAAAATCTGTAAAATCTCATTTGATGTTGTCTGGAAAAAGGCTAGAGTATACGATGTGGCTCTTTCCACTTGCGTTTTTATGCGGCTGGTTGCACATATGTTATTGTGGTGAATTTGTAACACTGAGCCATTAATGGGTCTACCATGTAGATCCCCTTGCTCAAGAGTCAATGTTACGATTGCTGGATCCATTGACAGCAGGAACCTTGGATCGGCCAACGCAATATTAGCATCTATCTTCAACTAGACTCCCCAGTACTCAACTAGTGGGATGTTTTGTGCGCAAATGAGAGTTGAGAAAACCCCATGCTGAGGTGCAATGTTGTTAAACCTGCGTCAGTGGATGGACAGAAAAGAACCAATGACAGGCTACAGTGAATGCGAAATCAAACTGTGTCTTCATGGTTGGCCCATCTTATGACTAGCCACAGTCTAGGCTGTTTCCTGGGTTAAAGAACTACATGGTAAGCCCACCTTAAAATCCAGTCGGACCTGCACAAATGCAGGTGCAATTGAAGCCAGCACATGGGTCCCAATTTGGTTTCATATGCATGCAGCATCATGCCATTTCCCTAGCAAACAGTACGAAAAATCGAATGCAGGTTTCTCATGTTGTAATCAGATGGTCTGATTGTATAAATTTGCTTCAGAAAGATTTTACACGCCTGCAGTATCATTGAATGCTTCTGCATATTACCTGTGCCAGGGTGCGGAATTGGATTTGCAAGTGCTCAAGAAAATGTCAACTGAATATGAAAAGGCGAAGGAACTAACCATCAAAGGTACCCATTCTTTATTCTTTCTTTTCCTTGTAGACACAGGTATGTTACAAAGTGGGTTTTATACTTTTATTACATGTAACTATGTAACTATTTATGTATGCATTCATTCATGTAACATTTCGTTTCACAGTGGCAATTCTAACTACTTTTATATGTAGAAGTTGGCGTGAAGGGTTCTTTGCTGGTTGCATTTTTCACTAAACTGTCCTTTATGTCTTCTTTTTCTTCATTAAAGAGGCCAGCAGTTTTGTTGGAATGGAAGACATAAAGCATATAGCTGAAAGCAGAAACATAGTTGGAGATGCAACAGTGAAGATTTCAGAGGAATGGGATGCCCAAAAAGAACTGTTCTATCAACGCACTGGCACAAAGAACCCTCACGAAGAATCAGAAGCCACCGAGTTTGATAAGGAGTTGGAACACCTTTTGACTGATTGCTAGTTTCGAAGTCATTTGAATGATAGATCAGAACCAATCTCGGTGGCCATTACATGGTTTCATTTACTGCTTCAAAGTCAGGTTAATTTTGAAATCAACTTCTGGAGTCCACTTCACCCAAGCTCATCGATTTGCAACTTGGGACTGCTTCAGTAGGCTAAGTGGTGGGACTCACTGGGTGACTGGAAGGGTCAACTTGAAGCCTCAAAGAATCCAAGTCCTGTTTTTGTTTAAATGTTAATGAAAGAATGGTGTAAAGTCGGCGGATATAGATTATATATAATTTCAATTAAGTTTAAAGAGTCATAAGCTCTAATTGGAGATGGTGGGTGATAATTTGTTCTGTTTTCTAACAGGAGTTCAAAGAAGCAGGGGATACAGAAAACAAGCTTACATAGGAAGTGTGCAAAACAGTGTAAAAGATGATTAATGGATTAGTAAGTGGATCTAACCTTATGCTTCATTGTAAATAATAAATAAATGGTCAAGTAAATGGAGGGAGCCTCCATTTAAAATATTTAATCTGGTTCTAGAGATGCATGCGACAAGTGGAACTCCACACTGGGGCTCATCTATTGAAAATCTAAAGCCCTCGATAAATGCCCTCCTCTTATTTCGGCCACATCCAAGGAAGTAATAATAATAATAGTAATTCCTTCTTTACATTGGAGACTTGAACACACGCACCCCCACTCACACACACACCCATGTCCGAACCAGCCGATGTGCAGCTTGGGACAATAACAATTAATAACTCCCTATTGATGGAAAAGAAGAATAAAAAAAGTGACAACTTCTCCCCAAAGAGAAACAACTTCTCCCCAGAAGAGAAAAGGAATCACCGAATCATACAACAGCTGCCCATACAAGCAAATTCATGTCCTTAATGTGAAGGAAGGAAAAGAATAGAATGGCATTTTGCCGATTGCTTCTCATCTATACTTAATCAAGGTATCCAAACTGAGTCCCAATTGTTAGAATGGACATGTATATAATTCTGTAACATGCACTCATGTAATAGCACTCTATCAATATCCAATGGCTGCAGCCCAACCATGTCATACGGCTCTGATCGCAAACTACAGCGACGACATAGACGATGATGATGATCAAACAATCAACAGCCCAGATGAATCCCATCTCATTTACGTCCTCAACATGATCCTCAGTGCCACAGCAAGGCTCAACATTCTCTTACCAACAGCAACAATCCTAGCCTTCACCATCTTCGCGCCAATCCTAACCAACGATGGAAGATGCGACAATCTCAACCGTTGGTTGATGGGGTCCTTCCTGGGCCTATCAGCAGCTTCATGTGTCTTCTTTGTAGTCACTGATAGTTTCAGAACTACACCATCAGGGAGATGGTATTATGGGCTGGCAACATTTAGAGGCATATGGACGTTCAATGGGGGTAGAAAGCGACCGTTGGATCCGTCCGAGTATAGGCTTCGATGGTCGGATCTCTTCCACGTGTCGCTTTCTCTGATTGCCTTTCTTACGTTTGCTGCATTGAATAACGACGTTGTGCAGTGTTATTATCCTGGAATGCCTAGGAAGGTGACCAACACTGTTCCTCTTGTGGTTGGGTTTGTGGTGAGTCTTTTGTTTGTGTTGTTTCCTAGTAAGAGGAGGGGAATTGGGTACCCTTTCTTGCTTAAGAGAGATTCTCTCTACTACAGGTAGTTGGTGAGAGAGATGTGAAATCTACTTCTTATGTTGGATTTTCTGAAAGGGAAGATGCCAAGGAAAGTGTAAAGTGAAATCTGCCAGACCTTCAAATTGGGTCTAGGAAGATATTTAATATGAGATGTTCCATGATATTATAGCAGCCACTTACCTTTTGCTTTCTATATTGGACAAGTGAAATGTTCACATGGCTTCCAAGCAAAAAATAAAAAATTGTTCACATGGCTTCCAAGCAAAAAATAAAAAATTGTTCACATGGGTTGGTGGGTTACCACACATGGCTTCCAAGCAAAAAAATAAAAATAAAAATAGAAAATTGTTCACATGGGTTGGTGGGTTGCCATGATAAAACAAATAATATACTTACCAGGCTGTGATTTTTAGTTAGGGTTGCAAATGAGTCTCCCATTGTGATGGAATCCGATGTCTCTGGTTGTAGATAAAAAGCGGATATAGAAACCTAAACTTGGATTTGGGAGAAATTCAGATATGAATCCAGGAACATGCATGTAAGGTTCAAAACATTTGGATTCGGAACCGGAACCCTATATGTTCTGACATGAGGAACCAAGTCTAGTATGAATTCATTCTCAAATTAGATATATAGCCTTTAAATGACGATATAGCTCAAGTTGTATTCATATTTGGATTTTTTTTTTTTTTTTTCTGCTAACAGAGGGTTCTCAACCCTTTGGCTAGACTAATTTCTTTGGGCTCAGAGTGAAGCTAGGTAAAATCCATGTGGCCTCCGGGTGGTAGCACTCGGTTTCTGAAGAGGAGGGAACCGGAAATCTATACCAGGACCTCTATCTCTGAAAGAGACGTACCGTGGTCTTGACCACTGGTTCATATTTGGGATTTTATTTACCTTGAGTCATATATCATTTAACAGCCCCACTTGTATATTTAGAAGTTTATTTTGAAGCTATTTCATTCAATTATGGTCATGCAACATTCCACGTCTTATTTCCGATTCGGATCTGGATCAAGCACGTAAGTCCTGTGTAAGATCTGGATCTCAATTCAAATTTATAAAGATAGATCCGAGTCTAGATCTATCCTGGTTTCACCACATCCGACCCATTTGCAACCCTATTTTGGGTAGGACTAAACACTTTCCATCAGGATTATTCGTAGGGACCTCCTCGCTAAATTATAACATCTTAAATGCAACAAGTTTCATTCCAATGGGAGTAACATGTGATTAAGACTCAAAGACCAAAAAAAAAAGAGTTGTGTGCTCCAATTTAATGGAGGGCCCTAATCAAATTTGAGTGTGAACTTTGGTTCACTGCAAATACACAGGGACAACTTTCTTTTGAGCAGTTTGAATTTTAAGATTGGGCCGTGCTTGCAGCTCTTGATGGGATGAATGTCTGTAAAAACAGAGGACCCAGTCTTGCTTTGTCTTTGGACCATTGGGTTTGACTACAGCTAATTTACAGCCACTTGAAGTTGTATATCCTAAATAGAACAGAGCAAGCCAACTGCCTCTGATAAAGTCGCTTCTTATTGGTTTACTTTTCCAGGCATCCCTCTTGACCTCTTCTCCTATCTGGCTCATGAGTCATAATAGCCTTCTGTTTCACGTTTCAGAAACCTCACGTTTAATAAAAGGAAAAACGTCACCAAAGAGGCAAGACCACCACAACGTCATAGAAAAGTGTACACAAACTCCCTACAAATAATACCTCCAACATCTCTCCATCCTTATTATCACCAAACTTCTTGCAACAACACTTGCAGTTCTGAATTGTTCCTCTCTCTCTCTCTCTCTCTCTCCCCAACAACACTTGCAATTCTGAATTGTTCCTCTCTCTCTCTCTCTCTCTCTCTCTCTCACACACACACACACACCCCAACTACCTACAAATAACACCTCCAACATCTCTCCATCCTTATTATCACCAGACCTCTTGCAACAACACTTGCAATTTTGAATTGTTCCTCTCTCTCTCTCTCTCTCTCTCTCTCTCTCTCTCTCTCTCTCTCTCTCTCTCTCTCTCTCTCTCTCTCTCTCTCTCTCTCTCTCTCTCTCATCTCTCACAATATGTCTCTAAGAACAAGAAGCAAAAGCACAAAAGACACATCTACAACAACCCAACAACCACAACAACAACAAGAGCAAGAAGAACATGATGAGCAGCAGCTTCTAATAAAAAAGGAGGAAGCTCCCCCTCCTCCTCCTCCTTCACCTCCTCTTGCGCAACGCGCGATCACCCAGACCTTAACGAGCACGGCGCAATTGGCGAACCTCCTCCCCACAGGCACCATCTTGGCCTTCCAACTCCTCACTCCAATCTTCACATCCAACGGCTCATGCGACTCCGTCACCCGACTACTTTCACTCATTCTCCTGCTCGCTCTCGCCAGCTCTTGCTTCCTTGCATCATTCACTGATAGTCTCACCTACAACGGGCGCTTGTACTATGGTCTGGCCACCCCAACTGGAATGTGGCTCTTTGACTACACCGAAGGCGACAAGGTTCCTGACCTGACCAAGTACAGGCTTAGGCTCATCGACTTCATCCATGGGGTCATATCAGTCTTGGTGTTCATCGCAGTCGCGCTTAGAGATAGAAATACAGTGAATTGCTTCTATCCAAAGCCAGAAAAGGAGACCCAGGAAGCTTTGAACATCATCCCTATTGGAATTGGCCTCATCAGCAGCTTCTTGTTTGTAATTTTTCCCACCAGAAGGCATGGGATTGGTTATCCAGTTACCCCCCAGAACTAGAATTAACCTTTCTCTAACTTGTATCAATTTATCTACCTCCTAATGCTTCTCATTTTCATTCCATGTAGTAATAATATTAACAATGAACATGCCATTTGAATTTTGACCATTCAATCAAATTGCAATGGAATGATGCAGCTTTGTTTTGGGGTTTATGACGCATTTCTTTGACTTTGTGGGGAAGCAAACACAGCATGGAACGGATTACCTAATCCAATCCCTTCATTGCAAGTTCTTGGATGTTGCTTGTGGAAAATTATAAAGAGAGAGAGAGAAGCAAGTGGGAAAGATACTGTTTGTGGAAAATTGTGAAGAGTGAAAGAAGGTTTCAAATCACAGAAAACACCAGAAATAGAAGGGGAAAGAAAAATGTGCCTTTGGCTTGTGGGTGTCAATGACCCGAATTTGTTCAACTTGAAAAATCCTTCATGTTTTTTCAGACCCGATTGATAAGATAATTGCATCTGGGCCTGCATATGATATGAGTCCAATTGATAGTCGGGCCAAGTTCAATTAATAAGGACCAGGTCTTGACCATGAATACTTGAATGCCGAGCCCACAAAATGCTCAATTTTTTTTCCATCAAAAGACAGTGAATTTCATATACACAAGCCAGATCTCAGCTAAAAAACTCCTAAATACAGGCTTCAGCTTCATTATAAGTCTTGAATTTGTGAATAGAGAATTCAAATTCAGTAAAAGTTCCTGTGTTAAATACATATTTAGATTCACCAAGTCTTGAGTCTTTTTAGTATATTATATTGAATTAGCACTAATGAGTTCAGGACTTTCGAGGGCTGATTCTAGAATTACAAGTTCAGGATTTAATTTTTAGAACATGTGCCAACACTGTCCACTCCAGTATTCCAGTGGAAATGTACTTAATTTTTGGAAATTCGAAAGGTGAAGATGTTTGTCTCATGCCTATTTACATATTTCCAACTTCTTTACTCTTATGAGAAATTGACAGGGAAATGGAACTTATTTCATTTGAAAATGTAACCTTTTTTTTCATCCCAATCTAACCTTATTTCAAGGCACTGTACGTTGATTTCTCCCCCATTCCGACCTAGACTCAGACTTGGGTAATCCAAGCCTTTCTTGACGACTTTTGGTGTTCATTTACCAGCTGAGTGAAAAAGTACTACTTCAAAAACTTATACTGATGAAATGTA
The DNA here is from genome assembly GCA_028538565.1 of Umbellularia californica. Classification (NCBI taxonomy): domain Eukaryota; kingdom Viridiplantae; phylum Streptophyta; class Magnoliopsida; order Laurales; family Lauraceae; genus Umbellularia; species Umbellularia californica. The sequence continues at coordinate 77,833,095 of JAPQWN010000006.1, read as the reverse complement.
GGGGTGCATTACAAATGAAATGCAGGTGTGCAGGTTGCCCTGAGGCATTAGAAAATCAGAGTTCTTTTCCACCACTACTAAGTTTAGAACTTGGACAAGCTTAGTTTTAAAGAACATATGAATCCAAAAGAGGGGTCAATCTCGGAGAATAGAATCCAAGACAACTCAATTCTAGATTCTTGATGCTTTTCTTTTTTTAATGCCTCATGAGGCACTCAAAATGCAGGACCAACAGTCTTGAGTGAATGAGTGCTAGGTAATCAACCAACGGATCCCCACATTGAAGATACAGATCAAAGGCCTGTTTCTTTGCTCAACGGTCATCACTTGATTGAATGACTTGGCCCTTTAAAAGTAGCAATGGTCTTAACTTGAGCATTGGTATGGGTCATTGCAAGAGTCCCTACAGGAGGGGCTGTGATTTCATAATAGACAAAGTGTGCTAACAACTCAAAATCAAATGAAACCGACAACACACACACACACACACACAGAGAGAGAGAGAGAGAGAGAGAGAGAGAGAGAGAAGTCAGTGATCCAGCAATTCTGAAAACCAGAAATGCATCAAATTGAGCTACTAGACACAGAATGCTACTTATTCTTTTCATCTTTAAATAGAGAAGGCCATTCTACAAAAAGGATAAGGAAAAAATAAAAGTAGGAAAAAAAGGTCAGCATGAAAAAATTGCAGGCTGCCCCTCCCACAACGCACAAGGGATATATAGAGAGAGAGAGAGAAGACAAAAGAAAAGGACAAAAAGACACCCTCCCGAATTCTCCTTGAAGACAGACAAATTAGGACGCATATAATACACCTGCCACCCATGGATGGCACCAAGTGAAAGATAAATCAAACAATCGCCGGGCGAGGTCGAGACCGATAGATCAACAATCTTGAGCTCAGGGGTAGGGCAGATATGGTTAGAAACTCGAAAATGGGGTGCGCCAGTCTGGTCGGAAGCTCCAAGCACCTCTGTTGAGGAATGATGAGGTGAAAGCCCATGCAGACCGTTCAAAAGATGGGAGTAGTGGGCACACTGAACATTCCCACTCTCCACCCCAGCCTTTTCTACATCTCTGACAACACACTGCACTCTTGACTTGGTTTCTTGTCCGACTGCGGCCAAAAGACCTTCAGGGCAGCAAGTTTAGAAACAGCAGTTCAGCCTTCTTCCATAACTTTCTACCAAGATAGCTAGCTATACAATTAAGATTTCACCCATTGCTCCCTGCAACCTCTGCAGCCCGTTGTCTCATCATCTCCATCACTGCAGCCCTCCGACGAGAGTCACTTTGCTGCTGCAACCTTCTCAGATGCTCTTTCAAATCCCTGTAGATAATACAGAACAGCATGAGTTGGTAAATCCCATGACGCGACCGGCCTGGGAATCTTTAAAAATACCAGAAGGAGGAGAATTTATCATACACACCTGCAACGTGGTACATGGCACTCAGACTCTTTGCAAGCTCGGGCATGCAGTTGAAGGAGATACCACATTTTCTTACAAAGAAGACAACCACCAGAAGCACGAGTTTTGCATTGCATCCCATGGCGGAAAAGCCCTTTAACTCTACGGCAATTTGGATAGTGGCAATGTGGATAGCGACACTGAGAAGCATGTACCAGAAGATCAAGCATTTTCCGGAGCTGCAGAGAATCAAATTATGAGAGAAAAAAAGTGAATAATCTTTACCACAAAAAGTCCTCCCATTTTTTCATCAATCAAAAAAAGTGCTCTCGCCGGCGAGATTGCTTGCTCCATAAAAAATATATAAATCCTAGTAAGGTTTCTCCATATAAAATCCACCTGAGTACTATTTATTTTCAATTGCATTCCAGCAACCACATAAAAATGCAATTGCTGAAATCTACAGTAAGTTCTTCAGATACAGCAATATCTACGGTTTACAAATGAATGGAAAAAAATAATAATAAGGCGCCCATCATTAGCTGCTAGCTCAGCTGGTAAGGGACATCAAAATCCTCTAGTAAGCAGTGTAGTTAGTACTGAGTCCCAGTTGGAAGAGGAATATCCAGCCAGTAGCACCTTGAGAAAATAGGTTAGATTCAGATTAACAGAAAAATGTATCTGTATCAAAGAGGAGTCCACAAACATGGAATCTACAGTCCGAAGATTTCCAATCCACAAACACGGGATCTACATCCAAAGATTTCCAAAAGAATTAAACCATGCATTTGCTTGTGTAATCCATGACTTTCCCAGAATGCCTAGAAAAGCAATTTGCCCCATAAAGGCTTTATTCGAGTAAGACGCACATGATTAAAAAAATAAAATAAAATAAAAAACTCCATTGCCATAAAGCAGAATACAATGAGACTTGATGACATCTCAGTAAATCAAAAAACAATTAGGGGTGTTCAAGGACCGAGCTAGCCTGAGCCCAAGCCTGGCCCGATGGTTTGGCCCAGGCTTGGGCCTAAAGTTTTAGTACTCGGGCAGGGATTGGAGTGTTTATTTGGACCAGTTTAATAGATGGGTCGGGCTTGGATTCAGTGGCACAGAGCGCAAGCCCAGCCCGGCTGAAAAAAACAATGGTATAAAAACTAATATCCAAGACTCGAAGCCATGATATCTCACAAAGATGGACATAGTCGAACCAGTTCAGATAAAAAAAAAAAAACAAAGACATTGAAAGAATCCCTTTTTCTCCTCATAATATAAACTCGGGCTGGGCTCGGGCTCTCTCTTCTTCAGGCAGGCTGGACTCAGGCCAGCTGGCTAAGGCCTGAGTCAGGCTTGGAGTTTTTTTTTTTTGGTGAAAAAAAAAAAAAAGAGTCATGCTTGGAGTTAAGAGTTTATAAGTCGGGCCAGTCCCAGATATTCCTCAGCCTGGCCCAACCCGGCCTATAAACACCCCTAAAAACAATGTTTATAGGGCATATATGGAAGTTCCATTAATGACTCAACAAAGAAAAATAAAGTACCTGCAAAACTCTTTTCTGGCGAGCTTCTTTGTTTTGTGCATCACGTTCAGCCGTCGATGGATGGTTTGTCAACTTATGAGGATGATCAACACCTCCATCCTTCTGATAACACACATTGCAGACATCAAAATCAGGACAGATTTCACACCGCCAACCCTGTCCAGATTCAATGTCTTGAAGGCAAACATTGCATGTGGTCACAAATGCAGGAGCAGTTGGATTGTGAAGATGGTATAGGACCATCATTGACGAATGCTTAGCTCGACGTAGAGTATCATACTGGTAATGGTTTCCTTGACAGAGGCTCAGGAATGCCTGCCTGGTATCAAAGAATTCGCTTTCTAAAATCTCATCTTTATCCTTGGTATCCGCAACTACATCAGTCACTTCAAACTGCACAGTAATCCTCAATATTAGGTAACTTTTAAGGCCCATCTGATCTCAACAATTTGATTCTGACAAGGGAGGTTATATAACATAGAAAAGATGTTCTAGGACAGACGGGTGGATGGATATTTGAAAAACTTACAGGAGTGAGTGCATGTTTATCCCTACTATTGATGGGATGCCTATCCCTCTCCTCAATTTTCTGCTCAGCATCATGACACCTATAGTGAAATTCATAATATCATATATCCAAAAGGTTCATTCAAGAAACTCCATTCTTTCCAGGAAAAAACAAAGGAACTACAAGCAAGAAATTTGTTATTTACAGGCACACTCTGAGCAAATACACTGCATAAAGAAACATATCAATTTTCATGTCATACAACTCTTGCTCATTCAGTTGGAGAAGCGGAAAGCCAACATAAGTCAATTGTAAAGGCATTAGCAGTTTGAAGAAATACTATCAGTTTATCTCTATAGGAATAAAACAAAGATTTAGCGAAGAAACTATGCTTTCTGTTTAGCAATGAGTGATGCAGCCAAAAAGGAGGCCCAAAAATAAGCCCACAACCAGCCATCCCCTCGGGCCTAAGCCATATGATCACCTAGCCAATTGGAAAAAGTCCATGACCAGCAAGCCCTTTTAAAGAAGATTTCTTAGTACGTCCCTAGTCCCCAAGAAGATTTCCTGGATCAGCAAAATAGTTTATTGAGATATAATCCATGAGGACGAAGATAGAAAAACTCTATTTAGGAAAAGAGAGGTTGGCGTGTAATCATCTCTTGGAAAGGCAAAGAAATTTTATCTATGATCCCTACAAGGCAGGATTGCCATCCCCTTCTTCATAAATTCCATTGTATATTCTCACTTTTGCACTCAATGAAAATTTACTCTTCCCCTTGCATCCATGTTATGTCAAATCCAACACGTCCTCACCTGCTATTCATGTCACTGTTGTCTTGCCATGATCTGCATTTTCTGTTCACTGGCATTTGCACAAGCCAACATTTGCCATTTCAGTGATACAGTTGAAACTTCTGGATCCACCGACAATTCTAGCTAAAGGTAAAGCGGAATTATAAGAGGAGCTTATTGGTTGCCGAGATTTTCTTTTGTGCAGTAGGATTATAAGGATTATGCCTGTTCTATGGCTGCTCATATATACAGTCCAAATTTGTGATAATGCACCCCTGGGACAGTTTACTTCCGATCAGCCAATAGATCACCAAAATGGGTGCCAATCATTTTATTTCACTATATGATGGGAGATTTTCATCTCTTCGAGCTCCATGTTTTTTCTGAAATTTTCATTACCACCTAAAAAATTCCTCTTCTTATAGCAAAAAGATTCGGAACATGTTGAAATATCTCCAGTAGTTAATTACTTTTTAGTTATAAATTTTTTATTTATAACAGTTTCCATCCTTTATAACAAGCCTGCTCAATTAGTAATAGAAAAGGATTGGTAATACAAACAATCATTTCCTTCCTCTCCCATTCTCGCTTCTCTTGTTGTTCTTCTTCTCCTTAGATTTTAATCACACATGTCTACTAACACAATTGAAAATATGAGGTCAGAGAAAATGTATACAATGGCAGTGCTCTCCAAATAAAAAGCACAACTGCGAATCTTGCACTTTATAAAGCAAAGAAACCAAAAGTCTGTTCTTTTCTCAGTGAACTTCTCCAACTGTCATATTCAAAATAAAAGCCCAGCTTGAAAAATTGGAAAGAAAATACAAATTTGCATAAAAAGCTGGAGTAGGATGTTACTTTTTTCTTTCCCCTTGATAAATAACAGGGGACTATAGCTCAGAACATAAGAAAATCGAGTCAATCAACTCAACTCAGAAGTCCACCGAGTATTGTTTAAAAAATACTAAAACTAATAACATCTAATAGAAGGTATTAATTTAAAAAATAAATAATAAAAAACAAATTTTTAGTTCTATGTCGGCATGTTCTTGAATCCTTACAAAACTTGTTAATAAACTGTCCTTTGTCATTACTGTTCTTCACATATTTTTTTCTTTCACAGTTCACATACTAATCTATTGGTAAATAATCCACATCAAACACGTGCCAAAAAAAAGTCTAATGAGGTGAAAATATAAAATGGAATTCAGGAAAAACAAATAAAGGATTAAAAAACCGTACGGAAGAACAGTGAGAAATAAGGTAGATTTATAATCTAGGGATTCACGGAGCCATCCAAGGAGGGAGGAAGGGAAAAAAGAAGGGGCGGTGGGGGGTGGGTTTTTTTTTTTTTTTTTTTTTTTTTTGGGGTGGGGTGGGGTAGGGGTGGGGGTTTGCCAGCTTTGGCAGCAATCATTGGGTCTAGAAGAAACGGTAAGGGATCTAGGTAAGAGACTGGCACCAAAGTTAAATCAACCAACTTTGGAAGGAGCTGAAAAGTTTGTAAACAATACTGGGGATAAATGGTAAGGAACCATATCTTATCTAATAAAACACTATGAGATATCTATTTAAAAACAATAAGGGACACTATATCAGCCTTGGTCAAATTTTGATTTACATTTTTTAGGGACACATTAATTAATACAAAGCAAATATTCTACAAGTAATCTTTTATTTACAGTTAAATAAAAGAAATAAACGAAACTGATCATGTCTACACGCTAGTAAAAGTATTGGAAAAAGATATCCACTGCAATATTTTTCGGACTATAGACAAAAAAAAGAGAGAAAATGAAACAACTCTAAAATGAACAAGATTGTTCAGTCGAGATAAATTCTTACTTGTCACAAAGCTGAAAGTTTTTGCATTGGGGGCAGACCCAACGTGTCCCAGATACCATAAGGTGACAGCAATGTGTGCATGCATGCTGCAAGTGAACCATGATAAAATCTTCTTTCATTGGGCATATAGTTTCACCGAGCTGTACAAAGAGAGAACTGTAAGAATCTAACAGTATATGATTCAAACACTTCTTTTCACTAAGTTTTCCTTACAAAGATAAGGGGCTAAATCAGAAGAAAATATTTTAAAGATGTTAAATTGATTACTGATTGATTGTAAATTTAAATTTTATATTTTTATTCAATGGTAATTATCAGTTATAACCCATATAATTAAATAATAAACTCTGAAAAACTTTATATTAAAAAATGAATTCTAAGTGACTTAAAGAAAACTGGCCCACATGAACTTGAGATAATGGGCTGTGATGCCCAGATACAGCATGGATACAACAATGACACACCATGGACACGACAGGGACATTAATTTTACAGAAAAAAGTGAAGTATCGGATATGATATCACACAATGTCACCCATTTTGAAGTATTGGCACATTATAGATCATGGGACCTCTCCCACGATGGGAGTATCCCCTACCACTGTGCCAAGCGTAGGTTCGGAAAGAGTATGACCAATTAAATAAAACTTGGAACAGAAAGGCTTACCTTTTGCATTAGTAGAGCATCCTTAGAGGCATTGCCAGAAAGATCAGCTTGGCCAGCAGCTTTTAAAGCCCTTTTAGTAATCGGCTTTTTGGTTTTCCCTTTCTTCTGCTGTTTCCGACCATCTTCTTCTTGACGAAGTTGGTTGATCATATCCTCTGCAGCCCCAGGCCAGTAGTCACCATCAAAATACGGCAAACGAGCTGCGGTTACCTTTGCCTTACATTCGCCGGTAGATACAAAGAAATGGTCATATAAATTAGTGAGATCTGCCACAATGTCTTCCCTGGAAGCTTTCCTCAGCATGGCCAAATACCTAAGCAGCAATGTCAATTAACCATTATGCCAACTAAGGTTTCAGAGAAAAAGACAATTTCAGGATGATCAATTAAAATGAAGGAATTTGTGGGGCAACTCACCACTCCCGGAGTTTGTCAGATTTTGGTGTCTTTTGAATCTCAGGATGGCAATATAAAATGTAATCTTCACCCTTCAGTGGTGGGCAAGCCCATATATAACAGCTAGTAAAACCCCGCATTTTACAATATTCAAGGTAACCGATCTGAAAAAATAAATTACAGTGAAGCTCCTAAGTGCCATATCATTTACAATCAGATATACAAGTTAAATGAATTACGTATCTGTTTGTGTGTGTACATATTCATTATTCAGAAGATCTAAAGAAAGCAGACATAGCAACAAGCATAACACATGTATAAATCCGGGTGTGAAGTCCGAAACAAAAAATTGCAAAGTAAGATAAGTCCCATGTACCAAAATTTCATGGTAAACGAATGTGCGGAGAGCCTCCCCAGTTGCAGCTTTTATCTCAGGCCTAAAGTACTTAACAGAGTCCAAATATGAGAGATAGACACGCCGTTGATTTGGGTATTGACTTTCTGAACCAAATTCTTGGACGTACATGCCAAAAAGACATACTTCTACACCTTCTATCCTCTGAAACAACAAAATGACCTGGAAGAAGCACCAGTAAGTACCGTCATCAGATGAGTCTACATGAGTGTATTAGTCCATTCACCTTTCAGTTTTTATCACCAAACTAGAACCAAACAAGAAAGCATAATTTGGATAACAAGGAGGGAGAGAGAGAGAGAGAGAGAGAGAGAGAGAGAGAGAGATTGTCCACTGCAGATAATTATGAGAGTAACCCTGAACCTTGGATTTGTATGGGAATTCGGTGGGATAGTTCTCTTCTTGAAAGATCTCCAAAAACCGCTGCTTCACTTCCAGTTTTTTGTCAACTGACGAAACAACTCTAATTACTAGTGCTTCCGCTCCCGGCACCTACCAATATCAACTTTCAAATGAGAAATTTAAACTATCAATAAGCCCTCTTGCATTAAATATTAAAACATTGGTTACTCAGAAAGCTAAATTCAGATAGCTTGGGCACTTGTTCTATGATAGCAATGATAACCCAGATAGCATGGCTAATGCTTCTAAGAAACAAAGATGAATTCTGGGAAGATTTTCAGCATGATTAAAAAGAGGCCTCCAATCAACTGGACTCCTCTAGAACACTTCCTAGTCAGTAACCAACTAACCAACTCGTACCGACAAAGCTTATTAACAACCTAGCAAATGAGAAAGTCATGCCAAGTCGAGCAACTATGGGCCCATTTGACATCATTCTGGTAATGTTTCATTCTGAGAACGAATGAAGAAAAATACGTTTGGCAGGCATTTTGTGAGAGAAAATCTAGAGAGATGGAGAGAGGAGGGAGATAGAGGGAGAAGTTTTACAGATGTGCAGAAAGGGAGAGAGTGCCTGCAATGTTTTTTTTTTTTTTTTTCCATTCATTCTAAGAATGAAACATTTCCAGAATGATGTCAAACGGGCCCTATATGTCCAACTATAAGTCTACTCGTTCTCAAGTCTTACCGTAGACAACTGGAAAGATCTCAACAAGGTTATAATCATGTCAAAACCAAAACAAATATTGAGAAACAGCTCTCTAAAGGCTAACACAAAAATATGGCCACACAAGACATGCCACAATAAAGTTCCATTACCGAATTATAAATGTCAGTTCTTTGTCCAAGTCTTACTTCCATCACCATGTCCTTGCATATAGGAACATGATCCATCCAAAAAGTGTCAGGATCCTGTGTGGAATGGATAGAATGCAACCACATGATCAACCATGCAAAAATAGGAAGCATTTTTCTGCTAGGCATCGTTTAAAATTGTGGTATTGGTCACAATATCGGCCGACCCGAAAAACCAATACGGTATTGGTATTGGCCGCAGTTCACGGTCCATCTCAGTCATCGCAGCGTGAATTTCTTTTTTACCCAAAAATTTTTGAAAAATATCCAAAAAATCCAAAATATTGTAAAATGCTTGAAAACAATGCATTTTTCCATTAGTAACAACTATAAATCAAAATATCGGTCCCCCCTAAATCATAACATCCTGTATCATTGCCTTATCTGAAACCATATAAATTTTATTTACAATTAAATAGATTAACATGTCACAGATTCTATGGAATGCAATCATAATTATGACTTATGAGCTATCTGCTGGAGTTAAATTTAAGAAACTAAAGCTTTTACTCATTACTTAACAGATCTATGCCAAACTAAGAAGTCACAAGCATTTTAAAGACAGCACAAACAAATTTGAGTAACTATTTTGCAATGATTGATAAGATTTCGACAAAAATCCCAATTTTTAAGACCCCAAACAATAAATTTAACTTCAAAATGTGTAAATCAAAGAGAATGAAATGTATCCACAACAAAAAGAGTATGCAATCCTCATTTCTAAGCTAATTCTAAACAAATCTTTTTAAAAAAATTGAAAAAATACAAAAACTCATAATACTCACCTTGGTAAAGTTGTATATGATTTTCTCGGATGAAATTCGCACAAAAATAAGACTGTTTAATGGATTAAGTGAAATAGGTGTTGGGAAAGAAGGGCAGCAGCTGATATGTTTAGAAAGAGGAAGAAAATGAGTGCAAGAGAGGAAATGAAGAAAAAAAAAACGTCTATATTTTGTCAACCGATATTTTCAAAATATCGGCCAACACTGATATTTTGAAATATCAGCCGATAAATTTCAATAATTTGGGGGTATTTTATTGAGTCAAGACCGCAATCAAGGCCGATATTGGAACAATATAAGCCGAGACTGGTTCAAATCGGCCGATGCCGCTAGGACAATGCTACATTGTGTTTGGTGAAATTGTCAACATCACACCAAAAGGCGCCGCAAGTTTACAGAACAATATGCTTCAACACATTAAGGAAGGCCAACGTGTCTTGCTTTTCAGCAACACATACACAGTTCTAAGCACTGCCACATCCACCTGCATGCCTGCACACTGACACAGATGGGGATATGCTTCTCATCATAGGTTCTTAAATGGCATGTTAAATAAATAGTTAAGAGATTTTCGGAAAGAGCTCGTAAGCTTGAGCACATTTGTGCAGACATTTCCAGGATTCGAAACTTCCCATGGATAAGTGCGAATCCAATGTTTGGTGCATATATCTTCTGCAGTTTTTTTTTTTTTTTAAATCCACGAACTTGAGGATTTTGAAATCTGAGAGAGGGGGATCAAACTTGTGACTCTTTGTGGAAAATGTGTATTCTCTCCCCTATTATATCACCATTAGGCTGGGGTCGGCACAAGGTAATTAGTCTATCAATTTGAGGCAGCTCGAGCCAACAATAGTACATGATATTACTATTACATATGCGTGTACCTATTTCATGTCAAAGACAATGTCCAAATGGGGTGGGTTAAATTCTTAATCAGTTAGTGCTAGGTCCAAATGGGTTGGTTAATCAGTTAGTGCTAGGTCCAAATGGGTTGGGTTAAATTCTTAATCAGTTAGTGCTAGGTTTCAAAATCCTGGTTCATTTCGAGTTTTGGTAAGCCTAACCCTAGTTAACATCCCTTTTTCCAAGTTCCTGAACAAGCAAAGCTGAAAGATAATCCATCCAATTTTAAGTCAAAGGAATAACCTCATCAATATTTTTGCCTTGTTGCCTTGCCCTATCTTGTCTTTCCTGCTTTAGTCGCTTGGAAAGTCGTTGCTCGATGTGGTCGCTAAGGATTGTTCTTGGCAAATCTTTAGCACCAAGAACAGCACTCTGTGGTAATGGCTTGCGCTCTCCTGCTTCTATCTCCCCTATGTAACAATTAGGACACGTATATTCTGCTTGCCCTCCATCATTCCTCCGGCCATTAAAAAGAGCACATATCTGATGCTGCCAGGCTTCACATTTGTCACACTGAACCCACTGCAGAGCAACAAAATGACAAGTAAGCAACAACTTTCTTGTCGAATAAAGAATAATGAAAGGCAGAAAACCCCTACCCATTCTTCAGTTTCTTCATCATTCTTCTTCTTTTCCAGCCTTGCCTTCAAAATCGAACCTCCATCAACCTCGATTGTTTCACTGCGCACCTCGTTGTAGCATGGAATGCAAAAATAAAACCGTGTATCACCAGTTCCTGTGGTATAATACATTGCATTCCGCTTGATGCGAGCACCACAAGGAGTACAATATATAGGCGGTGGTTCAAAAGTGAGTTTCTCCACTGCACACAATTGGCAGGAGTTCTCACTCATTGAATGCTCCATTGCTTGGTTTTTTTCAGCCTTTGCTTTACTCTGTAAATAAAAACCAGAAGAAAATGAAATAATGTGAGAGCATGTATTGTAGGAAAGCTCGGATAATAATATGAGTGCAGATAGCTAAGGAACAACATGAAAAATGAAAGAAACATTAGACGTCAGCTCATAACTAATCCTCTGGGATACACTTGCATCAACGTGGGCGCCATAGGGGGGGTGCTCCGGCGCTCACACCATAAGAGTTGTGGACCTAATCACAACCCTACGTATATAGTCCTGTGCACATCTTATATAATCTGGAGGCTGGAAACTAATGTGCCAAACTATACAGTGTCTTGAGAGGATGGTCGGGTGTTTCTATGTACCAACATGCAAGCAACATGCTAAAAGCTAATAGCTTAAGACAAGGGTACAAAAAAATATGGAGTGGCTGAAGTGCATGTTTCGCATGGGGAGTAACTCTCAAATATGTCTCATACAGCGAGGTGTAAACCTCAATTTCAACTCATACTTCAGACTTGAGCCTTGGGGTATTTTTGAGATCCTCAAGGCATAAACCCACACTAATATAAACACTGGGCTGAATATATAAAATTCACTTACAAAAGATTGCTGAATAGCATGTTCCTAGTTAATGGATAAAAGAGAAGAACCTACGAATTCACCAATTTATTGCACAGCCAATAGTGGCAACAGTATTAACAAGTAATGACCACATCATCATTGTCAACATCAACATCATCTAAACCTTGCCTCATCAATCTGGGGCCAGTAAAAGGAAAGGTCTAGCACAAAACTATAGAAAAATCCAATCTGCTTATATTTTAACTAAAGAAAGCAATAACCAGATCATCATCATCATCATCATCATCAATGCAATGACCAGATATTATTAAAAAATTAAATTACAAAGTAAAAGCCATGCCAAAGAAGATTCATAAGCTAACCTGGCCAACCCATTGCCTGAGACCTGTAATATGCTCCCGTATTTGCTCTGGGGTGAACAGCTCGGTCAGTGAAACACCCTTTATCTTTGGTTTCCCTGATTTTGTTCCAGAAGCATGATCAGGTGGCAGTGCATTGGCTTCCTGTTTTACTGTCTGATCAGTCCCATCGACTTGTGAGTTGTCCGCCTTAGCATGACCAGCTACTTCACTGGTAGAGATAGGTTCAGGATCAGGCTTCATAGTGCATGAATTCTCTGGCTCAGTTTTCATAATGTCATTAAAAATTGGAAGACTTCCTTGTCCAGAACCAACGGATAGGTCTTTCTTCACTTCAGTAACCTCAGAATTGGAAGGCATACACACATTAGTCAGCTCATATGCTTGGAGCTGTGGCTCCTGAGAAATATGAGGATGGCTATGCAAAGGAACTGATCCTGGAGGAGTTTCGCTTTTGGAAACAAAGGAGGGGGAGGGATGATCCATCTTCATGCGTTTTCCCAGAGGGAGCTCTTCTGAAGTCTGAGACACAGATGCACCAACCTTTGATGTCAATGCATCAGAATCTCCAGTATCACGAGTTTTGAATGATCCATCTATTGAGTTTGCCAAACCCATTCCAGATGGAGGACGATCGCGTGCCTTGAGCTGTGCTATTATAAACTGACGGACAGGAACACACACAGGACAATCTGCCAACCGGCAAGTTCTATTATGGTTAATCAGTTTCTTGGAACCATGGCAACGAGGATACCCACACTGTTCCCCAGTGCACTTCTCCATGTGCATCCACAACCTTTGAGCGATTATGCAGTGAGACTCTTGGCATTTTCCTTCTGGAGCTGAACATTTACGAGCATGACACAAAAAAAGTAGCCACCTCCGCTGATTATAGTATTGCTGTTCGCGCATTTCATTCCGGGTCCCAAAGCCCATAGCACTTGAAGCTTTAGGTATTGCAGCACTTCTTGAAGTGGCACCCTGACCAGTACTAGATCCTTCTAAGGGGAGATGAGGCCGCTGAGCCTCATCATGTCCAGCTATACGTTGACGAAACTCTTCTTGGACATGATGCTCCAGAGAAGACTGGTCCTGCATGTGAGAATCCTCATTCAGTTGCGGAAGTAACTGACCTTGCAGGAGTGTTGCATGTTGAGATCCAGCAGATTGACGACTGAAATCATTTTGGGACTCCGCAGTTTTACGATGATGGTATAACAATTTCTGTGGTTTCTCTGGAGCCTGAGAAGGTGAAACAGAAAAATCCTGAGGTCCAGATGAATGGCTGAGCAACTGCACACCTTTAGGAAAATCTTCAGCAGAAGTGTTCTGCTGGAATTGGTTTTGCAACTCGGAAGAGTGGCACCGCTCAGGACCTTGCGAACGCAGCATTTCTCCATGAGATTCAGTTCCAAGATCTGCCATTATGTGATCACCTAAATTTGATGTCAAATGTGACTGCTTCAAAATATCATTCTTCACCGGAAGTTGTTGAGGTTGCTGATTCTGTTGCTTTTGTTGTTGCTGATGCTGGACAAACTGTGCATACGGCGGGCGAGAATGTTGCTGCAGTTCTTGTTGTTGAAACATGTTTATCTGTTGCTGAGATTGTAGTAAATTTTCTTGAGCTGAATGAGAAGACTGAAAATTCATCTTTGTTGAATGATCAATGGGTTGAGGCTTCATGAGTAGAGTCTGTTGTTGCATTGTCTGTTGAGTGTGCTGATGTGCTGGCAGGCCAGCGTTTGTTCTAGGTTTAGATTGCAAGCTTGAAGAATTCACATTCTCGTTATTCATTGTAGACCCAACAGAAGCTGCTGGACCATAGAGGTTTCCCGACCCAGAGAGATCACTGGCATTCATCCCATACATTTCACCTGTCATAGGAATCATCTGCTGGGGCAATGCTGTTGTACATCAAAACACACACTCAGTTTAGGACAGCGCACAAAGTAACATCCCTGGCATAAATGATATATATATATATATATATATGGGAAATTCTCCCAAGAGATATACCTCCTCTCAAGTTGCTAACCAATACACCCAAAATGCCTAGGCATTAAAGGTGCGGCAAACTAACTACTTAACACCCCCTAGGACAGGACACCAACCGGACTCAAAACACACGCACGCACAAGACGCGGCATGGGACCTTTTTGTCCTGTGCACATGCGCCCGCACACAAAATGTGGCATGGGGCCTTTCTTTGAGTTGCTAACCAATACACCCAAAATGCCTAGGCGTTAAAGGTGCAGCAAACTAACTACTTAACACCTCCTATAAGCTAAATGCTAAAGTCTCTGGGTAACCCAGGGTAGAGGCGTATGCATGATTAAGTCCCAAATCAAGTGATCACACGTATGGATTTTATGGCCCCAAATCCATACCTGCAATCACCTGATTTGGGACTTATCATGCATATGCCTCTACCCTGGGTTGCCCAGAGGGGTCCACATGAAGAAGGATGCTTCAACTTTCAATCCTAACAGTCAGATGAGTGCCCCTTTTCCTCTCTTTCTTTTACTTTTGTGGGAGAGATTGATGTTGGCCAGCAGAAAATGGTTCACATAAATCTTATATGGGGGCATCCCTCATTTCCGAGTTTGCACCTGTGTGTGCATGAATGAGAGAGAGAGAGAGAGAGAGAGAGAGAGAGAGCGATTACTTTGCATTATTTGTTGCTGATCAAAATGCTGTTGTAAAGGCTTCAGAGAACTACTGTAAGGAGACAGAAACCCCTCAGAGACGGAAGCTCCATTCATCAGTTGTACATTGTTCCCAATCATTGTCAACCCACCATTCAAAGTCCCATTTGGAAAACCGTAAGTGGAATGTTTTTGCTGCAAGCCAGACCTCATTCCAATGCCCATTTGGCCACTGAGGTTATGCAATATACGGCTACCTTGACCCCCACCGTACTGCCTAGGCTGCTGTTGATGTGACACCATAGTAGAATCAACACCACTAGAGAATCCAACCCTATTAGAAGATTCAGAATTAGCCATTGACTGGGGATTATTCAATCCAGGAGTTGGAATCATCTGACCAGCCATCCTTGGCATACTCATTGATGACATCATATTGTTTCCACCAGAAATATTGGCAGATGACTGCTGGAACCCATTAGAGACTGCTCCTGCACAAGCAGATGCTAAGTCATTCTTAAAAGAAAATGTGAAGTCAATAGCACTGAGTAAAAGTTCATGGAGTTAAATTACCATCAGATGCATTGAAAGAACTCCCATGCACACCTCCACCAGTCCCATTGGCAGACAAGTGCCCAGTGTTCACTGTATTTTGTGTCACCACACTAGAACTAGTTGTTGAGTTGTCCACAGAAGATGGAATCATCGAGTTCGTACCACCACTGTGTGACATACCAGGGGTTGGTATCATTGTACTAATTGATGAGGAAGAAGCCATGAGGTGTGACACTGGTGGTTTGTGACTTGTAGAAGATGTCCGTTTGAGCAGAGCATGTACACGGTGCTCCAATGTCTCGATGTTCATGTACTCGTCCTAAAAGTAACAATGGATCCATGAGCATAAAGATTACCTAGGAAATGCATCAAGGGATACTGTAATACCCTATGAATAAAGAATAATCTTGCTATTCTACAACAGAAAAGGCCTTGTTTCCACAAATCAAAAAAGAAAAAGAGAAAACCTTTGAAGAAGCATGCTTATATAACATTTCGTCCAAGCGCCTGACAACATCATGCAGCCTTGGCTGCCATTCATTAGATGGCTGCGTCCTCTGGCAAAGCAGCAAACTGCAAAGCACAAAATAATCATTGTTACTTAACAGTTACAATAATTAAAAAGAATAATAATAAAATTAAAATTTATAAAAATGAGACAACACAACGATGTCACAGTTGAATATAGAAGGTTACATCAAGGCCCTTTGGGGTGGGCATTTAAATTTCAATTTAACAGGATTTTCAGGTTTATTTATTGTGGTCTACACTTCAGGCTGTTTGTCAACTGCATTCTGGGATGCTTGTTGACGTCGAAAGATGATATCCAAAAGCTGCATTCTGGGGTGCAGCTTAGTCTACTTTCAAAGTTCACAAACCCAAAAAAAAAAAAAAAAGAAACATTCATGAAAACTTATTAAGACCCCAGAAGGATATGATTAAACATTAATAATAAAGTTAAAACCATGATAAATTGTTAGTTAACAAATTTTCTAAAAAGAAAAAGTCAAACAATAACTTCATATCAGAACAAGCAAAGATGGTAATCAGAACCACAGGAAGCTGAATGATGCCACGTAAAAGGTAAAATGCCTACTCTATACAAAGTGCCAATGCAAGATGCATAAAATGGTGAATCAAGTAAATAATGTGATGCCTAATTATCATCAAGTGAGAGTAGACAAAAATCAAAGGACTTACATTTTCTCTTGCATATATTTGCGAGCCTGGTCATTAGGCCGGTTACTTCCCAGCCCTTGCATCTGAGATGGTAAAGAATTGCCATTCTGCTGAGGTAGACCAGGCAGCTGTGGACCAGCTTGATTAGGTACCTGCCCTGAGATCTGTCCTGACATATGTGCCTGCATATGCATCTTTCTTCCGTAGACTTCTAAATGGCAAATACATCAAGATTTATAATTGAAAAATCCCACCATTTACACCAACACTGGAAAGATTTTATTTAACCATATAAGGACCCTTTCTCCAGATCCTTTCATTGGCTGACTGTCTAGCATGTATTTAACTCATATAGTGCAGTAGTATGGCCACTGAACCCTGCATACACATGCAACAACAATCAACCAACATTCCTGTGCAATCAGACCGACGTGAACTGATAAGAATAATGATTCTCATTACGAAAATAAAGCTATAGCAGCTGAATTGAAAATCAGTGTAGAAGTCCACACTCCACAGGGAACTTCAAATGAAACAAAATGTACTAGTAATAAGAGAAGGCAACAAAGAGTTGAGATGTAGAGTGCACAAAATTCAGAGCAACTAACAAGATGCTCTAGGGTAATCAACAGAAATTGTACAATTTCAAATCCAATAAAGTAAGGAAACCACCCTTCTAGGAGATTACAGTCACTTCAAATTCCCTTAATTAGTGCAAGGAAAAACTCAAAAAGTAATAATGCAAGGAAAAATTTGCTATTTCAACTTCTTGGATCTAGAAACAGTTTATACAAGGCAACTTTATGCTATAATATTCGACCGAGACAATGAGTTCTTTTTTATTTTGATTGGTGTACCATAAGTTAATAAATGCAATGAAAGATTCAAAAACTAATGATGCAAGGATAAATTAGCTATGTCAAGAAACTGGCTACAGAGGTATAACTTTTGCTCAAATATTCGTTTGGAACCATGACTACCCACACCAAAGATCATTCAAGATATACATTACACCAACTATTTCTAAGAAGTTTACAAGATATCACCATTTTGGCCGTCAGAAAGTGTTCATGGGCAGGATCTTGATGAGCTTAAATTCTTTTTTCTTTTTTTCCTTTTGAATGGTTTAAATTCTTTTTCTTTAGGGAAATTTTAGGAAATGACGGTCAAGGATGAAAGAGTAGATGGCCGCAAGTATATTGCAGTAGCTCTTTTCTGAGTTAAGAATGTATGGCTTTAAAAGGCCCTTTCAATAATGATAGTCGTTGGCTAGAGAAAGCTTTTTAGTATAAACTAAAGAAAGTGCCATGCCTGGAAGAGTAATTAACCACTTGATTGGATGTTATGCTCAACGCCAGTAAAAGTGGTGCTAACCACAGCAGGGTAGAATGCAAAACCCTATAAATTTGGCCATCTTATTGTTCATATACTTGGTTGTCTTCATTTTCTATTACATCAAGTTGTTAATTAGACATTGTCAATACTTCCGAAGATGTTTCACCGACTTCAGAAACTTCTTCCTGTTGTTATTCCATAGGAGTTGTTGAATGTGAGAAATCCAATAAAACTTTCTCATCAGTCACAGATAAATTAACTCCAAGCATCATGAGAATCATCAGCGCAGTTTGCAAAATGGATTTTGAAAATGCAGATGATATGGTTAATAAAGTCATGAAGATTTTTAGAATCAGCAAAGCAGTTGAGTGAGGTTAGAAACTAAAATGGCACCAATGAACTCCAAACTCCAAAGTGTCTTTCCGTGGCTATCTACTAAGTTGAGTGTGGTGGATGAATCCCCGAGAGAAATTTTGTACGAACCTGATGACTTTAACCTTGGTTTGTTCATATGCGGCCATCAGTTCTACGAACCTTATGACTTTAACCTTGGTTTGTTCATATGCGGCCATCAGTTCTCTCTCTCTCTCTCTCTCTCTCTCTCTCTCTCTCTCTCTCTCTCTCTCTGTGATAATTTTTAAGCATCTTCACCCTCGCTCTCAGGTTCCTAATGAGACATCATACATATAGACTACTCCTCCAAGAGTCGTAGCTCTTCAGCGGGTCGGACTGTAGATAAATCTTCTATCATGGGGCCATCTCCACCGCAAACAAATTAAATTCTCAATGCTCAAGTCATCAACCTTAGCAATGTGAAAAAGAGTAGACCATGTTTTTGTTTCACTATAAAATCACAAGAGAGGTTTAGTTTCACTCTTCCGTCTTCACGGCTGTTTAATATTCCTAGGATGGTGCCAAAGACATTATTCTTGCTTGCCATGTTGGGTATTCTAGAAGATACTTCATTCGCTATTCAGTTGGCAGTTCTGAGCAATGAAGAGAGAAATACATAATAGAAATTTTAGAAACAATCCCGGTTCAACAGGTGTGGTGGGTAAGGTTCGACAAGATGGCATCAGAAGGGTATATTGGTGTCTCTCCATCTAGTTTATGCAATGTTGGGAGGAATAGCTTCATGTTCATAATCTTCGGTGGTTGCTGTAAGAATTAGTGCACCCAACCCTCCTAACGCTACACAGAAGCTCAACACTGACAAAGAAGTACAGTACTGGATGCTGGAGGTGCAGGTGTATTTGGTTTCATTCAAGAGGATGAGAAGTGTGTCCAGTGAACACATTTAGGTCCTTACATGATGGCGAGTCATTAGTATATTGTTCCATGTCTTGAAGACACCAAATTGTAGGCTTTCGACCTATGAACTTCCAGTTATTTCTGTTAGTTAAATAATAACCATCGCGACATAGAAACGATCTGCCACCAGCAGTTTTCTCAATCCAACCCATTCTTTTGATTTTGATGAATTCGAAAAACGAAACCAAGCTTCAAAAATCAGATTTTTGCAGAACACCCAACATCAGAAGCGCGTGTATTCCGACTACTGCGCATGGCCACGCCCACGCACAAACAAGAACCAACCTTTACTAACTTCAACATTCACCCATGCATTTCAATTCCATTCTAGTTACTAAAAACCAGCCTACCCCAGATGGAACAAACCACTTCAAAATTAAGCCAATTGCACGAAAATTTCAATATGAGATCAAGAACCCCCCTTTTCCCTAATCGACCACCCCCCGCCAAACCCAACCCCTAATTAAAACAAAAAAACCCAATTCGAATCCGAGCTCAAAACCCTAATCTAAGCCCCAATTCAAAAAGACCCCAATTGAAGAACCCCAAACTCAAAACCCTAATCAAAGCCCCAATTCAAATGCCAAAATCAATTCTTTCTCAAATAAACAACTTAAACAAATGAAATCAAAGACCCACCAAGAGACGATTGAGGGCGCCGCCGTCGACGGGGAGAACCCGCCGGTGAAACCGGAGCTTGTCGGAGAATAAGTCGGAGGAAGCAGCTTCTCCGGCCGTTCGATCTATTGCTCAATCTCTTTCTCAATCAATCGGGTTTGGATCGAGATTTCGTTGGGCGTTTTGCTTCTGTGATGGTCTTTTTGGGGTTTGCAAGCAGAAGACGAAGAGAAGATGAAAGATGGAAAGAGGGACAAGGAGGAAAAAAAAAAGTTCGAGAAGGTGATGGAGGGTCTCGTCTCGCTTCGCTCTCGTTATGCGCGTGTGAGAGAAGAGAAGCACCCAATCATCGGTCGAGATCACCCATTCCATGGGTCAACCTTTATAATTAACCTTACCTCACCTTCATATTCATCACAATTTCAATCTCATGGTTGACCATTTTGTGCTTGTAGATGCACATCCACCACAAGATTTGATCAAATCTATTTTGTCAAATTGAATGCCAAAACAAATCAGAAATCAGCCCCATTGATTTTATTTGTGCATTTATGGATTGATGAAAATGTAATTATGATTGCATCACTTATCCTTAGGTAGGATCTTACTATACGTATGTATTTCGGGTGCAATTATTCTCACTCCTCCATAGGGAATGATTCTATGTTGATACAACAAACGGAAAGAGAATTATAATGTATCAAAGTCCTTTCTATGTTATTAAAAATCATAAGCGCTGCAAAGTTTGTCCAATGGGAGTGTTTGATTGTCGGAGTTTCTATAAGAACTTCTTATGTTGGGAATTTTTCAGTAAAAATTGTAGTTTCACCCAAACCTCCCTTCCGCCCTGAAAAAAACAAACAAACAAAAAAAAAAGTTTGGAACCACTTGCCCGATAAGGATACTCCAGATTCCGGATTCTTTAAGTCGCATTATCATATCATTTACACCTTCACTGCTCGCCTCGTCGTGACTTGGTGAATCGCTTTTTATGCTACCACTATCAACGGTCCATGCTTGTAGGAGCGTTGTGACTCATCAAATGGTCACAACTGACAAATCAAAGATATTTCATTGACTGATTATGGTGAATTGGTTTCCTATCTAGTCAATCCGATGTAAGTCCTACTTGATTGGAGATACAAACAATTCCAAGCGTCAAAACAAGGAGAGAATGATTATTTTAAGCCTCCCGAATTCCTTACGGTGAGCCATAACATTTTTGTTTGTTAGTGCTCACAAAGTTTGGAAATTTATCTATTGGGAAACTGATTATGTTATATTCAAATAAAGGACTTCTTAGATATTATTGGAAAAATTACAAAAAAATAACTTAATTTTAAACGATTAGTAATAAATCAATAATTATAAAATATTACGTTGCTTACCCTTTCTAAAAAATTTCTTATTCACCACTTATCTATAGAATTCATATTTGGTGGATTTTTGGGAGTTTTCTATGTTTGAGTCCTGAAATGTTGTTGAATTCTATGATTTTTGGATTTTTGGTTTTATTCATAGTAAAATTCTTGCCCAAAGATTCCATGCATCTTAAATTCTATATATTCACCATTCCATTGTTATTGGAATTCCTCAATGAAATAACACTTACGATGCATTCTTGTATGTGGAACCCACCTTCAAAGATTACATAACGGACTCGCCTTTACAAATTATAACATAAGGCCCACTTTTTTTTTAAATAAGTGGTTTATGGGGTCACAATAAAAAAAATTACAACATGAGACCCACAATTAAGAGTTGTCGCATATGGAGCTTACCTTTAAGGAACATTTGGCAAATGGAGTGGATTCTTGTGAAGAAGATGAAAACCCCACACCATGTTTGGCAAATACCAAGTAAGCTATGAATTACATATATTAGATCCAATGGTCACAAATTTATTTGCAATTTTCTAGCAATTCGTGATTAATCAAGCCCTGAAAATGCCCTTTTTTGACATTGTATAGACAATGAACGGTTCAGATTTTCATTATAAATCGCACAAAAATAAAAAAATAAGATTTTATGGTATAGAATTATTTTTATAAATATCTCAAAATATATGAGATACCAACGGCTGAAAATTGGCCTACTAGCCGTTTTGGACCTTCCAAACACTATGGACAGTTCAGATCGTAATTGTGGACCCAAAAGGTCGAGTTCCAAAGCAAAAAGGGATACTGCAAAATCAAGCTCAAAACACTTTCTCTGCGCAAGTCAGAAAACGTTTTCTCTGTGAATGATCAATGGTTAGGAAGTGTTTTGCTATTTTCTCATTATCCACGGTGAATCATGATGCCAAACTTTAATACACAGCCGTTGGAAGCATCATGAAGAGATTGAACAGTTGTGATTTCGCAAAACAGGACCACGAAGTTCCAGATCTCATGAAAAACGATTTGGACATTTTTTTTGCAAATATCTCAAAATTTATTAGGAATCAATGGTTGAAATTTTATCACATAGCCATTTTGGTCATTCTTAACATTATTAACAGTTCGGATTGTGATTGTGGGAGCCATAAGATAGATTTCCAAAACAAAAAGGTAACCTCTAAGTTAAAGCCGAAACACTGTTCATCCACCTTTCTCCTCAATATTGAAATTTTAGAATTTGATGGGGGGAGAGGTCTGACTGGAGTTATCTTCGCCTTTGAAGGCCTTTCAAGTATTTTGAGGATCTACCTTATACGGTGGGAACCGTTACCAAACCTGAATTTTCCATGAATCCGAAAGGAATCACCTCCGATGACCACTGCCAAACATCGTACCCGTAGAAATAATAGAGCAGGGCACGCCTTTAGAAATTATAACAAGGGCCCTGATCTGGAAATTGTGGCATTTGGGTCCACCTTAAAAATTAAATATAGGCCCCACCTTTAGAAAATTGTAGTAATTTTGGCGGACCACTAGAAATTACTAGCATGCAAGGGCACACCTCACCTAGGATTCACAACAATAGTGTCACCTATGCAAATTACATGGACCCACTTTTAGAATTACATGGGTCCTACCTTTGGAATTCCACGAGATTTACCTTTAGAAATTGTGGTACATGGGGCCCACTTTTAGAAAAGGCAACAGCTGGCCCACCTTTGGAAATAGTGGTGTGTGGGATCCACTTTTAGAAATTGTGGTACCTGGGGCTAATCTTTTAGTTGTTAAAACTTGGGGGGCCGGTTTCATGAATGACAACGCGGGTCAATCTTCGGATATTGTGGTGGATGGGGCTTGAAATTGAGGCCTTTGGAATCACTTGGATGTTGTAATTTTGAAAATCTCAGTGCTAGTATTTTAAAATGATTGATTTTAGACATTTAGAAATTCTAGAACTTCTGAATTCTCAAAATTTTACAAAAGAAAAAAAAATTGTGATAAAAGTTCCAAAATTATCAAAAAACCAAAATTATTTTTCAAAAACAAGCGTCTCCAAATTCTAGCTTTTAAAATCCATAAAAAAAATGATACATTTGTGGATATGGTAGGCACCTCCCTCTCCATGGCAACAGCCAAGGTTCAATCCATAAATGTGTTGTGTGGTAAGGGCCTTTGGTAGAGGTTTTCATAGCTGGGCTCGGCCGGCCGGTTGAGATATATCCAGGCCCAACCTACATTTTGAAACAAAGGGCTGTATATAGGGTTGCAAAATGGTCGGTTTCGGTTCGGGTCCATGGTAGATCCGGAATCGGAACCATTAAGTAAAATGTGGAACCGGATTCGGACCTGAAACCGTTTTGGAACCGGTTTCTTGGCACTTGAACCGGAACCAGAACCATATAAGGGACGGTTTTAGTTCCAGGTCCAGGTCTAGGTAGATAATAATATTAAAAAAATATGGTTTTAGGAAAGATTTTCGAAAATTGAGGTAATATATTGGGTCTCAGGCCACGGGTCCGAACCAAGGTGGAACCGGACTCGGACCCATTTACTTATCAGGGCCTAAATAAGGACCCAGACCTGGTTTCTAACGGGTCAGAACCTTTGGGTAGTCGAAGAATCAGGGACCCATTTACATTCTTAGCTGTATAGGAACCAAGTCTCGCATGAGACTCAAGTATGGGCTTGAGCCCATCCACTTTAGTCAATTGGGTCATGCCAGGATATTTTTTATCACTTGTTTGGGCTTCCTATTAGGTAAAATAGTAGGCCTGTCAAAGGGCCGAGTTGGGCCAGGCCCCCACTGGCCAAAAACCTCAAAGGGCATGCTCTGCATAGGCCCTTATCCTATCCTCGAGTGTCGGGGCTGGGCCAAAGAAAAACCAAATTTTAATTTTTTTTTCTACAACACTACTGAGCGTTGAGTCTCAACTGAACATTAACCCTTATCTTTGGTTAAGGCTTAGGACCGGCAATGTTAAGAATAAGTTATATGGTAGAGTTAATTATTTTCTTAATCGATAGGTCGATAACATATTAGAAAGTATTTATCATGTAAAAACAATATAAATAGTAACTTCTAATGATATTACATTCAATAACATCTTCAGAATTTCATACTTTTCTTTTAATAAATCTACTTAGATTATCTAGTGCATCCCTAACCACCATGTGTACAGACTAAGGCCTCATGCATCTTTAGTTGTAAACAAGTTTTGAATGGGAGAAGAAGAAGATAAACATTAATTGCAATAAGTTGTCATTGAAACTTAAGTATAGGAGACTACAAGTATAATAAGTTGTCATTGCAATAAGTTCACTGTCCCAGGCGACTACAAGTTGCCACTCTAATTATAGCAACTAAAGTATAGGAGCATATCATGTAGATTATAATGGATTATTACTTAATCTAATCTAATTTAATAAGGGTATTATACATTGAAAGACTTAAACTAATCTAATCTAATTTAATAAGGGTATTATAACATTGAAAGACTTAAACAAAAAAGATATCACACTTCTTATTTCCCAATTTTTACACAATACTAGCTTCTTAGGGCATGTTTGGTATATTTTTGTTAAAAAATCATAGATTCCTCTAAATTACCAATAAGTTTGGAGTTTGACACATTTCTCTTAATACCAACAATGGTAAAAGTGTGCATGGAGCTTTTGGAATGGATACATTTATTTATTTATCATATTGACATATTTAAGTAATAATATACATTTAAAAATAAAGAAAATATAAATGTTAGGTCTGGTACTGTTCAAGCCCGGTCCTCAAAATTAGCAGACCTATAAAATTTTGTTCAGGCCAAGAAAAATAAAATCCCTCATTTTAAGGGCCCTTTTAGGGGCCGAGCAAGACCCCCTTGTAAAGGGCCGGATTGACGAGCCTAGTAAACAGTCAATGAATTACATGTATTGATTATTCGGGCCCGGCCCGGTGTTGGGCTTTCTATCACTTAATCCAAGTCTGGCCCAAAGAGGGATAAGCTTGGGTCGGGGTCTGGTCAGGCTCATGTTGGTCAGCTGCTTGTTTGCTTAAACACCACTCACTTGAGCCAGGATCCTATGAGGATTTCCACACTGTGACCGTAAGAGGACCAATCAAGGTCCACCACGTCACCGCAGGCAACCTGCCATACATCCGGGCAGAGCTGCCCATGGTGACATGGCAGGCTGTGATTGGTCCACTCACCATGGGAAAATCCTTGGATGATCCCAATTCTAGTCAGTTGCTAGCTTTAGGCAGTTGATGAAGATGGTAAAGACTCCACAGTCCTTTCAAAAACAGAAACAGGTACAAGCAAAAGCAGACAAAGTACTCCAACCATCCCAACAGTGAGAGCTATGTAAATATTAATGTAATCTCACTCCCCCAGACTAAAATCTGCTGCCTCCTCTCCGGTTTTGATCAACCCAAAATCAAAACCAAAAGAAGAATGAAGGAGGACAGAAACCAAAAGAAAAAGAAGAATAGCAAGTGAATGGGCCAAGTTGCTTACTTCTTCATCTACTCCTCTCTACTTTTCAACTCCTTCACTAGTCTGCTAATAGGATGTTCTGTTATAAGAGTACAAACGAATCCACATGTGGTATAAAGTAATGCGGAAGTGTAAAGGTTAAACCATTATTACATGTCTTAAACATCAACAATGCTAATAATGAGTACAAAGATTACCTGGGAAATGCATCAAGGGGTACTGACCTACTGTAGTACCTTACAAATAAAGAATGATCTTGCTATTCTACAACAGAAAATGCCTTTTTAAAAATGCCCACCCTGCTTGCCTGCCCTGTTTCCACAAATACAAAAAGAAAAAAGAGAAACCAAAACTGCAGGGATGGCAGAGTTGGAGTGCTTAAATTAAAGCGCACGGATTTGTTCCCCACATCTTGTGTTCGAAACCACCCCGGATTTGGCTGTGTGAGTTAAGCGGGCACCACGGGAGAATAGTCTTGTTGGGTCAAATGACTTTGAAGAAGGAACAAAGATGACCTTTGAAGAAGCATGCTTGAATAATATTTCATCCAAGCGCCTGACGACATCTTGCAAGCTTGGCTGCCATTCATGCAGGGCTGCATCCTCTTGCAAAGATGGTAACTGCAAAGCACAAAATAATCATTGTTACCTACCAGTTACAATAGTTTATACAGAATAGAGAATTGAAAAAAAAAAAAAAAAAAAAAAAAAAAAAACCCACATTAGACTACACATCAAAGTCACTGTTGAATATAAAATTGCATCAAAGCCCTTTGGGATGGGCATCTAAATTTCAATTTAAAACGAATTTGCAGCTTTTATTTAATTTCATCTAAACTTCAGGTTGTTTCTACAGCATTCTTGGGATGCATGTTGAAAGATGGGTACCAAAAGTCTCCTTTTCAAATCACTGACATGCATTACTTCCAGCTTCCCATCTAAAATCCCCATACCCTTCTACAGACTCCACAAAGAGGCCTTTATCCAACTTTCCCCATAATGATCCATAGGACCCATTATGGTTGACTAGGCCCTCTTTTTGTCTACAATATAGAACTATTACAGCTTGGAAGTGCAAATTCACACAGTAGGCTTGTGTGAAGTCTTCCTCAAGCCAAAAATTGGTGGCAACTCATCCACCAGACAAGTGATGCAACCCAATGCAAGTAGTTCAAATCATAAACCTTACTGTTAATAGAGTGCATGTTACAAATTAAACCATAACTCTTCCAGGTTCTGCAAACATGCATTTTTCATCATTACAACCTTATCCCAGCAGTGTGGGGCAGCAAAAGGCCGGTGTTTCGATAAAAAAAATTTTGGTTGGTGAGGCAGTACAAAATCATTTTACTGGAACTTTTAAGCAGTGTATCATTTCATATTTGTTAACAATTTCAATTGTGCATCTAAATAGTCCCTTAAGTATATCATAGAAATTTGGGTAACTAAGCAATTAGCACAAGCGAGCAGCTTAGGCTGCTTTCAAATCTCACTAACCCCAAAATAGAAAGAAAGAAGCATTTATGAAAACTTAAGACCCCAGATAGAATATGATTAAACTTGAATAATAATGATAAAACCAAGATAAATTGTACAACAACTTCATATCAGAACTAGCAAAGATGGTAATCAAAACCACATGAAGCCGAATGATGGCACATAAAGATAAAATGCTTGCTCAATATGAAGTGCCAATGCAAGATGCATAAAATGGTGAATCATCTGAATAAGGTAATGACTTCTTATCATCAAGGCCACAAATGAGAGTACACAAAAATCAAAGGACTTACAGTTTCGACTGCATATACCTGCGAACCTGGAGATGAACAATTAGCTGAGGCTTCATATGTGCAGTCTGTTGTTGCATTGTCTGTTGAGTGTGTTGATGTGCTGGCAAGCCAGAGTTTGTTTTAGATTTAGACTGAAAGCTTGAAGAATTCACATTCTCGTTATTCATTGTAGACCCAACAGAAGCTGCTGGGCCATAGATGTTTCCCGACCTAGAGAGATCACTTGCATCCATCCCATGCATTTCTCCAGTCATAGGAATCATCTGCTGGGACAATGCTGTTATACATCAAAACACACACTCAGTTTAGGACAGCCCACAAAGTAATATCCCTGTCATATATAATGCTGTTGCTGCTAGTGATGATGATATATACATATGGGGGATATTCCCCCGAGGGACAAACCTCATAAAAGCTAAAACGAACCCCCTCTGGACCACCCAAGGTAAAGGTATATGCATGATTAAGTCCTGTCACATCCTGGTCCCGAATCACCCTGGCCTAGGGTAATCTCCGAGGTATGCCACACGTACTCCCGCGTGCTGTACCTGTCTCGAGCCAAATACAACACACGAAGGAGAGAAAAACAACTTTTCATGCACGTGAGAAAGAACTCACTAAAACACATCAATAGCAATTAAACATAGCGGAAGCTGTAATTCATGTGAAGATATTAGTTTCCATTCAGTCTAATTATTAATCCAAGTTTCAATACAAAAGAATTACACAGGTATTTACATTGATTTACAAAAGAGGGTGTGAAGAAAAACCCTATACAATCAATACCAAAAGTATAAACAAAAGAATTTCTATCACCTAAGTGTGGCCCACACAAAAAGGGGCTAGCCACACAACAGCAGAGTTTCCCAAAAGATGATTTCGCTCTCCGAAGATGACAAAATCACTTGGCCTCAGGCGCAGGCCACTCTTCTAACCCTGAAGGTATCTCCTGGCTAACCTTCGCTCTCTCTTCGGCCTCGATACGATCGGAGGCTGAACCTGTGACTGTGACACCAATAATAGCATAATGAATACGACGATTCGGCAAGTATAAACATTAATAATAAATTACATGTTATATCAAATAGAATTTATAGACACTTAATTAAAAGATGTAAATATCAGGTAACAACAAGTCAATTGTGCCAAAATCGAATAATTTATGCTTTATGAATCAATGGGGGATATAATACACTAGTTGGCTACTACATTAAGCTCATTCTTTCAAATAGAGAGCAAATCTAGTTGGGATGTCACCAGCGGCCCGGTCAAAGGCTAGCTGGCTACTCGGTTCTGGAGTTCTGGTGCTCCATATGATCTACTGCAGTGATCTCAAATAACTAAACCAAGTTTAACCCCGTCGGGTATCATGAGGTCGAAGCTCAGTAGTACCAGACCAATCGGATTAAATAAATACAAATATGAGTACGACTATTTTTTTTTACTTGAATCAAATCAAATCATTAATATCCCGACTTTTTCACATATAAACTTATTTATCTCGAATTTCAATTGAATATTGTATAACCGTACAAACATAACGAAAAAAAAAAAAAAACAAAACAATTTATGTATGTAAATCATTCTTTAAAATTTGGAAGGTGAAAGGAAAATAAGTCTCAATATGCACATGCATTGATTAAAAGAATCAATGATGATTTACTAGGCTTTCATCCTTCACCTTCTCACAAGATGAGGTTTGGAAATCCGGTGCATAGCTATTTTTAATTTGGTGCCACTTTATATAAGTGAAGTGTACCGGTTTCTTCGAGCCTCATCCATGACAAGGTGTTAGAAGAAAAGAATAAATTTCACATAAAATAATCTTAGCCTCAATGATTTCTCACGTGGTTAATTACCATTGGTCAATTGATCTCGTCAAGGGTGCCATTTTCTAGGGTCATATAATTCCCTCGGAGTCAAAGATCCTAATGGGTTTCATAAATACTCACTATTTAGTGTTTGTCATCTACAGGGTGCGAAAAGAAATAATTTGGTCAAAATTCCCGGACCCCTGCACAGAACCTGGCCTCGCTATAGCGAGGTCCATCCTCGCTACAGCGAGGCTCATCTCGCTGAAGTAGGGACACTTCCTGTGTTCCGGCCATTCCCACCTATATACACTACGGAACATGTTTTCTCCACATGACATACACATGTCATAATGCAAGCCCCATTTCATCATTTCAATGCATTAATAAATATATATTTCCACAACCGTTTCCATTCCAGCACATGCATTGCATTAATATATATATATTTCCACACCCATTTCCATTCCAACACATGCATCGCATTAATATATATATATTTCCACACCCATTTCCATTCCAGCACATGCATTGCATATTTCCACACCCATTTCCATCAATAATCCAATCACCTCTTAATCTTTCCAAATGAAGACCATTAACACCCAAAATCAAATCCATGCCTTAATCATTCCCTAATTAAAATTAAAGAGGCTAATCATAGTAAAAAGGAAAATAATAGCATTTAATATCCAAATAAAAAAAAATAACATTACATGCATTAATCATTAAAGCTTATACTTGCCTCAATGGAGATTTCAAAAGCTTCTCACACCCTTGATTAAGAAAATCCCAAAAGCCCCAAATGAGCAAACCCTAGCCACAAGAATCATGGAAAAATGGAAATGAATGTGCATGCAGGATTACCCAAGAGGTCCTTGACTCTAATGCAACTCCAAATACTCATATTTGAAGAGGGTTTAGCTCTAACCTTAACAAGGAGTCCAAATATGAAGAGAATGAAGGGATGTTGGAGATGATTTCTTGACTCCAAGAGAAAAAAGGGATGAAGATAATAGAGTTGAGTCTACTTCTAGCTTCTCAAGGTCCAAATCCTACCTCTTAAAGTGGCTGGAGGAGAAGAGGGTTTGGAAAGAAAGAGAAGAAGAGAAAGGGTGTAGAGAATGAAGGAGATGAAATGAATGAAAAGAAAGGCTAAGGTATATATATAAATATAAAGTTGCTAAATTACAGGAAAGCCCATTCAACTAGTATATTTTCAATTCGAGTCAAATAAGGGTCCAATTCCACAACGGTTGGTCAAATGAAAAAGAGTCTGATATGAAAATTAATATACTCGTCAAAATATACGCGATGATGTCAAAATGACGTGTAAATGATGAAAAAAATATAAAAATCAATATTTACGAAAAAGCTCTTGACTCTACTCAATTGAGTCAATCTCACTATAACTCATATCCTCGTAGCATTATTCATATCCACATCCTTATTTGGGCATCATAGTTCCACAGAAGATGTAATCATCCATTAGTACCACCATTTTGTGACATACCAGGGCTTGGTAGTTGGTAGTACCATTGTACAAATAGATGAGGAAGAATTCATGAGGTGCGACGCTGGCTGTTTGTGACCTTCAACGTGTCTGTTTGAGCATGCCTGTTTGAGCAGAGTATGTACACGGTGCTTCAACGTGTCAAGGTTCATGTACTCCTCGTAAAAGTAACCATAGATACATGAGAATTAAGATTACCTAGGAAATGCATCAAATGATACTGTAGTACCATATTAATAAAAAATCATCTTGCTATTCTACAACAGAGAAGGCCTTTTTAAAACCACCCCATGGGACACCTCAATTCCTTCAGCTACAGCATCACAGGAGTACACAGAAGTACATGTGTCTCACATCGGAGATTATCTTAGGCCACCCCACCCTACCCCACCCCACCCCCCTTGTTTCCACAAATTCTACAAAAAGAAAGAGTACCTTTGAAGAGGCATGCTTTAAATAAACTTTCTTCCAAGCAACACCATTCACTAGTGTTTGGGTGTAACAGGTTTTTGAGGCTGATATTATAAACAGAAGTCTCCACGATGTAGAAATTCTTTTGGTTGTATACCCGTGGACGTGGACGTAGGCCAAAAGCCAAACCACGTAAATCTCTGCTTTCTCTTGCATGTGCTAGATCTCTTCTCATAGGCCCTAGATCACAATAGCACCCATGGCTGCAATACGTTAGGAGGCTTTGTTACGTGGCAAAGAAGGTAACTGCAAAGCAAGTTGAATGATGTTACGTAAATGTAAAATGCTTACTAGTTCCTTATTATCATCAAGACCACAGATGAGAGTAAACAAAAATCAAATGACTTACATTCTCTGTTGAATTTATTTGCGATCCTGGTCAACAATACTCCGGTTACCTCTCAGCCATTGTAAAGAATTGTTACTCTGCTGAGGTAGAGCAGATGACTGCCTTGAGATCTGTTCTGACATATGTGCCTGCACTGCACATGCATATTTCTTCAGTAGACTTCTAAATGGCAAATATATCATGATTTGTAACTGAAGAATCCCCCCATTTACACCCCGTTGCTATCCCTAGTACTTATCCTATCCATAAAAATATGGACTTACGAATTGTTTTGAGTTGGATTCATAAATGTGTTCTGGTCCAGAACCCAATTCAAGTTATGATGGATAAATAAATGGGTCTGATTTTCCATCGATACAGGTTCTGACACGTGGACAGGAGATCCAACGTATCAATTTTGATCGATCATTTTTTATATTTAACATTAGAGATAGTAGACTTGATGCACTGTTATAAGCTAAATGATATTTTTGTTTTAAGCAAAAGTCTTTTAAAAACTAAAGAAAGTCGAAATCGGTTTTGAAATTGTGTTTTGGTCTTCTAAGTGGAACTAGTTTCAAAATTGGATCTGAGTGTTGTTATTGGACTCAGGGGATCCGCATCTGAAACTAAAAATAACATGTTTCGAGTCGGACCGGATCTTAATCCATTGGAATTTCATCTCATCGCTGACTGTTTGCATCTGCAGAGCCATCACCTCCATGGGATTAGATCAACCTAAACAATCTAACATCACTTTCATGAGTCAGGTGGTATGGCAAAAACAAATCAACCCCATAAAATTTATGTATCTGTTAAGTTCACAGGGCCTCACATGAGCATGCATGAGCATGTAAAAATTGTTCAGTTCACACAACCATGTTAGACAACATCAGTAACTTAGAATTACATTGTCTGTCCTTTCATTAATCTTCTCAAAAGATTGAAATGTAATTAAGATTAAGATCACTTAAAATGAAGGACCTCTACTTCGGTGCTTGTTGTGCCAAAATTTTATTGCAATAGTTGGTCAAAAAAATTTCCAGAAATTTTGAATTGTGCGTTGGAGAAGAGAGCAACTGTTTTCAATTACTTGGCAGAGATCTCAGCCAAAGGGTCAATTGTGTTGGAGCCCTATTTTTAAAAGAAATCTTAGGGGGTATGAGGAAAATCAAGTTATTTCTCTCCTAAATCTCCTAAATGGTGTTTATAATCCATAAGAAGGGCAAGATTCTAGAGTTCGGACTGCCTCTAAAGATGGTGGGTGTTCTGCGTCTTCTTTCTTTATGGCATTATCAGGGAGGTCTTGTATGATGAACCCTATGGCTAAGATATGGAAATTAAAAATCTTCCCAATAATTATGATGTTTGGGTGGCTTACCCTCCGGAATAGAATTCTTACCATTAATAACTTAAGACGAAGATTTATGATTGTGGTGAATGCTTGCCCCATGTGCTTTAGTGATGAGGAGTCGGTGGACTATCTGTTCCTCAAGTGCAAGTTTGTTTACTTAGACGACGTGGAGTGCGGTGATTGATTGGTTTGGATGTAGTTGGGTCTATCCAAGATCTGTTCTTTTTCTAGCACGACTTTCTCCCATTCTTTCTCCTCGAGGTAAAGAAATGTAGAAGCTATTGTTTTTTGCTATCATCCAGCTTCTATGAAAAGAGAGGAATGCTAAGTGTTTTGAAGGGGTCCAATCATCTACACGGTCTATGATAGCTAAGATAACCCCCTCTTCTATGGACTTTCAGTGGATCAAATTATATTCAACCGGAAGGATATTGCTTCTTTCTTACTTATTTTTTGGATTGTTGTTGTTCTTGGGTTGCTAGTGATGACCCCCCTTCCTGTGTCGTTTGTTTTATCCGTTTTGCTTCTGGTTGGGTCATAGGTGTTGTAAGCATGCCAGTATGGCTTTCTTTTACCACCAGCTTTCTTCAATGAATTTAACTATTCAAAAGAAAAAAAAGAAATTCTTAGGTGCTCAACTATAAGGTGAGACTATTTCTCATTGAAGGAATTTTTACAGAAATGGTGAGGGCATTTGCTGTGAATGGTTTGGATATTCAATGGGCGGGCAACATAGTGGAGTTTTACAGTTTGTGTGAGAGAGATACTCAGAGAATCCAAGCTCTTTTGTGTGGTGAGGGAAGAGAGGATGAATGATGGTTTTTTTTTTTTTTTTTTTCTATTTTTTATAGAGAGAATCTTCAGATTTGTAGCTTCTTCCAAAAAGAGAAGAAAACATATTCGGTGAGTCAAGTCAAAGTGCTGTCTAGTGTCTTCCTTTCAAGGCAATGCCAACCAAAACTAGAAAGCCAAAATATCAATTGATGGGTCTTTCCACACTCCACACCTCATACCCTTCTTCTCCCATTCCGCCGATGTACGGTAAATTGAAGTATGCTGAGGTGAAGCATCAAATTAAAAGAGAATAAAATATAAGGTGTTATGAATGTATTTTGTTTTTAATTGTTTTGTATGAAATTTTTTTGACTTTTTGTATATAAAAATAGAGTTTCTTTGTCTTTTAGTAGAGGAAGGAGGTTGCTTTTTTTACTTTTTTTGAAGATTCGAAGAAAATTTTAAAATTACGTATTTTTGATATGATCTCATTGTCATTTCTTTTCTAAATTTACTTTTACTAATTGCCCAAGAAGCACCATGCCCTCAATTTTTGTTTTATGTTTGTTTGTTTGGGTAGAACGTTATATTCATCTTTTGGAAACAGAAAGAGCTGAAGGTCCCTCTGCTGTTCCTAGAGACAAGTCCAAACAAAAGCAGACAAAGTAATCAGACCATCCCAACGGTAAGAGCTATGTAAATAGCAATGTAATCTGATACCTTGCCTTCTCTCAGCTCTCTCTCTCTCTCCACCCTTTGTCCTTCCTTCTTATCCTCTCTCCCCCTCTAAACTTCAAACCTAAAAACCCTCCAAAACCACCAAACCAAACTATCATTTCACCCCCAAATTCCCTCCTCTCTACTTCCAATCAACTCTCAATCAAACCCAAAAGAAGAAGTAAGAGCAAAAAAAAAAACAGAAGCAGAATGGGACAAGCAGCCTCCTCATCTTCTTCCATTTCAACTCCTTATACCCATCCTCCTAACATTAACTGCAAAGACGAAGATGGAGAATTAGAAGAAGACCTGACCTTGTTGTTGCCAGATGAATGCCTGGGTTGTGTTATGGCGAAGCTGGGCTCGGTGGACAGGAACACATGCTCTCTGGTTTGCAAAAGGTGGAACCAAATTGACTCGAGGAGCAGGCAGAGGCTGGTGCTTGCTGCGAATTCTGAGCTCACGCCATCCCTTCCAGCCATCCTCTCCCGCTTCGATGCTGTGTCTGTGCTGTCTCTCAAGTGCTCTCGCAAGCATGTGAGCATTGGTGATGGCGCTTTCTACCTGATTGCTCGATCTCTTGTTTCTCTCAAGAAGCTCAAGCTTAAGGGATGTGTAGAGATCACGGACGATGGGTTGGATGCGGCTTCTCATCTCCTCCGCCGCTCGCTCCGCAAGCTCTCGTGCAATTCCTGCAGCTTCACTTGCAGTGGACTGAGCTCGCTGCTCTATCGCTGCCGCCTTCTTGAAGATCTCACTCTCAAGCGTCTCAAAAACCTAAAGCATCAGCTTCTTCTAAACGCAGATGATGGAGGTGGAGGTGGTGGTGGTGGTGATGGTCCGCTTGCGCGGCTTCAGAGGCTCTGCCTCAAAGATTTACACAATGCCAGCATACTTGCGCCGCTCATCTCCTCCTCTAAATCCCTCAAGACTCTCATCATCTGCCGGAGCGGAGGGGTGTGGGATCCGGTGTTCGCGGGTCTCCGCAGCAGCTCACTCATTGAAATCCAGCTTGAGAACCTGCAGCTGAGCGATTCCGGCCTCTTCACCATCTCCTCCGCCTGCCTAGACCTCGAGGTGCTCTACATTAGCCGCGCTTCTCACTGTACAGATGCTGGATTTGCTGCTATTGCTGCCTCTTGCAGGAAGCTGAGGAAGCTGCATATCGATACCTGCGCGAAGTTTGGTGGGTATTATGGTGGGGTTGGGGATGATGGGGTGGTCTCCATCGCGGCCAGGTGCTTGCAATTGCAGGAGGTGGTGCTTATGGGCGTCGCCCTCACTGTTATCTCCCTTCATGCCCTCGCGTCGAATTGCCCAGCTCTCGAGCGAATGGCGCTCTGCAACATTGATTCAGTGGGAGACACTGAGTTGGGGTTTGTGGGTGCTAAATTCTCTTCGCTGAGGAAGCTCTGCATCAAGAACTGCCCTGTTTCGGATGCGGGGATTGAGGCCATTGTGGCTGGATGCCCCAATCTGGTGAAGCTTAAGGTGAAGCGGTGCAAGGAGGTGACGCAGGCCAATGTCTGCCGGTTGAGGCAGCAGAGGGTGGAGTTGGTTATTGCACTTGATGTTGAATCTCTGTCCATTGCCGAGGAACAGGAGATGGCAGCAGAGGAGCATGAATCTGCTGCTGTTCATGGACGAGGTCGGGGTCCTCGAGCTGTGAGGCCGCCGATTACCTCTTCAAGCACACATCTTGTTTGTGGGAGCAGAGGTGCTAATCTAATCAAGTCAAAGCTGAGCAATGCAATGTTGCTCAGGAGGCCTAGCATGCCTAGTGCCTCATCCTCACACAGTTCTAATAGATAACCTGGCTTTAATCTTTTTCTTTCTATTTTCTCCCCCCTGTGTGCAATTTACATGAGGTTTCGAATGTAGCAAGCAGGCAAAGAGTGTGAATATTCCTTCTGTTGAATGTTGTTTGATTTGAATCATCCTCTATCAAAATTGAATTGTCATTTGCTTTGGAAATATCATTTTTTTTTTTAAAATTGTTATCATTTAGTTTGCTTTGGAAATGTCATTCACTTTGGGCAATTATGCCAATTAGGAAACAGTACATGCAAAAAATGAGTGTAGCAAAGACGAGGATGTTGAGATGGATGTGTGGTAAAATTAGGAAAGATAGAATTGTAAATAAGTGCATTTGGGTGCATTTACTTGTAGCATCAATAAGTGATAAATTAAGAGAGACTTGAGATCGTTCCTACATGTCCATGCAGGCCAACAATGGTGTCAGCGAGAAAAAGTTTCTCCATGTAGGTTGGTGGCCTCCGAAGGAAATGGAGTAGACTGAAGAGAACATGGATACAATAAGTAAGAATAGATCTGAAAAATCGCAACCTATCTGAGGATTTGGCCTAGTATAGATTGGAATGATAACACACAATTTATGTAGCTAACCACACCATAATTGGAACAAGGCTTTGCTGATGATGATAATTTGTTTTCTTATTGTTGATATGCATTCTAGTGGTTGCTACTCCTACTACCATCAGTGGTTGATGTCAGTTCTTTAAGGTTGGAAATCTATCACTAACTACCCTTTCATGTTATAATTTATGAGCAGGTTTTATTTCTTGAAGATTTTTTAATCATAAAACCCCATTGAATAGCAGCATGCGAATGATGTGCTACTTGTGGCTTAACCAGCCTTAGGGGTGGAGGGCGAAGGTAGCCTGTTGAAAGAATTATGACGACGATGTGCTACTTGTGGCTCAACCAGCTTTAGTGGGGAGGGAAGAATGAAGAGCCTGTTGAAAGTATTATGTCTATTCAGTCTTGCTTGCTGGAAGCTGGGTCCAGGAACAATCATTTTAACTGATCAGAGCACATTCACCACGGGTAAAATATTTCCGATCTGAATTCATTTTTGGTGCAGTGTAATTTGATATTTATCTGAGTTGCAATGAACATTGGGGAATATCCATCCTTACAGGATCTCAGAAATCTACATATACTTTCAAGTCACTTTCATATATGCATATTAGAAATCTACACATACCATCAATTCACATTCCTTTTTTTAATGGAATCAATTCACATTCATATATGCATATTACGAAATATATATTTTCAGATTTTATCGATTCACCTCCTTACATGACACCAACTCACTATTAATGCCATACAAATCGAGGGAAAAATACATTTTTGCATGTATATTGTCATGAAAAAATATTTACTTCTTTCCACTACCTCCTTATCATCATAATCAAAGTCTTATTCAAACTATATTGGGGTCAGCTAGATGAATTCTGTGTCACCATTGTCTAGATCCTCGCACAGGTTGCACTTCTTCAAATTTATCCTTACTACTTCCATCCATGTCCTCTTTGGCCTGCCTCTTTTCATTGAAGTCTTATTCACCTCTCTTTTCTAAATCTTCATCTCCATGTCAGTTTCTACCCAATTTTATCCACCAAAAATAAGAAAAAAAGATCTGACCCGGATCTTACCCCTGTTGTTGACATCTCAGTTGACCTGGTCCAAGACACCATGCCTTTCTCACTTCAAGAACCATTTCCTCCTTCACTACTTTGACTTTGCTATTGTCATTTTCACCCCTGAGATAGATATGGCCTTCCTACTAATTTATTTTCTTCCTTACATTTAGTTACTATTCCTCTTATCCATTGGGAGAAAAACCAGATGAATTGGCAAAGGATGACATTTGGGGGTGTATGTTTTCCCATGTCGGCCCGGGGTTAAATCTGTTGCTTATGAAATGTTGTATTCTATAAAACTCAAATTTCGTGGGTCTTTAGCTGGATGCAAAGCTAACCAACTTGCCTTGAGGAACAAACATGAGCATGTTATTGACTACGAATAAACATTTACTCTGGTGGTTAAAATAACTATAGTTTCATCTAGTGGTCACTTTTGCCGCATTGTAGTATTTACCCTTCCTTAGATATATGTCAAGAATGCTTCTACACATTGTGTGACCTCAAGGAAACAATCTACAAGGAACTTCCTCTAGGAGTTGATATTCCTAAACCTAGATTTGCATGTTGTTTACATTGTTCTTGTATGGGCTTCTCCTCGAGCCTTCTTTGAAAAGTTAAGGATCAAAATTATTCAAGCAGTATCTCACCAAATCCAATGTGACCGCTCATTTACTCAGAAGTGATTTGGTCTTCCTATTCTCCTTGTATATTTTTATGGTATTCTCATCAACGTAAGTGACATTGCAAGAGCAGCTGAACTGTAGACTGGTGACAAATTTTGTAGGTTCTGAGTTGCATACTTCAGAAAAGGGGACCTTTGTGTTTCAACACACTTATACATGGAATATCCTGTCTTTGATCGTCTATCGGATTCTGAGCTTGTTGAGTTGTCCCGAAACTTGTTTTTCCAATAATGGATGTTATACCATTTATGGAAGTGGAGCCGTCTTGCTTGCTTTGAGATTCTTTAGTTGTGGTGTCTTCTATAGGACTTTTACTGTCTGCTTATTGGCTCCACTCCTCTTTATGATAATAATTCTAGAGCATCTGACTTGTGTCTAATCCAGTATTTCATGAGTGTAAAAGCATATTTAAAACATTACAACGGCATTTCTCTTCCTCACGTGTCCTCAGAACTCAACTCACAAAGCCCATGGCATGTGGCAGTCACTATTTCTGACTCGCAAATTGATTTTTATTTATTCATCATTTTTTTTTTTTTTTTTGATGCAAGAGACTCAAACTCCAAACTCTTGACACACTACATGATGTCTCTAACCAGCTGAGCACAACTTGGGATGACTCACAAATTGATGTTATCTTTGATGTTGCCCACATTGTATGTTCCTATGGACCATCGTATCTATGGAGTACCCTTCTACATATTGTTTGCTTCTCTTATGCTTATCTGTTCTTGGTGTTAAACAGGCCTAAGGCCCATGGAAGATTTAGTTATATCTCACGTAGAGTGATTGTTGACACAGATGTACATGTTAATTTTAGTAGCTTTCCTATCTTAGATAGTTTATTAATAGCTTTCCTATCTCTAGATGGATTGTGGTTTTCCTAGAACTAGAAGAGATATTGGTGTAATACCTATATATAGTGATGACTTCTCTCCAATAAGGGAAATACAATAATAGAATACAATTCTGAAACTCCTCGTCATTCTCATGTTCTTGAAATTGTCATGGTATCAGAGCAGAGTTCTAGTCTTCAGTATTAGAATTCATTCAAGGAGTTAATCAGAGAGAAATCTTCTCTCTTGAAGAAAAACCAGATAGAGGATCTGTTTCAAGAGATCGACATCCATCCAGGTTCTGCGATAGGCTCAGATCAACTGTGGCCCACCTGCGATCATCACAGCACCATCAAGGATTCTTCCAGCCAAGATCGCCTAAGTCTTCTAAGTATTTTGGTGATTTTTTCAGAATTTTTTCGACACTGTAAGGTACGTTTTTTATCATTCTCGTGATTTTTCAAAAACTTGCACAAGTTTTGATCAAGACCGTACATAAATTTGGATCTTCAGCAGATTAAGTTCAAACTTGTTCCAGTCTTAGCGAAAATTGTGTGCTTACATAGATCAGGAACCTGATCAGTGTCCAGCATCATCTGTGGGGCCCACGTATTGGATTTAGGGCTAAAATCAAGGACGTCAAGGGTCTTTTTTCACTATTTTGTTCTCTGATTGGCCTGATTGGTCTGTTTGATTGGTTGGATCTGTCCAGCACCTTCTCCAGCACTCACGAACTGTACTTCATATAAACTATTGCTGAGTTTATCACTTTTTCTTTCACTGTTTCACAATATTCAGTTGAGATGGACAAATCTGAGGTCACTTTGATCAAATTTACTAGACAGAATTACCCTGCCTGGTCTTTCCAATTTCAAATATACCTAGAAGCTAAGGAATTGTGGGGATTTGTTTCTGGCACTGACCCTAAACCTACTGAAGATGAGATGAAGATCTTCTCTTGGCATACCAAAGATGCCAAAATCAAATCCTGGATTCTGGGATCTGTCGAGCCTCATCTGATAATGAATCTGAAGCCTTACTCTACCTCTAATGCCATGTGGGGGAATTTGAAGAAAGTTTATCACCAAGATAACTCTACGCGTCAATTTCATCTTGAATGTGCAATTGTTGAGTATGCACAAGGGACCTTGTCGGTACAGGACTACTATTCCGGATTCCGTACACTGTGGTCGGAATACGATAGTATTAAGTATGCGGATGTGGCTGACAATGTGTTGACAGTGATTCATGATCTTCAGGCCTCTAGTCAAAGGGATCAGTTTTTTATGAAACTGCGAAATGAATATGAAAGTGTCCGATCTGCTCTGATGAATCGAACGCTATTACCTTCCTTGGATGTATGCTTGAATGAACTCCTATGCGAAGAATAGCGCATTGCGACCTCCGCTCATATAGCCCAACAAAAGATGGACACCTATTCAGTCGCGTTCTCCGCAAATAAAGCTTCTCTGCCTCCGTCTCGAGACTTGAGCAAAACCCAGTGTTACAGTTGTAAAAAATTTGGACACATTGCAACTCAATGCAAACAGAAGGTCTGTAGTTACTGTAAAAAGTCGGGACATATCATCTCTGAATGTCGCCGCCGCCCACAACGTCCATCTCCACAATCTCAGACTCCACAGTATCAGCCTCCATATGCGTATGCTGCTTCTTCGGGAATACCGGCTCCTACATCTGCACCCTCACAGCCTGGGTCTCCATCCTCTCTAACTCCTGAATTGGTTCAACAGATGATCGTCAATGCCCTTTCTGCTTTTGGTCTCTCAGGTACATCCCCTCCATCTTCTACTTGGTTTCTTGATTCCGGGGCGTCTAATCATATGACACCTTCCAGTGCACCACTCTCCAATGTGCACAGCTACAATGGCCCTCTTCAAATACAAACTGCTAACGGAGGCCATATTCCCATTATTGCTGTCGGTGACATCCCTGGTCCCATTCCATTGAAAAATGTTTATCTGTGTCCCAATTTATCTTCCAACCTTTTGTCAGTCGGGCAGCTTGTTGAAAATAAATGTAACATCTCTTTTTCTTCTTTTGGTTGTGTTGTGCAAGACCAGATGTCCGGGAAGGAGATCGCGAGGGGGCGTAAGTGTGGACGCTTGTTTCCGCTGGATTTTTCTAAAATTTCTAGAAATCAATTTGACAATAATGTGTTTTGTTTTTCTCTTAGAGATAATTGCCGATTGTGGCATAATAGACTCGGACATCCTAATTCCAAGGCTTTGTTAAATTCTGGTTTATTAAATAAATCTCTTGGTTTATCTTCTTGCGTGCCTTTTGATTGTGCTACTTGTAAAATGGGAAAGAGCAAAACTCTTTCATTTCCTCATTCCACTTCACACACCTCTCAATGTTTTGATTTAGTTCATAGTGATGTATGGGGAATTGCTCCAGCTCTTTCCCACGCTCACTATAAATATTTTGTGACCTTTATTGATGATTTTAGTCGGTTCACATGGGTCTACTTTCTGCATTTAAAATCTAATGTTTTTAATGTTTTTAAAATTTTTTTATCTTATGTTGAGAGTCAATTTTCCACCTGCATTAAAATCTTGCGATCTGATTCAGGTGGGGAATATGTGTCCTCTGATTTTCAACGATTTTTGCAAAACAAAGGCATTATCTCTCAAAAAACTTGTCTTTATACTCCCCAGCAGAATGGAATCGCTGAACGGAAAAATAGACATCTCCTTGATGTCACTCTTTCCCTTCTTCTGGAATCATCGGTTCCTACTCGTTTTTGGGTTGAGGCACTGGCTACAGCAGCTCATCTTATCAATCGTCGCCATCAACCTCCATTGAGAATCAAAGCCCTTATTACCGATTGTACAAGACCTCTCCATCCTATGATGATCTTCATGTTTTTGGCTCCGTTTGTTTTGTACACTTGCCTCCCTCTGAGAGGACAAAACTAACGGCACAATCAGCTCAGTGTGTGTTTTTAGGTTATGCACCCTTCCAGAAAGGGTTCCTTTGTTATGATCCTCACATTCGTCGTTTACGTACATCTAGGAATGTTGTTTTCTTTGAACATCAGTATTTTTTTCAAAAACACATTGATCCTCCTGACTACTCCTCTTTTGTGTCATTACCTGGTTTTTCTGACGACCCGTCAGTTGTTCGTTTTAATCCTAAATTTGTGTACCACAGACGGAATAACACAGCGCCTACCAGGGATCCCCCTCATGATCTTCCTCCGGCATCTGGTCCAACACCGGCAGTTGATCCATCTGGACATCCTTCACTGCGTCGCTTCACTCGAATTTTGGTACCGCCAGCCCGTTATGGGTTCTCACATACTTCCTTAATGGCCACTTTGTCTTCCTCTTCCATTCCCCAATCGAATTCTCAAGCTGTGCAAGACCCATGTTGGAACAAGGCTATGCAAGATGAATTGGATGTGTTAGCGCAAAATCATACATGGGATATTGTACCATCTCCTGTGAGTGTCAAACCTATTGGCTGTAAGTGGGTTTTTTTCTCTCAAGTTAAAATATGATGGCTCGTTAGATCGATATAAGGCGCGTCTTGTCGTTCTTAGAAATCGGCAGGAATATGGCATTGATTATGATGAAACTTTTGCTCTGGTTGCCAAGATGACCACCGTCCACACTATTCTTGTTGTTGCTGCATCTCAATCTTGGCCTCTCTATCAAATGGATGTCAAAAATGCGTTTCTCCATGGTGATCTCAAAGAAGATGTTTATATGCGACTTCCTCAGGGCTGCTCCTCTGGGAACGGTATGGTTGCCAAACTTCGTCACTCCCTCTATGGTCTGAAACAAGCTCCTCGTGCATGGTTTGAGAAATTTCAAGCTACTCTTCTCCGCCCGTATGATCCTTCTCTGTTTTTACATCAGGATCCATCCGGGATCACTGTACTCCTTGTCTATGTTGATAACATCGTCCTTACTGGTCCTAATGCCAATATGATTCAGAAGCTCCAAGCGTTTCTTCGGGAGACATTTCACATGAAGGATCTCGGCCCCCTACACTATTTCCTTGGTCTTGAAGTTCATCAATCGCCTTAAGGTATAGTTCTCAATCAGCACAAATACACTGTTGATCTCATTGCCTTGGCTGGTCTTACTGCTTCCGCTCCAGTAGATACACCAGTCGAACTGAATGTCAAACTCAGTAAAGAGGAGGGTGACTTTCTTCCAGATCCTACCACATATCGCCAGTTAGTTGGTAGCTTGATCTACCTCGCGATCACTCGCCCTGATATCTCCTATGCGGTCAACCTCATGAGTTAGTTCATGACTACTCCCCGTCATCTTCATATGGCTGCTGTTCGCCGCATCATTCGGTACCTTATTCGGACACCGACTCACGGGTTGTTTTTTTCCATCAAACAATCCTCTATCTCTCCGAGCTTATTTCGATGCTGATTGGGCTGGGTGTCCGGATACTCGCAGATCGACAACAGGATGGTGCATGCTTTTGGGTGATAGTCTGATTTCTTGGAAATGCAAGAAACATGAAAAAGTTTCCAAATTTTCTACCGAGGCTGAGTACCGAGCCATGTCTGTTGCGTGTTCCGAAATTCTTTGGCTACGCGGACTCCTTTCCATAATTGGGTTTCCAGCAGAAGGTGCTGCCCCACTCTATGCGGATAATACAAGTGCTATTCGGATTACTGAAAATCCGATTTTTCATGAACGCACTAAGCACATCGAGGTTGATTGTCACTTCATCCTTGATGAACTTAAGCGCGGTGTCATTAGTCTTCCACATGTTTCCACTGAGCTTCAACTTGCTGATATTCTTACTAAAGGCCTTCTATGACCACGTCATCAGTTCTTGGTTAGCAAATTGATGCTTGTTGATTCTTCCACATCAATTTGAGGGGGTGTGTTAAACAGGCCTAAGGCCCAAGGCCCAAGGCCCAAGGCCCATGGAAGATTTAGTTATATCTCACGTAGAGTGATTGTTGACACAGATGTACATGTTAATTTTAGTAGCTTTCCTATCTTAGATAGTTTATTAATAGCTTTCCTATCTCTAGATGGATTGTGGTTTTCCTAG
The DNA here is from genome assembly GCA_028538565.1 of Umbellularia californica. Taxonomy (NCBI): domain Eukaryota; kingdom Viridiplantae; phylum Streptophyta; class Magnoliopsida; order Laurales; family Lauraceae; genus Umbellularia; species Umbellularia californica. Next base: position 77,788,479 of record JAPQWN010000006.1, on the reverse strand, counting down.
AACTAGAATAGATATTGCTGTAATACCTATATATAGTGATGACTTCTCTCCAATAAGGGAAATACAATAATAGAATACAATTTTGAAACTCCTCGTCATTCTCATGTTCTTGAAATTGTCACTTGGCAATATTAAAACCCTATAATACCGATCTGCTCGATGTTGATTGTGAATTTAAGATTACTAAACCTTATGGTGAGGTTCTTGATGATGCCTATTGAAGATCTTTAACAAAGCTCAATGTACCCTTTTGGAAAGGGCAGGCAATTACTCAAGTTGTCTTTGGCAATATTGCATGCCCAAAATTCTTTGACTAGTATACCAAATAGTGTGATACTTGAAACTTGACAGTAAAGCTATTTTTTTGAAACTTGACAGTAAATCTATCTTTCCACACAGATGCTTAGTGCTTAGTGCTTATGTTTCTAGAGATACTACCTCAGATTCTAGCAGGTTCTTTTTATTGCGGACCAATTGAGGTTTAGGCCATTGTTTGAAACGTTAATCTTGATTACATGATGGAGATAGTGGATTGATAGTCAATTTGGTTTCTTTCCTAGGGCTGACAAATTTTATTTTTATTTTTATTATTATTATTTTCACTGAAAGGAGATTATTTTATTCATGATCTGATGCAGTTGTAACTTGGCTGAGTATAGTACTCAGTTCTACAGTAGTTGCTGTGTGAGTAAAAAGTAGAACAAAATGCTTGGCCTCTGAGCCAAGTCAACAGAAAAAAACCCATAACAAGTCCTGTGTAAAGAAAAACACAATTATGGCCCGTGACCTATTGTAGAGAACACCCAAAAATGGTGCAGTGGTCCGTAGTCAGTAAGAGCATCGTGGTGGGCTGCACTGATCATTCTTCCGTTGGTGTAGTTGAGGTACTGCCGTGATTGCTGTTGACAGGGGCCCCCTCTTGGTGGTGAATGTTGGCTGGTTCTTGGGACGAAGGATTGAGATAATAGATCTGGAGATGGCCACTGGGGAAAGTACGAGTTGGACTTTCCCCATATTGATGACGAGTGGAAGACTGCTGGTAGTCTGGTGGTAGCTGAAAGAAGGACCTTGTGAACTCCTCTGCCCGGATCTGATCCTCATTGATGGCATTGCGGATATGTTGTGGTAGAGTTGCTCTTTCTTCTAGTATCTCTAGTAGATCATATTTGGCCAGAAGGTCCGCTGCTCCATTAGCAGTACATTTGCAGTAGGTGATCATCCACGTATGCAGGGAGGCTAACATGTCCATAGTGTGTTGCCAGGCTGGCATGATGTCCCAAGTCATAGTTGCGGAGTGCTGGACGTCAGTGATGAGAGCGAGACAGTCACCTTCAATTTGGATGGCGGGGGCATCAAGTTCATTGGCATGGTAGACCCCCTTTGTAGAGCTAGGAGTTCTGCCTCCAGAGGATGTCTCACATGTACTTCCGCAGTGGAAGCCATCAGTAGCTTACCAAATGGGTCTCAAATGAGACCCCCGATCGTTGCTTTGCCATTTTGATCGTTGAAAGAGCCATCAAAGTTAAGTTTTAGCCACCCTAGGGGTGGGGGTTACCACCAATCTGGTGTGGCTGCCTGTGTGCTCCCTGGACCTGTGTACAAATGAGACAGATGCCATTCAGTTAGTGCATTAGTAGCTTTGGAGTGAGCATGGAAAGGATTTACTGGGTGATATTGGAAGATGTAATTGTTCCTGTTTTTCCAAAGATACCAGAATACAAATATTCCCAGACTCCGGTTTGCAGGGGAGGCCATGTGCCAGAACCAGGTTGCAACATCTGTTGGCCTCTGTGTGGGTAGGACTGATGAGGGGAAGAGTGCCCAGACAGATTGAGCAAAAGGGCAGGATGGGAAGATATGGGTAACTGTTTCATTGGCCTGGTTACACAGGGGGCATTTAGGGTCTACTGTTGTTGTCCAATGAGATAAACGGAATGGGGTCGGTAGCCTATCCGGTAGTAGCCGCCAACAGAAATTTTTTAGCTTGAGTGGTACATTCAACTTCCAAACCACATGCCAAGGCAAGTTTGGCCCCATGGTATGTGGGAGGAGATGTTTGTATAAAGATCTAAAGTGGCATGTTCCTGCTGGTTCTTCCTGCCAACGACGTATATCGATAGTACCCAATGGCAATGCTACGATTGCTTGCACAATGGATTCCAGCCATAGCCCCCGAATTAAGTTGATGTTCCAGATCTGCCCATTATGTGAATGAAGGATTAAGTCAGAGACCCTTGGATTGGACAGATCCGGGATAGTTGAAAATGATGAGGTAGCTATGGTGTTGACAGCACAAAGCAGCCTGTCCCTTAGCTGACCCACCCCAGGTACCCACTCCTCATCCAGGGCGTTAACTGCCGTGCCTGGACCGATCACCCTTTTTTTTTATATTGTGGAGGATGATGTTTCAGTGCTGTAATATTGCCTTCCAAGTTCTTGAGTCAGTTTGTTTGACAGAGCAATGTTCAAAGGAGTTGGTCTTAGATATTTTTTGTGAGTAACCTTGTCCATCATGTGTCTTTTTGAAGTAGAAAACGCCATACGAGGTGGGCAGCGCCTGCTTGATTCTGGATGGAGATGTCCCGGATCCCAAGACCTCCCTCTGTAGTCGGTTGGATAACCTTATCCTACCATCCTCCACAAGTGGTCGATCCCCTCCATAGGAAAGAGGCCTGTGCTGATCGAATTTGCTTGGCACTGTAGGAAGAGATCGCTTGGAAGCCAGTCCAGTATTGAGGAATGGAGGTTAATATGGATTGCAACAAGACTCTCCGACCAGCTATAGACAGTGCTTTGCCTCGCCAGTGCACTATTCTTTTAGAGATACGAGAGTGGATAGTAGTGGCAGTGGTGTGTCTGGGAAGGCTGAGGCCAATACACTCCCCCAGTGTGTATTGGCCTCAACATTAGAATTGCTCAACATTAGAATTGCTTTGTGTCTGATTTGGTTTGAGTGGCTGGTTTAAGAGAATTAGGTTCGATTTTCTAATTTGAGTCATCTAGGCTAGTTGAACTGGTCCTACACACACGTTTATTTCTTTTAATTCCTGCTTATTTTTCATAGTGAAGTCAGATACATCAGATAATCATGAAATCCTTTGATTTTTTTGCAGTACTGTTACTCTTGTAATTTATTATCTTTGTGGGTGGTGAGTCTTTTGAGTCCTAGGGCTGACAATTGGACAACTGGCTCAACGTTAGAATTGCTTTGTGTCTGATTTGGTTTGAGTGGCTGGTTTAAGAGAATTAGGTTCGATTTTCTAATTTGAGTCATCTAGGCTAGTTGGACTCATTCTAGGGTTGTTATGGGGTCTCTCGCTCTCTCTGACCTCTTTCCTGATAATTGGCATACTTCCCGGTGGGCCATGCATATCTGCATCTCATATGAATTATATGTGGTCCTACACACATGTTTGTTTCTTTTAATTCCTGCTTATTTTTCATAGTGGAGTCGGATACATCAGATAATCATGAAATCCTTTGATTTTTTGCAGTACTGTTACTCTTGTAATTTATTATCTTTGTGGATCGTGAGTCTTTTGAGTTCATATCTCTGCTTTTCTTGTTTGGTATCCAATGTCTTTTGCAGAAAATGCCTTAAATGATCCCACACAATAAGTTCTCATTTGCAAAAATTTGGCTTTTGGCTGCCCAATTTGAAATATGACAAAAGCATCTCGAAGCTGCATGGTTAATTTTAGGCAATTGGCATGGCACCAAAACATAAGGTACCCCTTTGTTTTGTATTTTGAAATAAAAGATAAGGTACCTTTTAAAATCTTGCTTTCAGGATATTTACTTGGTGGCAGAACGTTGCTCCAAAACCAAAATACTTATTGGGTTATGCTTGTTGTCATGCCTGTGTGACAGATATTTAACAAGTACATAGAGATCGAGTTGCGTCTTGGAAACATTGACTGTTGCAGAGCTCTGTATGAAAAGTATTTGGAATGGGCTCCCAGCAAACTGCAATGCTTGGAGCAAGTATGCTGCATGCTATAAGTCAAACTGCATTGGATATGCCAGAGTTGTTGTGGAAGGTATGAGCATAAAAGTTGTTCTGTAAACTTCTTTTTTTTTTTATTGGTAACGTGGCTTGAATCCTCAACCTTAAGTTTGCAATAGTGAGCACCTTCCAAGGTTCTTCAATTAAGATCAACGGAGGAGAGTTTTTAGGAACTAGTGCATGATCTTCTCCTAGCTCTATTCTAATTTCACTTTTTTTTTTTTCGAAATTTTTTTTTTGGGTAAAGTATCCTAATTTCAGTTTTAAACGTGCAACCAATTTTCACAACTGCATCCACTACAATATGTTATTTGGAAGAAAACCTTGTGATTCAAATGAGAATACCACTCAAAATTCTCAACGAGAACCATTGCTTATGCTTGTGTGTGTGATTGTATCAAATTTTTATCCCATCTTTTTTGGGCTTGGGCTTTGTGTGTTCTACTCATTCTTTATCGAACATACTATTTCAGTCTTTTATTCCTCACAGATTGGAATGCTTGCTGAGGATTTGCCATTGGTATCTTTTGAGTGATGGGTTCAAAGTCTGTTTATCCCCCTCCTGATGCACCTAATACTATTGATGCTTGAACTAGTATGGGAGTGGGCTTTTGGTGAAGTTCTATGCAAGCATGCATTATGCCCTTACTGAGAACAAGGGCATTTCAATAGAATAGCTGTGTTTTTCAATGTCAAAGGCACAATCACCTACTGTATCTTGTTTATTTGGATTTGGTTCTCTTGAACAATTGCATTTCATGGGATAGTCTGCTGCAGTCAAATAGACTGTACTGTGGCTGTTCAGTTTTCATTATATCAAAGTATCTATGAACTGATTCTGATAACATGTTTATAGCTATTGACCAACTTTTGAATCCTACCAAAGTGAGCCTCGCTGTTGGATTTAATAGACCATTTGTAAATCAGGCCCATATGAACATACATGCCGATATAGTGCACAAGGATCATGCCACAAATCGAGCTCACAAAGATTGCAAGATTGTTGAGGCCAACTCATACAAGATCAGATCTGATCACACGTGATTCTCAAAGATGAGATCATATCACATATGATCCATATAAGACAAGAAATCAGATTCAATATTCTATACTCTCATGTAAATCTTTTGTATTATTCTCGACTCATTGTATACACGAAAGTGTATAAATATATAACTCAACATAGCTCATATCTCACGTTGAGATAGTAAAATCAAAACAACTCTATTTGTGTTTTAGGATTACACCCATTTTTCCTGTTAGGAATCGTTTGGGGCTTGATATAGATAGCCATGATCATTTTGATTAGGTTAGTTCTCGGGCATCCCTAATCCGTGCATGGACCTTTCCTGTCTCCCTCTGTTGATTGGTGGTGTTCCAAGGTGGGTCTTACATAGTGTCTCACATGGTGCTTAAATGAGCTGGGTTCTCTAAGAAATTGTTGCCATGCATGATAACACAAGGTTGTGCGCGCAAGCTTTTGCACGTGCACTTTGGGTGCACCTTCTGAAGATCCAACCTTTCAAAAAATGCAACCACCTGTATGTACCTGTACGGGCCAAAGTTTCAGTTTGATCATCATCGCTAGATTGGGCATTTGAATCCCTTGCTACATGACTTTCTTTTGAAAAAATGCACACGCAAACCGTCCATTCAAACTGTTGTCCTTGTTTTTGATGGACGCAAGGTTTTGCTCCATTATGAGAGTTATTGACTGTGCAATCAAATAAGATTGTCCCATCTAACATTGAAATATCACCTCCATCGAAGCGAAACTTCAGTGGGGATGGATGGACCAACTGGGCATCAAATGGAAGGTTTCAATCCCTAAATAGTGGGCCCTGTTGTATGAAAAATAGTGATGTACTGAAAAAAATTATTTATTATTAGTTTGATCACGTTTTTCCCCCCTCAATCTGACTGTCAGTGTTGGTCTGATGAAAGCGGATCTTGGGTATTACAGGATCAAAATGGTTTGAAGTATCATGTGAATGGTTCAGATCTTTGGAAGGTGGCCCCACATGCATAACTTAGTTTGAGCTACTTGGCCTTGTCAAGAAGACTAACCTATGTTTTCACTCCCCACATATATAATGGAAATTTTCAAGAGGGAACCTTGGAAGACAAGGAACCATCAGGAATCACAACTCCCAACTCTTTTTTTTCCTGCAAAAGTTCTGGGATTGGAAGATCCTATCAAGAATTAGGGATGGCTAAAAAACAGTGTCATGAGGTGATGTTAGTTATCGATTGATGGCAAGAGGATTTATGGTGTAGAATTAGGTGATTGTAGCACTCTGTTCCGCTATCAAATTTCTTGTGATTATAAATTCAAGCAGAGAGAGAGAGAGAGAGAGAAAAATTGAGGGAGTGTTGTGCGTTGGTTGGAAGTTGAGACCCGCAAAAGGTTTGCAGATTGTAGACTGCTCTCACTGTGTGGGTGGGTTGGTATGTTTTGAATGACGTAATTAGAAGTGAAAAAGAACTCGACTCTGAATCTTAGAAGATGCCCTTTTCATGATATGATTCACAATGCTGTAATTTCTGTAGATCCTTTTAAGGAAAAAAAAATCTATAGATCCTTTGCCTTAAAAAAATTCCATTACAGTCATATATAGATTTCCAGATGTCAAATGGTGAAAATGAAAGGGCAAGACAACTTTACGAGAAGCTGCTAAAGGTTTGGATTAGCTATGCCAAATTTGAGAAATCTGCTACCATTGAAGAGAAAAGAGAGAGGTGTGGGTGGATTGAGGCATGTGAAGGGATTGATCAGGATTCTCTTTATGAATCCTTGTAGGTGTTTTAGAGAGGGCTTTTGACTATTTTAGAACAGTTGCTTCTCAACCTAAGGAAATGGGCCATGCTTTTGAAGGAAGAGGGCTATTGAGTCTGAGGACGGCACTCCAGGTGGGAATGCCCCATCTATTCTCTCTTACTTTTCCGTAGGTAGTTCAATTTTGTGTGACAATTCTTGTTTGACTTTCTAAGCTCTGTTTTCCCATTAAACTAAACATGTCTGCTCTGATCTGTTGTAAATATAATTTTTGTAGATACGAAGAATGTTGTGACTACATATTTCCTGATGCAGCAGCAGCAGGATCACCTACTATTATAATTCTGGAAGCAGCTTATAAGTGGAAAAATTAGTCAAACTTATTGAATTAGTCAAAATTAATGAATTAGTTTACATTAATTTTTTAAATATTTTTTAATATTTATTTTATATGCAATAAACTTAGGATAGGCCCCACGCAATGAAATGAAATTTAGTCAAACTACATGCAAGATAAGGGCATTGATTTTTAGCTATTTAGAGTTGTAGGAGGTGAGCTCCATAGAGGGCCTCTTGAATTTTTCACAAGTTGGAGACTAAGATCTGAACAACCACATACTGTTCATAATATTAGATGCTGATTTGATTACTTAGGCAAATGATTAGTTGTGATTAAAGATTAACCATTCGTGTGAGGATGACCAAAGTACCACTAACTAAATGTAATTTATAGTCAGGTCCATAAAGACCTATTTGTATCATATAATTGAAGAATTGTATTTCTATAAGTAGTTTGAAATGAAAAACGAAAGGCAAAGAATATTCTAAAATGTACATCAAATAACCTCCCATGTAATGGAAATTGAAGCAAGGGAAAACAGGAAATAAATACCCATCTATCCCTCTAGTAATTCAATATCTAGGAAAGTCGGGCCCCATTTGTCTTCCACATACTAATATCTTTCACCCCTCACTTCATATTCTTCGCCCCACTTACCTTTTGCAAAGCTTATTTCATGTTGAGTTCCTATGTATTTACTACAAACAAGCAGTCCCTAGACTTCCCTCCCTTTTTCTTCTCAATTTTTTCTACACACTGATTACTACCTTAAAAGAGGTTAGAACACTATAATCTAATGTTGGAGTGTCAATTGGGCATCTTTCCTATTTGTGAAAACCATGAGCAAATTAATCTGAAAGAAGTGGACCAGTTTCCCCTCTCTTACTGAAGAGCCCAAGATGCACATGGGTTTACCAATTCATCTATAAATATTTATTGCAAGTAGAAGTAGTTGTGTTGTGATGGATACATCTTGTGGGGCAAGGAGCTCCTGTTTCCTTTAAAATTGAATGCAGAGAAATGGTCCACATAGGGATGTAAAAGGCCAGGGTCTGGAGTAGAGCTTTGGTGTGGACATGGATCTACTTTTTGATAGAATGAATCCTATCCGTTGGATCCTTATTCAGCATAAAATGAAATAGGGGAAAAAAATTTCAGTAGAGATTAGGATACAAATCAAGAACTGTTCATCATATTGTTCTGTCAATGTATCTGTTGAATACGTCATGGATTGCCAACTCATGACTTGGACTCAAACTTTGCTAATTAATCATAAGTCAAATTGACGACTTCGATGATGTGTTTGTGTGGATGTTTGACGCCGGATACTACACGAGATAGGAGACCATATAAAAACTTTTAAAAGTCCTTTTGACCATCCTAACCTGTAAATATATGTCTCAAGTTTAATGGTTTTAAAATGTATCATCTTATTTTGTTTTAATTGTTGGTCTTGATTGTATCACCATCAAGTCAATGGGTTGGCCACCTTTCATAGTTTTACACGGTAAGAGGGTCTGCATATGTCCTTGGGGATTAGTTCTTAGCCATCTAGAATCGAGTGTTCCTTGGACTTATGATCAAAGGTCCTAGATTGGGCTAGGTAGGAGATACTCTGTGTTATCAAAATAATTAGATAAATAAATAAACAAATGGGATCTCCATGACATTTGGGATGTGTGTGCGTGTGTGTGTGTGTATATATATATATATATATATTATAAGTTAGGGTATTTCCTGCCCCGCCCAACTCAGGAGCCTTTGGTCTTGAGCCCGAGGGACACTTGATTTTGGACATACGAAAACTAATCCCTAGGTGCACATGGAAATCCTCATATCCATCCACATGCATTGATAAAACTATATAATATTGAAAAAACAAATGCGAATTTTCAAATTTTAAGACCTCTATTTCCGTCAAAAGTTAAAACTCAAAAAATAAACGCAAGTTTTTAAAAAATAACCGTAAAACCATCTCTTACTTTATTTTATTTTTTATAACATGGGCATCCCAAAGATTATAACCCAACATGACTAATCCCCCATATGGCACCCGCTAAACCCACACAAATACGCACCAAACAAATCTTGGGCGATTTTAAACACAAAACATGAGGAGAAACCTCACGCCTTATATCACTCCACTAATAAGATAATCTCTTTTCCACTATAAGTGAATTAATTGCCACATCAGCTCTTCAATTTACATGATTGCTGCTCAAACTTAGTAGGGAAAAAAAAAACAAACTACTTGTTCGGTAAATCTTATCTTTACGAAATAGAGCTGTATGATATAGATCTGTTTGAAATGAAGCGGTTTGAAATAGATATTTTTACAAATAGACTATTTGGTAAGACATAGATATTTTAAAAATAGACTGTTTGGTATAACACATGTAAAAATAGACCTAATGATCTGGGTTTTTTGCAAATATCTCAAAATCTATGATCATCCAACGATTGAGATTCTATCCCAGACACTTGATCCACATTTTAAAGACTATGGGTTGTTTGGATCATCATTTAGTGGCCCAAAATAATTTAGAATTCATAAAAATCAGACTGACAGTAAGTAACATAAAAGAGACATAGCTTGTTTACATCTAATGGTTCATGCTTTTTGACAAATATCTCAAGATTTATAATGAGTTAACACCTTAAACTTCATCCCATAACTATTTGTAGCTTTCCAAAGAGGATGGACAGTTCCGATCTTAATTGTAGGGCCCACAAGGTCCAAAAATTCAAATACAACAGTCTAACTTTCTTTGCAAATATCTCAAGATCTGTGATCATCCAATGGTTGAAATTTGGTCACGCGGCCGTGTTGGACCTTCTTCACATTTATAACGGTGTGGATCATGGTTGTGGGTCCCATAAGGTTAGCCAAAATTGAAAAAAAAAAACAGAATTATCATGATTAACATCCAAAATACTGTTCATGCAATGTCATTCCGCTTAAGACATGTATGACTACTTGAAATGTTGCCACTTTCTTGACTACATGAAAAAGACATTTGATGTCTTATTCCCTTCCCAAGCGCTCTAATGTCTATTTTGAGCCGTTTAAAACAATAAGAGGTAAATTTAGGAGATGCCAAACGGCACAATTATACTTTCAAAAAAATTTCCCTCCGGGCACATATGTAAATGGGTCGGTTCAGGTCCGAGTCCATCGTGGACTCGGAACCAGAATTGTATATAAGACGGGTGTTGGTCTATGTAGAGAATAATGAGAAAACCAGTTTTTAGGAGGAACTTTCCAAAATTGATGTAATATGTCGGGTCCATGGGTCAAAATCAAGGTGGAACCAAAGTAGAAACTATTTAGGTAACAAATAAAAAAAAAAAAAAAAAATATCAAGACTCGGACCCATTTACTTATTGAGGTCTAAATAAGGATCTAAATTCGATTTTAACGGGCCAAAAACCAGTATAACAGCATGTTTCTTTACTAAAATTCCTGACTAAATTTCTAGTTATTGAGGTTTTTGATTGGGCATTTCCAAATCCCTTATTTCTGAATTCGATTTTAACAGGCCAAAAACCAATGTAACAGCATGCTTCTTTACTAAAATTCCTTTCTAGAATTCTAGTTGTTGGGATTTTTGGTTGGGCATTTCCAAATCCCTTATTGCTTGACAATAATTTATGAATTCCAGCACGTCATAAGTCTCAATTGGCCTTTAGGAATTTAGGAATTCCACCTTCTTTGTGTTTTGGTGGAATTTTAAAATACTCATGTGGGAGAATTTAGGAATTCCACCTTATCTAGGAATTCAATAATTTCTCATATCAAAATTTCTGAAATTCTAGTAAGTGAATGGGCCCTTACTGTAAAATCAAAAACCCATTTACAGTGCAAGACGGTTGTGATTTTGAACTCATGATATTTCCAACGCGGGACAATCAAAAACCCATTTACAGTGCAAGACGGTTGTGATTTTGAACTCATGATATTTCCAACGCGGGACACCGCCTTTGGCCGAAAAAAAAAGGGGCGCGTACGCGTTGAAAAGTCGGTGCGTGATCGTAATGGTGACAACAGCCACGGAGCGGGGTGGGGCTATTATTATTGCTTGAGTTTGAGTGCTCTCGGTCGGTCAAAGGCGTATGAAAGATAGAGAGAGCAAGGAAGGAAGGATGCTTCCAGGAAGGACGCCCCCCCAACGAGGAAGATGCAACAAGCGACTGAGGGAAGAGAGTGGGACCCACCCAAGAAAAGGAAAAAACACACAAAAGCAACGGCGACAAGAGCAACAAGAGCATATAATACATATAATGCATACCATACCTCTCCGTATACACTTGCATATTCATCAATATCTTCTTCCCATTCGTCCTTTTGTCAAACCCAAAACAACTCCCAGCCAACAACACCTCCACCATCGTCATCATCGCCATCATCTTCCTCATCTTCCCCTTCAGTATCTGAAAAATCCGAAATTGAAAGTTGAAATAGAAAGAAAGTTTTTTTTTTTTTTGGGTTCGCTCTCTTTGCTGATTTGGGTTTTGATCTTATGTTCCTGAGAAAGATATGGAGAAGCAGCACTCCGTGGCTGGCTGTTCCACAACCACCAAAAAGAGGACAGAGTTCTTCAACAAGATCAAGGTACAAAACATAAAAATCCCTGCTTTTCTTCTCTTTTTGGCCTTTGGGTTTCTTAGATTGACCAATTAAGATCATTTCTTCTTTGCGGTTCTGTCAAAATTTGATCTTTTATCTTTTCTGGGTTCTGTCAAAATTTGATCTTTTTTTCTTCTCTGGGGTTCTTTCAAAATTTGGTATTTTTTCTTCTCTGGGGTTCTTTCAAAATTTGATTTTGATTTTCTTTTCTGGGGTTCTTTCAAAATTTGACCTTTTTTCATCCATGATCATGCTGTGCACGTTTCCAGTTGGAGATAATTTCCAGTCGAGCATGCAAGTTTTCGTTTAGATCTTTCACCCAACTTGTGAAAATGGTTGAATTTGAGATGAATTTAGAGGATTCTGTACCCCTTTGACTTTATGCTTGTGGATAAGATTCCATTGTATAAGAAACTTAGAATAATACAGGAATTCTACCCTTGTTTGTGTGTGTTCTTTTGTGTTTTTTTTTTCCTCAAATGATTCTTTTGGTTCGTTTGGTATTTGCTTTGGGGTTATGTTCTTTTCTGAATATTTTGTTTTGGTTCTTTGTCTGTTGATGGATGGCGGTGAAGAGTGCGACTTGTCTTACTTCATCAACCTCAGATACTGGGAAAGGGCGAAGCAAGCGGTCAAGTAACAAAGTGACTCATGGGTTCCATCTGGTGGAAGGAAAATCAGGCCATGACATGGAGGACTATCATGTCGCCGAGTACAAGCGGGACAAGGATCACGAGCTTGGGTTGTTTGCGATTTTTGATGGGCATCTGGGAGATAGCGTGCCGAGTTATTTGAAACACAACCTTTTCAACAACATACTCAACGAGGTGGTCATCTATCCCAATTTTACCTTTTCATTTCCCCCTGCTAATTCTCTGTGTTTTTCTTTTTTGCCTATGTGTATACTGTCTTTGCTACTTTCTTGATGTTTGTCTACTAATCCTTTTGGGAATATGAAGATCAAAGAGTGAGTTTTTATGATAGAAAGAAAAATGATCATAAGCAGCGAGTATCGCCGTAGTTATCTTAATGGTAATTGGGTTTTTATTAGAAAGCAAGGCAGCATAAGAGACTTGTACTGTAGGGCTATAAAGCAGGAGCAAGCTGTTCGAAAAGAAAATGAAGAGAAGAAGCGTAAAACATTTAACACCTGTCGACCCAAAAACATAAGCTTCTCCAAAAATAAATTCATTGGCCTTCCCTCCACCATGAAATTACTTAGGTTCCGCCAAGCTGACTCACAAAGATCCGTCCTCACTCCTCGGAGCTATCATCACAACCTTATTAACGAACAATGACTCAATGATCAGAGAAGGATAGAGTTATAGTGGCTGCATCATCTCTAATGGTAGCTCCTATGCCAAATCTTCCAAAGGTTATCCTACTGTCGTAGGAGCTTTGATCTTCCAAATGTCTGCAACCAGATCAGAAGGACCACATGCTAAGGCGGACGAGAAGGATGCCTTTTGAGAAAGTACCATCGACTGATCGATCCCAAATCCTTTTGTCAACCTCCTCCTTTTTAATGAAATTCCAATTCAGATTAGATAACAAAGAACATTACTGTCCCTCCTCAACCTCCAACAAGTTCCTTTGAAAGTGGGCCCCAAGAGATATGGTTTTTGGACCTGGCTAAGTGCATGCTAACCAAAGCCGAACCATCCAAATTCCAAAGCACACCAAAAGAGATAATAGAGCTGATCCCACCCAAATATGCAACCAAAAGTGAATCCTCTATCATGCGGTCATGCCCCAACTTGATATCAAATCAAAGAATCGAATGCATGCTTTCCAATGAGTGCCATCCCTATGACCACTATACTTAGCAAGACTAATTTGCTTCCATAGACCATCATGTTCATCTCCTACGCACCACAACCGCTTACCCAACAAAGCTTCATTTGTTATCTTCAAGGATCTAATGCCAAGGCCTCCCTCCCCTTCAGACTTGCAAACCTTGTTCCATTCTAGAAGGTGGAACTTGTTTTTTTCTTTTTCTTTTTTTACCCTCCCTTCTCATTCCATAAAGGGTCCCTTTGGAGCCTTTCAATATGCTTCACCACCGTTGAAGCTCACTTGAAGATGGACATGAAGTAAATAGGCAAGTTCTATAGGGCTGATTTTATAAGAATAGTGCAACGTCCTGTGGACAAGTAATTTTCCTTCTATAGAGCTCATTTCTTCTTTGGTCTCTCAACAACATGTCCCCACAAACCTTTAGGACTTGTTTGTGCAATGAGAGGATTCAATGCTCTGCATATTTTTGTTTTTGTTAGAGATGAATATTGCATCCCTACCCCTTGCATACGAATCAAAATCCTCTCTATTTAGGAAAGTCAGTACATTTTTTCCCCTTTCCCTCGAGGAAATGCGCCACACCAAACAACTGAACAGTGGGTAGCATGAAAAATCAGAACAATTTTCCTCTGTATTGCAGAATCTTTTTGCTGCACAAACGCACCCTTGGATGCTGCTCTATTTTCAATGGAAAACTCAAATAAGTAGTAAGTAAAGATCCAGCTTTACAACCCATGGTTTCTGCCAAATCCCCCAATTGGCTATTGAGAAGCACACTCAAGAATGCAATTCAATATTGGCTGGTCTAGCTCACCCAAGATAATAGGTGTGAATTGATTATTGGTCTTGTTAACAGTATCTATAAGTCAAATCATCTAGATTACTAATCAATAAGTGGAGTACACCTGGTTTTCTTGATCAAAATTGCTATCTTGTTTAGTAGTTTCTGATACAATGAATTCTAAATAGTCACCATAGACTTATGTGCCCACAATTGAGATCTTTTAAATAACTAACAAGAGTTACAAGAAATCACTCTTACACACCTGTTGACGTTAAACCACAAAAGATATTCATTGAGTCATCTTTACATGCTTTCTGTTCGCGATATCCTAAGGGTTTTTAGTGGTCATGGTTCCTCTGTATTGTTTTCTACCCTTGTGCAAGAGCACACCTACTCACCTTATCCTTTACGCTTGGTACAGCCACATTTCTGGACAAACCCTGAAATAGCAATAAGAAATGCTTACCGCTCCACAGACAAATTTATCCTTGAAAATTCTACTCGGTTAGGGCCGGGTGGATCCACTGCTGTTACTGCTATTGTTATAGATGGTAAAGATTTGTGGATAGCAAATATAGGGGACTCCAGAGCTGTCGTATGTGAACGAGGCTCTGCTAATCAGCTCACTGTTGATCATGAACCATCCAATGAGCGGAAAAGGATTGAGAAACAGGGCGGATTTGTGACGACTCTTCCTGGTATGTTTTTTTTTTTTTTTTGAACAGATGGCTCTTTTCTGGTGATTCTTGTAATAATTTTTAGTGTTTCTCGTAGTTGGACTCATGTGTCCCTTTATTTTCTTTATTTAGGAGATGTACCCCGTGTAAATGGCCAACTTGCAGTTGCACGTGCATTTGGAGATCAAAGTCTCAAGGCACATCTCAGTTCAGACCCAGATGTGCGATATGTACCAATAGGATCAACTATAGAGTTCGTCATAGTGGCCAGCGACGGCCTGTGGAAGGTCAGTTCTCTTTGCTCTTGTTAGCACCTGTTTTGTGAAGGCATACACTGTTTAGTTATTCATGTAGCTTTGCATTTTATAGTGGTTTGCCCCTGATTCTCAAATTCTCTTCATTCCTGGCATTTAAATGCTGCATCAGATGCATGTATGCAGAAATAAACAAAGGTATTCGGAAGAGAGAGAAAATCTTAATGATCTTCTTCATTGTCTCCATACCTATTTGTTTACATAATTTTCTTCTTTATCCTTGTATGTTCCCATTCCAATTTGAACAAGGTTGGTTGTCATCTTGATTATGATTATATTTCTATCATATGTATGCTACCTTGATACCTCTAGTTGGTTTAGGGTGCACAGTATTTGACATCATGAATACCAGAAAGCTGTATGTAAGGGGTAATTCATTTTCTATAAAATATCTGCTTCTGATTTTTATGTCCTAGTCAGATGCATGGTCATGCCTTGGCACTTGCAATAGAAAAAATATTAATTTCTAGCGTCCATGTCCCTGGCCTATGGGAGGAAGCCTGAACACGTTATTTGTTTCTTATTTTCCTGTAATGAAAAGCTTTGAAAGGCTTTTGGAGACCTTTCATACCTATTCTAGAAAATCAACACCACATTTTGTGGAAGATATATAGACATTCAATAATCTAAAGCAATGCTCATTCAATTGAGTAAAAAAAAGAAAAAAAAAATAAAAAGAAACAATAGGACACATGTTTATGCTCAAATTCATTCACAATCATTAAACCTTGACGACTATTAAATTTTTTTTATTTGCATTTACACATGTTCATGCAGTCTCTGCATATATGAATTTCATGGCCAAGAACTGCATCAAATGCTTTATTTATTCCCCTGGCTATGTTTGTGCGTCGAGATGATTCCGCAATAGAGAAGAAAACTATTCTGATTTTCATAGCAGCTCACTCTTGTGTTTTGGTGCAACACTTTTCCTGTGTGGAAATGGAGAAAAATGTACTGCTTTTCCTCGATGGAGAGTATATGTACTGATTTTCCTCACTGGAGAGGATATTAATTTTCTATGGGAAAGGGTAGGAACATATGATTCGTCTTTCTCGAAGAAATCCGCGGAGCATACTTTCACAGACACACCCTTTAGTTCTCATTTGAGACCACAGTTCCTAAGGCTATCAAGGCTATATGTGGGCCAAACTGTCTTCTGTTCATTGTTCTGGAAGTCTGTTTACAGTCATAATCAGATACCATGTTCATGTCTGACATGGACCCTAGAGATGGATCCAAGTCTACCATGTTGGAAAATGGGTAGGCTTGAATGCACTCATTTAGCCAAGGTGTGACCTTGGCACTTCCATCATCATACCTAACCGGTGCCTTATGAATTATGATTGCACCTGTTATCTCCACGAATTAAACCAACACTATTCAGAGCATTAGTTTCTCAGTCACTTGCTTGACTACGCGATGTAGGAGCATTTTATTGAGGAAAAGCATTTGTTAATGAGACTATATTATGATTCGGTCCTGATTGCAGTCATTGCACACATCTTATTGCTCATCAATTTAAGGACAGCAGCTTGCAATAACAATAAAATCAATATCCTCCTTTCCATAGAAAGGAAGAAGCTTCTTTACCATCAACCTAACAATTTTTTCTCTCCTTGTCACCAATTAACCACATGCTTTACTAATTTCGACTTCCCCACTTTGCTCATGCTTATATTTTTGCCTGAGAATCCTCCAGTGCATTCTGGGCAATGATAGCGCTAGGATGGTCAACCAGCACAGGAGCTATATCTTCCACACTTCCTCTTAAAAACCCTTTAAATTGTTGTTGCAAATATGTAGGGCCATATTGGTAACTTGGTTAGTGACTAATGGTGAAAATGGGCGAAGGCAACCGCATGTTATAATGCACAAGAGGAAACCTACAGGTGGTTCCTAATGGAAGAGGAAATCAAGGAATGCTATTTGAGATGGTTTGGACATGTAGGGGAAAAAGGAGCCCGTCCTATATGTCTTGCAGTGAGAAAAAAGGTGGTTTCTTGGTCTCCTCCTCTGTCTCATGTTTTTAAATTCAATGTGGATGGAGCAGCTAAAGGCAAGCTTGATCCTGCTGGTGTTGGAGGGTTCTTTCGAATCAATAGAGGGGGAAGTGTCGTGTAAGTTTTCAAATCGTGGGCATTAGAGATTCTAATGAAGCTGAGGTGCTGGTGATTTTGGAAGCCATGCACATCTTTCTTGGTTCTTTTCAGGTAGGCTGCTTGTGGAGAGTGATTTTTTGAATGCAATCTCATGGTTTTTAGTAAGACTTAGTAACCCTGGAAACTTCAATTTAGCTTTAATGGTTGTTGTCTTCCCGGACACAGGACTATCGTCATGTGATTAGATCGGTTATTAGTATGGTGGATGTTCCAGCAGACCAAGGGATGGATTAGGTTTCTTCTTTGGTGATGTTTCTTGTTTAATTTCTTTTGCTTGGGTATAGTTCTCTTATGCCCAAGCTTTTTATCTTTGGTGGTGGTTTTACTTGTATGTCTTTGGGTTAATTTAGTATAATTTTACGGTTGCCTGTTAAAAAAAATTAGGGGAAATGGCAGATCATAAAGGGCTTTATGATGAAATGTGAGCAAATACATGAAAGACTCTAGAGTTCCAACAATAATTCTAAATAGGATTAAGTGGAAAAGTAGAAATCAATTTAACTCCAATGGATGGCATGCGCATTCAATGATGATGATGGCTTCATGGAGATGAC
This sequence comes from Umbellularia californica, assembly GCA_028538565.1. Taxonomy (NCBI): domain Eukaryota; kingdom Viridiplantae; phylum Streptophyta; class Magnoliopsida; order Laurales; family Lauraceae; genus Umbellularia; species Umbellularia californica. The sequence goes on along the minus strand of JAPQWN010000006.1, from coordinate 77,770,442 downwards.
TTTATTCAATGGAAGAGGGTGTCCAGGTCAGCATGTCATTTTTTATGGACTGAGAACTAGAGCATGATTCTGTTATGTTTTTATCGGTGATGGTAAAGATTCATCATTCAAAAGATGTAAACAAGACAAAGAGGTTGATGTCAGAGATATGCATTGTCAAAAAGAGAAGGATACAAAGGGTTTGCTACTGGAGGTTGAGGGTTCGAAACAGCGCTACCACACTGGGCTGGCTCCCCCTGGGACTAGTCGCCCAAAGGGTTGGGACACCCTCCATTATTAAAAAAAAAAGAAGAAGAAGAAAAGAAGGATACAAGTAATAGTAAAATAGAACTGTAACGATGGACCTAAAATATGTAGCTTCTGGCCAACTATGTGCTATTATATTTTGTGAGATGGGCATGAATGCCCCCATTAGATAATTGATCAAATATGTAGTTGTGGATTTTAAAATCTACAACATGGATTTTGCATCCGTACCATCTTGGCATGCACTTAAGAGGCTGGATCCTCCTAATCAGTTTACTTCTAAGGTTCTTCTGTTAGCTTCTTGTAAATCAGATTTCAATCCATATTTCTGCTTGAAAGCACCTTTCCTGGGTTTACAAATTGTTCTTGAACTGAATTTATTGACTTATTAAGATCTTCAGTGCATATTCCTGAGCAGCATTTAAGATTGTTCCAGATAAGCTACATAAAGATTGAGGTGATGAAAAATTTCTTTGCTGAACTGTGTTTACATAGGTCATAACAAACCAGGAGGCTGTGGATTTGGTGAAACACATTAAAGACCCCCAAGTTGCAGCCAAGCGTTTGACCACAGAAGCACTGACAAGGAAGAGCAAAGATGATATTTCGTGCATTGTAATTCGTTTCCGATGCTGACTGTGCATGTGTAGGTTGTTTCTGTTATGCAGTGATATCGTTCTCTTAAGCATTGGGGCATCTTGCAGTCATGGTCTACTGTGTCTTTGGATGGTTTGTCATTAGGCATGGCTTGTATTGTAGCAGGTTGCGGCCTGCACCGCAGTTGGTTGTAACACTATTCTATTGAATCCACTGCACAACCATTTGTAGGGTGGTGCTGACGGGTGAATTCTTGCTTTGGACATAATGTAGTGGTAAGTGAATTCTTGCAATGGTTGTGTAATTTCGTTGTGCTGTGTGTACATAATGAATATTATACAGAGATTTATACTCATTTTAGTGGTTTGTTGATGTTGTTCAAATTTGTGTGCCCATTGTTTCATTGGATGGTTGTGTGTTGACAAAAAGCACATCCATATCATGGTCTTTAGATCTGCTGATTTGGGTCTCTGAACAGAAGATCCAATCATTCTTGAAGAGTTATTTGGCTAATTTGTGCTGAATGGGCCACCATGACGCAGGCGATTTAATTTGTAGCTTTTGTTTTCAGTAAGTTTGATGCAGGTGTATCAGGTTTCTTTTCATGGTTCAATGCACAAGACATCTGAAAATTAATCATTTCAAGAGATGCAATAGATCTGACCTTTCAAGAATCAAGAAATGGATAGAAATGCTCAGAAAGACAGGAACAAATAGATGGGCCAGGTTCAGGTCCGGTCAAAGGCTTACCTTAATCTAGGCCATATTGTTTTGAACTGTTTGGGCCTAGATCCAAGTTGGGTTTCTCCTGGGTTCGATTGGAAAGCATGCAGGGACGCATGTGTGTTAATTCCTTATCGGTTTTGTTTTCCCAGAGTTCTAAATGTCATTACCACTATCATCATTGAAGCCTTGTACATCTATTAGTATGAGCAGGTATGTAAATGAGCTGACCCAACCTTTGTTCATCTTGAGCTTGGCTTGAATGCTGGGTGGAGCCAACAGCCTTTGAATCTACCATATGCCAAATGGCCCTCTACAGAAAACAAGTTTTTTTTTTTTTTTTTTTTTTAATTATTATTATTATTATTATTATTTAAATCTATTTAATAATAATAGATGTGTGGTGTTGGGTAATGAGTTGATAACCTTACATTTTTCATGAAAATTGGTCTGGTTAAAATTGGTCCAATCTTATCATTTGACTTGTTGCTAATCCAATGGTCCGGAGATCCCAGTGATTAGGCCATTCTTATTAATTGACCTGTTGCTAAACCATTGATCTGGATAACCAGGGATCACAAACACCGGGGTTTGATTCCCGGTTATGTTGGTTTGGGATTTGGGTAGTGTGTGCGTCTCAACCCATGTTGTGTTATTTAGTATCGGAATGAAATGGAGTTGATTTTCTTTATTCACTGTTGATGGAAGAATTTTCATGGTTTTAATGAACTTGATCCTTCACTTGATCCTTTTTTTTTTTTTCCTGCTAACGAAGGGTTCCCAATCCTTTGGGCTGGACTATTCCCTCCGGGTCCAGAGAGAAGTCGGGTAAAATCCCTGTGGCCCCTAGGTGGTAGTACAAGTGGACTCAACCTTCGGTTCCTAAAAAGGGGGGAATCGGGGGTCGAAACTAAGACCTCTAGCTTCGGAAGAAAGAGAAACCGTAGTTCTGACCATTCGGCCAACCCCTTGGGGTTTCCTTCCTCCACTTTATCTTGGCATCCTAGCCCTGATGACAGGGTGGTGTCTAATCACCATCATTATCATTATCAAGATATTAATGTGTATATATCTATGAGATTAAATACGATTATACTAAGCAATATATTGACTAAATATAGATATAAAATAAAGTTAAGCAGGTTAAAATATGACTAGGGATGGGCCGAAAAAAAGCCTAAGCTCAACCGACTGACAGTCGTATCTTTCATTCATCTTGTTTGAATGAGGAATGCAAAACTTAGAGTGAAAGCATATTTGTTATAACTAAAGTTCTCCACAACAGCTCACTTTATATAAAGTTGTTAATTGTTTACGACTATTTCTCAACGAGGAACATGTAGTGTGTGTGGGTGCACGAGTTCAATTCTTTATCTAAAAAACATCTAATCACCTTACCTTAATCATATGTTAAAAATGAAGAACATTATAATTTTCTTGTGCAAATTATACTTTGCCATATATATATATATATATATATATATATATATAGAGAGAGAGAGAGAGAGAGAGTATCACAGGTACACAATTCTCAGTTTCTCACAGTTTGTCATGTGAAGGAGAGAATCAGGATGGTCCTTCATCAATCACAGGCACGCAATTCTCACTAGTTGGTCATGTGAAGGGGAGAATCAGGATGTTCCTTCATCTTTCATCATAAAGTTAAAGAGTACCCGTGACCATCAATTATTTATGATGATGATGCAATCCATTCCAGTCGTGAAACATGGCCAAGACATTACACGTCAACCCAAAGATGTAACTTGCAGGGGACCTCTTCACATGGGCCGTTTAAAAAAATGCATATAGTAATGACCTTTAGCATATGCACCCCTATATTTCTTTGCAATTACAGTATTAATACAATCCCACCTAATTCTCTACAAAGAAAACGGATTCCGATCCTCTGAGCCTTTTTCCATGGTGACCGTGAGTGGACCAATCACGGTCTGCCACATCACCAGGATGCCAGATAACCCCCTTAATTACTTCCTAATTAGGTATATTTGTGATGTCTTATAATATGGACTATTAAAATGTACAACCCATAGATGATATTTGCAGAGGAAAACAACTAATTATATTTGTAATATAAAAAAATTCCACTCCCATTTACATTGTATTGCTTATGCTAATTTCTCAGTATTAGAAGAATACATCAAAATCAATGAAATAGTTGATACTAAAATGAGACAAGAGTAAAATTATCAATATGAACCATTTGATTGTTAAATATGACATGTTAATGTGTTCATTTCATTTCACAACATAAAATACAAATTGGGTCCAAGTGAGGAAGAAGTTTTTCACTAAGGTATTGTTACAAATGAATCTCATTGTGACAATGCTTAAAATTGAGAGTAGTGACATCTGCTATATATACCTGTGACGATGCATGATTGAGAATGATAATATAGGTGGGTCTATTTCAATTGTAGCCCACTATAAATGGTTAATACTTCATACATTGGTGGGCCTCATTGCATTTTTTCCCTTTTTATAATTGGGTGGCCCTATCATGTTTTTCTTTGATTGGATGGGTATTGTAGAATATAGGTGGGACCATTGTGATTCAAACCTACTATGATTCCATTACTTAGATAGGTGGGATCCACCATTTCTTCATCATTTGGAATTTGGATAGGCCTAAAATTTGTTTGGCCAGAGGAGCCGGTAGGTCCCACTGAGGTTCCATTGTTTAGGAGTGTAAAAAAAATCCGAAAAACCGTCTAACCGAACCGAATCAAACCGCGGTTAATAACTGTATTTCACGGTTCGGTTACGGTTACGGTAAATAAAATCCAAAAACCACACGGTTCGGTTCGGTTATGGTTTTTCATAATAATTCACAGTTATTAACCGAACCGAACTGTATCATACGGTTCGGTTAACCGTATGCGGTTAATTGTACCATTTACAAATAAAAGAAAAAATAAGGAGCCGTAACCGTACAGTTAACTGTATAATAAAGATTACCAATCAATGGGATTTTTATTCAATTGTTTTTTATGTGTCATTTTACCTTCAATCATTCACATTTATCCCTTTATGTGAGGAAGGTATTCCACGGTTATTAACCGTAACCGAACCGTTGAATACGGTTAACCGTGGTTATGGTTTTCCACGGTTTTTGTGGATACGGTTACGGTTTTAAAAGACAGAAAACCGCGGTTACGGTTCGGTTAACGGTTTTCCCAAATTGACCGGTTAACCGAACAGTTACACCCCTACATTGTTAGATGGGTGGATCACATTATATATTTTTTTTGTCATTTTGGATGACGCTATCCTGATTTCATCGTTGGGGTTGATGTAGGGTTGTAAATGGGTTGGTTCCGGTCCAAATCCATGGTGGACCCGAACCGAAACCTTTAAGGAGGTCGAACCGGATCTGGACCCGGAACCGTTTTGGAACTAGTTTCTTGGCTCAAGAACTGGAACCAAAGCCATATATGGGACGGGTCTGGATCTGCGTCCGGATCTATGTAGAAAATGATATTAAAAAATATGATTTTTATAAGAGATTTTAGAAAATTAAAGTAATATGTCGGATTTCAGGAACCGAATCTTGAGCCATTTACTTATCGGGACCTAAATAAAAAATCAGATACAATTTTTAACAGGTCGGAACAACCGAATAATAAGAGAATCAGGGACATTTACATCCCTAGGTTGATGGGGTTGGCATTTACTTGCCTTTTTCATCTTCAAAGCCAGCATATGGTGCTTGAAGCAATGGGTTTCCTTCACCAGGTGAGTGGGAACTGGGAATGTGATGTTCTTTTCATCCATCTACTGTCATCACTCATCATTCACTAGTTGGGTGGGCTACTGATTCTATGATTTGAGGTGGTGGACCCACCCCGTAGTAAGAAAGAGAGCGATTAGGTGAAGACAAGAGTTGAAATTTTTTCTTCTTGAAGTACATAAACCCGTGTAAAAGTTGACTGATTGTTGTAATGTTGACTTCTGTTCACAAAATCTCATTTATAAATGTTAGATCTGGAGGAGGATGTCTTTGTATCCAGGAATTTGCATTGTGGGCTCTTTCTGTAATTGTCAGATAATATTTAAGATCCTTGAAGATGACAAAGAACTTTAAAAAAATGATTTGGGTGAACCAAAAGGAGCATGCCTGACTCAGTTAGCAGTACTGGTGGAGCCAATAAAAGAAAAGAAGCCAGCTGCTCCTTGTGTTGTGCCCAACAGTAAAATGTCGGTGGCCCCTCTATTTACAGCACTTCAATGAGGAAGGGCCCCACTAAACCTTCATCTCCTGAGTCCCCGGATCCTCATAAAGATTTTCCCTAGGGCGATCTTGAGTGGATTAATCACGGTCCACGCCCAACAGTAAAATGTCGGTGGCCCCTCTATTTACAGCACTTCAATGAGGAAGGGCCCCACTAAACCTTCATCTCCTGAGTCCCCGGATCCTCATAAAGATTTTCCCTACGGCGATCTTGAGTGGATTAATCACGGTCCACCACATCATCGCCCACACAAGATCACTGTGGAAAAAATCTTCAGATGATCCCGATTCTCATCTTCCTCTTAAAGCATGATATTTGATGTCCCTTCTCATCTCTAGGAGTGCTCATGGATGGGGCAGATCAAGCCCGACCTGAGCTCAGCCCCCTCTGCATAGGATCGAGACATAGGATTTTAGTACTTGGGCCAAGTCCGAAACTAAAATTTGGGAGCATTTAGCTTTTGGACCGAGGTTGAGTTAACTGATGAAGGCAACCAACCCATGAACATACTCATCTCGTGTATTTTCATTAACAATAGTGCAATGGTTCATGAGAGGATTTTGAAACGGAGAGAAAATAAGTCAGATCCTCTATCGCAGCTATTACACGGGAATTATATAACATATGCCTTGAACTCTATCTTAGAGCTTACATAGAGATAATTTAGAGATAATCCGGATAGTTTAAGATGAATGTCATCCCCTCTAATGATATATCCTCATGTTTTAGTTCAAATGGAGGAACCATGATTAACATGTCCCACCATGACGGAAACATAATTGACATCACGTTAGTAGTGAGGCAGCCAGACATGTTTCCATCATAGTACTTAATCGCAAGGTGGGACCCATTCCTTTTTAGCCGAAACTAAATTATATTATTGGAGTGGATGAGATTCATCTTTAACAGTCTAGATCATCTCTACGTGGGCCCTAGGATGGAGTTTTAAGCAGTGATAGACTCAAGATTTTCATCAGAGGGGCGGACCCAAACAAGTAGTTGGATTTTGACAAACATAGGATTTTTTTTTCTTGAGTTTTTGAGGCTAACCCAAAAAATTCACGTGGGTTTTGAAGGCAAACCCAATATTACGGGTTCATAACATACGTGGGTAAGCCCTTGGTTCCAAGCATGCACGTGTTACATGGTTCCCATGTATTAGCTATATAGAGGATCTCAACTTTAAGATAAATTATTTTGATTTTTTGTGCAGCCCACTATTTTATTATTTAGTGATATATATTTTCAAAATAAATAAATAAGTAAACTAAGATTACAAGAGATTAGAGAGAGAGAGGATTTAGTTTTCTTTATGTAAAGGTAAACTTGCAGAACTACTATCTCCCATGAAAGTAGAAATCCACAAACATCAAAATCCTCTCCATGCAGAACCAGTCCTAAAAGTGATTTGGATGTGTAAAAGACTCTGATTACTTCAACTTTACGTTAAGAGTCCCATATGTTTATAATACTGTATTATAAAACAAAAGGAGGACCTAAACAAAATTAAAGGCTTCCCACGTCCATTATTAAGATTGTTGTGATGCATGCCTCAATGGAAACAGAGACCTTATCACATGGCCCTCCATTTAATTAACACTAGGAAAATCTATTAGGGCTCCCATCGCTTTCACACGGAAGACAGACTAGACTTTGTTGACATATCATCAAATCAAATCAAATCAAATCAAATGATACATGCAATGCACAACACGTTTTTAGGGTCACAGACCAAGAGCACTAGGGCAGTGGATTCTAGATAATATCATCTCATCTATCAAATGGATCAAGATACCTTTTCCAAGTGGGCCAACCCATCTCCACAAGGAGGTTGGCAGCCTCACTTGATCAACTGCCAAAGTGGCATGCAATTTTGCAGGTCTGGAATTGGATCCCCCCTTGGTCAGTGCCTGCCTCTTGATGATATGGAACATGATCAATGTCACATCCATCCTCCAATGACATTCTCAGATTTTACTTCAACAGAATTTGGTTTCACCATGGATTTGAACACATGAGGACTGATAATGTGATCATTATGCATTAAACACTTTGTCAACGATGTGGTCAAATCTATGGTGGGATCATGGATGGAACCAAGGGGGCATGGCCACTGGCACCCTCAGAAATTTCAGAAAAACCCCTGTATTATGGGTAAACTTTACTGCATATGCCTTAATAACATTGGCCACACCAAGACTTTGATACTTTTAGGCATGCCATTGCCCCCTCCAAGGAAAGTTTCCTAATTCCACCCATTAGATGGGATGGCATTCATTTTGAATCCCCAGAATCATCAATAGGTGAGCCCCACATTTGAGTTCCACACATCCCACTCATAATAAGCTCATAGGAGAGTAGAGACCACTTTAGATCTACAAGATCTAGGCTCAGAATTTTCCTACTCCTGTTGTGAATCCTGTACATTTCTTTCCATTTACATTTGAATACAGAAAAGCTAAGAATGGGGACAATGGTCATCCCCCCAGTACTCAACCAAAAATGAATTGTTTTCTTTAGAACATGCTACAATACTATGGTTTATATTATGCATGCAAGTGGCTATACCAAAACCCTCTGAATGAAAGTACACATACATATTCTCCTCACCTTCCTTTATTCAAAGAGATTTTCAAGTTTATAATTCTATCATAACAAATAAGCCCAGAAAACTGCAATGCAATGCACCCAACCCCCATTTTCATCATTTTTTATATAATAAAAGATAAGATGACAAATACAGAAAAACAAATTACAAGAAATAAGAAGACAAGGATCCTTACTGCAATGCAACACATAGTTGCATTGCAGATTTGCAGTGCAACAATAACAAAAAAAAAAAAAAAAAGAAAAGAAAAAAATTGAATATTATCAAGTGTTAAAAATAAATAACCAGTCCACCAAGAGGAAGAAGATATAGAGATGATATCAGTAATATGGAATTACCGGTGGAGGTGGAGATGCATAAGGGACCCCTGTGATGGGTGGCAGTGGAACATTCGGGAACTCCGGTGCTGGTGGTGGTGGTGATGGTGTTCTCAGAGGTGAAGGAGGTGGCTGCGGCGCTGATGGTGGATGTGAGTGGTGGAAAATTGGTGGAGGTGGTGGGTGCATTGAGGGAGGTGAAGAGTAATACACTGGTGGCGGAGGAGATGGTGGGGCATCATTACAGTAAGGAGGTGGAAGCTGATGGTTAGGTGGCGGAGACCCGGAATGGGGTGGTGAAGTCTCTACTGGCGGTGGTGGAGAGTGGTGATAAGTTGGTGGTGGTGATGAATGATGATACCAAGGTGGCAATGCTTCAACCGGTGGTGGTGGTGGTGATGAATGATGATACCAAGGTGGAAATGCTTCAACCGGTGGTGGTGGTGGTGATGAATGGTGATAGGAAGGTGGCAATGCTTCAACTGGTGGTGGTGGTGAATGATAATGAGTTGTTGGTGGTGGGGGCGGCGATGAAAGATGATGATTATGGGTCGGCGGAGGAGGTGGTGCTCCACCATGATGATAGCTCGGCGGCAAAGCTGGTCCTCCCATCGGCGGCGAAACACTTCCATGAGAAGGCGGCGAAGGTGGAGAGGGTGGAAGATGAGACTTTGGAGGAGGAGGAGGAGCTGTATAACCAACACCCGACGACGGTGGCGGCGGCGGTGAAGCAAAACGGTTCGGAGGTGGAAATGTGGTAGGCGACTGCGAATGCCTTGGCGGAGGCGGCGGCAATGTAGTTGCAGAACCTGGCGGCGGCGGCGGGTGTGTCTTAGTAGAAGGAGACGACCCAGAATCCGGAGGCGGAGGCGTTCTAACCGCCGGCGCCGGAGGAGACAAAGGAGGAGACGACCTCCTCCTTGAACTCCCGGACCGCTGCCCCGCCGGACACCGAGAATCCTCCTTCCTACAATCCACCGGCCTCGCCGCCTCCGACGAGCACTGTTTCGCCGACCACTGCTCCTTCTTCCCAGCAATGCAATTCTTCCTCCCATCCACCACCAACCTTCCTCCTCCACCAGCCTTACACTGCGGCGCCTCCCCAGTGAAATAGTTGTATGAATAAGTGAAGTTCTGCAACTTGGGCAGCTGACAGACACTCGCCGGAATCACTCCCGTCAGCCGATTATGCGCCACATCGAGCTGCTCCAAGCTCTTCATTTGCCCAACAGCATCAGGAAGCGGCCCCTGCAACCCATTAAAGCTCACATCAAAGACCGTAACTTTTCCAAGCATACCAATCTCCACAGGCAAACACCCAGTGAGATTATCATTCATTAGGATAATCTCATTCAGGGTCTTGTACATTTGACCGATTGATGTCGGAATGCAGCCCCCCAGATGGTTATTTGCAAGAACAATGACAGAGACAGGAGAGTTTCCAAGATTGGAGGGGATGGGAAACTTGAAGCGGTTGTCATTGAGGAAGATAGCGTCCAAGTCCTTGTCGAAGAGGGTGGTGGGGATGGGGCCTTCGAAGTCGTTGAAGCGGAGGTCGAGGTATTTGAGAGAGGGGAGGGAGAGGACGACGGTGGGGAAGAGGCCGACGAAGCGGTTGTTGCTGACGTCGAGCTCGTGGAGGAGGTGGAGGCGGCGGAGGGAGGTGGGGATGATGCCGCAGAAGCGGTTGGAGTTTATGTGGAGGAGGGCGAGGTCGGAGAGGAGGCCGAGTTCGTCGGGGAGGTAGCCGGCGATGTCTGCGTGGTTGAGGTCCACGCCGGCGACGACGGTGATGGATGGGGAGGAGGGGGAGGGGGCGCAGAAGACGCCGGTGTAGGAGCAGACGTTGGGGCCATTCCAGTTGCCGGTGAAGTTGAGGGGGTCGGAGAAGATGGCGGATTTCCATGCTTGGAGGGCAATGTAGGCCTGCCGGAGCTGGGGGTTGGGGAATCTCAGCCTTGGGTCGACGGAGACGGCGAGTCTGTCACCTTCCCCCTCGCCGTTGATGGAGGAGAAGAGGAGGAGGAAGGAGAAGAGGAGGGAGAGGAGAGGAGGAGGCATGGTGGCAGAGAGAGAGAGCCACAGAAAGAGTAGAGGAGGAGGAGGTGGTGGTTGTCTTCACATGGGGAAGGAAGAGAGAGGGCTTTGTTTATAGTCCTTTTTTTTCTTCTTCTTGCTCTTGTGACCTCTCTCTCTTCTGAGCTGGTTTTCTTTTTAGTTATTATTTGTACTCTCTCTCTTTTAATGTATTTGTGTCTGGGTGATGATGAATTATAAGAAAGAAAATGGGAAGGATTCTCATTGGTCTCTCTAATCTCTTCTCTGTTTTTCTTATTAAATAAGTGGCAAAGATTTTTAAATTTCAAACTGTTTACAAAATACAGGATGTATTGGGGTAGCTGAGATATATATAGAGAGAGAGATGGAAACAATAATGCCAGTGCCTCCATTTTACAGTAAGTTTGATCACAGTGAGATAAGCTTTTTAGAAAGATTATTAAAGAGGTGAAAGTTAAAAGATACGAGGCAGAAGCGTATTCAACTTGATATAAAATGAGATAGAGATGTAACAATTAACTCAGATTATTAAGGCTCATTTGGTAATTTTACTTATAAAGTCAAGTAAAGTTAAGTCAATTTAAACATCCTATCAAAAGCACCTTTTACCAAAATTCCCTCTATCTTTTTCCAAAAAAGTAAAAAGGCAACTACCTTTACTAACTAAAAGACAAAAATACTCTACTTTTCAATACAAAAAGTCAAAAAAACTCCATAATAAATAACTAAAAATAAAATATCATCATAACCCACTTATATTTTATTCTTTATTCAAAATCAACTTTACTTCACTTGACTCAATTAATAGAGTTACCAAACGGGCCCTTAGGTATTCAACTTTAGGTGATGACCATGTATCCACTTTTCTCTCTTCCTTTGATTTGGTTTTCAGTTAAAGAAAGGTTATTTGATGGTCAGTTTTATATGATTACCTTTTGTTCTTCATTTTTAAACACTTTAAACACACAATCTTGGGCAATCTATCACATGAATGAATCGAATCGGCTTTTAGATTTATAAGAATATGAACCTTTTTTTGGTAAATGATATGAATATGGGTGTTGATTGATTGAAGAGGATAGTTGAGGATTTTACGGGAAAAATCCCGAAATATAGCTATATATCCCGAAAGGTCTTCGCAAATTGTGTAGAACCAATGAGGTCCGTCAAGCCTTATTTTCTTTTTTTTTTTTTCAACTTTGATAGGAGCGATGTTAGCGACACTCGTGTCTGATGAGGGCGACGCTAGTGTCGCTCATCAATGTCTAGCGTCACTCGTCAGCGCATCTCTTAATGCACAATTTGCTAGTGGAGGAGCTGGAGAAATATACACAATTCGGTATATCGTCACTGATGAGGGCGACGCTAGCGTCGCTCATCAATGTCTAGCGTCGCTCATCAATGTCTAGCGTCACTCGTCAGCGCATCTCTTAATGCACAATTTGCTAGTGGGGGAGCTGGAGAAATATACACAATTCGGTATATCGTCACTCGTCAGAACATGATGAGTCATGACTGTTTATATTCTTGGTTATACCCTTTTGCCACAGTTAAATTTGGGCTATTTAGTGTAATTGTCGATTATGTGGGTAGAGTGTTTTAGTGGAGAAGATATTAAGTGGTCTATTAAATGCTAGAAAACATTGAATGAATAAATTATATAATGAAAGTGGGCTGCAGTGTAGCGTCTTGTACTGTTGCTTGTCTATGCCATTTATTAATAACTAACACATAATGGAGATAAATTATCTGCATCATATTGCATTCTTATATTTTACATATTAAAATATAGGCTGCATGAGATTATTTATGCGTCACTGTGCTATAGGTTGCTGTACATATCGAGGCTTTATCTGGATTTTGGATTCAACGGCTCACTGTTTTGTCCTTGTCTGCTCCCTCAAGTGTCTCATCTGCTTCTTTTTTGCTTCATACTTCGTTGTTGTTCTTCTCCTAAATGTTTCTTAGTATCTCTTATCAATTAAGTATCATTGGGCGATCCAATTGAGAAGTATATGACACCGTTTAAAGAAGCTAGTCCCTTGCAAGCTAGCCTGGACTTGAAGAAAGCTGTGATGCGTTTCTATAGGGATGCTGCAGTTCCTGTTGTGGATGACTGCAGCAGTTGTGTTGGAATTGTACATCTTGAGGACTGCAATCAGGTGATTATTTCTAAAATTAGCTTAAAGTAGAACCTCACATGTAGTAGAACTACTAAGAGCCAGAAGGAATTTTCTTGCTGCCTCCCTAAAATTGAAAGCCAAGTGAGCTTGACGAGTGACAATATAACAAATTGTATATATTTCTCCATCTCCCCCACTAGCAAATTGTGCATTAGGAGATGCGCCGACAAGTGACGCTAGACATTGACTAGCGACGCTAGCGTCGCCCTCATCAGACACGAGCGACGCTCCTATCAAAGTTGAAAAAAAAAAGGAAATAAGGCCTAAGGGACCTCATTGGTGCTACACAATTTGCGAGGACCTTTCGGGATATATGACTATATTTTGGGACTTTTCCCGTAAAATCCTCAGGATAGTTTGTATTTTATGCATGGGATGTAAAGATTGGATTTGCATATATAAAATTCTCATATGTGAAATACAATACCATATTTTAAGAGCATCTTTTTTACAAGACTGAATGTTTGTTGAACTATTTGAACTACTTGAGGTCCACAAAACTGTTCCCATTAAGCTCCTGAGTTACAATATCATCATCAGGAATGTCAGTGTTTATAATTTTGTCATTAATCCTTGAAGATGTTTTTTTTGGGTAAAAATTCCTTTTTGATACTGTTGCTTTTTGTTAATAATAGTACTGCTGCCTGTGACCAATGAAAAGTATAAAAAGAAAAAATTGAAATGAAGTGAAGCTGGAACATGGCTGGCAACCATCAACCCCATTCCATAAAAGCATTGATCCCTACCCCCTAGATGAGTCACAGGACTAAGCCTACTATAGAATAAAGTTAACTGACAACCTTCAAATCTAAATTACAACAGCACATCCTATTTGTTTTTAGCTTTTAGTTGCCATGGCAAGGGAGGGATTTAGATAGCACCTCACTGCAATTATACAGTATACTGCATTAGAGTGGGGACACAAATTTATAATCTGGGTCCATCTGTACTGTTCATCATTCATGGTGGACAGTTGGATCAAACTCAACTACCCATCAGTTTGAATTGAAAATTTTGCCATTGGAATGATTCTTGTTGTTACTTGACAGTTTCACTTGCTATCTTAATAAAGTGCAGGTACTGTATAATTTCATTTTTCAGCTCAATCCAAATCCTGAGAGAGGCAACAAAACAACTACAAGTGGAGCCACCTAGACATCCTAGATTTGTTGGGTCTTGCCACCGCTAGTTGAGTTGTTTGATACCATGTAATCATTTCTCCAATTAAAGAGACAATTAGAATCGTCCACTAAGACCGACATATTAAATGGTGGCCCCAAAATAAGTGAGTTTTAGGCTTTATTTCAATCTGGGGAATGGTCTCCTTGCTTGAAATTGATCTCTCTATTGAATCCATTGTAGGAAAGTTTTAACCTGCAGGAAAGTTTTCACCTGCGCACACACGCATCCATACCATCACCAAAGGCACAACTGTCCTGAATTTCACCGGATCTTTCATGACAAACGGAACCGATGGGCAATGCATAGTGTGAAGGAGAAAATCGTCATCCATTGTAACTAAACCCCTGGCTGGGCAATATGATGAGGAAAGACCCAAGTGAAAGTGAGGGTTTTATCTACATTCCCACATTATATTCTTTATCTTTATAATAATCTTTTGGTGGATCTCATTTGACCATAAATTTCTACGTATACAATGAAAACAAACATGCTTTAAAGTAACTAAAACCACTGAAACAAAGAAGCAAACAGGTTTTCACAAAGTTAGGGGCTTAAATCTTTTACCAGGAGCAAAAGATCACAAAGCCATGGATGGATGGGTCCAAATGACTTGCCTTCTTGTTTTTGGAAGTCTTCAGACAGGTTGTGATCTTTATTTTGGAAACTAATAAAGTAGTATTGGATTTCATATAAATAAAAGGACTTTCTGACATAGTCCCCAACACCACATGTGCTCATGATTAAAATTTATATGCAGTAGGCTACAAGATTGAGGACTTGGGTGTGTTATCTTTGTAAATCTTATTCAACCTGTAGTTCTCTATAATATTTAACAAATTGGAGAAACTACTAATATGTAAATTTCGAGGGGCATTTGATTTTGAAGTGTTATAAATGTGGATATGTGTGAAAGATTAATGAATCTGTCCATCTTACCCTACCTTGTGGATGCCTGGAGTACTGGTCTTTAATGAAGGACAGAGTACAAACATAGAATGGTCAACTGCTCAATTCCATGTGTAAATAGAGGTCCACCTAAAATGAGTGGGCCTGGTGAGTAAAACAGCAATTTTGATCCTCCTGTCATCAGGAAAAGTCAAGTAAAGAGTGGAGTACTGTTCTTCAATGAAGGGCACAGTACAAACATAGAGTGGTCAACTGCTCAATTCAATGTGTAAATAGAGGTCCACCTAAAATGAGTGGGCCTGGTGAGTAAAACAGCAATTTTGATCCTCCTGTCATCAGGAAAAGTCAAGTAAAGAGTGGAGTACTGTTCTTCAATGAAGGGCACAGTACAAACATAGAATGGTCAACTGCTCAATTCAATGTGTAAATAGAGGTCCACCTAAAATGAGTGGGCCTGGTGAGTAAAACAGCAATTTTGATCCTCCTATGATCATGAAAAGTCAAGTAAAGAGTCATGTGTCATAAAGATAAGTTTGTTGGCCCAATGGATTTTGATGAGCCATTTATCTGAAATCAATCTCATTATCATTAATTTCTAACCATGTTGTCAGTTTTTATGCATTAAATTGAATGGTTAAATATGTTTGATAAGATTAGCTTTTCACAGGCACGAGGTGGGGACAATCACGAGCGGACCCAGAAATTTTTTTTGGGGGGGGGGGGGGGGGGGGGGCAGCAAATGAAAATTATTAAAAGAAAATTTTAACATTTTCAAGGGCAAAATGAAAAATTACAAAAGTTTTAGTGGTAAAAAATGACATTTTGAAAACTTAGGCCCCCCTTGGCCTACATGTAGGTCCTCCCTGTGGACAATTGATGTTTGCCTTTAACCTAAAAAATTTGAACTAAAGGAGATAATGAGTCCTATCTATTAAAATCTAAATCACTCAAATAAATGCCATTGGTATATATTATTATAAAAAATCATATACCAATCTAAAAGCTTCAACTGATTGGTAGAAACCCATACAGGTAAATTAAAACATGTCAAGCCTATATCTTAGGCAATGTGGGAGGTGGGACTTCCAAACAATCATATCCTCAAATTTTACATCAGTAGGACATTGTCCCATCGGTGGATCGACTATTAGTGAAAAACGTGATAATGAATATGTAATTGATTGTGTTAATCACTTAAGCTAATCAAATGCTGGAAATGATAGAAAGCGAACATGTAGATGAAACCTTTGCTTTCCAAAGATCTAAATTACTAAGGTGATGGGTTGAATAATACTTTTCCATTTTTTCATTAATTCAATTTTTATTAAAGAAAAAATATTAGATAGTCATTTTTTAATATTCACCTCTTTGTTTCTTTGACCGTAACCACTATTAAAAACATTAGAATTCCTAAGAATTCAAATAAATGAAACAAATGGGCTATTCATAATTCCAAACCTATGGTTGTACTTCAACCATCCAAACTTAATGAGAGATATTGCAACTCCACCAGAATTTTATAGAGATAATTAGTGAAAGGTCCTTCATATAGGACTTGTAAGGCCTCTAGTCCATCAACTTTTCCTCTAAGGCATGTAGTCCATGCAACTGGACATATTTCGGCGAGAGATCCCTGGATACAATTTTGATGATTGATTTACCCTTTCAACCATTTTAGACATGAAAATTTCAAATTTCAAATTTCAAATCTTCTATCATCCCTCTTCTTCTTCAACCTGGACATGCTGGATCTGTGCTTAGGGCAAAAAAGAAACAGAGGAAGAAATGAGAAAGGAGAGAGGAGATGGGCCGGAGCCAAGTTGGCTGACGAGAATTTCATCAAGAAGCACACCGAGCCCGGAGTCCTGTCGATCGCAAAAGTTGGATCGGGGATAAACGGGTCGCAGTTCTTCGTCTACACCGCCAAGATACAGTGGCTGGAAGGGAAGCACGTGGTGTTTGGACAAATATTGGCGGTGAGATCCAACGATATTAACATGTTTGGTTTAAATGACGCTGCTTCGTCTACACCGCCATTTGTTTTAAATGATCGCGGTGTAAATGGCGATCTTGGCTTGGTAAATGACGAAGCACGTTGTGTCTACATCGCCAAGACCATGTTTCATCATAAGAAGAATTTGGGTTCGAGCAGAACACGTGGTGACGAAGCAGAACACGAAGCACGTGGTGAAGAATTTGGGTTCGAGCAGAACACGAAGTGAAGTTTTCCGATCGTTCGTCGAATGTAGTCGACGGTGCTGCGCCATCGCTAGAGAAGGAAGGCAGCAAGGCTGTTATATCGTTTTTGACAAATCTAAGAGTTTTTATGAAATTTATCTGAGTATTTTTGTGAAATTTATCTAAGTTTTTGTCAAGTTTATCAAGTTTTAACAAATTTATATCAGTTTCTGTCAAATTTATCTTAGTTTTTCATTTTTTTTTGTCAAATTTATTTTAGTTTTGCTCAAATTTATCTGAGTTCTTGACAAATCTATATGAGTTCTGGGACAAATTTATCTGAGTTTTAGACAAATCTATCTGAGATTTTGGAAAATTTATCTGAGTTTTTGAAAAATATAGCTGAGTTCCTGACAAATTTATCTCCATTTGGCAAATTTTAACTGAGTTTTTGAACTAAATTCAGGCTGTTCTTTTGAAATTTATTTGCATTTTTTAAAATAAATTTAACTGATTTTTGGCAAAAATATTTTAGTTTTTGGCAAATTTTTCTGAAATTTGGAAAATTGGTTTATCTTAGTTTTGGCAAATGTATTTGTGTTTTTTTAAATTTATTTACATTTTTTAATTTTATTTACGTCTTTTGAAATTTATTTGGGTCTTTTGAAATTTATTTGAGTCTTTTGAAATTTATTTAGAGTTTTTAAAATTTATTACCATCTTTTTAAATTTCTCTGCGTTCTTTTGAAATTTATTGCGTTTTTTGAAATTATTGGATTTTTTAAAATTTATTTGCTTTCTTTCGAATTTATTTCTATTTTTTGAAAGTTTTTTTAGAATTTAATTGTATTTTTTTAATTTTATTTGCGTCTTTTGAAATTTATTTACATATTTTGAAATTTATTTGGATCTTTTGAAATTTATTTTCATATTTTGAAATTTGTTTACATTTTTTAAATTTTATTTGGTTATTTTGAAATTTATTTGGCCAATTAAATGGTAGCTGACTATCATTAATGGCATATCCCACTAATCATGAGATATGATTTTGAAGAAAGGGTAAGTTAGACATTTTAGGTCTTCAAATTTGAAAAAAAAACTTATCACACTATGAAAAAAGATTGTGGATTTAAGTTAATAAAGTGACAAGTTCAAGGACCCGTCACCGAATGCCCCAATTTTATAGTACCAAGAGTCAAAACTAACACCAGCATACACCTTGCACTTTGGCCATTGAATCATGGATCCAATGTCCATATTTCTTGGGCAAATGGATCCAATGGTAAAAGATGATTTTGAATCAACATGTAAGCTATTACTTGGTTTTCCTTCAAATCAAATTGTAACACCCCGGAGTCCCACATCTACTATATAGAGGAAAGTGAATAGGATTATATGTAGAGCTTATACCCTTACCTTGCATGAGGCATTTTGATGAGTTGAAGCTCATCAGAAGCAAAACCGTGAGGTCTGTGGGCTAAAGCAGACAATATCATGCATGAGTATATGTATGAGGTCTTTTGATGGGTTGAGGCCCATCAAAAGCAAAACCATGTGAGACCCATGGGACAAAGCGGATAATATCACCCCATGGATATGGGGTGAGGCGTTACATAAATAGAAAGAAAAGATTATACATGTGCTTGAATGAATTCATTCATATTCCTTTCAGACTATGCATGTGCCTGAATGAATTCATTCATATTCCTTTCAGACTATGTACTTCAAAACAGTCTAGTGTTTTTTTTTTCCCTAAATCCAAGATGAGTTGACGATAATAATTCCATTCCTCCATCCATCATTTTCTTGATGGGCCATTGCAAGCACGTCCATGGACAATGGTGGAGTGGTTGCACGTCCATGGACAATGGTGGAGTGGTTGGTTGGTCGGTGAGTGAGCATTAATCCACTTGAAATTTTTTTGCATGTACATAGAGATATAGATATGAGGATGTGACTCATACATTCAACCCAATAAATATCCTCCCTCCTTTTTTTTTTTTTCCTCGCTATCGGAGGTTTCCAACCTTTGAATTGGATTAATCCCTCCGGATTCAGAGGAAAGCCGGATAAACTCCCCTATAACCCAGTATGATAGTGTAGTTTGAAATTTATAAATTTCGGGTACAAACCGTAATCCTAAACCAACTAAAATACCCTACTCTCTCCCTTGTAAGAACTTGTTTGCCACAACCTTCTTCCAACCTTCTTCTAGCTTTTAGAAAGGCAAGAGTCAATGCAATTGAATTTAGTTGTTGCTCCCACGTTGCTGAAAATGCAAAGAGGTACAACAAGAAGACCTAAAAAATTGGATATACAATAGTGGCCTTGGTTTTGATTTTGACAGAGACAGGCCATGTTTTAATTATTAATGAGCTTAAATGGATGCTCCATTCATGCATTCAATAGGGATGGCGAGGGAACCCTACCCGATTACCATCCTGTCCCAAAATCCAATCCGACTCGACTCGTGGCGGGTTTATTTTTAATTTTTTATTCCAAATCCGACCCATCAAAATATGGGTCGGGTCGGATTTGTAACTGTCGAACTTTTCTTTAAAAAAAGAAAAAAAATCCTTGTTATGCCTCTGGGGGTCCCACATTATGATCTTATAGTACCTGCCACCAATTTTACAGTAATGGCCTTACAAACATAATCTACAATATCTATATAAGTATATAGTCGGGTGGAGCAGGTCAAGCACACTCAAAATTCAAACTTGGCTAGAATTAGATTCGAATCAAAGTTCAAAAACCCATATCCACCTTGAATTTAAAAGACCCACCATTAGACCCACCTCTAACAAAGCTCGCCAAGGCATGTCGTTTATTTTAACCCAACCCATTCCCATTAGGGATGCAAACGGGTCACGTCTAGGCTGGAACCATATAGAATTAGAATTGGTTTAGGTTTGGAACTAAAGACATGCTCCGTACTTAGTTCTGGTTAGAGGATTGGGTTCTAGTTCCAATCCTAGTTTCGATTAGTAGATCAGCTCTAGTTCTGTGTTCAATTCCAACCTTTCCTTTTCTTTAATATCCTTTAAATCTACATAAAAACAAGCCGTTTTTTACTTGTGTTTTTCCAAATTGGCCGCGTCTTGGACGTTTGGGTCGGACCATCATGGTTATGAAACTGACCCATTTATCAATTTGGATAAAAATAGGTTTCAAACCCAGTTTATAATGGGTTAGAACTTCGAAAAAAATTAAATATTGGGATATCAATTTGCATCCTTAATTCCCATCCCTACCCCTCCATCATTAACATAGTAAGTAAAGATGACATTTCTTCCCTTCCACAATACAAAGATGTCACTGACACCCTTTCATTATATTAAATGTATGAATATTAGCCAATCCACATGAGAGGAGCAAGTGAGTAAGAGTAACAGTACTTGGAAGTAAAATAAAGTGAGTAAGAGTAACAGTGCTTGAGATTGAGTTCACAGAGGAGAAAGGCACTCCCAAAAGGAAGTCAAAAGAAATGACTGATCTGATGCCTATGCAGCATGTATGTATGCAACTATGTAAGAAGGGTTGGCCATTGCCTGTCATCAGAGGAAGCACCAAGTGGGCCCCACTCATCTCTCTCTATCACCACTGGTGATGGTGCATCTGGGATTTGAATTAGTTATAAAGTAGTACAGTAGAGAGAGAGAGAGATTCAAAATTTGAAAGCGCGTCCCAATTGATTAGAATAGACAGAGTTCGCAGGAATCGAGGCTGGCTGGCAGTGCAACTGTGCAAGTGTTTCTTTCAATTCAATTTCAAAATAGAACAAAATCCAGCATTTCTAGTCCCACCCACGCCCTCTCCTGACTCTACCTCTTGTGCCCATCCAAACAAAAAAATAAACAAAAGGTAAAGTAAAGTAACAATGCTCCTCCCTCACTAATCACTATAGTGTCGGCAAATAATTTCAACAAATAATATTAATAATATAAAAAGAAAATACATTGCCTCGAGACAAGATTAGCCATATTCAAAATTGGTGGGGTCGCATAAGGTATGGATTTGCTCCTCACGTCTTGTGTTTTTGAAACCATTTCATTCGTGAAGGGTTTAGTCGTGAGCACTAAGGATGAAATTTGTCTCGTTGAGTTAAAGATCTCAAAGATACATGCACCATAAATATATGAAAATTTAAAAAATCAACAGTTTTTAATGATGAAAAAAAATGACATCATGAACAGTTCTTTCAATCAGCAGTTTCCACAATTCTTAGTGAAAAAATATATTACAGATTTTTTAGTGATATTCCTCGGTTAA
This sequence comes from Umbellularia californica, assembly GCA_028538565.1. Lineage (NCBI taxonomy): Eukaryota > Viridiplantae > Streptophyta > Magnoliopsida > Laurales > Lauraceae > Umbellularia > Umbellularia californica. The sequence goes on along the minus strand of JAPQWN010000006.1, from coordinate 77,748,922 downwards.
AGATCTCAAGGATCCATACGTCATGGAAAATGACTAAAAAAATAGCTTCATTAAATGGTCGTAATCATCATAATCAAAATGATCGATTTCAAGGAGAAAATAGGTTAAGAAAAGACAAAAAGAAAAAAAAAAGCCATTATAAGAAAAGGGAAGGCTGCTTATGCAATTTCTCAAAATAATTTTACTAGCAAATTTGATGGAAAGAATTGTGCAAATCTTTGATATCGGTTTTTAAAATATTCAAATTTTCAACTACTTTTAAAAAATAAACCAAAAGCTTATACTTGCTTGAAGTTTCTAAAAAAAAAGAACAGAGAGAAGAAAGATCAACAACTCCCATAGTCTCATGTCATGTCATGAGGACACCACGTCCATTCATTAATCATATGCCAACTAGGCAACTTGACCCACCCCCACCATTATCACGTTGTTCAGCTGTAATCAATCTGCTTTAATTTATCTATCCTTGCATTCAATCATCTAAACTTAAACTATATATACTTGCAAAATCACTTTTACAACTTTGAGTCTCTAAATCAAGAGTTATATGTGACTGGATTGAAGGGGTATTTATCAAACCCTTAATCCACAACATGTTCCTTTCAAGGCACATCTCACCCCTGACCCTTGATAACCAATTAGATGCATCTAGGTGGGGAGCCCAATATAAACAACACACATTGATAATGGATACTTTTAGATGTACTGATGTAGATTCTCGATTCTGATTTTCAAGGATTATAAGCTGTTGGATTGAACTTAGGTGGCCCCTCAAAATCTACATTTCCATTCGACAACATTGATCTATAGTGTCTAGTCTCAATTATGCAGCCTTGCATTTGTGGATCCCTCCACTCCACTCATGAATACTGTTTATGATACAATGCACCTATGTATTTGTGGTAGCATGTGGTGATTTGTATTTTGTGGGACCCATGGAATTAAGGATCCAAATCCACCCACGCAAGACCTGACCAATGAGATGTGAAAACGGTGGACACAAATGATGACCACCTCTTGCCAACGAGTGACTGAGTGGCTTTACAATCTTGTCATTTGGTCAAGGACCAAGACACTGCCATTATATCTTACATCTTCCTAAAATGTACTACGTAGTTAGGGATGTAAATGGGTCTCCGATTATTCGATTATCCGATGGTTTTGATCCGTTAAAAATAAGATCTGGGTCCTTATTTAGGCCCCAATAAGTAAATGGGTCTGAGTCCGGTTCCACTTTGGTTTGGACCCGTGGACCCGAGACCCGACATATTACCTCAATTTTAAAAATATCTCCTAAAAAAATATGTTTTTTTAATGGGAGGTGCTCCTATGAGAGATGCTCTCATACTTTACTATGAGAGATAATGTGGGGGCCCTCGCATCCATATTCAATGCCAACAACTTAAATGTGAGGACCCCCACTCATATCTCTCATAACAAGGTGAGAGATACTCTTACAGGAGCACCTCCCTTTTTTAATATCATTCTCCACCATGTACCCGGTCCCGGAACCGACCCGTTTACAACCCTATCTGTAGCCAGCACTATAAATCGATCAGTGGGCCATCTGAAATCCGAACCGCCCAATGTCATTCTGTCAAGGCACTATTCAAGATTTCACTTAAATCAGAGCTGGGCCACCATCAGTTTTGATCTGTTCAAGATTTTATTTTAAAATACTAAGATAAAGAAGTAACTCGGTTTCAATGGCTGTTCCTTTTTTGTGTTTTGATCACATGCATGAGATCAATCAAAAGGTGGGCTAGTCTAGAATTGGAGTTTAGTCCAAACCAGCACTAATAAGGGCAGAGAGCATTTGATTTATAAAGTCTGAAGTCCACAGGTGAGCCTCAGAATCTGGATTCACATCTTCTACATATGATTATAGCAGTTATAAACAACATTTTGTATCCTTAATTTAAATAGGATCAACAACAGATTGACGCGCCAAATATTACCTTTAATATCTGCTTGACATACAACTCCACCTTTGCTTGATCTAACGTGCACATATAACCAGTCTCCCGCATGTATATAGTTCTTGTGATGACCCATATATAACAATCCAAATCCAAGTGGTACCTATCAACTCATTTGAAGTGACAAGTTGGGCCAAAAGGGGTGTTTGGAATGAGTGGGTTGGAATCCACTCATCTAACATGTGCGTAGAGTAGGATAATTCCGAACCTGGTCATTTTAAAAAGGTAGGGAAACAAAAAAAAAAAAAAAAAAAACCACCCTAACCTCAGATGCATTGGGTTAAGGCTTGAGGGATGACTGGCTTCCATCTAGGGTTTGTTTGTACAACGAGAGGATTCCACAATAAAAAGGAAAATTATTTTGATTTTCCATGCAGCCCACTACTCTGCTCTTTAGAGCACCACATTTGCGGAAATATAAAATGAACTGATATTCCTCGATAAATAGGATTTTGACTCCCTATGGGAGGGTAGGAATGCTCCTCTCCTCTTGAAACAGAAATCCAGAGAGCTGATCATTCTCCTGTTGCAGAAACAAGTACTTAAAATTGTAAAATCTCAAGGAAAAGATTCAGAGCGCTACAAACATGTGATTTTGGTTGAATTCACTCAATATTACAGGATTCTTGTGATAACAGGACACGACAAAACCATGCTGCTCCACTAATATTTTCTTTCAAATGGAAGATGACTCTCTCCTTTCCATAGGGAGCTAAGGAATTTCTTACAAGGGAAGACAATGTCAATGTGACTGACCATCTACTACAATCTACAACAGTCTCGCAGCCGATTTTCTCCAAGACTTGGGCATGTGGCCACGGCATCTGCCCCTTCAAGCATTGTTAAACACATAGCACTGGGAAAAAGTTCTCTATAGCATCCCAGTCATGCAAATGATCTTTTCAAACAAAACCGATAACTACCGCACAACAGCTTTTGCACTTGTTTCTGGGTCCTTCAGACTGGGAGTAACAAGCGGAAATGGTGGTGGGGAGATGGGGGCAATGTCACCAGTTCTTACTCCATTAGCTCATCAAATCACCTGTGACATCAACTAACCTGCACATGCATGATGGCAAACACAAGAAATAAAGGAGAAAAGGAGATCACACCATGTCCGGAGTACTTTTGGACCTGAACTCCAACTAGAACTGCAACTAAAGCCAAACAATCCCTGTGCACCAAGGTCAGACATAAGGGAAGAGACTAAAGAGGCATTTAGGTGCGCGTATTGATCTCCTGGTGAAACATATGTCATCAAAAAAACTAGTGACATATAGAAGCTAGTTGAATGTCTCAGTTGGGAGCATCATATCGTCAAGACCCCAGTCTCAGGAGTATATATGTTGAACTTGCAGTCTTGCAACGCAATCCAAGCATCTGGTTCTGGAATACATGAGTGAGCCTGAGCACCACTTTTACCTCATTTGGAGTCTTTAGCCAGCCATTCAATAAGCCAATCCGGGGGGGCTTCTTCAGGAATCTGCACCATAAGATAGCACAACCATTCAACATCATTGTAAGCAGAGGGTTAATTTCATAGAATTCAATCAAACTTGTACTTAATCATGACAAAAGCAGTGCATACATCTGATTGTTCCTGTTGAGGACAGTATTACCTAAATTGTTTTGCAATTGTTACACATCTTGGAAAATAGATCTAAAAGTGATCATTTTCTTTATGAGATGCTAAAGCATTTCATTAACTTGCATACAAATAAAGAAAAAGGGACCATTACTCACTCAAGACCCATCTGATGGGAGATAAATGATAAACATGCATCAGATTGGAATTGACGGAAAGCTGTAAATTTCTCAGATTGACATGATCATTTGCCATTTTTAATGCTTATACCTGAATGTGATAGTTTTCTTTATGAGATGCTAGAGCAGTTCGTTAACATGCATACAAATAAAAAAGGGACCATTGCTCGTTCAAGACCCATCTGATGGGAGGTAGGTAAATGATAAACACGCATCAGATTGGAATTGATAGAAAGATGTAAATTTCTCAGATTGACAGGATTTGACAAGATCATTTTCCATTTTCAATGCTTATACCTGCACTATTACTTTTAGAAAAGCATGTGTACTCGGTACATACCCCTTCTCCCTCGCTCCCTCCTTTCCCTCTAATCTTTTTATTTTTTCTTTTTCCAATTATTTTTTTCAGCCCCCTGCACTTTTCAATCGAAATATTGCAAAGACCAATATTTGATTGGTATTCTGAGAACATCAGTTGATTTGAAAGGTTTTTTCAAGATATTTTTGCAATACGGATTGAAAACTAATTTGCAATAAAATACCGGTGAGGCATACTGGCATGGACCAATACCAGTATGTATCAATGGGTATGTCTTGGTATCAGTTGATATTTTTATCCATTCTACCCACCCAAAGATTTAAAAAAAAAAAAAAAAAAAAAAAAAAAAAAAACCTTGAAACATTATGACATCAAAACTTCAATTTGAATGTTTGAATAAATAGTCAACACAAAGAAGACCTGACGATGCACAATCCCAAAACCTAACCCTATGATGCAGCCAAAAGCAAAACCCAATTAACAGAAAAACAAAAATCCAACCCTAAACCCATATCGAAAGAAAGCTAATGCAAAAACAAAAAAGAGAAGACAGATTACTCACCAAAATAAGGAACAATGGACTGTAAATCTTCAAACCCAAAGAGAATTACCCAATCCAATGGAAAAGAATGTAGAAAATGAATTTTATTAGAAAAATAAAAGCTTATACATTGTTTTGAAACATAAAAATTACAAGTTAAATCCCGACAATTCATCCAGATTATTTAACAAGGAAGCGCCGACTAACATTCTTCATATAGCTTTAAGCACCCCAAAATAAGCAAAATAAAGATTTAAATAAGCTGCCTTTTGACGTTCTGGATGTTCTAGAATGGAAGAGCTGCCTGGCCCACATGGTGCACCTGCTGGTCAAATGGACCCCACCACTACTTAGGGCACTGATAGGGGACAAAAGGGTTAGGGACTTTCATGGGTTTGGGCCCATTAATGCCCATTTGAGCGAGGCCCAATAAACAGCAAATATGCTGAATTGTCAGAAAGTTAATTTAAATATAGGCTGTTGATGGGGTCCCCATTTCGATATGAGATGTTCAGATTTTAATCCAGCCCTCATGGGCTATGATGCCCAGATATGACACGGATACGGTAGGGACACGCCATAGACATGCCAGGGACACAAATTTTACATGTAAAAAGTGAAGTATCGGATACGACATGATACGTTGCCCATTTTGAAGTATCCATGCATCATAGCTGACGGTCTCTTTTTGTGCTTTAATATTGATTCGTAGAACTCTCAGCAGTCAACTAAAGCAATTTTACTGGTCATCATCCATAGATGTGAACTGATCTGCTTCATTCTAAATTCTAATCCTGTCCCAGCCCATACCTAACCAAGGATTAAAAAAGAAGTTGTGGTCGGTGAATCTAAAATGAGATTAAATCTTTTTGAAAAATAACCAACAGTTTATAAATACTGAGAAGTGATAGAATTTGATGTTTATATTCATTAGTAACTGAAATTAATGGGCATGTCAGTAGCAGCCTTTATGGCCATATGAATATGATGTTTATTCACTTCTATACCCATTTTTAAGTTAAATGAAAATTTAATATTTAAGCAAGTGAATCAAAATTTGACCACAATTTAGCCTTTATAAATTCTAAACTCTAGTCATCACGATATCAATCAATGATCAACCAATTACAAAATAATAGATACATTTAGTCTAAGACAACAATTATTAAAATGATTGATGTATCTAATTTCCAAAAACCCCAAATTTCTGCTAAAAATCACAAAAAAAGAATAAAAGAATTCAAACAAATACATGCATGAACAAATCTATGCTCAAAACGTGGAGAAAAATCAGTCCTAACCAGAACAAGTGGAAAAAAATGCCCAAATAGTATGTTCATCCCTCAAAGAAATCCCTCCACAGTCTTTTGGTTCGGCTTTAATCTATCAATTTAGACTGGTTTTTGGTAGTTTTTACTCTAGAAAGGCAAAGAAACCTCCCTAAGACCTTCTCAGTTGAAAACAAAAGGCAAGGAATGGTTTTTGGGCAGGCTTCAAAACTAACACTTGGACATATGTGTTAGCCGATAAATATCGGCCATATTGGTCTGATAAAAAGGCTGATATGGTTGTGAGCTGTGATATTTTCATCCTATCATAATGGCATGGACCAACACGGGCAATTTATCGGCAGATATGATATGTATTGGCTGATATTTTGAACCAAGCACCTAACCCTAACCCCTCCATGATCCCTCCAAATTTCCTAGATGTTCCCGACGCCTTCTCCAAAACTAGATATTTTATTCCTTGAGACTTACCTAGTTCTCGACCCCTTCCCCAACCCATATCATAAAGAATTTCCCAAGACTGGATCTTCCTATTCTTCATATTGATCTATATAGATACATTTACGAACAGTTCCTAAAATCACATTTTTGCAGAACTCTTACGAAATTAAGTCACACATGAAATCCTGAATCAAGAAGCTGTTTACAACAAAAGAACCCATTATTAACACCTTCAAGGTGATCCATACTGTTTTTTGTTGAAAAGGTGAGGATTTTATTCCATCTAATTTCGAGGCTAAACTATCCAATGGCACTTGTTTCAACTGTTTCTGCTCATTTATGTAATATAATTCTGTTGTTTCAGAACCCAACTTGTGTCAAAAGCAAATCTGAGCTAATTACCAAAATTGTAGGGAGTCAGAGAGCCATCAATGGTTAGTAACATAAAATTGCATGTCCCTACATTTAAAAATCATATGGACAGAAAGAAGCCTTAATGAACTTAGGCAGTTTCCAAGTTATGTGAGCAGTTACCTCTCCTCGTTTCCATTCCTTCTTCAGCCAAATAGCCATATCTTCCTTCTTTAGCTGATTAGCAATATCTTCTGGAACTTTTGTATTCTTTTCATCCCTGAACAGAAAGAACAGGATTCAAAACCAGTATAAATTAATTTTTCCCCTTTCTCAGATGGATAGACTTAACACTTCTGCAATTATAATCATTCCCAAAATGTTCCAGATGCATTGTATGCACAACACATACAAGACTACCTTTCATGAGGTTTTATCCCATCCAAGGCTAAAAGTTAAAGCTAAAATCAGCCTATATAAGTGTCTTGAATCTTGATCAAAATGTGCGTGTCTGAAAAGCTAATGGTCCACTCAATTCATTTCAAGATTTATGTTCTCGCTTCTTTTTTCCCCAAAAGTACTCCATCATATTTTAGAAGTTCAATATAGAAAAGAACATTATTGCACTGGACTCAACCCAGGGCATGAGTGAGTTGAGTTCACCTGCCAATATCTTTTAAATACTCCAATGTGCATTAAAACACAAGAAATGCATGGGCACTTACTCAGCCGCATTAGCTGCATCTTTGGCTCCATTGACAAGGGTAGTTAACAGATTACTTGCTGAACTGGGAAAATACGGTGACGGCGCTTGAGAAAAGGATGGCAAGCTGCTTCCAACATTCATGAAACCATTGTTAAAGTTCAGATTGTTGGAAGTTAGTGCACTTCCAAATAGCTGTGTTGGTTGTTTGCTCCCAAAGGGCCCTGCAGTAACATCTTCAGTAAACCATTTATCCAAGTAGATATATTTTTTCCGGTAAAGATCTATCCGATTAGACATAAGCTACAAGTGTGGCACAACACAAAGCAAAAGAAAAAAGGATTAAATGAATATTTACTCTGAATTTCAAAAGGAAAAGAAATAAAATTAAGTAAATTATGTGCTTCTGTCATGTGCCAGTAATAAAAACAGAAAACTCAAGAAATCTGAGTCTCTGACACATGAATGCATTTATCTAGTCTGCAAGGCGAGACATTAATTGTTTGAGGCTAGATGATGTCATGTACAATTGAGACACTTATCTTCATTTTCGACCTCCTATAGAACGGAGGATGATGAGTTGGGTTCCTCCTTTGGAAGGGGCCTTTGAAGCTTAATGTTGATCGAGCGGCTAAAGGGAAACTGGGTCTGGCTCGATTCTGTTTTTGTCCCTTCCTTATATCACAGGCTGCAAAGGAACCTTGTTGGCAGAATGCTATGACAGAGGAATTGCTTGCCTTTGAAGTGAATGATACTAGGGATCTTGCTCCACGACCATATTCTGTTTCCCTCAGTGGAAGTAAGTGGATCTATTCAATTAAGGTCAAGTCTGATGGAACTCTAGACAGGTATAAAGCTTGGCAGGTAGCACAAGGGTTCAAACAAGAGTACTGAACAGACTACAAAGAAACCTTTCCTATTGTAGCAAATATGACAACTGTGAGTACACTGCTAAGTGTTGCTTCTGTTCAAAATTGGCCACTACGGTAAATGGACATAAAAAAACGCCTTTCTCCATGCCGATTTGCATGAAACTGTATACATGCGTCAACCTGGGCTATACTTGTCCTCCAGATGTTGTATGTTGTCTGAAGAAATATCTTAAAGGATGGTTATAAAAAAAAATCTCGTAACGGAACCGAACCGGCTCCTTGTGTGTGGTTTGACAAATTTCAGAAGGCCATTCTTAAAGTCCAAATTCATCAAACTCAAAATGATCATTCCTTTTTATTTGTCATGACTTCTCATGGCTGCATTATTCTATTACTTCGTGTTGATGATATCATCATCAGTGGAAATGACACTGTTGGAATTAGTGGCCTCAAGAGATATACTATGCACACATTAAAGATGAAAGATCTATGCAAGTTGACCTATACTAATGGAATTTACATCCATCAACAGAAGTATGTTTAGGTATGTGAATAAAATACTACGAAAAATTTAAGTGTTCATAGCGGTCAATCCAACACTGGGCCTAAGTCCTATTGCAATGAAACTAATCCTGCCACCTTTCCATCTAAAGTCATCAAAAGCACAGTAAGCAAAGATCTTATTTTTTTAGTGTCCAATGAACGATATTCGATCAGATAGTTGGCAACATTTAATTAACCCAATTTCTTGAAGATGGCTAGATTTTGAACTCGTGTGTCTAATAGGTCAATATTGCTAATCTTGTGGCATGGTTAATTTAATGATGGCCTCAACTCCAATTGAAATGAAAACTTTCACAAAGTAGTATAAGGGGGATGTTTAGTTTGAGTAGTTTCGATTTTAGATAGGGGCTACATTAGTAGAATTATAACTTATAAAGATTATCCCAAAGATTAGAGACTAAAAACTTAACATAGTTAATATTTAAAGGTTAAACAGCTACAAGATGCTATGACTTCGGGGGACCGATATTTTGGTGTATAGCGTGTGCTAATGAAAAAAAATGTTTTCCAACATTTTTCCAATATTATAATTCTTTTTATATTTTTTCCCAGATTTCTTTTGGGGTTGAGAAAAAAAATTCACAACGCGAACCACCACCACCACCACCACTAATAATAATAATAAACCACCACCACCAATAATAATAATAATAATAATAATAATAATAATAATAATAATAATATGTTACTTGCATCCAGCACTGTAGTCTTCCCTAAACTTCTTGTAACTTCGGGGGCTCTCAAATCTCATCTCACCCATAAAACTTAGTAAAATAGAGAAAATAACAAGTGAGGCCCAAATATAATGGAACAAGGTTGTTATTTAATGAATTCATTGCTAGGAAAGACTGTGGTTTAATACTGATTGGGCACCTGAATTTCCAAATGTTGAACTGTTAATCCCAAATCCACCAGGTGCTTGGCTGGAAATCTGGGAAGGACTTGGTGTTGATGGTCCAATGGCACTGTTTGATGGTGCAAGAGGCCTGCCAAAAGAATACTGAAAAGATTTAGAAAAAGCTATTATGCTCATTTTTCTTTTTATATTGACAATCATAAAACCATGGTGACTTTAACAGTGATGGATACAATTAGCAACCTCAAAGTAGATCTAAAAAGATGATTGGAAAGAATCTTGCCTGGTGTTATATACCGAATTAATTGATGAACCAAGTTGACTAAAACTTGAAACTGGTATGGGCATATTATTTTGAACCCCCATTGAAGTTGCATTGTTGTTGGTTGCAAGGAATGGTGTGGTGGTTGCAGGTGAGCCTGGAGTACTCAGATCATAAGGATTGCGCAAAAGATTCTCAAATTCAGTTAACTTGGAGTTAAGTAGATTTCTCTCTCTTTCGACCTGTATCACAAAATCAGCAGAGTGAGACAGATTTTGAAAAATATGAGTACAAGTGGCCGATAGTGGCAGAAAGCTAAAGAGATCGAGAGGACTGGGTATAAGTTATGGTATACGGGACTTAATAGAGCGAGGAATGGGGTTGGCATAGTAGTGAGCAAGGACTTAAAGGAAGATATAGTTAATGTAAAGCGTTGTGGAGATAGGATTATTGCAATTAAGTTAGTGTTAGGAGAAGAGATAGTGAACGTAATTAGTGCTTATGCCCCCCAGGTGGGCTTAGGAGATGGACATAAGGAGAAGTTTTGGGAAGATTTGGAAGGAGTGCTACTAGAGATACCCCAAGGCGAGATGGTCTTCATAGGAGGAGATTTGAATGGCCATGTAGGACGCGACGTAGATGGATATATAGGAGTACATGGGGGACTTGGATACGGTAATAGAAATGAAGAAGGGAAGGATATTTTGGACTTTTCAGTGGCTTATGATCTCATGGTGACTAACACCTTTTTTAGGAAGAGAGAGGAGCATTTGGTGACTTATAAGAGTGGCTCCTCAAGGACACAGATTGACTTCTTCTTAATTAGGAAAAGAGACCGCTTAGCTTGTAAAGATTGCAAGGTGATACCGGGGGAGAGCTTGACTTCCCAACATAGGTTGTTGATCATAGATGTGTAGCTACAAAGGTGGACTACAAAAAAGAAGTTGTATAGATGCTCAAAGACTAAATGGTGGAACTTGAAAGGTGATAAGCAACTAGCATTTAGGGATAGAGTACTAGAGGAAGACGTTTGGACGATAAATGAGAGTGCAAATAATATGTGGGATAAGGTAGCAGAGTGTATTAGGAGGGTAGGGAAAGAAGTCTTAGGAGAATCCAAAGGGGGTGCTCCGGCACAGAAGGAGGCATGGTGGTGGAGCAAGGCCATTCAAGACAAGATAAGAGTTAAAAGAGAGAGTTTTAAAACTTGGCAAAGGGATCGAAATGCAGCAAACTTGGCAAAGTATAAAGAAGCAAAAAGAGAAACCAAAAAGGCAGTTAGTGAGGCCAAGGCAAAGGCATTTGAGGAGCTATATAGGCGACTTGACACTAAGGAAGGCGAAAGAGAGATATTCAAGCTTGCTAAAGCCAGAGATAGGCGGACCAAGGACTTAAACCAAGTTAAATGCATTAAGGATGAGGATGAAAAGGTATTAGTAAAGGACGATGAGATAAAGGAGCGTTGGAAGAGCTACTTCTACAAGTTATTTAACGAAAGCAGTAGTAGTGACATACAAATGGGACAGCTTACCATTTCTAGGGAAGAATCGAATCATATGTTCTATAGGAGAATCAGTAGGGAAGAAGTTAAAGAAGTATTGAAAAGGATGAAGAATGGGAAAGCGGTTGGGCCAGATGGTATCCCTATTGAGGTCTGGAGGTGCTTGGGGGAGAATGGCATAAATTGGTTGACAAAACTTTTTAATGTAGTGCTAAAGAGCAAGAAGATGCCTGATGCATGGAGGAAAAGTATTCTTATACCCATATACAAGAACAAAGGAGATATTCAGAACTGTGCGAACTACCGCGGGATTAAATTGATGAGCCATACGATGAAATTATGGGAGAGAGTTATTGAGAGAAGACTAAGAAGAACAACAAACATTTCAGATAATCAATTTGGTTTCATGCCTGGGAGATCAACCATGGAGGCTATCTTTCTCCTGAGGAGGTTAATGGAACAGTATAGAGAAGGCCAGAAAGATTTACATATGGTGTTCATTGACTTGGAGAAGGCCTATGACCGGGTTCCTAGGGAGATTCTATGGGGAGTACTGGAAAAGAAAAGAGTGTGTGTCGCATATATTGAGGCGATAAAGGATATGTATGATAGAGCCGTGACATCTATAAGGACGACTGGCGGAGAGACTAAGGAGTTTCCTATCACGATTGGTCTACACCAAGGCTCAGCATTAAGCCCGTACTTATTTGCCCTAGTTATCGATGAGATTACAAGACATATTCAGGATGAGGTGCCGTGGTGTATGCTATTTGCAGATGACATTGTTTTAGTAGATGAGACGAGAGAAGGAGTGAATGCTAAGCTAGAAGTATGGCGGAAAACGTTAGAGACAAAAGGGTTTAGGCTAAGTCGATGCAAGACGGAATATATGGAGTGCAAGTTTAGCCAAAGTAGGACACTTGGTAACATAAAAGTAAGTTTAGGCACACAAAAGATTGTAGAGAAAGAAAACTTTAGGTACCTTGGATCGATGGTGCAACAGGATGGAGGGATTGATACTGATGTAAGTCACAGGATTCAGGCCGGGTGGACCAAATGGAGGAGTGCTTTGAGGGTCTTGTGTGATCAGAAAGTCCCCCTCAAGGTTAAAGGAAAGTATTATAAGGTGGCGGTAAGACCAGCATTGTTATATGGATCAGAGTGTTGGGCAGTAAAGCATAATCATGTTAAGAAGATGGAAGTTGCGGAGATGAGAATGCTAAGATGGATGTGCGGGATCACAAGGAGAGATAGGATTAGGAATGAGGAGATTAGGGGCAAAGTAGGAATAGCACCGATTGGAGATAAAATGAGAGAAAATCGACTAAGATGGTTTGGCCATGTTAGAAGGCGTCCAATGGAAGCACCTGTTAAAAGGTGTGAAGGCATAGAGATTGCCAGGAGTAGGAGAGGGAGAGGGAGACCCAAGAGAAGTTGGAAAGAAACTATTAAACATGACCTTGCCTACATGGATCTAACGGAGGACATGGCCCTAAACAAATTTGATTGGCGTCGTCAAATCCATATAGCCGACCCCACCTAGTGGGAAAAGGCTTGGTTTGGTTTGGTTTGGTTTGGTTATGAGTACAAGTGGCCGATCTCAGTTTTTGCAGAAAGGTTAAATTTGGTGATGCTTTTCGTAGGACTTCATTTATGCTGAACAGTTAAATTTGGTGACACCCTATAAGGGGCACTGTCTGTTGCTTGGAGGATTTTCTGTGCTTTTGTACAATGTACTACTCTTACACTGTATGGTGCTTTGTACACCTTTTTTTCATTAACAAAGGTTGTTTTCCTCCTAACCGAGGAAGCCCTAAACCCCACTTTTAAGTAGTATGGATTGGAATGCATGTATGCTAAATGTAAAATGTTAAATTTGGTTCGCTAAAAATAAATACAAACTTCAAAATTAAAGAAAAAATTGCAAGATTGACATCTAACACTTGAAACTTCCAATTCCAATAATCCAAGCCACGTGCAACATAAAATATTTTTTTATAAAAAAGAAAAAAAAACTATCTGGAGGATCTCCAGTTAAGAGCGGGGAGGGTGGGGATAAAGGATATAGAGAGGGCCTGGGCAAGAGGTGAAAAAGAGAAGAGAGAGAAAGATAGAGGGAGCTGAGAGCTTTTCTTTTCTTAATTGATAAGGGAGATTTGGCAGGAGTTTATAAAGGCCTGAAAATCTATGTAGTTAATGTGAGCTATTCCCAAAAAAAATAGGAAAAAGAAAAAGGAACCTCCCTTCAACGTTTCTAAGATTATGTTCCGATGAGCCGTGATCCATGGATTGTTCCACAGAACTAAAAATCGGAACCTGCTAAAAAATCCCTGCCAAACAAGTTTTTCTTTCCTTATGGAGTGCGAACACCGGAACACCTGAATGGGACAAAGCCAAACATGCCCTTAGAAAACAGTTGCATATCATTTTACAAGAGATTTTCACTCCACTGTGTGAAAGCACCTCCTGCATGAATGAAGGGGCCCCACTTGTGCATTAATGCACAGTGTGTAAATTCACACATAAGGACTCCCGCATGTGAAAAATTCACTCATTTTACAGTACGCTTTCTGATAAATAAATGATCGATAAAAATAACAAATGATGGTTATTGGTTAGTACAATAGTACCGTTCAGAAGATTCTTTATGATGTTTTTAAAACTGAAGGTGATCTCTTTAACCAGACTCAATTATAAGAATGGGATTGTCTGCCTCAGTAATAGAACTCTACTTACAATTGCTTGCTGACTCATTCCCAGATTGGAGTCCTGATATGCTACTGCTCGTAGTTCTTCATAGCTTATATCACCAAAAATATCACATGGCCGACTGGCAAAAAAGGAAGTCAAGTTAAAGCCACACTCAATCAGAAATGAGAATATAAGCCAAAGTTTAACAAGAGTGGTTGCTGGCATCAGATTACAGTTGGCATTCTAGTTTTTATTTACTTTATCAGAGAAATTTAAATAAAATAAGTAAAAATCACGAAAGACAACGATTAGGTTTATGAAGCAACTAACTTTTCAGAGTGGCCATAACAGGTAAGCATCCAAAGAGGTCTTTCTTGTTTCAAATTCTCTGCAATTTGTCTTTTGCATGACTCAGGATCTGTACACCTATGGGTCCATCAAATGCAAATTTAATCAGGAAATCTCCAAAAAAGAACAAGAAAAAGGGGCCACCGGAACATAATAGTTATGGAAAAACAAATGAATGTCCTACCATTTGAGAACTTACTTATGAACAACCCGAGGTGGATTATCAGTCTGACGAGATGGTGTGGCATTCCCAGATGCAACGGTAGAGGAAGGACGAATCCACTTGTTTTGGAATGGCTGATCAAGATGTAAGCACGATTACAAGCAATAATCATATATAATGGTTCTTTACTGTTTAATAAATGGCATCAACCTTCTAATTTCTACTAGTATTTGAAACATCAACTAATATTTGAAACATCAAACAAAAATAGGCCAAATAATATGCTTCTGAGCTAGACAAATCAGGTGTCTGAGATATATAACAACTTTCTCTCAAATAATAAACAGGTCTAAATTCCTAGAGAGCAATTTTTTACGAACAAACCTTGACTTCATTCTGATATTTGGTACCAATATCAGATGTGCCCTTTGACTGTGAACTGTTCCGTGTACCGAAATCAAAAGGATTTGGCTTTTGTTGTTGCTGGTTAAACTGTGAGCCACTCTGGGGCCCAAATCCAAAAGGATTCGGCTTTTGTTGTTGCTGATTAAACCGTGAACCACTTTGGGGCCCAAATCCAGAAGGATTAGGTTTTTGTTGCTGCTGAGTCGCGTGTATAAATCTACAGCGATCCCCATACTGACAGCTGGAAAGGGACAAAGAAACTGTCTAATAAGTCATAAATACTAATTACACAAAAAAATGTTATTCATCCAAAATGAATCTTAAAGAAAAGTTCCCACATTTTTTCATTTAATGTTTCCTTGAAGTAGCTTGTATGCATAACATAACAATACTACAATGGAAATAAATAACATACTGTGTAACATACAGTAAATAAGAAGACTAATATTGATTTTAGCATGTAAATTTGGTTAGCAAATTAAAGTACTACTGTATCATTTGGAATTTCAATCATATGAGCACCTAAATCGGTAAAGGGATGAATTATCTTTAACCGACTGGACTGCTTGTCCTGATCAGTCTTATTTAATGGTAGGAGTAGATATGGGCTTAAAAACTCAAAAGCAGAAAAATGTCTCTCAGAAGGACAAGAAGTCCAGCTGCCGAAAGGCCGAAATATCTGATGCATTCAATACCTTAAAGTGTGCCCATTACATGGATTTAGAAGTTTAAGATGTGGCTGTAAGAAAATCAGAAGTGCCAAAAAAACACATATCCACTAAAATTATATTAAATATTTTGAACTTTGAACTTTTTTTTTATAACGGTAAATTTTATTCAAAGAAATAAGAAACAAAAAAAGAACAACAATCATGAATATAAAAAAAAAACACAAACAGAAGCTAAACATCAAACAAAATGTGAAGCCGAAAAACTCCTTCCCTAGCTAGACCATGTCAAAATATTGTTTCTTTGGACAATAATGCCAGACTTATATTTAGTAGTCCATTGATTATTAGTATCTACTGTTTATCCGACTCTTTTTAATAATATCTACAAAGGCTTTGGGACTCTCTTTCTCTCTTCACACTTGTGCCCAAGCTGCCTGTTATGTTTAGGAGACTCCCAAGCCAACTCTTGCCCTCTTAAAACTACAATTACGTTTTTCTTTTCTTTCTTTCTTTTCTAATGGCAACCACAAATTAGTAATGCAATTGCATGGGTGATCAATGATAACTTTAGCTTTAATGAGGTTATGGCACTCTTGGCTTCTTATGGAGTTTCATCATGTGGTTAGAAAGATCGGCCAATGGTTTGGAAGATTCTTTAGCTAAGCAAGGGATGATCAAACTGTCTTCCCCATCGGAAGCGTTTTTTATGTGTAGGTGTAATTGTGTAAGTCTCTTATACCCTTTGTTTTCATTTTGTATCATCACCAACTTTTGGGAAATGCCCTATAAATAGTTGTGGATACAATTCTCCTATTATATGTATATTCAAATGGATAGGACTCATACAGAAGTGTAGCAAATTTTTTTTATAGCAAACCACCTATCTGACATGCACATAGCATTGTATCATGTTCCATTCCTTACATCAAGGGAGACAGTTTGATCATTCAACTCTCTCTCTCTCTCTCTCTCTCTCTCTCTCTCTCTCTATATATATATATATATATATTATATATATGCGGTGAATTTATCCTAGTATCAAAGCGGGGATGAAGAGAGAATCATTGTGTTTTTCTTCCACTTTGAGGACTATTGCAATTGACATGTTTCAGTCAACAATTGAACATCACAGGATCATATACGCCCACAAATCAAGATAGGACATCTTACATGGTCCATCTACATAGAAAAAATTATGATAGTGTTTTGGAGATTCTTGGGACTTTTTTTTTTGTTGAGATCAGAGGTCCTCCTTTTTGGTGGAAAAAAGGTGCAGACTCCATCTCGGCTTTTGGATTTTCTCGATTCAAGGTGGTTGATTCAAGTTTTTTGCCCACAAGATTGATTTTTTTTTTAAAAATTTCTAATATAAAACCAGATATGATATATGATATTTACGTTGGGATCAGGCTCTTTTTTGGACGTGTGGACCAATTATTTGGTTATTCTTCTACTTCAAAAAGCTTAAACGTATGTGCACATAAAAGAGCCCAGACTCAATTGCAAGTTTGCTATATTGGTAACTGTTAAAGGCCTGGTCATGTTCTCTTGGTATTAGTCATGCTTTTAATAGTGTTAGCCATGGCTTGAGATATTGGTCATTGTTAAGTCATTACACATTGATGCTAGTTCACTATCAACTAGAGTTACAAGTCATTTCCTGTTTGTGCAGAGCCGCGGAAGAGGAAACCTGCATTTCCTCTTCTGAAGCAGTTGGTTTCTCATCCCTGGAGGTCGGAAAAATCAGATCACCCACCCCGCGGAAAAGGGCGCCTCAAGATTGCGCCGGAAAATCCGGAAGCAGGGTTTCTGTTGCTGCACCGAACACTTTCCGGCGCCCTGTCCCTGCGCGTTTCCGCGGATTCCGTTGCTGCACAAACGGACCCGTAGTTTTATTTCCAGTAGGAGTCCTGCACTCCTGCTTGTTGTTAATTACAAGTTTGGATGCACATAAGTTATATAGGTCTTAGATATTTCATATTTGTAACTTCTGAGTTCTTACCCTTCATAAGAAGACATTCAATGAAAATTTCGCTTTTTCTCTCTTGTTAGAGGAACAGTCCAAGCATCCTAAAGACGATGACTCTCTTGTTCTACAATAGGTAAGATGACTCCTCCGATCCGCCCCCATGTTGATCACTCCTAGACCCAATCCTCCACTAGATTTCCCCATTTCCTCCATTGACAACGCAAAACTTGCAGTAACAATCCAACACATAGGTGTGATGCACAATATAGATGTCAGGGGTCTCCCAACAATCAGATAACCCAAGCCATTAATCACCCCTCAAATTCTTTCCTAATGAAAACTTTCTTCATGGCTATATATTTCATGGTCACCAAGTCAATGCGAATTGTACATATACATATAATTTTATGAAAAAAAAAACCATGTAATCAAGAAAATCTTTGTTGGGTTTTTCTTATTTGGGTTTCAATTCCTGGGGTTCATTCTAGCAGCTTGAATGGATATGTAAAACCAGACCCAAGCCAGAATTTCAAACCGTACACATACCAATGTTTGGAGAACATTGTCCAAGTGTGTGTAACTACATTTCTGTCACTCACCCATTGGAAAGTTTTCAAGAACAACAACGCATAACAGAGGAATCATTAGGAAACAAAGAAACCCCAGAGATTAAACAGAGGAAAGGAAGTGATTTGGGTGCGACTGAAATGGATTCTCTGTTAAGACTATTGATTAAAAGAGTACTGCAACATACAGAATCGAAGCAAGTCTTCTATGCATCAAATCTTGGAGAGAGAAAGAGAGAGGGGAGAAGATTTTTCTTACCTTCCGCGCTGAAAGTTTCTGCAGAGCTCGTTCCTTCGACTCATCGTCGTATCTCTTCCTCTTCCTCCTCTTCTTCTTTTCACTCTCTTTTAAAGCCCCTTCTCCTTTGGAGCCCGGATCCTGCAAAACTTGACCCGGCCCACACTTGACCCACCAAATAGGACCCACAGAAAATATGGGTGGGTCATGGGTCAAGGTTTGCTGACCCGCATTAAAGGGGTTGGAGTTGGGCCGGTTAACCCGCATGACCCGTATTTGAGTGGTTTAATTAAAATGGAGTTGGGATTAGACTAATGAGTATTCACAAATGGACTAGAAATTAGGTTGGATTGGTTTAATGCATGGGCTAGGAAAATGGTGATGAGCCTTGGCCCAAGTTTTTGTAAACGAAAAATTGGTTAATGGACCTTGTATGGTTTTACAAGTTGGATTAGATTGACTGGGTTGGCTAACACAATTTGCGGATTATTCGGGTTAGTTTGGATTACCCATTTCAATCACAGACCGAGTTGGATTGACCTGCATTGGTGTACTATAGGTTGGAGAAATATGACCCAATGTAAAAGAAAAGAACAGTCAGATATGAGATGGGCTACAAATCATGTACCCATCTATTAACCCAACCCATTTAAATTCAATCTGACCCGTTTGAAGGCCCAATACATGCCCTTCCTAAAATTAAAATCTCTATGAAGTTCCTTTCTTAAGAAACAAATCCTTTTTTTATTTTTTTTTATTTTTTTCAATTCAGCTTATTGGATTAGAAGTTTCATCAAAAAGGTTTTTCACCTAGAAGTTAGCCCCAAGATTGGGTGTTACTGTTGCATCTGCATAAATTTTTTACTTAAAAGGTGGTCCCCATGAATTTGGGTCTTACAACTCCAATTTTAATCCCAAGTTCTTAGGCAATTTTTATTTATCCCTCAACAATCGTTTTATGGGGCCTATTTTATAACATCTTGGTTTATTGGATTAGATGTTGCATCAGAAAGATTTTTCACTTAAAAGTGGGCCCTATTGATTGGGCATTTTGCCGGCAAGAATTTCCATTTAGTGGTAGGGCCTTGGATTGAATGATTGACCTTTTTAGCATCATCTCAGGAAGAATGAATGAAGAAAAACTTGTTTAGCTAGCATTTTTACTCTCTTTTTGAACATCTATAAAATCTCTCCATTTCTATATCTATCATCTCTGCATACCCATCAAATTATTATAGCCTTTAATTTAACAACCCCATCAAATTATCATAGCCTTTAATTTAATTATATTAAAGTTCAATTATCTTTAATTTAATTATAGATTTTTCAGATTCAATATAATGATGAGTAA
Source organism: Umbellularia californica (assembly GCA_028538565.1). Taxonomy (NCBI): domain Eukaryota; kingdom Viridiplantae; phylum Streptophyta; class Magnoliopsida; order Laurales; family Lauraceae; genus Umbellularia; species Umbellularia californica. The sequence continues at coordinate 77,729,078 of JAPQWN010000006.1, read as the reverse complement.
AGATTTGGTAATCATAAAATTGGACATGCCAAACATTATAAGGAATAAGAGTGTGAAATGAGCTACAATAATCAAAGGTAGGCTCGAGTGAGCCTCATGGAGCTGGACTGTATGAGTAGTGCAATTGTCGGTGAAAATTCTCCATCTTCCACAAGAGGATTCGTGATAGAGAAGAAAGTTATTAAGATCTTCCATGCAAACTGTTGTACCTTTGTTTGGATGCAACATATTTTGCTAGTAGAAAAGGAAAAATGAACTAATTTTCATTGATATAGACGATCTTAGTTCTCTATAAGAGAGGTAGGAATGCGGGATTACTTTCTCGTTGGAAATAGAAATCTGCAATTTAAGGAAATCTCCAGTTGTACTGACAAATACTTTGACTCCATTTGAAACTTCTTCATATGACCTTTCTCTTCGATGGATTGTTGTTTGTCATTTCTTCCATTTCACCTTGTAGTTTGTACTGATTTTGCCTGACAGATTGAGTACATGAGTGTTCATAAAATAAAACAATTGGAACCGAATTTATCCAACCAATTTGTAACTGGACCACAAGTGCACCCACAACCAAACCAAAAAATCAATGTGGTTTGCAAAGGGCCCACACCCCAGTTTGTTTCTGGGGTCTGGAGAGTCCAAGTACACGTGCTTCCCTCACACAGGATTAACACAGTATAGAAAGGAAGAAGAGATAAGGAAAAGAAGGTGGGGCTGTAATGCTTCTCTGAAAAAAAGATGATATAGAAGAAGAGAAGAAAAGTAAGCCATAGTAATGTTGGGGTCAGCTTTCTGCATCAAATCTGCAACAGGAATTGCTGCTGCTGCATTGATATTCTCATCAGCTGCTTTCCAAACACCTCAACCTGATACTCTCTCCAACGTACCCCAGACTCTATCAGGTAAGTAATTGTAGAGTATAATAGAGCATAGCATGATAATCTTATAACTGACTATTGACAGACGTGTGTAAATTGTAATGATCATGTGGCAGGAGATGATGGGAAACCCTCTAGGATCCAACGGCCGAAATCGAGGAAAGCCGAATCATGCACTCTCAAGTGTGTCACCACATGCATCAGAGGTGGGGCAGGCTCACCTGGAGAAGGCCCACTCAATGTAAGAAGGTGCCCACAAGATCCATCCTCATCTATCTATCTATCTAAATAATTTGCCTTTGGATTGCAATTTGGACTTGAATTGAATGATTTCTTCAAACATTGTCATCTATGACAGGCCCCTGGTCGTTTTTAAGCCGGGTTTCCGAAGCAGGCAGTACTGGTAAGTCTATCTCCCCCATTCAATTCTTGCTTGGATTGTTGTTTAAACTTGAGAGATACATTTTTCTTTCTTTCTTTCTTTCACATAGTACTGATTGATTGATAGTTTGGTGGAGTGCTCTGATATATGCAACTTAATCAAGGATGGTGATGATGGGCCTTAGCTTAACTTCCCCTAAAGATAGAGCAGTATCCAGCGGTTCCCTGCAGTTGGTCCACTCATTGCCTATCATTTGTTGTTTTAGCATGCTCTCTTGATAAGTTGTTCCTTCTTGAGATAGGGGTCATCTGAATGCAATAGCCCTTGTCATTTGCCAGATGATGAATCCTTGAAATTGTGATAATTTGAATCAACTGAGGAGATGGGCTTGTGCCTTGTATTGTTCATTATATGTGATTACTTTTCTCCCAGTGTTTATTTGTTTCTTTATATTTTTCAAGAAGACCCACCAAGATTCTCAACTTTTGATATTTTGGTGCAAATTGGTGTTTACTTGCTAGTTTCCATGTTCATGGGCCTTATGATAAGCAGGTAATAGTGCAATAGATGGGGATACAATCTGTGATGGGCCAACCTCAAGCCCACATGATCAACAAAATTAGCCTGGACATATGGTGGTGACACTGTTGGCCTGCTACTTCTTAGTGCTCCAAGAAATCATTAGTATGTTGTTGACCTTTGGGTCATCCAAATAACCAATCCAATTGGCATGGAAGTATGAAAGAAGATGAAAATCATCATGAGTTTTATGTTATGAAGCGAATGCAATATTGTTTCATTTGTGCTATGTACGAATAGGTTTAGCCATCCTTAATGAAGTACTTGGAATTATAATTTCAATCATTTCTACTTAGAAGTCACCTAGGAAACTTGGGTTTTCTCTTCCGTGGCTTTAGATTTCAGATGGAGCAGATGAGAAATTTGGATTCTCAGCGCAAAAGAGGAAACTCAGCGTCAAAGAGAGGAAAGTGCTGGTTTTCTGCACCAAACGAGAAGGGGGGTGCCGGAAATAGGCTCTCCACAAACAGATATTAGAGTCATGCAGAGTGCAAGTCATAGTAACTTTAAGAAGCTATGATGGAATTAGGGATGTAAATGGGCACCCGATTTTCCGATTACCCGAAGGTTCTGACCCGTTAGAAACTGGGTATGGGTCCTTATTTAGGTCCCGATAAGTAAATGGGTCCGGGTCCGAATCCACCTTGGTTTAGACCCGTGGACCCGACATATTATCTCAATTTTGAAAAATCACTCCTAAAAACTTAATTTTTTTAATATAATTCTCCACCTAGACCCGGATCCAGATCCAAATCTGCCCCATATATGGTTCTGGTTCATGAGCAAAAAAATAGGTTCCGAAACGGTTTCAGGTCCGGATCCGGTTCCTCCTTCTCTTTAACGGTTCCGATTCTGGGTCCACTATGGACCCGGACCGGAACCGACCCGCTTACAACCCTAGATGAAATGTGAAAGGTAATGCATCTAGAGATCTGCTCTGCTGTCTATGTGCAAGTACAAATGATCCTACAATGATCAGTAGGGTATGCATCAACCACCATATGTGATTAAATTTCCTAGTCTGGATGGCTCAGAATTACAACAAAACTCACTTGGACATCATGTGAGTGGCTGGACATCATTATGAGATATTTTAAAACTTATTCCAATAGGTGTATAATTGAGCCGGATTTTTCCTGAGAGAAGGGAACTAGAACATTGCAGATAAACCAATTTTATTCATCTTCAACATTTCAAGGTACACTGAAGTAGTTCACTTGTGCACATTATCTCTGGATCTTCACAAAGTATACTACAATTTTAATTCTTTTTACGGCAGATTAACAAAATGTATATCCATGTTTCAAGACATCTCAAGACCCCTCCAACACTACTTCAATGGTTGGATTGCATCGATGGAGGAACACAACTCAAATTCAGCCTACTTTGTATACCTACTAACTAGAAGGCTTCTGATTGATCAAATAGATATAGATAAGGTAGTATCAGAGCTGACATGGGCGGTAAAAATTTTCATGGGTGTCACCTCTTTGCAGTTGTAAATAATAAGCTGCTATTACTATTATTCTATGTTATATTGGTTTCATTTTTTTTTTTAATACACATGGTCATTTTTAGTCTTTTTGGGGCAGAAGGTGATTGGTTTGGTCCAAACTAAACATGGACATTTCTGAACAGGTTCCAGGTAATTTATTCAGATATGACAGGAATTCGGAATCTGAATGAACAGGCCAAAGGTTGGGACGTACATGAAAAGACCCATTGAATTTTTGTTATGCAGAACTACAATGCAGCGCTGGTGCTTTGTAATTTTGTGAGGCACCCTTCTTCATTACATGGTCGAACCCACCATTTCAAAATGCATGCGAGTCATCATCCCTAACACCCCTAACACTCATTATGTTCATAGACCAACCATTAGATTGATCACACTTGAATCCCTCAATTTCTATCCAAAATTACGAGAGAAAAGTAAAGCATTGGTTTTTGGAATTAGACGTACGTCAGAAACATATGCATTATATTTTGCACAGATATTGATTTTAAGTCGAGTTTGACTCGGGTTGGGCTCATTAGAGTTGGGCCTGAGTCCTGCCATACACATTTAACTATTTTTTGGTAAAGGTGAGACTCTGTTAAGCATCTACCTCTTATAGAGTTTTGGGCGTTGGGTCCTCAAGCTTCATCCCATTCACTGCTGCATCTTCCCCTTTATTTGTCTTCTCCTTGTTTGCCTCTCTTTCCCCTCCATCCACAATCTATATAAACACCAAAAATGCATGGATCTTTAGCCATCAATGTGTTAATTCATCATATCACCTACACTCTCACCTCTATATCTTCTTTATTTTAACAGTGTTTGCATTACTATTATTATTATTATTGCTGTCAATCATATGAGAATCTTATGTATTAGAACCTTTTAAACTTGATTCCACATACTAATGACAAAGGACATAAAAAGGTCATGAGGGTGCCTTGACCATACTTTTTACAGTGTTAAAGATAGTAGGGATAAAAAAAAAAAAAAAAAACTGTATCATGTATAGATTTGCAAGAAACTCATTAATCCAAAAGTCAACAACCTTCAGATCTATTTGAGTCAGAGCGGGTATCATGATCCTTAATCGCCTGAAAAACTTGAGAGCTCTTATCAAATATATATGCCCTTCTGTTGTAATCTTTGGGATCCCTTCCTTCATCGTCCCCAGTAATCGCTTCTTCTTCTAAGTGCTCCAATTCTTCCACCAGCCTAGTTGTCCCCAGTGAACCCACATCAGCCAATTCTTCAGTCCTCGTCGAAGTCTCTCTCTCCAACTCCGGATCCGGCTCCTGTGATGCACTAGCTTGCACTTTAACTCCCCATAGATTGGGAGATCCCCATCTAAATTGGGTTTTCATGGGCTTTATTGCTCTAGTTTTGGCATCTATTGATGTCCAGATAGAAGATATGGGCTTATGTGGAGATAAGGGAGGAAGAGAGGAAAAGAGAATGGTGCTTTGGATTTGAACCTGCATGTTCATTGGCAAAAGAGCTACGGCTGTTGTTTCCAATTTGATAGCTTCTAGTCTTATATTTATATGAAAGGTGGCAGCACCTGACGTGCCACATGTCTACATATGCTTTCTTACATGGTGATTGAGGGAAGCTGTGTCAAATATTGGAAGAGAGCTTGACACTATTCTTTAGACTGCAGCCACCTGTTTTTGTCTTCAGGGTACTCTCTCTTTCTCTGTGACACAATGTTGTGACCTCCAAAGTAAAGAAGCATGATCAAGAACTGGTGATAGTTTTTTGTCATTAGTCTGTAAAAATCAAATTTAGAAGATACTAATGTGAAAAAAAAATCCCAACATGGTGTACACAATAAGCTAAGTCCCACTTTATTAGAATAAAAGAAGGCCCATTTGCTTGGCTTTGTATTAAATTTCTAGAAACTTATAGGAAAGTAAATTCAATGAAAGGAGCACTGGAAGGGTGAGAATAGAAACGTCTAATGTGGATATTCAGAATGGAATCAATTTTTTAGTATTGAATACGCTACTGTGAAGGATAGGTAAAAAGATAATGTGGTGGATAGGTTGTCCATTAATGACCCAATCTAGAAAATAATGATGATTTTCTTTTTCCATTTAGATGCGCCCATTGTGGGTCTTTGATCTTCACTTTTGGCCTTTAATTCATTCAAAGGAATCACATAGAAGTTGTAGGAACTTCTATTCCTGCTGTTAATTCATTCAAAGGGGGCCTAATAAAAATTTTGGGCAAGTAAGAGTTCAAGACTATTCAAAGGCTAATTGGAATTGCTTCCTTGGGGCCCTTCACATGCATGGAGTGGTCTGGTGGCCAGTAGAGATGCCCCTGCCCCTGCCCTACACCCACATTATTGCACTTCGATCGTTCTTCTTTAACCTTCTTGTCAGCACCTCCTGAGCTCATTGGCGATCGCAGGACTATGGTTTGGTTTTATTTGGTTTGGTCTGGTTGGGTTGGAAAAGGAGGGGCTCGATCAATCACAAGTAACTTAGCACATGTTAGTTGCTACAAGATTGCCCAACAAACGTCACAGCACCATACCCCTCATACAATCTACGAGCACCAGATGTCATAGCTTGACACTGTCTCTCTAGTCTTTCATGAAGGTGGCATGGCAGGTGGCCCTACAAACCAAGTGGTCTTGATATCCTTCCCTACATGCAGCTCCATCAGCATGACCCCACCCTTGAATTCTATTATGTACCCAGTACTACAACTCCATCAACATGAACCAGCCTTCACTTGGGGATATATTTGAATGACTTGCCAAAAAAAAAACTCTCACTGTACTGTATGCGGACTGTGAAATTTATCATGGTGCAAAACGTGAAACAAAATATGAAAGTGGTAAATGATCAACCAGTCATATGGTTCCATCAGCATGATCCTGTCTCTATGACTCAGCGAGGCCAGAACAAAAGATCCCCTGCTATACTAATCAAATCTAGCTATCACGTGCAAAACATTTAGGGCTTGTTTGGATGCATGGTGAATATATTGAAGTATGGTGAGGTGAAGTATCAAATCAAGAGAGAATAAAATATAAGATGTTATGATAGTATTTTGTTTTCGGTTGTTTGGTATGGAATCTTTTTGACTTTTTATATAGAAAAGTGGAATTTTTTTGTCTTTTAGTAGAGAAGGGAGGTTGTTTTTTTAACTTTTTTTTGAAAAATTCGGAGAAAATTTTGAAATTGTGTACTTTTGATATGACCCTATGTCATTTCTTGTCTGCATTACTTCACTTTAACTAGTTAAGTGCCAAACATGCCCTTATTAGAGAAACATGAAGTTTAAGGTGGGAGCACAACTCTATCAAATGACCAACATTATAATGCAAAGCAATCAACTTACATCTACAGCCAAGCTAAAGCTAGAAATGAATAAAAAAAAGGAAAAGGTTGCACCTATCAACCCACCTAAAAGAAAAAAACAAAGGGTGCACCAATCAGCCAACCTAAGCTTTCAAGGCAGTTACAGAATGGGTCCTTCATCTTTTCCTCATCTGGGTCCACTTAATTTTTTCACTAGAACTTGTTGGCATCTCCATGCAAGCCAAGGTACTCAGGAGTCAATGGCCGGAACACATCTCCGGCCTCCTTCTCCAACACCTCTATCTGTCCCTCCGACAAATGAACATACACCACCCAATCCCCCTCCCTGGTCACGCTCGGCATTGGCATCACATACCCAGCCTCCCCACCCCATGGAAAATGGTAAGCCCCAAACACTGGCCTCCCCCACCCAAAGTCCACCTTCCCCACCGGAAACCGCTGCCCGGACGACACCACAAACGCCGACGACCCTTCTTCGCTCCCCCCACAGTAAATCTTTGCTACAGCCGGCTCTGGCCGATGCGCCTCCACCCAATCAATCAACCCCAAGAAGTGCTCCTTGCTAGTTGCCTTCTTCACATACTCATGCACGGCGTCCGCCACCCAGCTCAATGGCTTCCTCACCAGCTCCTCCACCCGCTCCTCCCCATAGGGGATGGAAAGCACGTTCCCAAAGTAGCCGGCCATGGAGATCTTGTTCTTCCCATCGGATAATCTCATTCGTCCATCCACCACCACCCCCATCTTGCTCCACCTTCTTGTGGGGTCATTTATATTACTTTTGGAGACTATCTGCCAGAGATAGGCGCTGAGAGACTCAAGCTTGGTCCTTCTACGGCCGTTGGAGGAGGCTCTAGATTGGAGGTGGGTGATGCTCTCCGCCGTGATGTAGTAGATGCGGCTGAGGATGGGTTCAGGTTGGGCTGTGGGAGGTGGCAGCATGGAGACTGGGACGTACATGTCGTCCAGGGTGGCGTCGCAAGAGCCCGGCCGGCGGGGGTTGAGGAGAGATCGGCGGAAGGAAGGGTGGAGGGAGATGGGTTTTAACTGGGCCATCTCCGCCCATGCTACCAAGAACATGTTGCCGGAGTAGGCGTCGGCGATTCGGTGGTCGAATGTGCATGCAACCACGATGCCTCCACACCTTAGCTCTGTAGCCTAATAAAAATTCAAAAACAGTAACGAATAAAAATTGACTTAACATGTTGATGGCCCCAAAGGAAAGAAACAACGCGGATGAAGAATACATGAATGGAAGTAGCAAAGATATCCAAGAGGGGCATGCAAAAAATTTCAAGAGTTACATAATGGAAGTAGCTCTATGCCATCAAAAAATTGAAGGTGAGAAAATGAGCAATTTCAAGAGGGGCGTTTATAGAATCCCACAATACAAGTATATGCGTGATTTTAGGGTCCTCTTTCCTTACTAGAATTCAAGGAAATTTTATCTCTAGAATTTTTGAATGCTTCGGCATGCTTGAATTCCTGAATCCTTCTTTGTACTTGAGCATTAAAAAATCACACTAAAAAGCAAAGGGGGCTGAAGTTTCAAATTAATGCACGTATTTGAGACTTTCTAGTTGGCTGAAACTTTAAAATTCTTGAGAAGAAATATGGCATTTGCAAATGACTTGGGACACACCATCACATCTTGCCCAAGAAACCCCCACACCTCATAATCCAGTAAAAAATTCCAGTAAAGAAACTAACCCTAAATTTCTTACCTCCTGCAGTGACGTCTGTAATGTAATGGACCATTCATATGTAATAAAAAAACCATATATATATTTATTTATTTATAGAGTGCAGCGAAAGCTACTTGGTTGTCCAGACTGTAGACAAACTTGTACAAATAGATAAATCATCACTTCTACCAGCTTTTGCTGTATTCTTTTAAATCTTTATTCTGTGATTTTTCTTGTACATGATTCTTCTGCGGCCACTCCATATAAACACCCTTGCTTATAATTTCCGATCTGATTGCTAAATCTAAAAAAAACAAAAAAAAAAAAGAAAGAAACTTTAGATACATGTTGAACCCTTAATTTAACCATATCCGGTAATACATCTACCTGTCCCCGTAGGCTTTGATTAATTTCTCTTACTTTTATCACATGTTTGTTCGATGTTGAGCCTGGTAATGATTACACAGATGTGCCAAATACAGTGGACCCACAAAATGTTCATAGTCCTTCCATTATTAGATGTGGCTGCAGACAGTTTCAGGCCATTACATTTACACCAAGCATTTGGGCTCCCCTGAGTTTTGGAAATTTCATGATATTCTACTAATGTGTGGATTACATTGTTTTGGTGGAACAATGCTAGCTCACCACAAAACATTGGTCACTGTTTTCTAGCCCACATGGACGGTAGTTTCAACAAATTAAATGCCCTGTCGTACCCACCTCAAAGTATAAGGGTCATGGAGAACTTAATTGGTGGTCTGAAAGGTCACTCAATGTTGATAACAATCAATGGCAAATTGGATGAGCGCTTATTTACATGGGAGTAATGAATTCGGAGAGTTTTATTTACTTCTGTACGATAGCCTCAGAGATAAGTAAACAAAATGCATGATTTGGTCTCACACTTAGTACCAAACGTATATGATATCTTCCCTTCTCATTATGTCCAAACAAAGTCAAGGAAACAAGAAATGGAGATATGCAAAGAAGAAGATGGAAATGAGCATGCATGTGTTTATTATGTATGTACAAGCAGACCTGAATACAGAGGACTCCATCCTTCTTCTTGGGCACTAGCTTCCCTTCCACACTGGCATCCGGATTGTACAGCTCGAGCTCTCGTAGCTCCACGTCGGCATACGCCTCCATGAAATCCACTCCCCTGTTGTTGCATAGCAGCTCTGGCTCCCCTATTGAGTTCTTCACCACCTCCCCCGCGAACGCGTAGAATGTGACTAGGGTCTGAGCCAGAGATTTCTTCAGGGTCCTCGCCATCAACGCGAAGCCCAGACCGCCATTAGGCTTCCCGGGCTTCTCATAACAGAAGAAAACGCTCACGTCGACCGGTGGCAATAGCAAGTCAAGGTTAGAGAGTGGCAACCAGTGGTCCTGCAATGGCAATGCTGCCGCCACTACTTCTTTCCGGTTAACCGTAACATAATAATCACCACCAGCACCACCACCAACACCACCACCAGCCATTTTTTATATGGAGAGAGAGAGAGAGAGAGAGAGAGAGAGAGAGAGAGAGGAAAGGGTATTCGAGGTTGATGTGGGAGATACTTGAGTGTTAAGGGTCAATTTATAGAGAAAGAAATGTGTTCGTTGGGGGAGAAATAGAAACAATTTTGACGTGGGAGATATTTGAGTGTTTAGGGTCAATTTATAAAGAAAGAAATGTGTACGTTGGGGGAAAAATAGAAACAATTTTGACGTCAAGAAGACTTGGTCAATAGTGGGGTCACAGTGACGCCCCTTTGCTTCTTATTTTTGTCCATACAAATGTAGTAGTGATGTATTTTAGAATAACATCGACAAGTTAATACCTTAGTCCATGCAGATCGGTGTGTAAAACAAGCTAGAGAACCTAAAAACTCATGCAAAGTGCAATGGGAAATTTTCAAATATGGCCTCAACTTTTTTGCCTTATTTTAAAAAAGGACATAAGTTTTGAAACTTTTTAAATTAATTCCTAAGCTTTCCAGTAAATTTTTAATTAAGGACATTCGGCCATTTAAAGGTATTTTCTGATAACCTTTTCCCTCAATCTTTTGAAAATGCCCAAATTACCTTTCATTTAAAGCCATGACATGGTTTCGGCAGCCACTACATACAGCCAATCGCTGTGGGAATACTGTGTGTCTTTGATCACCATGAGGACACCGGCAAAGAAAATGAGGAGAATATAGAGGAAGTGAATGAGAGTTTTATTACAATGAATGGTACTTTAGGTATTTAAAAAAGAACAGGAAAAAAGTTACAGGAAAATAACTTTAAATAGATAGATGTTCATAATTGAAAACTTCCTGAAAAACTTAGGGACTATTTTGAAAAGTTTTGAAACTTGTATCGTTTTTTTAAATGAGGCCCAAACTCAAGGACTTTTTTGAAATTCTCCCAACTGCAACACAAAACATTGGTCACTATACGGGCCAAATTGCATGTGACAAATTCTCCATGATTTATACAGATTCTCCATGATGACCTTTTCTTTGGTGTCGTGTGTGACAAATTCTCCATTATAATAAGTTTGTACAAATTTTGAGGACTTAAGATAAATGACTAGATTATCTGATTGGCATGATATTTTGTATAATCTATCCATGTCTACACCATTTCATTGTCATGCGTACTTTTGTTTTCATGCATACATTAGGAACCCACGAAGGCTTGATTTCTTTCAAGAAAAATCACTTGACCACAGGGATGTCAAATGAGGTGCTTATTCACAGCCCATCCGTGCCACGAGCCGGCCAATGGGCCAAGTTTTTAACAGTGCTATAGACAAAAAGAGCTGTTCTCTACCCACTGGTTCACAAATAATTTATCAATCACTTCACAGTGATAATACATATAGGAAATGATGTTGCTGTAAATTGTAATAGCAGTTGCATATAGTAATATGACAGAAGTGTGGGTCAGGGACCCACCCCAAAAAAGGATTTTGATAAATTAATTATTTACAAAAAAACAAAATACTCATTCTTTCTCTTTAAAGCTGAACGTTGGTTGCAAAAAAAACCTCAAAAAAGCCCTCAATTTTGGCCTTAGGAGAAGCCACATGATCAGCTTATTGGGGCCTATTTGTGGATGTGTCTTTTCAAAAACACATAATAAGTGCATTTCCAATAAAATGTGTCTCTTGGGCTAAATATGTGCCTTTTCAATAAAATGTCTCTTGGGCCCTTTTGTGTGGATGTAACCCAATTTAAAAGGGATTCCAACTCTATAAATTAACGTTATTTTTTAAGTTTTTACATAGTATTCAAAATGAATATAAATGCATATGAATCATTTATTTTGTGTATGCTGACGTGGATTAAGCGATGAAAGGTTTGGTTTTCATAAATTTTTAGTTGATTTGGATTTTTATTTAGTTTGTTATAAATAGATTTATATGAATGGGATATTAGCTTTAATATATTATTGAGGACTTAACCTGTGGGACGCACAGGGGCTTCATGCTAGTCAATTATTAAGAGCCATCTGCTCAAAGGAGTGGTTTTGAACCATTTATTGCATTTTTATATATACCTTCCACCTTTTTTTAATCATATGACTAGTAAAATTTGATTAGATGCTTATCTGTTAAAAGGAAGTGGTTTTTGCCCAGTTATTCAGAAGTTCCTATCGTAATTAGGGATACTTACTTTTTAAAAGGATAGTACTGCACAATGATCTAGACTTTGAAATGAAGTTCCTTTTTATCAACACAAAAAAGGGGGCTTGTAGCACAATGATCTAGACTTTGAAAGGGTAGTGAAGTTGAAAAAACCTGCCTCATCCAAAACTTTCAGTAGAATCTTTCAAAAGGCCAGATTTGATAACAACCAAACATTTCATGCACATTGTCCGCATCTAAAGCTACTACATTTGAAATTTAACAAGAACAAACACATTGTGAAAAGTAAGAACTGAGCGCATTACATTCATGGCCTAACAAAAATATATACAAGAAAGATGATTTTTAGCGGCGGACAAAAAGGTCTTTAATGAGCGGTTTTAATTTTTTTCTACCTCAAGAAATGCCGTTTATTGCTTTATGAGATTCCTATAGAAATAGCAGTAGAAGTGATTTATGACCTTCAGGGGCGGAAAAAAAAAAAAAAACTGCCACCAAAGGGTTTTTTTTTGGTGTGTGTGTGTGTGTTGTTGTCATGCATTGCATATTGCTTTGAGACTGTGATCATAAATCATCACCATCATTATCATGTAACATTAGTTATCATGCATCAACATGTGTGTCATACACTTAGATATAAATAATGCCAAACCCAACGAGCCATTCAAAGGAATGGGACATGCTAAATAAATTTGATTCTCGACCTGGCCCTTAGGCCAACGGTTACACATGCCTTAAAATGAAATATTATACACATATATTGGGGAATTTTAGGGATTAAATCTTTCCAATTATTCTGTGGTCTGCAAGAATTTAGGTGTTATACTTGCATAATATTTTGTGGGGGTTTAATTTAAAAAAAAAATCAATTGCTATTTATAAGAAGAAAAAGACTCAAACTTGAAAAAAATAATTTAATTCAAACTACGAAAACCTAATTACTTCCCTAACAGGATAGTAAATCACAAAATATAAGGACACCTAATCAGAATATAAGCTTACTCTAATATGATCAAAACCTATTATAATAATCTAATGTAAGATAAACTCATTTTTTTCATACAATACTCTATTAAAGTCAATAGTAAGCTGCCTCACACAAAATTTGTTCCCAATTTGTTCCCCTCTTATACAACATGTTTCTCTCTCTGGTAGATCATACAGTATGTCATCCTAACTCTCTGGATAGCATGTTTCTCTCTCCTAATAGTGACTCCTATTTCTCCATCCAAGAAAACGAAGTGTCATATGTCATACTATGTAAGACTATCGGTCAACAAAAGTCCACACAACCCGTCATCACTTCGTTGATCAAGAAAATCAAATTCAAAACCACCCCATCATTTACACAAAATAGACCTCTCATGTGTAAGAAGAAGTCAAATAAACCGAGAGTTAGTGCTTCTGGTCGCTAGAGTTAGAAAAGAAATTTGCAGGTACAAGTTCAACCTAACTTAAAGCTGGTGCATCATAATCGATAGTCTTTTGTTAGGATAGAAAGAAAGAAACTCACTCTTAGAAACTTATTATTGGTGTTAATCTAATATTAGCTGAGTTTGTATCCGAGCCCCAATATTATCATTAGGGTTGCAAACGAGTATTCGATTCTCCATTACCAGGAAGCTCTGACCCACAAAAAACCGGATCTAGAACCTATTTTATGTTCCGATTCATAAACGGGTCTCGTTTGGAACCCAATTTTGATTCCGATTGATAAATGAGTCCAATTCCGATCCATATAGATTCCTACCCGTGTACCCAGTATATGAGTCTTTGATATGCAAATTGTATATCAAATTCAATTCTTTTTTTTCTCTGATATTTTTACATATAATATTGGAGGTAATAGGCTTGATGCATGTTGTAAATTGAATAATTATTTTAAGAAGAAATGAAGAATAAAGTGAAATTAAAATCGATTTTAGATCTAGATTTCAGTTCTCTAGGTAGATCCGGTTTCGGAACCGGATCCGGATTCTCCTATTGGAACAGGGTCTGTAATAAAAAAAAAAGGTTTCGAGTCAAAACCGGATTCGGAACTAGAATTGTTATTTAGAAACGGGTCCGGATCTAGATCCACTAAGGTTCCCATATGGAACCGTCCCGTTTGCAACCCTAATTGTCATCGGTTGAATCTTAAACAAATGCATTGGATTGAATAGAATCTTGTCCAAGAAAGAAAAACATAAAGTACAAACGTCATATTTGAAGACTACAATCAATTACATGATCATAATCAGTCTAAGATTTCAATTAATTAAAACAAAGAAGAAACTGAATAACCAATCAATTATTCCTAGGGGGATGATTTAGCAAAATTGAAAAAACCCAAGTTTTCTCTCCCTCTAATACTCTCTAATAAACCCCTTCTACCCAATTTTCTATACTCCTCTGTGGTCAGAAAACCAATCTTCTGAACTAGTGTCCTCACTCCTCACCCACTCTACCATATCTTCTAACTAAAATTGTCTGAAAAGTCTACATCTAGTCCACTGTTTAATAAGATAATTATAACTAATCCCACCCTTTCAAAAAAAAGAAAAAAACTGAGACCCTTGTTTTCTAAATCCTCTCCATTTTTTGCTAGATTAGATCATTGTTGTGGGAGCCGTACTTCGAACATGAGGACCATGGATTGAGCCATTTTATGTCCTTGCTGCTTGGCCACTTATTATTATTATTATTATTATTATTCGTTTTTCATTAGTACAACTCATACACTTTACTCAAGTCCCGGCCCTAACCTTCATTGCTATAAACGGGAATTGAACCATGGTTATTTCTGTGGAGATTGAGCAAACAATGGATTAACCATGCTCACACCTCTTCAATTTTATAGGCTTTCAAAGCCGACATCCTCTTTGAAATTCCCAAGGCTAGCTCTTGTACTCTCTCGATTTTTTCTAAGTATTCTTTTAATGGTATATGCTCCTTGATCATTTAGAAGTCAAACTAGGCTTAAATTGTACACAAAGTATGCGGCTAAATGAACCTATACTAAGTGGCTAATTAATGAACTTATACTCCTTCATTAGAACAGACAAAAACATGAACTTTGTTTTGTCCACTAACTGTGGTTGGTTGGTGATCCAGTCCTTTGGTTTCCCTTGGAAAAGTTGTTTATTTAAGGAATAAACAAATGCCCATCACTTGTTTGGACGATCCAGAGTTCAAAAAGTTAAGAATCAGCTGTTTTTAGGTAAATGAGTAGGCAAATGATTAGTGTAGTAGTTTGATAGATTGCTACATTGGCAAATCTTCTCTAAGCATATATGGCTTGTAAGGTTATCCATCCCAACGGTGCACACCAACCAACACAGAGCATCTCACTGTCTCACACCATTGCAAATTTTGCAATAGTACGTTTCTTACAGCTTTCTTCCTTGAAAGGATTAATAACCTTAAGAACTACTTTGAATATAAAAATGAGAATCTTCTTTTTTTATAGTTTCAAGGTAGTCTCTGATCTGGATGCAAAATAGGGATTTGTGTTGCCCACTTTGATTTAAGTTGCAGGCCCAAAAAAAAGACCCAACACAAGCTCGGCTCATTCCATACGTATAAAATAGACTATTCTAAGTACCAAAATATTACACCATCAAATTGTTTAGGTTGGTTTAGATATATGGGTCATCCTTAACCCACTAGTTAAATAGGTTGTGTGGTTTTTGCGGGTTGACCCTAACCCCGCACATTTAAATGGAGGTCAGATTTCTTGACTTGTGATCGACCCGTATTTGCACATGTCAAGTTTCGACTGGAATAATAGATTGGGTTATACGGGTCAAATGCGAGTCGTTTGGGTCAAGTTAGCTAATTGGGTCATGTTTTGCCACCCTTAAGTGCACGTGTCCAGTGGACATCATGGCCCTTGGCTTTAAATTCAGTGGGTCTTGATCTTCTGATGGGCCCCACACATCTTTGACCATCCGATCGGAATGTTCGCATGCAGATGTTTCCGCAAGTGGAAATTCTGCATGATCAAGCCAAACCCTCCACTCTCTATGTTCCCTCCCTTTTGAACTGCCACGGCCCCAATTTGACCCTAATCACAACTATATCAAGTATTGGATTAACCAAATAAAATAGACTAAGTAAAGCTATTAAGGTTTTAGGGCCCATTTATTTGCATAGAATACATAGGAATCCACAATGGAATGAGCTCCATCGAAAGATTATTAAAAAGGTGAAGAATATAAGGTATGGCGACGTAGAAAAGGCCTCGACTTTCCTAGCATTTTCACATTTTCATTACTAGAGTGATTGCTGGGTATTCATTTCCCTATTTCATCTTATTCAATTTCCATTAGGAGGATGTTATTTGACTATCATTTTTGGATATTCACCTTTGATTCTTTATTTTTACCAACTTAAGTCTTAGAAGTCCAAGGAATTAAATTAGATGAAACAAACAGGCCCTGCACTTAAACCTGTGGTTACTCAGATGGGCCAGATTTTTGCAGCCTGACATCCATGAAGAGGGCATCCCACCTCTACTCCCTCTAATTGGCATGAATCTAGGTGGACCAAACAGGATTTCCTAGGTGGAGCTTCTTGCAGGACGTCACTTAAGGAGATTATTATCGCTTCCTAATGCGTCTCCTGATATGTTTTGATTGCCCCCTAATACCTCAAACCACTAAAAAAACACTACCAATCCATGCCTCATTGGCCCAAATTTCACCTTGAAGTGAGGCTTATGGTAGGAGTGTTGGCATACACAAGACATGTTATGCATTTGAGATCAAATTACATTAAGCTTATCAAGTGTTTTGCATGTACTTAATGCAACAATAGTACCACCTTTTTCTATCCCCTAGCACTTAGGACTAAAACTGTTACATTCTGAAAAATGATATCTGCCCCTTCTGTCCCTTTCATTCTTAAGATGCTTAAAACTAAAGACAATAGGGCCAGATAACTTTAAGTTGAAATATATACAAGGGTAGATCGAAACCATGCTTCACGCAACTGCAGCAACTTTACTAATCCTTAATTATTTTTGGTAGTATTAGAGGGACATTATTAGAGAGAGGGACTAAAGTTGAAGGGGAGAAAAGTTTTTTGGAAGGATTAGGTGCAGGTATCACATAATATTAGGTGTGGTTTTGTGAGATAAACTTGCCCTTAGACGTGGTACTGCATGATATTCAACTACAATGATAAGAAGAGTGGTTTTGAGTCATCATCCTAAGACCCTACATTAAAAGGCCAGCTGTAGATTAGAAAATGTCCCACCTAACTTAGTGTTTGCAACATCAGACTCCCTGACTTTTTCTTCATCATGAAAGATCTTTCCCCTCCATGGACCATTGGCATCACTACAATGTCAAAACACTTGGTATCCCAAGTCATCATTAGCTCTGTTTCAAAACTGTGGCACATATTAACAATGTTTTGAATTTGGATAGTGCAACTACTGCAATTTTTAGGACTGGCCCCTAATTGAAGTTTGAAGCATTTGGACAAAATCAAGCAGATGTGATGTCAGTCTCATTCATTTGTATACAAAAGACCTCAACATCTCCTCCAACTAAGCAGCATGGTTAAATAAATCTCCATTTAGTGATTGAAACTATCTTTCATTGTCATCATATACGAACCACACCTTTTTTCCTTCTTGAGTAACATCTGCAATGATGTTTTCTTATTTTATCAGGGAAGACCATTGAAACCAAATGTACTTCAACTGCTATTGGTGGTATGTCAATCATTGTTTTGGAGCCGTCTGCTTCCTTCAAAAGTGTCTGTTACATGACTTTCTCAATCAAGTTGAGATATATTAGATGACTAACAATTGTGGATGAAATTTGCAATGTTAACTTGAAGTAATTGAGTAATGACTTCTGTTACAGCCCCCTTTTTTTTTTAACTGAACTCTAATTCCTAGGATTTCGGAGCAAGGCCTCCATATTAAAGGGGTTGAAACTGTCTGGTTAAAGGTGAGATCCAGGAGAAGCCATCAAATAATCTCCCTTTTTTATAGGAAATGAATTCCCACCCATCATCTGAGCAAATTAGATACTAGAAATGTGATGGTCCCATCTGTAGCTCCACATTAGACCTATCAACAATCATCTAATTCATTCAATAAAACCCAATTTACAAAAAATTCCTACGAATGTGATACGAAGTAGGCGAATGGGCTTTGGTGTAAATACAAAATGGTGGTAGACAAATTAGATTTTGGGCTAATGTCCAAGAGTGGTTCCCATGATGTAAGGGTGTAAGTAAACAAGCCAAGTTCGCTTGAGTCTTAATTGCACACTAGTTTGAGCTTAGAGCAATTGTTACACAAGTGAAGCTCAAGTTATGTGCTGTTCTATCACTGCTCAATTTGTGCTCAGCTGCTGCTCAGCTTTTTATATTTTTATGCATACATATTTATTATAGAACGCATATATTTTAAAATAACTCAATGGAGTATAAAGTAATATGAGAAATGAACATTTCTTTAGAGAAGCACCATATTAAAATTCCTAACCACTTGATTTAGCCTATGTGAGACCCATCATTTTGAAATCTGAATTGGCCATTTATCACACCTTGTATAGGCACCTCTTATCCATGTACAGACCTTATCATACCCTCTTTCCCCTCAATTGGTGGTGGCCCGAAGTGGGGCTGACAGAGTAATGCTCTAATGGTGCTTATGTAAGTAAAGGTTGTGATAATTGAGAGTTTTAGGGTCCGCAATCTTTAAATTGGTTTACTCAAACAATCAACCCAAATGTGTGAAAAAATAAACAATATGCAGCAGAAAATAAATCAACAAGCACACACCATAAGGACACCAAATTTAAGGTGGAAAACCCTAACTAGGTGAAAAACCACCGATCCGAACTAGATCAAATCAAACACTGTGAATCTCGCAATTACAAAAAAATCAGATCTCTTCCCTAGATATCCCCTACCTAATGACTGAAATTACCTTGTGTCGCTTCACGCTTCAACGACTTCACACCGTTGATTGCAACAGATTCAATCTAGCGCTTGACTCCTCAAGTCTTCTCGTAAGAAGATAATTTTCTACAAAAAATGCAGAAGAACTGGCTCTAGACAACTTGGAGGCACAATTTCATAAAAATCTCTAGAAAAGAATTCTCTCAATAATAATCTCTAACTCAGAACTTTGAGAGGTGAGGTGGTGTCTTTGGAATAGCCCTTGAGTCCTTTAAATATCCCTTAAGTCATGCTTAAGGTTGCCTAACTTGATTATGATTAAAACAAGTAGTTTGAACACAATAAGAAAAGCAGTTTCTAATTTTCCTGGGACTCTGCCGCCTTATCCACTCGAGCGGATGAGGTTCTGTTTCAGCGCTGGGCCATTCTGACTCTGTCCGCTCAAGCGGATGATGTGGTCGCTCGAGCAAACCCATTCTGGTTGATCCGGAATTTCAGCTCTTTTTCTCCAGTTTTCTTCTTCTAATTCTTTCAGACTTTTTTTCTTTTGAGTCATTCTAATCTTCCATCTTCAGAGTTCTTTTCTAAATGAAAAATACAACTCAAAAGACCCAGAGTTTTGTCTAACCCATGAATTTAGCCAACACTAAAAAACCTAACAATAATCTCACTATATTAAGTTGATAATATTAAACACAAGAAAGAGTAATATAAATTACCGGAAAGATGGTTGCTGCTGTGTAGGGATGACAAGAACAAGAGGATAAGAAAACTTTTCTCAGGGTTTCCATATTCATTAATTCTTCTTAATGATCATCGCATTCATACTTAAAGCACTAATCAATTGGACCTAACTAATGAGTTTTGTGATCATGGACTTCTCTTGACATAGTAATGAGTGTCAAATATAGAGTACCAGTCTACCAGATGAAGAATTCTGAACATTAAAATGAGCAGGCACATAAAAGAGACAAAGCACATTATTCAAAGGATCATGAGAATTCTCTGTCACACAAAGATTACAAAGCTTTTGTGATGTGAATTCTCCACCATTACTAGAGCATAAGAATTGGATCCTCTGACCAAAGTTTGGACTGCACAAAACTTTCGAGAGCTCGACGACTTCAATTTTATTTTTTTCATTATGCAAATACACACAGAATTGGTGCAGTCGTTCACAAACATTGCATAGGAAGGACTAGAGAGTATGGAATAAGGAGGAACAAATGAGATATCCTACATGCCAGAATGGAACTATTCTAAAAGAGATGTAAAAGGAACTATGTGACTTTTAGCATGCTGTCAACTGAAAGAAACTGGAACTAATGAATCTTCTTCAATTTCTTTTTTAAAGTCAAAATAAAACCATGATGCAATAGAAATTAGATGGTTTGACAGAGTTAGGATGACCAAGGCAATGATGTCAAGCTGCAAGGTAAATGGAGATATTGACCACAGTTCTACAACTCTTAAACCAATGACTTCTTTTTCTACACAAGTCTCAATAAAACCATGAGAAACCATGAGTCAATAGAGTTGAGGTAGATTAATAGAACTGAGAAACAAATGAGTCCTTTTTTTTTTTTTTTTTACACAAGTCAATAAAACCATCATGAGTCCACAGAATTGAGATAGAATAATAGAGTTAAGATGACAAAGGTAATGAAGTCAAAGTTGCAAGGAAAATTGAGATGTTAGCCACAACTCTTGACCATAGCATGAGATTAAAAGATTTCCCGAACAAAGATCATTCACAAGAAGGGAATCAAGAAAAATGATAAAATAAGATCAAAGACCAAGAGCAAGTTGTGAAAGAGAGAATATATCCCACTTCATCTAAGGGACAAAAGGAAAAAAAAAATGGAAAAACCTGGAGTGGATATAGGCCCAAATGTCCAAATGTCCAATTGAGGAAGGAGTTAATTCAGATCCAACATGCATGATTGGAAGAGAACTACCATCCCCTAAACAGTTGGAGGTGCTTCGATCATGACTATCTTGTATGAAACTTTTGAGATGCGAGTAATCTTGTCGAAGTCATGATCATCAAATCCTTTTCTAAGGAGTCATCTTTTGTCAATTCTACTTTTCCACTCAACACTATCAACATCTATGTTTAAGACCCATCATATGAAAGTGATACATTGATCATTTTACAGCTTGTACGTAATATCTGGGGAGAAAAAGGACAATAGCAAATGATCTAAATCACCAATGTGCGGTCTATGGAGTGTTTATGTAAAATGTGGTGTCCCTTGAAAAGTAACTAAAGATCCTCATCTGGTTAGCCTTCCTTGTTTAGTTTCCTTTACTTACCTATTGATCTTACTTCAATACAAGACCAATTTGTTGGTTTCTCTAAAACTATCAAATTTTGTTGGCATTGTTGAAAAAATGCATGGATTCTGCAATACAATCTTCATTTTAAGCGTCCATGACCATCAGCCTTCAAACAATTTACAAATTGACCCAAGAAATTAGTTTTAGAATCACAGTTAACATCCAACTTAATTATAAGGGCTAATGAGGTTTAGTTGCATTTTAAGAGTAGATAGAGACTATGCTTTTGTTTAGATGTTTGGGTTCATTTTTTTGTTCTGAACTGATCAATATTCTGGCAACTTTCTCATGTTGAGCATCATTGAATCCCCAGCAAAAGGCAGGCCATGGGGGCAGCAATCTTTCCAGCTCAGTAATAATCTTGCCTCTGATTTACAGGCCTAGGCATGAACAGTTTGGCATGTTTTTTCTGCATGGATAGAATCTGAGTGGGCCAGATCGAGCTCGGTATATACTTCACTAGGCCTGGCCTGCATTTCATGTGGATGAAACCCAGATTTCCAGGCCCAGGTCCGAAGCTAAAGCCTGAGCCCATTCCCAAATGATTAGTATATAAAATTTGACATCTTTATATTGTGTACATAACTATTTATACATTAGCTTTGTATGTACGTATGTAATTTTGATGAATGGGGACCATTCAAATATCCCAGCTTGGACTTTACCCAGGCCCAACGAGCCTAGCCCAAGCTGGGATTTCATCCAGGCAAAAACATGTGGGCTTGGGTTTGGCCTGACCAAGCTGCCACTAAACTAGATCAGACGTGGATCCTATGAGTAGGACCAGTATATGACATCAATTGGAAGATTAGACATCTAGATTAGCGTCAAGAAGAAGAGCAGATTGTGCTACATTGTGTATAAGGATTCAGAGCTAGAAACTTACTGTTCCTGTATGCTTGGATCAGGATTTCTTTCATTCTCCTGATCCCAAGGCATGCCTCCTAGATTTTCTTCAATTGTAGACTTTGGACATTTGAATAGTTGTATGCAGTCATGAGTCGATTCCGGGGTCAATTGGGTCCATAAGAGTTTGATGCAGACCTTGTATGTATAGAGAGAGCGCTTTGTTCCTATGCTATGATGCATGGATACTTCAAACTGAGCAATGCAAAGCGTCTTATCATATTTAATATTTCACTTTTTATGTGTAAAGTTCATAGTGTTTATGGCATGTCCATGTGGTATCTATGCATCATAGCTCCTATGAGAACTTCTCATATGGGAATACTGTGACTGGTAGCTGGATGGGGCATCATTGATCAGGGCAGGGTGTAAAAACTAGGCGGTCTACCGACTCAATGTGGACTTGGCCATGATCGAATCGGGTCAAGTGGGACTAGTCCGAGTCCCATTCTAGTTACTTCTTATTCTTCTTCCAAGTCTTTCTAGGCCTTAGATCTTCATCATTTTTACACGACACTCATCAAGATCCATCAAAAACCCCAAATCCATGCCTTCTAAATACCCCATCCCCATCAAAACCCTAAGCCCTACATCCCACATCGCCTAAGTAATGCCTTCATATATACTTGTTTGCATATTCTACATATGAACTTAAATTTTTGGGTTAGTACACGACTACTTACATGGTATCAAAGTAGGTTTTGATCCCGTCGTTCTTGTGTAGCTCACGTGGCTCATGTCGTTCTTGTATGGCTCACATGTCAAGCCGACTCTTATTATCTAGTCAGGTCTCTCATACCACCTAACTCTTTCTTCTTATTTTTCTTGAGTTCAATCTATCCTATTGAGTTGCCCCAATCCCATATTTAATTCCTCCCCCACCCCCTTCAATCACCATTTCTTCTCCTCCACCCATTTCCAAACCCTAACCCAATGAACTTTTCTTGAAATCTCAAACCTTCTTTATTCTTCTTCCCCACTCTCTCACTCTGTTGAGCTCCACAGTCCACATGAACAAACAAAAGAAAAGGAAAAGAGGAAAAAAAAAAGGTAAATGACTTGTCCAAGTCGAATTTTGTTTATCATTGGATCACAGGACAAAGGGAGATGGAAAGATCTATCTGGATAACCCCCAGATATCAAATTAGGGACCAATCTAGATTCCTAACCTCTTAATCCATAGCTCACAAGTTTAACGACTTTATATTTAAAAAAAATTAACCCTTGATCAGGTAGTCCAACCCATTCGGGGTGCAAACCCCAAGATTTGGTAACCTAGAAGTCCCGTGTGTATGAACAATTTGGATGAATCATAACTGGGGCCTGCTGGAAGTTCTTCTAGATGCCCTTCGGGGTAGATGTTCGCACATGAGCAAAGGCCATATATTAGGGTTGTAAACAGGTCGCCATGGACACGGAATCGAAACCGTTTCTGAACCGGTTTCTTGGCTCCTGAACAATAACCATATATAGGACGGGTTTGGATCCGAGTCCGAATCTAGGTAGAGAATGATATTAAAAAAATATGATTTTTAGGAGATATTTTCAAAATTTTAGGTAATATGTCGGGTCTCAGGTCCATGGTTCCGAACTAATGTGGAATCGGACCCAGACCCATTTACTTATTGGAGTCTAAATAAGGACTCGGACCATGTATTTAATGGGAAGATGCACAGAGAGAGAGACAGAGAGAGAGGGGGGTGGGGGTGGTTTTCGTGGGTCGGTAGCTTTGCTGTTGCCTCGGTCGCCGAGTATGCTGCCTTTTAGCACTCACCAATGACTCTTGAAATGTCACCCCATGAGTCCCTCGGAGAGCCATTGACCTGTTTATTAATCAATGAAAGTGAACTACTTTGACTCATTGGAGAAACAAATTTCACCGTCCATGATTGGTGGGCCAGGCCTGTGAGAAGCATCAGTTGCTATAAAATGGTATGCTTGATGAGGGAAGATTTTGACCCTGTTTGGAATTCTAAATCTTGTCTGTGCTGCTTTTCTTCAAACTCTCTAAAAAGATGAGATTTCAAAGCTATTGTCTTTGAACCTGTTTGTCGAAGGGATACTTAAGATTTTCAAATTCTGTCCCCAAACTGAATTCACATTCGGTCAAGGGCGGCTTTTTATGCAATTTGAAAGTTGGATATCTAAAAATTTGATGAATTCTTATAAAACTCCTAAACATACAAAAGGAGATTTTATTTATTTATTTATTTTATTTTTTGATGATGCAGGTATAGCATAAAGTCTTTGACCCAACAAGACTAATCCATCAACGCCCGCTAAACCCATATAAAGAAACATCCATCCAATTGAATTTGAAAATTAAACAGGGAATTTAATAAGCTAGAGAGAACATGTTGGTAAGAAATTTCCAACAGCTTTAAATTTTAGTACTACTTTTTTGAACATATAAGGAAGAAATTGTGGGGATTTACTTAAATCTTTGCTATCAAATAAACCCATGATCTGTAATTCTCCTGATATACAAAATTACAAGCCCTCTGTCCGTACAAAAAGAGAACATTTATAATGATAAAAGGCTAATTCAGGCTCCATCACAGGAAGGGAGAGCCCCAACTCCCAAAGCATGATTCTCACTTTCCATTGCCATTCAATAAACAAAACCCATAAATGCTGCAACCCTTTCCATTCAGTTAAAAAGGGTAGGAAGATTCCACCAACCTCCTTGATATGAAACGGCCTTCCTCTCTTGAGCTGTCCTCCTCCTGGTGTGGGGCCCACCTGGGACCCCATTTGGAGATGGGACTAGGGGTACCTACCTATTACGATATACGGATACATCAAAATGGGCAATGTATCGTGTTGTATCGTATCCGATAATTCAGTTTTTACATGTAAAATCCGTTCCTGTCGTGTCTATGGCACTTCTCTGCCGTATCCATGTCATATATGGGCTTCATAGCCTACCTATGTACGGTGATGAAAGCTCAAATTTGATCAAACGGCGACAAGTTTTCACCTTTCAAAATGAATTGTGAAGTCAATCCAACAGTATACAATCCATTCGGATAAGTGCCAAACCTTAAGACCCGTGACAATAGGGGGTATTGGTTGGTCCACCCCATGAACCATCTCTACCATATCTCAGAAACCCTTAATCAATTAACTGCAGGAATTGTACCATGCAGATTTTTAGATAAAATTTCATAACACGCGTATCCTTTGATTTGAATTCTCTATTTGATCTTCCTCCAATCCCCACAACATGACCGGTCAAAGGTTCACCCCTTTCTAAGCACACGCCTAATCAAGCTTCATACATGCTCATTGCTTATGTGGATTTACATCAAAGTTGCATAGGAACAAGGGCTCAGGTTGAGAACCTCCATGGCTGGTGAGGAGTAAGTGGGGAAAAAAAAAACCTCATACGGTTTAGATTTAGGACAAAAAGGGTCTTTACAAGAACAATCCCTTTATACTAACATGCAACAAAGGGGGAACAAATATATCATATCAAACCATGAGGGCCGCAACCCAATTTTCCTTTTTTTTTTTTAATCTTGACTTCTGTAACTTTTATATTGCCTTCTTTCTCAACTTCTTTGCCTTCTATCTCGCGATATCCAACAATAAAGTGAGGGAATTTTGTCGGTTATTAATTAGGTGGTTAATATGATCATTTGAGCCTCTGTCACCATACATAGATAGGTGAGAGGAAATCTTTCAATCCCCACCAGTTTCATCCTTGAATGCGGCTTAGATTGGTGCCACAAGAAATTGTGTTCGTCTTATTATAAGCACTGGTGCTCAGAAGAGGGAGCCTTACATAAAGTGAGCTCTATAATTCAATCAAACCTGAAACATAAGCTCATCAAATGCATTTCATATTATCACTTAAAGAAGGCAAAAACCTTCATCAAACATTACTTGCCGCTCAATGAAGAAAAGTGGAATCACAAATCATAGTATACTTAATGTCAATGTGTATTAATGTTCTATCCTAATCCATCAAAACCCCTTTTCTACTTGGTACCTGGCCCACACTTCCATGCCACGTGTATGGTTGCGACTGGAGTAAGTCATGCTTGCATTTTCCTCCGACGTTTCCTTCAAAGTTGAACAGATTTACAAGTTTACCACACTTCTCAGCTCTCCCATCCCTATATATATATATATATAAAATTATTACAAAAGCATACTTGCCTTTGTAACTTACAACCTCCATCTACCTGCCTCTCCTCTACACAGCAGAGAGAGAGAGAGAGAGAGAGAGGGAGAGGGAGAGAGAGCAAGTGGTGGGTGTTTTTGATCTGCAATGGCTTCTTTGGAGGAAACCAAAGTTTCAAAGAAGAAGAAGAAGAAGAAGAGCAATGGCATTAGCAGTCGCTGCTCAAGGCTTGTGAAAGAGCAAAGAGCTCGCCTCTACATCCTTCGCCGCTGCGCAACGATGCTTCTTTGCTGGTACATCCATGGAGATGACTAGATACTTCTTCTTCTTCTTCTCATAGAAAGATGATCACTTTGAAAGCCAGCAGTAGAAGCAGGAAATAGCCATCTCTGAATCTGTAAAAGGAGGATGAGATTTTTGTATGTCCTGTCCAATCTTAATTCCCTCTTATGGGGTAGAATGGATGTTTCCCATCTTCCCATTTTTTGGCTGGATTTGGCAGGCCATGAATAAATGGGCCATGCAAATGCAGGTTTTGGGGTTGTGGGGTGGTGATCTAACCACTTGATTTTGAATGTTGGTTGGTTTGTAGATTGATTGATACAAGACTATCTATACAATGCAATCTTTCTTGCATTCTTTTGTTTTCTGTATACGTACGTTTCAGATCAGAGACTATATATCTGATAGATATGTTTATGTAAATTTTTCTTGGTGATAACGATCCAAACGAGGACACTTGTAATCAAAATTCTTGTTCAAAAGCATTGTAAAGTGTCTTTCTATTTTGCCTTTTTGCTCCCTTTACTTTGTGTTGGTTTGGCATTGGATGGTTGGATCCTGGGCTCCATCGATCTTTTGCTAGAGAAACGTACTGAGTGTAGAAAAAAATTCTCAGAGAAGTTGAGGTTTCGTTGACAGAATCTGAACTCAGCTGGGTCGACTCAGTTTAGCTAGACCTTTTGTACCCAATCTCAGCTCAAAATGTTGCATCAATCCAAGGCATGCATTGAGTCATGGCTCCGGTAGTTATACAGAGATTGATACTCCATGCATGCTACCATTACTTTTGAATATAAATTTGCTCCTACCTGATTGTATGTTATACCATTGGATTTACAAGTGTGAAGCATCTAGTTCATCTAAGATTCTACGCTATATAGCCGTAATGTTGTGTGATATAAGTAGCTTTGATCAAGCAAATGTGACTCCTAAAGCTAAATCAGATACTATGCTCTATAGGGTATGAGTTTATGAAATTAAAAGAAGACAGGCTAAGGATGCGCCAAAATAATGTTCGTTTTTATAAGTAACTACCGATTAATATAGGATATGTGGTAAAGTTTGCAGCGCCCACTTGTCTATTAATACAAAAGGGTTTTAAGATCTATCCATTTACAATAATCAAGTTCATTAGATGCCGCCAGCTATTCATTTAAAGATTATGGGCATGTATGAAAAATTGTGGATTCCACGACTAGTGAACTCAGCCTGTTCATCTTTGGGCATAAATTCCACAATCATACCATCTACATTTTTTTTTTTTTTTTTTTGGTACTTTGATTGAGAGAGGAGGTACAAAGCATACCCTCTCTTTTTTTTCTTTTTTCTTTTTTTGGGTAAAGGTCACTAATTTTTAATAAAAAGAAGAATTGTCAAGAATTTCTGCACCAAACATCAAATTAAACCATATCCATGGAAAACTTCAATTTTTCTGCAAAATTATCACTGCACAAAAGTTCCCGTTTAGAAAGCTGGCAACATCCAATGACTTGATTATATTAAGATCAAACATCCTAAGAAACACTTATAAACAATAGGCCAGTGAGCCTCACAATCACACACATGCATCATATTTTAACTAATAGTTACCAATACCAAGAAATTACTATGGTCACTACTGTATTTTCAATTCAAAATGAAAGCCTCTACCCAAAAAAAAAATATCCAAATGAAAGCTGTGTAAATGATCCGCTACAATCGGATCAACTGTCTGTTCCTTTCCATGGCAAATTGCAAGCTCCCACTCACTCTAAGCAGAAGAAAACTATAATTAAAGCGCAAATGGTACGTAGACGATGAAGATTAAGTGATAAATTAAGTGTCATAATCCCTTGCTTAGATGAAATAAAGTACAATTCATGGCTTAATATATTAGAGTTGTACTATGTAGTTCCAGCTATCTCATTCCCACCACCCCACCCCCCACATTGCTTCACACTTCCCCCATACCATGTTATTATAAGACCAGCAAGTAAAATACAATAAAGGAAGCTGCAAGTCTGACTATCACACGTGCAGGTGCCCCCATGTCACGTGGTTTCGAGCCCATTGACAACCAATCCACTTTGGAAAATCCCCTCTTCGATATCAGAGATCATCAAGATTCGAAGCCTTCTAGAGTGGGATCAAGTCCAAGCTTTTGGGCTGCATCCTATCAGCCAAATCCACCTTGTGGGTTTGACCCACTTCAGCCACCTATATGCATTGATGAATGTTTGGATATAAGATGGGCAGTTGTTAGATCTGCTTATAGGTATAAATCACCTTCATTTGATGAGCCCATTCAGTTCAATCATTCATTTTCTGTGCTCCTGATTCAATGGATAGGATTGGGTCTATCCCCCACACAACCACCGACTGATGCATTGGGGCCCCACAAGGTGGATTGGACAGCTACTTTTGTAATCCAACAAGATGGATTACAACAGGATGGAGTGTCATTTCTCCAAAATCCCCCCCACTCCACCATTTGAAATTAAATCCAACTTGGCTCTAATCAACTCCATGCATGGCCCTGTATGGCCCTGTACAATATATATACTGATTTCTAGGAAAGTGGTAGGAATTTGCCAAACGCGCCCTTGAACAAAGACTTCCATTCAAAACAAACTATCTAATACAAGGTTGGCAAGCTACACAGTTATGGATTCAAATTCCACTAAAAATATTATAAGAAAAAAGAGTTTCAGACTTCAGAGTTCAGACTAGAGAGAGATTGTGCACTAGAGATTCTTTTTTTTCAACCTCCTTCACTGCTCATCCATGATGGGTCCGACCAGACAACAGATTCATAAAGGTCAGACATTATATGATAATAATAACAATTCAACAACTAAGTGGGAACAAAAGATCTTTCTGTACAGGAAAAACCGCATTGGCCAAGATAAAAGATGAGCTGGCTGTGAATCATCACTATGATCTAATTTACAAGATAGAAATCAGTATATTATACAGTTTCACATAGTCAAAAAGTTGTAATGGTATCAGAAAGATGATGCTGATTCCATCCACGAGTTATTAAACAATCCTTTCTGAGGCAGACTAAGGTTAACATGCGATCCAGGTTGGATTATAAAACTCATACCCATCAGCATGATGAGTAGTACTAATCCCAAGAACAATGTTAAGAGCAATCAATGTTGCAAAGCACCCAAACTAGAAAGATCCTTGTTGCCTAGAGGGACATTCCATTCTTCAGTTTATTCACAATCATGCCATTGAGCAAGGGATAAACTTTGAAGAGCAAGGATGTTAGCTGGAGAACTGCCTACATCATTGTTTCTTTAAGGGGCATAACTTGACAAAAGCGATTTCCAGAGAAGGATTAGGAGACCATATAATGTGTGGGCTAAGAAATGTTATAGTAGAACTTCTTGGAGAAAAAGGTAACGGAAACGGGAGTCAAATGCGACAATGCCACAATTTCGTGAGCCAAGGAAGGTCTTACTTCTCTTTGATATACATTGTTCAACGAAGGCAGCTTGTTGCGGAGGAAGGAATTGGGAGATCCAGACGGCCAAATTTGCATCATCAACAAAGCCTCTAGCAAAGCAGTGGAGCATCTTCGGCACCAGAAGCTTCCCTTTTCTGGTCACACCGACCGAAGCTCGAATAAAGTCATATTGAGCTTCTTGAAGCTCCTCCATAATGTTTCCAGCAGTGTAGATCCTTACCTGAAATGCAGTGCTCGATTTTAGCCATCAGTCAGAAGATTAAGGGGGAAAAATGGATTCAATGGAAATCTGCATAGTTCGAATTAGCGTTTGCTGCCATATATGGGAACATGTCATGTTCAAACATATGAGCACCATGTTGATCTTGTTTTCTTTTTTCTTTTCTTTTCTCTTTTTTTTTTTTTTTAATTTGATAGAATCCAGGGAAAAAGATATTAAAAACGCATGTCTAATAGAACAGATTATAGTAAATCAAAGAGTAATTACAATGGATTGGAATATAATAATATACATCAAAACAAGAATCATTATCTTTACCAATTACTGTATGTAGTAATCATTTACCCTGCATTAGTGAATGAATGATCTAGTAAGGCAAGGAAGGGTTCAGCAAGATTACCGCAGGAGAAGAGTACATGCCACAACTGAGAGCAAAAGCAACAAGTGGTTCAGAGCAGTCAATTGAGAACTTTTTCTGCTCCTCAGAAGTCTTCAGCTTGTGCAGAGCAAGAAGCAGTGCCTGAGAATAAAAAAATTAAAATCTTAACCAAAATCATCTTTACAGTTACAGTTACAAGAAAAGACAGGAAAAAAAAAAGCTTGGTGAAAGAAGAAACTCTTGGTTTATCATAGAACAACTTAAAATGTCCAGACATACAGTTTGTGGTCTATGGAGAGGTGGCCTCATCTTCAAAATCTGATACTCGATAGTGGTGGCATTAAAAGAATGACCTCCAACCGTGTATGCCGCCTGAAATGAAACACATTAAAATTCATTAAAAGAAATGTTTTCACATGTAACGCCTACATTAGTGTCATGACTCATGAGTGACATGGGGAACAGCCTTTCTTTCTCTGCTCAGTAACAAGAAAAACAGTTGAAATAGCTAAGGCTTTTACAGTACAATGCTGATTGATTATTTTCGTGCATTGGAAAAAATCTAGGAAAGGCTTGGCACCATTGGCAAGGTTAGTAAGAATTAGCAACATAATTATTTCATTTATGTTGGCAAAACATTTTGAAAGAAGAGATAAACATCAATGTTGGTGATGTTGTCTAGGTACATCCCAACGGCAAAGCATTCACTGTCAAAAGCACATCCAAGAAAATCTCTAAAAGATAAACTCATGTCAACTTAAACCTAATTCTAGCCCCCACAAAATATGCCTGATTTGGATGCAAAAATAAGAAGCCTGCCCCTAAACTTGCCCTTAACAAGGGCAAGTGCCTTACAGCCCTG
Source organism: Umbellularia californica (assembly GCA_028538565.1). Lineage (NCBI taxonomy): Eukaryota > Viridiplantae > Streptophyta > Magnoliopsida > Laurales > Lauraceae > Umbellularia > Umbellularia californica. Next base: position 77,697,621 of record JAPQWN010000006.1, on the reverse strand, counting down.
ACAGGGTACAAGCCACCTGCACGTAACAGCAGCTATGTGATAACCTGTCTTCACATACATTCCTCTATGCTGACACAGTATGCAGCAAAGTAACAGAGACACTACTATTGTTGATAATGGAGCTCGAGGCACATGCCAACTAATCATATAAAGCCTGGTGTTTCAATTTTGTTTTCCTTTTCTTACTACAGCTCATAATGTAATGTATTTCATGAGCTTCACAACTGAAAAGTCCAGCATATGTATAACAAGATATGTTCCACAGGTTCTTTAAAATGAGTCACACATTGTGCATCAACAAGGATTCTCATTTCAGATCCCACAAGGCACCATTTTGATTCTTCATGCCACAGCTAGATTTTAGCACTAGTTTAAACATTAGTTTGCACCTAACAATGCAGCATGATGTTTCTTCTAAAATCTAAATAAATATGGAAACTGTCTTCCTTTAAGAATGATTTTTTTTTGCATGATAAGATAACTCAAACCCACGACCTCAAGGTTGCAATACTGAGCACCTTCAACTGTGCCACGGTTATTTCTCAATTACTTTTATTTGTGTTATTTTACATATATCTTATTAAAAAAATAGATGTCCTTTTCGTCATAAAAAAAAGATGTCCCTTTTGTTAAGCTTCGAAAAAATTATGCCAAAACAAAGGGTTTCTTTTCCTTCTTTGTTTTTTATTTATTTGGTAATTAGACATCTCATACTGGTGTTGTATTCCTAATGTCTTCCCCATTAATTAGACATCTCATACTGGTAATTAGACATCCCATACCAGAACTTATGGGACCTCATCGACCAGAGTTTACGGTCTTCCCCATTAATATTATCATACAGTTGCAGTGAGCAGTGAATCTTTGCTTTCCAGGTTTATGGTTTGTCAATGTGCAAATGATGTTTGTCAATGAAACCCTTGATATGGTAAGGGGTTGTTCAGGTTCTATGCATGGGATAGGATACATATGTAAAACACCTGTCCATGTTTGGAACAATCACCATTTTCACACGAGTAAATGAGGTCAACGAATGCCAACATACTCTTGGATGAGTGGTGTTGGCACCTCAGTGTGACATATATGCCTAGTGATCAATCCCTAGGTCTTCAGGTTGATAGCATCACTCCTAGCCAATAGGCCAATCTAGCAATGTAACAAAATTACGTTCGTTTTGGCCAAAATTTCCGAATAATTTCGGTTCGTTCACTCTACCGAAAACGAACAGGACCCTGTAATTATTCATCCCAGAATTCGTTCCAATTCGCCAAACTCGGTCTGAATTTTATGATTCCGTCCGATTCTTCCAATTATTTGTCCCAGTATTTAGGTTGCATTTAAAAAAGAAAAAATGGAAACTGAAGGGGCTAAACATCTTTTTTTTTACCTAAAATTAAAAGTAAAATTACCTTTTTTGGCCTTTAGGCTTAGAGAAATTAGTGGGCTCCAATGTGGAGCCGCCCATCTATTAAAATCTAAATAATTATATGGGGCCTATCTCCCTAATCAAATTTTATTCCAATAAAAATATTTTATTATGAATAAGCTAGCCAAGTTTCACTCAAATATGAAATACCCATCAAATATAAATCGACATATTGCATTCATTTAGTACAATAAATTAAATGTATCATATATTTTTTTTCATTTTAATATATATAATATTTTTTTCCGAAATATTTCACCGAAATCTTTAAATTGGCCAAAATACTTCATTTAGAGGGCAAACCGAAATGGCTTCTGAACTGAATTTCATAACACTGCAATCTAGCCAAAAAAAAAAAAAAAAATGAGGCCATTGATCAGTTTTAGTAGTGTTTGCACTTTTTGGACATTTTCACAAATTCTTAAAATCCATGAAGATTTAAGATATGGAAGTAAATGACTTAGTGGTTCTCGTTAAATATGAGAATGTTGAATGGTTCGGATCATGAATTGGGGATCCATAGAAATGTAGAAAGTTAGATCAATTAGTTGAGATTTTTTAAACATTTTTCACAAATAGCTCAAAATTTATGATGGTTTAAGATAAAAGTACAGGTCAGTTGCTAAACTGTACCATAAGCTATTTAGTGACAACTGACAACAACTAGTACTACCAAAGAAAAACAACAAAATAAAAAATGAAGGGCAGAAAATGTTTGACAAAATCAATACCTTCTGCATCAAAGAGAAAAGCTTCAAGTCACTTCTTGGAACTCCATATGCCAGGAAAGCCTAGCAAACATCAAGATAGCCCATTAGAACTTGTTCCGTTTTTATCTGACTTTTCTTTAATAAACCTCCAGCACTGTGGTTACTTTCCAAATTCCAATATTTCTGCTCTGTTATTAAATAAGCAACATGTATTAATACTAGGTTATTGAGAAACATACATGCATAATCAATGCATTATATAAGTTTATCCAGAAAGCCAGCTTCTCCTTGTTATTTAAATGGGCGGGGTTGACTTTTGCCAATTGCTCCACTAGCAACCTATGTACAGTCACAAGAGAATAGAAATGTCAATTCATTCTATCACATGTCAACAATCTCGCAGTTGCAGTTAATTTGAGGAACTAGTATAGAATAGCTGATGCCAGGATTACCTAGATTACTAGATCAAAATTAATTGTTCACGAGATGCACAACAGTCATTAAGAGGTAGTAAATGCAACCAGCTGGAAATCGATGTTCAGACTGCTCATTAAGAGGATTATGCATTACAGAAGTTCTCATCAAATAGAAGCAACTTCAATATTAAGTATTCATTGAAACTCAAGCAATTATGCTCAAGAATTACCTGAAGAGAAGAATACTTCAATCCATTTGTTTGCTAACTTTTTTTAGAGGTTTGATACAGTTTTTAGAACTAGAACAAATGCATTGAGTATTTGAGTTATATTGAATACGAAATTTACAAATTTGGTCGAAAGAAAAGGGCAAAGTTCATCATAGTTCGAATAGCAAAATTTAAAACATTAAAAGGCATTGCAAATCCTAAGCTCAGAACAATTTTAGGGTAACTTGAACCATGAGGAAAGATTCTAAATAGACTTCAATCTGACAGATGTAGATTGCAATAAGTTTATAACATTGGAACATTGAATGATATTTGCCCAATTTTTTAAACTAAATTCCATAATTTATCATGGTTCAACAGACCCTAAAATAAGTAGGCATGTAGGTTGTAAAACTCAGAACTCACCAGTAGACCAGTCTAGGATTAAAAAAAACCAAAAATGACCCAAATAAGTAACAAGTCAGCTGAAAGTCAAATAGAAAAGTAAATATAAATAAGAAAATTCAAAGAACTTACTTGAATCTTCGTAACGCCCCAGCAGCGTATTCCAGTTGCTTTCTACCCACTGACATCCAAGAAACCTCAACCGCCAAACCATAGTTCCCAAAGTCTGCCCAACTTAGTTTTCCGCTAACTCTATAGGGGTCAAAGACATTTTCAGAGGCCAGCACATCACCATTACATTGTAAATCAACTTGAGGGCTCCTCTTCCATGATTCAACCACCAACGATTCAGAATGCGACCACAAAGATAAATTGGAAAGATGGCCACGGGGAGACAGAGAGGAGTTGAGACCATCCAACATAGATGATTTGCAAGATACATTGGACGAATCTGCTAAAGAAATGAATATGTTTTTCATACACCGGACCATCTCCTCAGATAGTTGATTAGGATAATTCCAAAGGCCCCTAATTGGCATATCTTTATTAAGCTTTCCAACTGCTTCATGTTGCAACACTTGCATTGATCCAACCTTGCCTTGGACAAATGTGGAATGATCAACAACACTCTGGTACATAACACCATATATTGGGTCCAAAGGTAAGTTGATGATTAAAAAAATTCAAAACAAAAGCTCAAAGGCGTGGAAGAGTAAGAAGCAACATGTTAGATCTAACAGAAAACAAGAGTAGCAAGCCATGGCTAATGGTAGCTATGAGCTGCTAACGTTGAAGACCTTACAAATAATGATATAAAGGAAATTATCAGAATGGTCCCTATGGGAGAAATTTGAAAAGGGACCCTCTGAATTTTAAATATCTAAACCATCCATCTATTTTTTAAATGTATATCAGAAGTGTCCACTCCATCAACTTGTGCCAATAAAGCAGCACATTAGAAAGACTAAGTGGAAAGGTAAAATGCCTTAAATGCTCCAATACAAATTTCATATTTTCCTTTCATCTACTGATTCAATCATCTCCATCAAGACAGTTCACATCTATTATTCAAAATTTTACATAAGATCGTCCTGGCCGCAGCTAAGTTGGTTAGAGGCATCATGCAGTAAGGTTGCATGAGTTTGAGTCTCTAGCAAATTAAAAAAAAAAAAAAAAGATCTCGTTAATCATATTATTAATCATAGGCTAAATCTTAGGTGGGACCAACTCCTATCGGAATAAAATTGGTGACATCCCCCTGAAAAGGAAGGTGTTCCATTGGAATGGTTATGATTTTCAATACATGGGCCCCCATTATGTAGTTCCACTCCTCTTACTCATGAGAACACCTAGACAATCTAGGCTCATACCCACCAATATCCCACAAAATTCCCAAAATAGCCTGTCTAAGTTATGAAAAGTTCCTCTTCATTTTGTGTTCCCCATAGGTCATGTGAGAACAATTCCACAGATTTCACAATGCTGACAGTTTTCCGCACAAGAAGAGAAAATTTGAACTAGTCTTCAACTCTTCTTTAATTCTAAAATAAAGCAGTTCCTATGGTGTCTTAGGAGGAAGCAGGAGGGTAGAGAGAAATGTCACAAAAGAACACCACTTGCCTACCTCTTTATTCTTTGGGTTTAAAAAAAAAAACTAAAAAGGCTCCTATGGTTTCAGCTGCCCTCAAAAGGGCCCATGTGTTCTCATTTTCGCCAAAACTTACATTCACTCATGTTCAAATGACCCAAAAAGACTCATAATTTCTCTTCTGAAAAAATATGAATAGATGACATCTTGGTCCTTAGCCTTAACAATTTGAATTGTAAATGGCTGTCATGGCAATGGATTAAGGTAAACCTTAACCTATTGCCCTAACCTATTGTGATTCACACGTGCTGTTCCATCACATACCTGGCCATGCAACTGAATACATGACATCATGACAATAAAATTTGCTCTAGAAATAACTTTTCACTTGGAATCCTTTTCTGTGATCTATGTACAGCTATTAATATTCGAAAGAGCTTGTTTTGTACCTCTTTATTTATTTGTTGGGAGTTCTCTCTCTAATTCAGCTTTTTTAATTAAATTCAATTAATACCAAACTTAAATAAATAAATAATACAGTAGATCTTTCTTTTCTTCCATTATCATTAATGCGACAAAATGTCTTCTGACATTACCGGCCAACTATTGTTTCCCCCATGCAAGAAAATTCAGATTCTGCCAGTGCTACCAAGTAAGATATATTATATATTTATATTTTAAATATATATAACCCACAGATTCTAGAACTTCCACCTGCAATAAGGAAAAGAAGGGAAAAAACTACCAACTGCTAATATTTAAACATAAAAAAAAACAACTTTTGGGCAGGGAAATGATAACTTGTCATAGTCGTAGAAAACTTAGTGAGAGGTTTTTGGGATGCATGGCTTTTTTGGTGTGATTGATGTCACTGGTCCCTCTTTATATAGATGCCATTTCATGCACATTTGCCATGCACGGTAATTTAGAACACGATGAGCAACTGAGAAGTTGTTACAGAAGGGTATTTATAAACTTCTGGTGTTCACAATGTGCTAGAGAAAGTGATCCCTGTCTCGATTTGGTGGTGTGGAGCACATGAATAGTTTATCTTCAGATTGCTAACTAGTTGCTACAATTCTATCACAAAAATATCACCTTGGCCTTTAATATAAATTTTTTCATGTAAAGATGTAAGAGATAAAAACCTCTGCTACTGAGCCTGTGCTAGACGTTCTGCTACTAGTGTCACATGGAAGGTCCCTTCGGTCCTGGTGTGACCCATCTTCAGATGTATGATGTAGTTTGAGCAAGGCATTCTCTGAAGTACCGTGAGAAGAAGAGACCTGCCCAATGCAAAAAACTATGTAATGTTCATCGCTACAACTAAAATTGAGCAAGGAATGGCATGTACAACATGTTTTAGAGATTAAGAAAGGGATGGGTGGTTATCAAAGAAAATTCTGAAATTAATCATCAACAGCATTGGTACCAAATGCACTTTGCCTTTTTCTTCATTATTCTATCATATTTATTTTTTACATGTTTCTTCCAAAATTTGTGTTACTGTTAATAGCTAACAGAGTACATGAACATTAATCACAACTGCCAAATACAATTCTTCAAAACATTAACCATGGTGTTACAATGTTTGAAGATTTAGATATAAAGGTGTGACCCAATATTTCAAGCACACATACATTTTAAAGAATATGATATACACATATATAGAGAACGTTCTCTTACAAGCAGACTACATATCAATTATATGCAATCCAGCTCATGGGGCCCACTTAGATGCATGACTATCAATGGGAGGAGGGCAGATGGAAAGGTCTCCTAATGGACAAGGGGAGCCTAAAAATCAGCCCTGCCAGATTATCCTAGCCCTTGATTTAACAGGCTTCAAGTTTAATGGTATCTTAACCCTAGATATTTTTGAGATTCAATCCAATGGTGAGTGAAAGTTCAATGGATGACCAGAGTATTAAAAGGGATATACTGATCAAAGGTGGGCCCAAGTAGGACCCATAGAGCTGGACAGCACATGTAGTCTGCCCATAATAGAATATTTTCCACATATATATAGTTACTTCAAAGCCTCAGTGGATCCATAAATAAATCATACACATGGAAGATGGTATAATGCCCACACCCTATAATATGTAAACATAAAAATAAATGAGATTTTACATGAAACTCTTCGACTTTTGGGTATTTATGGCAGAGTTCCTTGAGGACAATTATTTACAACAAAGTGCTTTAAACCCCCAAGAAGTTGCTAAAATAAATAAACACCCTTCCAGTTTCCAAATTGAAAGATGCAGCCCTTTGGTTTCAACATCAAAAGCAGTATTATACCTAGACATAGTATTAAGTAAAATCTTACTCCAATCAAATTATGGCAACTTCAGATTCAAGATTCATTAAGCGCATGAATCTTCTTTTCTTATTTGATCACATGTATTGTATGTGATCAATCTTAGGCATAATTCTGGAGCATAAAATTACTAATGATAGATCAAGATGGGACTGTGGTTTGCAGCAGTTTGGATCTCAAAGGTGCCCCCAATGAATTATTAATCTTTTTAGCATTTTACTTGGGTAGGGAAGCACTTCGCCATGAGTACTTTTTCTTGAACTAAATACTAGAAAATCAAGGAATCTTGATGTAAAAATCCAAAAATAAATAACATGAAAAAAATGAAAAAAATCTAAGCTTCATCAAAGCTTTCTCCGGGTGGGGAGCCAAATGTTGATATTATCATGAAGATCAATGGGAATAACAGGAGTCGTGAAAATGAAAAGACAGTATACTTGTGTCTCGCCATTGTTGGAGCATAGATACAGTGACTGAAAAGATGACTGTTTCAAACGGTATTCCACAAGCCTTCGTTCATTTCTTTCTTGACTAAGCTGAAAATGTAAAGAAACCATCTGTTGTTCAAGTTGTGAAACTGAGCCCTCCAAAGTAGCAATATTGGACAAGAGTTCCTGGACCTGCAGATGGAATCAATTTGTTTGAATTCCACATAAGAGATAAAATCAATAGAAAGATGACACCAATTTGGTAATATTAGATTGACCATCAAGTAGATGAGATGACCAATCTCATACACTTAAGACAACAATAGAAAGATGACCCCTAGGCAGCAGATATCCCAGACAATCGTACTTTTTTTTATCAGTACAATTCAACTGATTATTAAAAATGTAAATAAAAATTATTTGAATAAGTCCAAAAAAAAAAAAAAACACACAGCCCTTATAAGGCCTTTTCACTCTTAGAAAAGGCTGTGAATATAAATGGCATGCACATCACATCAATAACAAAGAAACATAAATATATCAGATCATTAAGTTGGTTGACCAATCCGTTGTCATAAAAATTGGAGAAATTTTGCGAGTATACCCCATAATAAAACAATATTTACATGAAAGGTATTTTTCCAATAACAGCATAACATCTTCAAAATATTGTAAAACAGTTGCACATAGCATAATAATATCGGAATAAAAATAGAAAAAAAGGGGCAAAACCCTTCATGGTATTTTCCCAATAACATCATAACATCTTCAAAATATTGTAAAAAAATGAGCATATCATACTAATATCGGAGTAAAAATAGAAAAAAAAGGCGGGAAACCTATGAAAATTTATTGTAACAGTATTTTATGTCTATTTAGTATTAATTCATTATTTCTATTATTTATGATATAATTTAATTTTTGCAACACTTTCCAATAATATACTGAGAAGCCCCAAAATTTGAAAGAATGATGTTTGTGAATTGTGGCAACGGACCAAACAATCCACGCTAATATAGAGGAATGCAGCCCTTTAAGTAACTTGTTTGATTCCTTAATTGTTCCAGCTCATAACGGTTTACGAGAATGAAATGTTTCCTGCAACAAAACTTCTGCCTTCAAATGTATCTCCGTTACCAGATAATTGAAACATATAAAGTTTCCACATATCTGTTGAGGTTTTTAACCCATAGAAAATGTAGGATTACTCATCTTTAGATGGAAGTAGCCATGCATAGGCCCATATTTTCATTGATTTTAATTCAACAATGACTATATTCGACCACTCATGTTAACCCAAAAAGAAACGGATAATTTGCAATGTCACTTGGAAATTCCAAAATATGTCTGACGATGCAAATGGTCAGGTTTAAGGAAGCTTTCAACTTTCATATATCCTTCTCTAGTTATTAAATTCAGGGCATCCATTTTGCGTATGCCTTGAGCCATTTTCAAGGGCTGAGCAATATGCTTCACAATACCTTGAATGGTTTCTGATTCTGCAGATGCTCATAACTGAGGAAGGTCTTAATTATGGCATGCTTATGTAAAGAAATAGAAAATACTTTGTATGTTCTATCATTTTCAGATGCCACCATTCTCATCTTTAATTCTTATCTTTAAATCAATTAAACAAAAACAACCAGCAATGGCTTACATCATATGGGAGGCATGATAAACAGGATAAGTTTACAGCAGCATGTTTTAAGGAATTTTGAAGGACAGATTGTAATTCCATCTCTTCATGTAGCTGTTGTCGCAATGCTTGGACCTGTATAACAATAACCTTTTTTAGGTAATAGCACTGTCACTGCTCACCAATTCAAAAGTAACATTTGGCCAAACTTCCTCATAAATAGAAGACAACTAAGAAAATGAAAAGGAACAAACAAGAGTATTCAAGTCGGTAAAGAAATTCTAAAATGGAAATACCTTATGCAAAAGATATAAAGTATGCACAAGATACAAATTAGCCTCAAAATTTATTATAAAACTCAATTTAGACTTGGGAAAGGAAAGAATCCAAACTGATGTGGAATTAACTTAGGGAAGAGGTAAATAGCAGGCTTTGTTCCTAATTGCATTTTATTCCTCATTCTTCATTTTAAAATCGAAATGAAGCACATAATAAATTATTCAGAGAATTCAATGCACATTTTTGACAGGATAAAAGCAATTCTAAAAGTAGCTAAAACCCTAAAGTTGCTCAGCTTGTTAGAGATGTGTAGAGGAAAAAAACAGTTGAGACCAAAGAGGAATAATGTAGCCATGATAGTGACTGGTACAACTAGACAACTATATAAGAGTGAAGACATTTAGGAACATCAAATACGTCAGAGAATAAGTGGATACAATGTGACCCAATTGTAATAGCAACATCAAATACATCAGTTTCTAAGATAAAAGACAATTACATAATTAGTTCCGGCATGCCAAATGGACCCATGTCAAAAGTATCGCCATGTAGATGCAGTAAAAAAAAAAAAAGAACACTTGTCATGAGGACCTAGATTCAAGCATCAGTCCTCTTCATCTGAGCCCAAGAGGCCCAACTTTTAAAGCATCTCATTTTGTTTTATCTTTATTGATTTTATCTCATAAATAGTAGGCCACTTATGATTTTATTAGAATTCGTTTGCTTCTTAGATTAGTTGAGATCTTGTTAGATGTTAATTACATCTTATTTCTAGTTTAGTTAGTTACCATTTAGGAAAATGGATCGTGTATTAATGTCCCCACAAATTGAGCTTTCAGATTATTATTATTAATTTGAGATTTATCACTGAGTAGGGGTTTCCCCTCTCCTCGATCAAGCGTTTCCTTGGTCTGGTTGAGGATTCCTAAGACACTGATCTTTGACGGAATCTCCACTGAGATCAACAAAACGAAATCAACCCGATCAACAGCATATCTACAGTCTGACAGCATCTAACACTCGATTGGCACCACCAATCGCTACCCGACCTGCATGAGAAGGTTTTAGAGCAAGATCACTCATGGATTGCCACAAGATCCAACTCCTATACCTCTCTATGGTTCGGGTCTTTGGCGGGTCTATTGATAGAGATCAATCGTTTATTCCCAGATGCGTTGACATCCCCTTTTTTCATTCTAGTTATTGACGTGGGAAGGGATCGAGAAGATTAGAGATACAACAAATTCTCTGTGACAAACCACCACCCCTCCCATCCCTCCCCCCCCCCCCCCCAGCCCAGTTCTTTAGGATAGGAAAGAAAGAGTAAAGAATAAAAGTGGATTGAATCTCATCGAAACTCGGGTCGGGTTAATGTAGGGAGAACAGAAATGGAAATGTGGGTCGAGGGCAGGCTGTTCAAGATCATGACTATGATGCACGGATACTTCAAAATGTGCAATGTATCGTGTCGTATCGTATCCGATACTTCACTTTTTATGTGTAAAATCCATGTCCTAGCTGTGTCTATGGCGTGTCCTTGCCGTATCTATGCATTATAGCCTCTAGATATCATCTGTTAGTGTCTTTCCCTCCCTTCCCTTTCCTGTGTTATTATTCTTCTTTGTGATCTTCATCTTGATAGCCCATCACTATACTCACATACATCATCAAAATCCAAGCCCCGAAAACATATTGGTGATGCAATGCAACTCGTATGGTAAAATATTCCACTTCAAAACTCCAATAAAAATAGTAAAATGAAAACATGCAGCCACTTCCACAGATCATCATTGTTTAGTTATACTTAAGGCAGTGATAATAGTACACTTACATCCTCTTCAAGTTTTAGTCTGTACAGATGGGTATCTTTGCTTTTATCAGATGCATCAAGTCTTCTGACATTACCACTGGAACTGCTCACCTGAGAAATTATAGTGTGTCAGATAAATATCTAGATTTATCTTGTTCACAAGTATGTAATCAAGGATCAAAATGAGCCTTGACTGCAAGCAATAGGAATTGGAAATCTCACGCCAACCATTAGATGTCACATTTAAGCTCACAAAACCCACAAATCTATGTTACATAATTTTTTCAAATCACAAACACACAAGTCAAGATCCACGAACATGCCTCTTGTCAAATCTGTAATTTTAGTGAAGATAGAAGTTTAATATAGAATCAAACACAACCCACAACCACAAGAATTAACACGGCAACAAAAAAATGATAAAAAGATTGCATAGATATAAGAGTGCAAGAAATTGGTAGTGTAAAAATCACAAGCCTCATACAAATAAAAGTACAATTTCCAAGAGGCAAGCAAGGCACAAGCCTCACACAACAAGACTCAAAAAATAACTAAATGAAAACTCTTTATTTTAGTGTGGTCTTCTTTTAAGAGCCTTGTAAGTCTTAACAAAAGCCTTCCTAAATAATAATTCAAAATGCAACTTATAAGTTTTTTATCCACAACTAATTATACCTCATCCATCCTCCATGGAGAACTTCTAACAACAAACAATTGACTAGTCTAAAATGTTTGCTAGTGAGACTTGAACCCAGCACAACAGATAGATGAATTCTTCCCCATTGCCCTTGAAGGAAAACTCGTCCTCAAATTTGTACACGCCATCCTTCTCCTAAAATGTACTCCAAACACAACCTAACAAAGAACTGCAAATGTTATCCCTTCGGATATTCCGCTTCGCTCACAAATGGAGACAGGATCCTCCTTTCTCTTGTTCAATCAAGTTGAACTGCCATTGCATGGTTGGATCCCTATCGTAAGCACAATCAGGTCATCTGATCTAAGATTCACCTCCATCAGATCATTGAAATCTTCAATTAATGTGCCATTTCGACCACTAGATCCTTAGCAATGATAGTTGGACTGCCGCTAAACTACCAAGTTTCTGCTTCCAATAACTGACATAGAAATCAAGACCGTACCAAAATCATTTGATATGAATAGTTGGATCTTGAGATGCATCTAATTGTGGTTATAATATATCCATTTTAACTTTGCCTTCCACAGGCCTTCTTTTCATTGCAATCTTCCGTCTTGAAAGACCTCCCACACTAGAATATATTAAAGATTTTTCTTTTATAAATGTTTGATCTCTAAATCTACATTAAATTTTTCTTCTGTTGGATCTTATATCTCGAGATCTACAGTAGGATTTTCTTCCAATAGACCACTTATCTTAAGATCTGTGGCAGGATTTTATCTGGCAAACCTTCCATTGCAGTATCTTCTGTGATTTGATTTTCCCTAAATAGTGTCTTTTGTTGCAAGATCTTCTGTCATCTTATGATCATCTACTAGAACCACTTGTGTCTGAAAAGGTTCTTACTTAAGACATCAATCTTCCAGTCTCTTCAATAATCAGCTCTATCACAATCTTTATTGATGAGATCATATGTCTCAAGGATGGATTGAAGGATATGTGCTATATCATGTTGGGCTGTCAAGAGACACCTGAAGTTACCCATACAAATAAAAACCAACCTCTGAAAACAAACGAAGCATCTCAAATGTGAAAAAAGACCATGATCGGAACAAAAAAGTATAAAGCCTGTCCTCGATTGGATATTGCACCCACAAGTCCCACACTTGATAAACTTCACAAATCATCAATATAATATTTCACTTTTATGATTTCCAAACTAAGCAAGCCAACATCTATAGACACACTTCTCGGATCTGTAAACAAGACACCAGTCCATAGAATCAAATCCAACCCAAGATTTAACACAGCAAGAAAGAAGGGACAAATTGGATGAATGAAAAAGTGAATGATCAATCCAATGGAATTGATCATGCTGGTAGTAATGTAAAACACACAGGCCTCGCAGAAACAAAGGCTTAGAAGCATTTTTAACCCACAAGAGAACAGATTTAACAAAAATATTGTTTCCATTTAATAGCAACTCCAAAACAAGAAAAGCCAAAAACTTCATTCATATAGAAACTTCCCTCAATAGCCTCCAAATGTAATTCTAACCATACCTAATTACACATCAAATACCATATTTGTCAAAAAGCTAATTATAATGAACTTCTTACAACTAAACTTGCTTTGTTAAAATCACTCCTAATGCGACCTAAATCAGAAAGACAATAAGACATCATTAGACTCCAACACCAAATAAACATGCAATAAAGAAAGACAACATACACTTGAGGACAACCTCATGCTTGTGGCTCATGGACCTCACAGAATGGGTCCAGACCGGCAGACCCCACAAATTTATGAGTCCAACTCACATTTCTTAATCATTGACGAAGGCAATATCAAGGTTCTCTTCAACTCTGCAGCAAAATTCAGATTCATGCAAAAAAACTGCACAGGGCTCAGACCTCAAAGCAAGATTTAGGGTCTGGTTGAGGAATCAGTAGGGACAGAATGAAATCATCCAATGTGACAAGAAATTGGGAGTTTCGCATGAATGGAACTCATTCCATCACAATATCCATTGTCATCATGATCAAACTGATTCTAAAAATGAGGGAAACGGCAATGTTTGGTTCTTACAAAACCCCTGCAAGTCTTACAACCCCAAATTCTATGAGACCTTCAGCAGGAAGCAAAGCTACCCAAGAAAGATAATCTCCAAATTCAACTCCAATGCCCTTCATTTTAAGAAACCCAATCTATCCCTTAAGTGAATTTGAAAATCTATTAGTACTAGTAGTAGTACTCTTTGTCTGCAAGAAGCAAATGAACCCAAGAAAGATAATCTCCAAATTCAACTCCAATGCCCTTCATTTTAAGAAACCCAATCTATCCCTTAATTGAATTTGAAAAATCTATTAGTAGTACTCTTTCTATTTAACAAATAAATACAAAAGGATTTTTTAAAAAATCCTAAGCTAAATAGGAAAGTGGTTGTCCCATGAAGGGGTTTGTGTAATGGTAAATTCTGCTAGTTCCTTTTGGGGTTTTTGTCTTGCACAAGTCAAAATGTGATGCCCTGTAGGCCCAGTGGCTTGAATACATCAATTATATCACAAGGCATCAGTCAAATTTATATTTTAGCCTTTGATTGGTGTAGCATGAAAATGTTCAAACCGAAGACTATCATAAAAATATTGTAAAACTCAAACATGCAACAAAGATCATAGGCCACTATGGATCAAGATATCATGCAATAAATATCCAACAAAAATTTTAATAAAGGAAAACTTTGGTTCATGAAGAAACAAAGTTACAGGTTTGAGTTTTAATAACTCATATAGATATAAATCGCCTAACATCAGGTGTGGCTCTTTCTAGCAACCATCTCCAGTATTCATAAGCCGCTTTTGAACCATATCCAGGGTATGAAATGAGTAGGGGCCACCATTTGGAATTTTGGATCACTTGCCCCAAAATACGCTGATCCACTCGTCAGGGAGGCCCACATGTGCTTAAATTTTGAACCATTGCCTTTTTTTTTAATTATACATATGTTTAAAGTACCATGGGGCCACCTAATAAATAGTTTGGACAGTTTACAGACAGACCATCTATGCAGCTCTGATTTTTTTCCTTTTTTTTCTTTTCTTGTTTGTTGCTCTACTAAATACTCCTCTCCCACACCCACACCCACACCCACACCCACACTCTACAAGTCCCTAACCAGAAGGCAACAACGGAGGATCATTCCCTGGTCATCCCTGTGGAAAAGGAGATGCTTACCGCTGATAAGGAGGGGGGGGTGGGGGTTGACAAATATCAATTGCCTCTGAAGTAAGAAACTAACAACTTGACAGACCAATGCAATGAGCCCATGGACAATTGGTGGAGTACACTCATTTATAAAATTGAAGATTTCAGTAGATAAGGCCGGCAAACCTATCGTCCATAGGTGGTCCAATCCAATTAGCTGCATAGTAGAACACTTACATCCCATTTCTAGGAAATTAAAGTACAACCGTGTCAAGCATATATATACGAACCTCTGTTTTGAAGGAGTCCTCTCTCTCAAATTCTTCCTCAAAAGCTGAGTGATTTTCCAAATTACAGAGCATCTTGGCTTTCTGTGAACATTTTGGGAGGGAACCATTTCTGGACACGAAAGGGGAAAAAAAGATGAAGAGAGAGAGAGCGCAAGAGAAAAATCCTGGGAAGAACAAGAACAAGAAAAGTTCGCCGGACACAAACTAAAAATGCACCCAAGAAAAGGAGAAGTTCGCATTAACAATGGTGAGAACAAAATTACTCACAAGTTAATGGTGAATTGTGCAACATGCGAGTCGGCCATCCCATAATCAGGGGTAACACTGCTGACACAAAGCATCCGAAAATCACCCAACTACTCTGCTGTATCAACAAATCACACGGCCCAATATAAGGAAGCAAGAACTGACTAGGACGACCATAGCTCAATAAGAAAGTCCAAACATTCTCATTGCAAAAAGAGAAAACTTTATTCTCCAACAAGCCCAACAATTAGACTTGATAAGCCTGCAAATTTCACTTTGGAATATTTCTCATTGCTGAAACCACAAGTTTTTTTACAACTTACCTCACAAACAAGACGTGAATTTCACGCCACAAGATAAAAATGACATAAACAAGCAACAAGAAGATCTGGGTTTCATATATATTTAGAAAACAGAGAATGGGAGACTCCAAAAACTACACTGTGATACCCGTGAGCAATAATCCAAATTAAGCCACTTGCAAACAAGCTACCGACCCATTACCGGACTAAAGTCATACAATCACAATCAAAGCCAAATTCAAATCACGGGTAGCAATTAGCATGAGTTCCACACCAGGAAGAGAGGAAAAAAAAAAAAAAAAAACGACAAAGAAGAGCAATCCGATAAGATCCAATTCCAAGCAGCTGAACATTAATAGCAATGTACTTGTTTCATCTACATTGGCAGTTGAGAAAGAAAAGTCCTTTCTACATAGATCAGTTGGTGGCACCCCACGAGTAGTCAAAGCAAGTAGGATAAGAAGGAAGAACCAGAAAAAGCTCCATACAAAACAAAAAGTGAAAAAGAGCATTTGAGTTGAAAAGGCAACAACTTTTGACGCGAAAACCCTAAATAGCCAAGAAAGTGAGTGCCTTTCATGATTACTCCTTTTTTGTTCTTTCCAAACATTCACTGTGAAAAAAGCAGAAAGTCCCAATCAGCCCCCTTTCTTGACGATCATAGGAAAAGATAAAAAAACCCATATGGAGAATGTTTCAAGGATTCCATGGAATCCAAAATTTCCACACCACCCAGTTTCCTCTGCATCCATAAGGCCTCTTATTGATTCCACCATGGGTTGAACTTCTGAAACGAACTCTAGAGAGTGAAAGGACATCAAAATTTGAAGATTGTGTGGAATCTCAACTAGGAAAGGAAAAATGCAGAAAGGGATGGAACAATGGAAATGGTTCTAAGGTGAAAAGTAGACGAAAAGACTGTTTGCTTTTCCTTGGAAAGTCACGGACCTCTGAAAACACCATTTCCAGATACTGCATAGAGAAAATAAGGTAAAAACAAACAAAAGACCTTACATTTCTTCAAACCCAAATCACCATTAGATCAAAAGAAGCAAAAGAAGGAAGAACCCATCTTGAATCATAATCTCAAAAGCTGAAAAGTAAAAAATTAAGAACAATCAACTTCAAAGAAAGCAACTTTCTGCAGAAAACCGAAAAAACACACCTCCGAGAGATCATTCAGTCTCAAAGAATGAGAAAAAAATCAACTTTTTTCACAGATCGAAACAGAAGACCTGGCAATCGAAACGAAGTTTAAAACGAGTAAACCCTGCTACCGTACAAAAAAGCTCAGGATTCAAACTACTACCTGCAGAAATTCAAAATCTCCAGGAAAAGTCCAAAACTTGAATGGAATCCAAGAAAGTCAAATGCAAGAAAACTCAACGAGATTCCAATGGCAAGAAGCATAAGTACTAACTTTCAGCGGCATCGACGGATTACTGATTCGGAGAAAGGGCCAAGTCTTTGTATTAAAAAAATGAGGAAAACGGATTCTCTGGTGGGGATTTCAAACAAAGGGAGACAAAAGAAGAGAGAGACAGAGAGAGAGAGAGAAAGAGAGAGAGAGGAGAGAGAAAGTGAATGTGGGTTACAAGCACACAGCACTGGGAAGTACCTCGAAAAGAAATCAGTGTTTGTGTCGTTTTGTCTTGGGATTATATGGAATTTGTATGCTTGAAACGCTCCATGCCCGCCTTTTGTTGGAAGTTGGGAGTGTTTGAAAAAGAGGGAGAGAGAGAGAGAGAGAGAGAGAGAGAGAGAGAGAGCTGGAGAGTAATTTATGTCCGTCCATCGAGACAAGTGATGAGGGATGGAGACATCAAGATCTTGCTCAAATCTTTTCCAAATTCAAAGCTTTTGCATGGTTATGGGGGCCCATTGGCCTAAGAAGATTATTTAAAAGCCTGGTCGTAAGAGCGGAATGTTGTAGATAGGATTGCTAATGGAACGGTTTCGAGTTAGAATCATACTAGATCTTGGCCCGGCCCTGCTTATAGATAACGATTTTTGTTCTCTTTTATTGGTTCCAGACACACTTTCGGTAGGAGGACTTGAATCCGATTTCAAAACCAGGTCCAACTAGGTGAGAGAAATATTGTGGGTTCGTGTAGGATACTGCATTTTCTATTTCTTGGTGTATCTTTCTTGCCTCTTGATATAAGAAAATCAGATCCACAGTGGTGAAGAAACCTAGCACTTTTAGGCCCTTTTCTCTAGCAAAAGTGGGTGCACCAAACAACTCTAGAGCAACACACAATGAATTTTGAAGTGTTTTTCGGCGAGATTTTTCCCTATGAGGTTCACTTGAATCCACCTTTGGTCAATGTGGGTTGTTTCACACTCTCATCACCATGACCTAGCACGGGCCCAATTTCACCCTCCTCAAAGCATAGCTAAAACACCTTAACTTTATAACTACTTAATCAACAGCTAGGATGATCTTACGGGTTGTTTTGTTTTTCTTTTTTTATCAAATAACAACATTCTCCAATCAAATTGACTCTTCATTTTGTGGCCTTGATAAATTTGGATGAATACAGCAGAGGCATCTTCACTTCACACACATGTCTAGGATTGATCTTTATGGCATGTTTATTTACTAGAATTTAAGGAGGAATTTCTGTCTGTGGAAATTTTGAATTCCCAAACATAATGAAATTCTTGAATACTTCATTGAACTTAAGCAGCCAGTAACTCCATCAAAATACAAAGAGGGTGGAATTCATAAATTCCCAACTTTTTGGGCATATTTCTTTGCAAGAATTTCTGACAGGAATTTAGGCGGTTTATGAATTCCTGAATTCATGTCAGAAATTCCATGTTCACTTATTGGATTCTCAACATTTGAGGTAAGTAGCATTTTAAAATTTCAAAAAGTGAATTTCCCAAATACTAGCTCTTTCTCCAACACTTACGAACCCAAGCATTCCGAGAGGCCTCATTGGAACTCTGGCTCTCTCCGATAGTCAAAGGTGATCTTCTTCTCTGCCTTTCTAAAAGAAAATCAAATCTGGCTATTTCCTTTCTTTGCACTCCTTTCATATATGTGGTTCTATGAATCCCAAAAACCCCAAATCCACACCTTCTTTTGATCTAACCTCTTTCAAAACCCTACCATCCTCCTTACGCTTGGACAAGAAATCCATCTCCTATTACATCGAGACCGAATAACCCCATAATTCATGTATCCGATCTCTTTGGATATAAAAGAAATGAATAATTTAGGAATGCTAGAATTTATAGTATTTTGAAATTTCAAACATCTCAAAATTTACAAATTCTAACAGACAAGAATTCCAAAAATTCCTATAAAGAAAAACAGGTCCTTCGTATGGCTGAAATCCTTAGATGCTACGCAAGAAATATGAGATTTATAATTACCAAAAACTCCAACATCTAGAAGGCGGATATTTTTTTTAAATTGAGGGCATCACTCTTGGCCAATTGACCAACATAAAAATGAAATGAAATGAAAAAAAAAAAAAAAAAGGAAAACAGTGGGCTATAATGTTACATTTTGAAGAGGATCCGAGTGGATTTGAGAGATGCCAAACAGGTAGGTGGTGTAGTGTCACTACTAGTGTGCAAGGTGGCCAGTGGTGGGCCCACTGCAGGAAGATTCTCGAGGTACCTTCTCTGCATGTGTCTTCTGTCAAAGATTTTTGGCACTGCAACAACTGCAAGTGCAAGAGTGGGTGGGCCAGGGGCGTGATTTCCCAACAAGTACACGTGTAGGAAGAGATCTGCCTTTTCCCTTGCATCGGTTCCAATCAGCATCCGCTCTATTTTTTTATTGAACACCACGTCCCACGGTGGTACGGAGGACCACCGATCAATTTGAAGCCCCCATAAGTTTGAATTGTTGCCAATGCCATGCTACGTGGAGTCAATCATTTTTCAAAGTTTCTAAAAATAAAAAATCAAATAAGAAAGAACGAGGGATATTCAGGTGCATCCATCCCTCACCATTTTTTGTGAGGGACACTCCTTTTTTAAAAAATTTCAAGTACAAAAGAGGGGGTGTCCCTCATCACAATGGTAAGGGATTGATGCACTTGAATATTCTCCAAGAAAGAATTCTATTAATTACTGAGGAATGATAACATACCAAGTTTCTCCTTTCACATCCCTTATTTTTCCAAAGTCCTCTCAGCATACCTCATCATTTCTAAATTACCCTTCTCTCTCCCTCTTCGCCGCTTGCCCTGAGTGGATGAATGACATGGAGAGGGGGAGAGAGGGAGGGGGAGGGAGAGAGGGAGAAGAGAAGGGAGGAGAAAGGAGGAGGGAAAGAGGGAGGGCTAGGTGGAAGGGGTGGGCTGGGTGATGGGCAGAGGGATGGGGTCAAGAGGGGGCGGAGGTGGGCGGTAAGCAAGTAGAGAGCAGGGAGAAGAAGATGAATAGAGGGAGAGGGCCATGGTCGGGCGCGGGCGGAGGTGAGCGGTGAGCAGAGAGAGGGAGAGGGAGCTGGCAGAGATAAGGGAGAGAGAAGGAGATGGAGAGGGGTAGTTTGAAAATTTCCTACAAGGGTATTTTGGTCATGTAAAAAAGAGATGTGGAAGGAGAAGATTTGGCCGTGGCATTAATAGCTCTCTAGATATTTGGGCTAAAGAGGGATGACCAAAATGCGCCCTTAGGGCCTATCTGGATAGCCAAAAAATAGAGTAGAGTGAAGTTAAATGGGCCATAGCAGTCTAAAATTTCAACTTTACCGTGTTTGGATGAGTCTAGCCCAATAGATGAAGTAATGTTGTGAGCCACATATACTCCATTTCACTTCATCTTAAAATACTTCAATTTCCTTGAGTAAAAGTGGATTCTACTCCAAACCTTAACTTCAAAATAAGCATCCAAATGGAGTGAAGTGAAGTACTCTACTTTAATTTCAATTTACTTCTCTTCACTCCACTTCACATGTGAAATCCATTTCATTTTACTACACTCCTCATTTATCCAAACAGGGGATAGCCAAAAAATAGAGTAGAGTGAAGTTAAATGAGCCATAACAGTCTAAGATTTCAACTCTACCGTGTTTGGAAGAGTCTGGCATGATAGATGAAGTGATGTTGTGAGCCACATGTATTCCATTTCACTTCAACTCAAAATACTTCAATTTCCTTGAGTAAATGTGGATTATACTCCAAACCTTAACTTCAAAATAAGCATCCAAATGGAGTGAGGTGAAGTACTCTACTTTAATTTCAACCTACTTCTCTTCACTCTACTTCACATGTGAAGTCTGCTTCATGTTATTCCACTCCTCATTTATCCAAATAGGGGCAAAAAATAGGGTAGAGTGAAGTTAAATGAGCCCTACCAGTCTAAGATTTCAATTCTACCCCGTTTGGAAGAGTCTGGCATGATAGATGAAGTAATGTTGTGAGCCACATGTATTCCATTTCATTTCAACTCTAAATATTTCAATTTTCCTGAGTAAAAGTGGAATCTACTCCAAACCTTAACTTCAAAATAAAAATCTAAATAAAGTGAGGTGAAGTACTCTACTTTAACTTTAACTTACTTCTCTTCACTCCACTCCACTTCACTCCACATGTGAAATCTATTTCATTTTACTCCACTCCTCATTTATCCATACACGCCGAGAATTGTCAAATGAAATAATTTCCCATGGGTCCCAATATCTGACCTGTAGGGCCCTTTTTTTCCACTTTATTAACCTTTTACTTTGAGAAATCTTAATTTTACTTTTTTAGAGTGGTTGTAACTCCTCACTTCTCTGTTTTTTTCCCACCTTTTCTACTTGTATTTTTTCTTATTTTGTCATTTACTCTATTGTTGCCATTCATTTTTGGACATATCATCATCCCCTTTCAAAACTTTATTTCCCTTGCAAACATCAAAAGAAAAGAAGAGAGCTTCATCATTCCTTTAGACGTTTTATTACCCATTTGAGCATCCAGTTTTTATGTTTTAATGCCTTCTTCCTCTTCTTCAACCTCTCTGAGCTGTATCACAAAGTAATTTATGCACAAAAACATAAAAATAAAAACATTATCAAAATATTCATATACTTCTTCCTTGAATATAAAGGAGACAAATGCATAAGAAAATGAGGAATATATCTCTAAATGCAATCGCTCCTTTTTCAAAATCTGAGGTAAGAATGCAAAGAAAAATGGGATCAAGAGTGTTTTACATAAAGTAAAACGGGTCAATTATTAATCTTAGGTGGGCCCCATTGATTGATGGTGGAGCGTTTTAGATTTGGACCGTTCGAAGACATAAAAAAAAATTTGGATTTTTTTGGAACCCGCGCGTACTTAACTTTGAAAAAAATTGTAATTTGAGATTCAACTATGGGGTTATCGAGATCTATATACCGTTAGAAAGCTCTCGGTGAATATATTATTATAATATATAGATCTGGACCATCTTGAGACTAGAAAAGGATTTTATATTTTTTGGAGCCCATGATATATTTCAATCTGGCCATTTGAGTATTGGGATTGTCATACTATTGGGAAGCTCACAATGGGTAGATTATTATGGTGGTGAGATCCGATTTGAAAATAAGACCTAGATGTATCCATCTAGAAAATACGCTATACAATGATGCAAATTCTCTCTAAAATGTGAATGATGATGAATCTGCCTTTGAATTTTTAATTACTTATCTAAGATTGTGCGAATGGGACAAAATTGGGCCATTGATAATATAAGCATCACAAATATGCCATGTGGGTGCCAAAACGAGGTGTCTACACTCTACACCAAGTGCATTATTAGAGTATAGGAATTGAATAACAGACTGCATATAACTTATTGGCAGTCAAGCCCATGAGGCCACTTAGATGTAAGTTTATCAATAAATACCCAACCGCCACTATAGTAGTCAATGCACAGGAAAGTGAAATATCTATCTATATCTCTGCCTTATACCCTTAACTCCTTACTCCTTTACTAATCACTTGTTTGTGTTTATTTCACCGTGCACTCATTTGTATTTTAATGCAAACAAACGAGTCCTTTATCCAATAATAAATTATATTCAACTTAATAACACTAAAATATTATTATCTTGAGTTTTCTCAATATATATTATAATCTGCAACATCTATCAAATAACTTAATTGAAAATCTGTTGTATTTTTTAAAACGATCAAACAACAAAAATATTACAATATTTTAATATTATGCTCTTCTATTATGCACTGTTAGTAGAATAAAGATCTTATTTTGTAGACATGCAAACGGCCCTTCAACTCTGTGTGCTCCTTGGAGGCTAGAACTGGGTCTCCCTGACCAGCAAAGGAGAGCAGCTTTGCCATAAATAGGCTAGAATTGGGTTACTTTTATAAATGATAGATAAATAAATAAAACTTCTTCTTGAGAATAATAACTTTCTAGGGATATTTCTGACTTGAATAACAATGATGCATAGGTGCCTATGACTTGTTCTAGGAATATGTTAACAAACGGTTATTGTTTGGATTTTGAAGGGCTACCATATAGTCCCTGTCCCATGGCAGGGCCAGGCAGGTATCAGTTGGAGTGGAAATTAATGGACAGCCAGCAGCTATTGATTGCATTATTGCATAGGTGAGTGTGAAGTGTGAACTGGAGGAACAGATGGGATTTTTCTTGTTTTCACATGTTAGTTGGCCCACCCTACTAAGATATGGAGTTAGTTGGTTTCCTGTCCCTTATCATATCTATCCACTACTCATATTTGACTCTGCCTTTCACTGGTCCCTATGTGTTTGGTGAATGAAGCAGGTATATAAGGATTAAAAAAGGGTTTGGGTAAGATTGGTTCCAGCTTTAGATGGACTCAAATCTAAGATTGGTTCCAGCTTTAGATGGACTCAAATCTGAGTTACAAATAAGGGCATGGACCACGAATGGAATTTTGTACACAAAACACATACTTGTACAAACACTCCAATTAAAGAACTCTGTCGTATAGGGTCACACCCATACATATTTAGATCTGTTACCATCTATATAAGGTCACTCCCTTTTAAATTTGGATTTCTCAAGGCTAAAGCCTCAAAGAATCCTGACTCTAAAGTATATTACAAGAATGATTTTCCACACACACCCACCCACTCTTCCTTACTTTCCAAGTTCCAAGCCTCTAAGCTCCATAATTGTCATACTTTCAGATGGGGTCCAAAACTGGATTATTTCTTATCTAGGAACAGTCGGCCTATTTGCTCATTCAAATACATACATCACCCAAATTTTGTACTCCTCAGAAAGGAATTCAAAACTAAAACAAATATGGGTCACAATCCAACCCAAGTGAACCAGCTCAATCTAACTGCTCAAGTAGGGGATTTACAATTGTAGTCAGAGCGTCTGGGTTACAAACAGGTCAGGTTTGGGTTGGGCTGTCACTCTTGGTTTGAGCAAATACTCAAATCACATTGCTCCCCAGTAACTGGATTAAACTCCTCCACTGGATGTAACACACTGAAGTGTGCCAAAGTATCTATGGCACACGTTTTATTAAGGAACAATATCAACTGCCACAAATTCCCATGCACAGGTTATTGTTAGAGACATCACCTCCCACAAAAGGCCCAAACCCATTAAAAAGTCAGAGCCAATCTAAGGCCCACCAGAAATGAGAGAAAAAATTTACATTACAAACCAGTAGCATCTATTGGCTTACAAAAAAGCTTATGATCAGCCACACAAATTTTGCCAAACCAAACCATTCAATAACATCCAGATGGCTGAGGACGCGACGTGAAGAGAAGAGCCCGTGGCACTGTGGAAGGTTTTTATGGCCTTAAAAATAGAGTGTAAATTAAAGGGTGGGTTCGCTGGTACAGTAATACCAATTGCACGACACCACTTTCTGGGGTCGAACTATATTTTAAAATCTTCAGACAAAAGCAACCTACCACAAAAGCTAACAACAATTACGACACATGAAGATAAAAGAGTCATCACATTGAATAGAGCAGATAAACAGTTTATGGACCTAACCTAAAATAAACCATGAAACAGATATCGTTCTGTTATGTTCTATCGATCTTTTAGCTCCTGTTCAAATTTCAGCAGTCTTTCACGGATGGGCTGCAAAAAGAGCTTCACATCCTTGTTAATCTGCTGCTTATCTGCCACATCGAGATCCTTCCCCTTGCTGAGTTGCACTTCCATCTGCAAAACAGGGCAAATAGGCATTCAGGGATGTTTCATCTATAAGAAGCTGCTAAAAAAGAGGTTTTGAATGCAGTTTATTTGCTTTTCAATGAGAATACAAGATTTCTACGGATGGCAATTTACACACGTTTTAAATTTGCATAATTGCATAAACTCAACAAAGAAATTACAACCACGAGCAAAGCACTATTCTGCAATTCCAAAGGCACTATAATAGCTGATCCTTCTGTAGATGGTAAAATGAATCATCACTTTAGGGTGAGAAATAGAAAATTAGAAACCAGTAGCCTGCACTTGTCTCTAACAACAATCGCTTCACAGTTCACACCCATTCTCAAATTTAGAGCACTTCCATTCTACAGCATCACAACCCAAATATACCAAACGAACACTCTGTACTTTCTCTAGTTCTTGTTAAATATAATTCTTAACTCATCACCATAACCGTCTTCACCATTGTTATCATCCATACTTCAGTCTAGTGTGCATAAACATTCAAATAAATTACAGCACATACCTGCAGGTCTTCCAATTCACCAAATGAAAACTCCGGGATATCAATGTGGCCTTCAATCGTCTTGCTCTCCTCTTTAACAAGCCATTCCCCTATTTCAATTATATTCAAATGTCATATGATTGTACTTACTGCACTTAAACATTCACTTTTTCTAAAACATAACCCACATGAGCAACTCTAACTTGCCTTTGAACTTTAAGGTCAATTCATATGTGTAGCCAACACGTTTCTTGTTCCGCACAGTAACCAAGAAAGCCTGCTTAAAATTCCACAAGTTATCATCAGCCAAACATCTAGACTGAAACTAAAAGCAATGTTCTTGTTTAAGTGTTTAACACTTAAATAGCAGAGACATCATGGAGTGCAATGGATAGAAAGTAGAAAAAGAATATATTAAGGATCCATAACCATTAAAATCTTGAGATTCCGAGGAGCATGACAACCTATACAAAAACATGAAGCTCCTTTACCAGCATGTAATACTTGTTTTGAATGAATTACATGCCAACTAATCAAATCAATGTGAGAGCTTAAAAATGTTCCTAATGAAAGAAGGCATGGATCATGATTAATGGCACGTGCACAACACTGCACATTCAATTCCTATATTTCTGGTAATCAAGTCTTGATCAGAATCAATGGTTCAATTTCAAAATTATTTGAAAATAAAGTAATATATCTTGTTCACTACTTCGATTTGCTTAATCCCCCCCCCCCCTCTAATCATTAAATTAAAAAGATAGAAACTTACGTCGCCTGCGCATGTTGATACTTCTGTAATGTCTGCTTTGCCGTTTGAAAATCCCAAGGATCCCACAGAAGTAAGCAACTCCTACAACACAAGAGAATCAACACCAAAGCAATGTTTTGAAGCCTAATGCACTGCCAAGATCAATAGTTAGCTAGATAGCCCGACCAACATCCTTAGTACTAGCCTTATTATATGAGGTTCTCCAGCAGTTTGTATAGAACAAACCTTTATCCTATTGCTTGCCCAAGAATTAAGGTTTTTCTCCTCCCACGTACCAGCCTGCATAAAAAAAAAAGACAAAAAAGGTTCTAGATCGGAACTAGGAAACAAATCAAACCAGAAATAACTAGTAATAACCACTAGAGAAGATTGGATCAATAATAGTTTATAAATAATCACTTTCAATGACACATTCGACATATTACTAGGGAAGATAATCTAGCAAATGCTAAGACCATGCACTTAGCATGAGACGCCTTTATTTATGATGCAGTCCAGATGCCTCCGGCTTATCTCGGACCACAACAACAGAGAATCAATAATCCAAGAAATCTGGATCTCAACTAAAATCCACATTAACCAGGACAAAATTAATAAAATAGAAAAAACCAAACACAATACCAAGCTAATTTTCAAGGTATAGAGTGCACCAAGGCCTCAAAAATAATTTCCCTCTTTTGGAAGACCAAAAAATATGGGGAAAATTGGAGAAAGACTATCAATTGCTTTTTATTCAAAAAATAATTATGCATAATATGAACCTGTGCTAGACAACCACGTTAGTGGGCCATGGTCTGTGAGGTTCCAATCATGGCCTTATGTTACTAAAGGTAAAAATGACCAAATTACCCTCAAACTTAAGTTCCCAACCGAAACCAACAGTAATGGCAACCAAATTGAGCACCGGCTGCTTGTACTATGTTATGCTAGGTTATAGCAACCATGTTGCTCTACTCTTCATTCACTTGATCTTCATTCTTCCTGGTGCAAGAGAACTTGTCCTCAAGTTCAAGGGCTATTTCTACTTTGCTTCCTTTCCAGATTTCTCCTCATTCTATTTGAGTTGTCCTAATGGCTTGACAATCTTGGCTATTAGACATAGGCACTTAACTTGATTTTGGGGTCAGAATCACATTGGTACTGTTAAGATATCTTCAACAAGTCCCATGTTGTGCTTCTGCTGAATCTCATTATGCTGCACCAATCTGTCTAGAATCTCTTTACAGAACACATATTCATAAAACTATGAACAAAAACAAAGAAAGGCCAGGGGAAGGGTAAAAGACATCCAAGAAGTGAAGACAGTGCATGAGCAATAAAACAGTCTGCAAGCAATCAGTCACCTACCACTATCCGCTTCCACTCATCTTGCATCGCCGAACAGTGGGTAAGCTAATTCCAACTAAGGATGAATTGACTCCAATAGAGTAACCTAGTTTCGCAAAACACTAGGACCCTACTAAACAGGCCAGGAGAGATTTAAACAAATACATATAAGAAAGTGGTTGCACTTTCTTGTTTCATAGTGAAGGCTTGAGTGACATTTCACATGAAATCTATTCCCATTCCATTAGACAATAAAACCACAGTTTTAGTTTGAACTAATTAACCTCTAAGCCTTAAGGTATTCTCTGGGAATAGCTTATTGACTACGGATTATTCCACCAACATAGGTTGCAAAGTAGGAGCAAAGATGTTTAGTTTTACGATTACTTACTAGGAACATTTATTGCAATTTGGTGATTGTTGCTACAGATTTTGAATTAGACAGTCATAGTAACCCCTACGCAAAAATTATTTAGTTGTACAAAATGAAGCGGGTGTATGATGCCACATTAAGATACAAAACACCCAGCTAATGGGCAAATTATAACTGGCAGATCTTCTGTTGTCTTTAGCATCTTCTTTGGAGAAAGATCGCCAGCATCAAAGTTAACCATGCTTGATCCTACTAAGAAAGGAAAGGCAATTCTATTTACAATATTCCCACGTGCTAATAAGGAAACCTGGTTGCATTTGCTCTCATGGATATTCATATAATAATCATCTATGGTTGCTTTTGTTTACATTCATTCGAAGAGATCTTTCTCCACGATTATCTTAGCTTAAATTTCAAATTTCTACATTTCCTACACTGTGTTACACTCTCTGAGAAACAAAATATATCAGCATGAAGTCCACAACAAACATTCTCATGTATCAAACATCATGGAAGAATAAAACTCAAATCCATCATACACAAGACTTTATCATCCCTCATGAATTTGCCTAATCCAACTCCCTCCAGGATAGAAAAAGACCCGCAATTTTATTCTTTAAAACATAGAAAGGTAATATTTTTATCCTTTTTTTTAAAGTGGTAAAGGTAATGTTTTTATCATGAGTCAGAAGATCAAAATGAAACAACAAAAAGAAATAGCAATTTTCATTGAGGACATCAAGTATGATGATGATTAGCGAAAGGATGCCGGATCCACAGTAAACAAAGCTCCAACCCATATTCGAAAAATGCAAAAATCAGAGCTAGTCTCAACACATCATGGGTCTGTACTAGATCCCACTTTCTATATCATGTACCAAAACAAATAGCACTCTATACTTCCAACAACTCAAACATTACAATGTCTCCTTTTCTTCTATCTAAATTTCAGCAATCTCCTTTCAGTTCATCCTCTTTTCCCCTTTAATCAAGGACTTAATCACAAATTATGAACACACCCATCAAAATTAATCAAAACCCTACAAAGAGTAGACTTTTTGTAAGTTGTAACTTGAAACATATCATATGCACTCACTCTGTCAAATTCATAATTCAAAATTGTCTCTGTGCAATGTGGCTTTAATATTCTACTTCTATTTTATCTTGGATTCTAACAAACGCTCTACAAAACAACACCCAATGAAGGAGTTCATTCGGCGTTAGCAACGCAAATTAACAAAAGGAATATCTCCTAAACACATTGTTAACAGTATAACGTCATTTCACATAGCAATGCGAGAAATCTTCTCCTTCTCTTGCAACAATCTAAATTTAAACTCAACCCCAAGATAGATCCAACTGCAAAAACCCAATTGAAACACAAAGAACGATAAAAAGAAGAAGTAGAAATGAGAAGAAAGAATCGATCTTTATCAATTTCTGACCTGATTCCAGACCGATCCGAGAGCCGCCGGCTGCGGCTGCTTGGAGATGTCGTCCACAGACAGCTTCCGAGGGACGGGAAGCGGAGCCGCGTCTTTTCTCACCTCCCTAACCCAATAAGTATACGACTGCTTCTCCGCCGCCGCTTCCTCCATCTCCTAAACCCTAATGCCAAAAAAAGAAAATCGCCACCAACAAACAAGATCTAGATTCACCTCGCAGATATCTCCTTCCTTCAGTAGATCTGGAGAAAATGGACGTTTGAGATTGGGTTTGAGAAAAGCTTCCAACTTTATATGGTTTTAGGGTTTTCTACGGAAGGAAGGTAGGAATGGGAACGGGAGAGGAAGATGAGGAAAAACGTTTTTCTAGGGAATGGTGTTTCCTGGAAATTTGGATTCAGAGAGAGTTGGGGCTTTTCATTGCTTTCTCTTTCTGCGCTTTCTTTGTTTATTTTATAATTTTCACGTGGGCGTGTTGGGTCAATGTGGATTCCTGACCAAACGCACAAGGAGACCGTGATTCTTCGCGAATGTTCGACCGTCTTCTCCTTCTCCTTTTTGCTATTATATGACTTTTTATTTTTTATAAGAGGACAGGTAGATTAGAATGTAAATGGTCACAATTCTCCGATTATCCGAAGGTTCTGACCCGTTAAAAATTGAGTTTGGATTATTATTTAGGATCCGATAAATAAATGGGTCCGGATATGGTTTCACCTCGGCTCGGATCCGCGAACCCGACATATTACCTCAATTTTAAAAAATCTCTCCTAAAAATAATGTTCCAGACCTGAACCCGGATCCAGACCCGGACCCGAATAAAGACCCGTCCCATATATGATTTTGATTCCGATTCCGAAGTCAAGAAACCGGTTTCGAAACGATTTCGAGTCCAGTTCCACCTTCTCCTTAATGATTCCGGTTCCGAGTCCACCATGGATCCGAACCGGAACCGACCCATTTACAACCTTACGGGTAGAGCACGATGATTGGGCCAGATCTTTAGATATGATGACTCCGGATTTTCTAACCCACCTAGAGATAATCCGAAACGAATCTCATCTCCTCCACTAATATATCTTTAAATTTTAGTTTGAAAAAAGTGGATCCCACCGTCTGATTTGAGCACCATGATGGAGACTGACTAGAGCTTTTAATGTTAACCATGTTTCCAACATGGTGCTCGATCGTATGGTGTAACCGACCGAGGCTTCAGGATATATTAGTCGAGTCCAAGACATTAATCTTGAATGGTCAGAATTATCTCAAAATGGGCTCTACGAAGTTCCAAGCATATGTTACACAGTTCTTGTGTAATAGGTGGGACGGAGGATATCGTGTCTATGATAGGCTTTCCCTTGGACGAAGGCTGAGAACTCCATCCTAAGGCCCACATTGTGATAATCCGAATCGTTCTACTTGAATCTCATCCCCGTCAGTGGTAAACCCTAAACTTCAGAATGGTAGGAGTGGGTCCAACCATCTGACAGAACATGATTACTGCCACAACAGCAACAATGTCATGTAAGAGCCGATCATGTTTTCCATGTGTTCACATTCCTATCAAGCTGAAATCTAAAAATTTGTGGATATCATATACCACTGGAGGAGGTGTGATTAAAGATGAACCGTCCAGATTATTATCATCACGTGGGTCCTACGATGGTGTTCCAGCCATCCATTACAGAGAGCAAAGCACATCATATACTCATTGGGAGTTGGGATATCCTCTAGACAAAGCTAGAATGCAGGGCAGGACCCACAATTAGAAAATCCAAACAGCAGCACCCGTAGAGTTATAGGCCATCCATATTCAAACATTATAGGGACATTTTTCTGAAAACATCTTATAAACTTTATACTTTCCATAGTATGCTTACTTTGCAAATCAATATCTATAACTTTCCATATGGAAAATCTCCCGGGCTTGCTCTTGGAAAATTGGATTGCCAAAATGTTAGGCTTGATATGGAAGAACTATGTAATTTACATGCGCAAATGTCATACTTGTGAAACACATTACCATATTTATCAAAATCACCATTTTTACAAGCAAATCTGTACATCAGGAAGTTTTAAATTTATTAAAATTTTGGATTTTTTTCGTAATTTTTTCAAAATCCATTAAGAAATAAAATATAAAACTAAACATCCTAATATTTACCATTAATACAAAAGTTATCAAAACGTTCAAATCATGAATTGGAAGCCTACGGAAGTGCAGAAAATTGGATTTATAGATTGCAATTTTTTCATAAATTACTCAAAATCTCTGAAGATTTAAAGACAATCAGCTTCAATTCTTTTCCGTAGATCCTATGGCTTATGGCTAACGATGAATAATTCGATTAAACTTTTGAAAATGGCTAATCCAAAGACCCATATGCATCATGTGGGGTCCGCACTGCCTAAACTCCTAAATGGTAACCCCACACTATCATACCCCCCTACAATTCAAAAATTGGAACAGCCAATATAAATTGAAGTTACAGTTTTTTTATTGTCATATTTATGTAGTTTAGAAAATTCCCAGCATGTAATCATTGAAAACATTAGAGGCCTTTAATTAATCCACCGCTTCTCTTCTCCCAATTCTTGGGTAGTAGAGATATACTACCAGTCTTCTTGCTGTCAACAGGAAGCTGCACACAAAGAGGGCCTTACAAACCAACCCAATATGAGCGGCCATTGGTGTTGTGAATGGGCGATTGGACAGGTGATGCAACACACCATTCATACCAAACCTGCAAAAAGGAAGTGCACATTCTAAGCAAGAGAGAGAGAGAAAAGGAAGTGCACATTCTAAGCAAGAGAGAGAGAGAGAGAGAGAGAGAGAGAGAGAGAGAGAGAGAACCTTGGTTGAGCCACAGCACCTCCAGAAGTGAACTTCTAAAGGCGAATCAGGATGGATGACCACAGGCGTTCTCAGAGGGAAGAATATTGGAAACCTACAAAGGGAGTAAAAAGAAATGATAAGGCAATAATAAGGAGAAATCACTGTGTGAGAGCTTGATGGAAATTCAAGATACAAACCAGCTAAACATGTTTGGCGTCGCCACGGATGGTTCAATGCCTAGATGAACATCATCGTATAAAGTAGCATCAAAATAGCCAGCAAACCCTGCCCATCAGTGCAGCAAAAAGCTCATTGACTAAAGTTATGAGTTTCAAAAACAAAATCGTCCCTCGTCTTATTGATGTCGTAATATTTTCATTTATCAGTGGAGATGCTGTGTCTATATCAGTATTATATACAAAAGTCTTAAGGATTAGCTGGTGGCCCAGCACGTGAGACATTGGATTTGTTAAAACATAGCTATTCTGCCACAGGTGCATACCCAGAATGATTGTTGAATCAATTCACGTTGTTCTCCACTTGCATTTAGGTAGAGAGGGAAACAAAAGTTGTACATTTAGAAGTGCATATTTGCATGATGAAAGTGATTATTCTTTCAATGAATTAGCACACTAGATAACATACGGAGGATAGGATGCTTCCCTAATCGACATACATTACATTTGTGGTCCAGACTCCAGACTTGAGATGCATTGGATGGAGACTTAGGGCAGCTTGGGATGTAAATGATAGCCTTCCCATTATGGTTCACACTATGATATGACAAGAAAACTAACAACGAAGAGAATAGATGGAAAAGGAGGGATGATAAAGAATTTTTCAATTGAAATCAGCGGTGTACTCATTAAACATTGGAAGCTATATTTTAGCCATTAAACATTGGAAGTTCTATAATAACTCTTGAATAACTTTCTGACGTACTCAGATTTTTTTACTTGGGGCCCATGCCATCACCCCTTTGCATTGAATCCCAGGATATCATATAAAGTTGATTCCAATGAAGAAATAAAGAGGTTGGCAACCACGGGTGGAGCTGTAATGGGGCCTTCACTTTCCTGGGACTTGATTTAGTAGGGTGATGGTTGGAAACAATTTCTTATTGAAGGTAAGGCCATTTGATAGCCCTTATGGATCTTCAGCTTTACTCCTTTTATTTTAGCTCCTTAATGAGGAAGACATCATTTAGAATTCCTAGGAATTCAAAACATATCAAGCAAACAGGCCATTTTGGGTCATGACTCATGACATAGTCCATGTGATGCATCATTTGAACTTGTAAGTTATCAGTACAATAGTTGGTATACCCTTTCCTCTCAACAATTTGATGTATTCTATATTTCCATCTATATATCAAAATTGGCCTATATAAAGATGATATAGAATACAAAACAGGTCAAATGGCTTTTATTTAAATTACAATGGACTGGCACAATGATAGAAGCCGTCTATCTTCTATTTATATATACGTATATAGAATATGTTCATTTCCTTGTTTTCCGTTGGAGGTGCGCCACACACAATTAAACTCACACCTAGGCTTACGCCTCACATTTCAGCTCCAAAAGGGCTTAGCATGTATCTTGTTCCTTGCACCTTAATATTGTCTGTCTACTCAAGTTTCCTGCCATTTGTGCACCCAATAAAAACATGTAATATGCACAAATGATGTTGATCCTCTAATTAAATGCTTATCTTTAGTTTTAACACCGTTATTATTTTTCTTTTACATGATTCTCCAATTTACATTTTCCCTTTTACAATTTCGCAAATGCTAGCCAGAGGTGATCCTGATAGGGAAGCGAACTTTTAATCTTAATTATCCGCTTAAAGTAAGAAAGTAATATCTCAACCACCAGCAACATATACTGACCCGTTTAATATTATTCTTCGAATGGATAAAGTGATGAAAACATTTTATGGACATCCGAGCATACCATGCACCAAAGCAGATCCGGTATCACTAGGTACTTCAAACCTCAGCTTTGTATAACGCTGATTGCTCTTCTTGGATGAAAACTCAGGATGTATAAATGTAAATACCTGAACAAGACCCAAGAACAAAACAAAAAGGAATGCGTTAGATCCTTATTAACGAAGAACACATCATTTAATCTCTTTGTATGATGTTAGTGTTCTTTTACTCCTCTTCGCTTTATAGCTGTGGCTTTCTCAAGTAATAACATCCACTTTACCATCTTAAAACTGATGGATAACACTGAATAGTAAGCTGAAGTACACAGTTTCAGGGGAAAATCTTGCCCAATGTTTCAAAAGAATGGGGCAAAAATAAATAAATAAATCACAGGAGCAATTTTGGATATACTATACAAAATACTCACGGGCTTGGTAGGAGCCAGCCTGGCTACACTGTGTAATTTGACAACATAAGCTGTTTCAAAGTGTGCCAAATCCTTATGTGATTTCACCTGCAGAAGTCATCTCAGATACTAAGACCAACCACACAAACACAGTATTACATCCACATTTACCAAGAAGAAGCTTACATCATTGTACAACTTTGATGCCGTCACAGGTTGGACAAAACTTGTGTAGCTGGATTGATCATTAAATAACAAGGATTTAAAAATGGTGCATTATATACAAGTTGTCGTACGACTAGACCAAAGCAACTTTAATAGATGTATACAACACAGCTGTGCCACCCTAATCAAAGCATCAAATCATGAGACTGAGAAACCAAAAACTAAAAACCATTGGAAGATGAACTTACGATGATGGAATCGATATTCCATCTGGCTTCAAAAATCTCTGTGCTCCATCAAGACACTCCGGGGATAGTTCATTGTCACCAAAAGAACCCAGCAACTCACTCACCTGAAGTTGCATATAATCAAGAATATGAAACATTTAATTGTCCACAGTAGTCATATGCCAAATAAATGATGATGTAAAGATTGCAGATACCAAGATGTCAGCTTTCTCAGGGGCTTCCCAGCAGCGCATATCGCTAGAAATTACAGTGACAAGGTTCTCCCAGCCTTCTAGTTTAATCAAGCTCTGTTACAGAAAAGATTTACTATTATGTTTAATAAACAGTTTAAACACAGTAAAACATGTGACTAAAACAAATTAGAAAACCAAAAAGCAGCAAAGTGAACATTCTTTTTAGAAATAGCTATAATGCTCCAGGTGTCCCTGATACAACATGAAACCCTTCAATTTTGAAAAATGGAATGGACGTACTTTTTCCTCTGATGCTGTTCTCAGACATTATTGAACTGGCTCAAAAAAAGGAGGAAAAAAAAAACAATTTTCAAGTGTGTCCGACTGAAACACTCAAAACTAGGTCAACAAAATAAGGACAGTTCTTTAATAACTTGTTTAACTTTAAAATCACTAAATACCAAGGATATGAACTGTTAGACAGTATGCACAAGGATACATCTTATGTTATGTGTTTCTCTTTATTTATTTAGTTATTTATTTTTGTGGGTAAAAGTATTTAACTGCAGTCAGTTAAACTACACTGAATGCAGGACAGTAGGAATGGCAATGGGTTGGGTTTAAATTGGGGAACCACCCGACCTACTCCTATTAGAGGTGGGTTTAATAGTGAGTTGATCAGGTATGGGCGGGTTTAGGTTTTGACTCTGCCTGACCCAACCGCCTAATTTGTCTTCAATATATTACTCAATAACGCCTCATTTGTCTTTAGCACAGGTGGTAGTGGGCAATTACACAGGTTGCTTGTCATATTTTAAAATTAAAAAAATGAACCACCAGCAAACCCGACCTGACCCGTCATGTGTCACATACCATAAAACCCGTCGCGGGTCGCAGGTCAAGTCGGTTGTGGGACAGTGCACATGCCAGTCAGGTCAACTTCTAGTCAGCCTAAAGTAAACCCAAGACCCCATCAGTTTCCATCCCCCCAGAGCAGGATGCAGCCCTCATGTATGTTGATCCAAGTACTACTACTCAAATGGGAGAACACCCTAGCACTGCGCTGCATGATTGGAATTATAATGTACTTAAAATTTAAAAAAAAAATCAAATTAGTCAGAACCTCAAATCCTTTAAATGTTTCAACTTTTTTTATTGGATAGATAATCAGAAAATTATAAAAGTTAATGAGATTGCCTCTTGTAGAGGAATCTGGTGCCCCTACAGAATGTGGGTCTGCTAGGTAGTTGAAATACATACACAGTTACACCTATTAATGAC
Source organism: Umbellularia californica (assembly GCA_028538565.1). NCBI lineage: Eukaryota > Viridiplantae > Streptophyta > Magnoliopsida > Laurales > Lauraceae > Umbellularia > Umbellularia californica. Next base: position 77,661,120 of record JAPQWN010000006.1, on the reverse strand, counting down.
AACTAGTCATTGGATTGCATCAATACTACTACATTGCAGTCTTATTTTGTAGTTTGGGTGCTCTTCTTTTGCAGTTTTTTCATTCTTTGTTAGTGGTTTCTGTTGTTGCATGTGGACGGTATAATACTTTTATACCTTCCTTTTCCCCTCCTTCCCCTCCTTTTCTGGGTTGGGTGCAGTTTTGGTCCCCCCTTTAACTAGTGGAAGTTATTGTTATCGATAAAAAAAAATATTGCAGTCTTATACAGTTCGTGTAACGACCTGAGCCCACATGATATTGTCCGCTTTGGTTAATGGGATTCCAACCCAATCTTGGCGCACGGTTTTAAAAGGCCTCATGTGAAGTTAAGGCTAGGCCGTACTTATATGCGGACACGAGTATTTCCGATGTGGGACTTGGACAAAGCCTCATTGTGTTTACCGAAGCACTCCACCCTTACCCCTACGGATTCCCCTTTCTTGGCTCACAAGAGCACTTGACTTGGTCTTGCCTAAAGGAATTACCCAAGCGGATTGGGGTCTCACACTCTCCCCCACCAGAAATAGAGTTGTCCTCAGCTCTGATACCATCTATAACGACCCGAGCCTGCTGTCCACATGATATTGTTCGCTTTGGTTCATGGGATTCCAACCCAATCTTGCCGCACGGTTTTAAAAGGCCTCATGCGGAGTTAAGGGCCAGGTCACACATATATACCCAAGATCGAGACTAGCATGTTTCCAATGTGGGACTTAGGCACCACTGCATACCCAGTCCTCGTCGGACCCAATGCCCTTCTACAAGGGAGCCACAAGCTTGACAGTTCGTGAACAACATTTAGTTTTTACTCAAAAAAAGTGATTAAACCTCGGAAACGACAATTTCACTGTCTTCAGGCATACATCTTAACTTCAGTGGCCTCACAGGTGATAATACATGATACCCAATACCCGATATTAGCATTGCAGATGAATCAAGGAAAATCGTAAATAAGCCAGCACATTTGCAAATTACTAGGTCCATTTCAGTTAAAAACTTCAGGCCAGTCCTGGGCAGGCCTTCAACATAGATTGGACCAGACCAAGATTAATTAGCTAAATATTGGGTATGAGGCTCACAGGCAGAGAGTACAGACTTGAACAAGGACCCAAAAGCAGGTGAGCCTTGGACTGAGCCAACACCATTTGTATTCTAAAGGACCTTGATGCAATCCACATACACATATGCATACAATAAGAATTTACGCTATTGACTTACATAAAACAACAATACTGATCCAGTCATCAATTCAGTGAATAAATAGAAAGATAGAAGAGCACTAAATTAAAAGGAAACATGGGAAAAGACTAGCAAAAGTTACGGTCGATATAATCCAAAAAGACAAATAGGGGTTAGGACATATTATGGAGCAATGGAGACCCCATGTGCAACCAATTGCAATTAGTGCAGAGAGATTCATCTCTTACTTTCTTCACATGTGCCACGACCAATCCATGTGTCAATCCTCCTTACCCTCATTTTCTTCCATAATACCCATATAGCAAAAGGTACAAGAATGGATTACTTGTCCATGGTCACTGGGAGTGTACATCCTAAAAGAAAGACAGACTTAGAAAGACTTGGATCTGATAGTCTCTGAAGAAGAAATATTGCGTACTTTATCATCATTTGAATTCGTCACTCGAAAGTGGACTTTGATGCAGAGTTCTCTAAAATCCCTACAGAGACTGTCCGCCAAAAATTCTCTTGCAAAAGAAGGATTTGATATATCATCCCTTCATGGTTCAAAACACGGAAAAGAATCACTCTTTTCATAGGCCTCTCTTTGTTAACACGAAAAGGAAATACTCAACTTCATGTCCAAGTTGGTCAGACTCAACAAGATAGCAACTACTAAACTCAGAGTATCAACTAAAACTAGATCATCTGCTATTTTCATTTAAAAAGTTAATGATCAAAAAAAAAGTACTAGGTCATGACGTGATTTTATAAATCACACACACAGATATATGGTAATGATATTTTATTCAGAAAGAAGCAAAACAGCAATGATCTTCTATATTGTATGCAACTACAAGTCTTTCATTAGCAAGTGAATGTCTCAACTCAGAATTTAGAATCAACTTGCTCAAGTCTTTGAGTCAACTAGTATTTTGAACTTTGCATCATCATTTAGATGTTCCATCATAGTTATGAATTCCGTTCTTAGTTTTGAACCCCATTTGTTTCGGCTCTGGAATAAATGCAATAAAAAACCAAAATATTTAAATATACATAATATAACATAAATTACACAATACAAATAGAAACTGAAATCTTCTCAAGTTCCATATACAATCAAGGTGAGTGATCTACTTAAAACTTGCAGCCCATTTTGATTTTGCAGACACTCCTCACTGTATGGAGGTTTTGGGTTTTATTGAACAAGTGAAAAGTGAAAGATAAAGAGAACTTTGCAGGGAAAATAGCCCAGCTCATTGTCTTTATGGGGTCAAATGACCAGCCTATACTGATGAAACAAGACATAATCCTGGCTGAAAATTCCTTTTTCCATGTTTTTTAGGTATGTGTGTGCACCACTCCCACATGATGTGGCTTTCCTTCTATGTTTTTCTGGCTAGTCTCTCGATCTCAAAGTGAGGTATTTTAGCTCCATATTGACGGTTCATGTTTCCTTATTAAAATCATGACTACATAATGAATAAATGATCCTATCATATAATCGTTATTCAAAAAATATCACATTCATATGAGGTTCTCATGTTCTCAGCAAATTAGATTCACATTTATTTCCCAACACAGATTATATAGATATGTACTAAAGAACCCATTTTGTTTAGCTTACATGGAGCGTAACAACTGCATTTGGATTTTTCTCCACAGCATAAACTTTCAATTTCCGGCCTGTTTCTTCTGCTGCCTGCAAAATTGTTTAAAAGGCAGATGGAAAGGCTAACCAAATTGTCAGATGAGCATGATGCAATAACTGAATCAAATCATTACCGACTTGAACAAGACAAACCTGCAATGATGCCCTTACAAGAGGTCCTCGTCCTGCTCCCACAACCATCAGTACCTACATGAAAGGGAAAGGGCCATCATTTGCAAAACATTCGGTGGAAAAAGCGGGAGGGTGGAAGGAATACCTAGTACCTACCCCAGTAAAAATGAAGATGCATGAATACTGGTACAGGTTCACTTGTGGGTTCTGCTACCGGTACAGTTGTACGATTCAAAAAATCCCACAAGACTCCGGGATTTTCAGTAATATTTGAATATAGTTAAAATCACAGTTAATTTTTGAATTAAAAAATGACAAAGTTAATAAATATTAATTAACAGGTTAGGTTTCAAAAGAAGAAAAGTTTTATTTCATATTTTATCAACAGCAAAACAATTTTTAGACCAGTGATTCAAAAATTCGTGATAATCCAACACAGAGTCATGTCTAACACTGCTTTTTTTTTAATGATATTTTTTTAGAACTTTTTTTTTCTAATGATAATTCTTTTTTTTTTTAATAAAAAAACCTAGTCGAATCTACCACTGCTACCTTGTTCATTTCAAAGGATCCATACAATATAGGTCAAGGTTGACGAAAGACAATAAATTCTGATGTGTCCCTTACAGTTGTTAGTATTGATGCTTCCTCATCTGGGACCCGGTCAAGTAAAGCTTTGCACACTGCCCTTTGGTACTGTCCAAGTCAAAGGATAAAACAAAGTTCTGTGTCAGAAGCTAAAACTGAAGCAATTAGATGATAAAAGATTCAAGATTCGAATCTCGTTTACACAAATCACCCCGTTAAACTCAAGACACTGCAGCATTATATATAGTTTGCCAAGTAGACAAAAAAAATGGGTAATTAATCTTCCTATCATAATGAAAAAACACCATAACAATACTTCGATAGTGGAAAGGGAATGTCAGAAAACCGAAGAAACTTTGAAGGTTTTGAACTAATCACTACGCAAAAAGAATAACCTGGCTATATTTGACTACATCTTTCTCAAATGTCTCATATGTTTGAGCCTCCAGATTATCCATGAGTGGCTGTAACCAGAAAAAGAATCATAATAAGCAAGAGGAGCTTTCAACAATGAAAAATTGAAAGAAGAAAGGTTTGAACAAAACATCAGATGCACCTGCAAGGGAGACTGTAGAAAATCCCTGTAACCAAGCTGCATCAGAGTTGGTGTCACATAGACATAGTCATGAACATATACGCTCCTTAATCTTTAATAAAGATTAAGAAAATCACAACGAGCATACCTCAAAACGCTCTTGCTCGGGAAGCGGTTCCATCCTTTGGTAGAGAAATCCCAAATAGTCCACGTAGTGCTTTAATGGGTGTTTGGGAGCACCTACATAAAAAAAAATCACCCACTTAACTGTTAGCAGTAAATTGGGAGTGCCATATGATGAGACTGAAGTATGTCAAGTCAAACAAAAAAAAATTCCTGTTATAAATGTCATCTCAATAACTTAGCATTTTCTTAATGTACTCTTCAGTGGTGTGCATTAATAGCATCACTAATATAGACACAAAAATATAATAATATTATTAATTCATTAATTAATCTATAGACTAGATCCTTATCCGAAAATAATTAGAAAAATGTCTGTACTAAGTTTTCCCAACAAGTTGCAAAATCGTAAAAAGTATAATTTCAAAAGATTAACCACATTTTCCAATAGGATTACGCACTGTAAAGAAGTAGCAGCACCTTTAACCTAAATGTGTAAAGGTCAGCTTATAACCATCTTTCTTCAAAAATCTCCAAACTACTATAGATGGTCACAAGTAGAAGGCAGAGGATGAAACTCAATCTAATGCCCTATCTAGTAAGGACATCAGAGAATTTTGACACTCAAATCCTTGAAATGGGAGGAAGCTGAACCATGTTCCCAGACCACACGATGTATCAAGACGAATGCCTTGTAAAATGCAAAACCAAGTCCCAAGACAAATGCCTTGTAAAATGCAAAACCAAGTCCCAACCCCCCCACCCCCCACCCCCAACCCCCCGCGCGCACGTTCTCCTCTCTTCCTTGTCAACCCAAAACAGAAACCGGCCAAAATCATCCCCATCATCCAAGCCTTGTCCCAACTATGTTGAGACCAACTATATTAATTTTGTTTCTCCATTCCAATTCATCCAAAGCTAAATTCTCAAATAGGTTACACTTCTTCAGATCTATCCTCGCTGCTTCAATCCATGTCCTCTATATAGCCTACCCCTTCTCCTTGGTGGGCCATCAACTCACATTAAAAAAAAAAAAAAAAAATGCCTCAACAGCGATGTTGATGTTGTTGGCCTGTGTTGGACATGTTCAAAGTTCAAATCATCTCAAACAAGTCTCTCTTAATCTATCACCTATTGATGCTACCCCTAAATGCTCCCGAAAGCACTCATTTCTAATTCTTTCCTACTTTTACTACACATCTATCTTAACATTCTCATGCACTCAATTTGTACGTGTTGCTTCTTGGCTGGGCAGTATTATACTGCATATGTCATAAATGGTATAATCATCATCATCTAAAATTCACCCGTTAATCTTGTTGGTATGCGCTGATCACAAAGCCATTTAGATGCGAGTCTACACTTCAACCAAAACGCCAAAAGTCACACCTAATTATGAAACCAAAGGTAGTGGTCATTTTATCATCCAACCCAAAGCCAGTAGTCAAAACACCACCCAAGCCATTTTATCACCCAAAATCTTATTTCCACAAACCAAAGCCGAGGACCAAAATGCACCCAACTTTAGTGTTTCAACACGATTCAAGGGAGAACGTCAGTTTCATGTTAAGGATTTTCCAAATACCACGGCATTGAGATTGCTGAAATCAAAGAGTTGCATTGATGTGTTTGAGACATTAGACACTGGAACAGAACCATGGTCCCCAACACTCACTTGATTTAGAATTTCAAATTAATACAAGAATTTCGACAAGGATACTTACAAATACCAAATCAAGGTCTCTGGACTCTGAATGAATTTCAGCTCTATGAAAGAAAGAAAGCAAGGAAATAGATGGAGATTCAAAAACGTAAATATCTCTATCAAATGGTCTAGATATCAAATTTCTTAAACAAAAATATAAGTCCTACTGACCGAAGAAAAAAAAACAATAAAAGAAATCTGTAAGGATGTTTTAATGTAGTGAAAGTGATGGGAGAAAGGGTTTTCTTTGGTTATACAGGTTCAGCTGTTTGGCGTCACCTTTAAGAGGGTAGATGTTGTCTTCTCTAACAAGGTTTTCTCTTCAAATAAGAGAGATGGTTTCTCCTTAGAAACTAGAGAAAGTATGATCTTGCAGGCAAAAACCAATTTTTTGTTGGAAAGAGTAAATATATCTACTATATCTGTCACGGACTTTCTTACACTAACCCATTTATCAACTTGATATGGGTTGCTAACATTCCTCTTTCACTGCCACCAAAGTCCAAACACAACCTTAATGTGATGCTAAATTTTCTCTTCCACCAATACAGTAAGACATTTAATGAAAAGACAATAAAAGAAGGGCCCAAGTCTTTTGTACCTTCTACATAATTCTCGCTTTTCTTGGCAGATTGGAAATCAACGACTTCAAAAGAAACATTGTGCTCCAATTTCCCAGAAACTACTACCTGAAACACAATTATTAAAGACCAATATCTTGCACAAGGTAACTACCCTGAATCATCAGCAAGAAAAAACTTGAGAAACCGATAAAGCTGAAAATTTAGATAATAATGAAGAGCAGCCAGACAAACAAGAGAATGTTTTGAACATGTGGTTCACGCTTAATATGATACAATGAGACCATTCTCAAAATTCTTAAAAAATAGATATACAGTAAGGTACATACAATGCACATGCACACTCCTGCTCATACCCAGGCACGGAAAAAAAAAACAGAAGTGCAAAAGAATTATTTCAAAGTGAAAAAACTACAATGAAATAAAAGTTAAGATGTTCTAAACTTCTAATTCACAATACCTGCACAGAGTGATTAAAAAACCCCAATATTAGTTTCTGATGGCGTCTAGATAGACAAGGGTATCCACGTGCATTTGTTAGAAATGACTGCCAGATAAATACAGTATATCAAAACTTTTAACACTGCTCCAGATGAGTGTAAATGATCAACATAAAAGCATGCAAACCTTAGGAAATATTTACATTTGTATGGATGATGGTTGCCCTAACAGGCTCTCCAAACCAGCGCCCAAGTGAGTTTGCAGATGGTAGAGAACTCCTGATGAACGAGTAATTAAACTTAGTCATGATTTTTCCATAACCTTTCTGGGATATAAAGGCATAACTTATGACCACAGGTAGTTTTTTGTTTTTAGCATGCAATCTAATGCAATAATATTTTATTTATACAAATACCATTAAAACAACACTGCAATGAACACCCAAAACAACAAAATCAGCCTCATCCCACTCACAATATGTCCAAAGCCACCGATAGCTGACTATGATGTTCACAAAGCAGACGAAACGAATTCCACCATTCCCATGTATCAAGCATGCATCCTCCATTCTGCAAAATGGTGAAAATAAGCGTTTAAGAAGGGTAATACAAAAGATCTCCTAAATGAAAAGACACCGATTTCAACGGTTTAAGCCCCACATATAAAATAACAAGAAAAACACAGCAGAAATAAAGAGTCCGATAAGAAAAGAACAAAACACAAAAACAAACAAAACAAGAAAAAATAAAGAAAAACTCAAAGAATCAAATGTGACAACACAAAATCTTTTTTTATTTATGATGACAATAAAATCATTACTAGAAGGTGCTCGCATTTGCAAAATACAGCTTCCAAGATCATCCTGCCCCTACGTACAACCCATACAAAGAAGGCTTTGAAAATAAAATGGTGACATAGAATTTTTTTTTTTTTTTTTTTTTTGGGGAATGGTCAGCACTTACGTATTCCCCCAAACAAAAGCAATGTTTCAAAACACAGGCAGGAGGCAAGAATTTCAACTGCTCAAAGCACAAGGCAGCCTCGACACATAGAGTATATACCTCATGAGCACAATTCTGCTAATAAATAAATCTTCCAATAAATAAATAAATATATTTAAAACAATAAACAATAATATCTTTCATTAAACAAATAAATATATTTAAAATAGAATATATTAATAAAAATAAAAAACAGCGCAGTTCAAATGTTTTAAGTTTTACTGCGCTCGACTTCCTTTTTTCCTAAAAACAAAGTTGTTAATGAAGCGTATGTTCCTCGATATGGAATGGGACTCAGGTATACACTTAACAGCTGGGCTGTACACATGAATATGCCTAATATAATGAGGTGAATCCAGAGTTGCAACCCACTTCTCAAACTTGAGCCCCCAGTGCATTTTTAGCAAGCCTCAAGGCAGAAGCCCTGAAAGCTTCTAAAAACATTAAACAGAAGCGTGTGACATCATTTCCTAACTGTTCACCCTCCTTTGCATTAAAATAAAAGCATCATCTAAAGTTCTGAAACTTATTGAAATTCTAACATAGTAACATTACTTCAAAACTGTAACACAATCCAGCCCCAAATCTCTATAGAAGGGAATCCATGTGTGTTTCCATGACCTTGAACAGAGAGAACACACAAAATAAGAAGCATATGCATATTGCTAACTGTTTGTAAAGAAAGCATAAATTAAGGGCATACTTCAAGAGTGAGCTCCACTATAGTCAATTAACATTTTGAATTTTGCGAAAACCAGAGACGGAGCCTTTCTGATTAGAGGACTCTTTATGATTTAAACCTTAAAGATCCTCCATCTTTGGGTTCACGTGTCCTTGTAATTATTCAATCTGGAAAAGTGTAAATAGCCTCACCTTTAAGTAGTGAAATCCACTAAGAAATGGGCAGGTATCACTTACCAAATGGTCATAGTTATCATCCACAGCTCCATCATCTGCAGGCTCAACCTTCTCTAATGGCACCCTAAGCCACAACTTTTGCATCAAATAAATCATGAGAACAGGAGACAAGTACAACCAAAGACGAAATACATCAAATAACATGAAATAAGGTCACATGACAAGCACCTGCATGTTGTTTAGACCTTGCAGAATTTGATTCACACATCTTGCATAATTACCACAGGAAGTTCCTCGAGGAGGAGGAAGAAGGCAGGCCTGCAGCATAGAACAAAAGGGCATCATGTTTTCGTCGCCAAAGCTTCTAAAAAAAGAAAGAAAATAAAGGCATAAATAAAAGAGAAATAATTGCATGATACATAACACCCCCACCGCCAAATAAATAAATAAATAGCTCACCTGTAAACCCTTAGCCTCCATGAACCATCAGTGGAGCAAATTTCACCAGTTCAAAGTTGGCTCCACAATTGGATTGATCACATCTCGAAGATGTTATTAACGCAATTACATTAATGAAAAGTTTTGCACAATATCAATTCAATGATGGGTCAATATCGATAGGAATGAGGTGCTTGCCAAATGTGTCAGGAAGACGAGGAAACCATGAACCATGTCCTTCTGGGTTGCAAAGTTGCTTAACTCGGTCCTCAGCTGGTTTGATTGTGTCTGGATTCTTCCCTGATCCATCTTTGAGGTTTTTGAGGTGTGGGAATTGGACTAGGACAGTCAAGGAAAGGATTATGTGGAGGAGTTCTGATGCAGTATGGACCAGGCCCAAGAAAGTAACTAGGCCCATACCCTGACCAGGGATCAACCCAGTCCATTGGGTTCGGCCCATAGGCCCAATTGTGACTAAGAGCTACTATGGGAAACTAAATTTATCCCTATCTCTATTTTCATTCAGTTAGAGACTATTTCTAATTTTTATTCATTGTTTGATTAGGATTAGAAGTTTCCTATTTTATTTAGTAAGTTTTGTTTGCTAAGAAACAATCCTACTCATTTATAAATAGTTAAGTCCCCTTGTAGTTGCTTATGCTATTATCAATTAATTAAAGAATTCTGAGTTTCTCTTCAGTTATAGAGTGTTTCGTGATATTGAGTGTTCCCTAGTGCTGGAATCCACCCCTGGATTCGATCAATCCTTTGGGAGATTGATCTATTTGTCGATCACGGATCCAGGCTGCGCCAAGTTCTTTCCCCACAATCCCAGATATTATATGGAAGGAGAGGAACTCCTGTTGCTTCGAAGACAATGCTTTTGATGTGGAAGCTTTGATTGAAAAACTGGAATTTGTAGTTGCTTCTTGGGTGTCAATTCTCCTTCAGTTTCATGGCATTCCTATTGATATGATTGTGCACAATTGGAGGGAAGTGGTTGTTTTGTAACTCAGGTTTTCTGTTTTTTTTTCTTGGTCTATGCATTTCTTGGGGTCTGTTTTCCTTCTTATTTTTTTTCTCTTTCAGGCTTGTCAGTATAGTTCTCTTGTACTATTAAGCTCCTTTTAATGAACGTAACCATTTCCAGGAATGAGATCTGGGTCTTGGGAGGAATGAACAAAAGAATTTTATCTCTACAGCAATTTAGAGAATACTGCATTTATTTGTCTCATGCAACCAAACAAACACAAGATTCATGACCTCATCTGTATCAAAGGGAATATATGTCCCAGGCTGTAACTGAGCAAGTTAGGGACACCAACACTCCTCTGAGAGTCTGAGGGAGCGAGAGTACATGAATCTGGAGTTCTTTGGTCCAAAGGGAATGAAGCCAACCATCAAACTATGATGCAATGGCAAATTGGAGGTTGCAAGCCTAAATTCAATTTCAATAGAAAATAAATAATTAAACGCTTTTTCATTCATCATCATCAAAGCCTTGTCCCAACTATGTTGGTATGTTGGGGTCGGCTACACAAATTATGTTTCTCCATTCTGATCTATCTTGAGCCAAATTCTCAAATAAATTACACTTCTTCATATCTATTTTTGTCACCTCCATCCATGTCTTCTTTGGCCTAACCCTTCCCCTTGGTGGGCCATCAACCTTTATAGTCATACTTTTCCTTACCGGCTTAGTTGCCGGCCTACGTTGGACGTGCCCAAACTATCTCAAAAAGATTTATCTAATTTTATCTCCTATTGTTGCTACCCCTAAGAGCCCGTTTGGCACTTTACTAGATTAGTAAAAGTCAAGTAAAGCCTCCATTTTTCAGACAAGGGGTCACATCAATGGCACTTTAATTCAAAATTCCCTTCATCTTTTAAAAAAAAAGGGTAAAAAAAAAACCCTCTTTTCTCCACTAGAAGACAAAAGCTCCACTTTTCTATACAAAAAGTCAAAAAAGATTCCATACCAAAAAACTAAAAACAAAATACCATCATAACCCCATTATATTTTATTCTCTTGATTTGAAGCTTTACTACATTTTAGTTTACATGTAAAATTATCAAATGGGCCCTAAATGCCCTTGAAAGTGCCCATTTCTAATTTTATTCTTTCTAGTCTTACCACACATCCACCTCAATGCTTTTTCATTGTGTTAGTTAAATTTTCATCAGATGCATATTAAACAGCTTCCAAGTTCCAAGAATAACTTCCAAGACGGTGTTCATTTCAAGCAAAGTTTTACGACCAAAGTCATGTACAATTCTACACAAAAATTCAAGGATCATATAACAGACCTGTAAGGATAGATGTGAAGCCCAAGCTATTTCTTGCTTCAGAGCTATTTCAGAATCCATCCTAAGGACTTCATCGTCTGAATCCAAGTCAATCCAAGAGCTAATTTTTCCTAGATAAGATTATAAATCAAGGGGGGAAAAGGAGAGGGGGGTCAAAAAAGGAAAAAAAAAGAAACCTTTTGTAAATAATATCTGTCAACATGTGTAAAACTAAGGTTGGCAAACTCTTCATGGAAACAAAATAAATAAATAAATAAAATGTGTAAAATAAGAAAACATAACCCAATGATACAGGTGAAAGATCATTCAAGAGCACAGCAGTACCTTCACTGCTCAAAGAAGGTAGTTTATTATAACAATGTTCAGAAACAGAGTTGGATTGTAAAATTACAAGACAACAAAACAGGTCATAAACCTTTAAGATTTTTAGTGTAGTGTGTGTATAGCGTTGGTATGCATTCGGGTTGTCATTTGTCAAAAGTTAACACAACTTGCAAGTGTACAGCTACCACATAGCCCACATATGATGGCTAAACAGTTGGTAATTGCCTTTTTCCCTACTCATAAGACTTTGATAGCTAAGGTTCTGACTTATTTGAAAGATGAGCTGACTCAAACCCACAACCTTGTGGTTGTGACAAATGACAATGAGCACCTTGCAACCATGCAACAGGCTCTTGTGAACAAAGTTTTACACACATGAAAGGATTTGACAACAGTGCAACTAGATCGCTGGTTAGTCCCTCCCACACAAAAGGATCAAGCACAAGAGGACTATGGAACAGTTCCAATCTTGCCTAAGCCGATAAGGTAATGCTTTATTTTTTTAATCGGTAACGTAAATTCATTAAAAAGGAAGGAACAATACAAAGAGCAAGAAAAAGGGAAAAAAGATGGTATAAGAGTGATGTACCACTCAAACTAGATTACATAACCGCTCCCACCCAAGGATACAACCTCTGAACCCCTTGCTTGGCTAAAGCATCCGCCATAAAGTTGGCGGATCTAACCTCATGATGGAAAGAAACTGAGATACTAGAAGATAGCTCCTTGATTTCATTAAAGTGAAATTGAAATTTCCAAGGATTCTTTCTCCAGGGTAATGCTTAACCAGAGAGAAATGGAAGTTGGAAACAGAACTACTCTAAATGAAACTAAATTGAGGAATGGATACATGCGAAGGGAGGTTAAGGAGTTCTTTTATTTATAAGGACAAATTAATGACGGCTTTTTTTCTATAATCCCATATGGCTTTCATAGTATGAGAATTAGAAGAGGCAAGATGTATACATGATAATTGTTTTATAATCAGAGACTTTTAGGATCTTTTTGTAGAGCCGAACTACAAGCAACCCAATCCTTCAGTATGCCTATCCCCATGAATCAGCAGATGCCAAATTTGATACTGACAACAGCAAGTATTCACCATTAGTTCAAATCATCAAATATCCAGGACAAATAACCATTGAACTTAAGGGCCCTTATATCGATGGTCATTGATCATCACACAGCAAAAGGGGTGATTTTAGACCACCCTAGTTTACATCTGAGACATTTCAATTATGCTTCCTCTATTAATAGTTTTATATAATCTACTACTGGTGTTATTTCTCAAATATGTTATAAGAATTCTTGATTTAGCAGACTTATTATATGCTCACTGTAGAATCTAGATTATACAGCCACAAATGGAAGTGATTATGAACAGAAGTAAGTACCCACAACATGACTGCTCCACTGTGAGGGGCTTAAAACTAGGTCCGACCCAGCAAATGGAAGAGGACGAGAATCACAACCATCATTGCTTGCCAAGCTGGGCCTATAGGTGGCGTCAATCTGCATCACCAAGTAATGAAAGTATGAACGTCTAAAATAGAAGAGCAACAAAGGTTGTCAATTTTAAGTTGACAGTAGTTTTTTCCCCCTTCTCAACTGGAGTGGGTGCATTTCAGTGGATTGAGTGAAGAAATATCCAAAAAGATACAAGAACTGTATTAATAACATGGGCATGTGGTGATGCAATTAATCATTTGCTAAAACACAAAGGCATAAAGTAGAGAGCTAAAGATAAACTAAATCATGTGATAGTGCATATCAGAATACAAAAATTGGCTTCTGAATTTAAGAGCAAAAGGGCTGAACGAGCCACTCACAGACAGAAGACACTCTTTCATACAACAGCATATTGTTTTTTCACCAACCCAGCAGTTTAACATCCATTCAACAAAACAGTTCATCATTCAACCTTTACCAAGCTATCTTTAATGAAAGTTTCCGTTCAAAGAATAAAAAGGAACAGTTTAACATCCATCCTTCAATTCTCCAGATTACTAAAGATGACCATCCATTCTATACATCCCTTTCAGAGGAACAAAAATTCTTGATCTTGCCAGCTCAAAAGCATACTTCACATTTTTCATTATTATTTTAATTTTACCTAGCCAAAATAAAAATTATACAGCACATGCACTTCTCCTTAACTCTCATTGCTAATGAAAAAAAATTCCTTGGCTGCATCCTGTACAGCTAATGGCTTTAACACGATGAATACAAGCAGCAACTCAGATCAATTACAACCAGTACAATCAAATAACACGGTCAAAGTTACATTGTTTAGTATTCATCCCAATGAACCCTCAATCGTTATCATTAAAGCCTGCACGTTGACATAAGATGTTGACTTCAACAAACTAAAACCAATTATGCACCAGCATCAAATCCATGCACTGACCACCAGTAGAATCAAAATTAAGATGCCCTTGCCGAATGGAATCCATAAGCCAAAGGGTAAGTATAAAAAAAGGATTTCAGTACTTGAAAGTGAAATCACGTCTATAGTAAAATGCCAAAAACTCGCTATATATCTTTGTTATCAACCCTGTAATTGAATAATATAAGTAGTATATAGCTGTAATATCTTATAGCAGATGTTGCTTTATTACTCCACCATTGTTGTTGCAGAGCTGTATCTTTTCTACTTAAAAAGAGTTAAGAGTACTCTGCCGCCAATTTGCATTGTAATTTAAAAATAAAGAAGAAACTATTGTAGGCAAGTATGCAAAATCATGAGGGAAAAAAAAACATATGAAAGACATCTGTCTGTATTTTACTATATCTCTAAACCAAGAAAAGTTTGAACGCCAAACTGAGAGTCTTTGTATGTAAACATGATTACTTTCCATGGAGTTGATCTCAGGAACTTGCATGATTTAAACAATCACAAGCGCTGATAAATAGCATAAAACTACAATATTCTATAGCACAATTGGAAAGTGCTCGTGATTGCAACCACGAGGTTACCAGTTTAGTTGTGCTACCTACCAAAACAAAAGGTCCCTCGAACCTTCAAGTAGGTATTTCCCACCTAACCAGAAACCAAAAATCAGCGACTCCACATTTGACAGATCGCTATTGTTAGAAAAAAAAAAAAAAAAAAGTGGTTCTTATTCTTTATGGTTGTCAAACTTCACATTTAGGAGTTTACCATTACAGAGAAACTCACAGAGTTAATCACACACACACACAAAAAAAAAAAAAAACACAACTATAATGTAGGCCGTTTGAGACGGTTTGAGCATGTCCAACATAAGCAGGCGACGGCGTTGGTAAGGAAAAGTTTGGTTATGAAGGTTGATGGCTCACCAAGGGGAAGAGGTAGATCAAAGAGGACATAGATGGAGGTAGTAAAAATAGATATGAAGAAGTATAATTTATCTGATGATTTGGCTCAAGATAGATCGGAATGGAAAACCAGAATCCGTGTAACCGACACCAATATAGTTGGGACAAGGCTTTGATGATAATGATATAATGTAGGTGAGCTTCCTGATCAATCACACACAAAACAGCATAAGAACTGTTACATGACTGACTAAATCTTCACCAACCAAACTATTACCACACCGCATTCAAAACCAAAACATAGCCAAATCAAACCATTCATTAGATCAACCAGCTCAAATGTAAGTGGTGACATTATAAAGAAAACAGAAGTGGTTTCCCCTGCTAAATGCCAACACGGCAATACTATAGGTGAGCCTACTGACCATTCACACAGAAAAGACAGTCTTTTAGACTGTTATGTGACTGGCTAATTCGCCACCATATCAAAGTTTTATTTCCACGCTGCTTCCACTCTTTCTTCCATGATTAGCATATTTCAACACCAACTCAGGAACTTTATCTGACCCAACAAATCATCAGTCAGCAGAATGTAGAGCAACAAAATTATATCCAAGCACATCATCTTCCATGATAACAGAGAAGTGATTTAATCCAGTGCCGCCAAGGCTGACATAACAATTACCCAAAAGTTCCCAATCCATTCAAACTCTTCAATTTTAATAGTCTTTAGGGCACTCACTGCATTAAAAAAAAAAAAAAAAACACAATGAAATATAGCATGGTGATTTGGAAACATCATTTCAAAGCAGATTCAATTCAACCCATTAAATCCAAAAATGGAAAGAACCATTGCCTATTCATAAGATTATGAATGTAGCAAAGAAAGCATCTTTTTTTCAAATTCTTAACAGTAGTAGAGATAAATCCCATTGTTGAAAAATAAGAGAAACAACGAGGCCTTGATAAGAACAACACAAAACAAAAGAAGAAGAAGAAGAAGAAGATCAAAGAGGCCTATGAACAATGCTATAAAGCATATTGCAAATGGATAAAAGGGGGAGGTCTAATCAACCCCAACTCACCAAAGGAGCGACGACGAAATCGAAGGCTTGGGATAGATTGAGAGCCAGAACCCGAGGCACGTCATCATCGAACTCGGTCTCGACTCCGCAGTAACGCGAGTCGTTCTTGTCTCCAGGCCTATCTCCAAACGGCATCTCTTCCAATCGAACAAAAACAAACCAAAAACCTTTCGATAGCGAGAAAAAACAGTCGAATCTGTGAAATCGAAGCTGCAGAGAAAGGATCAATCAAATCCAGAAAGCTTCTTTTTTTACACTGAATAGCAGATAAAAGGAATGGATTCGGAAACCAAAAATCGCAACTTTCATTTTCTTCTGTTTTGAAATGGATTCAAGAAGAATATGAGAAAGAGAGAGAGGAAACCCTACCTGAGAGAACGATGGAATGGGGGCTTTGCAGGGGTATTAGAAGAAGAAGGGTTTTAGTAGGGTTTTAGTTCCTCCTGAGGATGAGAGAGAAGCATATAAATTTATAAATAGACGGAGCTTCTGACAACGGTTGAGTGGGGAGAGAGAGAGAGAGTCCTGTTCATGTAATTGATTGACAGATACATGGGAAACATATTTCCATGTTGTTATCTTGGAAGCATCATTTCACACAAGTAAATTGAGAATGTTTGGGTTGTTTCACTTGTGTTTTCATCTTGCACATGTTTCTCCAAATCTAATAAAAATAAATTTATGAGATTAAATTTGTTGATATTTATCGTTTGCATGAGAATAATGAATGGATTAAATCATGAATTTGGACTCACAAAAGTGCATGAAATCAGATGCATGGATCGGAATTTTTTGGGCGGTGTTTCTTGCATTTTTCAAAATCGGTGATTGATTTGATATATGAAACTAAGGTCATGTTTGGAAACCAAGCTTTTAGGAAAAAGATTTGCGATTTTTCTAAAGTTACAGTAAATTCACGTTTAGTAATTGTAAATTTTTAAAGATTTTGACGAATGAAAATCTTTATTTGCTAGGATTTTTAGATTCGACCACCCCCTATAAGATTTGAACATCCTCACCTAAGTGGATTTGCACATCAAACCCTATTTTCTTAGCTATATGCATTGATACACACCAATATCAATGTGAAATCCTCAACTATACAAATCCCCATCAAATAGTCCTTTTTCCGGCAATAGTGAAGAATTATTAGATTTATGGGTTTCTTGCTTGTTACCAAAACATGCTCAAAATGTCTTGGGACTTATTTGTTTAATGAGGAATTCTCAAAAACTCCCCTTTTAAAAAAAGGGAGTTTTTGCCCCTTTTGACTTATCCAATGAGATTTTACCACCTCACATAGGAAACATAGAAAAAAAAAATGAGATTTTTTAAATTTTAAATTTCTTATCCGTATTTAACTTGATAATGACACGTGTTATAGTTTTATAAACGGGCGCTCATATTGGCACCACAAAATTTCGTTGTGCCA
The DNA here is from genome assembly GCA_028538565.1 of Umbellularia californica. Classification (NCBI taxonomy): domain Eukaryota; kingdom Viridiplantae; phylum Streptophyta; class Magnoliopsida; order Laurales; family Lauraceae; genus Umbellularia; species Umbellularia californica. Next base: position 77,643,424 of record JAPQWN010000006.1, on the reverse strand, counting down.
CCCCTATATGATGGGACATTGCTGCATCGGGACGCGTGAAGGTAAAGAAGGGACAATTGGTTGGCTGATTTTCAAAGTTACTTGGTTGCTTTTTCAGCATCGGGATGTGTGCCACAAATTCATTAGGCAATAACGTGTTTCAACTCGTGTGCTTTGGTGCTGCCTCGAGACGCGTACAAGGCAAGGGAAGAGGGAACAGTGCCACTACCAACTCGTGACGTCGGCGCGTGCGGGTCCCGGTCAAATCAGTCAACAGCAACTTTGACTGGCCGTAATTCCTTCATCCGACTTCCGATCGACGAGCGGTTTGGTTCTGTGGATTCGTGGTGACGAGCACTATTTGGTAGACGCGACAGATCAGCATTCCAACGGTCAGAAATTTTTTGGACTGCGATCACGGTCAGTGGTATCTGGACCTTATTTTTTTTTTCAGATATGTCTACTGCTATATCTGCTCTGCACGATCTGGCTAAGGTCGATATTTTCTCATATTTGGCAGTTATGATCGAGCATGTTCCATTTACGACTCACTAAACTTTTGGGAATCAGATAGACCGGCACCAATTCAGAACTGGATGACAATGCCTGACATGGGTCACTTGATTGCTTCAAGTTACAATGTCATATTACATCTTTTTAGTTCTGACCTGTATTAGACATTTTTGCCACTGCGATCAGTGCCTCCACCGTCGCATGAACACGTTACTATCACTATCGGGTTCGTTAATAATAATCACTTTGTCCAAGTTGCCTTGGCAGAGGGTTACCCGATGCCTTCCATTATGATTCAATGGTTTACATACATGAACGATTGCGCAGCTGCATGGGTTACACCGTATACAGAACAACTTGTATCATACATTCAGTGTACTCGTTCTATATTTCCTTCTGAAACCATTGTATTAGATGAATCATAATTTGTATTAATAGTGGAAGATTTATTGTTGTTACTAATGGAAAAAATATTGTTTTCCAGCATTTTCTAATATTCTAGATTTTTTTGATATTTTTGCGAATTTTTTTAGATTAAAAACAAATTTACACCGTGACGACCGCGACAGACCGATATTTGCGACCGATACCGTTATCATATCGGTTTTTTGGCCCCGCCGATACCGCGACCGAGACCGAGATTTTAAACCATGCTCCCCAAAGAAGAAAAGGGGAAAACCATTGTGCCTCTGCACCTGCTTATGCTGCTCTTTTTTTTTTTTTTTGCAGCTGTAGCCCTGCACCTCCTGAGTGTACTGTGGACCATGTAGATATAATGGGTCACTCTTAGTATGGCCCTCCCATATTCAGTCTGATAAGAAAAAAAAAAGTTGTAATGCATACTCAAATTGAAAGAGAGTGAAAAAAAATTTGAATGGATAGGATGAGAATCTTGAGCATAGTATGTCCCATGATCCCATCCCTGCATGACTTAGGGCCCGTTTCTTTCCTAGAATTCCTGGAATTCATGTCTGGGATTTTCAAATGCTGGAATTCTGAAATGCTACTGAATTCTGTCATTTTTGAATTCCCTGTTTCTTTTATGCCTGAATTCCTGCCTGAGAATTCATGAATTCCTGGATTTTCTGAATTCTCTGTTTTATAATTATAAGGATTTCTGACTGGAATTTTACTCCTGTATGCATTGTTTATATACCAATTTCACAATTCAAGCAGCAAAAAGTAAAAAATGGTTTTGATTAATAAGGATTTTAAATGGCCTTGGAACCATACCTTTTAAAACTCTAGCCGTGCTCTGAGAAGCGAAAATGAAGAAGACCATTGGAAGATCGGAGAAGATGAGGTATGTGTCGGAATTCCTCTCCCAGTTTGGTTTTCTCAAAACCTTGATGGGTCAAGGGGATTTTAAAACCCCAGGTTTTTGGTTTTTTAAAATGCCAGCATTCCTGAATCCCCCAAATTCTTCCACAGAAACAAAGAATTTCTGACAGATTTTCAAAAAAAATCATAAAGACGGAAAACCCGTCAGAAATTCTTTGAAAGAAACATGGCCTTAATCAAATTGGATAGTCTAGATAACATTTACAAAATTGAGTGGAGGGAATCCATGCAAATCCGGGGGGCAGAAGGTGTAGTCCAGAAAGGTACAGCTGATTATACACCTCCCACATCAAATTAGTTAAGTTTCTGAATAGTCAGTTGCCAATACACTGCATTCTGCATGCTTATCACACTATAAATATTGCCAAGTCTACTCACTGAGTTGACTCACTTGGTCACATCCAAATTGTCAGAAGCCAAACAGGCTAGTCTCTTGCCATTGCAATCAAACAGAACGAGGAGTGTGGTCAGTCAGTAGTAGCCACAGAAAAGATAAATATAATCACACAGAACATTTGACGTGCGTGCCCTTCCATGATAACAAAAAAAAATACGTACAGCACATGATAACATTAACTCATTGATTTGACGTGCGTGCCCTTCATAGTACCAAAAGTACCATACAAATGGTCAGGGTGGGTGTAGGGGCACGTATTCTGTCGATGGACACCTACAGAATGTGGTGCCCTTATTAAAACATGGGGTGCGAAAATTGGCCCCCCGTTTAAATCTCTCTGCTGCAGGGCAACTTCCGGGCCAGGCCATGTTGACCCGACCAGTCTTCAGCCCATCTTCAGGTTGTTTCGTTTTGCGTGCTTGCAAAAGGGCAAGAAAGAAACAGATGGGGCTGCTCTGGACACATGCACATGATGAGTTTTCTGCCTCGGGAGCCGCGCCGAGAAATAAAAGAGTGGCAGGCTTGCAGGTGCTGGGACGGTCCAACGTGTCCGATATTTCCACACACGTGGGTACTTCTCGCTGGCGATATCGCTCTTGTCTAGGTCATACAGTGCAAATTTAAATAAGACATATCCAACACATAAATAAGAAGAAAAGTTAAGATACTATTGACCGTGATCGCTGAAGAAAACTTTTCTAACCTTTGGATTGTTAGTCTCTCACTGCTTCTGTATAGATCTCGTTGCTAGGAGTGCGCAAGCGCAAACGGATCGTCCATCGGAGCTCAGATGACCCAAATATCACGCGACAAATTTCAAGCGTCAATGATGACCACTTTGGTCCGAAAATTTTTTGAACTCTATTGGGTAGTGCTCGTCACCACGATTCCGCATAACCAAACCGCTCGTCGATCGGAGTCCATATGAGCAAGATATGGCAGGTCAAATTTGTCCGTTGACTGCGATCTCGCTGATGTCATCCATGCACAGCCGGTCCTTGCGCTGAAGCAACACTCCGTGCTGGGCTTGGATCAAATCTCATCTGTTCAGCCCGACCTCACGTGCTAGAGTCTTGATGTGGCGCGTGTCCCGAGGAGACCTCTCTCATCATTTTTAATAAGGGCACGCATTCTGTCACTGGACACCTGACAGAATGTGGTGCCCTTATGAAGAAGAGGGGTGCGAAAATTGGCCCCCTTTATAAACTTAGAAAAGGGACGGTTTTTTGTGAAAAGCTCGCAGAAAGTTTTGTAGCGCTCCTCTTGTTTAATGAGATCATGTGTGTAAAATGGATTGAGTTTTGGATAACTCTTTTTATCAATGGCAAGTGGGGTGAGAACACTCGATTGAGCAAACCATGGCAAGCTTGGTTTATTTATGGGTCCCAGTGGTTTTATAAAATATAGAAAGGAGAAAATAGAAAAATGAAAAGAAAATAAAAGGCCTATGTAGACTTAGCTTTTTTTAGAGTAACAATGCCATTTGAAGATAACGGGAACAAAAGGCTTTACATAGGACACGTGCATGCAAGTTGTGTTTGCTGGTCCTACGATATAAAAGATGGCTTATCTATTTAACAAGTCTATAATGAATGTCACTAGGCGTTACTGGTTCATGCAAAATGGATGTTATGTATAGAAGAAGTAGAACGATTCTCTATCTTCGCCCTTAATGCTGTGTTTGGGAATGGAGGGGAGGGGAGGGAAAATTTGAAGGGGAAGGAAAATGAAGGGAAGGGGAGGGGAGGGAAAATTAATTTTCCCTCATCTTGTTTGGGAAGTCAAAAAGTAGGGAAGAAAAGTGAAAAAGTATAATTTTGTTTGTTTGTGAGGTATAGAGACAAAGACCATTTTACCCTTGCTTTTTAAAAAATTTCAATTGGAAAAAAAAGGACAGTTTAGTAATTTCCCTGTCATTCCCCTCTTTTGCCCTTATTTTCCCCATATTTTGGGGGGGGAAATTTTTGAGGAGAAAGGACAACAATTTTCCGTCCATTCGCGCCTCCCCCCCCACCCCCCCACATTTTCCTCCCCCCCCCCCCCTCCCCCTCCCACTCCCAAACACCCTCCAAAAAAATTTTCCCTCCATTTTTCCCCCATTTTTTTCCTCCCCACCATTTTCCCCCATTCCCAAACACTACCTAAATGTCCATGAAGTCTATCCCTATCTAATTCTGTTATGGTCTTAGTTGGGCCACTTCAATTTAGGTTAGGATCAGGTTGCAAAAGTCTGGCCCAATTTTAATTTGGAATAGGCCGGGCCTTTGATGTCTGGTAACCCAACTCAACCAAAGTTTTTATATACATTTGTATTATAGAGAAAACACTACAGGCTAGCAGTAGATGAGCATATATGATCCTTCTTGTATATAGATTAACAACCCAGTAATGATTTTAGCATCGATAACACACACACACAAAAAAAAGTGATTGAAATAACGGTCATGGGCTGCAGCTCCGTTGGTTAGGAATAACAGACATCTAGAGAATCTGAGAGAGAATTTCAAGAGATTGTGATCATTCTAAAAATGTGGGGCTGTGATAATGGGATCATATCACGTCCTTGTTGACGTTGGATTGTTTGTGTGAGCTGATGGGTGTCATCTTCCACATGCAATGCCAAGAGGTTAAACGAAAATTTAAAAATGCATTGTTATGTCATTTGACTATGATTAAAGGCCAAAGATTGAGGATTATGGTGTATTAAACACACTTGGAGATCGTTCTTAACTTCTAAAACAATTCGAATTGAAATGAATCATGCTTTGTTCATCCAATGAAGTGTTAATTTATAAAAGAGAGAGAGAGAGAGAGAGGAGTCATATTAATAATCAAAGATTGAGATTCACATGAGAATGGAGCTCATCAAAGAGAAGTCATATTAATAATCAAAGATTGAGATTGAAATGAATTTTTTGTCGCCATATCACAAAAGGATGTCTCATAATTCATGTTTAGATATGACAAGCAAACAGTACTGAGACTCACATGAGCCGAGGTTATTAGATATCATATAACCATATTGCAAAACAATGTCTCAGAATTCATGGTTTAGATATGATAAAGCATTGCGCTGACTAGCAACCTTAAAAAACCCTCCTCCAGTGCATTTTGCAATTTATATATATATATATTAAAGCAAAGGGGGAGGTGGACTGTGAGGGGTGCTACGTTAGCATTGAAGGAGTTCTCCTTTTAAATAAATATACATAAAAAACTTATAGAGTGACTTAAGGAGCCATGTCATTACATTCTACTATTTTTTCTCCAAAAGTATCTATCCATATCTTCTATCTCCTAAAGTTTCCCAATCAATATCCCCTAAAATTACTGTTAATCTTACAAAAATAACACAAAAGATCCTTCCAAGGGGGCCCACTATGTAGATCTTATGATCCAAAAATATCAATCTCATTCACTTATGTATTACCCCACAAAAGTTTTAGGAAATTTAATAAATCTAACCCATGCACCATCTTAGTGGGACCACCTCATAGAACTTATCAACCTGACTCAAATGTTAAATGGACATAAGCCTTTGTTGAACTGATGCCTTCAAGGAGTTGTCATATATTTCCAGTACTTATTTTTCAGGTTGTTTGAGCTGGAATGATCCTATGTGCATCCGGACTCAAATCTTAGTCTGATCCAGCAGGCCTTTAAGGGGCAGTTTCAACCCACCCATATATTTTTGAGCAGGCATGCTCGAACTTAGTATCTAGGACCTGTTATACACCTGAACTCAGGTCGTTCAATCCTATTGATACTAGAAATGGGCCAGTCCGGAAACCGGCCCATTGAAATTCCTACAACAGGCCGTTAATTTAATGGATTTTTAAATTATAAAGCTTATTGCACATGCTTGCAATGAGGTTAGTTTTGATGCTTCAATATTCATATAAAATCTAGAGCCTCAACATTGATCTATCGTTATCTTACACAAGGTATAGATCCCGTCCGAGGGACCTTTTTTCCTTGGATCTGTTTTTTTTATATATATATATATATATATATATATTAAATAAATATGGGACATTGATGTAGAATAAAATGATTCTACATGTCTCTCTCTCTCTTAAGTATTTGGTTGGATGTAGATTTGATTTGTAGGTTCAAGCAAGTGTGTTCTAATGATAAGTAGGCTCAAAACAAGTGGGCAGTGTTTTGGGGCATTGGTGTGGGACTCATCTTAGCTACACTAACACTCCACACAATGTATCTAACATAATGAGCCCCAGCTGGATATTGATAGGAAAATGGACGCATTTGTTTTTTCTTTTCTCATTTTTTTTCTTCTTTGAATGGTATCATTTTTTCTTTTTGCTTCCATCAAGAGTTTTTTCTTTTTTAGTAGGGATTTTCAACCCATGCATTTTTTCAATTTACAAAGATTCTATAGGTGCTATATTACAAGATTCTCATTATTATTTTTCACGATAATTTCTTCCTTTTACCATAAAATCTTAAGATCTTTTTCCACTTTATTTTCTTCTAAAAGTTCTTAAAAATAATAATAGTGGATTCTTCTTTAATAGTTTTTATTATTATAAATTATATCTTTATTTTGGGCACGGGCATTTGTTTTCATAGAAATATGCATGAATATATGCTTATATGTTTATAATTACTTTTGATACCTTAGAAATTCAAAATGTAATATCTTACTTTTTGTCACGGGCTAAGCACGGGGCGTTATTGCTAGTTATATATATTAAAGCAAAGGGGGAGGTGGGCTACGAGAGGTGCCACCTCATCCCTAAAAAGTCTCTCCTTTTAAAGAAATATGCACAAAAAACCCACATTATTTTAAGGTGTCACCTCACTTTAGGCTATTCTTTCTCTCCTAAAACCTCTCTTATAAGAGATTTTTATGAATGTTTGAATTTGAGTCCTATTTCTTGCCATTATCCAAATTATAAGCAAGTCTTTATAGTTGGTTTGTTTTCTTTTCCTTAGATCTTCAATCATCAATAGATCCCATATTAAATATATTTTGTGGGCCCTACCGATGAATGAAATCCAAACTGTTGCTCATTTACTCTCCTTTCAGTTTTTTTCCCTAAATGTATGGATCTAGTAGTGGGCACCAATCGTATTAAATATATTTCAAGATTGGACTCCAGTATTGGATGAAATCCCAATAGCTTTCTCTTAACCCCTTTTTTCTAATAGTGGGCCCCACTAATGGAGGGAGACAAGCCTGTTAGCCGTTATCTGGTTTCTTAATGGATGCATATCAATTAGTGGGCCACACACATTTAACTAATTTCTGCAGTGGGACCCACTCATGAACTATGCATAGATATTAGTTTTCTAGGTCAATATGTATTGGTAGCGGGCAATCAGATCAGACTTGGTTGGTATCATACACAAGCTTAATTTCTTTGATAATTGTTAGGATGTGATGTGTGTGCATGAGTTAGAACTATTAGAAACATACTATGATGACTCATATCTATATCCACATACACTCATTTCATTCAATGTACATCTTTTAGGTTTTTTTTTTTCTTCTCTTACACTTGTTCGGCCCCCCTCTCTTTCAAATTTTTTTTCTTATACTATCAATCATTTGTGGGGACCAACTATTCGATCACCATAAATCCATATGTGGTGTGTGGCCTATTGAGGATGAAATCATTTGATTTCTATTTCCTTTCTTCTTATCCTCCATTTTCTCTTCTTTGGATGAAGAGCCATCAGTGGGTCTCACACGTTAAAAACATTTCAAGGGTGGCCGCCACTAATGGATCAAACACGTTAATTTTTTTATCTATTCCTTTTGATTCTTTTTAGTAAATGTAGATCCATCCGGTTTGTTTTCTTTTTCTTATATTTTCAATCATCAATGGTATAATATATCCATAAATGAGATGATCGTAATGGTTAATGCCTTTAAATTCAAGGGGTCATCAAGTTATGTAAATTTACTTTATTTTATATTTATTTTAACTTAACAATATTTCAAAAGAAATCTTAAATTTTAATATATCTTTATAGCCAGGGCCTTTGTTGCTAGTAACTAATTAAAGTAAAGTAAAGTAAATCCAGACAAGAAATGACAAAGAGTCATATCAAAAGTACACAATTTCAAAACTCTCCGAATTTTTAAAAGAAGTAAAAAGAAACAACCTCATTTCTCCACTAAAAAATAAAAAAAACTTCACTTTTCTGTACAAAAAGTAAAAAAGATTCCATACCAAACAACTAAAAATAAAACACCATCATAACGCCATATATTTTATTTCCTTTTGATTTGATGCTTCATCTCACCATACTTCAATTCACCATACATCCAAACAGGCGCTCCTTTTATTCGGGATTGAGATCAAAAGTAAACTTGCAATGTTTTACGAGCACCACTCCTTATCTAAAATTGTAACTCTGTAGGCTGCGTTAAAGCAATTTTTTTTTTTTAAGGTTTTCGGATCATCAACTTTCAAATACATCTAAGAAATATATTTGGACTAAGGGCACTAAAGATTGAGGTGTTTGCAACTCAGGGTAGGCCCACTAGAAAATGGATCTGGATCGCCATCGTGTGCAGCAAATCTTTCTACATTGATAGAGAAGGCCCATATCTACAGCCAGCTGACAGTTATGTTCGAGCCCCTACACTATCCAGTGGGCCATAATGTGAATGGGTCTAGCCATGGTTTCCGGCCTAAGTAAGTTGTGGACACCTAAACCCAGATCAACACCCAATTGGGCCTATTGGTTGGGCGTAAAACCCTAATGTGATTCGGTCTAGTTCATCTTCCATCATATATCAAATGGGCCAAAATGTGAACGGGTCTAGTCCATTATTTTTTGCCAAAGTTGCGGACAAAGCATGGGTAGGGAAGAGTAGCCAACGGACTATCCTCCAAGCCGATCAAATTGTCTAAGTGTCACACCAAAAATCCAAAATACCCGAAGAGAAAACCCCAATTTCTTATTCAATATGGTATAACCATTTGAATAGACTAACCAGTACTCTTTGGAAACAAATAAAATAGAAATGATCTAATTAATCTCTAAATCTTAGGAACTTAAAAAAATGAAGGAAATATAGGAAAATCATCTAGAAACTTGCAAAATAGGAAGTCATAGCTTGGAAACACATTTTGAGAAGTTCCTTCCTCGTTGAGCCTTATTGGGCTTAGGCCTTTGGACATAGACTTTTGGGTTGGGCCCATTAGTCTGGCCTGCATCATTAAGTGGGTTAATCTAAAAGCCATACTACTAGATCATCTTAGACTGCTTTGGCAGGTTGTCTTACAATGATTTGGTAGGATCAGGTAGTGGGTCAAATAGCATCTATAAACTCAGATCAAATCTGACCCATCTATGAATCCGGTTACAAATCCCAACTAAACTCGAACCCAACCTGACTTAAATGGTGACAGGTAGAGCTCAAGTTGAGTTGATGGATTGGGCCATTCTGATACTGTTTTTACATTGATTGAGCATACCTTTTTTTTTTTTTTTTTTAGAATTAGGACAGTGGAAGTGAGAAAATAACGATACTTTTTTTCCATCAAATTATCTAACTCCATCAATCCTGCCATCAAATACATTAAGAACTATACTTGAAAAAAGGGGTTGGCTGAGTGGTCAGAACCATAGTTCGTTTCTCTTCTTGAGCTAAAGGTCCTAGTATCGATCCCTGGTTCCCCTTCTTCAGAAACCGAAGGTTGAGTCTACTAGTGCTACCACTTCGGGGCCCCAGGTGTTTTACTCGGCTTCTCTTTGGACCCGAAGGGATTAGTCCAGCCCAAAAGATTAGGAACCCTCCGTTAAAAAAAAGAAGAAAAGAAGCTCTAACCATTGAAGTACATGCACCTCAGGGTAAGCCCACTAGAGGAGGGATCTGGATCATCATGGCTGATTGGTTGCATGTCTATTTCCACATTGATTGAGTAAGTATATAGACCTTTTGATAGCTCAAAGCCACGTGAGAGCTTCTACAGCAGGTCAACAGCTCTAACATCGCCTTCTTCACTCACTTATCCGGTAGGCCATAGCAAAAGTAATCTCATGGAGATAAATGGGTTCGGATCCATGGTTTTGGGCTTTTAATAAGTTGTTGACACCAGAACCCGGATCAACACCTAACTGGATGCAAAACCCTAGTCCCATCATCAATTGGGCCCATAATAAGTCCATCAGTCTAAAAGGGTCTTTTTGTTTACAAGAATTTTGAAAATTCCTATTCAAGAGAGTTTGGATAATTCTATCTCCAAGTGGAATTCTAAATACTCAAGTACAATCCGATATATAAAAGACTGGAGTTTGAGAATTTAAAAGGCTAAAATTGAATGCCCCAAGCATGAATTTTAAAATCTTCAGTGAAAAATAGGTCTAAAACATGAGTTTTCAAAAAAATTAGTTTTCAAAATTCTACGGCATGATCTGATAAGTGACACCAGTATAAAAAATCTGCAACACCTGTAATTCTTGTTAGAAGTTCTTCCAAACAAATAGGCTCTACACCAGTACCCTTACATTAAGGTGATTTGGCAGGTTGTACTGCAACTCTTTGGTAGGATTAGGTAGTGAATCAGATAGCATTTATAAACTGAATTCAAATCTGACCCAACCTGAATTAAAAAGTAATAGGTAGTGCTCAAGTTGGGTTGATAGGTTGGGTCCTATGAAGCATTTTTGCACCCATTACAGATTTTCTTATTGAATAAGTAAGTGAAACGTGTTACATCAGAACATAGCTGGCACTTGTCCACTTTGAGGAGCGGAGAAGAACCTCCAGCAAGTTCCATTAGAAAGGGACATTATCTAATCATCTTTGTTTGAATTTTGTACAAACTCCTAGAAACCAGATCAGATGTCTATCAAGGAGGAGTGGACATTATCTAATCATCTTTGTTTGTACAAACTCCTAGAAACCAGATCAGATGTCTATCAAGGAGGAGTGGACAGTTTGGCTCAACCTGGTTTGACTGTCTTATTTAACCTGGCTAAAAAATTTTATTGTAAAATATTGTACAAAATTATTGAGAATAGATCATCATGGTCCAATCAGTTCATTGCCAGGATTTATCTGTTTTTATTGGTCTTTGACTGGTACCCCATTTTTTATCTACCCTGTATAGTCCAGTCCACAGTTTGATGACAGTGGTTTGTAAATGCATCTGGCAACAACACCATGTTGTCCAATGCCCAGGATCATTCTCTGGTGGGGCCCACTTTGAAAAAAGGGAGAGAGGAAGAAAAAGTAAAGAAGAATATAAGACACCTAGAAAACCCACCCAGTGTGGCTTCCCTTATTTTAACACTCAAAATCAAACTTTCACTGAATTTGAGTAAGAGCCCAACAGGAGACTGATTGCACAGAAAATGCCAAATCAGCTATGTTCTTTTTCTTTTTTAACCTCATCTTTCATTGGTTATCAATCTAACAGTAAGCCATCCTCCAATTGGAACAGTCTTTGGTCAAGTCCTAGATCAAGGGGTGAAGTCTAATCTGAGCAGTTTCATTGAACATGGTAAGCCGGATTCTGAAAAAAGAACCCCAGATGGGAAATACTAGCTATTCAACGGTACAACCTTTTATGTTGAATCTGAGACATTGCTCTAATGTTTTTTTATGGAATCCCCATTAGACTCAGGTACTAATGAATGGTGCTGATCAAAGGACAATGGGCCCTCATGCCCGGAAAAAGGATATTATGCTCAGTAGTCTGCAGCAATGGAGTCCCACTTATTTCTTTTTCTTTTACCCTTCTTGCATGTTACCAAAATTAGCAGTAGGAAAATTTGGTGCTAGAGGCTGCAAAGTGCAAACCCCACTATAGTTTGATTAAATTACTTATATCACATGACATCTTTTGTGACATTTTCGGAATCCCACATCGACTATAGAGAGGAAAGTGAATGGTAGATGAAAGTGAATGGGGTTATGTAGAGCTTACACCCTTACCTTGCATGAGGCCTTTTGATTAGTTGAGGCCCATCAAAAGTAAAACAGTGAGTCCTGTGGGCCAAAGCGGACAATATCATGCATGGATATGCGGTGAGACGTTACAAATGATATCAGTTTGATCAATTAAAAGTAGCCCCATCTAATGATACAGATGAGTAGATTTGATCACCTTAAAGGTGGATCCACCTGAGGATAAATCAGGATTTTAGCCTGGACAGGATTTGATCTCTCTCACTATTTAAATGGTACACTGTCGTGAACACACGGTAAAGCATGAATCAGCATTAGCTGCATTACCTACTTTACAGATGGTTAATTGAAATGGATGAGGCTTTGGGAACTTTTTCTTTTGCTTTTATTTTCATTCTCTGCTTTTGGCAGATCCCCGACCCTTCATTCCACTCCAAAGCAAGATCCTTGGCTTCATATTCCTTCACAGTTCCTACTCTCCTCTATCTTGTCCTTTTGTTTTCTCTCTCTCTCTCTCTCTCTCTCTCTCACACACACACACACATCTTTTGTACTTTTTTATTTAGAAATTCTCCTTTCAATTCCATCTTCCATCTCTGTCTTCTGCACCAGTCACCAGGTATTTAACCTGTACAGATTTTCTCCTACATCTACTTGTGTTTTCTATAGGCAGTTTTTGAATCTGTCAACAGAACCCACCTCAGTTTGGTTTGCTGTCTCTGTTTTAAGCTCTTCTTGTGTCATATTTCTATCAGCACTAATTTTTTTCTTCCTTTTCTGCCTTTTTGGTAAATATGGATTTTTTTCTTGCACCATCTATAATATGAGTGAAAACCCTTTTCAGTTTTGATCTAGTTTCAAGTTCAAAAACAGTTTTTGCCTTGTTCCACTGTAATTTATTAACTGTTCTACATGTTTATTGCACCATCTGACCTCTGCCAAATGTCAGTCTTTCCATGTGGGTATTAAATTCAGGTGGTCTTTTTGTTAATTCAGAGCTGGAGTTGAAAATTTGAGATCAATTTGTCAATCCAATTCAATCTCCTGTTACAGAGCTGTTTCAGTTCTCATTTATGTGGCAAGCGTATAAGCTGCTTTGAAGCTTGGGACATCATTTTAGGGGTCCTTACTCCTTGCCTGACTCTATTTTGGTTGTTGGTCTATGACCCAGCTCTGTTTTGGTCTGGGTTTTGTACTCTAAGCTGTTTTGAAGCTTGAGAATCTGATTTAAGGAGTGATGAGGTGGTTTGTGGTTGCTTTGTTTTGTTTGGTGGGTTCAGTGACTAGTATTGGTGTGAACTTGGGGATCCAAGCAAGCCACCCTCTGTCACCAAGTATTGTGGTCAGAATGCTTAAGGATAATGGGTTTCAGAAGGTAAAGCTGTTTGAGGCCGATCCAGGGACTTTGAATGCCCTTGCCAAGTCAGGGATTGAGGTGATGGTGGGGATTCCAAATGACATGCTGGCTACTCTAGCAATCAGTTCACATGCAGCAGATCAATGGGTGTCTCAGAATCTCTCTTCGTATGTATCCAAAGGAGTGGATATCAAGTGAGAATTCTCTCCTTTTCTTTCATACTTGCTCTTTATATTTCTTCTAACTATAAGAGAAAGGAATGCTTAATTTGCTGTTTTATGATGGTTGGACATTTGCAGTTTAACTTGGTATGCTAAAAGCTTTGTCTCTGCAGTTTCTTTTTGCATCAATTTAATAATGTGATTTTAAGTTTTTAGCAAATAACTCAGGACTTTAAGCCTAAGAAAAAATTTCGATGAGATGGTAGTAGTTATCTGGGAGTTTCTTTATGGAAATTGCTTTTATCTTACATAGTTTTGGAATTGGGAGTTTAGTAATTTATTCATGTCTTGGATTGGTGTAAAATTTCTGATGCTTCCTTTTGGTTATCTGTTTGTGGGTAGTTCTCTGCTTAGTATCAAAGAAGTGTATCATTATGCAATGTTAAATTTCAAGTCCTTTCTTAGTTGTTGTTGTGATTTGATATTAAGGTAGAGTAAAGTATACTTCCTACCTCTCCAATATCTTTGTTGAATTTCCTTAGTTTTGCCCTCATTCGATATTTTGTTCTTCTTTGATTAGATTACATTGGATTAGAAGTAATTCTGATATTTAATTCCTCATGGCTTCTTTTCTGGCATAATTATTCAGATAAGAGTTAATGATATACAGTTTTCCTGTTATGTAGTTAAAAGATTTCTACCATCTTCTCAAGCATTTAGTTGTGCATGTTGTATCAATTCCTGTACTCTCAATTCCTAATTCCTGTGAGAGGCTTCAAATATAATATAAATAATAATTTCTTAGCAAATTGGAACATTAATTCACTTCCATAATAGGAAATCAGAAGGGTGTTTTTGTGTTGCCATGTTGGAAAACCAGAAGTGTTTTTAATGGTATATAGCTGCGTGTCTTTGTGTGAACACGGGTGCAAGCCTTGAACAGATAAATACACAACAACAACTTCTTAGCACTTTTGAACTCTCAATTCACTTCCATAATGTGTATGTGACTCAGTGTTTGTGATTCTTTAGCACTCTGGAACATGAATTCAATTCTATGATGTGTGTGTGCATGCGTACTGAAGGATTCATCTTCCCCTTGTGCTTTGGGGATATGCTTGAAACAAAAAAGACTGAAGATCATGAATTCTTAATAAATCCATGTGGGTTTTGCTGGAGTCTTTTGGTGATGTGCTTGATAATGAAAAATCCTGAAAATCATGAATTCTTAAGAAGTCCATCTGTGTTGGGTGAAGGATTTATCTTTCTTTTCAGTTTTGAAGATATGCTTGTTAGAGAAACAGACCGGAAGAAATAATGAATTCCTAAAAATCATGCAAGAAAGTAGTAGAAATGGGCATTGAAACTTATGATTCTACTCCTTGTTATCTTTGTTTTTTCTAGGATATGAATATCTAATGAATGCAGGGTACTGAAACTGATTTATTGGACTATACAAAGAACCATAAAAACAATTAGGAAGAATATATTTTACATCATTTAAAGATCTGTTATATTTATATCCAATTTATAGAACTAACTTACATAACCCCTAGGACTTCTTGAATTCATTCTCATGTTCTTGTCCTTTATATTGAGGCATGCCCCATCTTGGGCAGGCAAATCCCCCCAGGGAAGATAATCTGCTAGGTTGATTTTATTGAATTTTACTACTACTATCTCATTCAACTCAAACTTTTTTCTACTCTAGATTCAACGAACTATGCATCCAGTTACCTCAGGAAAAGTTCACTACTTAACTTGGTTAGTGTCCTTTGAAGTAAAATTGTTTTTTCAGGTCAATAGATGCTGGTTTTGGAATCTAAGGAAAAAAAAAATGCATGCAGTAGTTTGTATGTACGTATTCATTATCTTGTCAGCGGGACCTGAACCAGAAGGCAGTTTTACCCTTCTTTTCTTTGGTAGGGGTGGGCAATGGCGGACCCAGGATTTTTATTTAGGTGGTACGGGCAATGGTCAAGTTAAGAAGTCGAATAATAAAATAGAATTTTTTAAGGTATTATTTAAGAAGTTTTTCAACACCCGCATCGTTACACCTGGGTCAGCCCCTGGGGTCGGGGAAGTAAATGCCTTAACAAAAAGCTCACAATTTTAATCATAGATTACATAGATTATAATTACTGAACTAGTGCCAAACATTTTTTTCCATAGGATAGGAATCATTGATTATTGTTCTTGTACTAAAACCTCCCACCATCTATTATTTGGTGTATACAGCAATCAAATGATCTGTAAGAAATACACCATCATTTTGTTGCATCTAGTCTTAGCAATATCCATGTGATGCTAGAATTTAATTTTCATCTCACTCTATCTACCTACAACTTTACAAAGGTACACAGCTGTTGGGAATGAACCTTTCTTAAAAGCCTACAATGGAACCTTGCTTAAAGCTATCTTTCCTGCTCTCCAAAACATCCAAGCAGCTATCACCAAAGCTGGTCTGAGCAACCGGGTGAAGGTCACCATCCCTATCAATGCTGATGTCTATGAGTCATCAGATAGCCTCCCATCAAACGGCGACTTCCGGGCTGACATACTCAGCATCATACTCGACATCCTCAAGCTTCTAAATGAAAATGCCGCCCCATTCACTGTCAACATCTACCCTTACATAAGCCTTAATTCAGACCCCAACTTCCCTGTTGACTACGCCTTCTTCGATGGAGCTTCGTCGCCTGTTAACGATGGCGGGACTACTTACAGCAATGTGTTTGATGCAAACTATGACACCCTCGCTTGGGCGCTAAAGAAGAATGGTTATGGAAACCTGTCGATCATCGTCGGTGAAATTGGGTGGCCAGCTGATGGAGACATGAACGCGAACTTGAACTATTCACAAAGATTCAATCAAGGTTTCATGACCCACATATTGACAGGGAAGGGAACACCAATGAGACCAGGCCCCATCGACGCCTACCTGTTTAGCTTGATAGATGAGGATGAGAAGAGCATTGAACCAGGGAATTTTGAGAGGCACTGGGGGATGTTTTATTATGATGGGCAGCCTAAGTATGAGTTAAACTTAGGAGTGAGGAACTCAAGTACATTGGTTGCAGCAAAGAATGTGGAGTACCTAAACCAGAAGTGGTGTGTGCTTTCACCCTCGGCCAGCCTCGACGACCCACAAGTTGGACCAAGCGTGAGCTATGCATGTGGGAATGCAGACTGCACTAGTCTCGGCTATGGGACGTCCTGTTCAAATTTGGATGCCCGTGGGAATCTCTCTTATGCGTTCAACAATTACTATCAGAAGCTTGATCAGGTTGCAAGTGCTTGTAAGTTCCCTAACCTATCAATGATAACAACAACAAATCCATCAGTAGGGACTTGCAAGTTCAATATCATGATCAAGTCGACTGCTATAAATGCTGCCCAGAGATTTGGAAGCTTCAGAAAATGTGCCATTAGCATTGTACTTGGTCTGGTTCTCTGTTTGTTGACACTACTGTGATTTTGAGGGTTTTTTTTTTTTTTGCCTCTGTTTTTGTTGTGAATACATTGATGAGTATTGTTCATCATAGGAATGGATTGTAAAGTGATTTAATCTTGTTTGTTTTTAGATTTTCCTCATGTTTATCAAAACATAATTATTGTGCATACCTTCACTGTTGTTGCAACCCCAACTAAGTTGTTGCTGCATCAGCCTTGTTTCTGGCCATAAGAGCCTAAAAGCTCAGTTTTTTTGTTTTTCAAAGATCAGATGGCTGAGAAATATCTGACACTGTAGCGGCGGATCTAGAATTTTAGTTTGGGTGGTGGGAACTTTTGCTAGACATTTTTTTAACTAATTTATCTTTCTTGTATATATAAATTTATTAATTTGAACTAATTATCATGAATGCAGGTAAATAAATGTGTATTTATATTTTATAAATAATATATTTATTTTTAAGTATTTTATAAATTATTTATGAAAAACATAACTCTCCTGAGTCTTTGCTTTGACTCTACTCGGGTTTTTTTTTTAATGAGTTGAGTCCGGTCACAAGCTTTCCAACCTTGAATAAGACTGGACCACATGTCCAACAACTTTTATTATACCAAGACGGTTTGTTGTGGATTTCTATTGTGTAGAAAGAGAGGGGGGTGGGTATTTCTGCGTTGTAGGATGTAGATTAGGGGATTTCTATTGCGCAGAGAAAGAGCTGGATAGAAAGAGCGAGTCGACGAAAACGAAACCCTAGTGCCTTTAGTATGGAGAGCTTTTGTTGATTCAGATTGGGGCGAAACATGTCATGGGGTGGTGGTGCGAACTTGGGTTTCAACGGGTGGATGGCCCATACAAGTACACAACCCATGGCCCTTTAAGGAAGCTCAACAGTTTACCTGAGGCGGCCGCACCCACATCGTATAATGTGGGTCTGCCCTGGCACTGTCTTTGATCTCCCACATATCATGTGATTAATAGAGAAGTTTCCACAGAAAAATCAGCGGAAAATCTAAATGGAAAATCTCTTCATGATTTTTTTTATTTTTATTTTTCTGTAGTACAATGGGATTTACCATTAGATCACCAGTCAAATGGCAAATACCTTCAATTTGGTCGCTTTTGCAAGAATTTCACACTATGTTCAGGAATGACCATACAAAAGACAATAAGCTAGTATGAACAAACGCTTGAATGTGAGCATGCAGTTGGTGATGCTAGGCCTAGTCTTCTTTTCATGAAGAACAGTCTTGAAGAAGATCTGTTCCTAGCTAGATGAGACCGACGAGTGAGCCAAGGATGGTAACATGTTGGGCCACTCACTTTGAACAAGTATATCCTTCCTCCTGCTGATGGAAATATTCTCTCAAAAAATCTCTCTCATCCAATATGATTGAGCATGGGATCTTCCATTATTGTTTAAAGATGATTTAGATGTTGTTTATACAACTCTCAGAGATTACAATGGATCACAATAGTCATAACAAGTGATTACAACAAATTTTTACAGGGGAAGGAGAGAGGTCCTGGATGAACAGTGATAACAGTGATGAAATCTCAACTCAAAAGCCTACAACAGTTCTCAAGAGGCCCCAGACCCATATCAACATGGTCCAGACCCATTGACATCCCAACAATCTTAGAACCCTATGCAATCATAGATATCCCCACTTTACATTATGAACCTTGAAACTTCACACTTTTTGACCAGTATTGGTTAAAATGTTAAAGATTTTGGAATTGATAGCTACTGGGCCTATAAATTTTTTTTTTTAAACGGTTACTGGGTCTATAGGTGGGGGAAGGTCATCAAAACACTGGATTTTGGAGGTCCAAATTCAATATAAAAGACCCATAGTCTTATATGGACAGATGTGACTAAACCATGCATGTCTGATTGATTAGTTTTGTCATTGATGATGGTCATGCTCGGCCTAAGGGGATAGAAATTGGAAGACTGATCTACTTATTAGCACAACACACCCTTCTCTTTTGTGTGTTTTAGCTGATCCTTCTACACACTGTAGTTAGTGGTAGTCCCAGTTTGAAACTAATCTGTATTGGATAGTATCCACACAGCTCTTGCATAATCAAGGACTTTCCACTACTATTATTATGATTTTGACTAATATTGAAAGATAATACGTCTTAAAGATAGCATTACATGATTAAAAGAAATTATTACAGAAAATAAAAAAAAAATGTTTATAGTTGTGGGAAGAACAATTTTGGAATGAAACGAAATCATGTATTTATGTACATCAATATTTGGTATGTATTTGCATCAGTATTGTGTTTGAACCCAATCCCGGTATGTGTTTACATCATAATTGTGTTCGTGCATATCCAAATGATTTACTATAATTAATGCTAACAATCCGAGCACTACTCATTAATGAATCTACTTATAGAAATTAAAAGAATGCACTGTACCCCCATCAAACTTTGAATCACTAACTAAAATTAAGGGTTAAAATACAATGTTTTGGCACTCCAATTGGGCCTCATCCATAATTCACATCTAAACACACTATCCCCTTATCAATCATCAAGGTGGGCCACACAGGAGATGAGTCCTTTTTTTTTTTTCCTTTTCAACAGCACAACACTTCCTTACCTATATACAAATGCCTATGATTTTATATACACACATGTATACACATGAATATATATGCTTACAAATATGCCTATAGTATTTACACCAAGTCTTCTGTGTATGTATGTATATGTATACACTCACTCACTCACTCACTCACTCCTATTATTTCCCATATATCCCTTGGCTCTAGCATGAAGGTCTGCATGAAACTCTCCGGCGAAAACTCATCTGAACCCAAAATTCCGGCGGCCCTGACAAGCGAATTCCCTCCATCCACCTCGCCGGAGCTTCGAACTTCCGACAACCCCGGAGAAGTCGAAACGGAAGAAGGCGGCGGCAATGCCATGCAACCCGACGTGGAGAACGTGGCGGCGATGGCCTTGATATCCGCCTTGGAGAGGACCGCCGGGAACCGGCCGTGGAACTCCGGCCGCTTCTCGTCGGGGAAGTTGAACTGTACTCGTGGCCCGCGGAGGCAGTAGAGTGCGGCGTCGTAAGCGCGCGCGGCCATCTCCGCCGTGTCGTAGGAGCCTAACCAGATCCGGGTTCGGGTCCGGGGTACCCGAATTTCAGATACCCATCTCCCCCACTTCCTCATTCGGACTCCCTTGTATGATCCGTCGGATCCTTTTCTTTTTGGAGAGTTCTCCTCCTTCTCCACCACCCCACAATACACCATAGCTCCAAGTATGTAAGAGCTGATGAAATTGAAATCAATGAGAGAAGAAAAGCTTAAAGCCTTCAAGTGAGTTTGGGGTTTGACCAAAATTTGAATGTGTACACAAGATGATATATGGAAGTAGTGTGTGTAAGCTTTTCCATTGTTTTTGATGGAGTGAGAGAAGTTTTGGTATTTAAAAGGATGAGGGTGATGGGATAAGGGAATGCAGGTCACGTGACAGGGGGAGCGCACGTGTGGGAAGGAGGGAGGGGGTACGTCACTTGGGGAGCTGGCACGTGGCAATGTGGGCGGGAGCACGTGAGGGGTTGGAGAGGCACACCCGGCGGAGGGCAGTTTCCAACGATAACGGAGAAGAGGAGTTGAGGGACACGAGTGAGGGCTTGATGTCATTGCTTACGTCACTTTTTTGATCTCCAAGTTGGTTTTTTTTATTTTTAGATTTTTTTTTTTTTTTACTTTTTTGAAAATCTTTACTTTAATGTTTATTAAGAAATATAAAATATGAGTCATGCAAAAAACTGCTTAGGTGTTGTTTCTTTTAAAAAAAAAGATTTGGATGTTAATTAGGATTAGTGCACAGTAAAATTAAACAATCTCTACTGTCACTATTTTAAGTGGTGGTATCTCATGGTGATTTGTTGTGATGCACTTACATGGTGAAAAATACTTTTTTAAGGGTGTCAAATCAGGACTCGGGGGTAAAATATCGAATCAGGATCATTTGAGGATGTTTCCCATGGTAACCGTGAGCAGCCCTTGTCCCGCGGTGATGTGACGGAGGATCATGATTGGTCCAGTCACGGTCATTGAGGGGTGAATCCTCGCTGGATTCGGACTTGTAGAATCTCTATGAGTATAACTATATAATATTTTCTTTTAATATTACTTTTATATAAAAAAAATAGAGTCTAAATTCTCTGCCACGACTACTACACAAGAACTGTGTAACACAAGCATGTAACTCCATCCTAAGGTTCACATAGAGATAACCCAAACCATTCCAGATAAATCTTATCCCCTCCACCAATAGATTCATGTAGTGGATCCCACCATCCGACTGAGCACCACGACGGAAACGTAAAAATCACGTAGGCAGCGCCGCCACGTTAGTGCCTAATTATATTTCCATTATGGTGCTCAATCAGATGGTGGGAGTGTGGGACCCACTCCATTTCAACTGAGACTTGAGGATCTATTAGTTGAGGGTATAAGATTCATCTTGAACGGTCTGAATTATCATGATGTGGGCCTCAATAGAATCTTAGCCACCTATTACAGAGAAGGCCTATCGTATCTACAAAGGAGGATTCGGACTCGAAATCATAAACAAGCTAGAAACTCTTAGATTTTGACAATCAACAAGTTTTACTAGTATAAAACATGTAGATTATAGTATTGTTTTTTGGTACCCAAAACCCAGCTATAGGAGTTAGGACTTTGCCCTCGAATAAGGGTAGTAGACCTCGAGTTAGGTGATGGAGCTCTCGGATGAGGTGATTAGACCTCGTATGAGGATAGAAAGAACTGGATGAGAAAAGATGGATTCAAACTCATTCCACGATATGAGAATGGGAGAACTGCCACATCTTAGAAGAGTCCGTTCTCCGAACCTAGAAAGTTAGATACACAATCCTGTCATGTTTCTCGTGTTGAAAAGCCCGGGAATCAGGATTGCAGCAGTAGCAGAACACTAACGTGTCAGGAAAATGTCCTCATGCATGCATGTCCCTCTTGTTTAAGTAGAACTGGAGATAAAGATTAAGGAAGAAGAAATCTAATTCCACATGTCAGGACATGAGCTACAATTGCCACCTTCTTCATCATCTTGGCACTTGGCAGCTCCAGTAATGAATCTGTTCCAGAATGGATAGAGTTGAATCTGTTTCTAAGACATTGGGAAGGAAGTAAATCAATGGCTTCAAGAAAGGACCATGGCCTTTCTATACTTGAAAGGTAACTCTTGGCAATTAAATCTTGATCTGAAATCTCTCGTCAGGTTTTTAAGAAGCCGTGAAAAACTCATATTTGACAATTTTATTCATCAAGAATTTAAGCACGGAGGATTATTATTTTTTTAAGATTTTAGGCTTGACTTTCTTCGTAAGATTTAAAAATTCTCACTTTTATAGATTTATATATTGATACTGATTTTTCTCATTTATACACTTTGATATATATGCACCGATATGGATGTAAGATCTTTAGCTATATAAATTAATTGTTAGCAAGGAATCACGATTCTAGGAGGAGGAATCCTCAAATTTAAGAATTCCTCACATGTTACCAAATGTGTCATTAAAAAGCCAGTCTATTCCCTCTATCTAGTATTTTTCTAGTAACAAAAATTTCATGAACTTATTTGTTAAGCAATGTCGGTTTCTTGTTTATTTCTTCCATGTCAATCGGAAATGGGTCTACAGGAGTCAGAGCCAAACATAGACCCCACCTAAATCCAAATTAGATTATTATTGTTTCATTCTATATATGTACTAACAATGTCAAGCTATTATATCATTACTATGTTTATATATATGTATATCGCGATCACATAGATCTACCATGATAACATAGGGGAATAATCAACAGGCTTTCCTGCAGGAAACAAGCCCACCTAGATGGATGCAAATCAGGAGATAGAAGGAATCAGAAGTTGGAGATAATAAATAGGAAATTATCATTTCCTAAATCTAAAATTTAAAAACACTTGAAAATCCATTTTAATGCATTATTTGTAGTATAGGTTGAATTTAGAAGGATGTGTTGGGCCATGTTTTGTGCATGATAGCGTTGAAGTCATGCCCCCATCCCACTTTTCCACTTTTAACTTGGGTCCACCTACATACAGTCTCTCTCTCTCTCTCTCTCTCTGACAAGGGTGTCCGGTCTCTTCGAAAACCGACTATTTCCATATGCTTGTGAAGTTCCTGCTTCCCCCACGCACCGGGTGAATTAGGCTTTTGCTTAGCAAGCGGCCCCAGGAAGAAAGCGCAAGTTCAAAGCAGAAACCTCCAGCTCCTAAACCGTGGTCCTAGCCAACTGTGCTACCCCTTGGGTTACATATTGGAGATTTTGCGACTCAATTGCAGTATTAATCTAATATCAATTGGTAGGGTTTTAACACTAGAGATATGATTTTATATTCATAATGGAAGGACAACCCTTGGTTAGGACCACGGTTCTTCCATTTTCTGGAGCTAGAGGTCTTGATATCAACCCATGATTGAGTCCACTCGTGCTACCACCTAGAGGCCATAGGAGGTTTCACCTGGCTTCTCTCTAGGCCCGGAGGGATGGTCTAACCCAAAGGATTGGGAACCCTCCGTTAGGGAAAAAAAACCTATAATAATAATAATAATAATAACAAATTCACCTGCTGGCCAGGGTGACCCACGTTGCCCAAACAATCCTAGCCATCAGATCAATGCCCTAAAAACTGAAAGCCTAAAGATTGATAAAAAAAAAAGGATATGATTCTGTGGTTACTGTCATTATATTAGCCTTATCCATTAAACCAATTGGTCAACCCACATTTAATTTCTCTTCTCTCTCTTAAGCAGAATTTTCACTGATATACAAAACACGCGTGTATTGTAACGGCCTCACACAAGGCCTGCATAGCCCAAATGATTCCCTTCCATCAATGATAACGATTATACACTGTTTCTTAGTCTATACAGCTTTAGTTTGAAATGCTAATGATTTTGATTGGAACTCAGCCGAAATAGAGTGGTTGCATGGGCCAATGTTTATAGGTTTCAACCATGACCATATATCATTTTAAGTTCGGATCCCTGTTTCGTTGAAAATGAGAGATACTGTTTCATCTAATGATGATTGTCCATCAGTATAAAATCTTATCCTTTCTTTGAGTCCGAATCCAAAACATGGAGATTTTATACAATTGACAAATCATGATTGGATCATGAAACAGTATTTCCTTGTTTCATTGGAGCGGGGATCCGAACTCATCAATTTTTTATAGTTACTCCAACATATATAAAAGATGTACTGAAACACCATTTTTGTTGCCATTATATTTTATTTACATCTAAAACATATAAAAGCAATTTAAAAAGGTCCTCGTCTGTTGCTTAGTTGGTTACGGACATATATTTTATGCATTATTTTATGAGTTAATTTTAGACACTTTTGAAGCTCACACAAATTTTTTTGAAATTGACATAATAGTATTGGACCAATATACCGATCTATAGTTTCTTTTCTTTTCTTTTTTTTACATTGGATACTCGAAACAAGCATTTCCACTCACACACCCATATCCCAACCAGTTGAACTACGGCTTGGAACTACAGATTTATTCATAATTAAAGTCAGAAACAATGACATAAAACCATAGTTACTGTGCTTTCTATTTTTGTCATAAAAAATCTCCTATCATACACTCATGCATGACCCAACCAACCTATATCTACCAGAGCCATTCATGAACCAAAACTGTGATTTACCTAAATTATCACCTAATCTTCAGCTGACCCAATTCACTCTTCTCCTTCAAACCCAATCGCCAATTCTATTTATAGTCACAATTCTCATTTCATACATCACATCTCACACTCTTTCCTATCACCCCTAACTCACAGACCACAATGGGAAAGCCAGCAAAGATCTCCCAAGAAGAAGAAGAACACATCTTCAGAAGCAGGTTTCCGGCTGTCCCCGTGCCGGAGAACAAGACATTGCCGGAATTTGTGCTTGAGGGATGCGAGTTATACTCTGAAAAGGTGGCACTAGTGGATGCCATCACAGGACAAGAATACACATATGGTCAGCTGCACCAGGACACCCACCGGTTCGCAAAGGCTTTGAGGTCCCTGGGC
Organism: Umbellularia californica; assembly: GCA_028538565.1. Taxonomy (NCBI): domain Eukaryota; kingdom Viridiplantae; phylum Streptophyta; class Magnoliopsida; order Laurales; family Lauraceae; genus Umbellularia; species Umbellularia californica. The sequence goes on along the minus strand of JAPQWN010000006.1, from coordinate 77,618,214 downwards.
CTAAGGAAGGGAGGTGTGGTGGTGGTGCTCCTCCCCAACATGGTGGAGTACGCCACCATCGTCTTCGGTATAATGACGGCCGGCGGGGTGTTCTCTGGGGCGAACCCACAGGGGCATTCATCGGAGATAAAGACGCAGGTGGAGTCCTCTGAAGCCAAGCTGATTGTCACTAATGGCTCTGTTTATGAAAAGGTGAGAACAGTGTGGACTATTGTTGCATGATTTCCATCAAAGCATTGAAAATCATAATACATATATAGGTTGATCATAAGGACTTGAAATTGAATCAGAATCCTACGAGAGATTTGATTCACAGTGACCGTGGGTGGACCAATCACGATCCACTAGTCACAGTGGGGTAAAGCCTCACCAGATCCGAACTCCTTGAGATTTTGCACAGAGTTAGGGAGCATTTAGATCTTTCAATCTCCCACCTCCCCGATGATTGGTGGGGCCCTAGGTGGGTCCCACAAGTTCTAGCATAGTAGGTAAATACAAGACATCTGTGTAGGAGTGTGGCCCATACCTTGATTAGGAGGCGGTTGCCCCCATCGGACAACTTCCAAAACCAAGATCTAGGTCCGCTTCTAAAACCCACACGAAAAATCTTAGATCCTCTCCCAACTAAAATGTTGGATCTGCTGCTAGCACCTATATAGTATATACAAGTAAGGGAGATGCTCCAATGAGATATCTCTCACCTTTTAGAAATAAGGGTGAGGGCCCTCACATTTAAGTTGTTAGCATTGGATATGGATGTGAGGGCCCCACCCAATCTCTCATAAGAGCATCTCCCTATAAATAAATTAAGCTTACATCGAGATAAGGCAAAAAGATAAGAAAGGATTTGAGAATGATAATGGAAGTTCTAAAACATCATTAGTCATAAACTCAAAGGTTCCTATTCTCAGACTTTTTAGGATCATATGGTTCGAAAATGGCTTGAAAATATATTTAAAAAGAAAACATTTTGCATGTGTTATGATGTAACGTCATTTTAATTAAAAAAGTGTGATTTAACATGTGTGAGTTTTTTTTTGTTTGCTAGATGGTATAAAATAGTTTATGTGTAAAATGATTCTACAAATAGAATTCACATGAAATTGATGATCCCTTGGAGACTTTAGAAGTAGATTTAAAATTCTTTGAATGTGATGGAAAGGACTGAAAGTAGAGTTTTTTATGGGTTTCAATTCAAACTGATACAATAAAAAATTGGCAAGGGTCACAGTTGAAACTGGTACATAGTGATTTGATGGGCTTGTTTTGTTTGGGCCGTCAATCGCCCGACCTGACTAGACCTGGACCAATCAGTTTGAAATCTGGGCTTGAACAAATTACTCAGTGGGAGCCCATTGATAGTGACATAGTCTAAAAAGACTAAAGATTATCACCCTACAGGTGAAGGATCTAGGGGTGCCAGTCATCATAGTGGGCCAGGACAGTGTGGAGCACACGATCTCATGGGATGATCTTCTGGCCGCCGCTGATCAAGCGGGCCCTGGGACCAACAAGGAGCCCATCCATCAGACGGACCTGTGCGCACTTCCATTCTCATCTGGAACCACTGGGACATCTAAGGGAGTGATGCTGACCCACCGCAATGTTGTGGCCAACCTTTGCTCCTCACTCTTTGCTGTGAGCCCTGATCTGGTGGGTCAGGTCACCATACTGGGCCTGATGCCCTTCTTCCACATCTATGGAGTCACTGGCATCTGTTGCGCCGCGATCAAGAGCAAAGGTAAGGTGGTTGTGATGGGAAGGTTTGATCTGAGGACCTTCATGGATGCATTGATCAAACACCAAGTGCATTTCGCTCCGATCGTGCCACCGATCATGCTGGCATTGGTCAAGAATCCGATCGTCCAGGAGTTCGATCTCAGCCGTATCAATCTCAAGGCTGTGATGACTGCAGCTGCTCCATTGGCACCAGATCTGTGGACCGCATTTGAGGAAAAGTTCCCTGGGGTCCTAATCGAACAGGTGAATTTTTTTTCTTTTTAACTTCATTTTTTGAAAGTGGCATACATTGAGATGAATCCAAACTAATTCAAATTATGGAAACCATTTTAGGTGGGGTGTATCTGCAAAATGTAGTTGATGGGATGATCCTAATTCCTTGATGAATGTGTATGTGTTTGTTGGATTGGGCCAGCATTGATTATTTATGCTATGATGGTCCACTTCATGGTCATTAATCGGATGAAAAGGATCATCTGTTTGGTGAATATTTCCTCTAAGTTACCAGCCAACATAATGGGCATGATTTGGATGGTTCAGATTAAGGATCATTGTAGGGTGTGAGAGGCCCTGAACAAATATTAAATATGGCAAGGTCCAGCTCTTGGGCCAGGTCAAACCGATGAATCTTTGGACTCTTATGGACTATGGAGACACAAACTGAACCCAACCTGGTAATTCATGGATCGGGTCGACCGCTTTTGCTTCCAGGTTTGGTTTAGGTTGAGCTTTCCAACTTGTTCAATCAATGGGTCAGTTTTGGGTTCAATCCATTATTGTTATCCACTTGCTACCTTTACTCGAGCTCATCCCAGTAAACCAATTATTAACCGAACCAGATCTAGCCCGACCTCGTAATTAATTTAGGGTTTTGAGTTGACTAACCCTTTTAACTTCCAGATTGGGTTTGGGCCTTAGACCCATTCTTAGTAGTTAGACAAGGTTTGGGTTTGGGTTTCAATTAATCCATTGTCCTTTGCAAAAACCTGCATTGTACTTATTACTTCATTTGCCAATTGAACCTGATCCCTTGCGACTTCTACCATATATTGATTAATGCATATATTTGTACACAATATCGATGGGCATATCGAGAAGAACGTGGATGGAAGTAACAAAAATAGATGAAGAAGTAGAACCTATCTAAGGATTTAGCCCAAGATGAGCTGAGATGATGATGAAGAAGTAGAAATTATATAGCTGATCTCTACATAATTTTTACATAATTGGAACAAGGCTTTGATGGTGATGATATTTGGAAACGATATCATTTAATTTTTGTCCCATTATTTTCTTTTTTCTATTACCCACCCCTAACATGACTTGGGTTACTATTACTATCACTGCTACTATTTCCATCTCTAGTACTCTATTTTCAAAAGTCTTGATATTTGAATAATCAGCTCTTATTTTGCTTTTGTGAATACTAGGCTTATGGGCTAACAGAGCATAGCTGCATTACTCTTACTCATGGAGATTTCAATCAAGGACATGGCACAGCAAAGAAAAACTCTGTTGGATTCATACTGCCCAACTTGGAGATGAAAGTTATTGATCCTGACACAGGCCGTTCTCTCCCTGTGAACACTCCTGGTGAACTTTGTATAAGAAGCGAATGTGTAATGCTAGGTATTGTCCCCCTCACAGAAGACTCTTTTATCTCGCATCCCCTTTTGGATCTTGTAATTCAATTTTACACGTAAAACGAGGGTTTTTCTAAACGCAAGAGGGGAGACAACATGTCACATCATATCAAAATAACCCCAACATAGCAAAATCTTCTTAGGAATTTTGGTAAAGAATAGGATATATAGTCTTAGATGTTAGACATCCTGGCTCACTTTGGAAGTCGAAATATGTATTCCTCATAGTGAGGCACTAAGGGAGTTGACCCAATAGGTGTGAGGCCTTCCCCTATTGCTTCTTGTGTTGGACTACAACATGCATGGCCCCCCACTGGGGTCTTCGTAAACTAAGTTCAAGTACATTGGTTTACATGTAGACGTGGTTCATGTGTTTGGTTAACTTGATTTACATGAAGATAGTTGTACCCAGAGGTTTCATGTCATGTTACCAATATAAAATTACATGTAAACAACTGGCTGCCAAGAATCGTATCTTTGCGATTCTAGTGATGGTAGCCCTGTCTGGTAGCAAATCAGTTTCTTTTTTATATTTGGGTAACGTGAGTTACCACAAGTTGTTTGGTTATTTTACATAACCACGTATAGGTAAATATATAGAGTTCATGTTATTAGATTTGCAGGTAGAAACTGATTGCAGGGACATAGATACCAAGGGTCGAAGGGGCAAGTTCCATATAGTAGTGGTAACACTGCCAATAACAACATATTTTCACTGTCTTGATATCACAGTTGTCAATTTTGTTCTCTTCAGGGGGGGACCTGTGCCATGCCGTCCCGGCCCCCCCGCCCCCCTACATCTTGAAAATTCCCTGGAAATAGTACTTTGGCCCCTCCATCATGTGACCATCCCATTCTTTAGGACTTCATTTTTCCAAAAAAAAAAAGTTTCCGATTTTGCAGAAAACATAAAATGATAAAAAAAAAAAAAAGGAAAGGAAAAGAAAGGAAAGAAAATGAAGGAAATGAGAACAAATAAGTAAGGTTTGATGGAGATTGGAGAAGAGAATTCTCAAAATTATTCTAACCTTAAAATCAATGTCCGATTGCATTATATTATTACATTATTTTTAAGTTCAATTGGAGTTTTATCCATCATGGATAAAGAAATATAGTTGTATCTTTTCTTTCTTTCTTTCTTTCTTTTTCTTTTTTTTTTTTTGCTTTGATTATTATTATTCATGTCAAAAAAATCAGGTTAAAGAGATTTGTTTTAAGGAGATAAAGATTAGCGGAACCATATATGCTTTAGTATAGTATACATATGGTAGATATACTAATGCATTCTCAACCATGAAGATTTTTAAAACGACACTTCGCAACAGAATGGGAGATAATTTTTTAAGAACTCAGCCATGAAGATTGTTGAAATTGCACTTCACAGTATAATAGAATTTGATTTTTTTATAGATTATTTAATTGTATATATGGAAAAATAAATTGTAGAAAAAATTAGTGCTAAAACAATAATTGATGATTTCAACATAATGAAAAAACATCGAGCACAACTTCAATATTTTGATTATTGCATATTTTATTACTAAATTGTGCTATTTTATTTAAAGGTTTTTTTTTTTCTTTGGCCCCCCTTAAACAAAATCTCTGGTTCCGCCCCTGTACTAATGGAAATTCCTAGAACTTTTGGGTGCCTTTGAATCTCATCTTGGCCAGTTTGTGGTCTATTTCAGACACCTGTTCTGGCCCAAACACTATATTTTGTATATTTTCTTCCTTTTCACATTCCTAATGGGTTGAAATAACAGGCACAAGAATTTTGTAACCTCCTAGTTAAATAAGATAGCTTAAAAGAGATAATATATATTGTATGTATGTATGTGTTTTAGTCATTCATATATCTACTTAATTGCTCATATATCAATATATAAACCTGTTTGACATGGTTTGAACATGTCCAACACAAGCAAGAAATGACGCCAATGAGGAAAAAAAAAAAAATTCATGTAGGATGATAGCCCACCAAGGAAAATGGGTAGGCTAAAGAGGATGTGGATAAAAGTAGTAACAATAGATACGAGGATTTGACTTAAGATAGAACGGAATAGAGAAACAGAAATCATGCATCCCACCCTAATATAGTGGGGATTAATTAGGTGTTGATGACGATGATATCTACTTAATTCCCACTGTCAAAAGATTTTTTTTCATTTAATTTGTGTCTTAGGTACATGTTTTCATTATATATAGGGTAGTTATCCAATGCACACGGTGTGCATTTAAGGATGTGGAGCCCACTTGGGGATGTGTCACGACCCGGGCCCGAGGCCGGACTAATCGGGGCATAACCCGGATCGCGATGTTAGCATGCTTACTCCCGTAAATCTTGAATTAACCAAAGTTAAGACAAGACTCACAAGGGATCTAACCTACATACTTGTCAAATGTACACTTTTGCGGAAACATATACATACATTGACAATAATTAACTTTACATTACCAGTAAAGTTCTCATATACAAAATATAATCCAATGAAGTCCACCACTGCATATTCACAATACAATGCAGGGGACGTCTAATTACATTTCAAAATGATATGCACAAGTATCTATCAATGAATTCCCAAAATAATCTTAAAACATTAAAAATCAACGTCCTCCGAACTATGCCCATTCGGCTAAACCTCCTGAAGGTATCGGATGGGCCTCCTCCGCACGCGGCGCGGCCTCTGCAAGACCGGGAGGGGCAACTGAGCCTGTAATGTCATCAATAACACAATGAACACGACGGTTCAATAAGGTATAAACACATTTATGATAACTCATGCTAATCTTGTCCATTGTCAATATAAAGACTCTAGACAATTGAATCTAGGTTAATGCAATATTTTGAATAGTGCAGTCAATTGATAATCAATGACTAGATTACAAGTACAATAATATTATCGTTATTCAGTTCAGTGTCTTTCAAAGGAAGCATTAGTCAATTCATTTCATTTCATTCGGATTACATTAAGCATTTATTAGATGGCTTATGGGACTTTTCAGTCCAATACATTTTTCATTCAATACATATTTCATTACATGGCTTGTACATGGCTTTTCATTGACTTTTCAGTCTATATGTGGGATCTACCAGTGTCTTGATCAGAGATCACTGGCATCACCACGGAGCTCCGGAACACCCCAATCATCTGCTGCAGCAGGATTATTCATTATTCATTGGTTCATTGCATTTATTCAATGTTCAGTAGTTCATTGTATGCAGTCATTATAGACTAAAGGGGATTAGATGAATCTTTAATCATTCACGGTCATACTCGTCTTTATTCCAAATTTAGCCAATTCTGGGTGTAATAATTAGTTACTAAATGCACGTGTTATTTTCGATGGACATCACATTTACATTTAATATGTGCATTTAGTCCCCAAAAAAAAATTTCCACCCACAATATCAAAATCCACTGGACCGTTAGGTCCGATCGATTGGCCAAATTTTCAGTCACAATAATTATTTGGCCAGCATCAGGTTCACAGGCGGCTAGCCGGAATGTGGCTGGCGGCTAGCCGAAATTTCAATTTCGGTTAACCGCCATTTCGCGGTTTGCTCACGGTTAGCTTTCCAGAAGCTGACATTTTTGACAGAAATCCTGACTAAATTTCGGTCACCTCACGGTTACCTCGCGGCTAGCCGAAATTCAAATTTCGGCTAACCGAAAATTGGCGGTTAGCTTTCCAGAAGCTCGCCCATTTTTACAGATTTTGACGGTTGGTTTCACGGTTAGCCTCGCGGCTAGCCGAAATTAGCCCAGAACGACACTTTCGAGCTGCAAAACTTCTGAAGCAAACTTCTGAGATTGAGTTCCTTGAACTCGAATCTCTTCAATAACCTAAAGAGTTCAAGAAAACCCACTCATTTGGAGTAGCCATCAACCATTCCATTCAATCCCTAACAATATACACTCTACAACAAGGAATGGGTTGAGAACCCATTCCTATAACTCAAGAAAACTTGTAATATAGCATTTCCATCATAAATAAACGTTTATACTTGCCTCTTGAAGTCTATCTAGCAAGAACTTCTTCACTTGTAGCTCCAAGAAGGAAATCCTTGAGTTCCCCTACAAGCTTCACTACTCCGAAATGGAAACCAAGATGAGGAAGAGGATGAAGAAGGTGAAGCTCCACTCCAACCACTTTCCAAGCTTCCAATCCTCACTCAAGATGAAGAGAAATGGAAGGAGAAAGAAGAAAAGGAAGAAAGAGTGGTGTCTAGGGTTTTTACCTGAGATGGGGTCGGTGGAAATGAATTCAAAGGAGTTTATTTTCTATTCATAAGCCCTCATTTGCAATAAAGTCCATTTCACTAAGACTATTTACATCCTCAGTCAAATGGAGGGTCATCCGACCAGATTTTCGTCAAACGACTTCGAGCCTATGATGAAAGTTGACGTACTCGTCGAGATATACGTATTGGTATCAAGAGTTTCCGTATTCGACAAAATACGTATAAATCCGTATTTACGAAAAAGGTCTTGTTTTCTCAATTTAGACTCAAAACTCACTCAATTCACTTAATCTCTTCATTATCACTTCATTAAGTTCATTTGAGACTAATCACATTGAGTCGGGTCATTAACCATCATTAGTCTAATTAGACTTGATTAATTAGCATTAATTGTAAATTAATTAGAGTTAATCTTGATTAACTCGGGACGGGGTCTTACAGGATGGGACCGGGGGGGCCTCTTCATCAGGTTAGGGCCCATCTGTGAACGAAATATGGGCAGCATCTAATCATCCTAATCACTTCATCAATGGCCAATAAGTTTTAGTCCTTTAAAAATGACCCGTCAATTTAACGTTATAGACCAATTGGATGAGTGTAAAAAATAGGACCGATGTAATTTAGGACTATCCCATGTGTATAGTCTATTCGGATGAGTCATATGCTGTGCCCTACTATAGATGAGGTGTACATGGTGTGTAAAAAAAATGTGTGCACTGGATAACTAACCTATGCACACAGAATTTAATCAGTGTCATAGTTGCATGATATTGACATATTTTGGCTTATAGAGGTAGCTATTTGCAATGCAGATTTATTTTATATGATGTAAATATACCATTTAAAGTGTTCTTTTAGCAGCTTCCATATTTGCCTTTTTTCTCCTAACTCATTTAATATTTCTTGTCGTATCTTTTCCAAAATGGACTGCTGGAATGGCCCAAACACCTGAATCTTCTACTTTAAGGCCAATGCAGAGCAGCAAATCTAACAGAATATAATTGACAACTATACCATAGACATCATTTTGTGCCCATGCTACGTACTTACGTTGTTAGTCCATCACTATCACACATTTCATGCTGCAGGTTACTACAAGAATAAAGAGGAAACTGACCGGACTATTGATTCAAATGGATGGCTCCATACTGGCGATATTGGTTATATTGATGAAGATGGAGATGTTTTCATTGTTGACCGCATTAAGGAGATGATCAAGTACAAAGGGTTTCAGGTATGGGAACAACATTTTGCTCTCATATCAAATATCATAGACACCAATGTCAAAATCAAAGCTTAATGAGATAAGACTATGATGATGATAAAACTAGAAGTCAATGTTTTAAAACTGCACTCACTTGAGCAGCCTATTGGATAGAGTGTTCAAATGGCCTCTTTGGGTGGAGAAAATCCCCCCGTGAATGGTTTTCTCGGCCTCCATTTTCTCTTTGTCCTTTTCCATGAAATCCTCATGGGTATGTTTGTGTATGACAATTTCTATGACATTTTGTTATGTTGATCAATAAGATTTTGAGCCTCAATCCTTTGATTATTCTTCACAGGTGGCTCCTGCGGAATTGGAGGCTGTTCTTCTCTCCCATCCGTCCATTGAAGATACAGCAGTCATTGCGTAAGCATACTTGTTTTTTTTTTTTTTTTTGGTGCTAACGGTGGGTTCCCAATCCTTTGGGCTGGACTAATCCTTAAATATGCTTGTTGAACAATACCGGTGGAACTAGGGAAATTTCCTTGAGAAGCCACTAAGAAAAAAGAAAAAAAAAATCTTAGGTGTGGCTGTATGTAAAACTAGCAAAAGGTTGCATGCCCAAGACATTGGGGGCCTATTTGTTTCATGTAATTTAATACATAGTATTGTAATACTTCTATTTCTGAAAAAAAAAAAAAGGTTAAAATTGAAAATGTGAATTTTTTAAAATGTCCTTCAAATAAATTCTCCTTTAATGGAAATTGAATAAGGGGAGGTGGGGAAGGAATGCCCAGCCAACATCCTAGTAATTTAAATCCTTGGGAAGTGAGGGTTGCATCTATATCTCGATGTTTAATCCTTCATCCCTCACCTCTTAATTTTTCTTTGGTAATGCTTGTTTGCCTATGAATTCCTATGTATTTTATGTAAACAAATAGGCCCTTTGGGGTTCCAAAAGTCTCTTGCGGGGCGAGGGCCATCGCCCGAAATATCTCTGAATCTTTGTTGTTTGATTTGTAGATTACCAGATGAAGAGGCTGGGGAAATCCCATCAGCTTGTGTTGTGATGAGGCCAGATGCAAAGGAAAATGAAGAAGATATCATGAAGTATGTTGCTTCCACTGTAGCCACTTATAAGCGAGTGAGAGTGTTGCACTTTGTTGATAAAATACCAAAGTCACCTTCGGGAAAGATTATGAGAAGGCTTGTTAAAGAGACTATGTTGAAGAAGTTGGGCACCACCAAGCAGGATGGTGAAAAGGGTGCACCCCAAAATGCCTAAGGTTGGCATCTGAGTATTGAGTATTAAACTTATTTGATGTGTTGTGTTTCTTACTCTATTTTCATTTCTTATATAATAAGCTAAATATGGGGAACCAAATTGCAGTGTTCTTTCTATTTATTTTTATTTTTATTTTTTGAATTAGCTTTTGAAGTCTTCAAAGACATCATATAAAATATATGTTCAAAAGAAGAAATTTGGTATTTTTCTCTAAACAACTCAAATGTAATTAGATTAGGGGGTGTTTGAAAATTAGGATATATATTTTTGAATATTTTGTTATATTATCTAAAAGATCAAGAAATAATCTACTCACCTAAAAATTAGGTGTTTGGCCGCCTAAGAACTCTGTTGTGTGAATGTTGATTTCGTGTAAAAACATTAGATTCACGTTATTCAAGGATATAATGTATAAAATAATTGCAAGTTTAAGGCAATAACTCTAGGTATGAGAGTTCACCAACAACCATATATCAAATGGTTTTATATAACCCTAGAGAGGTAGCTCAGTTGGCCTAGGACTACGGTTTGCACCAGGAGATAATGGGTTCGAAACTGCACTACTACACTGGGGCCACAGGGGAATTTTACCCGGCTTTCTCTCATGGGCCGGTAGGGATTATTCTGGCCCAAAGGGCTAGGAACCCTGTGTTATTAAAAAAAAAAAAAAAAAAGTCCTGAATGATTTCCTGAATAGGATGGCTCTTATCCTACTAAATTTCCCAACAGTAGATTGGTCTCTCCATGCATGATTACAAACATCTGTAAGGTCCTATTGTGATTACCAACATTTATGAGCTCTATCACAATTACCTACATTATATTTGACCTCCTCCTCCAATGGGTCCTACAATTGTCACATTAGGTGATTACCTACATTAGGTGGGTCCCATAGTGATTTAGTAGGCCTTATCTTGATTAAAAACATTAAATGGATATTATGACTTTCAAACACTAGATGGTCTATTGATTTTCAAACACTAGAGGTGTCAAAAAAAAAGAAAAAAAAAAAAGAAAAAGAAGACTAAATGAATAATACAACAATGAAACATAACATAGATCCTGTTTGAGAGTGTAGACAAAAAATGAGCATAGGAAAAGCTAAAGTAGGAGTCCCTGAATCAAGTCGCTCTCAAGAACAAAAGTGCAGCAAAGTAGAAAATAACCAAGAAGAAAAAAAGGGGTTGGATGCCATGCAAGGCCAGAATGGACCCTGGAGCAATGAGAGGCCAATATGGCCACAGGGCACCATGAGGGACCAAAACTGTCCCCCAAAATTGATGCCATAAAGCACCATGAGTGGCCGAATATAGCCCGCCATGAAGGGCCAAATTTACTTCGAACATCTTTCTGTGTAATTATTCCTTGTGTTTGTCTTTACTTCAAATTTTGCGAATGGGTCCCACTATGATAACTAACATGGAATGACTGGACTGGATGAGTCTTAAGGGGATTAAAGATGGAGATGGGTCAATAGATGTGGAGGACAGTGCCTTAGTATAATTGGATAAAAGAGCTTCCAAATAGATTTTGTTAAAATATGCGAGAACGGAAGATAGCCCAAGTGACCACAAGCATCTCATCTCACCCATTGTCAGGGATTGACACCTAATGCTAGTAGAGGATGGTTAGAGCCGAGCTGCACAACGGAGGAAGATCTTGTGGTAGGGTATCCAAAAATAGGTTCAGAATTGGCATACCCGCTATATTCAGAATTGGAGATTCACAAAATCGAATACCCGTTGGCAAACCTACTTGGCTACGTGATCAATATTCTGTAACCAATTATTTTTCAACACTAGATGGTCCCACTTCATTAGCCATCATTAGTTGACTATAGTGACTACTAGTTCATAGGTCATACATATTACATAAGGTTACTTGCTTCTACTTGGTTTCATTTTCTTGCTGTAGTCATTGCCAAACTCTTCATTCTGTTATATGTCACCTTGTGATATTATGTACTCCATGTGTCCAAACAACCCTTGCTAATAAATTCAAGAACAAGTAAAATAAACTCTCACCTCAATATTCTCGTGGACAGTCTTTGTTTTGTATATGATTGCGTACAAGAGAGAATAATCACAAGTGAAATTGTAAATTGTACATTGGTTTACAGTAATAATGTACAGATTACCTTCTTAGATGCAAAAGGACAAGAAGGTGAACCTGATGATGTTCCTCTTACTCCATAAGAGTACTTTTCTTTTGGGTCACCCTTAGATGAACGTGACATGAAAGTTAATTTGCCTCTTCTTCTTTTATATGTCATTAAGTTGTAGGTTGCAGCAAATTTCCAGAACATGGTATTCGTTTTCATGGACTAATCACCTATCTATGATATTATAGTTTCTTTCAAGGACAAAATACTAGTTACTAATGTTCCAATCTGTATTTTAGATGTTGAGTAGAAAGAGGATTTAGAAGTTATCATTTAGAAATGGTAAGGTTGCTGTCATTTTCTTGTTAGTGAAAGCCATGTTCAATTAGTGGTTTGGGAAAATGACATGGATTTCTATTATTACTGATCATTATCTATTTAGTTGATGAGGAAAAAGGGTTAAGAATCCACACTAAATCTAATTTTTCACATATTGATTGATTTAAATGCACATGGGGTGACTCGGTTGGTTGGCAACCCCGCAAGTCACTAGGTGCCCAAAGGATAGTATGCTGTTCTTCCCGCTATTCGTGGGCTTCTCTTTCCACTTGTGTGGGCTCTCTTGGGTCTCGGGGCTGGGATACCTAAAAAAATGCACTTGTCATTCACTAAAGTGAAATTTGAAATTTGGGATGTTACATGTGATTATGATGAATTAATGCAAATCAATGAAAGCATCAACATAGGATCAATTTGAGAATAAAGGGATAGCCCAAAGGTTGGTAGCCTCATTCTCACCGAACTGCCGAGGGTTCGATCCTTGGATCTTCTCCCCTGCGTGTGTGGGTGATCTTTTCCAAAATCCAAATCCGAACTCTATTCAAATTCCATGTGAGTTTCAAAATCCATACTAATTACACTCAATTATTCAACCCAAACCCTAACAAGCCTGACTTAAATTTTCACTTTTGGTTAGGTGGGACCATATTGGTTCAATTCTGGCCAAACCCAAGTTCACACCTATTCAGCAAGTTTTGCTTGTTGTTTCTTTCTTGTCTTAAATCATACATCATCCAGTGGACTTGATTTTTCGTAGTTGGCATCACCAATTCTACCATCTCTACAATTTCAAAAGGCACTAGGGTTATTTGGCTTATTATTATTTTTTATTTTAACCACAAATTCCAAAGTGATTGATCTAGCATGGGGCATAACTTTAATTGAAATGAATTTTTTTTTATATAGATAGAAAGCGTCTGAATTGTTTGATTTCCTCATTTGGTTTTTCCTTTCATAAAAAGAGGGAGTTTGAGAAGTATCCAAATTAATTTTATCTTTTACTTGCTATTAAAAGATAAGTAAATGGGTAAATTAGCCAAAAGTCCTTGAGCGCTAAGGTAAATCCTTCTCTCCCCTTTTCTCTCTAAATTGGTAGTCTACGTTAGAGACATTTCTCCTGGCAGCTTTTTGAGAAAAGCCTTTCTCCACAACTCATTTGATCTGGGCATGTAGCTATTTATTAATGGATTCAAGTACGAGTTGATCTCATTGTATTTATCATACATTTAAAGTATAATGTGTTCAATCTTATGGTGGGACCAACTCATAATGGAGTAAAAATTGGGGGAAAGTCCACTTAAAAAAAAGCCTTTTACTTTAAGCATCATGGACATTATACCTTGCATCTTTTTATGGCATTGGTTAATGGCTATCCATAGTATGCTCTCAACCACCCATCCCTACCTAAGGCATCACGGCCTATCAAATGATTTCAATAACCAATCAATGAATTTTCAACCATACTTGTTTACCATAGGCATTGTGGTTCATTAAACAGCCACAAATAACCCATCAACAAATTTTCAATAATTGATTTTGCGTGTATTGACTTACATGTGATCAATCCGATATAAGCCCTACTACGACAACAAATAGGGGATGGTAAAATTTTACTTTTACCATAATGATATACATTGTTTGATATCACACAATAAAAACATCATACTACACTTTGGTGGATTCAACAGTTTTCCTTGGGACGCTGCCTCGTAAATTACTAACCTGGGTCCAATTTACAAAACCATACACATACGTGAGGTTACTCCAAACTCCATCTGCTCTCCAATGCGGCGGAGGTGGTGCAAGCTATTAATAGAAAAATCCATTTCGAGTTCATTTGAGTTTATAGTTTTGTCTAATATCTTTAGTAGGTTTAATGGTGCTGCCTATGATTTTGCAAAACTTAGCTTTATTTTGAATTCAGACTGTTTTTGGGATATTGGGATGTTTCGAGTTGGGTTGGCAATTTTTTTTTTCTATATATATGGTTGTTTTGTGTTTCTTTTCTTAACAAGTGTTGAGGTCAACGTCCACCCTCTCTCCTGAGCCGCCATAATTGTGGTCGAGTCCTCGCCCTCATAATAAAACTATTGTTGTGCCATTTCCTATCGCCAATTTGGTTTTGGAATAAGTGGTAGTTCAATGGGGTGTAAGATTTTAGCCGCTTTTCTCTTTCTTAAAAAAAGGTCTAATGTAAGACAAAGGATGAGAAAAAGCACTCACTTAGGTTCATATATAGGCCCCACAAGCATGAGCTTGCTTAATTTTATTTTAATCTCGTGCTTAGGAGAGTCTTGCCATATATATAAATATATATATATATATATATAAAAGATTTAGGGGTAGCGCACATCCAAATTGTCAACAAAGGTGCGAACTCATGAATTTCACTCGTTCTCATGTGATGAACGACGCCAATGCACAATGGCCTAGTGCACAGGAGAAAATCATCCTTCACACACGTACACCCGGTGCGCATGGGGCATTTTGTGCATACGGTGTGCATGGAGCATGTCATGCGCACCTCTAGGGCCCACTTGATCATCCATCTAAATGGACCACACATATATAGGAACCCTTGACTTACACCACCCTATTTTTTTACACCATCCAAATACATTGGATCAGGAGTACATATACATAATTTACTTCAATAGTGAAATTTTCTTGGACCATGCTATCTCTAATAAGCTTGAAATGGCAACCATTTCATATCTACACCCCGTAACACTCACTATCAGATATGATCCACCACACTTGCAACGTGGAGCGGGCACAGAAAACTAATTCACACCTAGATAGAAAAGGGGCCGATTTCTATAAACTCAAGGAAAATTAGTTCAAGATGTTCCTCTATTTACATGTGAAAAAGTAGAACATCAAACATGAAAAAATTACTGTTAGCCAAAATAACCTGAAAAATAACACTAGGACATTGAAGCATGCTTTACATCATTACATGACCATTGTATCCTCATTGTTATACAAACGTAGTTTTCTTTCTCTTCTTCTTCTTCTTTTCTATATAATAAATTTGACAACCTCAATAGATTTCCAAGATATCATATTAGTTAAAAATGGACCCATCACTTGTCTATGATGTCATATTTTCTTCTAAGCAGATGTTACACCATGTATGGATGCTTTTATTGTTTATTTAAATTTAGAATAGAAAGAGAATTCTAACCATCCAAATATAATAAAAAAAGACCTTTTTTTTTAATATGGTACACACACCCACCCACCACTAAATGCTACCTAAATCCCTATCCAATAGAATCAGAGAGGTTGTATTTGTGGATAGGGAGATGTTTCATCACTTGGGCTACAAGTAGATTGGCAATAAAAACACATGACAATGAGAATTTATCATTAAAATTAAGAAGGCTATTTCATTTTCTTGTTATTCAGAGCCATATTCAATAGGGGTTTGGGGTAATGGTTTGTGTTGTTATTGTTAATGTTAATGATCTATTTGATCGAAATGACACTTTGAAAATAAAAGGGCAAACAATCCTTTAGATTGATCTATGTTCTGGATCTTAATCATTTACGGCTATGGGTGCAAATTAGGGGAATCAGGTTCGGTAATGGCTTAGACCAAGGTGGCAAGGCTGAACTCAAGTAGGGCTTGAGTCCGCCCTTACTCTACCCTTACACATGCCGGTTGGATCCATGTCAAGTTAAAGCCCTCGGCATGCCTGCACTACCTAGGCCTACCCAACCCAAAAGGGCCAGGGTTAGGCCAAGATTAAAAGAAAAGAAATTATTGTTATTATCACTAACTGTGTTCTATTTGGTCGATGACGAGGTCATCGATCTATAATTAATCTCATTTTATACATATTGATTGATTTAACATGCACATAATACCCTAACTAAAGTGGAATTTGGGATGTTACATGTGGTAAGGATGAATCAAAGTTAAGTCAATGAAAACATCAACCTAGGATTAATTCTCTTATTTTACAATGTATATACATACGTTGATGGATAAATCAAATTACAATCCTAATCCAAACTTAAGCTCAAGTGTTCAAAATAATCCGAACTTAAGCTCGAGTGTTCAGCCCCAACCCAAACAATCCTAATCCAAATTTCACTTTTAGGTAGGCGGGGCATGTTGGTTCAGTTTTGGCCGAATGCAAGCTGACTCCTTTATAACTTCTGCAAGCTTACTTGCTGCCTCTTTCTTGCTCAAGATCAAACATCCAGGGAACCTGATTTTTAGTAGTTGGCCGGACTAAATTTTATTAAAAACACTAGTGTGATTATTTTTGTTTATTTTAGATACGTATTTCGAAGCGATCGAATTGGCAGTAGACACAACTTTAATTGAAATGGGATTTTCTATAGATATAAAGTATCTGAATTGTTTGAGTTTTAAAAATGAGCCCCACTCACAAATTTATATCAATGACTTTCACCAAGTGGGGTCTACATATACTAAATACAACCAGCTCATATTACATGATTTTTATGTGGGATAGCCCTAATTTTACTTTTACCATAATGATATATATCATTGGATCAATCACATATATGAAGAAAAATATCATAGTAGGATGTGGTGGAACCTAAAAATCTTCCTTGGGGACACTGTCTTCAATGAGTTGGACCAGTACAAGGTAGGCATGAAAATGGGCTGAATTAGAATAGGGCTGAGGTTGATAGTATACCTGAACCCAAATTACCAGTACAAATCCGTATCTGACTGCTTTTGCTAAATTTCTTTCTTCTTTCAGTTTGGATTTTGGACTGTTTTTGGGATAAGGATGTTCTGCATTTGGGTTGGCAAGTTGGTTGTCTTTTTATGGATTTGTTTTGTGTGTTCTTTTTCTAAATGCAGTTCTCCTTGGCCTACCAAAAATAAAATAATAAAAAGGCCTGAGGCGAGGCCAAGGATGAAGGATAAGAAAAGCACCTGTACAGGTTCAAATGGAGGCCTAAGTAATTCTATATAAACATTATATTTATATATGGTTTCTATTCGGGTGAGAACTTTCGGTTGATGGAAAGATCCATATGGGACCACCTAAGTATCAAGTTTGACCCCAATTCCATGCCTCTAACCCCTTCAGCCCGCCCATAAATTCAATGGCTTCATATTGAAAAAGAATTTAATGCTCCGCTCAATGGATGAAAAAGTTGTTCTCACGGTAGTCACAGTGAGAACTAGTTCGTAGTAGAATATTTCTCTCTTTCTCCCTTTATATATATATATATATATATATATATATATATATAGGAGAACATTCATGTGCATCCATCCCTCACCACAGGGTGAGGGCACTTTCCCTTTTTTGCACATGAATCCCCTTTTTGTACCTAAAAATCTCCATTTATGGAAGCATCCCTCACCCTATGGTGAGGGATAGATGCATTTGAATATTTACCCCATATATATATGTGTGTGGGAAGTGCTCCTATGAGAGACACTCTCACCAACTTTATAAGAGATGGGTGGGGCCCTCACTTCCATATCCACCCTTACCAACTTAAATGCAAGGACCCCAACTTAAATGTCTTTCCCTTTTTTGCACATGAATCCCCTTTTTGTACCTAAAAATCTCCATTTATGGAAGCATCCCTCACCCTATGGTGAGGGATAGATGCACTTGAATATTTCCCCCATATATATATGTGTGGGAAGTGCTCCTATGAGAGACACTCTCACCAACTTTATGAGAGATGGGTGGGGGCCCTCACTTCCATATCCACTCTCACCAACTTAAATGCAAGGACCCCCAACTTAAATGTGAGGGCCCCCACCCATCTCTCACCAAGTTGGTGAGAGTGTCTCTCATAGGAGCATTTCCCTATATATATATATATATATATATATATATATTGTAAATACTCATATACCCACTCACACAATCACACTCTCACCAACTTAAATGCAAGGACCCCAAATATGGAAGTGAGGGCCCCCACCCATCTCTCATAAACTTGGTGAGAGTGTCTCTCATAAGAGCATTTCCCTATATATATATTGTAAGTACTCATATACCCACTCACACAGTCACACTCTCACCAACTTAAATGCAAGGACCCCAAATATGGAAGTGAGGGCCCCCACCTATCTCTCATAAACTTGGTGAGAATGTCTCTCATAGGAGCATTTCCCTATATATATATATATATATATATATATATATATATATATATATTGTAAGTACTCATATACCCACTCACACAGTCACACTCACACAAGTCCATCATCATGAGCGCTACATCCCTGGATTGTTTATGTAGAAGGGAGGTGCCTCATCAACTGAGCTGCCAAATTAATAGTCGAATTTTCATGGACCTCAACTCAATACTCTTTTGATCAATCTACACCCCTCAATACTCACTACTGGATATAATCAACCCAGCTATGTAGCCATATTGAAAACTAGTTCTACACCTAGATTGAAAAGGGAATTTTGCAAAAATCAAGAAGAAGGTGTTACTCTATTTATGTGAAAAAGTACTACATCAAATGCGAAAAATTACACATGGAAATTGAAGCATTTTTTACATGACCAGGAAAGCCTCATTGTGAGACTAAGAATCCTAAAAGTTCTCTCTCCTTCTTTTCTAATCGATTTGAGAATCAAAATAGATTTTCAAAATATCATATTCTTTAAATGGACCAGTTACTTGTCCATGATGTTTATAATTCTTCCGAGGACAGGTTTACCATTTACAAATATTATTTATTTATTTATTTTTTTTAAAAGTGGAATAGAAAGAGAATTCAAACCACATTCCAAGCATGATAAAAAAAAAATGCCTTTCGAGCTCCTGATACATACCCACGCACCCACATATTCACGCTACCTAATCCAAAAGACCTGGGGATCCATCTCTGGTTGTACCAGTGGATCGAGAGATGCCTCCCCACTTGGGCTACATTAAAAATGAGAATTTCTTGAGAATTGGTAGAATGAGAATTTAACATTAAAAAAGAAAAGGGTTGTTGTCGTTTTCTTGTTATTGAAAGCCATATTCAATAGTGGCCTGAGGTAATTATTTGTGTTGTTATTAATGATGTTAATGATCTATTTAATTGAAGAAACATTTATCAAGATTTTTTAAAAAGGCAAACATTTCTCTTTAGGATGATTTCTGTTTTGGATCTTGATCCTTTACAACTAAGGGTGTAAATCAAGGGAATCTTGTTCTTTAATGGCTTATGCCAAGCTCAACTCTATAGGGTTTGTCAAAAGACTGAGCTCAAGTTGGGCTGCAGTATGTCCTTACCCTACCCTCACATATGTGTGCCGAGTCTAGGTTATGACAAAGCCCTCGGCAGGGATGCACTAGTTAGGCCTTTTCGCTAATATTCTAAAGGGCCTGGGTCAGGCCAAGGCTAGAAGAAAAGAAATGACTATCAAGGAGGGTCCTATGCATGTGTGAATGGTTTGGATGGGTAAGGAAGCATAAGATGGTTGCTCATAACCTAGTTAAAAAGTCATATGTTTTGAGTGTGGGCTGGTATTGGGTTGAGACCCCCCTCTTGTTTTGGTTGTTAAGGGTCCATGTCTTTGTCTCTTTGTTTTGTTTCTTTTTGGGTTTAATGAGATTTTATTTTTACCAAAAAAACAAAGAAGAGTAATGATCATATACCAATGTCTTCATTGGAATATCCGTGCTAGTGAGCTAGGTTGACCCAAAAGGGGCCCTTTTTTCCTTGATCGGACCCATTCTTATCACAAGCACTCTATTAGTTGTGCACTCACCCAAGCTTCACCCCAATAAAAGTCAAAGATATTGTCAGATTGATTTTTGTGAAAAGGAGTTGACTTTTGTGAAAAGGAGACTTAGCCTATTATTTTGCAAGACTTCTGAAAATTCTTGTCGAGAGAATTTTAAGTTCTCCAAATGCTTTCCCCTATATAGAAATCCAAATATGGCCCATACATCATTTAAACTTCTGAAAAGTTAAAGGCTATTTATAACTTTTCAAGTGGGTTAAAATTCAGAACTCCAACTATGAAACATAGCATTTCAAATGCTAATCGATAGATATCATATCAATATCAGAAATCCCCAGCATGAAAAATTCTTATCAGTAATACCTCAAAAGAAGTTAACCCTTAGATCTTTAGTTAATCTCATATTTTAGATCAATCTAACATTGAATATTACCCTAGCTAAACTAAAATTTGCAACGGTACCTTCTCATTGAGAGAGAACATGTAATATAGATGGTTTCAATCAAGAACAAAGTGGTGTCAAATCAATATGAAGGCACAGATTGGATCATTACCTTAATGGTAAGGAGTGACTGTTCAAACCCCATCTCCTTCCTCTTTGAATATGTGAGTTTCAAACGACGTCCTTCTACAGGTCCCACGTCAACTATAGAGAGGAAAGTAAACATCGACTATAGAGAGGAAAGTGAATGGGCCCTTACATTTTGATGAGTTGAGGCCCATCAGAAATAAAATCGTGAGGCCCATGGATACCATGCATGCGTGTCGGGGTGGCAACCGCTTAATTTTATGGGTTCATTTTTGTTCAATTCTTAATCATGATGAGACCTTCCAACCCCCCTCACCCCACTTCCTGCAAATAGACCCACCCACCTCTACTAACAACTAACAACGAAATTCATCAAAAATACAAATATTTCAAGGGATGCATGTTGGTAATCTACCCTTTCTTTTTCTATTAATCAATATTGAAATTCCTACTAAATCTTCGATTAGTTTGAGCGTGGTAATCGTTTTGATGGACAGCTCACTTGCCTACCATACTATAAAATATTTTGAAGCACAGGGTACAAGAATTCTGATAAATTTTCAAATAGGGTTAGAACGTGTCTTTTTAATGCGTTGTTGCCTGTACACATTTAGCTAAAAAAGAAGATTGTTCACTTTTGCCTCTCATATTGTGGAATTTTCTAAAGAGATTTTTATATATCCCCCTAAGCTTTTAGAATTTGTAAATAAGGCTTTGTGGTGGTTTCAATTTAGTAATGCATCACTGCCCTTACATTTTAATGCCTTCCATGTCCCATAAAATTAATAGCCATGCAACCACCATAAGTTTTTCGGGTGGAATTATACTTTTATCCATCTCTTTTATTCCTATATACATAATTTTAAAAACTTGAACTTGTGTTTCTCTAAAAGCTCGTAAGTATATTTAGTGGGAGAAAGAAATCCTATATAAATTTATTTTTATCAAGGCGAGGCCCATTTCATTAAAATTCAAATCAATCATAATGAGAATTAACACCTATACCTATATTTTATTATAATTAATCCAATCCATGCATAACCCACTATTGGATTAATGAAAATTTTAAAATACATGATTACGTTTCATGTATATGAGAGAGTTATGGAGAGAAAAGCTTTAGAAGTTAGGATGAAATAATAGTACTTCTATTTGATGGGTGCAAGGATAATGCTCTCATTTTTATAAAAATTCAGCACATATGACATGATTATTGCCCATTCATGCTATTGATTTTAATAACATGGAAGGTATTAAAATGAAAATGCAAAAATACTCAAATCAAAGGGCCTATTTACAAGTCTTATAAACCCTGTGGGCGTAAGCACAAAACACTCTTTTCTTCATTATTCTATGAACAGTGAGAACATTTATCCATCCAGACATTCCACGAGTAGGTGTGTTTGGAGTTTTCCATTTTGAAAGGCATATTCAACACTGGATGATGTGAGGCAATCACACCTGATGTCGTTACTGTTATGACTGACTGATTGATTATAGTTTTTTTTTCCTTTTTGCTTGCTTTTTTTCTTTTGTTGTTGTTGCTGTGAATTCCAACTTGTTCTCTTTTCCTGTTTGGGGAATGGGGGTGTGACAGTGAAGGGACTCTCCTCAGCTGCATATAATTTTTCTAATTCCATCTTTTTCTCTCTCTCTTTTCCTGTTTGGGAAATGGGGGTGTGAGAGTGAAGGAGCTCTTCTTTGCTGCATATAAATCTTTCAGTTGTTCATACAACTTTTTGAACTGTAAGGCCCCATTTCCCTCCCAGTTCTTTTTTTGGGCAATCATCACTCATCCTGACAAGACAACCTCCCTGACCCCATTTCCCCCAGTTCATTTTTTGGGGAATCATCACTCATTCTGTGTTGAAATTTTCGTTTCTCCAATCATGGATTACAACCCCAAGACCCCATCTCTCTGGGATTTGGAGAACTTGGTTTTGTTCAATGGGAAAGTTTGTGATACCCCAAATCAGCTACACCCAATAGAGGAGTTGGGGATGGACAGTGGGTCGTCCTCTAAGAGCTCCATCTCTGTTCATGAGACAAAAAGGCAAGTACCCCAGTTCAGTTTTCAGACAATTGAAGGATACCCAATAGATTCCCACAAGAACAATGAACTGAAGGGCTCTGGGGAGCCTCTGATTGGGTTAAAGCTCGGTAGACGAACTTACTTAGAGGATTTCTCTTCATCTCTTCCCAGGAATTCAGTTAAGAAGAGCAGAGTTTCATGTATCTGCCAAGTTGAAGGTTGTAATGTCGACCTCACTGGGGCTAAGGACTACCATCGCAAGCACAGGGTCTGTGAGAGCCATTCCAAATGCCCTAAAGTCATTGTCTCCGGCCTGGAGCGCCGGTTTTGCCAGCAGTGTAGCAGGTGACTTTCTTGCTAAGAAGACCCTTGATTATTGAAGTTAGATTTGCTTACTAGTGTAGTTTGCTATACTTTTGCAGTAGAAAGAGAGCATCTTAATTCCATAATTAGATAGAGAGCTCTTTAATAGTTTACTATTGGAACTTTTTAAGCTGACACCACATTGATGGGGTAAGGTTCTTTCCATGATATGATGATGAGGTTAATGATGTTTCTATTTTTGCAGTTATATCTGCTTACTAGATTAGTATAACTACTACTTTACTTTTACAGTAGAAACTTGTTTCATCTCATGGAGAGAAAGAGATAGCATCTTATTCCATAAATAGATAGATAGTGTTTTTAGAGTTTACTAGTACAACTATTTGAGCCGAAATCAGTATGATGGGATAAGGAAAGCAGTGTTGTTGATGATGATGGCAATAATGTTTCCTTTTCTTGTGAAAATGGCTCCCTTTTTTCAACTAGTGCACTATCATGTTGCTTAAATTTGTCTCAGGGATGTAAACATGACAGCATCTTGCTTTATCATGTTGTAGGTTCCATGAACTGTCAGAGTTTGATGAGAAGAAGAGAAGTTGCCGCAGGAGACTATCTGATCATAATGCACGCCGACGCAAGCCACAACTGAACACTATCTCATTTGGTTCTGCAAGGCTGCCCTCATCATTTTATGGTATTATTTTCATTTTAGGATTTTTTTTTTTTTTTAATTCAGGGCCAGTTTTTCTTCCCATGGAATGAAGAGTTGGATTGGCATTTACCTAGTTGCAAGCATAATTTGTCATATCTAATCATTGTATATAGTTTGCAGCCATACACAGCTTACATTCATAATGACTTCCATGCTGTTGTTGGCGTTTACCATACAAGCATGATTGTTCTAATCCTAATTAAAAAAATTAGTTTACAATTTACAAACACAGCTTATATTTATTAAATCTCGAGTATGGATATTGAAAAATAGGGTGTTATTGTTAATAATAAAAAACCAACAAAAGCTCGAGCTATTAGTGAACAATAGAACAATGTATATCAAAAGCTCCCCTCACATGTGGGGCTCCGCACATGGATAGAACACGCCAAATGACCTTAACAAAAACACAAAAACTCGAATTGTTAGCGAACAACAAAACACTGTATATCAAAGGGTCCTGATACCCCCCCGTGGATAGAAACACGCCAAATGACCAACGTGGACAGAAACACGTCCCTAGGGACTTGAACACGTGAACACCCACCCCGCCTCACGGCTCTGATGCATCTCAAGTTGCTACCCAATACCACCTAAAATGCCTAGGCATTAAAGGTGCGGCAAACTAACTACTTAACACCCCCTCGGGCAAGACACTGCCCGGACTCGAAGCACACACCTGTACAAGACGTGGTATAGGGCCTTTTGCCCTATGCACATGCACCCACACACAAGGCCTTTTTTGCCTTGCGTAGATTTGAACGCGGGACATGTTGGCTCTGACACCATCTTAAGTTGCTAACCAATACACCTAAAATGCCTAGGCGTTAAAGGTATGGCAAACTAACTACATAACAGCTATAATTTTCTAAACAGTGTGTTTTGCTTGTGAAAATACAAGCCATTCACTCATGGAAGTAATATAAACAATTAAAGCATGAAGCTTTATGATTTGTGTGCTTCTCATTAAGGGATTGTTTGTTTGCATGGAATTGAATTCCTACGAATTCTAAGAAATGTATTCCTAAAGGAGGGTGAAATCGAAGAAACAAAGGTGATGATCCATAAATGTCTATTAAATAATTTCCCCTTTAATGGAAAAAGATTTAAGAGGAGATGGAAAACGAATACCAATCATTACAAAGAGTATCATTCACCCTTCCATCTTTAATAATCCTTTGTTGGAATTTGGAACCCATTTTACCATGACATCCTACAATTTCAATTCCATGGAAAAAAGAAAAAAAAAAAAACCACTACCCTAAGTTATGACTTTTCTAAATTCTTCCAGAAGGTAACCCTCTTTACCATGAATATCATTCGCGTTTTGGGCCACTTTAATACATACGTACATATATGTATGTATGTATATCTTGAATGGTCCTCTGTAATATATTCTACATCTTCCGTATTCAAGTCTTTTTTTTCCTGTATGTGCATGGCTACCTTTCTTCCAAGTTCCAATTCAAAAAAATTTCATATCTTGTAATTCTTCTCCTATTCAACCTGTCTAAAATGCCTTTTTCTACCGTATATTAGTTGCATTAAAATTGCTAAGGGAGATAGATGGGATCAGACTTATGATGATGATGATTAAAGTTGCTGAGGGCGCAACTTCAAGATATGTGTGGCCTTAATCTTTGGATGAAACATGCTTTGGCTCCTTGTACTGTCCTTTGGTTAACAATAAAATATGCCTCCCCACCCCACCCCCCTCCCGTTTCTTTCTTTCTTTTCTATTTATTCTCTATAGATTGTTTTCTCCATGGAACTGTATAATCTCACCCCCGTCTTCAAGCACTCAAAAGTTGGTGCTTGTAAGATGCAACATGTGCTGTTAAACAATTGTTTTTTTTTTTTTTCTTTTTTTTTTCTGACCCTTTATTTAACTAGTTGCACATTTCCACCTTCACCATCTTGGTTGTATCTTCTGAAAATAAACAATTGGTGGGTATTTACTTATTTAAGGTCTCGTGATTAGAGACTCAAATTTTGGTCAAGTGGGGAACATGAGATAGAACTCAAGCAGGGTTTACACTTTTATAATATAATTTTAGTTGGGATTCAATTTGTATTTCATGACCAGTCCTCCCCAGTAAGTTGAAATTGCAAACTTTCAGTAGCCACCATTTTGTTCAATTGATGGCAGCAATTTGCTAAGCATACCCAACTTGTTTGGTTCACATATCAATCATGTGCTTGGCTGGCGTTAACCTTGCTTAGTCCAACTGTTCAGATCTTCTCAAGTTTAGATTTTCATCACAATTGATTTGGTAGATTTTTGGGTATTTTTTAATATTACGGAAAGCATTGAAGAAACTACTTTAGTTCTTGCACAATGAGCACTTTTTTTGGCTTTGCGTTTAGTTAGATCAATATACCAGTGACAGATTATGAATTTTGACTATATGGGGGACACCGTAAATATTTTGCTCTTTTTTCCCAATTGTTGACCCCCTTTTATCCCATGTCAAATGGCTTGGAGTTCCTCATGTTTCATTGTTTAAGGTTAGACCTCTGTGTATACAAAATTGATGAACTTTTCGCTCTTTCCCAAGAGTAATTAATGAATAAGGTTGAGTTTGGAGTTTGGACATTCTTGAAACCCCCTTTAAACTCAACTGCCTATTCTAGGAGCCGAGGAAGAAGTTCTTAATCACTGAAGGGTGGTTAATGCTACTAGCTTCCTGGCTTACTATAGTTAATGCTACTAGCTTCCTGGCTTACTAGAGTAGCTAGAGTCAGCCACACTGACACTAGTGCCTAGCATTATCAGCCATGGTCATTTCATCAGGCACACTTAACTATCCATAACTGAGAGACTTAATAGGTAACAGCACCAAAGTAAATTAGCTTGCACATTAATCAGGAGTCCTATAGTGTTAAGGCCTACTTCAATTCATGCAACGATACAGAAAAGATGGTTGTTGTATCAGACTCTACCCTTTCTTTCACAGAATGTATTACATCCATGTCGCAGGTAAGTGACATGTCCGGTGCATGGAGAGCTGCCTTCAGTCCCCCATCTGATGACTTATGGGAACATTCCGAAGTTTGCTTATCAGAAACAGTAGAGGGAAGCATTTTTTAGTGTGCCATTTGGAGGACATAAAAAGGCCTTGATTGAAATTCTTTTATTGGAAGTACTAATTGCTGGCATTTGGGCCAAAAAATTCATAACCTGAAAATGATCTCCCTGTAGTTACATTTTTAACCAGAAAAGCAATAACTGTACATTAAATGCATTTCCTTCATCATAAACGTATTGCAAAAGGATGGAAATACTTCTAGATAATGTCCTGTTTCCATTTCCCTTCATTTATGCATGCAAAAATAGACTATAACTATTTGTTGTTAGTTAACTATTTTTAGCTTTTATCATTTCATTATGTTTTACCTCCTTCCTGTTGTTTCTGACAAATGGCAGATGACTCCCATCTATACATTGTTCATTTTAAAAAACGAATTGTTAGGTCGTCTTAAGCAGTGAATGTGCAGCAGTTTGCGTGGCATAATCTTTTTATTTGACAGAGAGCCCCAACTCTCTTCATAGGAAAAGAATTTGTTTCTTGAATGATATCCATTTCTCTTGAATCTAATACAAATGTTTTTGTGTCTTTGTTTTGTTGTGAATTGTTGAACTGTGAAGATGGTAGGCAACAGATGAACCTTGCGTTCAACAGGGTTCCACTTGTTCACTCAACAAAGGCAAATATTACATGGGAAGACTCATGTGAATTCAAGCCTACAGTAGCAAAAAGTTCCTGGCTAAGGACTCCAAAAGAAGGCATTGATGGGTATCTGTATTTCCCTGGTATAGAGCTTCCAAATGCCATATCTACTCTTCATCATCATGATTCTGATAGGCTCTTATCATTCAAGGGTGCTGCTGTCGAGGTCCCAGGTCAAGGTATCTTTTGGCATGTTTCAGCTAACTAAATTTCTTAAGATCCAGAGATTGAGTGATTGCAATTTTTTTCCAGCAAGAAATGTTTAAAGATTGCTAAAGTTGCTTTTAGTTTTCTAATTTGATCATCATTTATACCCTAATTTCTGAAACTTGATTGAAACTTATCTATTGGTGGTTTTGATTTCATTTGGCAATCAGTTGAGCACTCGACACAGTTTCCAATTGAAAAGGGTTATCCTGTTCTGTGCTTTTTTGTGTTCAGGGTTGATCAGCAAGGAGTTTTTTTTTTTTTTTTTTTTCCTTTTTTTTTAAGATTGGGGAAAGATTTTGGTGTGTGCTTGGTGAGCTACAAGAAAGTTGTTGAAGATTAAGGAAATCACTTTCATTTTTTGCGTTTTGACCAAAATGATTACTCGAAATTCAGAACAAACTCAATTGGGGCCCAATTCTGCTTTAATTCAGGGTAGAACTAATTAATATATGTCAAAATTAGTGCATCTTGCATATGTCCAAGCTAATAGATAGCCACATGTGAGGCTAAACAGTAGATAGTTATGCTATTATTGCATGTATGAAGTATGCGTTTATGCGCTAGTTGTGTAGGAACTGTCACATGCCACTTTCTCTACCACTGACGTACTTTCTTTACCCCTGACGTGCAGTAAGTTATATTAACCACCTTCAGGTAGCTATTTCTGCACAAATATTTAATGTCATCTAATTTTTATGTAGTTTTACAAGAATGAATGAACAAATGAGTTAAAGAACTGCAGTCAGTCCTTCTCCAAGTTGTGAGTGAGAACTTATGTGCAAATTTATTGGTTCTCTTCGTTGGTGCGCTTAGCTTGAATACCAAGATTTCTGTTCTGTGAGATTACACAGAACCTTTTAGTGGCCATTTGAGATTTTTGAATTCCTGAATCTATTCTACCGGGAAACGTGGTCCGCATTCTGAAGTTTCCAATCTCCTATTGGAGGGAAAGTTGGGAGCTTACTGAAATGTAATGGAACCTACATTGCATATGGACACTGTCATTACCACTGATTGAAGATGATGTAGTTATGATTGAAATATGAAACTTATCATGGTGATGAAACTTGTCCTCTCTAGAGTCTAATGGATTAAGGTTTTATGTTATTGAAAACATGTATACTAAAATACTAATTATAGATATAGTTAACTCAATTTGCGAGTTTTTTGGGGTATTTGATTCACAAAAGGGTTACCCATTAAAAATTGACCGTTTTCTCTCTTTCTTACTTTTTTTTGGGGGTCAATAACAGGAAACACTTTATTAATGAAGACAAAACAAAACAAAAAAAACACCCAATAAGAAAAAAAAAAAAAAAACAGGGGTATAAGAGTATTATACCCCACTAAAAAAATTCAAAATACAAGCCACCCAAGGAGAAACTCTATCCACCCTCTGTGTAGCTAGAACATCTGCCATACTATTGGCTGACCTAACCTCATGAAGGAACATTACATCCAAAGGAGAATATTGTTAAGTATATTTGCCTTCCGCTTCCTAACATCTTAAGCTTTTGGGATGTATTGGCTAGTCGGACTTTAACATGGTATCAGAGCCAACACCAGGTTACGAGTTCAAACCCCGAGGAGATGTTATTCCCCCAGGTCGCATGGGTGGAGACGTTGGGTTGTGAATTCAATATCATGTTAAGTCCAACCGAGCAAGTTCGAACCTTAGGGAGGCATTACTCCCCCACGTTGCGTGGGTAGGGACGTGTGGGTTGCGAATTTGACAACATGTAAAGTCCGACCTAGTGTTGGCTCTGCTACCATGTTAAGTCCGACGAGCCAATACATCCCAGAAGCTTAAGATGTTAGGAAGTGGAAGACTAATATAATTAATAAAGACAACTCTTTAATCTCATTTAAATAAAATTGGAATCTGCATGGCTTAGCCACAAGATGCAAGACCCATGTCACTGCATTGGCTGAATCACTCTCAACAATCAATTTGCCTTATAGGGAGACCAAAAATACACGAAGAGCTTTTAGCATAGCCATTACCTCTGTGGCTCTGCCTCATTAGACTTCTTGGTACCCACATGCTTGGAGTAACATTAGCAGAACATCTCCCATATGGTTGCGAAGAACTCGTCTAGTTCTGGCCAGCCCCGGTATACCTCTAGGCACTCCGTCTATATTAAACTTTAAAATGCCATTTGGAGGGAAGACCAATAGACCAAATTCCTCTCCTTTTCTTCCCAATTGAAAATGATATGGTTCTTTTTTACGTTGACGAACTCCCTTTTTGCAGAGGCTAGCATCATAATCCTAAACTTTCCGCCGAAATAAGCCGACTCCACTGAAGACAAAGTGCCCCTACTCCTGTCATTCCTTTGCTTCCATGTTGTCCATAAATTAAAAAAAGGAATGGCTCTCCAAAGAGTGATCCCATATCCATGAAAACGCCCCCATCCCCAATACTGAACCAACTTTGAAAGAGCACCTTGAAAACACCAAACCATGCCTTACTTGTTAAGGAAATGACACCATGTGATAGATGCCGCTCTGCCATGAACAAAAAGATCTTTTAAAATCCAGTATACCCTCATTTTATCTTTTTCTAGAAGATCTTTTTAAAATGTAAAGCTTCTTCCTTTACCCTTAATGGTGTCAAAACCTGTTTTTGCATGAATAGCATTTTAGTAATAATTGCAACTCAAATATAAGAATACCCAGCCCCATCATTTGCTCTCCATTTACACCATATTTTTTTTTTATTTCCCATGCTAAAATGATTAAATAAATTGGAATGAAGCTTCCTAAGACACCATTAGTTTACCCTCTTTTTGTCAATTTTATTCTTTTTATTTTCTATCTTTTTTTTGTATCTTTCCATTGGAGACTAAAGCGCACTTTTTTTTTTTTTTTTTGCTCAGTTGGCCCAGTGGCAAGGACATAGGAAGTAAAGGGCTCCCACCAGGGTTCGAAACCTGGTGGGAGCGGGCCCCTTATCCACAAGGCTAGCCCTCTATTCCCAACTAAAGCCCACTTTACATTACTATCCGGAAATTAGAAAAGGGTGACTTGCATCTGAAATTTATAGCCCAAATTATTAGTTGCGAGGTAGTACAGCCCCAAAACATTTATCCTAGAAGTTATGCCAATTTTATAACTAAAAGCTAGTCCTATAAGTTATTAGAAGCTCAGTTAATATAGTCCTTTGTTTCATTTTCTGCAGTTTTTCCAATGAAATCCCATGTTCTGCCTTGTTGTTGCAGGTCTAGAAGCATCGATGATCAGTTCTAACCAGGATGCAACACCTGATATTCAACGTGCTCTCTCTCTTCTGTCAGCCAGTGCCTGGAGTTCGTCTGATTCTCTTGACCAGATCATGCTTGGAAACCACGCAAGTGTGGCCCAGCCGACAATGCACACAGGTTATCAAGGCCTGCAACTTTCCAGCTCAGAATTTTTGCCGGATGATCGCCCATCAGTTGAACCCCTAGTGGCATCATTGGCCCTGCACAACAGTGGCAGCCAGCTTCATGAGTTTCAATTGTTTCAAACACCATTTGAGTCTGCCTTTTTGGACAACAATGTTATGTATTGACTGCAGATAGAATCACCTTTTTCGGGAAGGTCAGTAAAAAAAATTCCTATCCTCTCTCTTTTATTCCATTTTATTGTTGATAGCTTGGTATGGAAACTCTCTTCATTATAATAATGTGTGGAACTAGAAGAACAACCTGTAAAACTCTGTTCGATATAATAATAATGTATAGACTGAAAGAACAACATATGCAACTTTTTTAATGGAAAGAATGACATACCTAAAATTTAGAAGTATTACTTGTTCTTACTACCTTAAAATCTCTCTCGAACTGTCTTGTTAGCAGAAACTGTGGTAATGTTGAGTAACTCTTTACATCGAAACAATAGTAACAGGGCCCGCCTTTGGCTCATTCAGACTTCTCTCCTACACACAGTCCTTGCCCCTCCACCTCCTCGTGATTCAGAGGGCCTTAGCATATAAGTAGTTAAAGCCTTAAGGTCATCTCCATGATGGATTCATGGCAGTTGTGGGCTATAATCTATGGACACTTCAAAATAGGCAATGTATCATGTCATATCGGATTCAATACTTCACTTTTCTTATGTAAAATCCACAACCCTGCCATAGCCATGCTGTGTCCCTGCTGTGTCCATGTCTTATCTAGGCATCATAGGTTGTGGATATAACTGGTTCATTCATCATCTCAGTTGGATATATGTCACATGAGTTTGTCTCAGTTTCAGGTGGAATGGTTCATTCTCTGTCTTGATTGCTTGTCTGTACAATTGAAGAATCCAGTAGAGCTGGCATTAGAGGTATTATTAATGATTCAGAGGGTGTGTGATCTATAATTATTCAGAGCCATTGCAAAGAAGGGACTCCAATGAGGTAGAAATTTCTCCCAGTGGATGTAAAAAGTTGGTAAAGTTGGGAACCATGTCTGCAGTGATGGAAGGCAATTATGTCTGTTCTATTAAGTGGGCTTCTGTTGTATGTGACTATTCACGGCAAATTGCAGATTGGACGATAAAACCTGGCATTTTTTAACCTTAGGTGGTTTCGTATTTTCACATATTCCTCTCTTGGAAAATTTAGAATCTGATGTTCTGCTAAAATAGGGATGCTTCTGATGTAACCAGATCCTAACGTCTGAAAAAAATGGGGCACAAGTACAACTCGCCTGGCCAAATCAGAACTTGGCCCAATCAGCCTAGGACCACTGTAGTCAGCTTTCCCTGTTATTAATTAGGATTAAGGGTTTACTGGCCCCCAAGTCCACTCTCTCAAATGAACTCAGTACCAGATTCTCCGCTTCATGAGAAAAACTCCGATCTGTTGTTCATATGAGGATCCAATGCTCGTTCTGCTCCTGTACACTTGCAAATCTACAGACCGCAATCTATTGGAGAAATACAGGATCAACTCCAGTTTAATCAATACTGTAGCTAGTAGCTACTCTTTCCAATCAATTCTGACTGAGAATATAATCAAATCGCAATTATATCAAAATCTGTCTCCAAATTTGCCTGTCAACTGTACAGGTATTTAGACAAGGGGGTATTTCTTTATGGAGGAAGTGACTAGTGAATCTCAAGATACGTTGATAAATTAGAGATTGGGAATGGGGTGATAGGGGCCCACAAGAAGGACCAAGGGTGTGGAGAGATATAGCAATAGTGGGTACAATTGCAAACAAGGTGGGATTCCTCTCATAATCAGCTGGCTGATCTCTTCGCCAAAGGCATGACTAAGAGTTGCCATGATTTCTTATCATCCAAATGGATGGTTACTCATCCGCATAAGTCTGAGGGGGAGTGTAGAAATAGTGGGGACTACAGTCTCCGCATCAAAGCCTTGTCCCAACTATGTTGGGTTCGGTTACATGAATTCTATGTCTCCATTCCGATCTATCATGAGTCAAGTCTTCAGATAGGTTGCACTTTTTCGGATCTAACCTTACTAGTGGGCCATTAACCTGCATTGAATAACTTTTCCTCACCGGTGTCGTCGTTGGCCTGTGTTTGACATGTCCAAACCATCTCAAACAAATTGCTCTTATTTTATCACATATTGATGCTACTGCTAATTGCTCCTGATAGCACTCTTTTCTGATTCTATCCTTCCTGGTTCCTCCACCTTAACATTCTCATCTCTGTTGCACGTTTTGTGCACTTGTTACTTCTTGATTGGCCAACATTCTGCGCCATAGGTCATAATTGGTCTAATAGTCGTTTTGTCTTTTTCTTCAAGGTTGGTAGTATGCACCGATCACAGAGCACTATAGGAGCAAGTCTCCACTTCAACTATCCGACTTTTATTCTATGCCCTACATCTTCAATCTCTCCATCCTTACTAATTATCAAGCCAATGTATCAAAATGTATCTCTCTATGGCATCTCTTGAACTTTTCAATTCTCATAGTAGTTATTAGTTAAAGCTCTTTGTATATGCCCACTGAAGTTGCAATCCATATATTCAGTCTTTTTACGGTTGATTTTAAAGCCCTTGGATTCTAAAGCCTCCCACCACCTCTCAAATTTCATATTCATGTCATCTCTTGATTCATCCACCAACAGTATATCATTTGCAAATAATATACACCAAGGTAACTCCTCTTGAATATGAGTTGTAAACCAATCCATAATTAGTGTAAAAGGATAAGGGCTTTAGTCTAACCCCTGATGCAAACCTATGGTCTCTAAAAACTCATTTGTCCCCCTACAGGTAGTTATTACACTTGTTAGCACTCCCCTATTCATGACTTTAAGATTTCAATATAACTTATTGGAACACTCCTTTTAATTAAAAACATCCAAATTAAATCTCTAAGTACCCTGTCATAAGCTTTCTCTAGATCGATGAAGTCTATATGCAGATTTTTCCTCTTCACTTGGTATATTTCCATTAATTGCATACGTGAGAAGATAGCTTCTATAGTTGACCTTCCTGACATGAAACCAAATTGATTTTCAGATATCTTGGTCTATTGCCATGTGTTGTATGATATGTTATTTAACTGTAACTATTGGCTTCGATTTTAGCTAGAATAGTTTATCTGGTTCTCTTGTAATATTTGCTGGCCTTGTTAAGGCCCTGATTGTAGCCTTTGACTGGGCCTCCCAGCTCCATAAATTGATACCAATCAACTCCTCAAGCATATGACAGATTTTTCATTCTTGGAAATCTTCTTCTTCTTCCTTCTTACTCTAATAGATTCCCTCTGTTGAATGATCTAAAACACTGAAAGAGACACATTGCCTCAACAGCATGTGCCCAAACAAAACATTCTTAACTTCCCTCAAAAGTATCATATATTGAGAAATGATCCAATGTATCATGGGGATACAATGTGCATCCTCTTCCAACTTCTGAAGGACATGCTATAGAGGGAAACCATTAGATCTCAGCCTGCTCCTTTGATAGGTGAGGCTCTAACATCACCGTTTGAATGTTTTGTGCCTCAAGGTCACATTGTTCTTCATGGATCACTCTTGGATGGACTATCCAGCAGTGAATTGATATTACTCTGATCTGTGTGATATTCGGGTCAAGCCATGGGCTTAGGCTTGTCAATGGGGCGGGTCGCCATGCCCCATCCCCACCCCGGTAATAAATTCCCCATCCCCATACCCGCCCCAGTCGGGTCACAGGTAAACCCGCCCCGCCCCGCTGACCCGGCTGCCAGCGTCTTTTCCAAACGGGTCACGGGAAACCCGCCCCGCCCCGTTGACCCGGTATTCAAACCCTGCCATATTCTCAATTTTAATTACCAATGAAGACTAAAAAAGTTTCTTAGCATATTTTTTTTGTTAATTTTGCAAAGGTCATGAAAAAATATTTATAAGGGGTCTCCGAGATCTCTAGATTGGTCTACTCAAACAATCAATCCAAAAGTGTGCAGATATAAACAATACGCAGCGGAAAATAAATCAATAAGCACACATCACAAGGACACCAAATATAAGGTGGAAAACCCTAACAGGGTGAAAAACCACCGATCCGAACTGGATCAAATCAAGCACTATGAATCTCGCAATTACAAGAAACTTAGATCTCTTCCCTAAATATCCCCTACCAAAGGACTGAAGTTACCTTATGTCGCTTCACGCTTCAACAACTTCACACCGTTGATTGCAACAGATCCAAACCAGCACTTGACTCCTCAAATCTTCTTGCAAGAAGATAATTTTCTACAAAGGATGCAGAAGAACTGACTCTAGAGAACTTGGCAGCACAACTTCATAAAAACTCTAGAGAAGAAAATCTCTCAATGATAATCTCTTACTTAGCACTATGAGAGGTGAGGGTCACTTTTACAATAGCCTTTTAGTCCATTAAATAACCCTTGGTTCGTGCTAAAAGTTTCCTAAGAGGATTAGGATTAAAACAAGCAGTTTGAGCACAATCAGAATATCAAGTTTCCAATTTCATCCCACTATTGTGCCATGTTCGCTCGAGCGATATCCAAGTGCGCTCGAGCGAACCAGCCTCTGTTTCAGAACTGGGCTAATCCGCACACAGTTCGCTCGAGCGAATAGAATGGTCACTCGAGCGGACCCCTCTCTGGAATGATCCGAAAAATCAGCACACAACCTTCATCAGACTTCTTCTAATTCCTTCAGGCTTTCTTCTTCTGAGTCCTTCCAATCTTCTATCTTCAAAGTCCTTTTTCTAAAAAGAATTACAACTCAAAAGACCCAGAGTTTTGTCAAACCCATGAATTTAGCCAATACACAAAAACATAACAGGTCAGAAGCTAC
The DNA here is from genome assembly GCA_028538565.1 of Umbellularia californica. NCBI lineage: Eukaryota > Viridiplantae > Streptophyta > Magnoliopsida > Laurales > Lauraceae > Umbellularia > Umbellularia californica. The sequence continues at coordinate 77,582,159 of JAPQWN010000006.1, read as the reverse complement.
AATTAACATAATCCTTCAATTAACATACACCAAACAATTAACATAATCCTTCAAGCCACAAACACAACACAAGACACATGACAAACACTGACAAATATTGTCAACAAGAAGACAAATAGTATGCTACAAGATTAACTCACTCATAAGTCATTTACTTGAGCTTTTAATTAGCATATGGTTTAGAGTTTAGGGTTTATTACATTAAGTTAAGTAGTTTATGGTTTATTACATTAAGTTGGATAGTTTAGGGTTTGGGGTTTAGAATTTCATGTGAAATCTTTTATTCTAATATACTTTGTGTCAAATGTCAAATGTTAATTTCAAATACTTATTAGAAATACTAATAGATTACTCATATTACTATATTAGATGAATTACAAACATGAAATATACAATAGGGTTTAAGCCTTAAGGACTACTACCAGGGTATAAGGTTTAGGCTTTAATGTTTATGAATTAGGGTTTAGGGTTTAGAGTTTAAGTTTCATGTAACTAATCAATTTATCATATATTTGTGTGAAATCTTTTATTCTAATTTTCTAATGTTGACACTTGTCAATTTGATATACTTATTAGAAATACAAATAAATTACCCATATTAGATAATATATTACTTATTTACAAATTATTACATATTACATATAATTAATTATAATTAATTTTTCTATAAGAATTAATTATAATTTTTTTTAGAAGAATTATAATAATTACTATATGTTTACATATATAATATGCATAAATTTCTATGATGCACGGATACTTCAAAATGGGCAACGTATCGTGTCGTATCGTATCCGATACTTCACTTTTTATGTGTAAAATATGTGTCCCCGCCGTGTCTATAGCGTGTCCTCGCCGTATCCATGACGTATCAGTGCATCATAGATAAATTTACATATAATATTATATATATATATATATCCGCGACCCTCCCCATACCCGCCCCTGACCCGGTCAGCTCTTTGACCGAGTCCGGGTCAACCCGCCCCGTTGACCCGAACGGGGCGGGTAATTTATGACCCGACCGGGTCGGGTCAACCGGGTCGGCGGGTTTTTCCCGCCCGGTTGACAAGCCTACATGGGCTATCTGTGTTAAGAATACAATAGTTCGTTTCCGTGAAAAGTAGGCACCGCATTTCAAATTTAAGGAAGTTGCAGAAATCAGGGTGTAGGCTTTTTGCTCATGATGGCATACTTTACCTTATTCAGTTACATTTTCAAAGGTTAAGCTCATATATTTCCTTGTATTATTTTGAATTATTCTGATTGTATTAAAAAAAAAAAAAATTGCTTCCACTAACCATTGGCATATTTTCAGGTATTTTTCCAGTTTTGGTTGAATGTGAATTGCTAAAGTGCGAGTCTGTCCAATTGAAACCTGTGGAGGAAATTCTTTTGACATTATGGAAGGGCTACTGACCATTCCATGATTTAACTCAAGTCAGACTTATTATGCTAAAATTAGAATTTGCATTTGTTGTTCCCATTGTTACATCGTTCAAGCTTTTAGAGTCAGTGGTTGTCAATATGGTATCGAAGCGGGAGGTTGAGTGTTCCAAGTCTTGGGGTTGTGTTCCGCATTGGTGCCCCGTACTCTCCCATGGAGGGTATTGTGTATATTTTCCCGTGCGGAGCCTACACATGTGGGGGATTGTTGTGCCCTCTGATATATTTTGTTATATTGCTCTCTATCAGCTGACGCTTAAATTAAGTGGTTGTCAATATCATTTTCTACAATAACAAACCTTGTTCTGAAGGGAAAGCTCGAACTAGCCTTCAATTCACTTTTACTCTGGTAAGCTGTATATTTTTTGCTTTTCATGTTTCCAATAGTCAATAAAATAGAGAGCACAGCATAAAGGTAAAATGAATTTTGGGGATGAATGTGAACTGCAGTGGCTAGATTTCATCTTTTACAAAGGAATGTTATGGATGACCACCTGTGCTTTTGGCAAGTACAAACCATCCGAAATTTCCTTTTTTTTTCCCTTTAACAATTAACCACCTCTATTGATCTAATAATCTTAGTAAGCCACCTTGACCGGTGCTTGGAGGCTGGTTTTTGACCCATTGATGATATCAAACACACTTTGTCATGAAAGGATGAGAGTGCGATTAGATGTAAACCTACTAGTCATGTACCTAATTCAGGATGTTAAGCTTGGTTAAATTGGCTTGGATTCCATCGACAGTCAAAAAGTTGGACTCTGACTGCTGGTCAAGGTGAAGAGTGAGATTTGGGTACTACAGTCGTTCAAAAATATAGGTGGTCATTTTTAAAAGAATTTCGTAAGAGGTCGTTTGTTTGCATTCATTTACATGTATGTAAGTATATACATCATCACATTTGTTTGCATATGCATAAATGAGATGTGAAAATAGTGTGTAAATGAAATTGAAAATCAAGGAGGTGGTAAATAGTTACATAGGTAACTGTAAGCCGTAGTCCTATGTTGTCAAAGGACAAGGACCGGGTTGGGATCTGCCCTTACCCTACCCTACACATGTGGGTCAGGCCTAGGCTAGGCCAAAATTCTCGGCAAGCCTACATTAGTTAAGCCCTTACCCTACCCTCCAAGGCCAAGGTTGGAAGAAATTAACTTTTTTTTTCCTATTTTATTTATACATTCCAATGGGCATGACCCCTTGTTTTGCATTGAATTGAACATATGTATTCAAATGTGCCAGATTGTTTGCATGTAGTTAAAATTCATAGGAACTGATTGTCAAATGGACTTGTTTGTTTGCATGGACTTATGGGCATGTTTGTTTACATGGAATATGGGAATTCATTTATGGATGGGACTGTTTTTTTGCATGGGATTGGAATGCATATGAAATATATTCGAAGGGCCTTGTTTGCTTGGATGAAGACATAGGAAGTTATTGATTTAGATGGGGCTGCTTGTACATAGGAAGTAGTAGTTTATTCAGATGGACGTCCTTGTTTGCATGGAATTGAATTCAGAGAAATTCACTGTCAAATGGGCTGTTTGTTTACATGGAATGGAATAGAATCGATGGGAATTCATTGGAGGAATGTGCCCTTTTTGTTCAGTCCAGATCTCTTGTTTTGTAGAGACAGGAAGATGCTGTTTCATCCTCATCCAAGGACGAAACAGCATCTTCCTGTCTCTACAAAACAGGGAATCCGGACTCCTTATTTGCATCTACTCCCAATAGATGGGAATTAATTGATTTAGGGCATGTTTGTTTGCGTGGAATTGAAAGATACAAGTAATTGAATCAAATGGGCTGATATTTCCTCACTTAAAAATATCTCTCTCTCTCTCTCTCTCTCTCTCTCTCTCATATGTTACATACGAACTTCCTAGAAAATAAAATAGAGATATATCAAGTATGGTGTAGGTTCCATTTCAAGTAGATGACTCATATATTTACTCATCTCTACCAAATAAAATCCATTTGCAAGTAAAAAAAAGAGGTACAATGTAAGTGCATTTTGACAAATAAAGATTGCATGAAGTAACATAAAATACTTGACTTATACGTTTAGCACGCTTCCTGTAAATATTATTTTTTTAAGGCTTAAGGGTATGATTTCGTTACCAAGACAGCCATTTTTACAGACCAAACATAGTCAGAAGTGAAGAACAAAGTTGAATGTTGCTAACCATCTGATTAAATAAGATAATTGCATACCATTCCCAATTTGATTATCATTGCCCACTTCATCACCTTTGATTAGATGGCTAGCATTATCGAATGATGATAATCATTGATAGGTGGTTAATCATGAAACTCTTTTTTATAATGGTGGGACTAGTGGATCCCCGCTAAAGTTTACATTTGGATGCATATATATTTCTATGAAGAATTCATTTTACTGGGGAGTAAACATCCAGTGTATTTGGTTGTCCTTGATCCAGTTTGGAGCTCACTTTATTTAATCCCTACCTTTAGATCAATTGCTTCCCAAGTGATTGATAAGGCGCCCAAGTCTCAATTTAATTAAGCTGGTATTCACCATTGAGCTAGAACAGACATTGTTTCTGATCATATGAAGTTTCATGACATTGTTCATCAACAACAGGACCTGCTGTTAGGAAAAGAATTCATCATCTGAACTGGGCCACAGTTATAACATCCTGACCACTGACACTTGTTTCAAGATCGACTCGACATGAAAGTCTACTGAGTAGATTATAAATCCTGAATATAGCATTGATCAAGTTGATATTTACCTTTGGATTGCATCATGCTGAGATGCCTGATCACTCATGTTTCTTCGCATTATTAGCTCTATTTGCAATCACCCGAATAACATTCAGAGAGTAAGAAACCAGAAAATGTGATCATAACCATGAGGTTACTTTCATTTATTTGTTTTTATAGGCGACAGCCCTAGTGGCAGCAGGATCCAGCCCCATTGACCACAGACCCCCCCAAAAAAAAAAAAAAAAAAAATTGAAAATTGAAAAACCACATTGACCGTTCACTTGGAATGTGGGGCTATCATCATTCAGATCCAGACATAATTTGATGTCCCCCTCGCATGTGTAAATTCCTATTGCCTCGCATGTGCAAATTGTCTTTTGCACGTGCGAGTTCCTGTTACCTTTGCATGTGCAAGTCTCTCAGGGACCAGCCCCTTAGCTGGAATACCAAAAAAAAAAAAAAATCTAGTCGCTTATCATTCTATTTACTGTTCTTGTATCACAATTCCCAACCTAAAAAGATGAAGATTCTGAAAATTAAAATTACATCAGAAACTCTTCATTCGGATAAATCACTCATCGTCTTCCAAACCAGCTCAAGCTTGGCTCGACTTGACCCAGCTCGAGCTCGAGCCGAGCTTCAGTCACAGAAATAGCAGGGATTAGCTTGAGCTCAGCTCAATTAAGGTATGGAACTCCATTGCAAAAAAGAAACAGAATCCATGTGGTAACTACAAATAGAAATAAAGAAAATCGACAACAAAATAGAAGAAAAATGGCCAGTTTCTTTCCCTGTCACAGAAACACTTTGAAAAGGCATTCATTTCTCAGGCACAGGCACAATAACCCCCATTTAAGGGTTCTAAAACTATATGGACAGAGATGGGAAGTAAAAGAAATGACCAACCCACCCATGCACACAATATACATTGCAAACACACAAATAAGCAAATATGCAAAGCAACTACATAAATTACAACAACAGGGCAACGGTAGTTGATGCACCTTATGCTTTTCAAAATTTTAAATCCAAGAGAAGTTAGAACAAAAGATACCCACAGGTCAAAATGCCAATCATCAAACACATTCTTTCTTACCAATCCATTAATTTTTGTCCAAAAACTTCTGGTCCCAAAATCCTATCCTCTTTTTCTTTTCTTTTCTTTTCTTTTTTTCTGTTCCTAATCCTATCTTACTCATTTCCCAACACAAGCTTATTCTGCTTGAAATAGGCAGCAAATCTTTTGACTCCAGGGAGGCTGATCAAGGGCAACATGGATTTAACGAATGGAGACTTAAAGTTAAACAAGTTGGCAGTTTCTTTAGGCAATGAAGAGATTCCTGGATCTTTATTAGTTGGCAGACTGTCCCAGTTAGTTCTTTTTATGCATTTGTTATTTCTTTGATAACATTTTTCTTGAAATAGAACAAAAAAAGGAAAAAAAAAACATTTTATGGATAGGATACCTACAGTCCATCTATATGTGACCCAAACCGAGGTTCAGTGTGTAAAGTCTAATCCTAATCCTTGTATCTATGTTTGAGTCTTAACCACAGTATCACAAATAAGAGTAAAGGATCAAGGAAGACATGAGCCTGGAAGGTGCTCGTAGTTTGGGGGTTTTGAATCATGATTTCACCCTGTCCTGATGAATCCTAGGAATAACCCCTTTCAACCCCGTTAACAAAAGTGACCACCCGCTTTAATGGAAATTAAATTGGGGAGATGAAAAGTGAATACCCAACCATCACCCCGTAATAAATAACCTAGGAAAGTCTAGGTCGCATCTATATCTCCATCTTGTATCCTTCACCCCTCACCTCTTTAATAGTACTGACTGAAGCTCCCAAGAGTTCAGCCCCTTCAATCCCAAAGGTAAACTAAATCTAGAGAAATCACACCCAAAAATAAAACTAAAAAACCTCCAAAAACTCCACATCCTTTTGTTGAAAAAAATGACTCAAGTGCAAGGAATATTCTGCAGCCACATAAAACATCAGACCAGAAACATTTTGATTCTGAACAAACTTCCGCAAATTATTACTAGAAACAAAGAACACATTTTAAATAATATACTATTGGGAACTAAACAAATCTAAGTAAATGAAAACCAGTGCTGCAAATTAGGATATCAGGTGACCCAAGTGATACTGATAACCATAACTAGGAAAACTCACGTCACATGATCTGGAACATATCAACTAAAATAGATAGTGACCCAAGAGAACCAACCTGTCAAATATGCTGACCTGACTAGCAAACCCATGACCAGTACCCAAAAGAAAAATCTATCCATACAGACATTAAGTGTCAAACTCCAGTAGCAAACCGGCATGACGGTTGCTGCTAATATGACAAGTTGACCTGCTAATATGACAAGTTGAGGGAAAAGGCACAATAACTCAATTACAGCTGCAAGACGACGACAATAACTGACGTTTTCAGACACCCTTATGTTTGCAACGGCGACGATGACTCTGGACCTTCTCAACCCTCAAACATGTTCTAGTACAGTAGTACTCACTGGAACAGTAGACAAGGACAACAAATCAACAAATGTACCATGAAGTACACAAAAGATTTAACTTCTTGACAGAGGCATGGAAAAGTGAAATATTGGAAGACAAACTGACCAAAGAAAACTAGTATCATATATTTATTGAATTTGTCTTTCGTACAAGGAACTAGAATTTTCATGGAATAAATGAAATAATACATAAGATACACCTCACAACAAACCTTATCCTCATCAGATGTTCCACCAGCAGAGTTCTTTGACTCGGATGGTTTCTCTGCACCACAGTTTTGTCTGTTGCACTTGGTCCTGAATGGATAGTTTATATTACCACACTTCTCACACTTCCAGCTGCCTTCTGGCATCTTTTGCTCTGTAAGTACACCAAGAAATAATAATGAATATTCACAATTAGAACTAATAGCTAGCTGATACTTTGGCAAAGAGACACTTACTGGAACCTTTTGAGTTCTCGGGTTTTAAGATCTGCATCCAAATGAAGAAAGAACTCCATAAGAAACATAAAGAAGAAGGAAAAGAAAATATGTCATGCAAACTACAAGGGAATGTTGGATACAAATCTAACAAACATGGGAAGTTGAAAACATAAACATGATAGAAAAACATAAATTACAAACTCGGCCAACAAAGTGAAAAACCATCAAGTCATCTCAATTCTCAACTCAATTCATAAGTTGACTCAAATGGTCATACCTAAAGTTTGTATGATAGAAGAACTTGCTCTATAGACTATTTAAGGTTAAGATTGGGGAAATAAAAAAAAAAAGATAATAATAATCAGCAGATAATGGAAGTTAGAAAATTCGGTTAGAGGTTCTACAAGTCTTTTAGTGACTGCACAGGATGAACTAAAATCTACAATGACTCCATCCAGTTTCTTTTGCACCTCAATCAAAAAAAAAAAGAAAAAAAAAAATTATAGATTATGTCTCGACTTCCTTTCCTCCAGTGAGAGACTCGAGGGCCATTTAATCTTTGTAAACCAAGAGCAGTTAAATCACTTTATTCATAAACAAGGGTTCATGTGTTTGGAGACCTGAGCTACCCACAAGTACCAGATTTTTTTATTTTTTGCCACAACCAAGTAAAGGTAAGGGAAGTTGCAGGTACTTAGTTTGACAGGTAAACTGAGCACATGCAAGCATTCAAGTTCCAAGGATACAAATGGAGCTTTAAAATTTGTAACTCTTGCAACATGTCTCTGAATGGTGAATGTTGAAGTTCAGTCCTAAATTGTTATTTATTGTGACGACAGTTTAAATTTTTGTCACCTTCCTGCAAATTATGTTTCTCATTTATATAGCTAAGGAACTACTCAGCATCTTAGTATTAGCCGGATAGGGTGTGAATAAAAGAAATTCTAAGGAGGGAGTGGGAGGTGAATGAAAAAAAAAAAAAAAAAAAAGATAAAAATGGAGGTAGTAACCACATCTCATTACTTTTCCTTGTGAACATATCTACAGTTGCATCAACAATGGGTGACATGACACCACCCGCAGGCCCAGATTCTTCCTCAAGCCACTGTGATTGCAGTGGAAGTCATCATAAAAAATGAGGCTTTCCAAAAAGGCAGAACTTAAAAAACTTAAGGCCTTCCAAAAGAATTTCATCTCGACTCGATTATATAGACTGCAGAAAAAAAATAAACCAAATTAAGGTCCTTACCTTACCAACACAAAAGTTCAACAAGGGCCAGTGGATGCGGATTACCACGCGAATTCCACCAAAATATAGCAGAACTACTTTTAATATTCCTCCAATCATTTAATAGTTCACAGGTGCTTCAAGATTCCCCAGTAATACATTAGTGGTCTCCTGGGCAAAGTAGCCCTTTTTTTGGAGGCAAGAGCCTTGTGAGGAATCAGGGGCTGGGTGAGGAGGGAAACCCCGAATCTTAGCTCCCAAGCTGGGGGCAGTAAAGGGCTGGATCTTTCATCTCAGTTGTGGGTTGAGAGAGAGGGAAGCGGGGGAAGAGTGGGCCTCACAGGTGTCACTCTCCTGGGTGGCAACGCCCAGGAGATCAAGGCGATATATTAATGGAATTGGCTCAGCTAGAAAGCAGTCCTAAATCTGTTTTAGACCATGCCCCAATCATATCATGAACACAGTTTAAGTTATAATAATTCAAAAGACAATATCTCAACCACAAAAAATGCTATCATAAACATGGTTTAATTTTTCATCCACCGCTCTTTCTTTGGGATGAAAGAAGCAGATGCTCTTTGTTTCTCTTTTTTTAGGGAGCTTCTTTCAGTTATCTTTGAAATATCTAAAAGTTAGCCAACCCCAAAATAGTTGGACAAGGCTGAGATGATGTTGATGATGAAACATTAAAAGGTGTAACACACAAAATACCATTTATCCAAACATCAAGTATCATTTAACTGAACACAGTAAGTTCTAACATTACGCCAATAAAATTTGTGTGTGTTGTGTGTGTGTGTGTGAGAGAGAGAGGGGTGTGTGTGTGTGTGTGTGAGAGAGAGAGAGAGAGAGAGAGAGAGAGAGAGAGAGAGATAAGAGTTTGTTTATATCACCTTTCAAAGTACACAAAAAGAAGAGCATTTCTAAAACAAAAGTGAAATTGATATGGGAGAAACACTAGTTTGCATTCTCATCCCCTAAATATGAAGTATTTCAAACCTGAGATCCAGGCTTGGGGGTACCACACTTCCTCATGTTGCAGACTGTTCGAAATGAGAAGTTAACATTTCCACATTTTGGGCAAGTCCAATCATTGTCACGCCCACCATCTGGAAACCATGCAAGAGAATAACAAAAACGTAGGGCAATGATGTTAGCTTCTAAATTTATAAATATGCATTATCCCAAACTTAATTTTAGAATGCACAGAGTGCTGTCAAAAAATACCTGCACCCTTTCTCTGGGAGTTCTCATCTGGAAAGCCCCCCGGTCTTGCACCCTGCAGCAGGCCAAATATTACTTCCACGATATAAAGATGTCGATACCAAACTGATTCAGCAGAAGCGTGGTGTGCCCATAAGCATAACCCACAGGTCCCAAGATTGAAACCTGGCTCTAATGCCAAACTGATGCAAGCCCTAGGGTTGGGGCTTGCGTGGAAGTGCCGAAGCATGATGGTGGTGCCGAAGCGTCCACAGACACTATGATAGGTCTCCGCAAAGACAATAAACGAGGACGCACATCCAAGGGATAAACCCAACTTAAATTCTATTAATCAAATCTCTTAGAATTTCATCTCTTCCAATGCATATAAATAAGAAGATAAAACTTGGTGGCTAAGAAACCTAATCAAACTAGGAAAGTAAATAAAAATCAACATAGGAAATAAGAAATTTAATCCTAATTACAACTTATTAATAAAATTAGAAACCTAATGACATAATTAGGGAAATAAAATAAATCCTAATTTATCTTGCACGTGAGGTCATGGGTCCATTCTACATCAGATGTAAAACTTGATTGGTAAAGTGTTTGAAGGGGCATGCACCAGGAAAAAGAAAGTTGTTTGAAAGGGGCATGATGCACATAAGTCCAAAACACATTCAAACAACATATCTCGTGATGCTGGCCACATCCATGATCAAACCCATCCTGGGGGCATTTGGCCCATGAACCAGGCCTAGGCCCACTAAGACCATATAGGCCTAGGGTGTACACTAGGGACCCAAAGCCCCTAGTTGTACAAGTTGACTATTTCCCCCTAATATGTTCCCATTTTCTCTAGGGCCGTCAAACGGGTCGGGTTAACGAATTCGGGTTGCGGGTCAAATGAATTCGGGTTAGAATCACCTCAACCCGAACACGACCCATTAAGAAAACAGGTCAAAAAACTAAACACGAACCCAATTCGTTCATTTAACGGGTCATCCGAACACGACCCGTTAACCCATTAATTTTGAAAAAAAAAATTCATTAAACTTAAACCTGTAGGTTCAGCTAACTTTTTGCCCAGACCATTGGCTTTTGCAATGACAAAGATAACTTTTATATGGAGGATTAGGGTTTCACACTTTCACTTTATCACTTCATTTATAAATTTACCAGAAGACCCCTCGTGCAGTCATACATTTTTATAATTTAAATAATGATATTAGTTTTTTCGGGTTGTAACAGGTCATAACGGGTTACCGGGTTTATTCGTTAACGACCCATTAATTTAACGGGTTAACGGGTCCGACCCATTAACGACCCAAACTCATTAAGGGGTCACCCAAACCCGTTAATATCGTGTCGGTTCATGTCGTGTTATCGGGTCATGTGACATTTTGACAGCCCTAATTTTCTCTCTTTAATTTCTTGTTCTTCCTTTAAACAATTGCAATTGTGTCTAGAAACAATGTACCTCTTTTAAGAGAGATTAGGAGGGATTAGGATGCTTTAACTGGTTGATTAAGAAATTAAAATAAAATAAAATAAAATAGCTGGAGATCAGTTTCTTACATTGTATGCCACATCGCTAAGATAAAGAATTCAGTACTTCAATGTGTACTTTTGGAGATATTTCTTTCTAATAAGTAATTATATTATATAAAAGCGGGTGTTTTGCATTTAATCTTGAACACACCTATCAATTTTTGTGACTCAGCTAAGGACGGTAATGGACCAAGGACGGCAATGGGTTGGGTTTGATATGAGTTGGACTAAATCTAAATCCACCAAGACTCACACCTGTCCTGCCCTAATCTAATTGATGACAGATTTATAATTTGCAATACCAAACTCGCCCCCAAGGATGAGAATGAGTTCAATTTGGTATGGGTCGAGCTAAAACCAAATCCACCCTAATTAACAATTCACACCTACCCCACATTGTACTCAACCCGACTTATGACAGGTAGATTAAAATCTAAAAACAATTAAAGCACAATTTCCTAAAAAATGGAAGCATAATTTCAATCACTAAAAACAAACGAACTAGATTACATACCATGGAAGCATGGCCCATAGGCAAAGCGACACCATATCTGTCCATCAGAGGTATACCATACATCCCACCTGAATGCATCCATTTAACCAGTTGTAACAAAAAATCGATGCACAACAGAATTAGCCTAAAAATGCCGGACTTTCTCACCGGTAATGAGGAAAGCTTAAAATGATAGTGTCTCAAGAATAGATAAATATTCTTGCCAGGCAAAAGGGACATCACCAACAAAGAACAATTTTTTTTCATTTTTTTTATCAGTTTACAAACTTTTCAACTGCAGCAGCGGGGAAGAAAGAAGAAACACCTGCTCCCAACATAGATCCACTTGAATAAGGAGATGGGCCAGACAGATGCACTGCCCCATAAGGGCTTCCTACAGGGAGGCGGCTGCTGTAATCATAAGGGTAACCTGCGCCTCCGGCGAACGGAAGATAATTTGATGGCAATGATGTTCCATTGAAGAGTGAAGAACCATATGGGGATGCACCAAGGTAAACTGAAGAGGGAGAACCCGAGCCGAGATAAGCAGCTGAAGCAGCATAACCCGGAGGGACTTGCAAAGGCTTCACAGGAGGTTTCTACAAGGATTTCAATTACTACTTTACCAGAAAGTACTAAGAAGATAAACAAAATGATATACAGAATTACTGCAACATTAAGAATAAATCACCATTCAAAAAAAAAAAAATTTAAGTATAAACTATAAACCATAGATCGTGCTTAGCATTTTTCTATTGTCTGGTAAAAGAATAAACCATAGATAGTGTGAGCATTATTCTATTGTTTGGTAAAATATATATATATATATATGGGGGGTCTTCCTATGCATCTATCCCTCACCATTTTTGGTGAGGGACACCCCTTTAGGGAAAAAGCAAGTACAAAAGTGGGGAAAAAACAAAATACAAAAGTACACTTTGTACTTGAATATTACCCAAAAAGGGTGTCCCTCACCAAAAAGTGGTGAGGGAAGGATGCACTTGAAGATCCCCCTATATATATATATATAGGGGGATCTTCAAGTGCATCCTTCCCTCACCACTTTTTGGTGAGGGACACCCCAAAAGGGGAAGTTTCAAGTACAAAAGTGTACTTGATGTGAGGTACAAAAGTACACTTTTGTACTTGAAACTCCCCCTTTTGGGGTGTCCCTCACCAAAAATGGTGAGGGATGGATGCATATGAAGACCTCCCATATATATATATATAAAAGCCACAGAAGATAGAAACTTAAGAAGATCATTTAATGCAACTACAAAGAATTAAAATACAATATAGGCATAAGGACCAAAGCATGGGAATGAGAGTGTGAAGGGGCCTATACTGATCAAAGGTGGGCCCAAGTGGGCCCCACAGATCTGGACGGCACATGCTGTTGTTTGTAGGAGAACATTCCCAAGCAAAAGGCAAGCACTTGGGAAGTAAATGGTTCAACTCCACTGTGGACCCAGACCAGACTTGGTTTATATACCTAGGCCTGAAACTAACTCATATGGACCCAGGTGGACTAGGACTCGTTTCAACATCCAAAAAAAGATTTAAATATTATTAAAACTATAACGAGATTGGTAACAAGACTCAAACCCAAGACCTTGTGCAGCATGCGCAGTGACCACCCTTGTTGCGAGGTCCTGTGAGGTTCATCACCACATATAATAATATTATTATGTTACTTACTAATATCTATATTTTAGTTAATACATATCATTTATATAATAACAATCAGGTACACGGGTATGTAAAATGGATCTAGCTGGACTTCGATGCAAACCCAATTATCAACTGGGTTTAAAATAAATAAATAAAAACTATCTCTGTAAAAATTTCTATTTGTGGACCTTACAATAGTGAAGATATGCACATCAATCATTAGAATTGCACCCACACACAACTTACTGAGTTATGATCCGCTGGCCTGGACTGGGTACAATTACGCATATTGCAAGTTGTTCTGAATGAGAAGTTGACATTTCCACAGCTGGGACACGTCCAATCATCTTCGCGGCGACTCCCTATTATAAACAAGAAGACAATAGTCATACAGAAAGGAACAAAACAAGACCTAGATCACATTCCTTGTCATAGCTTTCACTTTTCCACTTCATTCATCCCCCAGACTTCATAGTTAAAGCACCTAGCTCTCAGAAGTAGATAAATCAAGTCTAATTGACTATTACAAATTTGGGCAGCAAGACCAAGTCAGTTGCACTAATGACCATCTTCGTCATCATTCACACCATCAATCCAGTCGGCTTAATGAGTTGAGAGTTCTAATAAAAACAACCAAGTCGAGCAATGTACACAATACCTATCCACACACAACTTACTAAGATCAAGTTCACCGAAGAAAAGGGTTGTTAACATGAGAACATCACCTCCTATACGTTTCTAAACAATAAGTGAATTACCAACACAGACATTTTAGGGCCTTAGCGAGAAGTAGTTCCCCACATTTGGCCTGTTCTTTGTTCTACTTCTATATTTAGGTCCTTTTCTTCTTTTCCTTTATTCATTTCTCTCTGTTTTTTATCTTCTCTTTCATTCATTTCGCACACCCACATACACACACTCCCCCAAGTCCCTCACCTTCAGCACTACACCCAGGGATTGATCGCTGGTTGTTTCTGCGGAAGGGCGGTGCCTCACTAACTGAGCTACCAGTGGATGGGCCTCTTTTATTCATTTCTTTCTTTCTTTCATTCCTTCGCCATAACAGGCATTGGGGTTCATTTATCTGATGTAAATACAGCATATTACATTATTGATTTAATAGAATGAACTAAATATGAAGTGTATGCCTCTTTCAGCTTTTTAATATTTTTCATTTTTCTAATATTAGAAAAGAGAATGTATTATTTTCCAAAACTTCTGAACGAAACAAATGAAATGGTTCAGTTTGGAGCCAAACCATAATGAGATCCAACAAATTTGGATGATAAACAGTCCCTCACATTATTACATTTCTCAGGGTCAGCACGAAAGCAATGAATAAGCAAACAAATATAAAGAGACTTTGCTTCCATCACTTTGCCGGATGAAATGAATATTTTGGTTGTCCAATCCGATATGTCATGATGATCATACTGAATATTCATTAAAGATAGCAGAATATTTATGATGTATTTACCATATACATACATATATATAGGTGCACACCCATAGTGGGGCCCACCTGATGGTCCATCCGACAGAACCACGCACACATACACTAAACCAAATCCATCCCCCCCCCCCCCCCCCCCCCCAACACAAAGAGAATTCACACATCCCTTGGGGTTGCACCCATCCAAATGGACTAGACAATTAGATCACCAATCCGAATGGACCGTACACCATTAAACTTGTGGGTCCAAGATGAGGATAATGGAATGATCAATGATCGGTTGGGGCTGTTGCCCACAGCCATTCAATGCGCAACTCAAGCACTAGATTACTACTGTGTGTATAATGTATTTCGCAAAGGTAGTAACATAAACAAAGGGAGTTCCTTAGAAGATATAGAGGGTATACCATCAGTACGAGCACGCTTGGCTGCTGAAGAGTTCCTGTTATCCACCTGCAAAATGACCCGCCACAGGAAAAATTACCCTCCAAAACACATGAATGTAATGCAGAGAAGAAAATATTAAATGGAATCTGAAAGAAAAAAGGAATCAATCCTTCATCAAATCAATAAAGCATAAAATGAAAGAAAAAAAAAAGCATAGAAATGCGTTCACAAAATCACAAAAAGGTAAAAAAAAACAACCACTTAAAATGTAGAAGAAAAAAAGGATGTAAGGTATGTACAGTAAAATGCATTGAATGTAATACCGCTGATGGGAATGAAGGCAACCACTGACTGAAAATGGTGCAGGTTAGGCCCATGGCCAATTGGGTGGCACATGTATCATGTATGCAGGAGGTCCAACTGGACACCTTCTTCACCCTCCACCACCAACCCTGTGTGTACACAAATGTGCTCCCATGTGTGGGTCCATATTTTCCAATAATAATTTTATCCACATGTTTGATTTGACATGTGGGCCTCACATGGCTTTAGTTATTAGCAGTTTATATACTTCTAAAGCGTGTTTTCACAGCTTTACTTTTTTATAAATTCTAAAGAAACCTAGAAAGGCAAGTTTCAAGTCTAGATACTAGTTTATAAGTCAGGACTCCACGTTTTTTTAATGTTCTAATCAGGAAAGCTTACCAAAGTGGTCGACTATTGTGAAGGAATTGAAATCCCTCGTTATATGAACAACTATACATGGAGGCTAGGCACTCTATGATCAGCATCCAATGATATGAATTTCTTCAGGCATCCATCTGATATAGATTAGGCCCTCTATAAGCAGAATTAGACTGATCTGGATTTATTCAGGCATCCATCTGATATGAGTTGGCCCTCTACGAACATCAATCAACTAAAGTAGATCGCCCCATCCAGTAAGACCCATTAAAATTATGGGTTTGAAGGGCCAAGTTTGAAGGATATAGTGTTGTCCGACCATGGAGTGAGACCACCAGGGGCATGACTGGAATAGTCTCTTTCTTTACATGTTGCCCTAAAGGCAGGGCAACTCCAATTTGCAAAATCATTTCCATCCGGGGCATTCACATTTGAAATGAGGCTCTATCTCTACCATTCCAATTTCCAATGCATATTGAGAAAACGAAATCAACTCTACAACTTCACAAGAAACAGAAACTGATATTGATAATACAGTGCACATTCTGGAACTATGGGATTAACATACTAAACATAATACACAGGTGTTAACAAAACATGTGGTGTTCTTATAGGCCCATGTTGCAAGGATCCAGATCATTTTAACGATGTACCTTCCAAATGGGACAGATCTCAACTTCAACCATAAACAATGGATTGGGCATTTGGCACATCATATAAGAATATGTCTTACATCAGCTTTCTACTTATACTAGACCAACATTACACAGATCAAAACCAGTAAACAAACCAAATTTCATTCCATTTCGAAAAATATCGAGCATCGGATTGCGAACACAGAGAAAGAAACATGATTAAAACATGTTCAGTCAATCCAATGGTCCACTCTACTCTGATCGGGGCAACTACTCTGATCGGGCGAAACCTCAGCCAGTTGTACAGAACCCACATGGATAGTTCAGATTCCTAGTATCAGTAAGAAAAGATGTGATTTTCCCACATCTTCAAAGAAAAGAAGTGATTTTTCCACATCTTTTTATCACGACAAAGTTAGATGACGCCTCGAAGCAATCAAGAAAAACCCTGAACCCTAAATCCTAGGGTTTGCACGCTGCTCCATTGCATTGTTCTCACAACATAATAAGATTTGCAGAAAAAGAAACACATAAAAAAACACATCTTTATGTTGTAAAAGAAAGCATAAGATCAACTGAAATTCCTCAAAAAAACCTAAAATCTACAATCACAAACATCTGAATTCACATCTACACATTAGCTTGAATCGAAAACATGAGCAAAACTCACGATATCAACCTGATTTCTCATCTAATCATGTAGAACACGATACAAAAACATTGAAAAAACCTCAGGAAATCACAGATTTAGGGGAAAAACAGCGAATCCGATCTCATCTATTCATTTACAAAAGAGATGATAGCAATAAGAAGAACTTTGGAAGAGAGAAAGATTACCTGAGACATGGCGATTTGAAGATTTGGAGCTGCAGAGAGAGAGAGTACAAGTGTAGAAGAACAAGAACAGACGACTGGTATTTTCTGCCCTAAAAGAGAGATCGAACCGGGGTAAGGGTGAACTCGGCCAAGTCAACTTTTAATATAAGTAAATAACAACTCGGCCGAGTCAAATTTTAATATAGGTAATTAACTAGCACAGTAACCCGTGCTAATCAGGTGAGGGTCCTGCTTTATTTAACTGCTTTGACAAAAAAAATTTACAACCATCTGTGTAAAAGTATTGTGTAGTATAGTGGTTAGGTTAAGCATTTTAAAAAGATTAGGAAGTCATGAGTATAAATATCATAAGTTGCATATTTTTTAGCTTTTTAGCAAGGCTTAATACATAAGGTCAAAATTTTAAGGAATTGGGTCAAATTCGAATCAATAACGCTCGGCTTTAATATATTATAATGGTTGAGATGTGGAGTTAGTAGTTTAGAAATAATTGATTGAAATGTAATAAATTTACTAATTTGGATTTGTATTATTATTATTATATATAAACATATGTATATATAAATTTTATAAGTATTTGGTCTATTTTTTAATATTTGTTAAAAAAGCATGACTCTCTCAAGTTCTTTAAGTTGGCTATCTCCGAGTCAACATTTTAGAGCTGGACGAGTTAAGTCTGAAACACGAGTTTTCTAACCTTACTTCTTTATGATGGATAAATCCAACGGTGAATATTATACCAGGTGAAACTCGGGTTAATTCGGAGGGAAGCTGGCCAAGTGAAGTCATTTTTGGCCAGCCAGAATTCCCTGAATTATGGATTTCAGAATGGCCTTGATCCAATTGGAATTCTGCAAATTCTCTAGACATGACATCCAACCAACAAATACAAGATCTGTTTTGTGAGGAACATGGTTTATATTGGCACATATACTAAGGATATGTTTGTGTAACGTATTTTCCATGAAAAGAAACGAAAAAGTGCCCTAATATTTTGCAAACTTTATTTTCCATTAATTGTTGCATATAGTTTTCCACAAGAAAAAAGCAACTTTTTTTAGCTTAATTTTCTACAGATCTGCAAGCTTTCTGGTGGGGTTCATAAGAAAGGCGGAGCATTACACGCCACTCACTACTGTTACCGAACGCCACACAAACATGCACTAAAACCCAGGGAACAGACTCAACAAATTCACAATAATTTTAGCTCAACAGATTCATAATAATTAACTAACTTGGGGTAAGGGAGAAAAGTCACAATCTCAACAGCCTTCCAAAAAATGTTTATATATACACATAACAAATAGATGAAATTAAATGACTTTGAAATACACAAAGGAGATAAAAGCCCGCGGGTGAGAGCGCTCATGCAGGCATAAAGATGCTAAGGATGATTGAGTTTTCACACTTGATACAGACCAAAATCTGCAATGGTCAAGGATAGAAGTTTTATACACTATGGTATTGCCTTCTTGCTGCCTTGGGAATGTTACAAAACCATTAGATGGCAACGTTGGCCTACCAATGAATGTTATGTGACAATCCATTCATGCGTTGATCGATCAAACTCAAACAGACTAAGGAATCCAAAGCAGAAAACCGCTTATCAATTGGACGCCTCATAAAATAATCACAATGAGCTTTGAATTATTCTCTTTTTGACAGCCATAATTACAGAGCTTCCCCAACTACTCTTTCTGCATCAACCATCTTAATGCATAATAATCGGCCCACCATTGATGAAAAATGCAGATTTACATTGAAGCATACTATATGAAGTAGAATCAACTCAAACTGTGGTAGAAGAGCAATGGGAGCAATGGATGCCCCAGCTTGTACAGCATTCCTGTTACCTGGTATTCTCATGGACAAAAAAGAAAAGAAAAGGAGAAAAAAAAAAAAAAAACCCTTCTTCCAACATCAATATTGAACAGAAAATATACACGTTAGTGTACATTTGTTCGCCCTTCTCAGTTATGCAGTGGGAGGAACAACCTGGCCAGACAAAACCCAGCTTCCATGGTTGAGGGATTCCAAATGGAGCATTTGCTCCTTCGCTGAGAAAATCTGAAGACAATGGCTTTCCACCCATCCGTATTGAGTTCAACTACTTCTGCATCAATGCAGTTACCAGCTGTTTCCCTCTCATCTTTTCACGTTTTAACCTGCAGAAGAGTTATTATGAGAAGCCTGTTCTTCAGCTGTCGCTGCTTCGTATTCAAGAGTGTTGATATTATCATATTGAAGTGGGAACTCATGAGGACTTGGAACCGGTGCAGCAGTAGCAGCATCAAGTGATTGTTCAAGATTCTCATTGACACTTCTCTTTGGTCTCTTGAGCCTCTTGAGTTTCTGTTGCGGTTCAACATTCTGGGTATTATCTTCTTCATGCTCTAATGAGTTGGGTTCATTCATCTCCATGATCAAATCAGTGTTTTTAGAAGCTTTTGGAGGATTTCGTGGTTTTGGAGGGGTCTGCTTGTCAGCGTGTGCTTTTCTCTGCAGAAAATCCACATTTGCATCAGCAAAAGGCTGAAACTGCACAGTAATATCTAGTTCTGCTATAAATGAGATCAAAATAAACAAAGCACATAATACTAGTAAAATGAGTTTGGATGCTGATATCAACTTATGTGATTCAGGGCACAATACTGCTTATCTTGATGCAATTCAAAAAGATGTGCTATATTCAGATATATCCACTAAAGCAATACAAGTAACAGCAAACAAGATTGCACGGAGAAGTCAATCAAAGACATGATACGATCAGACAATGCAAAAGGATTGGATCTAAATGCAGAAGCCAAGTAATTGATGCTCGATAGCCAAACAAGTTAAAAGGCAAAATACAGATTAAAGATAAGGTTAAAAATTGAACCAAGTGAAAGACAAATGATGAAATTCAGGAATCCGATCCAGAGTAAGATGATC
Source organism: Umbellularia californica (assembly GCA_028538565.1). Classification (NCBI taxonomy): domain Eukaryota; kingdom Viridiplantae; phylum Streptophyta; class Magnoliopsida; order Laurales; family Lauraceae; genus Umbellularia; species Umbellularia californica. The sequence continues at coordinate 77,561,955 of JAPQWN010000006.1, read as the reverse complement.
GGATTCAAATGAGAACTAATCCATAAATGGAGGGCAAGAGATCTTTTACAAGAGGCCTGATCTAGAAACAAATAATAAGACCTTTAAGTAACTTGTTTGAGATATTGCACAGTTTCAACAAGATAAGCCTCTAAGAGACTAATATGCTACACTTCGTGGAATGTTGAGAGTCGAGCGTATATCGATCTTTACAATCACGTTGCAGGAAGGAAAGCAGAAGAATTAGAAATTCAACATGTCTAAGTTGCTCGGAGGTCTGAATTCTAGATGAGCATCTTGTGCTCAAATCTTGAGTCAGGACAGCAGGACCCACTTCTATATTGGGAATTGAATTTTGTCAGTATTTTAATGATACTGTATTTACTTTGTTCCTAGTGAAGAAATTTGATGGAACATGGTGTTGATTCCTAAATTTACCCCCATGTTTCTAACTAATCTTCGCTGTCTTGTACTATAGATGGATGAGGACATGTTGATGGGAGTTGAGAACAAGCTAATGGAGATGGTCAGTGTCACACCAGTTGCAGTGGTGGTGGACATTGTCGTGATAGACCATCCACGCTGGATTAGGATAAGCTCTACTGTATGCATCATGGGACATTTAGAGAAACTTAAGAGACTTGATGGGACAGTCTTGGTGGGCCAAACTGCACTACGTCGCCTATTCAGCTGAATCTGAGAAGAGTAATCCAATAACTAAAAATGAAGAAATTTCAGCCTTCAACAAATACTACAGTTCTTGGAAGGTACATCATATGCGACTTCACAAACACTACTAGTGGGGTAGCAACAGTCCATTTGATATTCGCCATTTCTACTAGTTCATCTATCTAAGATCATAGATTCTGATGCAACAGATGGCATGTCGGATATGCATTCTTAGTTTTTATTACATACACCCTCCTCATAGAAGTGTTCATGTTACAAATGGTTCCTTTACCCTAGTTGCTAATGGAGTCCTGTATTGGAGACGCAAAAGGTCATCATGTATTGGAGATGCCAAAGAGTCTTCGCACAAATCTGGAAGAGGTTTTTTCTTTAAAAGAAAATATTCAGCAACTAAAATAGGAAGAGTAAAAAGATATCCATTGCTTAGGGACCTTTTACAAGCTTTATATAGAGTAGTAGCCAACCATCTAGACTCCTGATTAGATTTTACACCTACTAATGATCCTAAGAGATATTTTACCAACCAACCTTACTAAACTCAAAATATATTAAAATCACATGGAATCTCTAGAATTAAATTTCCTAAAACACAATGATTGCACTAAATTGGGCATGTGCATGACCATAATACCTTTATTCAGTACCTGCGTAATTAAATACTAAGAGACCCTTTTGGTCAACTGGGCTTGTGTTGGTCTACTAAGCCTTCTTTGCAAATGTGCCACAGTTTTGCATTGCTTCCAGTGGACTTTCTAGCTAAACTTTGCTTGCTCAAACTATCACCAGGTCACAACAAACCACTTCTGAGACACCCTAGCATTAGGAATAGTTCGTAAGACAATTTTTCATTTTTTTAAAGAAAATTTTCTTTCTAGACGTGTTCTTCCATGTGATGGTTTCTTATATGACTCACTCAAGATGTGATCAGCCTTGTGGATCCATGAGGCCCAGGTATGCATGGAATATAGCCCAAAAAAAAAATCACAACTCTAGATGTCTTACCTGCTCACTGGTTGTACACAAATGGACAACTAGCACTAACAGTAACAGGAGTTGAATAAAAAATGACGAAAGCCTCATGTTCAAATGGGCGAATTTGAACAAGACAAGTGGATACGCATCCAATCCCATGACTTTTGGATATATGCCAAAGTATACCGTAAAAAGCATCTAATGCTAGATTTTTCCCTTATATGCTTTATTAATAATAGTGAACTGAACTTATACAATTATATATCATTTTGCATTGTTATGTATAACAGTAGACATCATGGTCAGTCAGGTTTTCAGGTCTTCCTAATTAGACAGTTTGACTTCATACGACAAACTGCCTGCATTAGACACTGGCACTTGTCACACACAGGGATTCTCGCCGCTTCGATGCGAAATCCTCTTCAGTGCACTTGTTGGAGCAGGATAGATTTCTGGTGACCTCTTGGGTATCCATCCTCCTCCTTTTCGATCCTTCTCCATATCATCTATTATCCGAAGCTGGTTCAAGGTAGCTTTTTCTTCAGTGCCCAAATCTAAATGCCAGCCTAGCTGGTGCCCTCTGCCCTTGGGTTTTGTAAGGCTTACTTTTTATGGGAGTGCCATGGGTAATCCAATGCCCATAGAAGTGGGAGGGGTCATCTGCTCATTTTTTTATGGGAGTGCTATGGGTAATCCAATGCCCCTAGAAGTGGGAGGGATCATCAACAATAGTGCGGTGCGGGCACTATTCTCCTCTCCTTCTTGGATCCAATATGTGTCTGCTACATCAATAAAGCCGAAATGTAAGTTTTGAGCATAGGTCTTCAGGAATCTCATCCCTTGAAATTCAGCATATCTTGGTGGAGGGGGATTTGACATGTGCAGTCAAATGGGCTTCCGGCAGATGTTGAGCTCCATGGAGAATTGCAGATACAGTTGAGGAGGTTTTAAACTTGGCTAAGGTGTTGGATGTGCCCTTTGTACATGTTAAGACGACTGCAAACTCCATAGCAGATGTCTTAGCAAAGGAAGTGGTTTCTCAGCAGTGTTTGTGGATTGATCAGATCAGCCCCTTGTGTATTTAGAGATTGCTCCATTTATTTTTTTATTTTTTTATTTTTTTGTTCCTTTTGGGTAGTCTTTGGTGGCCATCTACAATATATCTTGTATTGATGTGTTGTTTTAATGAAATTTATTTACATTTCCAAAATAATAATACTCTATTTAAGAAAAACACTATCAATTCTTCAAATGAACTAATTACTTAAAATAAATGCAATTACATAATTACAGAATGAATCATGATACTTCTGGCAATTGGAATACCTTCTTATTAGCAGCCTTTCCATTATCTGCCTCGGGCACAGGTTCATATCCCTGTGACCCAATGTTGGCGAGATCCTCCAAAGATGCATCCCCTTCTGCATCTATCCGAATGGCTTTCGTTCCACGCTTCTTCTTCTGACGATCCTTACCCTGGCAACATAACATATAGGTACAAATATCATTAGATTCAACACCATGCCATGGTTGTTAAAATCCAACAGTTCAGACATGAAGCTATGATTCATATTGAATCCTGGATTAAAACATTTTGTCTCTATTTAATGAATCCCATTTGTGGGTAAATCTTACGATTCAAGTGTGAATCCTACGATATTGTGTTAGATCCCACTACTCAGGTGATTCATCTAAGTGAGAATTGCAATATCAGTATGACTATTTTTAATGATTTACTTTCTCTTTTTTCATTTTTCGCTATTTCTAATTTTAAAAGGTTATCTTGTGCTCGTGGAAATCTCTTAAGATAACAATTTGTGGGAATTTGGAAAGGATATAGGGAGAAACAAGGAATAAACGTTAGACTGAAATGTTCAACTGGAGGAATGAGTTTCGCACTAAATGTTTTCTTTTAGAAATTTTTTTCATTTTTTACACAATCATTTATTTAACTAAAAGTGACATAACCGTTGTCAAAAAAAGAAAAGAAAAAGAAAGAAAAACTTAAAGTAACACAACCTAATCATTTGACGTTGATGATTTGGATTTTCTTTTATTATTATTTAAGGAGAATAAAGAACTGCAGCAAAGTCATGCTGTCAAACACATTCTAGAATTAACAACTTAAGCAAGTTATGGAAGACTTTTTTTTTTTTCTGAATGGTAGTTATGGAAGACAGTTACATGAACAGAAGCCATCCAGTAAAATTAGTAGAAGCTCTTACAGAAAAGGCACAAAAGATAGTATTGATTCAGACCAACTGGATGATAAGACAGTAATCCCTATTAACTCCAGAGACCCATCAAAAGAATAAGCAGTACAATGCAACGGTACTTCTTGAGTTTTTAAACTGGTTGGTCTAGCAATTTCTAGGGTTTTTACCTCAAAGGTCAAGGTCAAAAAATTAAATTACAAGAAAAATAAAACCAAAGAAAACAGAGGGAGTTGAGCCGAACAAACAATCCTATAGTGTCCCTTAGGGCTGGACAACACCACCAAATATATTTTATTATACTTTTAATTTTAAGAAATACCCAAATATTTTCTAAATCATGAAACAGTCCATAATTTCTCAAAATTACAGATAAGCCCACTATACTCTCAACAAGTTTTTCCTTTCACAATGTACATGTACAGAGGCAACACTTCAAGAGCATGTTTGGATCTTACACAAATATGAGAATTGTCCTGTCCACAGCGTCATCAACAAATTGCAAGATGAAGTCTGCTAGATCAGACAAAAACATAGGTGACTCGTGAAGTAATGCAGTTATTTTTCCTGTGTTTCTGTCCCCAATTGCAAACTGAATGAATTAACTCAAAGTTGAAGTCACCCTACATGTAAATTGGGCTCCCAGAAAGTTAAATGCCAAGTAAATGTATCAGGCAGTCTTAAATCTCAAATCAGACCTAGCCAGACACCTAAGAACAGGTACTGATCCATCATAATGTCTAACCACTTGTGAGAAACTTTCAAATTGAGCAACAACATGGTTTGATTAAAAAACTTGATACATATACCATTCCGAACCAAGTAGCAGACATAAACGACATGCACAATTTGATTGGACCAATTGCTTAAAGTACTAAACCAATAAAATGTATATCTGAAGATGAATATTGATTGATCCAAATCTCTCTTGTTTCTTTTTCTTTTTCAAATGTTGATGATCCAAAGCACTGACACGACAACAAACACAGAATTTGGTGAAGATATAGCTAGGAAATTCCAAAGGGGAAAACAGATACGAATACTGAAAGGCAAAAGTACTCATTATCATTACTAGTCAGGTTAAGAAAGAGGTATTTGACCCAATTAGGAATCATATAATAAATATTTTTGCATGATATTATCTCACTCTGAACTAAAAATATCATGTACTAGAGGTTGGGCAAACAACATACCATGTGTTGTGAGGCTTCTCTCAGTTTCTGTTCTAGCTGGGCATCATCAAGCAATAAAGAGACAACATCCTCAGGCGCCAGAATATCCCCTTGAACATGGCCACCTGTCATGACCAGCTGCTGCACGGTGTTCTTCTGACTTGCTCTTTGCAAAATCTTTTCTTCAACTGTCTCTTTGCATATCAAACGGTACACAGTCACCTATACAGAGAAGAAGAAACCACATCAACGATAGGTAAGAATGGCAATTCAACAGAATAATTGTATTGATGGGCCACAATTAAAAAGGTGGGTGGGATAGTTCTGCTCTAGTCCTTATCCTCATGTAATATGAAGGTCTACTTAAAAGGAAACATACATCAATTTGGAAGGGAAAAGGTGGAAAAGACAATCACACACCATGTGTGTTCAGTTCCAGAGTCATCTAAACATGGTGGGAACTGTATCTGGTATGTTTCAGCAGGAAATACCATATAACAAGTGAGACAGTATATCCAAAGATTAGAAGAGAGTCAAAGATTTAATATTGCCATTTGCCACTGCCTGTGCCCAAAGAAAGACCTTATTTGAAAATTCACAACATTACAGATATCAATGTTGTTTCTGCAGTAACTAAATGGCATTATATGGTGAAAGAATGAAGACTTCACTTTTGCATTTTGTAACTCACACACGATAACATATGTGTGAAACCAGGGTTATAAAACCAGACTCCGAACCCAACTTGGCCATGGTCAAGCAGAGTCAAGTAAGGTCAACTAGGCTGAGTCCATGCAACTTGAGCAAGTCAGGTCAAGTCCAGATTTGGGCCCCCTAAATCATTAAAAAATTATTTAAAATGAAATAAGGAAGAAAAATTGGTTTGGGAAGCTAAAACATTTTGTATGGGAAAATGAGAGGGCTTTTTTCAAACAAAATCTACTGCTGCTTAATTTAAGCGGCTTTATTTATGGTGCGAGCACAAAACTTTGAGAGATCGCAAGAGGTCTTTGAATCCAAGGGCTTTAGAATAAGTCGTCCAAAGACGGAATATATGGATTATCGCTTTAGTGGGAATGTATAGTGAGCTGAAACTACTGTGAAAATTGAAGCTCAAGAGATAGCACCAAGGTATTCATTCCAATACCTTGGCTCAATAATAAGCAAGGATGAAGAGATTGAGGAAGATGACGAACATGGGATAAGAGTGGGATGGTTAAAGTAGAAACTTGATTCTGGAATGCTTTGTGATAGGCGCAACAAGGAAAATTTTACAGGAAAGCAATTAGACCTACTACGACCTATGGAACAAAATGTTAGCCAATCAAGAAGCAATATGTGCAAGAGAATGTTGAGGTGAATGTGTGGTAAAACTCATAAAGATAGAATAAAAAAAGCACGCTTTCGGGTGCATTTAAGGGTGGCATAAGTAGGTGATATAAAAAGAGAAATTTGTTTGAGATGGTTTGGACATGTCCAACTCAGGCCCGGCAACAGTGCCAATGAGAAGGTTTTTTTATACAAGTTGATGGCTCACCAAGGAGAAAAGGTAGGCCGAAGAGGACATGGATTGAAGTAGTACCAATAGATCTGAAAAAGTGCAACCTATCCGAGGATTTGGCTCGGGATAGATTGAAATGGAGAAACGGGATTAATGTAGCCAACGAACCTTTGATTAATTAAGAGGCTTTATTTAAGGGCTAATTAAGAGGTTAGAAAAATCAAATGGCTAGGAAGGTGAAATGATTCTGCATGAAAAGATGAAATGTCTTTCTTTGGAAACAAAACCCATTGTTGTTTCATTTAAGGGGCTAATTAAGAGACATTTATGGGGCTAATTGAGAGGCTTAATTTAAGGGGCTAATTAAGAGGATGAACAGGTCAAATGGAAGAAGAAATGATTTCTTTTTGCGAAACAATGCCCATTCTTGCTTGATTTAAGGAGCTAATTAAGAGGCTTGATTTAAGAGGCTTGATTTAAGGGGTTAATTAAGAGGGTAGAAAAGGTGAAATGATTTTACGTGGGAAGATGGTCCCCTTTTTTTCAGATAACAAAACTCATTTTTGCTTGATTTAAAGGGCTAACAAGAGGTTTAGGGGTAAATACGAGGGTTGATTTACCAAAAAAAGGGGGAGAAGAAGGGGGCCAATAAATATATACAAAGGACGTGAGCCAACTCAACTTGGACTCAGCTGAGTCTTAAAACCCGTGTGAAACTCTTTTCTGGAAAAATAAATATTCTTGGATTGCATAACATTAAACATGAGTAAAGAAAATACAATTGAACTGAGTGGAGATCCAAGTGCCAAGTGAAAACAACACATAAACCTACCCATTAAGGTAATGGATAGGGAAGAAGTATCTGCTGAGGATGGTTAGAAAGGAAAAACAAAATTCTCAAACCTTTAGTTCATATTTCATGAATATGGTTGATAAAATAAAGACTCTCCTTAAGAGTTTTTGTCTTCCACTCAACATGGAGCCATATGTTTCTCTTTTGGTCGGAATGTTCTGGTTTTGAGGGGTGGTGTTGGTCATTGACCTTGTTCTGTCTTTGTACTCTTTGGACATGGTTTTGTTCCATGTCTTTGGGATACAGGTTTATTAACTTCGTTTTGATCCATTGCAGTCAATGTTTCTGTATATATTTTTTTTGGATTGTCATGAATGCTCGGCTTTTTGGGTCATCGCTATTGGAAAACCCAAAGAGTCTTCAGTCTTCATAAATGGGAAACACTCATTCCATGCAGTCACACTCATTCCATGCAGTCACATCAATGAAAGCAGAAGAACCATTTTTCATTTAATGCATAAAATAGAGATTAGAAAGCCTACATACAGTTTCATTTCCTCTCTATATGATTACCTGCCAATGTCTCCTTTCTAGGATTTTATTTCCTCCATTATTGATTACATCCCAATCAACTCTTTAGTTAGATCTATGAAATCCTCTTTAGATCTTCTAAACAAATAAAGATGTGGACCTCAAAAATCTTCAAATGCACTTGTACTGCATTCCCTCCCTCTCCCTAGTCATTGTTAATTACTAAGAGAAGACCTATGACTTGAATAGAGCTAGATGGAATGTATCTAGGAAAGTAAGTTGAACTGCTGGCACTCTTGACAAGGCATCAAAACCTATGATGCCCCAGCAAAACGCAACGGGAACTTGCTGATTAACAGTGACCACGCCATGTTGCATGAGTAGGATATAAAGAAAATGTTGTTCCATCCAATTGTTTTTTAATTTATCATATACTAATTGAGGCAAGTCTTTGTGATTATGATGATACTGATTTTGGTAGCCTGCTCTTGTAACGGTGTTTCAACGGCTACCTACAACCCGGGCATTCTATTTAGGTCACTATATTTGGCTACTATATCTCCATTTTCCCTCTTTTTTTTTTTTTTTGGTGTGGCTGGGGGATGGGTTTTCTTAGCATATTCAAACATAATAAACACAACAATAATGATATGATGCACACTTCTGAAAGGAAGCATTATAAGTAATAGTCAAGCATCGAAATTCATTGTATCCATTAAATGTTTCAATCTCTCCAGTTCACTAACCTCCTTTGTCTGACCCAGCCGGTGTGCCCTATCCATTGCCTGTAAATCTAAGGTAGGATTCCAATCACTTTCATAGAATATGACAGTATCAGCAGCTGTCAAGTTGATGCCCAGTCCTCCTGCTCTAGTGCTCAACAAGAATACGAAGATGTCATTTCTGCAAAAGCAATCATAAAGAGGATTCATCATTCAAGGGCAGATGGCTATATCTTTTCTATTATAAACGCATAACTCAAGGAGACATGCCAAAGAAGAAAGCAAGGATGACCCACCGATGCTGGAAATCTCGGACCATGTCACGACGATCCCCAATGGAGGATGATCCATCAAGGCGGAGATATTTATATTTTCTGTAATTCATGTAGTCCTGCAAACAATTAACGTCAGACAGCATGAAACCAGGACATTCACTTTTCTATAAAACTGTCATGTCCAAGACAGATGCCAGTACCATTGACAAACATAAATGCCAAACACATTGTTCTTGTCATTGGTAACAGAAAAAAGAAGCACTTCATTTATATGTTAATAAATGCAATAAAATTCCAATGTACTGTGTATTGCATATTTCTAATGTATATGGTTCTTATGGGTATCATGCACTGATGAAATAAAATAATTTAATAAAAGGTTTTCCAAGATAATGTATTCTGTAAGAATTGACAGAACTTTGGTGTGTCAGATTTTCATATGCGCAGTCTCTCTCCAATAAGACATGGGTGTCATTTCCAAGTTACACAAGTCAGTACACAATCCAATTGGAGAAGAAAAATGAAGCTAACAAGAAGAGAAAAGTACTGTTTGAAGGAGGTTTTTTTATAGAATGTCTTCACTTTCAGCTATGAATGCAATTCATACTGTGCAGCAAGTTTTCAACTTTGTTCATTCATTATGGAAAGAACAAACTTTTTAAGTAAGGAGCAACTGGAGTGTCTATAATGATACTAGCACCTTGTCAAACAAAATAGGAAGTTGGATACTGCTAAAATGTTCAGTTTTCTGAAAGTTCCTGTGCTGCTGAGCTAAGCAATCACCTGGATTGTCTAGGAAACTGAAAATTGCACAGGCAAGGAAGGTTTAAGGGTCAGATGATAAATGTTTTTCAAGTTTGATCCTGTTGGGGACTACATATGTATGAGGCCATGTGAAATGTACAGTTATTACACTAAGAATACAATCTGAATTGGGTGGGGACATCAAACAGCCATAACTGACACCTTATTTCTTTTTGATCTCTTATATTTGTTTAGAACTAAGGTCATGAAATCAGGCTAGTTTTTAGAGAATTTCAAAGGAATCAAAATAGATTGTATTAGAACCAATTGATTTGTATCCTATTATCCTGTAAATCTCTATAAAAGGGTTCCATCTTGATGTGCTTGATACAATAATCATTTGTCATCGTCTTTTTTCACATATCTTCGCTTTTATTAAAGTTATTAATGATGTTCATAATGGAGAGGCAGCCCACATGCTAAAGCAAACAGATGCCAATAGTCCAATAAAATAAAGAGACGAACCTCAAGAATGTTCAACATTTTTGTCATTTGAGCAAACAAAAGCACACGGTGATTTCCAGCTCGCAAGCGCTTAAGCAAAATATCCAGCGTTTGGAGCTTCCCAGAATCCTGAAATGAGCCAGCTATCCTTTTGGTTATTCATTTATAGATGAACAAAAGTTGAGAATTATGCATTCAAAACCACAAATTATGAGAACAGCAACATCCAGGTGGCACATAATTTTGAATTATGTAGAAAAAAAAAAATTCAAATGCAAAAGAGAGGGCTTTGCAATGAATTCTGTACTACACATACATGCATACATATTAATATCAATAAACCTTATAAAATTTTTGAAAAAAGAAACTTCAACTGTAAGACAATTCATTTCTAACAGTATCAGAGATGCTTATACATGTTTGGTAAAGGACCAGAATTATTCATCCTGTAGGTTCTACCTTGGATGGACCATACCACAAACATTACATCAATAGGATAATCAAAGGCTATCAGTGATATTGCAGTATTTCATAAAATATTCCTTAAAAACAACCATCCTTGGCATCATAAACCCTTCTGTTTCTGACCATACCTTTTAATTTAATTATTACTATTTTCCACAATGTTATCAAGAGTTAGCTGAGAATTTCTAGAGCTCCAAGAAATTCCGGAGTTGGTAGCCTATGAGAGAAGCTTTGTTGCTGAAGATACAACAATTTAAAAACAGGGGAAAAAATTAATTTCTGTACCGTGAGCAGCTTTGCAGGGTCAAAGTTCTGCATTGGGGGACAGGACCCAAATATCTTATGCGCAAGATGAAAAACAGGTTGTGCAACAGGCAACTCCACATCTATCTCTTGTATCAAAGGATGAGGAGAACCATTAGGCATTGCAGGGCCATTAGATTCAGATGTACGAGCAAATCCAAGGAACAGTCTTTTAAGCCAAGGATGGTGTAGTTCTTCAAGTATTTGGTATGCAAAGCTTCTATCAGAGCAGTGAATATCAATCTGCCAAAGAGAAAAGAAGTTAATGATGGGAAAAACAATAGAATTGGCATAAAACAGTGAGAGGAACTAACTTTTCGTAACATTGGTGTAAGCATAATTCAAAAACCCAGAAAATCAGCAATAAACACGTGCCTCAATCAGATGAGGGGTGATTGGCTCATGAACTTAAATTTGTTAAAACCATCCTTCCGTTTTGTATGTTCTAAAAGTATTCATGGAAACATAAGTAGCCATGCGGCCTTCCAATCACCGGGTCCATGTGACTTGAGGGACTCAGTGGATCTACAATACTTTCATTATAAAATTTGTAAACTGGTTAATCACTATCTTCTTTATGATAGAATGTGTAAACAATTGGGCCTCCTTCTTTAACTAGGTTGTATAATTTTGCTCTAAGCAAGAGAAATAAAGGGAAAATGTACTTGCACTTCACCAATATACTCTTTGGATTGAAAATGTACCATATTTTCATGAATTGTAACAGGTATATTTTGATGGAAATACAGGTAAGCAGATACGGGTAAAGTGTCATGTCTTGGTTTTCGAACTACAGAATTATAATGTTCTAAGGCATTCAGAGATGTTAGATAGCATCTTGATACACCAACGCCGTATAAGAAAGGACCATGGTGCAGTGATACAGATTAAAACCAATGACCTAATGGGCCTTCATGTGGATTGGAATTTGGATATACTAAAAGTCTTTTAAACTGGAAGACCCTAGAGAAACATTCTTTTGACTTCCCTATGGGTCTCCGCTGCAAATTTCTCTGACAACTGTCATTTTCTAGCCTATACACATCCACCAATGTTCTCCAATCTTGAAGACTTGGCTTTTCCCATTCAACAGTTGGGCCCATTATGACAATGGTTTAGATCGACAAACCATTGCAACTCCTGAATATAGTGTGAGATCTGGATAGTATTGCACAGATAGTTCTTAAAGAAGAAGTTCAAAGAAAGGGTCTTAATAGGAACTTAATACATATTCATTCCAGAAGTGGCTAGAAATGAAGATCAAAGGTGAATTTTAAAAAATGAGCATCAAATAACCTTTCCTTTACCCACATTTAAATTGTCACCCACATTTCAATTGTCCGAGTGGTTGGGAAGGCCAGTAATGAGCTGGAGGTCCTGGCTTCGAACTGTTTGGGGCCTTACCCGATGCACAGTGCTACTGGGTGGTGTTGTGTATCCAGGGTTTTACCAATGATCAACCGCAAGGGGGGTCAACGGGTTCCACATCACTAAAAAAACCATTCCTTTTAGAGAAACAGAATAAAAGGATGTGAAATACATTTTCTTTTTATATTGAAAATTCACCTTTGATCTTTATTTTTAACCACTTATGGTATGAATCCTATGTATTCAAATCCTATTTATTTTAGTGCAAACAAACAGCCCTAGAAGTTTAACCTCAATAAACTATAATCGAACTTACTGGTGGAGCTCGGCCTTTTGGAATGAAAGCATATGCTGACTGCAGAAGCCTGATGTTGGATATAAGCCTATCCTGATCAGAAATGACTAATGCCTGATATGAGGAATCACAGGGACCAGTAGCAAGTTTCCTTCTGAGTGAAGTAGAGTTGGATCTCGTTGGCAATAACAACATCCGTGCAACAGCTCTCACCTTTCCTTGTTCCAGGTTATTATACTCAAAATCTTCACAATCTGCCTCCATGAACAAGTTTAAGAAATAATCTAAAAAGTTCCCGTCCTGCCTCATTATAGAGAACAAAAGACGCTCAAAAAAAGAAGCCTTTGCCAGAAAAGCAAACTCCTCCATGGACAAATCTACCAGACGAGTAAAACCAAATGCCCCACTGATCACAAACGACTCATCTGAGCATTGGGGCAGTGCAGATTTATAAATATTGTCAGGAGAAAATATATTAAATAGTTTCTCAAATGATTCTCGCTGGACACCAAGACCAAATGTCGAACAAGGAATCTCTCCACTTCGAATAATTTCTCGGTGAACCAGCTTTGGTACCTGATTATTTTGGGAGGGAAAAAAAAAACATTGTCGGTAATCAATATCAACTAGAGAAGAATCACAAAAAAAAAAAAAAAAGAGATGTTATAAAGTACCTTGTACAATATGGGATTTCGGCCTCCTGCATAGTGTATAACCTCCAGTTCTCCAAAGACAGCAGGGAGAAGCGAATTTGGAATCTCTCCAAAGTGAAGATACGTACTCCCTTCGTTGCGTTCAAACAATTCTGGATGGTTGCATACCTATGGCAAAATATAGGAAAATTTCTTAAAAATCACGAAACTCAATGACTATAAATAAAAAAACTCGATGCATCAAGATGCTTGATCTCTGATGACCACTCCATTCAAGTTAGAAGTATAGACCATATCCTGGCCTATGATGCACAGATACGGCATGGATACGGCATGGACACGGCATGGATACGGCAAGGACACGGCATGGACATGGATTTTACACATAAAAAGTGAAGTATCGGATACGATATGACACGATACGTTGCCCATTTTGAAATATCCGTGCATCATAGATCCTGACTGTTTGATATGATGGGCCCAGCATGCAGTACCCAGGATTTTCATTTGAGGAGGGCTGATGATGGTCAATTGAAATAGTCCATATATAAAATAACTTTTAGATGACTAACGGTATGGAGAAAATAATATATCTAAAGATACAAATGAGCGCAGCCCATTTATAAAATTGGAACATTATAGCCTGACTTAGGTCCATTGAGAACCCTACCTTGTCATAAAAGTATAGATGGTTGTACATAAAATAAATATATATATATATATTTGTAAGTAGTCAAGAGAGTGTGATCCACCAATGCCGATGCACCGATGCCAGAGGGATTATGAGGGTGGGAGAAGGATTGGAGTCAAAATGAGGTCCGGAGAAGACTCGAAGTCAAAGAGAAGAGGGCCAGGTTGGAAAAGACACAAAGTCCCAAGACCCCTTATGGGCATTTCCAGGACCTGGTGGGGGCTCGAAGTCGATGAGAAGAGAGTCTGATGGGAGAAAGACTCGAAGTCCCAAGGCCCCTTATAGGCTTGCCCCCACCAGCTAATACGTGGGTCCGCCCCTGCCAGCATGGATGTGGGATGCCCCAAAATTCATCCACATAGGAAGATCATAGTCATCTAATTCCATTTTTCTATGGAGTAGCTGCATTTGTATCATTGACCACCAACTTGTAGGTCAATTGTTAGATGGCTGGGAACTTTCTAATCTGGATGCTTTTTGTCGCATCGACCTTCTGTGGTCCAAAAGGTCAACATTCTAGATCATCAAACCATGGCCCCCAATTGCATAGAGTGCTCGATCCAGATCCTCTGATTCCCGTTTTATAAATACAAGCAAGAAAGATGCAGGTAGAAAGCTCCTCTTCAACTGATGTTTTACAAAAAACAATCAATAGAAATAATAGCTTACATGTAACAAGGAAAGAGATCAGGAGGTAAATTCCTTTTTCCCGAACAAATTCTAAACCAAACAAGAAATAGGTTTCAGCAATGAAAACCTGGTAAAAGAACAGAAGAATACCTTCCTCAATTGGATAACAATGTTCATTAAGTTCAAAAGCCTCTTGTCATTAAGATGGACACGACTACCATCAAACAATTCAGCAAGGGATATTTTATTCTTTATAGCTTGATAAAATGCCTGCTGCCGAGAACTCAATTTGCAGTGCATGGTCACCTCTGTTTTACTGGTCATTTCTGTAATCACATCTTTCTTCACCCTCCGCAACATAAAAGGTTTAAGAACTGCATGCTGTCAAGTATAAACCAGTAAGTGTCTGTTAGAATGTACAAACAACACCCCCCCCCCCCCCCCACCCACCACACACACACACGATGGGTAACATGACTTGAACATAAAACCTCAAGGGTTGCAATAGTGAACACCTTCCACTTTGTCACGGGCACTTGTCTGGTTAGAATGTACACATGCAAAGCATTTACCCGCATACACAGTTAAAATGTATTACACGTTCCTAAGCTTCAACAAATTAGTCCATGGTTCGGTGATCCAGAACTATGAGATAGGTTCTACTGTAGTGAGAATCCCCAAAGAAAACCAAATTTGAAGATCCCTATCCTCGGTCATTTTAGCCCATACCTGTTGACTGTGGACTGTGGTTTTCTACTTTGTCAATCTAATGGGCTACCAGTTCAAGGATTGGAATATTCCAATATAGGACATATTTGGGGCATCCTGAGAAAGAAAGTTCATTCGCCTTGTAGAATAGTGGGAAATATTTGCCTCATCCAAATTCACCCTCAGGACACTTTTTCTGTAAGGGGTTGCTTTCCTCTGAAAGAAGAATCCACCATGTACTTTTTCAATGAACTAGCACTGGAGAGGACTTCAATGTGCCAATAGATAGTCTTACATGTTTGATGCAATCATGTTGTTCTCCTTAGGTTAAACACCTTTTTGAAAGGAATTTTTCAGGAAGAGAATAAAAAACACACCCCCGCTAGATATGTAAATCCACATTAACTATAGGTAGTTTACTTTTTCCTTGCTATTTCTGTGAATGGACACTGCGCCAGACTAATTCCTTTTTTGTTTTATGTGGAAAAACTGACTTCTCCACAGACATGGTGGTTGCACAAACAAGCCCTTAAGCATCGCAGAAAGAAAGAAAGAGGAGGTGGGAAAAAGAAAAAAGAAAAACGAAAAACCTAGCCAGTCTTACCAGTCTGTTAAGTTGATGTTCATTTAAAGTGCCGCCATGTTCTGCATGGTTCTCAATGCTGATAATATACAAGAAATAAGGATAAGGACCCAGACAAATACAAATTTATATAATCCATGAAACAGCAGGAGAATGAAAGGTTAACAGAGTACCCTTTAGAAAACCATTCATTGAACTGGTCATGGCTGTCAAACAAGGTAGGCATGATGAAATGAAGAAGAGCCCATAGCTCTGCCATATTATTTTGTATAGGTGTCCCCGTCAGAAGCAAGCGATTTCTACAGTTAAAACTAAGCAGAGTTTTCCACCGTATACTGTATGACAAAACCTAGTCAGATATGGAAGTGGAGACCAGATTCCATAGCACAAACTTCTTGCAGGAGTAATAGAGATGTAGAATATGATATCACCTTGTATTTAACAAATGAATTCAAATAAGAACATAATGCTACACCGGTATAAGAAAACATCCAGACAATGCCTTACACTACCTAAATATACACTTGCCTGGTGGAACTTTTAATCGCCTGGGCTTCATCTAAGACCATATATTGCCATTTCACACGCCGAAGATACTTCTCATCAGACACTAACAACTGGTAGCTAGTTATGAGTATGTGGAATCCAGATTCCCTGAGAAAGAGATAATCCATAAAATTCTTGGAACATCAGTGACAGGTTATGTGAAGGCTAAGGGGGTGTTTGGATAACTGCAGAATATAATATCGCCAAATTTGAATATTGTAAGATTTCATTATCACAGAATAAAATAGCATCATATTATAATATTGTGTCACGTATGGTGGTTAGCAATTTCTACGACTTTCAACATACTTCTAAAGTATTTAGCAATTTATAATTTTTTCACTAGATGATGCACCGAAAACAAGAAATGAAGAGAGAAATAGGGATAATAGACCTAAAGGGAACCCACTAATTAGTACTCACATGGGAGTGATTTAATATTGGTAACCAGGGTAGGGCCCATCTAATTAGAATATTATTGGACTTAAATGTTAAAAACCATGAGCAATGTTGTTTAATCAATGTAGTTCATCTAACGGTGATTATAATAGAAGACCCTATCAAGTGTTAGATATCATTGAAGAATCCATCTATGAAAAATCAATGTGGGACCCATTTGATGTTAATAGTCATATTAACATAGCTAATTATAGTAATCACTAGGGGGGCACTAAACAATGAGACTCATTTAATGATGGAAGCTAATAATTACAATCAAACAATCCAATATTGGTAATGAATATGAGACCCACCTAATGTTGGTAGTATGGGACCCACCTAATGTTGGTAATCATAGTGGAAGTCACCTAATGCATTTGTAGGACCCACCTAATATTAATAATCAACAAGGGGACTATGTAATTATGACAAGGCTATAGGACCCACATAAAATTTATAAACATGAAAGGGCCCATCTAATAAAGAGTCATAGACTCATAGTAGAACTCCTATAAAATGCACCAATGTTAAAAATTGTAGTGGGCCCCTACAAGAAATTGTTTTAAATTCCACTCTGCCTATCCACATTCGGGACATATACTTACATGAGCTGTACTTGTAGGTGGAGGCAAATCTGAACCCCGGACGTCCCTCAGAGGACAAATAGTAGCGAGGAGTGCAGTCCGGGTGTTTTGAGAAGAAGAAATAGGGATCAGTCTCATATAGCTTTTGATGAAACTAGTGCCCAAAATGATATTGCTTGTAATGTGCAGGGCCCAATGAGGCACTCTTTTGTAACCCCCACTTCTACGTTTTAATATATTACCCTTTTCCAGCAAAAAAAAAATAGTGGGCCACCAGGGTAGTATTTACTCAAGAACTTCCACTCATGTTTGCAAGAACACTGCGTAGTTTTCTTAACGAAAGATTATTTTACACAGCATATACTTGAATATTTTAATCTGAAGGTTTTTGTAAGAAAGTGAGATATTGTAGGATACCTTCTAAGTTATCCAAATTCCAAACACCTAGTTTTTAGGTACGTAGATTATATTCTAAACTAGGAGACAATATAGCAAAATCTTTAGAATATAAGGTCTCCAAACACCCCCTAACCCAAAGAAATTTCTAACATGCACAGCATACCTTCTATAGAGACGCTTTGGATTGATGTTTTTACGAAGTATAACCCTCTCTGGCAGCCCACCCCAGTAAGGAAGAGTACGCAAATCAGGGCAGAAACGTTGAATTTCATCAGCCCAGTTATTCAAGACAGAAGATGGTGCAACAATTAGAAAAGGCCCCCATATATTTTTTTCCTGTACAAAACAGTCACTCAAAGATTTGTTAAATCAGGACATATCATTTTGTTCTTTCAATACACATAACGGAACACCTTTATCTTCTAAAAAAGGTAATGTCGGATCAATGCAAAAACATCTAGGACTGCTGTTAAGAAAAGAAACCAGCTATATTTTTCCTTTGTATTTTAGCAGTCATTATACACCATTAATTAGTTCTTGTATAATTATTTGCATTGACTTCTCTGTCTCTTTCATAGCGTGGAGTATTGGACACAGTGACATATTGGGTCACAAAGGTCTTCAGAGTCCATGTTTGACGCAACCAACAATACAATGTTTGTGTTGAGTTACACCGCTTTCAACACTTAATGTAGAATAAATTACCTCAGCTAAATGAGCCAGGAATGCCATGGCCTGGATCGTCTTTCCTAGGCCCATCTCATCAGCAAGGATTCCATTCAAACCCTGAAAGGCAAGAAATAGATACCGAAATAAGTAATCAAAACCAATGACAGAGGTTATAAGAGATTCCCTTACAGATACCTGCTCATAGCAATTAACCAGCCATTGCAGACCCTTTAACTGGTATTCTTTAAGAGAGCCTTTAAATAGTTCGGGTGTCTGCACTGATGATGTCACAGGCATAGTTGATCTGCAAGCAAGAATACCAACAGTGAAAAGCCAGACCAAGTGAGTTGCCTATCTTACCATCCGATGTTACCAATGCAGTAAGGGTTTCCCTTTTTTTTCTTTTGTTAAGGTAAATGAATATATATGTCACAAGTGTTGATATATTAACACATTGTTTTCGTTACCTAAACCCACATTTTTCTACTTTTTTTTTTCTACTTCAATCATTAGAATAGAACATGATGATGTGAAGGCAGATTTTTTTTTTCAAGATATGTCATTTGATATAGCAACATAATGCAAAATGCAGAAACCTTGCAATATTTGACCTTCTGCCCAAATTCAGATGACAAGAAAGGTACCACATTTGCAACAGAACTTTTTTTCACTTACGGATGCAGTAAGTCAATGTTGCTAGATCCCACAATTGAGTTATCGTTTGGCTGGCCTTCAGCCTCAGCTACTTGACGCAACTTCAAACATTCACTGTCAAATGTGCTTGTTATCATCTTTTGTTGGGAGACAGCAAGTTGTGCCGCTCTCAGAGCCTCTTTTTTTAATTCAGCCTCTTCAGGATCCTCTTCATCCCCTGGTTTACCATCTGCAGAGGCTGACAGGCCATCTGGACCCTCCAATTCTCCATCATCTAACATTGCCCCTTCAGAGGCTTGTGAGGTTGCCTTGTTCTGCATGAAATGGCTATACAACTCTGTTTGTGAGAGCAGAAAGTTGAGCCTCTGTTGCTGTCTCTTTGCCTCCCGAAGCTCTTCTTCCCGCTTCATAGCTTCTGCCGCATCTCTTTCCTCCTTCTTCCTCAATTCCGCCTGCAAAAAGACAAGTCAGACCAATGTTCCCTTGACTGATTCACAATCTGTAAGGATGAAATTACATAGCAGGACCACATGGTTCCCCGTAAAAAAATCAGTTACATCTGGCAGTGACAACAAAACCAAACCATACGAGACCAGTATCAGTCAAGAACAATATGCTGAATTCTCTTAGGAAGAGTGCATTGCTGAATATGCCAACTAATCCACAGCAGAAAATACAATTTCTAGCTTATTTTTCAAAAGAATAATGGACAATGGATCTTCACATCGAACATTTACTAAATGATGCATTCTGAAATCTGAAGGAACCACATCATTAAGTCCTTTACTTATTGTTTATTTATTTATTTATTTTGAATGGTATTAAGTCCTTTAATATTCTAATAAGAAATGGAAGAACGTGACCCACAGGAATTAGATATGTACAATTTCCTGAATCATTGATTCCATACATGTTGTGCCAATATTTCAGCAGTTGGAAGGTTGAAATGATGGGCCTCACGGCCCTCACCACAGGTATTGATGGGAGAAGCCCAAAATGTTATGGATTTTGGAAAATAAAGGATCTTCTATGTCCTCCTGCATCTTTATTGAGTCTACTTTAAACTGCTTACCGAAGCCAATGATCAAAGGACTGCATTGTCCATTTTACAGAGGATTATATTATTAAAATCTTGGAAATTGTAAAGGAGTCTTCATCCACAGAGGACCATCATATCCAATAGTACGGACCATATCGAGACTTCAAATGTACAGAAAAATGAAAAGAAAATATACGGTTTCCTGAAGCTCAATGAGGCAGCCCATGAGACAAATGACTAAAAAGATGCTGAAAGGAATGAATGCAGAATATAAAGGAACTGTTTCGGCGTACTGGCCGACAAGTCGTTGCCATCTCTTGAGACTCATTTTTTTTTTTCCTTTTGCCTCCTTCAAAGAGAGGAAAGCTGTATATGAGTGATGCTAATGGTTAATCTGGGTCCTGAGAGGCCTGCCTCTTCATCTAGTACTCAAACCAATTCTCAAAAAAATAATGGTAGCAATGATAATCCTCCCAGACCTCCCCAAGCAGGTCAAAAGGATAAATTGATAAACTCAGTAAAGGAAGCATCGTGATGGCAAGAAGATATGTTAGTTCTAGTTTCCAGCCCAAACACAGTAGTAAGACATCAGTAGTGCTCTACAGGAATCTGATCTATGATATTTTTCTTGAATGGCTTGCTACCAAACCTTTGGTAGCATGTTCAACGATTTTACGTAGCTGAATGACTTCTACTCGCATATGTCTCCTCATGGATATCCTCAGCTGGTTCTGTTCAATCAAATTTAACCTCAGCCAGTTCTGTTCAATCAAATTTAACCTAGATGGGTAACTCTGTCGTTGTAAACCATGCCCCTTCATCTTCTCTGTGGTCATTATCTCAAGAGCTATTGAGCACATCACGTACAGTCAGTTTTTTGGTTGCTTTCTAACTTCTAAGAATGATTCTCTTGGGTCAATTAGAATCATTAATGGGTCCATGGGCACAATTTTGGCAAATTCTTCATAATTTGTCTCAAATTTTCCAAACCCTGCTGCTAGACTTTTTGTCTATTAGTAATACACCAAATCACTAAATTGTTCTGTGACTTTCCATCCTATCCACTGTGTTTCAGAACCTTACAATTGAGAAGATCCCTGGGCAAGATCATGAGGATAAGAGGGTCACATATCCTTGAATTGGAACCAGTTTGCACTACTACTACTCAGCGCCAGTTTGTCATGATAACATTTAAGTACTCATGCTGTGGTATGATTGGCTGGGGGATGCAACCTTATTAGGGATTAGAATTGTTTATCCATGCCTTTTTAGATTTTCAACTTTTTTAAGATGTGAGAAAATCAATTGTAGCATGACCAATTGGAGCACATCATCGTTTTTTTAAATTTTAACCATACATAAGTTAAAAATCACTTAAATGATGGCATCACGGTCCTGATATTGGGGCAAATACTTATCCCATGGGTCGCATAAGTATATAGTTGACAATGGCATCAAATTTCATGTGCCTATACTCCATAGCAAAATGTTGTAGCAGAACAAAAAATAGTACTCTATCAGGTAGCTCGGTCTCTTTTGTTTGGAATGAATTTCCACAAAATTTATGGTCTTTAGGCTATGCTAATTATTGCTTATCATTAATAGTCTTCCTTACAAATTGTTAATAAAAAGACTGCCCCATTGAAATGTTCTCCCAATATTTATATTGACTGCTGGTTCCATTTTTTTAATGGTGTACTGGTTCCATTGTTTCTGCCGAAGTTCTTGATTGTACCTTTTTTGTGCGCATGCCATTGGTCCAAAATGGACAAATTGGGTCTCGGAGTCATCTAGTGCGTTTTTCAGCACCCTTCCAACCAAAAGGGATACAAGTGCAATGACCCAGTTTCTAAAAAAAATATTGTCTCTATGGATGTCATATCTTTTAAATCTTTGCATTATTTTCTTCCAACGGTAAAGAGGTCTCTTCTCAGGGAAGAATAAGAGCAGTGGAGGGGGTTATCCTCTTCTTGTTCCTCTTTCTCTGCCCCCTATTCCTGTTTCTTCACCTTTTTTGTCTCCTTTTGTCAGTGGCACAGCTTGATACCACCTTGGAAGATGTGTAAAACAAGGAAAAGGAGTACAGCCTGAAGTCAGGATTGGTCTGCCGGAGACTCACTAGTGTCATGCAATTACTTATCATGATTCTATGCTTGTTCCCAGTCATGAATTACTTGTTCCCATGCGCAAAAGTAAGCAGTAATGTAAAAATTAAAAAAACTCGAAATTGATAAGTTTGTTTTGCTCATTTGATCTCACCTTCTTAGCATGGTTTGCTAGATACTTAGACTGTAGTAAAAGTTCCCTCTAGGGTTGCATGGGATATTTCAATTCCACATTAAAGAAAAAAAATGCGCGAAGAAGTGAAAGTTCTAAAAGGGAATAATAATTGGGAGTTAACAGGACTGCTAAATGGAAAGAAGAAAAATGCATACGGTCCTTCATTGTCAAGCATAGGCATCAGGGATCCATAGAGAGATATAAGGTTTGTCTACTGGCTTATACACATACATCTAGAACTTTCAAGATGCATTCATACGACTAGGCACTAGCTAAATGAAAATTCTCTGATGCATAATTGATGCGAAGCGGGGTACCAGGTGCGGGGCAGGTAGAGGCGGAGAGACGAGAGATGGATGGTGGAAGGGATATATCAGACTTTCGTCTGAAAATTGGCCTCACATCAAACTTCCCACCGCGGGCGAGGAAAAAGAGACAACTTGGGAAAACCCAAAATCACTTGTAAGAAATTTCATTAACCAATAACTAAAGCCAAATGAGGCATTACAATGCTTAAATAGATAAAAGACTAACCCTAAAACTAATATGGACCATTCAAATGCAATGATGGCCAAGATTAAAGCATCCACCTAAATACAACTTAAGACATAAATAAATAAATAAAACTCTAAGTAGGCTAAGATAGGTGGGCTAGGCCCAAAGAACTTGTCGAGACGGATGGGTTGGGCCCATTGGCGGGTCAACCGATGGGGACCATGGGTATGTCCTACATCATTCTCTTATCCATAGCCATAAATAAAGTTGATCACCCTACGTATTGGAAGTGAAGAATGCCTGCCTTTATGATAATCTACAGGAGGAAGTGTATATTGTCAGAACCCCTGGTTTTCTAATGCAATGGGAGCATATGAAGTCAGCAGATTGAAGAAAGCTACATATGGAGTAAACCATCACCTGATCTCTGTCTTGGTTTCAGAGATTCAGTAAACAGATATAATTGGGGCCCACAGCCTTTGATCATGCCCTTTTTTTTTAAATACAACCGAATTGAGAATCCTTCTGAGTTTTAAGTTCCTCTGATTATTTTATCAGAGTCCATTCACTAAATCCCTCCTGATCTAATGTTCCAAACTTTCCAACTTACAAATTTTACAACACAAGCTTTGATCAAAACCCAACAGAGAATCCCCCGCCCAATATCCTGCCACCAGTGAAGTATGCTTCCATCTCTACCCTAAAATCTTGCCCACCACATTTGATGGCCCCTCCAAATCCAAAAAAGTACCCCCAACCCCTTAATCCTGACGTACTTCCTTTTTTTTCTTTTTCTTTTTTAAATGGTTTTGTTCTTTCAGTATATCCACACGATCCCCCAATATGATTCAGAACCCTTAGTCAATCCCCAAATTTGTTAAACCTCTTTATCATCCTTCCAATCCATAAAAAACCCTCAATCTTTTCAAGCCTTGTTGCCACAAAACTAGGAACTTGGAACGAATATGGTTAAAACAGCAGAATATTAACCAAGGTTGACTTTACAAGGGTATTTAAGAAAATGATAGATAGGTTTTCCACAAGGCTAACCAGTTTTTATTCCAAATTCCTCAACAGCCGGTTCCATGGGCAAAGCCTTCTTGGTTTTGTTCTGAAGGCAAACTGAGATGCCCAAATAAAAAAAAGAGAACATAGTTGCAACCCAAAAGGTCGGAAAGAGGAGACTGGTCAATTCATATGTGACAGGGATATCTGGAGAGGAATTGAAGGATTCGGGTAACACAGTTCATGGTTGGTTCAGCTTCGGATAAACTGAGACACCCCAAACACAGCCTGTTGACCCTGAATGAAGAACTGACGAAATATCCACTAAACAGTAGTGGGACTGCAGTTTCCATAAATGATGGCAAGAAGGAACAACTACAGGAAACATACAGAAATGACATTAAATATCTAAAATACATAAATGAGTAAACAACAAGGAATATCTAAAGTATGCTCTACACTAAATGAAGACATAGACACTAACTGTTTGATGAGTAAAAAAAAATACAGAAATGTGACTTGGAGAATCCCATTTGATACTGATCAAGAATCTGAGATAAACCCAGTCGAGAGCATATATCTAGATTCAATGGAAGCATCACTGTACATCACATGCCAGGATATGGGTACATGTTGGTGTCAGTGGGAAACTACATGCTACAGCAAAAATTCCATTTTTTCCCAAACAAATTCCATAGATGGGTAGCAATCATGCTTCTTTTTTCTTTTTCTTTTTTGAATGGTAGCAATCATGCTACCTTTGGTGATAAAAATATGAATGGCATTTTACCTATAATTTAATTTTTGGGACAAGAGTCTTGCAAAAATGTCAGTGATGCATTAAATTGATACAGAAATGAGATTTCCAGTAATAAGAATATCAAAGTTTGCCTAACAAATACTACATTCCCAGTCAGATTATACAACTTAAATGGTAGTAAAGTCATTTTCAAAAGACCTTATTGTAAGACTTGTATTTAACTTCAAAGAAAGAACCAAACCTGCTCCTTATCTACTCTTTTCCAGAATAGCTGCATGTCTCTGGTCATCTTTCTACTGCGAATTGGAGCTGCCTTCATCAATCTGAGTGATCTGCTTACCTTGTTTTTTACCTAGCAAAGATAAATAGAAAGGCATCAATATCTAAATCAATTCAACAGTCCAATGTAAAAGAACAAACTCATGATAGTAACTATAAGTCTGTTAACATGTACAACAAAATATGCAAGAATAATGGTATAACAAAACCAAGATGATAATTAATAGCAATCAGTCCATTAACATAAACAACAAGAAATGCAAGACTAGTGGCACATGCCTCTCTTTGACAGGTTTCTGAACACCTCTTGGCATCAGCTAGCTGTTTCTTATGGAAGTTAGTGAAAACCCTGTGATGCTTTGGGATGTCTCTTCTTGCAATGTTTACCCATGCTTTCCCCATCTTGTCCCTTTCCTCCTTCTCAATCACAGAAGGATCTTTCTTAACTGGTGCCTTCTTAGGTAAACTCCGCTGAATAATCTGAATTCAAAAGCCAAATTAAAAAAAGAAAAAGGAAAAAGAAAAAAGGAAACAATCTCTATGGATCCAACAGAGTGAATAAGACCTATGTGGCATGGAAATTGGAAATCAGTTCGCCTGGATAGTTTCCTTCCAACTTCGAAACCTTAAATAAATATCAGTGATTGATGCTAGTATTGATCCAGGAGGAAAAGGCAGGAGAGCAAAATCCTAAGAACGCGGATTCCAGTTCCACCCAGATCCCGATGAACAAGGATAACAGATGAGTTCAATCCATTAACCATTTGTCCAATCAGACCCCTTACAGTATGGGGTGCATCCACACTGCAGCATAAGTTTTAATGTGTGTGTGTGTGTGAAATACACCAAATTGAATGGAACACCAACCTCATACGTATCTCCTTTCTCGAGGACTTTTACATAGTAAATCTGCAGGGTACCTGATTCAGACATAATCAACCTCTGTGTGCCACCAGCCGCCCCCTCTGGTATGGACGAGTCAGACCCGATATCACAAACCTGGAGACTGAACTTTTGAACCAAATTAGAAGCTGACATGGCCTTCAATCTTGCTTGAAGTGACTCATATTGGGGCTGCGGTTCACCCATTCCATAGTGGCTTCGAGACCCAAGCTTTCTATCTGCATTCATCATTGCTGCCAGTGACCCCAAATCAAGAGTACCCTTCAAGAGATACTCCTCCACGCGAACATCCATGAAGCTTGGCAACCTCAAGGATGTCACAAGCTTATCGTAAGTCGGTGGAATTTGGTAAGTAATTCCCTCGCCAATATCCAAATAAGCAGAATCCAGTGAAGACAAGAACCTATCACTTGCATATTCAGAACCAAAATCTGTATTATTGTAACCCCCACGCTTTAGCGGGCTGAGATCACGGAGAAACTCTGGTGTGGTATCCACTCCATGCAATGCTCTCTCCTCCTTCCGACCTTTCGAAGACCCATGACTGCGTTTCGTCGACGACATTACTTTACGGGTGGAAGACGCATCCTTAAACGCCACCCGTCTGTACTTCTGCACATGCTCCCCAAGCATCGACCTGTATCGTTCCTCGGATATGTGAGTCCCATAATCCCTGCCACTACCATCTTCCTCGTCGTTGCTATCCATGTCTTGCCGGGTGGATGAATCAGAAGCTGCCTCGGCTTCCAGGTGGGAACGTTTCCGTCGAGTCAGGCCTGCCATTGCATCCCGGCCTATCCAAAAATCATCCAAAACGAGAAAAAACAACAACATGCAAATCACACCACACGATCCCAGAAAAAAAAAATTGCACTAAGGATGAAACTAATCAGACTTAAAACCAATTCTAATCAATAGAAAGAGAAAAAAAAAATCAAACTGCACCCAAAAGATTGTATCTTTGTGCATAAAATCCTAATGGGTATCTGAGATTTCTACAGAACTAAATCAAACTACAACAACATTAGCAAAAGCAAAGAAGATGAAAAAGACCAAGACATTGCCTACCTTGGCTACCTCTGCTCTCGTCCTGACTACTATTCCCATAACTACCAAAACCATCATCGTGTTGGGGGAGTTGATAGTTCACCAAAGGCTACAACACAGCCCAAAAACAACGAAAGAATCAAACACATGTAAAAATAACAAAACCCCATATCAGAAACCCTAGAGAAAAGAGAACCCATGAAACCAAAAGGCCAAGAAACCCTAATTAAGATCAAAAAGCGTGGATAACCCATTTAAGAGGAGCAAAAACCCATGTCAATTACCTCTAGATTGAAGAGATTGGTGAGGGATAAGCCGTTCTTTGAATGGCGCCTCTGGTCCATGTATTAGGGTTTGCGAGAGAGAATAGAGAGAGAAGAAAAAGGAAAGTGACTGTGAAAGAGCATGCGTACGGAGGGAGTATATGAGTCGCGCTTGTGCGACGAGAAAGAAACTGGGAGTAGAGGAGAGGATAGGAAGTTGACAGGGGAATCCTCCTCTTCGTTTGTGCAGTGACTGAATTCCATGAAAAGTGGATTTCCCCGGAAAGAGGATTCCTCCATTCCAAACTTCGTATGTTTATCTTTTTTTCTTTTTTTTTAATAATAATAATAATTAGAGAAGAAGAAGAAAAACACTTTCTCATTGTACCCCTGTCATAAAAAAATCCTCTTTATCAGGAAAATCAGTCTACCTTTTTGATGTTTTGTGAATGAAAAAAAAAAGCACCATTATTATATATTAAGCTAGAGGCATTGCCTCTTTTGTTTTTCTTCTTTTAATTTCTGCAAAATTACCTATTTGCCCACATCTTCTATTCTATTTCTACATTACTTTTTTTTACCTCACTTCTCATATTTCCTTTCTACTCTCCCTACTTTCAATTCTGAAAATAGATACAGTTATATATTTCTTTTCTTTCTAAAAATTCATTGCTGTGCATGAATATTTCATTTGCATAGCATGGGTGAATATTTAAATTTATGAATGTACCCGTACTCAGCACGGGTAATTGTGCTAGTCAGACAATTAAAGTATGGTCAACTAATAAAAATCATAACAATTTTCCTCCCTGGCATAGATTTCTCTCATTACATGAATGCACCCTCCCGGAAAAATCACTTCATATTAAGATATTCGGGCCAAAACTATTTGGACCCAAGTATAGGCTCAATGAGAACAAAGGGCACGAGCCCGACAAGGATCTCGTGTCCTAGTTTTAAGCCCACTTAATGAGAAAGATAGGAGGATAGAATCCAATTGATAATGCCCGAGTCCAACTGGCCCCCTAGTAGAAAGGTTTTAGGGCACGTTTGTGCAAGGGAGGTTTTAGTGGAAACTGTTGCCGATATGGTGTCGGGATTTCTAACGCCATCACGCTGTCATTTGGTGCAACACAGTAAGAAACGGCTTTTCTACCTCATTTATCTGTGTTTCCTCGCTGGATGGGAGATGGGCTTTCCATCTACTCCCATAAAAAATGCGGAGTTGCATAAGAGGAAACCCGGGCTTCCTTTTCCATGGTTTTATAAAAACACACCCTTAATTTTGAGCTTGCTTTAATGCTTTGAGCAAAAAAGGTCTAGGACTTTGTATGACATTATATTTCAATCAAGCGATGTTGGTTTGAATGCATGGTAAAACAAATAGCAAAGATCTCATCGTGGAAAGGAAATTGATAAGGTACGATAAAGTAAAAGAAGATATAAGGTAAATTATTTGTTGGGATTGTCGTAGGTAAAATAAAGGTGAAAGAGAGGGGCATGGATAAACAAGACACCCTTAATTTTGAGCTTGCTTTAATGCTTTGAGCAAAAAAGGTCTAGGATTGTGTATGACATTATATTTCAATCAAGCGATGTTGGTTTGAATGCATGGTAAAACAAATAGCAAAGATCTCATCGTGGAAAGGAAATTGATAAGGTACGATAAAGTAAAAGAAGATATAAGGTAAATTATTTGTTGGGATTGTCGTAGGTAAAATAAAGGTGAAAGAGAGGGGCATGGATAAACAAGACACCCTTAATTTTGAGCTTGCTTTAATGCTTTGAGCAAAAAAGGTCTAGGACTGTGTGTGACATTATATTTCAATCAAGCGATGTTGGTTTGAATGCATGGTAAAACAAATAGCAAAGATCTCATCGTGGAAAGGAAATTGATAAGGTACGATAAAGTAAAAGAAGATATAAGGTAAATTATTTGTTGGGATTGTCGTAGGTAAAATAAAGGTGAAAGAGAGGGGCATGGATAAACAAGACACCCTTAATTTTGAGCTTGCTTTAATGCTTTGAGCAAAAAAGGTCTAGGACTGTGTATGACATTATATTTCAATCAAGCGATGTTGGTTTGAATGCATGGTAAAACAAATAGCAAAGATCTCATCGTGGGAAGGAAATTGATAAGGTACGATAAAGTAAAAGAAGATATAAGGTAAATTATTTGTTGGGATTGTCGTAGGTAAAATAAAGGTGAAAGAGAGGGGCATGGATAAACAAGATACCTTTTCGTTTGACTTTACTTGGCCGAATAATACCTGAGGTTGAACTTTTTTGCTGCTGCAATTCCCATTTTCGTGAAATTATGGTGGCCATAGGGATTTACTTTTTACCACTTGACGGACCATCAAAACATGGTAAAAGAATGATTTCTAAAAATTCCCTAGACTTTACATTTATCTTTACTACACTTACTAAACAAACATGACCGAGTTTTCTTGTAACTTGCATGATAGACAAATTTCTAAACTCCCTGCAAGGCCCACTAAGATGCTCACCAACAGCTGAAAAACAATGCAATGGAAAAGTCTCGCTATAAATATATATTTTTGGCAAAAATCATTATGATAAAATAATAGCAATTATTGATTTAGAGACATTAAAGCTTAACGGTGTTCTAAGCGACACTTCCTATGAAATCCAATCAAATAGTGAATATAATTCCGATCAATGTCAAACTACGGTAAATGGCATTACATATGTGAGTTAGTGAATGTTATAGGGGTGGATTGATGCGAGGGCTTAATGTAGTTAAAAAATTGCCATTGGCTCTCATTATATTTATTGAAAAATGTGCTTATATTTGTGTTTTTGTTTACCATTATTCCATGATGACAACCTTTTTCTAAAATCCCAATAATTTATTTTCATTTGACAAAAAAAAAAAAAAAACCATTACCATGCATTAATATTTTTGCTACTGTACCATCACACCTTTTGCTCCTTTTAACTCCTTTCTCATGATTTTCAAACTTCCTCATGCATTAGCAATTATCAGATGCACACAACCATGGCAAGCCACCAAATCAGTTTTCTTTCATCAAGGAATTATTACATTTTTTTTTTTTCGTTGGAGTTGTAAGGAAATTATCTTTAAGTCCATTACTTGGATTAGAAGTCCTTTCCTTTCCCGAATTGTGGTCATTATAGGAAATCTGTTTTCTTAGGATACATGCTATTCCTTACACAAAAAGGTTTCTCAATGAGATGTATTCCATAACAAACTCTACCTTGATGGATGGTTGAGATTAAGTCTATGGAAACCCTGATTGGAAATTCGGTCCTCTTTTCACCTATAAAACAAAGTCTTTCGTCCATCACAAAGGCATTCACGAAAATCAACACATTAAGGTTTTATAGGCAAGGAAAGAGAAACCGAAACCATTCACATAGTCTCTTTCTCGACGGATCACAGCATCAATTAGCAACAGCACCAGACTGCAGGATCAGAAAGCCCTCTGCATCAAGATGTCTGGAGGTACTCTTTAATTTATTTAAGATTAAATCCTACACGTGATTATCATGCTGTTCACGATCTTAGGGTTCATGTTAATAATAGTATAACATTTGGTATCAGAGCATGGTTTAAGAACACATGATCGTCCATTAATTAGGATAACTATGCATCGCCATAATCGGCAAATATAGATCCGTTCTGACTCTGTTTTGCAGCAATTTATCGATCCAACTATTATGGCCTGCATGAATGGTTTATATTTATGTTATTCTGCAATTTTTTTTTTTTTTTTTTGGGCACGACTGTTTGATCGTGATTTATTTAAGTTTTGAATTTTCAATTATGTATAAACTCCTGCGTGAGTAAAAATTCAATGTAATAATGGAGGAGATCAGTAACTGGTACGTCATGATTGAAGAGGATATTGTTTCGAGACTGAAGATGACGTTTTAAAGCAGTCGAAGATAAAGACAGATGATCGAAAAGAAGGACAGAAAATAGGCCATATAGTTGGATCATATTTTCATAAATTCCATATTATGTTGATTATCATTAGCATGTTTCTTCGTCCCCGCCATTATGGTAGGCACCCCGAAGGGCTTCAGCCCCAAAGAGCCGGAGGACAGCCCTCGGGGCTTGGCCTTTTTACCAGTACTTTTCATACAATGAATGATCTATCATGAATGCATGCAATATATAATGTTTATATTCATATTAAGCCTTTTTTATCACCAAAGTTGTATGCTTAGGGTTAGGTCTCACCACAGTGACCCTAACAATTAAATACTGGAATTTGGCCCTAAAAGTACCATCATCATGTTTACATTACATATTGTTCAAGAATGTATGAAGCATTTAGTCGCCCACAGGCGGATTATACTCATACGATTGAACAATAATTAAGGAGTGTTTGTTCCTAATTAAGATTAACATCACTCATTTACATTACCTTGAATATGACGACCTTAGATGGTATAATGCGTAGAAATTATGGTGACTACCCACAGGAGCACCTAAAATTTTGTCGTTTATATTCATATATTATGCGTGTGTTGTCTTATTTTTATTAAAGCCTTATTGTTGTATCTCTATTGCAGTTCTTGCAACCACTAATCTCACTTCGCATGCTACCTCTGTCACTAAGCTCAATGGAACCAACTTCTCAGAATGGAAAGAGCAAGTTGAGTTTACATTGGGGATACTTGAACTGGATATCGCTCTTCGTAAAGATAAGCCAGCTTCACTCACTGATAAAAGTACCCCTGATGAAACAACCTTCTTTAATGCCTGGGAAAGGTCTGACAGACTAAGCACTATGTTTTTGCGAATGACTATTGCCACCAACATAAAAACATCCCTTCCTACACCTGAGAATGCTAAGGAATATATGAAGGCCATTGAAGCTAGGTTTAAGACTGCAGACAAATCCCTTGCTGGGAAACTAATTGCAGATCTTACAACCATGAAGTTTGATGGCACCAGATCAATGCATGAACATGTCATTGAGATGACCAACCTTGCAGCTAAACTAAAGAATTTGGGATTATCAGTGGATGAGGCGTTTCTCGTCCAATTTATCCTAAACAGTTTACCTCCTCAGTACGGGCCTTTCCAAATTCATTACAACACTATTACGGACAAGTGGACAATGAATGAATTGGCTAACAAACTGGTTCAAGAGGAGGCCAGGCTGAACCAACAAGGGATTAAAGTAGCTCATCTCGTTCAAGGAGCTGGACACAAAGCTGGGAAAAAGCATAATTCAGGCTAGAAAAGGGCACCACCCAAATCTAATGAGGCTGGTCAGAACCCCAAGAAGAAAAAGAAGGAAAACTTATGCAAATTTTGCAAGAAACCTGGACATTTTCAGGCAGACTGCATAAAACGTAAAGAATGGTTCGAAAAGAAAGGTAACCCTATGGGTTTCGTAAGTTATTTCGAATCAAATCTTACTTACGTTTCTTCTGATGCTTGGTGGATTGACACTGGTGCTAATGTTCATGTTTCCAATTCAATGCAGGGATTCCTTACGATCCAAACCATAAATCCAAGTGAGAACTTCCTTTTCATGGGAAACAAAGACAAGGCTCCAGTTGAAGCTATTGGAACTTTTCGTCTTGTTTTAGATAGCGGTTATCAGTTAGACTTATGTCAAACTCTTTATGTTCCGTCTCTTTCCCGTAATTTGGTTTCTGTAAGCGCACTTGATAAAGTTGGTTACTCTTTTGAAGTATGAAATGGTAATTTCAGTTTATTTAAAAATTCTAGTCGTATTGGTTCTGGAATTTTGATTGATGGGCTATACAAGTTTCATCTTGATAGTCAACTTGCTGAAACCCAACTTACCCTGCATTCTAAGGAAACAAAACGAAAGTCATCCAAACTCGACTCTTATTTCTTGTGGCATAAAAGACTGGGTCACATATCCAGTGAAAGAATCAAAAGATTAGTAAAAGATGGTGTCCTTCCGGATCTAGATTTTACTAATATTAATGTATGTGTGGATTGTATTAAAGGCAAAACAACAAAACACACAAAGAAAGGAGCCACAAGAAGTACTGAGCTTCTTGAAATAATACATACAGACATTTGCGGACCCTTTGATGTTCCAACCTTTGGAGGAGAAAAGTATTTTATTACCTTTATTGATGATTACTCACGTTATTGTTATTTATACTTATTGCATGACAAATCTCAGTCTGTGAATGCTGTACAAGTGTTCATTACTGAAGTCGAAAGGCAATTAGATAGAAAAGTGAAAATCATAAGGTCAGATAGAGGTGGTGAGTTTTATGGAAGGTATGACGAAACAGGACAACATCCTGGACCTTTTGCAAAACTTCTCCAAAAACTTGGAATTGTTGCTCAATACACAACGCCTGGTTCTCCATGGCAGAATGGTGTAGCTGAAAGGCGAAATCGTACGTACATGGAAATGGTTAGATCAATGATGAGTCATGCTAACTTACCTATCTCCTTGTGGATGGATGCTCTACGCACAGCTGTTTATATCTTGAACAGAGTTCCCAGTAAGGCAGTTCCAAAGACACCTTTTGAACTGTGGAAATGATGGAAACCCAGTTTACGATATCTCCAAATTTGGGGTTGCCCAGCTGAGGCTAGAGTCTACAATCCACATGAAAAGAAATTGGACCTTAAAACAATCAGTGGTTACTTTATAGGTTACCCAGAAAAGTCCAAAGGATTTAGGTTTTACTGCCCTAACCATAGTACGAGAATTGTTGAAACCGGTAATGCTAGATTCTTTGAGAATGACGAAATCAGTGGGAGTAATAAACCTCAAGATGTGATCATTCAGGAAATCAGGGTACCTATCCCTTTACCCTCTATTCCGAAAGATGTTGGCAATCATCCTGTTGTTGAACCATTTAACAATGAGGAAAATCCAATAAATGATCAACAACTCCATAATGAGATTGTCGCCAATGAACATATGGATAATGCACCAGAAGAACCAGCATTAAGAAGGTCTCAAAGACAAAGGAGATCAGCTATTTCCGATGATTACATGCTTTACCAAGTAGAATCTGGAGAAGGGACAATTAATGACCCGGTTTCTTATTCACAAGCCATTAAGGATGTTAATTCTAGTAAATGGATTGATGCCATGAAGGATGAATTGAAATCTATGAATGAAAATCAAGTCTGGGAAGTTGTTCAATTGCCTCC
Source organism: Umbellularia californica (assembly GCA_028538565.1). NCBI lineage: Eukaryota > Viridiplantae > Streptophyta > Magnoliopsida > Laurales > Lauraceae > Umbellularia > Umbellularia californica. The sequence goes on along the minus strand of JAPQWN010000006.1, from coordinate 77,527,643 downwards.
AGGACACAAACCAGTTGGCTGTAAATGGGTCTTCAAGACCAAACGCGACTGCAAAGGCAATATTGAACGCCATAAAGTCAGACTTGTTGCCAAAGGTTTCAATCAGAAAGAAGGTATTGACTATACTGAGACTTTTTCCCCTGTGTCAAGGAAGGATTCTCTTAGAATTATCATGGCATTAGTAGCTCACTATGACCTCGAGTTACATCAAATGGATGTGAAAACTGCCTTTCTTAATGGAGACTTGGAAGAAGAAGTCTACATGCGTCAACCTGAAGGCTTCATCATTGAAGGTCAGGAAGACATGGTCTGCAAACTTAAGAAATCAATATATGGACTGAAACAAGCTTCAAGGCAATGGTACCTAAAGTTTCATGAAATCATTACTAACTTCGATTTCATAGAAAACATCGTTGACCCTTGCATATACCTCAAGATCAGTGGGAGTAAGTTCATATTTCTGGTTCTGTACGTTGATGACATATTACTGGCCAGCAGCGACCTTGGTTTATTACATCAAACAAATGACTATCTCTCTAAGCATTTTGAAATGAAAGATATGGTTGAGGCTTCCTATGTGATAGGAATAGAAATATTCCGTGACAGGTCACTTGGTATTTTGGGATTGTCTCAGAAAGCATATATTGACAAAGTTCTAGAGAGGTTTGGCATGATGACCTGTTCCTCTAGTCCTGTTCCACTGCATAAAGGAGACAAGCTTGATCTTTCGCAGTGTCCACAGAACGAATTGGAACTTAAAGAAATGGCAAAATATCCTTATGCTTCTCTTGTCGGGAGTTTGATGTATGCACAGGTCTGTACAAGACCTGACATTAGTCATGCTGTTGGCATGCTCGGGAGATTTCAGAGTAAACCAGGAATCGCTCATTGGAAAGCTGCAAAGAAAGTACTGAGATACCTTAAGGGAACAAGGAATTACATGCTCACATACAGAAAATCAAGTCACCTACAGGTGACTGGTTATTCAGATTCAGATTTTGCTGGATTTCCTGACACCAGACTTTGCACTCTTGGCTATGTGTATCTCTTATGTGGAGGTGCAATATCATGGAAAAGCCAGAAATCTGAGTTGCTTTACTCATCCACCATGATGGCTGAGTATGTCGCATGTTACGAGGCTGCAATTCAGGGAATATGGTTGCATAATTTTATCTCTCAGTTTGGAGCTTTGAATTTCATCTCTAAGCCATTAACCCTTTACTGTGACAATGAAGCTGCAACCTTCTTCTCCAAGCATGACAGGATATCTAAGGGATCCAAACACATGGACCTTAAATATCTCTCACTGAAACAAGATGTTAGATTACAGAAATTTGTCATTGAGTCTATACGTACAGATTTCATGGTCGCAGACATATTCACGAAAGGACTACCTCCAAAGACCTTTCAAGGACATACTGAAAGCATGGGTCTTGAAGATAGTTCTTAATTATCATTTTCTGCCTTTTATTTCTGTACTTATATTTGACATTTATTGAGCTCTTAATGCAACTCTACATCTGCTATTTCTGTTTTTCCATTGTGTACATTTTATGTTTGGATAAATGATAAACAGAAACAGTCTTTCAACATAGACATTATGAGACCATTACGTATATCTCCTATTACGGTCTAGTTATGCCGGTTGTCACTGCTGTAGTACATGGAAGTAAGCATGTTGCAAAATAATGTGTGCACGCCATGACTCCCATTGAACACCGAATTAGCCAAGACACTTATGATAACCGACTCAAGAAATGTTTAGCATATAATGCGCGCCTTATGATTCCTAAAACGAAAAACACTAAAGGATCTTCCTATCGACCAAGTGGGAGACTGTAAGGAAATTATCTTTAAGTCCATTACTTGGACTAGAAGTCCTTTCCTTTCCCGAATTGTGGTCATTATAGGAAATCTGTTTTCTTAGGATACATGCTATTCCTTACACAAAAAGGTTTCTTAATGAGATGTATTCCATAACAAACTCTACCTTGATGGATGGTTGAGATTAAGTCTATGGAAACCCTGATTGGAAATTCGGTCCTCTTTTCACCTATAAAACAAAGCCTTTCGTCCATCACAAAGGCATTCACGAAAATCAACACATTAAGGTTTTATAGGCAAGGAAAGAGAAACCGAAACCATTCACATAGTCTCTTTCTCGACGGATCACAGCATCAATCAGCAACAGCACCAGACTGCAGGATCAGAAAGCCCTCTACATCAAAATGTCTGGAGGTACTCTTTAATTTATTTAAGATTAAATCCTACACGTGATTATCATGCTGTTCACGATCTTAGGATTCATGTTAATAATAGTATAACAGGAGTAACTCAGCCAATCAATTGATTGGAGAGGGTATGCCCCAAAACCACATTTATATAGTTGCAGCCATTACAATTCCTCTTGTACAGGCCAACAAGATTCCTTCAAGTGGTTGGAAAACCTTCTTGGAGCCCAAAAGTAGGTTTACAAAAACACCAAATTAAAGAGGAGTCCCAACACAATGGTCCCAAGTGGGTCCCACATTAATTGGAGTGTAGTTACATGTAGAGGAAACCCAGATTCATCTAAATATATACATCATTACATCTTTTAATCAAATTTAGAAAGTGACTATTGTAATTAATAACTTCCTTTGCCATGTCCATAAATTTCTTTTAAGTAACTTCCTTAATTTAGGATTTTGAACTCTTTTTTACCTGCCTTGTCTCAATAGACAAAGGGGGTGATGGAGGGAAATGAAGCATGTCATTTATGATCATTTAATTTAAGAGATTCATATGGCCCACCTCAATTTCAAGAGAATGAAGAGTGGGTCCCAACTCCCAAGTGATGAACGGTTGCCAATCCACCTTCTCCACGTGCAACTTATTTCATACATTTGGCCTTTATTTTAGTGACCGTATGAATAACATGCCATCCATCTCATCCACTCTTCAGGGTTTAATCTAAAATAGGTCCAAAACACCTCAATAGTCCGCAGGACTTCATACTAAGACGAACCACACTCTCATTTATGTGCACAGGGCCCACCTATATCTATCAAAATTTGGTTTTTCTCCACACTTAAAGTGCCCTTCCATTTAACCAGAGGGGTTGGCCGAGTGGTCAAGACCACGATTCCTCTCTCTTCCGGAGTTAGAGGTCTTTTTATATCGACCCTGATTTCTCCTTATTCAGGAATCAAAGGCTGAGTCTACTAGTGCTACCACTTTGGGGCTACTGGGGTGTTTATCCGGCTTTTCTCTGTGCCCGGAGGGATTAGTGTAGCCCAAAGGGTTGGGAACCGTCCGATAGTCTTATGAATTGACAATCAACCTATTTGAAACTCATCTGATTTACATTCACCGTAGATGATAGAACCTTTGAAAAATTCATGATTAGTAGATCATTAAACTTGGAGACGGCTTAAACATGGGTTAAACTAAATTTATGGGTTGATGTTTTCGCTCAAATCTAATCTATGACTAAGCTCTCTATTCACCGTCGATTGACATTTAGAGAGGTAGGCCAACGGTAAAAACTCATCCAACATAGAATTCAAAGTGAAATATCGTGTTTGATTTCAAAGAATCTCACTATAGATATTTTTTTATGACCCAAGATATCTCCTGCCCAGCCCAGCCCAATTCAAGAGCTTTGGTCCTGAGTCCGAGAACATTCGATTCTGGCAAGCCGAGAACTAACCCCTAGGGGCACCTGCAAACACTCTTATCGACATGCACGGAAATAATCTCACTAAATTGAGGGTGCATTTGTGTGTTGGTCTTTTTATATCCAAAATTTTAATTTCATGTAAAAAAGATGTATAGACATATACTCATATTTCTTACCCTTCATATAGAAAATCGAGATCCTCTATGCCGGGAGGTGGGTCCCACCTGCAATAGAATATCGAATTCAGTAGTCCGGGGGCTACCCAACTTTTCCACAAGGAGAATTTACTACCATAACATGGTAGGTGTGCGAAAGATTAAAAAAACAATGATTTGCAACAGTTGGGTGAAAGGTAAAACATATGAAATGAAAGGAAACCGTGAAGAAGGAAAGGGAATAATATATTATAATAAAAGCTGGCGACTTGATGACCTGACCTAGATGTTTCCCCTAAAACCCTCTCTTTCCAAACGGATCCTGGTTCTCTTCTTGGAGGAGAAGAAAGATAAAAGCCAAATCCCCATCTCAGATCCTTTAATTGGGGATCTTTGTTTCAAATGGATGCAGCCCAACAAGGTTCGGATCGAATTATATCGACTGGTACGGGAAAGATTCCATCTTTCCACCTATATACCCCCTTTTGCCTTTTACCTATCCCTCTCTCTCCCTCTCCCTCTCCCTCTCTGTCTATATTTCTCCAAACATTCAGAAAGATTAGATTTTTTATTTTGATTGATGTGGTTTGAAGTTGGTTTTGATCTGGGTGTGTGATATTTGCTGTTTTTATGCAACTGTTTGATCTAATTGCTTCCAAGAACGCTTCATTTTTGCTTTTTTGTTTAATCTGTTGCTGATTTGTGTGAATTATAGAAAACCCATATCGGGATTGGCTTAGTACGATGGAATTAGAACTGGGTTTTGTTTGGGTTGACAGCTTTCGGCATATTTGATGCAGGTGTTTGTTTGTGTGATTGATCTTCCTTGCAAAAATCCAAAAAACATAGCTATTATGAAATTTCTTTTCGATATGAATTAGAGTCTGTTGTGATTCATTCCTTTTTTTTTTTTTTTTCTCATGTTGGTGTGTTTTGATCATCTCAAAAGTACATTTTTTTTTTGTCTTATGTAAAAATATAGTAAACCCATTTAAGTTTTGTGTTAATTTGATGGTATTTGAACTGGGTTTGTCTGGATTCCTTGATTTCTATTCCATATCTTGTGTGTCTGTGGGCATATGTTGTGTGCATTAAACTAATAAGCACTCTATTTGCAATTTCAATTTCTGTTTATGTTCATGTTTCACTTCCTTCAATTTGGTTGTGGAGGATTAATAATTTGCAATGGTTGTTTTGACTCAGATTCGGCCGACTCACTTAACATTTTGACGCTGGATGCCGAAGAAAGACCATCTGATGCCGGAAACTTGAAGGAACAGGTACCTTCCGTATTTCCGCAATATGTTTAATTGCCAGATGTGATTTTGCAAGGGCCTTTCCATAGCAGGCTGTGCAATGGCTTGTTATTGTCTTGGAACTTATTATTATTGTTATTTTTGTTGAAGAAACGCCAGAAAATGACAAAGAACATTGCCTATATGGCATCAATGTGCCCATAGAATCTCAATGGTTGATAATTTGAAGTTTGTGTTATTCATTGCATTACTTTTTTCTTTTGTATCAGCCTCTTTCCATCAAAGATGAGAGGATTGTGCCTCCCAATGTTTCTCCTGATGTGACCACCATGGGCCCTCCTAGGGATGGAATTCGCCAGTCAGGATCCTTGGACGCAGGTGGTGATTCTAGTGCTGTTTATCCACCTAATGTCTATGCTCCTCAGGCACAGACATTTTACTATGGAGGTTAGCTGCCAATCCCACTGCAACTCTTATCTATCTATAAAAAGAAGCAGTGATATATAATTCTTCTTGTATGGATTAATGACTAGGATTATTCAAATTTGCAAGATTTTGCATCAAACTCAAGTAGAGTACTAATATTTAAGAAGTCACTGGTTGGTTTGGACCTAAGCCAAGTTGATTCGCTTTGTCTGGTGTTGGTATCTGTGTTTGACGTGTATGCTGTATATAACTTCTCTGAATTGAATTTAGAAGCTTTAAGGCGATGTTACTTGTCAAGTGCTACCTTTTCAACATCTGAGACGTTGCCATTCGCTCGTTTTAACACAAATAATGTGGAAACATATTCATCATTCGTCTCTCTCTCTCTCTCTCTCTCTCCATGTGTGCGCGTGCGTGCAGAGGAGAATGTGACAGAAATTCAGCGATAGAGATTAAAGAATGTGTTTGGCTGTTTGCAAGTGTAATATGAATGTATGAAATGGCCTATTGTTCTGATATCACAAGATGTAAATAGGATGCATAGTAGTAGTAATCTAAGCCTCCAAAACACACCCTATCCACTATGAATGCTTGGAGGCACCCCCCGCCCCCACGACTCAGTTACACTGTCTGGGAACTTTAAATCCCGACACCACCTGCAAAGATGAAATCATGCTCACGATTTCATTCACCAAATGTGCTGACCTCCTTGATAAGATAATTTTTCTCCATCCAACAGTAGCATTCCTTGAATCACCTTAACTTTTGAACGAGCATCCAAAAATTGTTTATGAACTATCTCAAACCTAATCTTCTTTCAATTGCTCAAAGCCTACTCGTATCTTCATCCTCCCCTTTAACTGTGCCCAAGGAAGATATCGTAGCTGCCCTCCTTGCATATAATTATATCTCCATTACATGAGAATGTTTAGTTCCCATCAGTGAACTGTTGGCATTTAGCTTGATGACCCTCATAGGTGGTGGGATTGGGAATCGATGACGGATAATTTCCAAAAGACTTGGCCACCATTAACTATGGCAGACCACACCCTATGAGGGCCTCCTGTTAAAACTCATTTAGAATTTTTCAGAGCCACGGCCCATTGTTTGAGCCAGCTAAAGTGGAAGATAAATTGCCTTAAAAATTCTTTTGTCCCTCTTTTTTTGAATCCCTTACGAGAATAAGTAGGTAACATCATCAGAACAGCCCAAGCTTGCATAGGGAATGGCTCTACACACCAACTTTGTCCTAGGCATCCAAAAAATTGAGGTAAACCTAGGGGCAACTAAGGCCAGTCCAAGACTGAGCCCGCATGTCCCAGCCTGTATGAAAACTGAAAACCCAATTCGGTCTGGGCATTTTTGGCTTGGGCTTGAATTGTGATGTTTGATTAAAAATTGGGCTTGGTCTTTTCACATATGCCACCTGGGTACCTAGGTACATATAAGCTATTCAAACCCAATTCCTAATTACTCACTATGACAATCACAATCCTCTACCTATTGGGTACCCAGAATATACACAACCCTCTATTTGTTTCTCCTTTTGAGCTTGTTGCATACCCTTTCTCTGGTGTCTCTCCTACTATGTCTTAGGAACATGGCAACAGCAGCTTACAAGTAGGCTCTCTCTCTCTCTCTCTCTCTGAGATGAAATACCTCTCCCTTTCTCATCTCTTCATCCAAACCTTTCTCTCTATCATGCAAACAACAAACACTATCCCTTTTTTCTCCTTCACCAAATATCCTAATGGTTTGATCTAGGATGGGCCCACTTCTTGATAAGATTTAATTATTCAATGATGAATTGGGTGAGATTTGGGCCTCGTAATTCAAGCACCATCTAGGCTTGGGATCGACCGAGACTCGCAAAATGTGGGTCTCGGTTGGGTTAAGTGGATACCTGGCTCTGCCCATCTGAGTTACACCCTTTGGTAGAACCCAAGAAAAGGGGACATCCAAGAAGAAAGACTTAAGTACAACGAAAAGTGTGGCAGTTCAGAGAAAGGAGGTTGCTCCTCATTTGGTCAACAAAGGAAACAATTATTAGCAGGTTTGTATTTCTCTTTTTAATTGACAAGGGTCAAGACTTCATTTCATTGGCAGTCCAACCGAATTTTTTAATCCTAGGAGGGACAATGTCTCCCAAGTTCTTGGATACACCTCATCAATTCGAATAAACAACTCGTTAAGCTCTTGCAACAAAGGGTCAAGACATCCTGACACAAAACCCGCTATAATTTCTTCTAAAATTACACCATACCAATCTCCAGCCAAGAAGCTCAATTATACCTACATTATGTTAACTTCTTTTTTATTTGGGACAGAATAGATTCTACAATACCTCTGAGTAATGATGTTTTCCTTAACTACTCCTTTTTAGGATCTAAATTCTTTGCCATCTCCAAGAAGGAATCTAGAATGCTTTCTAATCATCGCCTTTATTTCATCACCCACTGCCCCCAATTTTAATATATCCTTCAACACTATGAATGCATCCCTATTGACCCCATTGTTCAGATCCTAGTCCCCATCTTCCATTCTCTATTCACTTTATTTATGTTCTTCCGCACTGCTGCTTCTTTGTAGACAAATCTCCATCTGTCTGGAAACCAAACACAATTCTTTCTTATAATCTGCTGCTGAGACATCCAGGACCGGCTGGTGTGGGAGAACTCTTGGTAATCCAGGACTGGCTGTTGTGGGAGGTGTGATCCATAACAATGAAAGAACTATCCTACTGCACTATTCAGGACCAGCTGCTTTTGTTCTATCAACAAACTGGAGCTTTTGGCGCTGTTGATAGGCTTGTGTAAAGGCTAGGCATTTCAACTTTTGGCATCTTTGCATTGAAGGTTTTTCATAATGTGCGGTTCAATCGGCTGCTGAGAAATCTAATCCTCCTTGGTACTTGGTGAACATTTTTGGAGAGGTGGTAGATCTTTATGTGAGTATGGAGGTTTCCTTCCATCATATTAAGTGCAATGTTAATGGGGTGGCGAATCTTTTGGCCAAAGAGGGAGTTTCTAGACAATCTTTGGTTATTTCTTTCTGTAATTAGCTTCGGTTTTGTTTTGCCTTCTGCCCAGTTTTTTGGTTTTGGTTCAGTATAGTTCTTTTATACTGTACATTCCTTTTTTGAGATATGAATATAGTCACCATTTAGAAACAATTTTTTTTTCTCATAATGTTTCCTATCCCAGTACAACAAACCTCAATGGAGCTTTCTCATAAGTCACTTTGAATTTTTTTCTTACTTTTTCCTCATAGTTGCAAGCATTTTTCCAATAAAAATATGAAGTAAATAGAAATGCTATTAACTTGCTCTCTTTCTCTCTCTCTCTCTCTCTCTCTCTCTCTCTCTCTCTCTGATATTTATCTACAGCAATCTTCCACTGAGTAAATTGTTTCCTTTCAACAATCTCAATATTCTAATTTGATTTTTCCTTTTTACCTTACGTTGTGGCCTTTAATTCCTACCTGTCCACCGACTCCTGCTGCCATAGGATTTTGTTTGTTAATAGAATTTGAAATGTTTGCACTGAGTTATATGGAAGATGTGAAACATGATATGATGTTGAGCAGTACCCACACAGGCACTAGTGGGGATCATTACTTTCAATAAAAAAGCGGAAGATAACATAGATATTGTTGCTTGACATATTGAATAACATGTTAAGAGAAGGGTAAAAAAGGAATACATAATAAGAGCTAGATGTACTCCTAATGATGTTAATCATGCCCATCTTGCCCACGAAGTTAGTAACCGATTTGTGGAATCAACCTAGTGAATAACGAAGTATGTGAGTTTATCCTTTTCTTTGGCATAAGGATTTGAGATCGCTTCACTCTTTTATTTTGAAATCGTAATTGAGATCACTCAGGTTATTTTCTTTCATAAATCTGAAAATTTGCCTCCATATTCCTGGAACATCCATGGAAGACAACATCTGAGGTGATATGGGTGGCAGCTTGGTTATCATAGTCCATGTGAATAGGTGTAGCGACAGGGAAACCCAAATTTTCTTCTAATAAAACTAAAACTGATGTAATAAAAGGAAAATAATTATCTGCATTCCATCGTTTCCTTCCTTTTTCCTATCTATTTTCACTAAAACCATTGTGTCTTTTATCTGTTTCGTCACCTGTGTATTTCATCTCCTCTAGGTTACGAGAATACCTCTGGCGAGTGGGATGAGTATCCTCAATATGTACATGCTGAAGGTGTGGAAGTCGGATCTCCTGTAAGTAAAAACCCCTTATCTTTATGTTTATTTGTGTCCTTGTTCATTTCTCTAGACCTGACCTCTTGTTTGTTTTGATGAAGGGCATTTACAATGAGAATTCTTCTATCATGTTTCACACCGGTTATGGATACAGTCCTCAAATGCCTTATGGACCATATTCTCCAGTTACAACACCGATGCCTTCTGTAAGGGGAGATGGACAGCTGTACTCTCCATTTACGGATCCCTATTATCATCAACCAGGTCATCCTAGCATGACATATATAACTCCACCATCTCCCATGTCGCAGGCTGAGCTGTCAATGACAACAGGTCTTGATCATCCAGGTGCTTTTCTTGGTGAAACTCCCAATTCGAATGGAATACCCTACAGACCAAGACCTGGTTATACCTTCCCATATGGGTCTTTTGGTCGGGGCAATTTCGCTGGAGACTCTGGTAATCCTCCTTTCTATGATTCGCGGCAAGGGTTTGGATCTGGTGGACCTTGGTCAGATTGGTCAAAATCCTCAGATGGGCAGAGATCGTTGACTCCATTATCGTCTCCAGTGGCTTCACCACAACCTATTGGCACAATCAGTTCGTTTGGGCACAATGTTGGACCTCTAACTGCTGGAATGGTATGATTTCTACAGAATTTGTGAACATTATTCATACTCTTTCATTTGCTTCTGTAGTGGTTTCTAGTTAGCTAGTAACATTGTTTCTACTATTTTGTGTGCACAAGTTTACAAGGTGCTGCATATTGATTTGCAACAAGATCTTGTAGAACAGTTGGAGGATCTCTGTTTCAACTATATGGTTGTTGGTTCAAGTCAAAACTTACCTTTCTGGAAAAAACCCTAGGCTAGCTAAGCTAAAAAATTGTGAAATTCTCATTTTAATGAAATATAATGCCAAGATTTCTGGTGCAAACCTGAAGTGGGGCCCAAATGGGATCAGACAACGTTAGAATTGTGAAGCTTGGAGGGAGAGAATGTACTGATTCAAGCAGACGTTTTCATGATTAGATAATAAAAAAAGATTAGTGAATATTATTTGCAAGAATGTATAGCGAAATTTCCAACCCCATTTGTACCATTTTTATGATTTGTTGACTGATTTTTTACTCTTAACTTCTTCTAGACCTCTACTTGACTGCTCTTTTGAAGTAAAAAGAGTGTCTACTGCTGACCAAAACAGAAATAAACATGTATTTGTCAATGAATTATTTGTAAACCAATTAATTTTCCTGTTAAATTCCCTATAATTGATCAAAACAAACAAACTATATTTGAATTTTAGAGATTAGAACCTAGGTGAAACTAATGTACTCAGGAGCTAGCTCTTTCCTGAACAATCAAAACTCTGAAGAAATCCCTAATGCAATCAGAATCCTAGTCTACCAGCCATTGCCCCCTTTTGAAGTGCAATCGGGCCCCCATGACTGTTGCTTTAATGGCCCACAGCTGACACACAGTCGGGCCCTTGTTTGGCCTCTTTCTTTTTTTTTTTTTTTGGCTTCTTGATTCCACATCCACTGTGTATTTCGGGGCTGCATCAAGGCTTATGTTGAGCATGGAGTGATTAAAAGCATTGATGTAGAATCAGCATGAAGATGCTTATGCATATTTCAAGTGACAAACTTTAAAAATCTATTATTTTGCAAAGTTGTCAAGTGTTTCAGCAAACCTGCATACACTATTGTGGATGCTGTCCTTTAATTAACTCTGATTGTTATTTGCTGTTGTTTTGTGTTCCCTATCCATATTAAATATTTCATGTCCATTTATTGTTTGAAAAGACAAAAAAAATTGTGCATTGTTGAAGGACATGTTATTTCAGATCTTTTTAGACATTTTTTTTAACATGGATACATGTGATGGGGCTTTGTGTGCTGCCATAGCTCACTCAAAATATCTCATTGTTTTGTGATTTTAAGTAGTTTATTTTATACCCATTGTCTCTATGTATGAAAGTATTACTACTTTTGTTGAAATGGCTGTCTGACACCTCATACTCATGATAAGGTTTTTCTAGATTAATTAGTGCTGTTTCATATGCTTCATCTGGTGACTCACCGAGTCTAGTTGACGTAGTGATGTAATCTAGTTTAATTTGAGTGTTGTTGCTCTTTCTTGTTTGCTGCTTGGTAGTCCTCATATCACTATTTAATCAGTTTCAGGCTTCGCCACGGCAGAGACCATTGTATGGATTTGGATCTGCAACAAGCTCTTACACCCACAGCTACCAGCATGGGGGAATGCATCATCAATGCACAAATTTTGGAGGGTCTGTTTCTGCTTTGGGAACAAATGCCCGGGGCTGGATTGCGGTCGACAAGGGCAGACGACGAGGGAGGGGCAATGATTCTTTGTGCAGTTGCACTGACACACTTGATGCCCTTATTGAGCAAAACAGAGGCCCAAGGGCCTCAAGGCCAAAGAACCCCTCCTCAGAACGCAACTCATCTGCTGATGGAAAAAACGGCGCATCTTCTCCCAAGGTCAACAGTGAGTTGTACAATCGGCCTGACTTCGCCACTGAGCACAAAGATGCCAAGTTCTTTATAATTAAATCATACAGCGAGGATAATGTGCACAAGAGTATTAAGTACGGTGTTTGGGCCAGCACACCCAATGGAAACAAAAAGTTAGATGCTGCTTATCGCGAAGCAAAGGAGAAAGAAGGCGTTTGCCCCGTCTTCCTTTTTTTCTCGGTATCACCAGCTCCTTCCCTCTTTTCCTAAAATTTTGTGATATCTTGATGTTTATAGCAGTGTTTGAAAATAAATGGAGTTCAACTTGGAAACCGGACTCTGGAGTTCATCTGATCAAGTTGATCACAATGTTACTGATTTGGATCAAGTGTGATTGGTTCTGATTGGAAGAAAATCATAAAATTCCAAATGTTCACTTGAAATGAAATTCCTTTAAGGGCTTCATATTCAAAAAAATATTCAACCCTCGATCCAAATGTTTAGTCCATTCGGATGTGTGCCAATCCTTGGGATTAGTGACTATCAGGTGTTTCCCTATTGGTTGCTAGGTTTGGATGGGTTGCTAGTTGGGCCCCGTAAAAAAGTTCTCATACAATAAGGTGGGAACTAGTTCTCACTTGAATATTTCCCATATATATATTTAAACCCATAGGTTTGCCTGAAACCAGAATTTAGCACCTGAAAGTCATGCCTAGATTTTAATGAATGCTATTTTAGCAGAAGTGGATCCAGAAATCCTTCATTTCTGCTCACTAAAAGCATCCTGATAGAATTGGGAAAAAATCTGAAAGGTTAAAAAGGAAAGGAAAAAGAATGCATTCTGTGTTCTATGATAAATATTCAAGTTACTGCCTATCAGAGAAGCAAAAACTTAATGATTTGTGTGATAAACCATGAATCCCTTTGTTTCTGTTGATTGACCGCATTAGATGTTATATTGTTAGTAAATATCAAACATGGTAATGTGCAGGTAAATGCCAGTGCACAGTTCTGTGGGGTAGCGGAGATGACGGGACCTGTAGATTTTGATAAGAGTGTTGATTATTGGCAGCAAGACAAGTGGAGTGGACAGTTCCCAGTCAAATGGCATATCACAAAAGATGTTCCCAACAGTCAGTTTCGACACATTCTCCTTGAAAACAATGACAACAAGCCTGTAACAAACAGCAGAGACACTCAGGAGGTAAAAATACTTATTATAATATATATATATATATATTTTTTTTTTTTCAGTTAGTGAAGAGGCAATAATTTAGAATCCCTTTTTTGCTTATGCACTTCCAAAAAGTTCTTTCTTTGCCCTTCACAATTTTCATTTTAAAGAATATGTTGGATGATGGGTCTTTCATGTAAAATCTCTTATGCTGCCTGTTCTCATGTATGAGTTAAAAAACTTAAGACTTCTTTAGGTCCTATCTGGGATTTAAAAGGGGAAAAGAAACCATAGGAGAAATATATATCTACTGCTTCCTGCAACATGAACTTCTCTGTCTTCCATGTAGAACATCCTTCATTGTTTAGCTTGGTTTATTTAATGTTTTCTTGAATTTCATGCTGGCTCTTTGGTATGACTTGGTGGTTCTTTCATTTGAAAGAGGACTATAGTTTCAGTTCTATTACTGCCATTGTACAAACCATGAAACTTGGTATTGGTGATGGCCAAGTGTGGTCGGCTTTGATCTTGTTTAAGCAACAATCGAGCTTCTCAAGTTTAAAATTTATGTTTTAATGACTTTGAACTATGCATGTTATTGATATGAACCTTCCTCCAATGGCGCTGACTCTGGATCCCAGCTTCACCTGCTGATATGAATACGAAATGAGCTCAATTTATTTGTTTCTGTTGTCACTTCTGCATTTCTGCATTATTCTTTATGTCATGTCAGTAAGGTTCACATGTCTCAAATGGTTAGGCAATGCAACAACTGAGATGTCACCAAAGATTCAATAGGATAAGCTTTTACATGCATATAAATGTTCAAAGGTGTTTGTTGCCTAGCCTTACACAGAGTCAATCTTGAACCAAGTTCCAGATCAAGTTTTCCTACTTGAAAGAGTTAATAGAATCAGATCCTTTAACCAAATCCGAGAGGAGACAAGCTGATTTTTCTAGTATTTGGGTATTCACACGAGCTCTTGCGAGCTCTTTAGAAATCATGAGAATTTTGTTGCTGAGCCCAAATTGTTTCTTTGGACGGAAATTCTTACCTAAGAGTGGACCACATCGTATTCATATGTGGTACAGCTCTATGGGGCCCACTTTTACCTACCTTTGATCGGTTTATCCCCTCTGCAGTCACTAAAGCCCTGTGAATTGGCACAGGCCCAGTTTGACACACATCTAACCTTTATTCATCATTGCACTGAAATTAAAAGAAAATGCATACTGATTAAACTCTGAGGCTATTAAATCGGGTTTAGAATAATCTGATGGGGCTAATTTTTCTCCTGACCTTTATTTGGGATCAGACCTTTCCACATGCATCCACCCTCAAATCGGTCAACCTCACTTGTAGATCTCAGAGTTGCTAGCTAGTAATCCCAAAACCAATTTGTGGTAGGATACTGCACAAACAACTACTTAACACCCCCCTTCGGGCATGACACTGCCCGGACCCCAAGCACACACCCACACAAGACTACAACGCGGCATGGGGCCTTCTTGCCCTGCGCACTTGTGCCCGCACAATCACACAATGTGGCATGGGGCTTTTTTGTTTTTTGCTCTGCGTGGATTCAAACCCAGGACGTGTTTGCTCTGATACCTTCTCAAAGTTTCTAGACAGTAATCCCAAAACCAATTGGTGACACGAAACTACACAAACAACTAATCAACAGTAGGGATGGGCCGCATGAACTAGACGATGTATGAACAGTTCATGGTCCACTTGTAGGAGAAAATTCCCCTCTTTTTTATGCCCCCTATGTCTCAAGCTGTGTCCGTAGATTGTCAGAATCTCTTATTACAATTCTGTTTTGTGTTGGATGTGGAGGCTTTTCTGCCTGATTGTCTCTGACTCTCAAGCATGGATCAAAATAGCGGCCACTCGAGCGTAGCGGTCTAAATGGCATTTAGCGCCGTTCACATCCGTAGCAGCTGCTACGGAGCTGCTACGCCCGCCATGGGGCCGCTACGGGGTGTGAAATTTTCCTACTTCTCAAAAAAATTCAAAGTGAATAATGATACTTATTTCTTTTCTTTTTCTCTCCAAATAACATTTTTATGCAACTCTTCTACCTTTTTATGTTTAAAAGAACACCAAAAAGCACACGATCTCACCGAATTATACAGGACCTCATACAATGAGGGGACCGCTTCGCTCCCTTACCTCAGTTACTTTTGCAAAAGAATAACATTTTCTCTCATTTTCCAATATTCTAAATTTTCTACAAAAAAAATTTTAGATTTTTTTGACGATTTTTTCAAATCGCGCCGCTACGCCGCTACGTAACGCCCGCTACATAGTGTTTTGGTGGAGGGCCGCTACGCCCGCCGCTACCACTATTTTCATCCTTGCTCTCAAGTCATTGTCACCATTGCTATGCAATATTGATGAGGGCAGTTCTTATTTATTTTTAAAGAACTACACCTGATGTGCCCCAAGGAATTTCTATAAACAACGGTAATATGATTTGGGGTGCTTGCAAAGGTAACCTAGACCTGATTCAAGCAACTTGACACTGACATCTTTTCTGACATTTTTCTAGTTTACATGAACCAAGAGCTTATCTTGTCAAAGCATCTTGCTCGTTCTTGAGCCTTCCAAGAATAGCATGCAGTTGCTGACTTGCTGCTGCTGCTGTTTTCATAGTTGTTGTTATGATTAATGTTTCTGATGTGCTGCCCCCGTTCCATCAGGCTACCTATAAGTAGCACAGGCACGATCTACATAGGTTGGAACGTGTACCCCCACCCCCACCCTCCTCTCCTCTCCTCTCCTTCTCTGCATAATGGAGGGTATGCCTTACTGTTGCACCGACCACTAGTTCAGCATATACAGTAGCTACTGAGAACTTGATTATTTCCATTAATAGTTGCATGCAGCAGTCCTACAGTTGTTATTTGGAGTTTAGAACAATTGCATACAGTTTTACAGGACTGTAAGCAAGGGATCATGGGAGGCCTTTTCACATAGGGTTCTATTGTCCTTTTGTATTTTTGTATTCTACTAGTAGATTAATATATACTCAAATAAGACCTTTTTTTAAGCTAAAATAAATGTTAGTCTTCTTTATTTAACCAATGGAAACTTAAGTATTCTCTCAAAGTTATGTCAACATCAAGAGTTGGAACTTCCCATAAACCTATTGAGCCTTTTGTCAGAGGGAGACACTTCCTTTGTACAATCATTATGTTCACTCATCTTATTATGTTCACGCATTTTACTTCATCTTTATGACTGGTTTAAACTTCCTGTTTCAGGTGGGGTTGGCACAGGGTTTGGAGATGTTAAACATCTTCAAGAACTATGACTCTGAAGTGTCAATCCTCGATGACTTTGACTTCTATGAGGACAGGCAGAAGGTTATGCAAGAGAGGAAGGCTAGACAGCAAATGATCCCAATCCCCATTTCAGTGGCAGCAAACAACGAGGCCCGGAACCCAGTGCCCTTATCTGGTGACTTCATAAAGCAAATGTCAAAGAGCTTTGCACAGGCAGTCCGTATGGAAGACAGCAAAGATTCTGTGATGGAAAATGGTAGGTCTGTTACTGCTGCTGCAACATCTGCTGATAATTTAGTGAAAGCAACAGTAGTGGTGTCGACATCCCAAGGCAATTAATTTGGCAGCAGTTGGCGAATGTTAGGGCATGTTGGCTAGAGTCTTGTCACTGCTGCTCTTGTCGATTTCTCAAGTTCTAAGGCAATTATTATGTGGGTCAGATGGAGATGAGGTGTGATGGGGAGTGGCAGCATTGCCGGATTTGTTGCTACCGGTTAGGCGGGGCATGTGTATAGTATACGCACTTCGCTTTCACCTACAGCTTCGCCTCTAGGTTGTAACTTTAGATTTTCCTTCCCTTTTTTTTTTTTTTTTATTCCTCTCATGTCTTGTTTTGTTTTGTTTTGTTTTCACGTTCCCTTTATTTGGCCGTTTTTCTTTTCTGGGTAAGAACTGAACAGCCATTTGGAGCTGCCTTTGTAAAATTCCCAGCTATTTAGAAAGGTTAGTGAAATGAATAAGAATGCAGTGAGTTCTTTGTTAGTTGATGAAAACTAAGATATTAGTCTGTATTTGCACCCATTAACCTCCTAGTTGTGTTCCATTGCTTATGTCAATGAGATGAAAATAAAATATCCAATGGTTTGTTGGTTTATGAGTATAATTTTGGTTATGCAATTACATCCTCTCTGCTTGTTGGATTATTGAAATGGCAGTTGAATATATAATATAAAATTTGGACAGAAGAAAAGAGGTAGGCAAGGCCATGCATATAAAGATGATCTAAAAGTTGACTAGTAAAATGGTTGGGTGGTCCCAGCGCATTTAGCTGTCATACCAATTGGATAAATATGCCCTTGATTTAGTGGACTTAAAAGTTTCTACGATATCCAGGCCTGGACAAGGATGAGGAATGTGATAGATTGGCACTTGTTATGGAAAACTTGCCACACTAGAGTTCCACATACAGATTTGCCAACTCAAATTGATGGAGTGAGGCTCAAAACAAATGGAATGGATTAGCTGTTTGCTCTCTGGTTTGAAGGCAAGGGCAGGAAAAAGCCGAATTACTAGCTCTTAACATTGGTCTCTGACAAGCTTTGAGCCTTGATCCCCAGCAGTTAATTGTTGAAAGGGATTCCTATTACAGTTAATTACAGTCAATATATATAGGGAAGTGCTCCTATGAGAGACACTCTCACCAACTTGGTGAGAGATGGGTGGGGGCCCTCACATTTAAGTTGGGGGTCCTCGCATTTAAGTTGGTGAGAGTGCATATGGAAGTGAGGGGCCCCCATCCATCTCTCATAAAGTTGGTGGGAGTGTCTCTCATAGGAGCATTTCCCATATATATATATAGGGCCAGCTCTCCTAAGCTGCAGCTTACCTTATCCTAAACTGAAACAGGGCTGGTCCTACAAAATCAAAGTCAATTATGCTATTTTTTGCATGACGATCGTCTCCAAAATCAAGATAAAGCCAATCAGAACTGGATTTTTCAGTTCCATCATGCAAAAAACATATTTAATAAGTATGATTTGTAGGACCAGCTTAGGATAAGCTAAGTTGCAGCTTAGGAGAGCCCTGTTCTCCCACCTTTATCACTCATAGTAAGGTGAGAGGTGCTCTCATAGGAGTATCTCCCATATAGGGAGAGCTGGGACTCGTGAAAGATCCCGCTTAATTGCTACAGGAATCAATTTGACAGACTATTCTCACCATGGGATGTGAGATCAAGAGTTTTTTTTTTTTTAATTGATTTTTAGAGGCCGTCATCTTTCTCATGATGTCTGTTGGATACGGATATTGCTCCCCACATTTTAACCTGCATCAATCTGTTGGGACTGTTCTAACCTCCCAGGCGGACCCCATGACTCGTCCATGATATACAGGAAATCTGGGGGGCTCACCTGATCACCTATACAGGGGAAATACTCAGGACAACCAGCTAGGAACGGACCCGAGTCTATGGGAGCTAACTTGGCCTCCATGATCAATCTGATCCTACACACACACTACGCCCCAGTCATCGAACTCCAGTTGAAGTTTCACCAGCCACAGCCGGCTAAGGACAATACAACTTTGAGATCCTCAAAACAGCACCCTTTCATATTCTGATGGTTCCTATTTTCTGCATACTTCTGCACAAACAACCTCAAAGGGAGACCACCTTTCGAACCACCCTCGTGCCCCACTCCCCACCAGGTGGTTCCCACATTTGCATGCTTCAAGCTGCCCCACAGGCCATTCCAAGCTTAAGATGGCCGTATGTGGTTTAGAAATGACCACATAAATATATATATATATATATATATATATGGATAATATTCAAGTGCATCCATTACTCACCATTTGTGGTGAGGGACACCCTTTTTGGGGAAGTTTCAAGTACAAAAAGTGAGGTGTACTTATCTTTTGTACTTGAAACTTCCCCAAAAGGATGTCCCTCACCAAAAATGATAAGGGAAGGATGCACTTGAAGATCCCCATATATATATATGTACATGCACGTGCACGTGCACATATTCAATCTCATATCTCATCACATACATATGAACATGCATGAATCTAATACGGCATCCAATTGTCGCAAATACATGGAGCATGAGCCCGTAGCAAAAGTACCCAGAAAAGGAGCATTTGACGTCTCAAGAGGGAAGTCTTTCCCATTTCTCCAATGGGAGAGATAGTCAAGAGGTTTAGGTTCATTTCTTAGAGTTATGTACGGCCAAGTGTGTTGAAGGACTTGAGGCAAGTGAAAGTAGACTCTCCCCCACAAGGCAGTCTGATTTTTGTACACCACTTTCATCGAATGGCTTTCACACATGTCATGAAGCTCTTCTGCCCCATGTGGATCGAGGGACAAAATGAATGGAGATCAGATCCTACAGCCTTCATCACAACTGGGGGAATAGTGCAACCTTGTGAGTGTGAGTGCTGCATGCTCTGGTCAAGCAACGAATCATGTTCAAGCTTGCCTCAGATGGAAATGCTCGCATGCAATTGTTGGTTACTTGGCTTTCATGCACTTTCTGAGTACTACTGCACATTCAATTTATGAGGAAACAAGATGGCATGTTTATTGAGATGGAAAGTTTTAGTTTACTCTCCTCTTTAAACCTTATACCCGTGATACGCTGAAAGATGAAGATTACCACACTTATTTCTGGGAGGAAATATGAGATTCAATAAAATGAGAGAACCAAAGAAAATTTTCATATTTAGATAAGACGATATAGACTGTAACAACTTAATACACCGAGTATCCAAACAGCAAATGAAGGTAACAAAACGAATCTGATAGAAACCTTCTGCAGAACAAAGCAACTAAATACTAACTATAGCAGAAGGTATACATACACATTCAAATCTCTATTTTCAGAAATGGTCCAGACGGACCAGAACCTAGTAGAAACCAGAGCCCAGTAAATAACAGAAACCAGCATGCTTCTTAATTCCTTTCTTTTCCCTAACTGAAGAAATATGATAGATACACCGGGGAAACATCGATGAAACCACCTCTCAGTCAGCAGTCATTGGTTGGGTCATGCAGCACCGAAAACGTGCCTTGCGAACAGTGGTCAAGATCTCTGTTTCCGCATTCTCAAGCATCTGGACTACCTCAGTGAAGGATGGTCGCACTTCAGGGTTGGCATCCCAGCAGCGGGTCATTATCTCCGCGAGAACAGGGAGACAGTCATGGGGGATGATTGGCCTAACACCTTTGTTGACAACTGCAAATGCTGCCTGGACTGCTGTCATGTTCTGAAAGGGAAGCATACCTGTTATGAGCTCCCATAGGACAATGCCAAAGCTGTAAACATCCACTTTCTGAGTATAGGGTCTATGCTGGATCATCTCTCTGCAAAAGAAAACAAACATAGAACTCAACATAGCATAATTGATAGCAAGCAATACTGTTTTTTCTCTTTCTTTTTTAAAGAAAAAGTGTACAACAAATTGAGCTAGGTGTTTGCCAAAAGTGCCTACAAATCTTGAATTTCCAAAAAGAACACCAGTATAATGTTTTTGCAATTATAAATGGGTGGCACAAACTGCAACCATGGACAGTTTAGATGCTTTAACTAGTTTAAATGCAATATTTAGTTGCTTTTAAGTGCCAACACCACTTTGAGATAGGCCATGTAAGAAGAGAAGTTGACCCAAAAAAGGGGAGAAAAAAAAGGAATGAAACAAGAATGAACAAATGGGGAAGATGTAACAGAATCAATCATCTCCAAATTTTGTCTGCTTTAGTTTGGCTAAAGATTCTCTTTCATCAAAGACTTCCTATTTGCAAAAAATCATCAATAAAGATTAGAAGCTCACATAAGCAGGTATCATCATTCCTTTTTTTCTCATCTTTTTTCACAATTTCTCACTTGACAAATAAAATACAGGAGCGGTCCTAAAAACTGATGTAGAAATTGAGAAAAAAGGCATTCTAGGTTCAACTTATACATGACATAGTGAAGAATGAATTTTATTTTAATTTTCTTCAAAACAACTTTTACATGGAAATGAAATAGTGGTTGCATTCATTTAAATGTTTAAAGGTAACTGGGCAAATGACATAACTTATAAATCAAGATCCAAGACCTTTATAGTACAAAATAAGAGCAGTATCAAATAAAAATTGGAGAGCAGGGAATCATCTAGAGTAAGACCCAATTAGAAATCTCCTACTTTATGTCTTAGTCTTTAAATTCAATGATATATAAAAACAACACTATTTATTGGTATTGCTGCTACTTTAAAACGAGAACTTATCTATTTATCAATCGATACAAACTACATCAACAATATGTCAAGGACCTAGAAACAACAAAAAAACCATTAAGTATGTTGAGGACACCGAACATGAGTGGAACTCTGAAGCCGCTCAGCAGTAAAGTCTTAACAATAATGATCAATGGAACCTCTTTTACCCATCATTGATGTCCATGGTCCCTGCAAATATTAGTCTCAGAATGATATGCATACATTATGGAGTGCTTACATTCCTACAACTATCAGTACAAGTCATGCAAAAACAAATATATCATTGATTGAATTGCATTGATGAAATTTTAAGTACTATATAAAAATTAAAAAAAATTAGTGGAACTTACGGAGCCATCCAGCGATACGTTCCAGTCTCGGGTGTCATGCCCTCAGTCTGAACCTCAATCCTTGCCACCCCAAAATCAGCAATCTTAATTGATTTATTTGAAAATATTAATAAATTGTCAGACTTGAGATCCCTGTGAATAAACCCCAAGGCATGCACATACGCCATCCCCCTAGCAACATCCAATGCCTGCTTGACAGCCAATTTCAACGGAACAGACCTGTTCTGCCGCTTCATCAAGAACTGCCGGACCGACCCGCCCTTGGCATACTCTGTTACAATACACCAGACCATTGGCTTCCAGCACGCCCCAACAAACCTAACAATGTTGGCGTGCTTCAATGTTGCCAGCATCATGACCTCCTGCGCAAACTGCTGTTCCAACAGTTGCGCGTTCTCCGGGTTGTTCTCTGGCCTTTCCAATATCTTAACCGCGACATCTTCTCCATTGTAAGTCCCCCTATAAAGCTTCCCAAAAGCACCCTGAGCGAACGCCGTCCCCATTTGAAGCTTCCCCAGATCAATAGTCCATTCATCATAATTCTCAAGTCCTAGAGTGGGGTACCGGCTATCCATCAGAGCTTGGGCCAGGGCATCCTCACTGAGGGCATGGGATGAGACCCTGCCCGGGCGCAGAACGCTGTGCCCAACAGAGTAGCTGGATGCAACCGTCCGGTTACCGGGGTGGTTTAACATTAGTGTGTGTGAGTCATTCGAGCCCACGCTGCTGTTATCCACAGACATAGACATAGACCCGCCACCAGTGCTGGTCTGCAGGCTCCCAATGCTGTCAATCGACATGTTCGATCCCTCCCCGAGTTTCCGATAAAACCCAGTCGAGATGTCATAGAAATTGTTCTCATTGTTATTGCCGATAATTCCAGGGAATTTTGGACCGTCCACCATCTTCTTCCAATCGAAATTCCTCCCAATCCTCCTACCCTTTCAGCATCTAACAGTCTCCAGATGAAACCCTCACAAGAACCCTAAAACCAAAAGAAAAAAAAAACCACTATCAATCTCAGCTCGTTACTTTCAAATTAAGCTACAATTCTCTAACAAACTACCCCACAAAATCACAAACACCCAAACCCCCCAAAATGGAAAAGCCCAAAGCCCCAACAATCAAGCCCTAAAACTACAGCCCCCCCAACTCAGCAACAAAGACACCACCTTTTTCAGCAACAAAGCTCCAAATCAAAACCCTAACGACAACAGAAGATAAAAAAACCGAAAAACCCCAAGAAAGAAGAAAATCTAAAACTCTAGAAATCAACCAATCCGAAACCCAAAGCTCTTCCCCACCCCACCAGAAGAGCTTCCAGCTGCAACAACTACAGCAGTGAAATTCCGGAGCCCGAAATCCCCCCAAAACAAAGAAAACAGGGAAACATGAAAAAAAAACACGCTAGAATCGGAGGCCGGAACCCTAGAAATCGAAGATTTCCCCGATCCAGACCGTCAGACCAACGATTCTAGCAATACGTACCTCAATCGCAAGGATTTTCAGATTCGCAGCTGGAAATCGGAATCCCAGGTGAGATTGGCCGCAGAAAGATCGAGAAATTGGGAGAAAGATGGAGAGAAAGAGAGCTTTTTGAGGGCCCAAAGAAGAAGAGAAGAAATAAGAAGAAGAAAGAGACGACCGGTAGAGAGAGAGAGAGAGAGAGAGCGAGCGCTAAGTCATCTCTGGCTGTGTCATTTCTCGTCTCCCCACTGTTTCATTTATATAGCTTTTTTTTTTGTTTCCTTGTCATTTCTCTCATTTTATCCATTATTTCCACCCCCCTCTTTTTGTGTTTTTACAATGTGGGTCTCCTAGGGCTTTGTTCTATTGTTAGTCTTTCACACACACAAATCAAATCCTGCAAAATCTTGCTTGGCCTTTTTAATATTATTTGTTGGGATTGTACTTTGTTGTTAGTCTTTCACACACAAACACACACACATCAAATCTTGTCGTTGAGATATCAAACTATAGCTCAGCTGGTAAATGACTTAACTATGTGCTTAACTGTGTGAGTGAGAGTATGTCTTCAAAAAATATACATAGTATTGTCGATGTGAGGGGTACTCCAAAATTGAAACTTTTAGGATAAGAGGTGGTACACGGCAAGGTTATCCAGACCGAATGATTGATCGTAATTTACAAATCATGGTTGGATCTGTGTCAATGGTCCTAGTTGTTCAGGGTAGAACGAGATAATTCATATTTTATGGATTAATGGAGGGTAGAACAATACTTTTTTTTTTTCGTTTATGACAAGTGGATGACGTTTTAAATCTAAGATTTCAAGCTGTTGATGTGATGGGCATAGGTCTTGTATTTGATCAATTCGCAATGTGATTATTTAATTAGAATAATTTTGATCACAAAGAATATCAAATCTAAACCGATTGATGGGCTAGATGCTGAACAAAATCATGTAGATATTTGATAATGCCGCTCATATAGGATTGGCTCACGATTAAAATTGTTGAAGCTCATATTGTAGATCATTGTGTGTATAGCGGGTTAGCAGTAACTCTGGAATAAACAAAGTTGGGCTTAAATATATAAATGATTTATTTTTATGGAACCATGTGGATGAAATCAATATTCCGAAATGAATATAAAATATTAGGAAAGAAATCAATGACAAGAAAAAGGGAGAGAAATGAATATCTCCTTTCGTCAAATAACATTATCATCGTCATCATCTAAACCTCATCACATTGATTTGGTGGCAGCTTTCATCAGTAATAGATTGATTGTGTTTTTCAGGAAACCTGTAATTTTATTGGTTTTTATACAAAGTCTTAAATAAAAGAAAGAACAATGAAATCAAAGGCGAACATTGAAAAAAGTTACAAGTGCTAACCGAATCATTGCAGATCTTTTGCATAATTGTTGCCGGCCGACTTATTTCCCCTATAATCGCTCTGCTGCAAAATTGTGAAAGGCCAGAGCTCCGAAGCACCCTCATATCTCGAAATACGATAGAGATAGGGTAGAGGTGAGTGCCTATAGCAGATGAGAGAAAGAAATACGATGAAGGAGAGGATAGCGGTGAGACTTGAGAGGCATTAGGACCGAGAAGAGAAGAATGGGCAAAAAGAGAGACCAGAGAAATAAAACCAATCTCGAGTTCTAACAATTAGGGTTTTGTCGGTCTTTATGATTTATTTATAGATGTTCATAAAATCAAATAGCTCTACAGATATTAAATAATACCATCGAAGTAGTCGGGTTGACAGGTATGAGCCTACGGACCTCAAATGCGGTCCCAAACTTATTATTCATGTTTTGTTAATGGACTTGAATTAAAACAAGTGTAAATTAGAGATGCAATCCTATTTTTTTCTAGTTTGGTTCTTTCGAATAATCTCAAATATGGGGAACCATATTTATCCCAAGTACCTTCCACCAATCTCCATCCAAATGGAGGCCAATGAATAGTGATGATAGTCCAATTAATGTAAGTGGAAAGTATAGTTTGCAAAGAGTTCTATAAACAATGGTGTAACTTCAATTAATCAGGGCATTTTTATGAAAACACTTTGTTTTATATAGCTAAATATTGGTTAACAAATTAATATTGTGAAGCTAAATTAAGTTCATATCGTATAGAGAACATGCTATGACCTAAGTGTGGAGTTACAAAAAATTAGTAAAATCAAGGATGAGCACACAAATGGTAACCTACTAAAAGCTTTAGTAGACAAAAAAACAAAATAGATCTATTGAGATGGTTTTTAAGTTCAATAAATAAAGAGAAGTGGGAGACCAAAAATGACCTCAAAAGGCTTGTTAGACCATGGAGTCACAAAGAGCATGACTTTAAATAGGGTTAAATTGGAATGAATTTACCAATACAGATAAGATTAAATGACAATTGAGTAATGATCTCCTAAACTATAATTAACTTTGAGTGTCCATTTGGTTAGCATTGAATTGGGATGAATGCCAATTTTTACGAAATTTCAAAATTTCTTTTAATGAATATGAGATTGTCTTAAAGCCTAGTTTTGGATCCAAATGTGTTAATGGGCTTTAAATGGTTGAGCTCAGAT
Organism: Umbellularia californica; assembly: GCA_028538565.1. Taxonomy (NCBI): domain Eukaryota; kingdom Viridiplantae; phylum Streptophyta; class Magnoliopsida; order Laurales; family Lauraceae; genus Umbellularia; species Umbellularia californica. The sequence continues at coordinate 77,501,593 of JAPQWN010000006.1, read as the reverse complement.
CTAGCACCCATCTATGTCATACCCACACCCTGGCTTGGACTCCTCAAATGTAAATGGGCTCAGGCAAAAGACAGACCGGCAAGTCAAACCCATTGGCAAATCTTTGAGTGAGTCATCAGTACAAAACCTACAAATAAGTGGTGGAGGACTAACAAAAGGAGTAGTTCTATTATCATAGTCATGTCCCTTGGACGGATCTCATTTTCTATGCTTGTCTGCTAACCCTATTTTGACACTCATTTTTATGGTTGATTAGCAACAATTTTACTTTAAAAGTAACATACTTTTTCATTGAATCTGAACCGTTCATCTACCCTAAGCTGCCGTGGATGGTTAGCTAATGGTGTGACATTGTTTCTATTTCTTTTCTTTTTTCAACCCCAAAGACCAAATGGACTTCTCAGATTGTATTGATTTGCAAAATGTGTATGTGGCTAAGTGGATCTGCCCCAACTGATTAAGTGATCATGTCATGTACCACTATCCCACCGTCCATTTTGACTGTACTCTTGATGAATGACCCATGTGCAATCAAAACTGAGGCCCAATTTTACAAAGAGGTTCTTGGGACAATCCTCTCTTCTACTCTAAAATATCATGTAGCTGTGCCAGCCATTCATGAGGAAATTTCTTTCATTGTAAAAGGATAATATTTAGCTATTGTTTGTTTCTTACCTACACTAGAGATAAATGGCATATTTTCAAATGGGTTCCATAGGCTTGTTTTATGGCCTCTTGTTACTAAATTTGGAGACTATAAGTTTGGAGTTAATATGCCGGCAAATCCAACTTACTCTCTTTAATGTGTTCTTATCTTTCTCTGCCATGTCATATAAAAGACATTAAAGTACTACTATTTTTTTTATTTTAAAAGATAGTAATATATCTTATTTTGGATTTTAAAAGATAGTAACATCTCTTATTTTGGCTTAGTCAATTAATGAAGAGTAGGCTAAAGTGGTATGTTCAGCCCCTGGTTTTTATTTTGATTGTTTCTTAACCATACTAGAGACATATGCCATATATGTGGGACCCACGACCCACAGAACGTAATGCTTTTTTTGAATGGGCCCCCACTCTGTCATGTGGCGCCCGTTGTTAAAGTTGAGATAAGTTTGAATTTAATATGCTGTCTAATCCAGCTTATTCTCTTTTCTTTGTTCTTATCTTACTGTGTCGTGCGGCCCTGTTGTTACCGAAGTTGAGATAAGTTTGATAATATGCTGATTTAATCCAACTTATTCTCTTTTCTATGTTCTTATCTTACTGTGTTATTTCACGTGGAAGACATCAAATCACTACTATCTTTAGATTTTAAAAGATATCAATATCTCTTATTTTGGTCGGTTGTTAATGAAGTGTCAACTAAGGTGGTACGTTATGCCTTCAGTTTTTGTTTTGGTTGTTTCTTACTCGTACTTTAGACGTGTGACATGTATGTAGGACCCATGATCTGAATATGATGCTTTTTAATAGGTCCCACAAGTGTCTCATGTGGCCCTTGTTTACCAAAGGCGAGATAAGCTTGAAGTTAATATGCTGGCCAATCCAACAAATTTTCTTTTAGGTGTTCTTATCTTACCGTCCCATTTCACATGGAAGACATCAATTCCTACTATTTTTAGATTTTAAAATATAACTATATCTCTTATTTTGGCATTGTTAACTGATGTAGTTTAGGGTGACACGATCTTCCCCTAGTTTTTGTTTTGGTTGTTTCTTATCTACACCTACACTAGAGAAATGTGGTGTGTTTGTGGGATGCACCACCCACCAAACATGATGAGTTTTTGAATGGGCCCCCAAGTGTGTCATGTGGCATTTCTTTACCAAGGTTGAGATAAGTTTGAATTTAATATTTAGCTAATCCAACTTATTTTCTTTTTCGTGTTCTTATCTTACTGTACCATTTCATATGGAAGACATCAAATCACTATTTTTAGATTTTAAAAGATAGAGATATCTCTTATTTTGACGAAGTTGTTAACGAAGTGTTGTTTATTAAAGTTGAGATAAGTTTGAAGTTAATATGCTGGCCCCGGACATGATGGGTTTATTTAATGTCCCCCAAGTGTGTTATGTGGCCTTTGTTTACCAAAGTTGAGATAAACTTGAAGTTAATATTTGACCAATCCAACTTATTCACTTTTCCGTTTTCTTATATTACTGTTCTATTTCATGTGCAAAACATCAAATGACAACTGGTTTTAGATTTTATAAGATAGCAATTTTCTTATTTTGGCCAAATTGTTAACAAAGTGTAGTCTAAGGTGGCACATTCTTTTTCCTATTTTCTGTTTTGGTTGTTTCTTACCTATATTAGAGACATGTGGTGTATCTATGGGACTCAAGGGCCACAACACACCGAATATGATGGGGTTTTAGAATGGGCCCCCAAGTGTATCATGTGACATTCGTGTACAAAAGTTGAGATAAGGTTGAAGTTAATCTGCTAGCCAATCCAACGTATTCTCTTTTTTATGTTCTTATCTTATTGAGTCATTTCATATGGAAGACATCAAATCACTACTGTTCTTGTCCCACCCCCACCACGCGCGCGCTTCTTTTGCTTGCAGTTCTATCCATGGTTTTTTATTTTGTTGGTAAGAGTTCCGCTCATGGCTTTCTTCTTAATGTTCTTATATTACCATGCAATGTCACAAGAAATATACCAAATCACTATTATTTTAAGATCTTAAAAGATAGTAAGATCTCCTATTTTTGCCCAAGTAGTTAATGAAGTGCTGCCTGAGGTTGTAGGTTTTGCCCATGTTTTTTCCTTTGGTAGAAGTCTCTCCCATGGTTTTCTTTATGCTCAGTTGCTTCTTTGTGTCCTTCTATCTCCTATTTTGGCTCAAGTAGTTAATGAAGTGCTGGCTGAGGTTATAGGTTTTATATGATAACATCTCTTATTTTGGTACAAGAAGTTACCACACGAGTGTAGGCTTAGATAGCAGGTTGTGCCCATGTTTGTTTTTTTTGTAAAATCTTCGTGTATTTTTATATTATTCATTTTCTTATTTATGATCTTCTAATATCACGCCACGTCACATGGAAGGATCAAATCTCTACTAAAGATTAGATTTTGAAGCATAAAAATATCTCCTGCCTTGGTACAATGTCAAAAGAGTTCAAGCTTGAGGTAATAGGTTTTGCCCATGGTTTTTCTTTTAGTAGATTTTGAAAGATGACAACATTTTCCATTATGGCCTAAGTAGTTAATGGAGGGCATACTATGATATTGGATTATGCCTATGTTTTCTGTTTTTGGTAAAAGCTTTGCCTATGGTCACGTCTATTTTTAGTCCGTATGCTATTTAGTTGGATGGTGAGGCTCATTCTATGGCAAAACAATCAAAGAAAGCGGGAGATTTTGCTCGTGAGAGAAAATTGGAGTTTGACATCGCCCCTCATATATATATATATAGATATATATATATATATATATATATATATATATATATATATATATATATATAGACACACACACACACTTGGAATTTGATTGTTGGTAGATATGCAATCAACCACTTCTTTTTATTAATGAGCCTCACAAATGTGATATATTTTCTCTATTTAAAAATGATGTTGGTAGGAAGCAAAAATTCGGACTTAATATAGAATTTCACTTATGTTTTCTTGCGTTAAACTTACAAAATTACATTACCTCTAACCCTTTGTTTGGGAAGGGGGGAAAGGGGGGGAAGGAAAAAAAGGAGGGGAAAGTGGGGGAAAAATATTTTTGGGGGGTGTTTGGGAAGGGGGGCAGGAAAAGGGGGGGAAGGAAAGTGGGGGGAAAAATTTTGTCTTCTTGTGGCAAAAATTTTCCCCCCAAAAATGGGGGGAAAATGAGGGAGGGGAAGGAAAATGAGGGGAAAAGTCCTTTTTGCCCTTTTTGTCCTTTGTTGTTCTTTAGAAACTTTTATAAAAGTAAGGGCAAAATGGTAATTTTTCATGTACTTCACAAACAAACAAAACCCTACTTTTTCACTTTTCTTCCCCTTACTTTTTTACTTCCCAAACAAGAGGAGGTAAAATTAATTTTCCCTCCCCTCCCCTCCCCTTCATTTTCCTTCCCCTCAAATTTTCCTTCCCCTCCCCTCCCCCCTTCCCAAACACAGCATAAAGGCTTAAGAATGATAATACAATTCAATTGCTTAATTGCAAAGTGGGAAAGAAATGGGAGAACGGTTTTTCTCTCTTCAAAATGCTTCAGCTTTTTATCTCCGTCTTAAATAGTTTCCGAATGTTGATTTCCAACATTAATATTGGGGTTCTTATGTCCAAAGGTTGGATGCTCCACCGTAGGCATTAGGAATTTCCATCGTCCAATGCCGTTCCACATTAGGGCTGGTATTGTAATAATATAACGATCCTTGTAATCTAAAAGACATTTGTGTAACCAATGCATTCATTTCCAATAGATGGGCCCCATTGTTAGGCCCCACTCCTTCAACTCAAGATTTCTCCAAGTCAAAGCTTTTTAGGATTGGGACTCTATATTGAGGGGTGAGTCCAGATCCTCTATTGTAGCTATTACGCCGAACCGTATAATACATTTCGAGGATCTCCACATATCAATGATATGGACCATTCAAGTGGAATCTCATCCACTCAAGGGATATATCCTCACATCTTAGCTCAATAGGAGTGAGTCCCACCATCCGATTGAGCACATGCCAATAACATGATTAATGCCGCATATAACACCAGTCACATTTTCAATCACGTGTTCAATCTCTCCCATCCATATCAAAGTGAAGAATGAGGATACGTCACTAGAGGGAATGAGATTCATTTTTAACGATCCAAATCTCTCTATGTGGCCACACAATGGATATCCGGCTTGCGTTGCACCATTCCCTATAATAGTTGTTATGGGAAATCCGTACTTCTTGAAAGGGTAAATCCGCTGAAGAATGTTTGTTCATGCAAAGGTGGTCCCCACTCCTCCCCCCTTGATCATTTCTCTTTTATTTTTCGAAAAAAAAAATCACAACAAAAAAATAAAAAATATATTATTTACAAGGAATTGCCCATAACAAATGTAGATACATCCCCAACTTAAAAAATCACCATAGCCGTCCACCAAGTGGGTCCCACATGCATCTCAAATCCCGACCGTTGGTAGTTTTTATGGACGCAACCGTCGCTCAACGGATATATATATACATATATATATAAATAAAATAAGGGCGCGAGAGGCAGAGGCTGTTGTCTGTCCTTCATCTCTTCCTCTCTCCGAGTTTTAGGAAAATTCCTAAAATGAATCAAACCCTAGCGAGAGAGAGAAGGTTTGCAATTAGGATTCTCTTCACTCATTTTCTCTACTTTTGCAGCTTGCAATTCCTCATTGATGGAGAAATCACCACCTTCTTGTTCCTCTTCAAATTCTATGGGGTATAGTGTTTAGAACGATGAAATTGCTGTGGTGATTTGCATGCTCGTCTTGTCCTCCATTTGTTTCTTTTGGATTTGGGGGTTATAGTTCTTACAGTACTTCCGGATCTTAGCAAAATGTGTAAACTTGTGTCCAGTTTTCAATGAAGTACGATATCTGTGTGCATTTCTCACATTGTAAAAGTTTGAATCGAGGCCTGCATACTCGCTCCCCCAACAAGATTGAAGGAAAATTTTTACAATACAACAATTAGACCAACCATGTCATATGGAGCAAAGTATTTTTGCCAATTAGGAAACAACAAATACAAGAAATGAGTTTAGCATAGATGACGATGTTGAGATGGATGTGTGGTAAAACTATGAAAGATAAAATCATAAATGAGTACATTCAGGAGCATCGAGGGGTAGCATTAATGGGTGATAAATTAAGAGAGGCTCGTTTTAGATGGATCGAACATATCCATTGCATGCCAACAATCGTGTTATTAGACAAACGTTGTAAAAAGAAACACGTGTGTAAACATTACATACTTAAAACTTGAATATTCATCTTTTACATGTGTAAATTGTATTTACATATCCCACGCGAAAAAGACAAACGACCCCTTAATGTTAGCTCACATATGCTGCTACAATGTCTTTTAAGACCAATTTCAAACTCAAGCTTTATCATAATGAAACTGAAATTTGAACACCTGAACTATTCAACACTGTAATACTACGAGATCTATGTGCAGAAATCTCGCCAGCAATAGCTTTACTGGTGGTGTGCCTCAATCAATATCTGAAATGACGAGTCTTATATACCTGTATGTTGTGCCTTTTGCCTTCTGTTAGTATATATTCCACTTCTTTTATTATTGTTTTTATTATCCAACAATAAATTGTGGATGAATGCAGAACTGTTGCTCATAATCAGCTTAGCGGTCAGTTGGTTGACGTGTTTGGAGAGCTCCCTAGATTTTCTAAGCTGTAAGTCAGCAACTACATTTGAGATATATTAGTTATTAGTTACTTTGCCTATTTGAGATATATTAGTTACTTGTCTAGTACTAGTAGAGTACCACTTGGGTATACTCATATCTTGAGAAGGTTATTAGTCTGTATCTTATAATGATGATGATATTGTTCGCATTGGTTTTGTCCCTTATTTTGTTCATTCTACTCATTGGTAACTCCCGAAATGATATTCAGGGATCTTTCATTCAACAATCTGACTGGTAACATGCCCAAGAGTTTTGAATTACTTTCAAGTCTTGGCACTGTGTAAGAAACAAACATAAATCACTGGATAAACCATTTTTTTTTTCACGAACTTTTCTCTTAGAAGTTGTTTATCTTCTCCTACAGGTGCTTGCAGAACAATTACTGATTCAATCAATGTTCTTGCACTTCTTCCCCTTGATGACCTGTAAGTTCAACGAGAATAAAAATTCATTTGATCTATTTTATCTATTCAAAAGAAATTAGTGAGAAATCAAATACGGCTCGTGTTTAACCTACCATAATTTCTCCCATTTATCTTAATTTTTAGAGCATTTCTATATACGTTGTATTGTAAAATTGATAAGAATGACAAGAATTTAAACATACGTGAAAGTATTCCTACCTTAACATAGGCAGAGGTCCCAATTACCAAATCTCTATTAAATATCAATCTCACGTGTTTAAACTAATGATTAGCCCTAATTCCAATTAAAAATCAATCAAACCACAAAGAGAGAAGGACAACCGATTTTTACGTGGAAAACCCTAATCGGGAAAAACCACGGGCCTTATCGTCTAGGCCAATAAACAACCAAGCACTATATGAAAACGAAGATTACAAGATTACTTACAACCCTTTCCCAGTTGTTGACTCAACATAAGGATTGCTTCTGATCTTGTTGACAACCCATCATTAATCTTCACTGTACTTGAGCAGACAGCCTTCAAGAAAACAGGATGGAATCAATCCCAAAACTTGATCTTCAGCGTAGTAGAACTTGAAGCCTTGGGGGGAACTGGATGGATCTCTCAAACTCTTTCCAGGGATGTATTCTTGATAAGAGGAGGTCTATGGAAAAGAAAGAGAATGGCTTTTTATAAGCCTAAACTTGTGTCTCAAGCCTTATGATCGAATTAGAAAAGGAAACTTGCCTTGAGAGAAATTAAAAAAAGAAAAATTCGGCTGAAATTAGAATTCCCAGGTTCGCTCGAGCGGACCAGAAAGTTCACTCGAGCGAACTGCTTTCTGACGTTAGACGTTCAGCGCAGAACAACCTTGGGTTGAGCGGACATAAAGGGCGGTCGAGCGATCAAACCTCTGTGAAGGGTTCACTTGAGCGAATAGAGGTTTGCTCGAGCGACCTCTGTCAACTTCTAGAATCCAGAATTTCTTTGGAATTTCTTTTTATCTTTGGAACAGATCTTTGAGCAGTCCTTTTCTAAGTAAAATACAATTTTAAGAAACCCGGTTTTGTCCATAAACCTATGAATTAGCTAACTAAAAATCTTTACAATACACGTCCTGTGAAGACTTGGCAATCTTTTTACAATTTGTGAGGAATAGATTTGTTACACATTGTGATAGTTCTTAAATTTTTTTTATTGGGTTTATGATTTGTACTATTCTAAGAGGAAAACTTACTTGTGATCTCTGGTTTCATCAATTGAAATTGTTGAATCATCATCATCATCAAAGCCTTGTCCCAACTATGCTGGGGTCGGCTATATGAATTTTGTTTCTCCATTTTAATCTATCTTGACCCAAATCCTCAGATAAGTTGCACTTATTCAGATCTATTTTTATTACCTCTATCCACATCCTCTACAGCCTTCCCCTTCCCCTTGGTAAGCCATCAACCTAATTAAAATTGTTGAATGACTTCTTTACCTAACCTAAAACAATGATTCTCTTTGTTGTGCTGACAGGAATGTTGCAAACAATAAGTTTACTGGTCAGATACCAGAACAGTTAAAAAAATATAAAAAGAATCCAGTGAGTTTATTCTCAACTGATTATTTTTTTTCTTCATAGATGATTGGAGGCCAGATTGGTGGTAAGATTTTCAGCTTGATGATGCAATTGTTTCTTGTAAGGATTGAAGGGAATTCTTGGTCAACAGGGCATGTCCCTCCTACTCTAGGCAAGCTTCATGGTTCTCAGAGTGCAAGTGTCACATCCCGGTCCCGAATTACCCTGGCCTAAGGTAATCTCCGAGGTGTGTTACACGTACTCCCGTGTGCAATACCTGTCTCGAGCCAAATACAACACATGAATGAGAGAAAACAACTTTTCCACACATGTGAGTTAAAACTCACTAAACACATCAGAAGCAATTAAATGTAGCGGAAGTTGTAATTCATTTGTGTGACGTATCAAATTCCCATCCATTCTATTTAACAGTTCAAGTTTCAATACAAAAGAATTATACAAGTATTTACATTGATGTACAAAAGAAGGTGCAATAAAGAACCCTATACAATCAATACCAAAAATATAAACAAAAGAATCACTAACCCTAAGTGTGGTCCACACAAAAAGGGGCTAGCCACACAACAAAGAGTTTCCCAAAAGATGATTTCGCTCTTCGAGGATGACAAGGTCACTTGGCCTCAGGTGTAGGCCACTCTTCTAACCCTGAAGGTACCTCTTGGGTAACCTTTGCTCCCTCCTCAGCCTCGATGCGATCGGAGGATGAACCTGCGACTGTGACACCAATAGTAGTATCATTAATACGACGATTAAGCAAGTACATGCAATAATAAGGGCATACATGATGTTTCAAATTGAATTTAAGACGGTTAGATTAGCAGAGATCAATAATAGGTATCAACTAGGCAAATTGTGCTTAAACACATGATTTATGCATGATGAATCGAGTAAAATGAAAACACACAAATTGGCTACCACCTTAAGCTCATCCTCTCAAAAAAGAGCAAATCTAGTTGGAATGTCACCAGCCGCCCAGCCAAAGATTAGCTAGCTACCCGGGTCTGGAGTTCCGGAGCTCCACATGACTTACTGTAGTAGTCTCACATAATAAACCAAGTGTAACCCCGTCGGGTACCACTAGGCTGAAGCTAAGTAGTGCCGACTCGATAGAATCAAATAATACTCGAATAAATGCGGAGTGGAGTAAGTTTACATCCATTTAATCATAATCTATTCGAATGATAATCACATATTTTCAATTCCTTACTCAATCCTCATTCCTAACGGTCATCAATTTGGATATACAAAACGGTATTTTGAACTAATGTAAGGAGATCAACCTCAATGAATACTAATAACACTGCCAACTTATTAAAAGAGAATTTGAGATTCAAATGAATTCATACTCCAACATGAAATGCAATGAGTTAGGGAAATCAAGATATTGTTACCATTCAACTCTAGACTTTCATATTTTTAGTCCTCCATCGTCCATTTCAAAATAAGCTGGAAAACCAACGAATTACTACTTTATTTGGCGTCACTAGTTACAAAAATTACGTTGAGTTTCCCAACGAATTTTCATGGCATAGTTTTAGACTTAAGGAATATCCATCGGCTCAATTTATATGGTTAAAGTTTCCACTCTATAGTCATAAGATCTCTAATTCTTTAATTCCCTACGGAAGTAAGGGTGTACTCCAAAATCCAATAAACGAGGAATTAAGGAAGGTTAGAAGACACTAGGAGTGTCAATACTCCTTTTATTGGGCCCAAAAAGCCCAAATAAAATGGGTCAGGCCCTCTCGAGCGGGTCCATGTCTGCTCGAGCGGAGGTCTCCAGAGGTGAGGCGTGCTCGAGCGCGCGAATAGCATGAATTTCCATTCCGGAAATTCCAGGGAGTGGCTCCGCTCGAGTGGCCATATGCGCGCTCGAGCGCCCACTCCAGGATTCCATTTCGGAATTCCTAATACAATTTTCCATTCTATGTCTTCTCCTCACTTCTCCTAATCATAACCTGCAATAATGAGCCTCCTTGCTCCCTTCTATACAGTACACAATACTTCCATTCATTCTAAACCAAACTCTCATGAATAAATCCAATTCATTGATCATCTATCAACTTAAGAAACCACAATCATCGAGAAGGAAAAATACTTGAATCAAATGGAAATTAACAAAATGTAAACCCAAATTATGCTAACACTTGCCTTCAATAAGAGCTTTCTCCAACTCTTTCTCACACTTGTATTCAAGATAACCCAAATTCCCAAATTACTCAAACCCTAATCACAAAATCATGGGAAAATGAAATGAATAGGCATGCATGATTACCCAAGAGTCCTTTGACTCTAATGCAACTCTTATTACACATATTTAAAGAGGATTTTGTTCTAACCTTATCAAGAAGTCCAAATGTGAAGAGAGTGAAAGATGGTGGAGATGATCTCTAGACTCTAAGAGAGAGAGGATGAAAGAATGGAGTCAAGTCTACTCCTAGCTTCTCAAAGTCCAAGTCCGGACTGTTAAAGTGGTTGGAGAAAAAGAGGGTCTGGAAAGGAAGAGAAGAAGAGAAAGGGTGTAGAGAAAGAAGGAGATAAAAGGAATAAAAATGAAGGCTGAGGTTATATATAAAGGTAAGATTGTGAATTTGCAGGGAAGTCCACTCAATTAATACATTTCCATTTCGAGTCAAATGAGGGTCCAATTATACAACGGTTGGTCAAATGAAGAAGAATCTGATATGAAAATCAATGCACTCGTCAAAATACACGTGGTAATGTCAAAATGACGTATAAATCATGAAAAACACGAAAACCTACATTTACGAAAAAGTCCTTGACTCTACTCAAGTGAGTCAACTCCACTATAACTCACCTATATAAGGTGTAAAACTCATCTAACTCAGTATATAGAGACTAACAGACGCTAATTACCATAACTTAATAGTTAAACACAATTAATTAGTACTAATTAGGGTTAAATCGGGTTGGGGTGTAACAGCAAGTAACAGGAGCAAAAGTAAAGACCATGGTAGCAATGCATCCAAGAGTGGAAAGGGAATGAAGAAACCTGGATTTACTGGAGGAGACATTGCTGCGATAGTGATGACTGATGAGAGTGTTGGTTATGGTTGTTATGTTGATAGTCATATTTTCATGGAAAATCGGAAATTAACCTCACATTTTCTTAATGAAGAAAAACTTAACCACCAGAGACCATTTATTCCCTTAGTTTCCCATGAATTAAAAGGTTATTCTTTTTTCCTACATTTTTACACAGAAAACATCTTATTTCTGATGATTCCCAGAGACATTAACAGTTTTACAACCTTAGTTTCCCATGAGTTCACTGTCTTGTAGGTTTCCTTTTAGATATTATAGTTAGTCTGTTACCTTGAATCATAAACAAGGAAATACTTAAATTGTTCTCCTCCTGATTGTAACCATATGGCAACTTTCATTGCTGCTCAATAGGAGGACCCCAATGTGAAACCTTCACACCATAGCTCCAGATGTCACTTTGTTTGAATGATCCTACTTCTAATTGTACATATTCCTAGAGGTTGTATGGTTGGATTGGACCAATGTGGTCGAGCTGAGGCTCTTGATGGATGGATGGAACCATCAGATCAAGTTGATAGAGAGGTGGATCTCTGTGTGTGGGGTGTGTTGGGTTTTTTTTTTTTTTTGGGTGTGGGGGATGTGTTCTGGTTGGTGGACTGCATTCCAAGGTCTAAGACCTTTTACAAGAAGCAAGCTTCCTTAGGATATAATCTCCAAGATTATATTCCAATAACATGTCATGTTTACTTTACCCGAACCTTTTTGTAGACATCATTGCTCAACAGTAAAGAAAATAAAATCCTAATGAGATCCAAATCCAATCCTATATAAAAATTCCTAAATTACGAATTTAAATCAAAATAGATCTTCTATCATAGTTGTTGCTCATAAAAGGCTACTTAAAATTAGAAATTTAAAATCAAACTAGATATCTTATTTAGGGAGGGATTACATAAGTTCGACCACAGTGCTCAATAAGATCAAATCAAATATATACAAGCACGGTCCACCTTTCAAAGATTTGACCATCCAAGTTGTGACCTCATCTTGCTTTCCTTTAGTAGCCACAATATCTTATCCAAATGAAGTGATATCAACTGTTGAATTGAAGAAAAAAGTGATTAAAACACCAATTAACAATGATTTATCCATAAATTTATTCTTTGTTCACAATGAGGCTCACATTTTGCGACCTTGGCTATCTATTAGATGTGCGGTTTCCACCATTGTAGTTTCATGAATTTTGATTCCAATAAAAGTTACACTCACTCTAGATTGAACAAGCACAATTTAGCCACATTTTTCATGTCTTATCCAATTGTCAACATTACCTTGTTCGACTTCAAATTCCTGGCGTACACTAACTGTAAGGCCCCGTCCCGAGTTAATCAAGATTAACTCTAATTAATTGGAATTCATACTAATTAATCGTATTTAATTAGAAAAATGATAGTTAATGACTAAACTCAATGAGATTAGTCTTAAATGATTAAATTAAGCCTAATGAAATGATAATGAAGAAATTAAATGAATTGAATGAGAGTTAGGCTTAAACTAAGAGAATAAGACCTTTTTCGTAAATACGGGTTTATAAGTATTTTGTCGGATACTGAAACTCGTGATGCCAACATGTGTATCTCGACGAGTACGTCAACTTTCATAATAGACTCGAAGTCGTTTGACAAGAATCTGGTCAAATGACCCTTCATTTGACTTGAATTGTAAATGATAGAGAAGTTAGGGGCTTTGGTGCAAAAATGAGCTTATAAGAGTGGGATGAGTTCATTCAACTCATCTCCAGCTCATTCTAAACCCTAGGCTCATCTCTTTCTTCCTTTTTCTCCTTCTTTCTTCCGTTTCAACTCCATAAAGCACAAGGTGGGATTTGAAGTGATTCAAGTGAAAAGAACTTCATCTTCTCCACCTTCTTCATCTTCTTTTTGGAGTTCTCTTGAAGAAAGACACCCAAGTTGAGAAGTTCCTTCTCAAGCCCAAGCTAAACAAGGAGTTTTGGCAATCAATCTTCATTAGAGGCAAGTATAAATGTCTATCTATGATTGAAATGCTAGTTTACAAGTTTTCTTATAAGTTGTAAGAGTTGGGTTCTCAAGCCCTTTCCTTCTTGTAGAATAGAGGTTGTTATGGATTGTTGAGATGATTAGTAATTATTCCAAGTGTATACTTTTCCTTGGATTTTGTAGATTATAGTAGAGGTTTGAGTTCCTGAAATTCAGCTTCAGACATTACTTCAAAAGTTCTGAAGCTCAAAAACAGAGTTCTGGGCGAATTTCGGCTAGCCGTGAGGCTAACCGTGAAGCCAACCGTCAAAATCTGTAAAATGGGCGAGCTTCTGGAAAGCTAACCGCCAGTTTTCGGTTAGCCGCAAGGTAACCGTAAGTTGACCGAAATTGAGTCAGGATTTCTGTCAGAAATATCAGCTTCTGGAAAGCTGACCGTGAGCTAACCGTGAAATAGCGGTTAACCAAAATTGAAATTTCGGCTAGCCGCAAGGTAACCGTAAGTTGACCGAAATTGAGTCAGGATTTCTGTCAGAAATATCAGCTTCTGGAAAGCTGACCGTGAGCTAACCGCGAAATGACGGTTAACCAAAATTGAAATTTCGGCTAACCGCCAGCCACATTCCGGCTAGTCGCGGACTACATTTCGGCTAGCCGCCGGCCAAGTTCCGGCTAGCCGCCAGTGACATGATACTGGCCAAATATTAATTGTGAGTGAAAAATTTGGCAAATCGATCGGACCTAACGGTATGATCGATCGGGGGACTCAGATTGAGTCCAGTGGATTTTGAAATCGTTGGTGAAAATTTTGGAAACCAAACGCACACATTAAACATATAAATGTGATGTCCATCAAGAATAACACGTGCATTTGGTAACTAATGTTTCCACCTAATTAGTTGTCTAAATGTGAAAGAAGTTGAATAGAAACGAAAATGAATGGGGAGTTCCTAACTCGTATGGAACAACATTGACTAAATACAACGTAATGTAATGATACAATGAATTAATGAACAGTTACTAAAGGTAACAATGTAATGGTTAATGAACTAATGAACAGTTACTAAAGGTAACAATGCAATGATTAATCCTGCTGCAGCAGATGATTGGGGTGTTCCGGAGCTCCAAGGTGATGCCAGTTATCTCTGATCAAGACATTGGTGGATCCCACACATAGACTGAAAAGTCAATGAATTGATGAGCCATGTAATGAAAAGTGAAACAATATTGAAGCCTAGGCCATGAATGGTTTGCCCTTCCGCCTTGTGCTTAAAAGAAATTGATTAAAGGAAACTGAACAATATTGAAGCCTCGGCCATGAATGGTTCGCGCCCTTCCGCCTTGTGCTTAAACTTAAGACACGAAATGAATGAAAGGAAATGAACGAAATGAACGAAATGAATGAACTGACTAACACTTCCCTTGGGGAAGAAACTGGATTGATTATTGATTAACTGTTCTGTACAGAATTTTATATTGTTCTAGATTTAATTGTCTAGAGTTATTGCATTGAGAAATGAACATGATTAGCATGATTTATCATATATTGTTTATACATTGCTGAACCGTCGTGTTCATAGTGTTTTTGATGGCATTACAGGCCCAGTTGCCCGTGCCGGCCTTGCAGAGGCCGCGCCGCCTGCGGAGGAGGCCCATCCGATTCCTACAGGAGGATTAGCGGAATGGGCATAGTTCGGAGGGCGTTGGTTTGAATGTTTTGAGATTATTTTAGGAATTACTTTGATAGATACTTTTGTAAATTATTTTGAGATGTAATTAGATGTCCCCTGCATTGTGTTATGAATATGCAGTGGTGGACTTTAGTGGACTGTAACTTTGTGTAAGGGAACTTTGCTTTTCATGTAAAGTTAATTGTAGTCAATGAATATATGTATATGTATTCCGCACTTTGTATGTATTCCGTACTTTGTACATTGACAGGTTTTTGTAATTTGATATCCCTTGTGAATTTCGTTTTGAGCTATGCTAATTCGAAGTTTACGGGAGTAAGTATGATCTCACGGCTCGGGGTCTGTCCGAAGTAATCAGATCTCGGGCCCGGGTCGTGACACTAACGCATGGGGACCAACTAAATTGATGGTTCAGATCCATGTATGTGGTAGCCATTGTAGAGAAAACTTGGTTTATTACAAAAAGATGTGATTAATGTGATTTATTAGTATCTCCTGAAAAATGTCCAATTCAAATGATATTGAAGCAAGATAAGGTTCTTTCACAATCTTGTAAGGCTCATGCTCAAAAGCAAGATTTAGGCTCTTGTGAAACCTCTGCAAGGAATAGGATTATTTGAGAGAGAGAGAGAGAGAGAGAGAGAGAGAGAGAGAGCCCTTGCAAGGCTCATGTCCTATGTCCTATGTGGGCTAGGACCTTCTGCAAGAAACAAGCTTTCCAAAAAGACAATCTTCAAAATTATAATCCAATAAGATATCATTTTTAAATTACTATTTACCCTTTTCTAAACATTATCACTAGGAAAATCTAAAAAGTCCGATTTTTTCTTAAAATTCCTAAACTAGAAATTTAAATCAAATTAGATCTATTATCCTAGTTTACCAATAAAAGAAAAATCCTAGTAGCTCATAAAAGGCTATCCAAAATGAGAAACTTTAATCGAACCAAATAACTTATTCTAGTTGTTGCTTACAAAGGAAATTTATTATTTGTCCGTTTATAATTAATTAACTTACCGATTTTGTTGGAACCTTCCATTGTCTTCAAATGGGACCTCCAAGGGACTGGTGGATAGGCCATGTGCCAGTGGCTGTGTTTGGAGAGTGTTTCTAGAAAATCCAAGGTGGACCTTTTTGTTCTTGTGCATCAAAGTGAGGCCACCATCAATTACAAGACCTTTGCTCTATAATATGACAAGAAGGTTTCAAACTGGATTATTCCTCTCATAAGCATTTCTTTCTTAGTAATTATCATCCACAGTCAAAGATTGTTTTCACATATGAACCATTTTATGCTCTTGAAATAAGGAAAAAAAAAGTTTCTGTTCAGACTGCCTTCTTCCCGTCCTGTCTATATTAAAAAACTGAGTTCCTAAAACTCATTTCAGTGTTAAGGAATAGTTACATAGAATTTATTTATTTTTTCCATCTTAAGATGAGGGTTTTCCTATGGGTTCTAACTGTTACCTTGTCACCAAGTACGTTCAGATGTTTTCTTTTAATGGTACGTATCACCAATTTTGGCTGATTGAAAACCATACATGCTGCAGAGTGCAGAGTCTAACTCTACAGAACCACTTCCAATTACTTTGAAGACTTTGCAGACATCTGCTGGAATGAGTCTTAAGTCTCCTCCCTCTCATCGGCACAAATCGTTTAATCATAATAATGAGCTTGTAAACAGATTTAATTCCAAAAGTAGCGAAGATCCCATCATTGCAAAATATATTCTGTGGCAGACCTGCAGGCAGTTACTGGGAGGTTCGACAAGAAGAACCTTATTGGTGAAGGATCTATTGGTTGTGCCTATAAGGCCATGTTCTCCAATGGAGAGGTATGTCCTCCTTTGGGTTATCTTGTATGTTAATGATCTTGCATATCGATATATAGACGGCCTTTTCTTTAATGAATGTTAATGTTTAAAAAAAAATCAACCTCGATGGCATTTTCATATAATTTTTAAGCATGCAACACCAGTATATACTGATTCTCAATGTCATTTATAACGCATGGACTAAATGTTTCAATGACGGTGATTAACTAACAATTCTCTTTCCCACTGCAAACATCAAATTGATTGATGATGAAATGCAAAAGGGTTGCATCATCGAATCAACACGGCAGGACATGCTTGATAAAAATTTAAGCTTGATTTGCAGTACATCTGCCACATGCAGAATAAGCAAGTGATTGGCATAGATGTAAAATTCTATTTTTGCTATATTGTTTGGCCTTGTCAATTGGATGACATCGTGATTTTTTTTTTGATGTGTGAGCTTTTCACAGATTTTGGCAGTGAAAAGGTTAGACCATGCAACTGAAAATAGCAGTTCTGAAGATTTCATGGATGCTGTTGCTGGCATATCAAGGATGCGCCATCCAAACATCATCGAACTTGTTGGTTATTGTTCAGAGCCTGGTCATCACCTGTTAGTTTATGAGTTCTTGAAGAATGGATCACTTTATGATTGCCTACATCTTTCAGATGACTACAGCACTCCTTTGACTTGGAACATACGGATCAAGATTGCACTTGGCACAGCTCGGGCTATAGAGTAGGTCCAAATGTTCTATGCATATCTACTGTTTCAAGAATGGAAGTTGTCTATCAAATATCATTTCTTTATGGTTAATCTGCACAACAATTATTGTGACTATCATCTATGCATTCGTTGTCCTTGCCTGTGCAATGTCTTATGATAAATAGATATTACTCTTCACATGGAGATCAATTACCTTTACTGGTGACCATATTTGGGACCACAAATATATGTTTCTGTTGCTTGCAAGGAATATTGTATCTTGTAAGTTGTTCAATGAGGACCAAACTAGAATGCCTTATGTAGTTTCCAACTCAAGCTTGGGAACTGTTTTATTCTCAACTTCACCAATTTATGTTTCACTCAACTGAATTTTGATTCCCTGGTCACATTGTCATCAGATTCATAGTCTTGCTCTCTCTCTTTTTTATTTCTAATTTCTAAGTAAAATAGATCGCAATTATCCTGTCCATTCCAATTTAAGCTAATTTAGTGATATTTGTGTCACCATTCAAATAGTAGTTGGACTATGGAACTATCATCACTTTCCATTCTTGGATTATTACTTGGCGACTGGCATTATTCAAGACGTGGTTTTGCTGCAAAGAAGCCTGAGAAGAATCAAGGAGACTTTTAAGGGATATAGATATTGAGATGACCTTGTTCATCTTCTTGCAAATGAAGGTATTTTGCTTATGGATACAACTATCATTCAAAGAACTGATTTAGTGGAGTGGGCCAAGAAAAATGTGCTAGCAGGGGCAAAGACAAGTGGTGTTTCTCAGTGGTCTTCCGGGTTTTACTGGCTTCTGATCCATGCCACTGTCAGTGATTGTGATGGAACAGTGCCCTAATCTTTCTCATATATAATTAGGATGTTTCAGATGTCTCAATCCTCATAACATCATAGGCTGCTTGCTTTAGTACTAATATGCATGTATTGCTTACAGTCCTCTTTCTGCCCTGCCTCCTTTGTTGACAAACATTTAAGAATTTCCCCAACCAGAAGCTGTGCTAAGACAGACACCCCTTGCCTCCCTCTTTTCTCCATCCTGACCACAACTATGATAAGCCGACCTTACCACCTCACTTTCACTGTTTGAGTAAAATGTGCAGGACAATTTTAGACAAACCTAAAGCCTTATAGAAATGCTGATAAATGAGAATTTGATGATAAAAATAGGAGATGATCACCTGGATGTGACGCAAGAGAATCTGGGTTGGAGGTACTATGCAATGCAGCTACAAATTTGGGAAAAGTGATCCACAAGGCAGACAGAATTATGTGTGTGTTAAATTGGTGGGATAGTTTTGCATTCTTTTTTCATAGATAGGTTTCTAGATTCTTTGGGTTGCCTCTCAAATAAAATGTCTGGTTAATAAGAGTTTTGATGAAGCAGTTTAGCATTGGCATTCTTTGGAAGTGGACTCTTCTGCCACTTTTCACTTTCTTGTTTTTGCGGGCCATGACATCAGTAACTAGACGTGTGAGACATGGGAATCTACATGGGGCAGCTTGATTTCTGTTTAAGGAAGAGGATTTAGTTAGGAGGAATTAGTAAAGAATATAATTTCTCTTGGTCATCTTTGATCTTAGGGACCTGTTGCACAATGTGCAAATAGTCCGAGGAGCCAGTGGCTTCCTTTTCTTCCATTGAGATGCAGGAAGAGATTCCTGTGAAATTTTTCTATAATTATTTTTATTCTTTGGAAATGTTTGTTAATCTAAACACTTAAAAAGTATACTGCTTGCCAGCATCAGTACCACTATTGTGTATCATACCACTATTGCGTGCCATCTGTTGTGTTATCTTCTTTCACCTGGCATAATGTTTGTTTCCAGGTACCTTCATGAAATATGTTCACCTTTCACCATTCACGAGAAAACCGAGTCTGCCAACATATTACTCGACACCGAGCCCAATCCTCACCTCACTGACTGTGGTTTGGCGACCTTTTACCTCGTACTTAAGAATACCAATCAATATTGCAACCTCAAATTTAACTCTGCTATATTTGAGTAGAGCCAATAAACATGACCTGTGTTTATAACCAAAAGTTTATATGTAGAAGCCCTGGGGGTGTCTACCAGTGACAGAACCCTCCTCCATGTTAGACCTATTGATATGTGCAAAAACCAAAACACTCAGATTCCCTTGTTGTATCAAATCAAATGCATGATCTTCTTTGTAATGAAACTGATATTTGAATCAGGATTTAAGCCGAAACATGGAAAATGGTTATAAACTTATAATGCTCTGGAGTGCAACAATAACTCGACATATGCTTTGAAAAGTGATGTTTACTGCTTTGAAGTGGTTATGTTGGAGCTGTTGACTGGTCCAGTGCCTTTTAACAGGTGATGCAACAAATAGATTATGAAACTTACATCTGTGCTTGTATTCATAGATTTTAAAACTGGATGATCACACTGTTACTGTTGCTGATGCGTCTCAGTTCAAATCCAGGATTAGAACAGTCACTTGTTGCATGGGTGACACACAGCTCCAAGACATCGATGCATTGGCCAAGATGGTGGACCTGCATTCTGTGGCCTGTAGCCTCCCATGTCACTATCCCGATTTGCCGATGTCATAGCTCTTTGCGTCGAGGTAAAATACTCTCTTTCCTTTACTCAATAGCCTTTGCTGGTATTTAACAAAAGCTCAAAATTCCTGTTGTTACGGTAATAATCTGTTATGGCAAGGATGAGGATATCATGGGATAATGAGGTACTGTTAATATCCTTAATTAGGTCATTACAGTATTTTGGTTATCTTCTATATACCTTTCATTGTAGTCTAATGTATATGATGCAACTCTCAATGAAAAGTGCATCTTTTTTGTGGAATTCTCTGTTACTACACAGTTCGTGTTCCCACATGAATCACATACATGGCAACCCATGCTCTTAACACTGTAACCATTTGATCAGTGAAAGGAAACTCATGTAGTTCCTCATTTAACTGGAGCAACTTCAACAAATGGATGGGTATGATCATCCATCCATGCAGCTAGAAATGTGAAGCCTTCACCCCCTAAAATCAGATTAAGGGTTCATTTTACCAGTCCTTGTGTCCCATACCTGATTTTGCAGGAACGCATGATACTGTGTTCCATACTTGATTTTGCAGGAACACATGATTCTCTCTCTCTCTCTCTCTCTGGTGCGCGCAGCTGTTACAGTGTTCACACATGCACGTGCGCGCACAGCTGTTACAGTGTTTGACTGTCTAAAAGTTATTTCCACAACAATGTGTTCTATAGTTCTATTTGACTTGAGTAACACAAATCCCTATGATGATGTGTTCTACTTTCACCAGGGAAATGGTACATGAAACCATGGTCTCATTTGCAAGGCGAATCTTAAATTTAATACTATAATGATGGTTCTTTTCATCGATTTAGGACAATGTATCCAATACTGAAATCATTGATTTGTAGAAATTGTTTGTTGTTTTTTTTTCAGCTAGAGCCTGAATTCCAACCGGTCATGTCAGAGGGAGTGCAATCGCTCATCAGATGTGCATGACAAAGAGACCCACCAAAGAGAAGCCTGGCACTTCAGCATGGGCCCTATGGGGTCATAAATTTTTTTACTGAGGATATTTTTTTTTTACGAATGGGTGAATCATTTCTTCCCCTACTTTGTCGGCTTAACAGAAGATTACAGAGCATGCCCATACCTTTCTTGATTTGAGGATTGAAGAATGATAGAATGAAACGTCAATTTCATGAGTGACCTAAAACAAATCTACTGATTTCATGGAATGGTCATCAATATGATTAAAGAATTGCAATGCTTCAGATCCTAGTAACAAATCTAAACTATCTACCAACCTGAACTCCTGTTTTGTGAAGATCCAAATAGCCCCAGAAAGACAACCCACCACTTTGCTTGAGTTAAAATCTCAAAGCTGTGTTACTTGTATTCAAATGGCCCAGACATTCAGCATTTTCAGGAAGTCACTTCTTCAGAGCCTTACAATGTTGCTAGAATGGAAGATTTTCACGAGACGTTCAGTGAACCAAATTGCAAATTATCTGTCAAAATTTTTAACCCTGGTCTTTTAAAGGGATAGTGTGACCCAAGATAGATGAGAAATTTCCAGGATCCACGAGCTCACAGATCAGAGGAAAACTAGTTCTCAAAATCAATCTGAGTTGCAGCAGTTCCTGTAGCCCCACAACAACAATCACCACAGGTATTGATAATAGTTCCCATATTGTAGTCTGTGTTAGCTTTAGTCTGTAGGCTGTGCTTCTCTTTTCAATAGTTCAGGTACAAAATAAAATAAAATCTCAATCCCCAGTCTGGATAAGTAGTAAACTCAGTTAGCTGAACTCTTATGAACATCTAACAAATGCGCCAGCGACGAAAGTTTCAAATTAAAAACTGAAGCAATCGGGATGGTAACTCTCATGATGACCTGGGTTCTGTAATGGGCAAAATTTCTCATCACCTCATTTTATAGCATATGTATATACAGTACTTTTTTAAGCACTTCTTGTATGATCACAAGTAGGCCATCATGTATTTACCACTTTGGGTCAAAATGAGGGAAGGGCCTATTCAATAAACAAGAGACATCTATAGGACTAGAGCTTAGTATGGATAATTTGGATATCATAAAGATGATCTCATATGGCAAATATGCCTGTGCACGGTAGCATCACTGAAAAAAGGAATATTAATTTCTAATTTCAATGAACCCCATTGATTTTTCATTTCTCTCTCTTTTTTTTCTAACCCTCTTGTCGAACTTATCCTTCCATTACAATTTTTTGAAATTTCAAAGTCGTTTGTAGCAAAACGCAATATGTTTAAACCAAGCTTAGCCCCTTAAAAAGTCGAGCTCGAGCTTAAGGAAAGCCAGGCAGGGGCTAGCATCAACTTGCCCCTGAAAAGCAATCAGAAGTGAAGCCAAACTCCAGCTGAACAGAATTTAAGTATTTTTTTTTGTACAGTGAGGGTATGCCCTACCAGCCCAACCGGGGAGCCTTTGGCTCTAGGGCCAGGTGTAGACCCGATTTTGAAGGGCAAAGGCTAGTCCCTGAGATACACACGTAATGGCCCTAGGCCCTAGTTTCCGTCCTTAAATGTAAAGATCTTGAAACTCTATCATGATTCTTAAAAAAGACAGGAAACTCCATATCATTGATATCAATTTGAAAAACAAGGAAAACCATTTTACAATTATTCATCCAGAAACGGATCATGAGCATTAACAATTGGGTCTCTTGGATGTCGTATCAACCTGCATGCTCTATTCATAAACCAAAACTTTAGGGCTTGTTTGGATAGCCAAAAAATAGAGTAGAGTGAAGTTAAATGGGTCCTAACAGTCTAAAATTTCAACTCTACCTTGTTTGGATGAGTCTGGCCCAATAGATGAAGTAGTATTGTGAGCCACATGTACTCCATTTCACTTCAACTCAAAATACTTCAATTTTCTTGAGTAAGAGTGGATTCTACTCCAAACCTTAACTTCAAAATAAGCATCTAAATGGAGTGAGGTGAAGTACTCTACTTTAATTTCAACCTGCTTCTTTTCACTCCACTTCACACGTGAAATCCACTTTATTTTACTCCACTCTTTATTTATCCAAACAGGCCCTTAGGGGAGAATTTTTCTCAAGGCATTACAAATACGAAGTCCTACTTCACTTTGATGTAGAAATCATGCTTCTAATTCCTACATTTTTTATGAGCTCAACTGCACTTTCCTGCCAAAAATGGGGAAAAAAAAACCCTCAAGGAACCATTCCATTCATTTATCATTGTAGGCAATTATGAATATGCCCCACAGGGAATATGTTTGATTTTGAATGGTTCAGATTTCAAGAAACAACACAGCCTGGCCAAGGGGCAACCAATTGATTTGCAAATGGTCCAAAAGTCTTCTGATTTGGAATCATGAATTTAAGGAAAAGAAAATACAGTTGGAGAAATTGTTTCAAGGTTCCATTTTACATGCAGCCTATCTATTGGCCTTCATCATCCAATCAAATTGTTTTTGGAGCATCTAATACCCACTGTGGGCCCTTCTAGCCTGTGTTCCACTCTATATGCATGAAACATGCAAGCAGTTGGCCATAGGTGGGACCAGCAATATGGCGTATGTCATGAGACAGTGTAGTGGGTTCTCACTGGTACATGACTCTATGCATCTCCATCCCAGTATCTTAACCGCACTAGAGCGACATCTAATACCCTTTTATTAGGAAAATTGCATGGCGGTAACATTAGCTTCAAATTTCAGATTATGAAAATAGGAACACTGTAAACCCTAAATCAACCGAAGGGTAGTTCAGCTAACTGACCACGGTTTGTAGGGATGTAAAAAAAAAACCCCAAAAACCGTCTAACCGAACTGAACCGCGGTTAATAACCGTATTTCACGGTTCGGTTACGGTTACGGTTAATGTAATCCGAAAATCATATAGTTCGGTTCGGTTACAATTTTTCGTAATAAGTCACGGTTATTTATACGGTTCGGTTAACTGTATACAGTAAATCGTACTATTTACAAATAAAAGAAAAAGAAGGGGCTGAATGAAATTTTTATTATTCATAAGATAATAGAAACCCTACCTCTCCATCTCAACTCCCAACCGCCTCCATCAGCTCCATCTCCTTTCAGCGTCTCCACTCTCCCTTGGACCTCTCCACCGCCCTCTCCATCTCCTGCTCCGTTCACCTCCATCTCCATCTCCCATCCTCCATTGCGCGACGCTCATCATCCTGCGCAACCCATCTTGCCTCTCCCTGCAACCCATCTCACGCAGCACCTTCTTTCTGCCGGACGCACGCACGCAGCAGCCCCCCGGACACCCGCAGCTCCTTCACCTTCCTCCTCCGCCTCACGCAACGCCTCCCCTGTAGCAGGTACACTCCCTGCGCACTTTTTGGGTGTTTTTGTGATGTGTGTTTTGATGTTTTTTTTATGAAATTGTATGTCTTGTTTAAGTTCAGAGGATGATCTTGTTTCTTTTCCTCATCTTTTTGACTGATTCTTTTGTTTAATGTTCTTTATTTATTATTTTGCTGGGGGATTGTTCTTCAGTATCTCTCCTCCTGTAGAAATGCTCATGTAAAGGCACTTTTTCTCACTCCCAAAAGCTCTGATTTTTACCTCATCCCAATCCCGAGTAGGTTTTTGTTGGATTAGCGCTCTCCCTTTTGCATTCTCCTTTCTTTTGAATCAAGGGTCTCCTCCCTTTGATTCAACGCCCAGAAGCTGACCTGATTCAACTGGGCGTTGAATCAGGTGGGCTCTGCATTTTGATGTTTTGCTTGGAGTGGGTGGTGTTGGGGCTGGCATTTGTATTGAGGTACTATGCATATGTGCAAGGGGATTTGAGTGGGAGTTCCATGAAAAGGAGTGCTAAGGTGCAGGAGGAGGAGATGGGAAGTGATTGGCCTTGGGTCCACATCTATCTCCATCAACGGTCTGTTATTGTTGGCCTTGTTGTGATCTAAATTCTAATGCCTGGTGGGATGTCAAATGTCAAGTGCTTTTTGAAATGATAGTTTTGGTTTTTCAGTTCTGGGGTTTTCATCATTTGTGAAATTGGCCCTGAAGTTGTGATGTGCATGATGAAAAAAAAAAAAAGAAGGCGTTGAATTTTTGAAGTTGTTGTATTAGCCCAATTGGGAAAAAATTTCCATACATATTGTTTTCAGTTTGCATTCTGTATGAGATATCCAAATCCATAGAGCCTGAATCTAAAAAACCCAAGTAGTAAAAATCCATTATCATGGAAAGAAAAGGAGCCCAATTATCAAACTTAAAGCATGATTTTTGCATTGCATTTTAAAGATTCAATCTTTGAGTTTGATGGGCATCGACCTGTTTGGCATGTTAGATTTTTATTGTATGGATGAGAGAGAGAGAGAGAGAGAGAGAGAGAGAGAGTTTGTATGTTAATCTTTAACTGGGAAGAGTGGAAAAAGAAGAAGAAGAGCTAAAAAAACACTAATGATGCAAATGCATATAGTCAAGTTTGCATGATTATTGGACCCCATCCCTGCTGTCCACTGAAATTATTAATTTTGGTGATATGTGAGAGAGCCAAGTTTGCCTAATTATTGGACCAGGTGAACTTTCCCCAAAGTGAAAAATACTACAAAGTCCATTGCACTTGTAATTATCCTTTCCTCCTCTGTTCTTGTGGGTAAATCTTATAACATAAACATCCCCATCAAGGACTCATGGAATTCTCAACAGGACTTGATCATGCTTAGGAGAACTCATTCCATTCACTAAACTTTTTGACCTTTGTTGATATAAGAAAGTGTGAATTTTGTCTACTCCCCTGACAAACCAGTAGGTCACTGATATGGGAATTAGTGGGTCGTCATACAATATTATATATCCAATTTTCATTTATGTCCCTGTCGAAGACAAATGAAATGCCATTAGCCATCTTAATTGCTGTCCTATTGTAATCCCTTCTTCTTCCTTGTAATCTGTGGTGGATGGTAGTAGTAGTGAACCTTGTTGGATGCTCCGATCCTATTGTAATCTTTTTTTTTTCTTTGGGTTTTGATAATGTATGGTCTTTATTTGCATAAAATTCAGTATGCAGCCTTAAGTGGTTTTGTGCACATGGTGCTTGTTGTGCCCTAGTGTTTGACACATTCTCATAGATCTTTTGGGATAGATTTAAAAGAGAAGACCTAAAGAAAATAATGCCAGACAGCTTAAACTTCATTAGTTGGAGGCTCAAGAAGCTGATGTGTCCAAGAATTTTAGATAATCTTTTTTAAAAGAAAATTTTTTGACTACCGAGAGGTAAGAACAACTCTGGTGGATGATAGTAGTAGCCTTTTCCATTAATTTGCATTGAATTGGTTTTTGTCCTTGTCTATTCAGTTTCTGGTTTCAGATTCCTGTCAAAATGCTTGTGTTCTTGCCACAATAGCCATGACTCTCAAGTGGAAATCTTTTCTTGGTGTGAAGGTTAATGGCTTCTCTCAGTTGTGTTCTTCTTTCAGCTGATGGTGGTAAGTCTCTCTGTGTGTGATCGTGTGTTTTTATTTTTTGGGTTTGTAGATTTGGAGTAGTTCATCCTTTCTGTTTCAAAATACAAGTTTTCCTATCCTTTTCTTTCCTTTTAAGTTTTCTTGGGTGTTGCTGATTTGTTTGATCTGATATGCTGATGGGGTTATTTATGTTTCTCCTTTACTGTGAATTGTGTTTTGGAAGATGATCCTGTTTCAAGCTCAATGAGAAATCATATATTTTTTTTTTTTGAATGGTATAAGAAATGATATAATGAGTTTCTACTGTTACATTTCTTGTGCTCTTCACTGATTCTCTTGTGGGTTATGACCCAATTTATAAGTTTTTCATCCTATTGCAAGCAAATGTTGAAAACCCATTGAATGCTTTGATGGGTTCTTTCTGTTATGCTTTGCCTTTTTCTGGGTCTTCTTTTGGCTTTCTTTTGGGGGGAAATTTTTTATTTTTTTTATGTTTCTGATATATGACCTTTTTATTCGGGCAAGTTTTGGCTCTCTAGTGCATGTTCTTCCCTCTCTTTACTAATTATAATCATGTTGTTATTATTATTTTACTTTGTAAATTCAGTAGTATATTGCAATTTATGGATTGTTCATCATCATCATCATACTACTGAATCTTTGATTATTCTCTGAATAATTGGAGCTCAGCATCTTTTGGGTAGTTGTTTCAATATATCACCTACTTGCCAGAAGTTTACTATGACTCATGGGAAGAGCAATTGATGCTTTCATTGTTTTGGGCAGGCTGGAACTGGGCATTGATTGTTTCTTGTTCTCTTAAGCTTTGGCTAGAACAGGAAACATGAATTCGGGATCAAAGAAGGGATGGAAGCCTACCATGCCTCTTTGTCTTAAAGGGAAATCGACCATGCATTTCTGCATGTTCTCCAAAGTGCCCTGTGCGGGCTTGACTCCATGCAATACACCAGTTTATCTCAATGTGTATGATTTGACGCCCATGAACGGATATGTTTACTGGGCAGGCCTTGGAATATGTTTCAAGCTCAATGAGAAATAATATGATTTTTTTTTTGTGTTTTTTTCATAAATCTGGAATACCTACATGGGATTATTTATTTCTTTCTGCTCTGGGATCTGTTTTGAACACTACTGAATGAATCAATACTTTTTTTTCCACGGTTATTAACCGTAATCGAACCGTCTAATGCGGTTAACCACGGTTCGGTTTTCCACGGTTTTTATAAATTCGGTTACGGTTACGGTTTTGAAATATAGAAAACCGCGGTTACGGTTCGGTTAACGGTTTTCCCCAAATGACCAGTTAACCGAACCATTACACCCCTAACGGTTTGCACCCAATAATTGTAGTTTCAACCTGCACTAACCCAACTTTCCTCCGGACCGGGTGTGGGATTAGGGTTGGAAACCCTCCGTACAAAAAAAAATATATATATATATATATAAAAGCCCGAAACCCTAAACCTTTATTTTCCAAGGCAACCCATTCCCTTTTACCCTACCCTTATCAGGTCACGCCGCCCCTCCGCCTTCATTCGATCCACAGCAGCCCCACTCCTCTCATCGCTCTCGTTCTCTCTCGACTTGCTGCCGCCGTCGCCGGATGACGCCGCCGCCGATCAACACCATGACCGAAAACTCCTCTTTCTCCCATCTCCCATCTCTCTCACTCAGCTCTCCCACTTTCCAGCCCTTTGCTGCACCGCATCTCCGATCCATTCCTGCGACCGCCGAGCCACCACCGTCGCCGTCGGCGACCACATGCGCCACTGCCGGCCACAACCGAACCCACCTCTCCATTTCTCTCTGTTTTCCCCATTTTCTCCCCCCTCTGTTTCTATCTTCTTTCTCTGTTTTTCTTTATTTCTTTCTATCTCTCCCATCTCCTTGTTCCTTGTGATTGAACCCCCCTACTCATCTCTCTCTCTTCTTTCTTCCTTCCTTTATTTCCTCCCCCCCTCATTCTCCTTGCTGCCAACGTGTCTGAGCCCCTCCCCCCGCCCATCTCACCATTTCATTCTCTCTTTCTCTTTCTTTCTCTCTTTCTTTCTTTATTTCTTTTTCTCCCTCGTTGCTGCCAACATGGATTACCCCTCACCTCTCCATATCAATTTCAATCTCTCTCTCTCACCTTGCTGGAAATGGATTGCAAAGGCAGCCCCACCTCCCATCATCGCCATCACCTTCATGTGGACCCCACGATCTCCATCATTCCCAATTTCAAGCTTCACTGATTGGTAAGATCTTCTCTGCCCTTAGGTTTGGGTTCTGTGCTTTAGGGTGTAGTAGTGTGATAAGATAGCTTAGAGCTTTCATTTCTTTTGGTTTTATGTTTTAATTTAGTTTTCATGTTTCCCCTAGGTCCGGATTTTGGATTTTGGGCACTACGAAGCTAGGATTTTGTGGATTTGGGCATTTTCAACCAAAGGCAAGTAGATATGTATATATGAGCTTTGGTATGTTTGTCTTTCCTTGATTTGATGATTGATGATGGTTTAGATACTCATTTGATGCTTTTGATTCTTGAAAACATGATAATTAGGTCTAATGTTGGAATGAAATGGATTTAGAGTTTGATGGCTTGATTTGTGTAATTTATGAGCCTAGAATGGAAGGGTTTGTCCTTCATTTTGATTGATTACAGGTTCATGGATTTTAGAAAGGGTTTCCACCCATTTCATTGCAGTTACAGAACCCAGGTTCTGTTTCCACCGTGTATGTGCTCGACCTGACACAGTCAGGCTCTAACATTGTTCACCATTTTTGTTTACAACTTCCCAAGTCAACCAGATCGACCGGGTACTATGTGGAGGATGTCGACCAGACCAGGGGTGGGTCGACCGGGTGAGCTGTGGGTACCTTCAATGAAAGGCCTTTATAGACCTAGTTTGGATGGACTTAGGTGGGACTTTGGCTACCCTTTGAGGACTCGTTTGACTTTGTGTGTGAATGTTTTGAGCCCACGTTCCTCACGGTTATTCCGGTTGTTTCGGGATTCAACCAATCTCAATCGTGGATGGTGTGGGGGCAACGGGATACCCTCTTTGTATCTATGCCAAAGATGATTTGTTCGGGTATCGCAAACCCTATTTCCTTTCGCTGACTGAGTAAGGATGTACGATGCTTCGGGAATAACATTGTACTTAGGATTGAATTGTCTATCGCTTCTGATTTCGAGTTGTACCATCTGGTACCTTTGTCTACATGTTAAGGGACATGTTCATTAGCTCTATTTATTGTTTTGTCTTAGGATCACATGAAGAACTTAGATGATGGACTTAGGATCCCGTTTGTTCTGAAGTCCGATTGAGGTGTTGAGGCCAGGTGGCTTTGATTGTAAAGCTTGAAGAGAACTTCTATTGAAGTTTGAAGTTTTGTCCGTAATTTTGATATGATCTGAAGTTATGTAGTTTTTCTATCGTTCTGATGAATCTTGTTCACGTAAGAAAGCCTAGCCCTCATTGATGTTTGTTTAGGACTCTGTGTCAGGTACTACTTAGCTGTTAACGTTCGACACAGTTGGGGCACTACCTGTGTTAGGGCTTTGAGTTTTGGATCGTTTGTAGTTCGGGAAGGGTGTAATGGACACCGCTAGATACCATAAGATGATGGGGTTAATGATGTTTTAAGCCTGGTATCGTTCTGCTTGACCGGGCTTTTATCCCGTATTGATATCTCTACCACAGCTCAATGAGAGTAGGGAGGGCAATGGCATTATCCTGTGGTGATTAGCATATGTGGACTGCCTATCTTGTTAGATGTTCATGTTAGTTTTGATTATGATTCAAATGCTATGCATTTTCTATTATCTTATCTATTCGCTTACTCTGTTTCGTACTGTATATCTATTGATGTTATATAGGGAGATATTCTTGTGCATCCTTCCCTCACCGTATGGTGAGGGACAAACTTAATGGGCACACCTAGGGACCTACTAATCATGGGACTTGTGAGGGGTGGGTAGAGACACTTTGGATGAGACCATATATCAAATTTGGGGTCAATCCCATGCCTCGTAACCCCTTCATCCGTGGCTCACAAATTTAATGACTTTATAATAAAGGAAAAAATTTGACCCTTGATCTAACGGTCCAATCCATTTGAATAGGTGGAAATTTAATGGGTCTATTGTACTTAAGGGGGTTCCATGTGTGTGGATGGTTCAGATGTGTTATAAAGTCAACCCTGCTATGTTGTCCCTCACGATAACATAGTGAGGGTTATGGTGAGGGATGGATGCATATGAATATTTCCTCATATATGTATATACATACATATCTGCCTCCCGACCGTTGTGTCTGATGCTGCACTTGGTGCATAGGTACTGGGTCCATCTACCTTTGGAAAGTGGAGGCGTCTCTTCATGCAGTTTAGCCTGATGGTGAGTACGAGTTGTGTGTCGATGGTATTGTCGTCGTGACCAGCACATGAGTGCCTTCATATTTTGGTCAGTTTGTATTTGTTCTTCTTTTGGCTTAGGTTTTGATAGAAGCCATTAATTAATATACTTTTGTTATCTTCTGCTAAACTTAAACTATAGAAAAGAAAGATGTGCATACTCTGAAATCTTATTATCGTACAATTTGTTTATCGTGAAGTTTTGCTGTGTCTTCTGGTTACCGAGGAAATATTTATACCTCACCACGGACTTCGATTCATATGGGACACGATTGGGGGCCACTTTGTATTGGTTTATTGTTGGGAAATTTTAATTGGCACTAATCTCACGCATAATCCCCGTTTTACGAAATGGGGGCGTGACAGTCATGTTAAGAACAACATCTAAAGAAAAGCAAGACAAGAAAAGGAACAAAGAGCCTGTGTCATCTATTATGATTGACATAAAGAACCACCAAATGGTGGGACTAAATAGTATTTGTTTCTGAAGAATGGCTTCTGATTGGAATATAATGGAGAATATATATACATGGTTATTAAAATCGTACAATATTCGTATCGTATCGTACCCAAAACGATTCATATCGCAATGTAGAATTGCAAACAGGAGAAAATCGCACAATACAGTGGAAGTGGAACTTACTTGCCAATGCAAGGATAACTTTGTGCCTAAAAGAAGGGGATATTGAATGTTTGTTAAGCAAAAGACAACAATGTCCGCATTACATACTAAATTCTTCTCTCTCTCTCTCTTTTTTTTTCTTTTTTTTTTTTGTAAAGAGTAAAGATGTTGAGAGGGGCAAAAGGGTATAAATTAAAATGCCCCATCTCAATTCCTTAAATTTCTCCATTTTAAACAAATCATGCCCCTCCTCGAAACGTTGATGTTTTGTTTCACTTCACAATTGCTGCTTTTCAATTACTTGCTTTTTTTTCTTTCTTACCCCCTCTTGAAATAGTTGTGCCTATCAACCACTGTCAGGTTTGCTTTTTTCTTTTATGCTACTATCCTATCAACCACTGTGAGGTTTGCTATTTTTTTATGCTACTATCCGATGGATGAGTGGATTTAGTAGAATAAATTAGAGGTATGAAACCACATTTTTAAATTTTAATATTTATATTATATATATTATTATTTTTTTAAAATGTTTTGTCGAAATCCCGAATCGGCCAAAATATTTTAGTTTGGCATAAAAAATAAAAATTAATACTAAAATATCATATATTGTGTACTTGTAGATTGTATTTCTAGAAAAGAAAATAATTTCATAAAATAGACACTTGAATTTACTATACAAAGAAAAGGGTTGCAAGAACTTTAGAGGAAGAAAATTAGCTGCAATGAGGAAGAAAGGGAGGACAATCCCGAGATTCAAGCAAAAATAAGCAACTGAATTTTATTTGCTATTACCACAATAGAATGCTGTAACTAATTACGAAGGAAAAATTAAAATTATCAAGTAATAAATGGTATTAAAAGAAAGCTTACTTGTAAAAACTTAATGAGAGGTAATAGCTTTTCTAAACTTTACACCTTTAAATATAGGGCAGTAGCCCAGCATGCATGGTAGGCTGCCCGCAGTGATGTGGCGGACCGTGATAGGTCCACTCATGGTCACCGTGAGGTAAAGTCTCACAGGATCCGGACTCATCCGTGCTTCGGTCATCTCGTCAATGAAGTGAACCAAAATGGATGATTAAATGCTAGGTGTGTATTAAATTTCCTTAGCTAACCGTTCTTACCAAAACCTCGAGGCGTTAGTAGAAGTAGGGCTGCCAATCGTGTCATGTTAACGAATTCGGGTTAAAATCTCCTTAACCCATACACGACCTGTTAACTTAACGGGTCAAAAAATCCAACCCTAACACGACCCATTAATTTAACGGGTTACACGACCCAACCCGTTAACCCGTTAAGTAATTAAGTCATTTCAAAAATTAAAAGAAAATCCATACAAAAATATATAAGGAGAAAAATATATAAGCCACACGAAACTGTGGGGATCTTGAGTGGATCCCACCTAAGTTAAGTGGGTTGTCAACGGATTACTGATTTAATTCGTACACGACCCGTTAACGTGTTAATGGGTTTGACTCGTTAACGACCCGAACCCATTAAGAGCCCACCTAAACCCATTAATATCGTGTGGGTTCGTGTCTTGTTAACGGGTCGTGTTGCATTTTGACAGCCCTAAGTAGAGGTAGCATAAATACTTTTCAACACTTTCTCTTGGGTGGAGCCTACTTGTCAACAATATGAACCATTGAATTGATTCCAAGAAAAATAAAATATAAAAATTAAAGAGATATAATTGAATGACTATGAACGAAGAAAAACAAATTCTAAAGTGGAACCCAAAAAACTAGAATTGATCGTCTCACTAGTATGTTATACCTTTACGAGAAAGAGTTAGGTAAAGTTCGAACACACAAGCTTGTCTTCCCACATGCCTTAAGTTAATCATGCCCAACACTGCCATATAAAATTTGTTTATTTTTTTAGTAATAAATAAGTATATATTATATATATGGGGCGGGACTGGTTAGATCAACAAAATCTAAACCCATCCCGTTCTAAGAAAACCACTGCCAAACCTGCCCCTAATAGGTGTGGGTCTCCGTTTAAACCCATCCCCGCTTGTTTAAACCCCACCTATTGCCATTCCTTTGCCTAAGAGGCATTACATCAATATTTATAAGCGAAAGAAACAACCTAGGTCTAATCGGGGCGATCCAAACATGTTAATGGTTATATTAAAAGATCCAATATAGCATAAATAATAAAATGAACTAAAATAACTCTAAATGAAATAAAATAAAACATAAACAAAATGGGTTGGGCCCAAAAAACTGGGTTGACCAATGGGTTTATTGTCTGTCATATATCAAGTCTCCCTGTCATGGAGAGAACTCTACCTGGAGTTCTATATTTCCTCTTGGGTCAAAGATCCAAAGTATGAATTTCTGATTTTCCAATCGATCTTTGTCATCTGTGCATAGCGTGGAGCCTTTATATATAGTATTCTTTCAACCTGATGTAGGCTTGATGTGTGACCTCTTTTAATGGTTGGATTTTGTTAAGATACGTGATTGAACAAAAAAATACTTCAATTTTTGAATTTGCATTACTGTATTGCAATTTTCAAGCTCCAATCTTTGATTTCTAAAGATAAAGTCAATGTGAGAGACTTCAAGGGATAGATCTTCTTGTGAACCCACTTCAACAGTGGGTTTGTCTTCTGATGTTCTAATTTATTATTTTGAAAAGTGAATTAGATTATTAGATGAAAAAGCTATTAATCGGAAGGTTACACAGAAGGATTCCATTAGTGATCAATTGTTCTAGCTTCGCCTAGGTTGCATATTCTAGGTGACAGCGTCTTAATAGGTTGATGGAAATAAAATATGGACATGAGATACTAACCTTCAAATTTGGTGGATACTCTCCTAAATGGGTGGTTGTGTTCTTATGCAGCCTTAGTAGGTCCAAAATATCTCTAGCATCATATGAGCTGAGGTTTATACCATATTCCCTGTACTCCTTCGTGATATATTTAAATCAAGTCGATGGAAACACTTCATGCTTCTTCTGGAGTTTATTAATAATTTTCATTTGTACATGCGTATACTTATTGGTAGTAGAACGCACTTGCGAACGTTTCTGCACAGTATATGAAGTGAAACCCTTCTACTCAATTAGATTTTGTCTCCTCTTCAACACCCAAATGTAGCCATTCGCGAATGTCGCGAAGAAATCTCATATGTTTTATGACACCTCAAAACA
Organism: Umbellularia californica; assembly: GCA_028538565.1. Lineage (NCBI taxonomy): Eukaryota > Viridiplantae > Streptophyta > Magnoliopsida > Laurales > Lauraceae > Umbellularia > Umbellularia californica. The sequence continues at coordinate 77,466,763 of JAPQWN010000006.1, read as the reverse complement.
TTAGATGTAAAGATATTACTTTCGCAGCTGTTATGAAATAAAATATTTTGAATTGCATTAGTAAACGTTGCTATCATATAAGATTGGAAAAAGGAACGACCGCAAATAAATAACGAAAAAAACACATTTCATTATCTCTTATTTGGGTGGTTTTTAGTATCATTTATATGACGTTTGATGTCTTATAATTTTTTTTTTTTTATCAATTCTACATTCGGATGATAGTTAGCTAGAATGTACTGCTCTCGTAACTTTAAATTGCCATCTTTGCAATGCGGGTAATATCTTCTAGTGATGCAAAAGAATATTGTGCATCATAGGCTGAATATGTCGATTTCTTTTGTTTGGCTCTTTCTGTCAATGACTTCCGTATCACGTCATCCTCGAACAACACCATCTAAAGCAAATTATTAAGGACAATAAGATGCTAAAATACTAATTTACAATCCTCTAACCTTCTAAATAATTTGCATTATATGATTTTCTTAAAATTGTTAAATATTAAATAGATATGATGGACATAATTTTAAATTGAATTTTAAACTCTTGCTTTCATAACTTTTGACCAAATAATCAATTGTTCTAGTTGCGCTCATGCAAATAAGAGACACCATCTACTATATCTCTGCATAAAAACAATGACGTTAATGGTAAAAATTCATAGTATGATTTATATTAAAATTAAATCTTTTATAAATTAGAATAAGATAAGACATACATTTATGCTTTTATTTTAAGCAAATGCTCAAGTCTAATGTAGGGACTTCCTCATTTTACTTTGTGTAATAACTTATGTGGTCTTAGAGATTACAACTGTGATGTGCCTATGATTTTTTTTTCATATGCATATGACCTAATTTTCTTGTAAATGCATTTTTGTAACCTTCTAAATAATTTGCATTATATGATTTTCTTGTAATTACAATCCTCTATCACTATTACCAACACCCTCGACCCTCGAAGCCCCTTAAGTTCCTCTCCTTCCATCTTGTCCAAATGCAAGGAAAGTCAGACCTCCATAATTCCTTGCTCCTGGGTACCCTAGTTGGTGTTCTCCAAGATTGATTGAAAAAGCTCTGAATGGGTCCTCGGGAAGACCTTGCAGCAATCAACAACTTCTATATTTATAAACATCTCATTATATCAACTTTAATATTTACAAACAAAATTTTATTTTTGTTTTACTAATAATGACTTGCTTTTAAAATCAAGCAAATATATATATGTGAGAAATATTCATGTGAAAACTAGTTTACACATTATATGAGAACTTTTTTGCTGGGCCCAATTAGCAACTCATCCAAACCTAGCAACCAATAGGGAACCCCATGGTAGTCACTCATCCCAAGGATTGGCACACATCCGAATGGAGTGAACCGTTAGATCGAGGGGAGAATATTTTTTTTGAGTTGAAGCCATTAAACTTGTGGGCCACGGATGAAAGGGTTAGGGGGATGGGTTTGGGGTCAAACTTGATACTTGGGGTGGTCTCACATAAATCTTTCCATCCCCTGGTCCCATCCCCAAATGGGGCCCACAATTGTGCCCCACAAAAAGTTCTCACATAATATGTGAGAATAGTTCCCACCTGAATATTACCCTATATATATGTATTCTAAGCTAGAAATAAGATTGCTCGTAATAAAAGTATTTCAAATTAACCTTATCAAGTCCATTAAAGCCGTTGTAGGGCTTAGAACATTTTCTCAAAAAAGAGGAAACATACGTTGAATTCCAAATGTAGAATAGAGCTGTGTACAGTGTCTTTGTGTCGTTGTACTTGCAAATCAGCTCATCCAGGTTGCAGAAATAACTTTCTTGGGCAATGTATACATTATTAGAATCCTCTTCTACTTTAAACAAGCGTACAATGTTTGTATGGTACGCTAAATCCATCTAATTTTTTTCACCTGTTCATCTTTTTTTGCTCTTTTAACAGCGACGTGCTTGTAGTTTTTGTAAATTCCTTCAAAAGCCTTCGTGCCATTCTTACCTGTTTCTTTGGTAGAGATAAAGATGTATCGAATGAATTTCCTAGTTTTTCTTTATCTTCTTTATTATTACACTTTACTAAAACATCTTTAACTATATTTTGGAAGATTATATTGTAAGAGACTTTTTCCAAAGATAATCTTTCCATGAGGAGGAAACAAACGAATGAAACGAGCACGCAAAGATATAATAGATGATAAATTAAATGAGTTAAAGATTTTTTTTTATAAGAGAACTTTAACTCATTTAATTTTGCAATTGCTTCCTTCTCATGGCAAGGTTTTTGAAAGAAGTGTCTTACGACATAGTCTTCTAAAATATAGTCAAAGATGTTTTAGTTAAGTACAATAATAAAGAAGATAATGAAAGACCTAAGAAATTCATTGGATGCATCTTTATCTCTACCAAAGAAGTAAGAAGTGCACGAAGGTTTTCGAGGGGATTTACAAAAATTACAAGCACGTCGCGATTAAATGAGTAAAAAAAGATGAACAGGCAAAAAAGAATTAGATTGATCTAGCATACCGTACAAACATTGTTCACTTGTTTGGAGTAGAAGATGATTCTGATAATGTATACATTGCCCAAGAAAGGTGTTTGTACGACCTGGATGAGCTGATTTGCAAGTACAATGACACAAAGATGTGGTAGCTATATTCTACATTTGAAATTTAGCGTATGTTTTCTCCTTTTTTGGGAAAAAGGTTTTAGGCTTTACAACGGCTTTAATGGACTTGATGAGGTTAGTTTGAAAGGCTTGTTTTACCTGCTATCTTATTTCTATTCTAGCTATATATATTTGCTTGATTTGAAAAGCAAGTTATTGTTAGTAAAATAAAAATAAATTTTATTTGTAAATATTAAGGTTGATATAATGAGATGATAATTAGAATAGTAACTTGCTAGAAAAGACCATCGAGAATCATTCAGAATGATTTTCATCTTATATGTTACGTAAATTATCTTTTTGTGTATCAAACAATAATAATATTGTGTTAGAAAAAATATATATGCATATGGGGTTTCATGTAATTTGGGTGCTGGACCTTTTTGTAATTATCTCAAAATATGTTTCAATGAAAAGAGGTTTAGCTCTTAATTAGGGCTTGAACTTTTCCGCCATTTTCTTCGCTCTGCGACATTCTCATCACGCAAAAATGCATTTACAAAAAAATTAGGTCACATGCATATGAACAATCATAGGCACATCATAGTTGTAATATCTAAGACCATACAAGTTATAACAGAGTAAAATGAGGAAGTCCCCCACATTAGTTTTGAGCATTTGCTTTAAAAGAAAACATAGATATGTCTTATCTTATTCTAATTTATGAAAGATTTAGTTTTAATATGAATCATACTATGTATTTTTACATTAGCGTCATTGTTTTGATGTAGAGGTATTGTAGATGGTGTTTTTGAATAAAGAAGATATGTTTATACAAAAATAATTTTATAAAATATATTGATATCTATTAAGACGCTGTCACGTAGAATATGCAACTTGTGCGCAGTTAGAATAATTGATTATTTGGTAAAAAGTTCTGGGAGCAAGTGTTACAAATTAAATTTAAAATTATGCCCTTCATATCTATTTAATATTTAACAACTTTAAGAAAAATCACATGAATGCAAATTATTTAGAAGGTCAGAGATTGCAAATTAGTTTTTTGATAACTTATTGTCCTTAATAATTTGCTTTAGAGGGTGGAGTTCGAGGATGGCGTGCTACTGAAGTCATTGACGGAAGGAGCCAAACAAAAAAAATTGACATATTTAGCCTAGGATGCACAATATTCTTTTGCATTAGTGGAGAATAACACCCCACTGTAAATACAACAATTTAAAGTTGTGAGAGCAGTACATTCAATCTAACTATCGTCCTTATCTAGAATTGATGAGAGAATTTAATGAGGCCTTAACGTCATAAAAATGATGTTAAACACCGACCCAAATGAGAGTTATTGAGATGTGTTTTTTTCGTTATTTATTTGCGGTCGTTTCTTTTTCCAATCTTATATATTAGCAATGTTATTAATGTTATTTAAAATTTTTATTGCACGCCAGCTACAAAGTTGTATCTTTACACCCAATGTTTTGGGGTGTTACAAAACGTATGTGATTTCTTCGCGACGTTAGCGAGCGGCTACATTTTGGTGTCGAAGAGGAAACAAAATCTAATTGAGCAGAATGGTTCAACTTTGTATACTATGCATACATGTTCGCAAGTGCGTTCTACTACCAATAAGTATACACCTGTACAAATGAAAATTATTAATAAACTCCAGAAAAAGCATGAAGTGTCTTTATCAACTTGATTTAAATATATCACGAAGGAGTACATGGAATATGCTATAAAATTCAGCTCATATGATGCTAGAGATATTTTGGACCTACTTAGGCTGCATAGGAACATGACCACTCATTTAGGAGAGAATCCACCAAATTTGAAGGTTAGTATCTCATTTCCATATTTTGTTTCCATCGACTTAGGACTTTTAGAATGTTAATAGTGACACACTCCACTTTGATGGTCCATGTTGATGCTGTTATATGTGAAGGTATCATTGAAACTAGCTAGATATAAAAATTTAGGGTCAGACGGATATGAATTTGAAAAAGACTGATAAATTACTCTATAATGAGCCCTAATAAGAAAAGATAGATACTAGTATTTTAAAAAATTATGGATTTTTGGGATTTTTTCAGATTTTTTTTTTTGGGATAAATTAAAATCCACTCTGCGATGGGACACAATGGCAGCGAACAGCGACATCATTTTTCAATGCTGGTTGCTTTTCCCAGTGCAACTATGATATTCTACCATGGCTGTAGAGTCTCCAATGTGGTCGCTTTCGCTGCCAATTGGCATTGGCCCTCATGGTTGTATCAATTGCTCTATACACACTATTACATATTTAAGAGGTGGTTTTGTCTGACCATATGCAGTTTTCTGGTTTTAGTTGTGGCTTCCTCTTCTTTTGGGGGCTGGGGCTTTCTTCTTTTCGGGCCTTTACCTTGTCAGTATGTATCTCTTCTGCTGCTAACTTTTATTTAATGAAGGTTATCATTAAAAAAAAAAAAATTCTAGTTTTTACTGTGATTGTATGACTCTGAGATCCACCCATAGATTCAAGAGATTCAAGTGGATCATGGCCAAACATACAGGAACTATGCTAAAATATTGGAATCTTTAAATTTACTTCAGTGTCTTTCAAAAATCCCAAATCAAAAGTTACATATCATTTTTTCCTCTTTAGCAGTTTTTATGTTTATTTTTTCAGCATTCTGTATGATTTTTCAGATGAAGTCACACGGAATGAAAATTTACTGATCACGAAAGATCGTAGGTCATAACCATGTCTTAATGATAGATCCGTGAAACATGAAATAGGATTCTTCTGTAATTCCAAAAGATCTGAAATAAAGCAATAAACTACTCTTTTCTGTTGGATGAGACAAATAAACATAATTGTAAGGATAGTATTCCGGACACAGAATCTACAGTTTTCCTTTTAGGTCCATCCAGCCACAATAACATACCATTAACATCAGAATTCAGATGTTTTTAGCAACTCCTGACCATTAGTTGAATCAGACAGTATTGCACAACAATCAGCACCATTTGCACAGATGGGGATGGTTGCAGCCCTCCATGAACTAACTGCTACTCATTTGCGCATGTCTCTTCTGGAACCTGCAAAACAGCGCAGTAATAGCTGAGGCTTTATCAATTATCACCCCCATGGAAATCCCAATTATAAGGCCCCTGTAAACACCCTTTATCTCCTCAAACAGAAACTACCATGACAACCAATATAAGTACGCTATGAAGACTTGTAAAATGCCAAAATTGAAGCAAATATTACATTTTGCAAGCAGCGCCATTCTTGGATACACATACAAATAATGAAAATTTAGGATGAAATTGGATAGACCCCAAAGGAAGTGTAGTTTGACTCCACCATGAACTTATGACAGCAGAAAATAAGAAACCATGTTGGGTGTAGTAATATTTCTAAGCAATTGCTGCCATTGACCAGCATCAGAAACAGACTGGCAGTTGCCTGTGCTGATTTGGGCAGAAAGTCAGGAATGCATTATCCAGCCTAATGTAGTTTCTAATGTGTACCATCCCAAATGAAAAAAAATCATTATCTTAAAATTGTCAAGTCCGACGAGCCACTACACCCTAATAGCTTAAGTTGTTAGGAAGCAGAAGACAAATCTACTTAACACCTCCCCTCAAATAGTATCTGTTCAAATTCGCAACCTGCACGTGCCTACCCACATGATAGGTGGGTGTCTGTGAGACCTGGGGGAACAACACCTTCCCCATGGTTCAAATTCGAGACCTAGTGTGGCTCTGGTACTATGTCAAGTTCAACTAGCCAAAACATCCCAAAAGCGTAAACCAAACAAATGTCACTTATCCAAACCAACACACTGCTAGGTGAACAGAATAGCCAAAGTATTGCATTTCTATTTAGGAGCCTTCAAAAATCTTTAAAATGAGAAAGACATCTTGCGGTTAACCGCAATGTGTCAGCAAGCCAACCGCGGTCAGCTCATGGTTACAAAGGCAGAAGCTGTGTTTTTTAAGGATCCTGCCTTTCGGTCAGCTGGCAGTTACCCCTAGGCTAACCGTAATTTTGTTCACGGCTAACCGCGGGCCAACCGAAATTAAAAAATGTGACTGTTGAGCTATCCGTTGTGCCTAGCGGCTAACCGCGTTAAAGTTGTAGGCTACCCGTGAACTAGCCATTGGAGAGCGCTCGCTCGCTCTCTCTCTCTCTCTCTCTCTCTCTCTCTCTCTCTTTATATATATATATATATATATATATATAGGGAGAGATATCTCTCACCTTATATGAGAGATTGTGTGGGGGCCCTCACATCCATATCCAATGCCAACAACTTAAATGTGAGGGCCCCTACACAATCTATTTTATAAGGTGAGAGATATCTCTCATAGGAGCATCTCCCATATATATATCACCAGCTAAGGCCCCTAAATGACTGCTCAGTAATAAAGGAGGTAGGGGTGCAGAGACAGCCAGGAGGTTTACCTAGAAGCAACCACCCTTGAAAGAGTGTGACGGGTTGCTCACTGAATATGTTGATTCGGAATCATGGGATGTGTAGATGTTATGAGCGACAAATCCATCTTTCGATTGGGAAGTCTAGTGGCAAGGAATAGGTGGGTCAATTCCTTCCCTTGGAATCGTACTTGAGAGTTTCCTACCTCATACGGCTTGACATTCTTTTGGTGTTCCATCTTAATCTACCATATCTAATTGAAGGGTTGTTGCATAAAATGTACTTCTATATATATGGGAGATGCTCCTATGAGAGATATCTCTCACCTTATATGAGAGATATGGGTGGGGGCCCTCACATTTAAGTTGTTGGCATTGGATATGGATGTGAGGGCCCCCACCTAATCTCTCATTTAAGGTGAGCGATATCTCTCATAGGAGCATCTATATATATATCTATATACATACATACATACATATATATATATATATATATATGGTCCCCTCAGCTCATGGGAACCTTATGGTTCGCTCACACACGTGTGGACTTTAAAGGCTGAAAAAAAAAAAAAAAAAAAACTCGGAACAAAATGAAAACAAAAGGTTCCCCCCCCCCATGGCTTTTCGCATCCCGCCCTCTATGCACAGAAAGAGAGACAAAAGAGAGAGAAAGGAGGAGTAAGACAGAAGAGGGGAAAGCTTTCTCCATCGGCATCCCAACCACACAGCTCTTTATGTCCGGCCTTTCGTCGACAAAGGTACTCTCTACTTCAATTGGTTGGCTTTTTTTTTTCCCTCTCCGTCCGGCCTGACATCATCCCGCTCTAATCTTTTTTCTACAGGTATCAGAGAGTAAGAGAAAGAAGAAGGGAATTTTCTCCATCTAGCCTGGCAACAACAAAGGTACTCCCTCTCCTTTTCTAGGTTTGCCAAAAATCCATCATAGGATGCATTTGGAATTATGGAAATGGTGGAGACGAATGCAATTTGTTTTTTTTTTTTTTTTGCTTCCCCAGTTTTGTGGGTTTGATAGGTGGTCCTAATTTTCTGACTCTGAATATTAAGAAGAATACATTAATGATTTGGTTTTATATAGTTCCTGTTTTTGATTTTTTGATGGAGTTAGGAAGAGAAGTAATATTATAATATTATTTACAGATGAAAAGAAACGGAAATGGTGGATTTCCTCTTGATAGGGCTGCAAAAGAGAATGGGCAGCAGATGGTTCTTTTAATTTTGTGTTTAATTTTTTATTTTGATTTTCAGAATCTGAATGATGCATGCCCGCTTTACTTTTAGATTTTCAATTTTCTCTTTGCGTTGCAAGCTTCTGATATATTCAAGAGATTTTTTTTTCTGTACAAAAATTCTCAACTCTTAAATATCTAGCTTTCAAAATAGTCAGATGCAGTCAATATTTGTCAATCCAACTTGAGAGACATTTTTTTAGGGAATTCAGATACCCCTAAACAATTTAATTCTCAGAGATCCTGTAACCAAACAAGGAATTGCAGCAAGTAAATACATGGGTTGTCATAGTTGACTTCGCTTTGGTCAATTCCGAACTGAATGTGAATAGTATAGTATTATGGGGAATTGATGTAGTTGTAGTTTAGTTTCTAATTACCAGTTTCAATATGTTTTTTGTATTTCAACGTTCAATTGATGCAGTGGAATGGTCTATAAGTGTAGTTTATATTATTTTGAAGTTGCTACTGACTCGTTGATGTTGATTGTGAATGTCATTTGATGTTTCCTGTTTTCCATTTTTCATTTTGAATGTTGTCTACAGGATCATTGATATCCAATGTTGAATGTCAATTTGAGTTGAATGAGAATCGGAGTAGAATCGGTGTATGTTGAGTTAGGCGTTTCATGCTATTGAGGTATTGCTCACCGGAATAAGTGTCCCTTTCCATGCGGCCAAGTCTTAACAAATCACGGTTTGTATGAATGGGTTATGTTGGCGCTACTTGGTCAGGAGAATCTCGCACACTGAATTTTTTTCATTCTTCATAGGGAACTATTGTGTTTTGCTGCAAGGATGATTGCTAAACTTTGTCTTTTGCATTTGTTTGGGTTGTAACATTCATGGATCTATTATTTTGTATGTCCAGCATAATAAAAATTTTGTATTTGAATACATGATTATCTGTGTTGTCTTGAATGTTGATGAGATTTGTATTGCTTTAATGGAGGGATGTGACGATTAGGACTTGTAAAAAGTCTCCCACTACAGATATAATGTACCCAAGTTGAAATTTATAAGCTGCTAGTCCATCGACTTCATCAGGAGTACGACGGAACGATTACAACTCAGGATCAATACTTGCTTTGTGTTGAAAAATATTTTTCTCAGATGCACTTCTACTTTTGGAAGTGTGGAATTTTCCTTGATAAAAATGGATGTGACAGTGTTTTATAAGTTGCAGGTTGATGTAAAGACTTTGGAAGAAGCATGAATTTTGAAGGTGCATCCATTTTTTTCATTTTGACAAGTTACTGGTGCAAACATTACAAGCCTGGTGTTGGAAGATACATTTCATAGTGTTGATGGTATAGGTTGGTTTAATGACATTGTTAAATGATGATGCTTGGTGTTTTTTGGTTGTCATGAACATAATTTCAATCACCAATTTTTCTAACACTATATAAATTGCTGAATGAGGTGAATATTATCTGATTTTATGAAATTGCCATGCAAATGGCAGGAAACGGCAGTTTGGCATCCTCAACTTAAAACACCTATCCACCAAAACAAAAGAAACAGGTGAATGGGTGATATGGACAAAGTCCAAATTGTTCATTCATATGGTCTCTAATCATTAATGTAAAATGGATTTTGAATTACGAGCATGGCACTGGAAACACAAATTGGATTTTGGAGATGTTCTTAATCATTTTTTCTATAGTTATGAGCTAGAGCTTCCGAAATTAACCAAATACAATTGATCAACTGAATACAACCATGACACTGCATCATCATATCTACCCATAGGCCTGAAACATTATTTCTGTGCAGATTTGAATAAAAATTCACCAATTCATAAATTCTCCCTCAATTCTCAATACAATGCTTCATTAGTGAGAATTCTCAAGCCTCTCATTATGCCCTTTGTGTTGAAAAATGTTTTTCTTAGATGCACTTCTGCATTTTGGGAATGTGGAATTTTCCTTGATAAAAAGACTGAATGGGATAGTGCTTTACAAGTTGTAGGTTGTTAATGTGATGAAAGCATGAGTTTGAAAGGTACATCCATTAAAACAAATGGAGATTGTTTGGCTAGTCATATTAAACATACAGAACTATTAAAAATTCAACGAGTACAAGTTAATGAGCTACATTAAACAGCTCAACTGCTCAATAATCCATATTCACCAAATTATGGTTCTTCTGAAACTGTCTACCTAAAAATAATCAACCATGTGCCTCCTTTTCAAATTCCTTTAGCTAAAAATTACAATTTAGTTTCTTCTATTGTATTGTCTTGCCAGTAGCCCTCCTTGAGAAGATGCCCGGATCTGTATTGGTTGGCCTGATACTATAGCATAAACTGTTACTGGACTGTTTTCAAGTGCCATGACCTTTTCTATCAAATATATACCAATAATCTTTCAAGAGAATAGACTGGTGGGTGGGTTTTGGTGCATGAACCTGCTTTTTAAATCAGGAGTTATAGAAGATTACTTGGTACCAATCCTGTACTAATCCTGATTTACCAATATCAAGTATAGTTTTTTTTCCCCGATGAATTGATGCTAATGTTATTTGGTGCAGCTATGGTTCCTTGATTGAAAACCAGTATTTAGTGTTGGGTGGTAATTTTCCGCGAAAAAATAGCAAACCCACATGCCCATTGTCCTTTGAAGAGCAGACACAGTTATACACGAGTCCACCAATGTGAGGGAGAATGTGGGCCGTTGATCAGAGAAATAGATCTGATGGAAAGATTGAGTCCTAATAGACGATTATTTTATTATTAGTGGAAGTGTGGCCCACCTGATGAGGTGAGGGAGAGTGTGGGCCGTTTAGTAGCAAGTGGCTTCTTATGGAAAGATTTGAGTCCTGATTGGCGGGTTTATTTATAATTAGTGGAAGTCTGGCCCACCTGATGAAATGAGGGAGACTGGGGGAACCTCATCAGTGAATGGTCTCTGTTGGAAAGATGAGCCCTAATTGACGGTTAGATAACGATGTATCTAGAACAATTTTATTTATATTGTGAGACGTGACAGACTAACCCAACAGTGGGGCCAGAAAAGTTAAGTGGGCCCATCGTTTATACATAGAAGGATGATCAATCATCAGACAAGATTATGTAAAGAGTTATGAGTCTAAATGAGTAAGGAAAAGAAATAACAAAGAGGGAATAAGTTTTCCGCGAAAATGAACTTCCCCTAGCCCCCTCCCTCCGAAATTCTATTCCGGGACTAAACAAGGAAAGTGCTAACTTAGCCGGAAAAGCATTTTCACAAACTTTTGCCACACTCAATCATCAGACTAAGATTATGTAAAGAGTTATGAGCCTAGGAGTAAACGAGTAAGGAAATGAAATAACAAAGGGGTAGAAGTTTCCCGCGAAAATGAACTTCCCATAGCCCCCTCCCTCCGAAATTCTATTCCGGTACTATACAAGGAAAATGCTAACTTAGCCGAAAAGCATTTTCACAAACTTTTGCCACACCAAACACTTTAAGGAAAAAACAAAACAAAAGACTTCCATACAAAAACAGTACCTTTTCTATGCAAGTGGGTTACACAAACGTACCCAGAGCTCCATCACGAGAGCCTCGTAACCTCTCCCACTTTTCTTTTCTGTACTTGCTTCCTCCTGCCAAAAAAGCTAAAACTTCTCTATCTCTCTCCCTCCTCGCTAATCAAACAAGGCCAGACCCATGAGCCCTCCTAAATTCAAACTAATCAAACGCATTTTCCCACCTCATTTTGTCATTAAGAAAATCTTAGATCTGACCAGTCTCATGCCCACCATAAGATTGATTGCATCCAAACAAGTATGTTTAAAATAAAAAGAAAACTCAAATCACATGCTTTACAAGTTATCAATCTGATAATGAAAATAATTCTAGTCAGCGAAAAGCATTCTACCATAGTAGGAAAAAAAAAGGTCGGGTCATCGTCAGCCCAGCATCATCACAACCCCTCCTACCATAATCACAACCTTACTGTTTAATGTTCTGAGCACCATAGCTCGAGGTCACAGAAAATTACAAATCAAAATATTTCAAGATTGCTCCTTTCTTGGAGTAGTTTTCATAGATAAGATCTATGTTTTCCTCGCAGTAGTTGTATAGAACATCATAAACTACTATTATGAGTTTTGGGAATTGACTTTCAAAGTAACAATAAATTTCGCCATGCGTTGATCCAATAAGCTCCTGAGATATAACATAAAAAAAAGGACAATAGTGAGAGAGAGAGAGAGAGAGAGAGAGAGAGAGAGCAGTATCAACCTTTATAACAATGCAATTATACTTAATCTTTGGGCATGCATAACATAGATCTCAATAAAAACACACATAAATATCAAGGCCTATTTGTTGCAACTCAATACATAGGAATATTTCGGGTGGTTAAAAAAGACGACCAAAGGGTAGGTGTTTTCTCTCCCATCTCCCTTTGATTCTAGCTCCATGAAAGCAAAAATATTTGATCCACATTTTTTAGAGTCCACTTTTGCCATTCATTTTTAACCACTCATCATAAAATCCTATGTATTCAATTCCTTTGCATTCGAAAGCAAACAAACAGGCCCTTAGCTTTCATGGAAACACTGAAACAGAATCAAAGGAAGATGGGAAATAGATGCAAAGCCATCACCATAGTAATTTAATGCATAGGAAAGTGAAGGACCTAGTTAGATCTTCACCTTATGTCCTTCACCCCTCACCCCATTAATAATCCTTTAACACAGTTCATTTTACCATGAATTCCTACAACTGCAAACAAACAGGCCCTAAATGTCAATGCACACTATCTCAAAGTCTATGTCAAAACCGATATGTTCAGCCAAATCAAGTCTAGAGGCCGCTTGAGATAAAGCGATGGCTTTTAATGCCATTTAATGGGTGTTGCACCAATTTTGACCTGGACAACAGAAGACTAAGAATAAAGTGACAATTTGACATTTAGAATAACAAGAACCATTCAAAAAAATAAGCAGACTTTGTCTTCCATGCCAATCCCCTCATTAGTTATAAAACATCCACTTACAAGTCTGCACTCCACTAAACATGATTAAAGGAGACTCAAAGCTGAAAGACTGGATCTAATACCCCCTTCTACCACTTCAGCCCTAGACGAAAGAGCCTTTTGAGTCTCGAGATAAAAAAATAGCACGAATGGTTATCACTATATATGATTCACAGGGATATCTTAGTAGAAAGTTTCATGTATCTGGGGATCCACTTATTTGTAACATAGTTTCCAAAATTCCCCATGAGATCTGCTTGGTATCAAAAAGCAAAATCCAAATCATGATTGAATATCAAATTCTCGCAAAAACAAGTCATTCCACAAATCCCAGATGCAGCATAGAATATGTGCATCGCGAACATGGTTTAAAAAATCGGCCGATACCGGTTCATATCTGCCGGTACCGAACCAATATCTCCCTGAGATATCAGTCTTGGTAAATATCGTCAAAATCTCGGTCTATATCGGCCGAGATGAATTCCATAGCGGGAGAACCGATATCTCGGCCAATATTTTCAAAATATCGGCTGAGATGTCATAAAAAAGGTAAAAACCCTAATTTTCCCATCTTTTCCCCCATCTTCAACTTCTTCTCCTCTCTTCTCATCTCCTTACTACCCATAGCAGCAGCCATAATCCATCACACATCCCTCTTCCATATTTTCAAATCCTACATCTATTTCTTGAAGAAAATATTATCTAAGGTAAGAGAAAATCAACTTAAAGCATTTTATTATGTTTTTTTTATTTTTTATTTTTAGATGAAGTATAGAAATCATTGGGTTTGTCACTTGTATTGTGTTCTTCATTTAGAAGTAAAATCTACATACTTTCATGCTAGATCTACTCATACACATGATTTTGAACTTTTTTTTCCAGTTTTTTTTTTTTTATTTTAGGATTTTTTAATATTTGAATTATAATATATCATTTTTTAGGGATTTCATCATAAATATGTTCTTTTAATGATTCATGATCATTGTATAGTGTGTAAATGATTGATCTACATACTTTTATGCTAGATCTATATATTTAGGATTTTGAAAATGATTTTATTAAATCTTTTTTTTTCCTAAAAATAATTGTTGTTACTTGTTAGAATATTTGTGATAACAAAGGCTTATTAATAGTGTGTAGACGATAGACCTACATCTACTCAGTCATAAACATGATTTAGATTTTTATTTTAATTATTTTATTTTCGGATTTTTTAATATTTGAATTATAATATATCATTTTTTGGGGATTTCATCATAAATATGTTCTTTTAATGATTCATGATCATTGTATGGTGTGTAAATGATTAATCTACATACTTTTATACTAAATATATATATTTAGGATTTTGAAAATGATTTTATTAAATCTTTTTTTCCTAAAAATAATTGTTGTTAGAGTATTACATGAATTTCTTATTTTATAGGAACAAGATGGTTCGTGACATAGATCTGGCATGGAGCCACGGTGAAGCAGTCGGAAGCAAAAGTAAAGTAAAATGTAATTATTGTGGACGAGTGCTCAATGATGGGATTACTCGATTCAAACAACATTTGGCACATGTATCAGGACAGGTGACAACATGTCATAAAGTGTCTCCAAATGTGAAAGCTGAAATGCAGGAGCTCCTTAATGGATCTGCAAATATATATATATATATATGTGTGTGTGTGTGTGTGTGTGTGTGTGTGTGTGTACAAGAAAGAAGAACTGAGGAACTTGATGCATGCAGAGAAGAAGTATTTGGTTCCTCCGATGATGACGATGAAGACCCGGAAATGAGGAGGGCTAGGAGAGAGTGTGAGGTCACTTCAGGAGGAGGAAGAGAAGAGAAGAATGTAATAAGAAGCAGCCGCTACAGGTAGCCAATATGAGCAGGGTGGGTCATCCGGACTGAGGGGAGCGAGTTTGCGTCGGGCATTTAGTCAAAAACAACCCCGTCAAGATCCAGACATTGAGATTAAAAGGCCTCCGACAAATGCACCTCGTAGGCTAGATGCGGTGGGGCCAACTAACCCATTTGTTTATAGAATGCCAACATCAAAGCAGCCCAGCATTATGAAAGCATTAAAGGGCAAGTTTGGTAAAGCAAGAGAACATCTAGTAAGAGCCATTGGGAAGTTTTTTTTTGGATGGAGGCATTCCACCCAACAAGGTATCTTCTCCTTATTTCACCACCATGTTGGATGGAGCTGCAGAACATGGTCCAAGTATAAAGGCACTCACCCCTTATGAGATTGGGCATGTTTGTGTTAAGAAAGAGTATGAGGAATTGCAGGCTTGGGTGCAAACTTTCAAATGGGCATGGAAGGAAAGAGGTTGCACACTAATGTGCGATGGGTGGACGACCATCACACATCGTCATCTCTTGAATTTTCTATTCTACTCGTCTATGGGCACGGTGTTTATCAAATCAGTTGATGCAACTGATTACATCCAAGATGCAAAATATATTAATAAGTTATTGAATGAGGTGATTGAAGAAGTTGGGGCAAATTGTGTAGTTTAGGTTGTTACCAACAATGCTGTAAACATGAAGGCTGCAGGAATGATGCTTATGAAACAAATGCCAAGGATTTTCTGGTCTCCATGTGCAGCACATTGCCTGGATTTAATGCTTAAAGATATATTGCAAAAGGAAAAGTCATGCAGCAAGTGACTGGTAAGATAAAGAAGATCACCAATTTTTTTTTATCAGTCATATAGACTCATTTCCATGATGAAAACGCATACAGACAACCATGAATTACTAGGGCCTGGCATCACTAGATTTGCCACCCACTTCATTGCTATCAAAAGTGTTTACAAGTATAGAGAAGGACTTCTCCGATTAATAAAATTACATGAGTTCATGAATTCAAAATGGGGAAAGAGGCCAAGTCCCATTATTCTTTAAGTATGTAAAATAATTGAGTCCAACAAATTTTGGCCTCATGTGAAGGGTGTTTTGAATGTTTTTGATCTCCTAATAAAGGTTCTTCGATTGGTAGATGGCAATGATAAGCCAACAATGGGCTTACATGAGGCCATTGAGAGATCAAAGCTGGCAATTCAAGCAGATTGTAAATATTACAAAAAGTTTTGGAAGATCATCAATGATCGATAGGGACGACAATTGAAACATGATTTACACACTGCTGGTAGGTGAAGGCTATTCCTTTAATACTTGAATTGTTGTATTCAACTCTCTAGTCTCTCCTCACTATATTAATTTACCAATGAATAAAATTCATTGGTTTTACAGGATACTTCTTTAATCCCCAATTTATGGATGGACACATATCTGATGAAATCCGTTTGGGACTAAAAAATGTAATTGAAAGACTGGCAGAGTACAGATGAAGCAATATGGGCTGCTAATCGGGTAGGATAATTAAGGAAAAAAGTATATAATATTGTAATTTCTCTAATTTATTTTTCTACGTTAATGTCTTCAAATTGACATAAACAATGTACGTGATGGAAGCTTTAGAACGACGACTGCATGGAGAGCTATCACACAGACCTATCCTGGTATTGATTGTAATGCCATCTCTATATTATTCAAGGACTTATTATTATTTTATTGACTCTAATATCATTTCTATTTTTTTTTGGCTGAATGGTGGTTAAATTATGGAGAGAGTGCTCCTGCACTAAGGACGATTGCTATTAAAGTCCTTAGTCAAACTACATCATCTTCCAATTGTGAAAAAAACTGGAGCACCTTCTCGTTTATCCACACAAGACCAAGAAATAGATTGACAATGCAGAAGCTCAATAAATTGGTCTACATCCACTACAACCTCAAGCTCCGGAGTAGAAATAGAAGGAGAAGACAGTTTGACGATCAACAAGATTATTTCTGTCCAATTAATTTGGACTATATCTTTTCAAAAGAGGATACTGTGTTAGGTCAATGACTGAAGGAACAAGAAGAACCGGTGTTAGACCAAGACCCAGAGTTTGAGTTGATGGAGGAATTGACTAGGGATAGGCCTGAGCCAGTGTGGGCCGCAGAAAGGATAGAAGAAATAAACTTAACAATGCAGCAGGGGCGCGCACCTGATACGAGTGAGTCAAGGGGAAAGGAGGTGGACAAGGAGAGTGAGTCAAGTATTTCTACTTCATCATCAGCAGGAATTCCACCTGACTCTCCCGGGGATGAGGGTCATTATAGAGATGATGGGCCTGTCACTTATGAGACAGTTGAGCATTTTCCTGGTGCTACCTAGTTAGATCCTCGCCGTGGCTATGTCAGACATGTTGGACAGACCGAGGTAGGGGGTAGTAGTGGCGCCGCTAGGCAAGAAGTGAGGGAAAGTACTCATGGTTATCATGGGAGTTATGTTGGCCAATGTGCCCTGTATGGACAGCATGTGGGTTATGTTGGCCAACAAGGTACCATGTATGGACAGCATGAGGGTTATTCATATGACCCTAATTGGGTACCACCTTTAATACCGATACTTTCTATCGAACAGATGTTAATTGAGCAGGGGAGGCTTACCCCACCAGTTTCCCAATAACCTTTTCATGCCCCTCATGTCTATTTCATACCATTTGAGTACAACCAACCATCTCAATCCACAGGGGATCAAGATAGTTCATCATCTTATCAAGAACAATCTGAATATGGTCATGGGTATGGTAGTGCTACGCAACAGTATGGAGCATATCTTTTTAACCAATACCGAAGAAATGATGATCATGATATCGAGCCAGGGTGACACTCCACTTGGAATTAGGCTGTCAATCTGTTATACACTCATACTCATCAATCTCTCCCTAGTCTCTAGTCTCTACTAGTCCCCTCTAATTTCAGATAAACCATGAACCTTTTGATGCCCAAGTACTTTATGATTTATCTATCTCACTATCATGTTTCTGATTTTAATATGTCATCTTCGGGGTCTTGAATTTCACAACTTATTTGATGATTGAGAAAGTATTAAATGATGATTGATATGTTATCTTTATTTTCTCATATTTTACATAATAAATTAATCATGAGCATCAATAATGGTTGCATTATATGAAATACTGGAGAAGACAGTGAACTGCGACACAGACAGGACTCATAACTTAAGATGACCGAGATTTTGATTTATTGTTGTTACTAATGCAAAAAAAAAATATTGCTTTCCAGCAATTTCTAATATTCTGGATTTTTTGGATATTTTTGCGAATTTTTTTGGATTAAAAAGAAAATTCACACTACGACGACCGCGACGAACCGATATCCGCGACCAATACCGATATCATATCGGTTTTTCAGCCCGGCCGATACCGCGACCGAAACCGAGATTTTAAACCATGATCGCGAAACCCAAATAATGGTCCGACTTGTTCATGGTAGGGCCTACCAACAGTTGTCCACGTGGCCAGGCTACCTATGGAAACAAGTGCACGATGGGTTCAACCATGAGGATGCATACAGTGTGCAACACATGCAAGGAGATGTGTACATAGAGACATATTCTTGGTAGGCCATGATGGAGCTATTTTATAGGGTGGGACCCAACTGGAGGATCTATGAAGATGTGCACATGACATAACAAAAATTGTAGGCTCTATCCTTATGGTGGGTGCCAACATCTATATCCCAGACGTAAATTTACAAAATCTCAGGTTGTATCAAATATAAAATAAGCATCGGGGTGAAATTCAGATGGTCCCCGAGATCCAATAATTAAGTGATTAAAGAATTGGCTCAAATTAACACTGCTGGGGAATGTCATCAAAGAAACAACTAAACTTGCCATCAAAATTCCAATTTGAAGGATAGATAAAGGGGAAGAAAAAATAATTCGGATAATTTGGAACAGCCAATGCACTAACCAACATGGAAACTTCCAATCAGAAGTCCCCAAATCCTAGAATGAAGACAATATTTGCAGGGTTGGTTATCCTTTAAAAAAAATAGGATTTTCTTTTCCCGTCAAATTTTTTGCAACAATTTCCTTTCCCTGCAAATGGCTTTGGAATTTTGCTTTCAGTGTTGGAAAGCATAGAAAGATTGCAGTTCTAAGTTTGATGCAATTCGGTCCCTATCCAAGACAAGGACCCGCAAGCCTTGATAGACCAGCAGATGAGGTCCACATGTGCCTTTCTAGATTAGTAATATTGCTTAGTTTGCTTAATAGGATTGCTTTCTAAATTATAAGTTCATTAGGATGAGATATTTCCTTATTTAGGACTGTACTACTCTAAATATATATATACTGAGGATATCCGATTGTAATGCTTATGTTTATTATCAATTAATCAAGAGTTTCCTCTTATCATGAGTTATGGGTTGTTCCCTAATTTTGTTTGTGCCCTAGTGGCTTGAATCCATCTCTGGATTCAATTAATCCTTTAGGAGATTGATTTATCAACCTGATCGCTGCGTCAATTGGTATCAAAGCCGAACTCCGGTCATCGGGGAGACGATCGTCCTTCCCGGAATTTTCTCTCGTCCCCTCTCCATCCCACTCTCTCCATTCCACCGAACCCTCTCTCTGTTCCACCCAGCCCTCCACCCTAGACGACCTCAACCCATCACCAAACATCGAAAACAACCCAACCTCACTGCCGAGCCCAAACAAGCCCTAATCGAAAGCCTCAGTCAAGCTCCCCTAGTCCCCTCCCTGCCATACATCCGAAACCATTCCAAAACCAATCGAACCCACCTCTGCCCATTCCCATCGAATCCAAACAAAATCCCCAAACCTAACCCTAAATCCAAACAACCCCCCCCCCCCCCCCCCCCCCCCCATCCTAAACCCTAGATTCCCAAACTATTTTCCCCAAATTAGAACCATCACACAAACTATCCCCCTCATGCACGACCATCCCATCGCACCCGACCCCTTTCTACCAAGCCGATCCAACAAAAAAAAAAACCCAAACATGTCATTCCCCAGCTTTGAGAAACCTCAACCAAAAAAGGAAAGAAAAAAAAAAAAAAAACAAGTAGAAGAAAAAGAAGAAGAAAGAGCAGCAACAAAGAGAAGATGAAGAGAGGAGATCTGAGTTAAGGAGTACCTGGCACCACGAGTCGTCGTTGCCCTTTCCCCGATGACCACCATCTCTCAACCTGCATCCAGCTCGCAATCTCCACTGCACCATCAGCCCTTGCTAGTAGTACCGTTAGCTCCACTGCACCATTAGCCAACATCTACCTTCCACACCATCACCAGCGCCTTCTACCCCACCTCTTCGTTTTTTTTTTTTTTCAACTCGAAACAGGTAACGCAGAGACCCCCTTGTTTCTTTTCTTCCTTTCTGTACTTTTTCCAAGACAACAAAGGGATCTTTCTCCCACATGTACAATATGTGCCTGCTATCTAATTGGGCCTCATCTGCATTCTGGCCCTGACTTGAGTCCGGGCCCAATTTGAGCCCAAACCAGGCCCACTAATAGTAAAGAAAAAATAAAAAGGAAAAAAGAACAGCCCTCATCCATGGCTACTCGCACCGGGCAAATTTTTCGTGGCAGACTCAATGACATTCAGCAGGATAACTGCATAAGGAATTTATATGAACGGGACGAAACCTTACAATTCACAGTCAATGAACTCGCTAAGGCCCCTTCAAACCCTCATGGCAAATCTTCAAGCACTTCTGGCTCACATATGACCCGGCCCCCGCCAGGTGATCTCTCACAGAAAATCAAATTAGAGGTTGCTGATTTTTTTGGTCGCGGTGATGCTCGTGCCCTTCTTGATTGGCTTATTTCAATTAAGGATTATTTCACTTGGTATCAACATTGAAGACCCTCAACGAGTTGCTTTTGTCAAGATGAAGCTAAAAGGTCCTACTCGAATTTGGTGGAAAAATATTGATGACCACAATGTGCAAATGGGTCGCCCTCCTATCACCCGTTGGGAAGTTATGAAAGAGAGACTTGAAGATAAGTTCTTGCCTTCTGACTACACTGATTCATTTAATAGCGAGCTTATCAATCTTCGGCAAGGCTCTATGACCATAGATGAATACACTCATAAGTTCCATGAGCTTTGTATTCGATGCAAGACTAATGAAGATGATCATGATGGTCACCCGTTAGCGGGAAAGATTGTGCCCAGATAAACATGATAAATTGGCAGCATTTGAGTTCGCCACTATTGATGCAATCTCTAGGAAGGCGCGACGTGTCAGCAAACCGGGTGACGCTATGGTTACCAAGCCGGGGAGTCCTACAAAAAGGGTCCTTATTCTACTTTCAATTAGGCCCCACAGCAAGGGTTCCGACAACCTCTAAGTCAACCTCAGAACCAAATCCAAAGGTAGCAACAAGCTCCACCACAGGGTCAACATATTCCTCAGCGCAATCAGAAGTGGCAAACAAATCAGAATAATGCTAAAGGCGCTGGAATAGCCGCTAAGTGCGACATTGTCTGTCATTCTTGCAAAAATCGAGGTCATTATGCTAGAAACCAGATAGGAATTTGCATTGTGAAGGTGAACCTTATGATGATGAACAGTTTGATGAGGAAATCAAAATGGAACCACCTAATGCACAACTTCCAACAGAACCAGAGTCAGCACTTGAGGCATTCACAGCTGATGATGACAGCCCCTTGCTTTTCCTTCACCGACACCTATTGGTTGCAGATGGTATTGAAGACTATGAAAATCAAGCTCCCATTCTCAGAACAAGAGTCCCTTGTAAAGGAAGAGCTTGCAATGCCATCATTGATGGTGGAAGTGTTATGAGTGTCATATCCAAAGAAGCAGTTGATAAACTTCAGTTGCCAGCTATAAAGCACCCAAGACCTTACAGAGTTGCATGGGTAAATGATTATTCGATTTCCGTCAACCGCTGTTCTCTTAAAAATGGGCTCGTATGAAGATAATATCAAGTGTGACGTTATTCCGATGAATGTTGCCTGCATTTTATTTGGCAGACCTTGGCTGAAACGCTTGAAGGTCATCACTGATCATGTGAACAACACTTAACAATTTTAAATGGAATGGACGCCGAATTCTATTAAAGCCCATGGAAACTCCATTCTCTGCAAAGAAAACTACTCCTACTGCCTCTCCTCACATCCTCACCATGCGTAAATTTGAAGTTGAAAGTAAAGAGCAAGGTGTGATATATGCTTTAGTTGCTAGACAGGTGACCGAATCAAATGAAGACTCAAAGCCACCTACTCCCCAAGAGGTCCAACCATTGCTCAATGAGTTTTCTGATTTAATTCCTGATGAGCTTCCAAATGAATTGCCGCCAATGCGAGACATCCAACGTGCAATAGACTTAACTCCTGGAGCATCTCTCCCTAATCTCCGTGCTTATCAGATAAGCCCTTCCGAACATGCCGAACTCAAGAAACAAGTTGATGATCTATTGCAACGGAGATATATTCGGGAAAGCCTAAGTCCATGTGCCATACTGTTACACCCTGAACCCACTTAATCTTGTTTATTCCTAATTAATTGTGTTATATAAATTAAATATACTTAGATACTATTAAGTTATTTAGCAAAAATTAGTTTTATATCAGTCTTTGGGTTAGACCTTGAGTCTTGGGTAAGTAGTTTAGACCCGATCCAACCCATTTAGGCAAAGCCGGGGACTTTTTCATAATTTTGGATTTTCTTAATTTACATCGTATACACTTCATCTTGGCGTCATCGCGTGTATCTCGTCGAGCACGTCATTTTTCATATTGATCACTTCCTCATTAGACCTCAAATTAATCAATTAGGCATTCATTTGACTCAAAATAAAAATATGACAATGGAGGACTTTCTTATAAACTGTGAAGCAATATAACTCAAACAGCAATCCACTTCATTCGTTCTGTGTATGCTATAGTTCAGGTGGGCTGTTGAAAAGAAAACTCTGTTTTCCTACTCCTTTCTTCATTTTCTCCTTCTCTCTTCAAAATCATTCAAGGAAAGAAGTTGCATGGGTGTGTGGAGGTTAACTTTGACTTCACCTTCCTCATCCCTACACCTTCATATCTGTATTGAGCTAAGGTTGGTCTTCTCCAACCTCTCATCAGTCCCTTTGGCAAGAACTCCACTTCACCTCTTAGAAATTAGTGGTGATTGAGCTAATAGAATTCTTGTCTTTCACATGCATGCATTTTAGTAGACTTTAGTACTACCTTCTTAATAGGGTTTGTGAAATTTGGGGGTTTCACTTGTGTTGACTCAAGAAGAAGAGTGAGTGTGTAAAAGTTTGGTGAAGTCAAGTATAAGCTCTAAATTGAAAATGCATGTTGTTTATTTTTTACTCTTGTAAATTAATTCAATTCTGAAATTATATTCTCATTTGCTTAATAATTGATGATGGGAATGCATGGGTTCCTTTGTTGTATGGAAAGGAAGGGAAGGTGTCGGTTAATTTTTGAGTGAAGTGTGGAAAGTTTGGTAGATCCCTCCTTCGGTTACTGATTATATAGCTTGGGAGAAGCTTTGAAAGTGTTGGAAGGGATGGAGAACACCTAAGAGAAGGACCTGACTACTGTGTCAGGCACACTTATTTATCTCAAATTAAAGGAAAAATCTATCCTAATACTAATGTGAGGCCTCTATGACTATCTTTGAAGATAATCATGGTACACCCAGGAAATCAATAGGATTCTTAAGCTTGGAAGACCATGTAGGACCTTAGAAAGGAACCTTAACTAATTCCTCATATGTCCAATGGATAAATGTAGCTCATGAATGTCACTTCTGGATGTTGATTTGGGATGTTTAATGTACCTTTTAATACAGTAACACCTGAAAAGAATAACAAACATTAAACTTCCTAAAGACACACCGAGTGTAATGATGGGTGACGCTGATTGCTTAGACTAGCTTGGCTAGTAAAAATCCTTGATTCTCCTGAAATTTGTGAAGCATGTGCATATTGAATTACCTTACCATGATTTCTCGTATCAGATAAATGTTCATATACATAGACTGTGTTGCTTTCATATTCTTAATTATATGGTCATCTTACGGTTCTTTGTACTAGTAATTTGAAAAGTCTTGAATAAATTGTGAATGTACATGTATGAAATGAGTGGCATCGTATGAATGATAGTGTAGCCTCCTTAAGTCCAATGGATAATGATTTGGATGAGTCGTTACTACTTAGCTTCGACCGAATGATACCCAACGGGGTTAATTCTTGGTCTAGTATGTGCACGTCACTGCAGTAGACAGCCTGGAGCACCGGAACTCCAGAACCCGGATAGCCAGTTGAACCTTTGGGCGGGTCACTGGTGACATCCCAAAATGCGTGCCCTCTTTGAGGGGATTTAGCTAATGTGGTTACCAACTAGTGTGTATTTTTCCATCATTATTGATTCTTTAAGCATGATTTAACTTGGAATGCACAACTGCTTAGTTTTACTTTATATGACCTCTTTTAATCTTCCGTCAAAACTTCTGAAATTGATACAGCATGTGTAAATGGATTATTGCTTATACTCAGCTGAATTGTTGTATTCATGAGTTATTCTTTGGTGTTACAGACGCAGGTTCCAATCCCCGGTCTTGAGGAGACCGAGGAGGGAGAGGAGGGGGCCGTCGAGGTACCTCCAGGCTTAGAAGAGTGGACAGCTGAGGGAGCTATCTAGCTCATCTTCGGAGAGCATCATATCCCCTCTTATGGATAGTATACTTTTGTTTAAGCTTGAACTAGATAATATTTTTGGTATTATTGTACATAGATACTTTTGTATTATTGAGGTAGAGTAAGTTTTAATTCTCTACTTCTTAATAGTAATGAAATAATCTTTTAATTATGAACTTGAAAATCTACGGACGGTTCATGGTATGATACCTTTTATTGAATGTTTTAATGTTTCCACTGTTAAAAGCACTGAGACAAGTGTCAGTCGGCATGTCTCACAAGTGGAGAGTTTTGAAATTATCCTTCGTGACTCATACTTGACCCGAAACAAGTGCGAAGTGCACAGGATTACGCGTGTCACACCTCGAGAATTACCCTTGGCCAGGTAAATTCGGGACCGGGATGTGACACGTACCCACTCTCCTCACACCAAAGGACGGAAGCTGGCGTATGTGCGTGGATAGTCGTGCCATCAATAAAATCACTATAAAGTATCGCTACCCCATCCCTAGACTTGAAGATATGCCTGATCTTATGACTAGTGCTTCTATTTTTTCTAAGCTTGATCTTCGCAATGGTTATCATCAAATCAGAATTAGGCCAGGTGATGAATGGAAGACAGCCTTTAAAACTAAAGATTGTCTTTTTTATGAATGGCCGGTTATGCCTTTTGGTCCTTCTAATGCTCCTAGCACATTCATGTGTGTTATGAATCAATTGCTGAAACCATTTATTGGAAAGTTCGTTGTTGTCTACTTTGATGGTATCTTGATTTACAACAACTCTAAACGGGAGCACCTTGATTACTTAAAGAGCATATTTCAACTTCTTCGCCAGGGACGCTTCTATGCTAATTTGAAATGTACTTTTGTGAGCAATTCTGTGATTTTCCTTGGCTTTGTTATCTCTTCTAAAGGTATTGCAATGGACCCATCCAAGATTCAAGCTATCCCCAATTAGCCAATTCCGCAAACTCTCACTAAAGTTCGTAGTTTTCACGGACTTGCTACTTTCTATAAAAGGTTCATTCAAGATTTCAGCAGTATTATGGTTCCAATCACTGATTGTATGAAACAGGGTGAATTTAAATAAACAAGTGCAGCGACTAGAGCATTTGGAGAAATCAAGCTCAAGATCGCGGAAGCCCCTGTCCTACGACTTCCAGATTTTAACAAAGTCTTTGAAGTTGCTTCTCAGGTCAGCATTGGAGTTCTGAGCCAAGGTGGTCACCCCATTGCATTTTTCAGCGAGAAGCTCCTCGATGCCAAACGTAGATATTCTATTTATGATCTAGAATTCTACACTGTTGTGAAAGCATTGCGACATTGGCGTCATTACTTTGTTGGAAACGTCTGTCTTATATTCCGATCACGAGGCATTGAAGCATATACAGTCACAACAGCATGTCAGTGATCGTCGAATTCAATGGAGCTCTTACTTTCAACAATTCACATTCAGTCTCTGCCATAAAGCTCACAAAGAAAATCTAGTAGCTGATGCTTTAAGTCGTCGGAAACATCTCCTCACTGCTATGGCAGTCATTGTAACAAGTTTGGAGCAAATAAAACAGGAGTACACAAATGACAAGGATTTCGACACAATCTATGCGGATTTTCTTAATGGCGACTCGGACAAACACCCTCATTACAGCGTACATGATGGATTCTTATTCCGAGGTAACAAACTTTGCCTCCCTGCTACTTCAATTCAAGAACATGTTGTTCGTGAATTGCATTCAGGAGATTGTAATGGTCATTTGGGACGTGACAAGACACTCGCTCTCGTGGATGATCGTTTCTATTGGCCGCGCATGAGAATTAATGTTATCAACATATGAGAAAGATGTCGCACCTGTCAATTGGCTAAAGGTAACAAGAAAAATACAGGTTTATATCAACCATTGCCTAATCCTAATGCACCACGGGAAAATATCAGCATAGAATTTGTGTTAGGATTTCCAAAGACTGCACGGAAAGTTGATTCCATCTTTGTTGTTGTTGATCGTTTTTCTAAAATGGCACATTTCATTCCATGCAACGCCACATCAGATGCTTATAAGGTTACTCAACTATTCTTCAAAGAAGTTGTTTGTCTTCATGGTCTCCCCAAAACAATCGTTTCAAATCGTGACACGAAATTTATGAATTACTTTTGGAAGACTTTGTGGATAAAAGCCAAGACAAAGTTTCACTTCTCTACTACTTACCATCCGCAGATTGATGGACAAACTGAAGCAGTAAATAAAAGCCTTGGACAACTGTTACGATGCCTTACACATGATCATCTCACAACATGGGATCAGATTCTATCTATGGCTGAATTTGCTTACAACAATTCAGTTAATGGGCCCACAAGCATCTCACTCTTTGAAGTAGTCACAGGTGTTCAACCATGCTTGCCTATTGATCTTGTCCCCTTGCCTCTTGAAGCACACCCTTGCGCTGAAGCCGATAACTTCATCAAACACATGCAACAAATTCATGCTAAAGTTCGACGACATATTGCAGCTAGCAATGACAGTTACAAGGTTCATGCTAACAAACGTCGTCGTTTGGTCGAATTTTCTAAAGGACACATGTTTATGGTCCGTATTCATCCAGAAAGGTTAATGCCAGGAGCAAACAAGAAGTTACATCCGAGAAATACAGGTCCATTCAAAGTGTTGAAGAATCTCAGTTCGAATTCATATACTCTTGAGTTGCCATTTATATTGGTTACAGCCCCACGTTCAATGTCGTCGATCTCACTCTATCGTGGGCATGATAATGAGGATGATTCTGATGAGCAAATCATTACGTTACCAGCTGCTCTGCCACCGCCTGATAAAATCATTGATGTTCTTGATAATCAAATTGTCTCTACTCCTCGCGAAGGATTTCAAAAGTTCCTTGTTCGTTGGCAAAACCGGCCCATCCCCGATGCTACCTGGCATACTACTACCGACTTCCAGCGTCTGAATCCAGATCTTTATTAGCACTATCAAGCAATTAACTCGTCAGAGTTGAGTTCTTTCAAGCCGGAAGAGTTGATGCAGTCCGGTCCCTATCCAAGACAAGGACCTGCAAGCCTTGATGGACCCAGTTGATGGGGTCCACATGTGCCTTTCTAGATTAGTCGTATTGCTTAATTTGCTTAATAGGATTGCTTTCCAAATTATAAATTCATTAGGATTAGATATTTCCTTCTTTAGGACTGTACTACTCTATATATACTAAGGATATCCTATTGTAATGCTTATGGTTATTATCCATTAATCAAGAGTTTCCTATTATCGTGAGTTATGGGTTGTTCCCTAATTTTGTTTGTGCCCTAGTGGCTTGAATCCATCTTTGGATTTGATCAATCCTTCGGGAGATTGATCTATCAACCCGATCGCTGCATCATAAGTTCTAACTACTGCTTATTCCGCTGTTGAATGCAACCGACGCACTTCCTCTTCACCTTCAATAAGTGAGAACACCCCTGTTATTAATCATTAAGACCAGCAAATATGACGGTAAAATGTTAGTTATGACGGTAAAATGTTGTTTTGAAAGATACAACTCATTCACTATAAAAGATCTAACTCTCATGTAATATATTACACTTGAAAGGGAAAGAAATATAATTTATGCAAAAAAAAAAGTGAGCTATATACCATAAAGCTGAACGTAAAAACCTAGATCTTACAATCATAGAGCTTCATGTGCTTTATTAACATGAAGAATCTAACAGGCTTAGCTACCAGGGTGATGGAGAAAACCTGCTTAACATAAAACAATGACATAAGAATACTAACCTGGATATCTTTTGGAAGCAATTGTTGAGGACTTAATGTGTTTCCAATAAAAAGCAGGAGGTGAAGGAAATTGTCATATCTATAACACGCTTGACAAGTTAAGTAAGTAGGGAGCAAAGCTCCCATCTTTACATCCCAATTCCCACCTAAAACTTTTGGTGCAGCATCCATCATTGCATTAATGACATCATTCATGTTACTTTCATCATGAACAAGCCAGTCACTAACATGTTGAAGAAAATAACCACACCGCTCAGAATCCCAAAAAAAAGGGTGATACAATACTTTTCCTGCCGTTGGCCTGGAATATGCATTTGAAGTGAATTAGTAACTCTTACTACTATATTTCAGATATTAGAAGTTAAGAGTATAAAAGAATATCTCATTACCTCATTTCTGGTTGAGGGTGTAACAGATTAGATATAAGGTGTGCAGCTTCATAATGATGCTTTACTAAGGCTAAATCAGGACAGTTCCTTTTAATGTTTGTATCTCGCATCCGAACAAGACCAAATGGGTGGTGTCCTTTGGTAATAAAGTAGAAAATGAGACATCCTAGATTGAATAAATCCTGTGGACAGCTTAGCATCATTCCTGTCCTTCCACAAACTACAACAAATTGTAAAGGACACGGTAATGTTAAAATAACTAGCATTTTTGTGACCTTATCACTATTGTTATATTGTTTAAGAGGCATAAGCAATATAATTTTTTAAATTTAATAGAAAATACTTACATTGAGTTTCACCAAGGAATGTCTTCGGTGAGTGCCATGTTATACTATTATTAACATGAACCCTAAGATCGTGAACAGCATGATAATCACGTGTAGGATTTAATCTTAAATAAATTAAAGAGTACCTCCAGACATCTTGATGCAGAGGGCTTTCTGATCCTGCAGTCTGGTGCTGTTGCTGATTGATGCTGTGATCCGTCGAGAAAGAGACTATGTGAATGGTTTCGGTTTCTCTTTCCTTGCCTATAAAACCTTAATGTGTTGATTTTTGTGAATGCCTTTGTGATGGACGAAAGGCTTTGTTTTATAGGTGAAAAGAGGACCGAATTTCCAATCAGGGTTTCCATAGACTTAATCTCAACCATCCATCAAGGTAGAGTTTGTTATGGAATACATCTCATTAAGAAACCTTTTTGTGTAAGGAATAGCATGTATCCTAAGAAAACAGATTTCCTATAATGACCACAATTCGGGAAAGGAAAGGACTTCTAGTCCAAGTAATGGACTTAAAGATAATTTCCTTACAGTCTCCCACTTGGTCGATAGGAAGATCCTTTAGTGTTTTTCTTTTTAGGAATCATAAGGCGCGCATTATATGCTAAACATTTCTTGAGTCGGTTATCATAAGTGTCTTGGCTAATTCGGTGGTCAATGGGAGTCATGGCGTGCACACATTATTTTGCAACATGCTTACTTCCATGTACTACAGCAGTGACAACCGGCATAACTAGACCGTAATAGGAGATATACGTAATGGTCTCATAATGTCTATGTTGAAAGACTGTTTCTGTTTATCATTTATCCAAACATAAAATGTACACAATGGAAAAACAGAAATAGCAGATGTAGAGTTGCATTAAGAGCTCAAAAAATGTCAAATATAAGTACAGAAATAAAAGGCAGAAAATGATAATTAAGAACTATCTTCAAGACCCATGCTTTCAGTATGTCCTTGAAAGGTCTTTGGAGGTAGTCCTTTCGTGAATATGTCTGCGACCATGAAATCTGTACGTATAGACTCAATGACAAATTTCTGTAATCTAACATCTTGTTTCAGTGAGAGATATTTAAGGTCCATGTGTTTGGATCCCTTAGATATCCTGTCATGCTTGGAGAAGAAGGTTGAAGCTTCATTGTCACAGTAAAGGGTTAATGGCTTAGAGATGAAATTCAAAGCTCCAAACTGAGAGATAAAATTATGCAACCATGTTCCCTGAATTGCAGCCTCGTAACATGCGACATACTCAGCCATCATGGTGGATGAGTAAAGCAACTCAGATTTTTGGCTTTTCCATGATATTGCACCTCCACATAAGAGATACACATAGCCAAGAGTGCAAAGTCTGGTGTCAGGACATCCAGCAAAATCTGAATCTGAATAACCAGTCACCTGTAGGTGACTTGATTTTCTGTATGTGAGCATGTAATTCCTTGTTCCCTTAAGGTATCTCGGTACTTTCTTTGCAGCTTTCCAATGAGCGATTCCTGGTTTACTCTGAAATCTTCCGAGCATGCCAACAGCATGACTAATGTCAGGTCTTGTACAGACCTGTGCATACATCAAACTCCCGACAAGAGAAGCATAAGGATATTTTGCCATTTCTTTAAGTTCCAATTCGTTCTGTGGACACTGCGAAAGATCAAGCTTGTCTCCTTTATGCAGTGGAACAGGACTAGAGGAACAGGTCATCATGCCAAACCTCTCTAGAACTTTGTCAATATATGCTTTCTGAGACAATCCCAAAATACCAAGTGACCTGTCACGGAATATTTCTATTCCTATCACATAGGAAGCCTCAACCATATCTTTCATTTCAAAATGCTTAGAGAGATAGTCCTTTGTTTGATGTAATAAACCAAGGTCGCTGCTGGCCAGTAATATGTCATCAACGTACAGAACCAGAAATATGAACTTACTCCCACTGATCTTGAGGTATATGCAAGGGTCAACGATGTTTTCTATGAAATCGAAGTTAGTAATGATTTCATGAAACTTTAGGTACCATTGCCTCGAAGCTTGTTTCAGTCCATATATTGATTTCTTAAGTTTGCAGACCATGTCTTCCCGACCTTCAATGATGAAGCCTTCAGGTTGACGCATGTAGACTTCTTCTTCCAAGTCTCCATTAAGAAAGGCAGTTTTCACATCCATTTGATGTAACTCGAGGTCATAGTGAGCTACTAATGCCATGATAATTCTAAGAGAATCCTTCCTTGACACAGGGGAAAAAGTCTCAGTAAAGTCAATACCTTCTTTCTGATTGAAACCTTTGGCAACAAGTCTGGCTTTATGGCGTTCAATATTGCCTTTGCAGTCGCGTTTGGTCTTGAAGACCCATTTACAGCCAACTGGTTTGTGTCCTGGAGGCAATTGAACGACTTCCCAGACTTGATTTTCATTCATAGATTTCAATTCATCCTTCATGGCATCAATCCATTTACTAGAATTAACATCCTTAATGGCTTGTGAATAAGAAACCGGGTCATTAATTGTCCCTTCTCCAGATTCTACTTGGTAAAGCATGTAATCATCGGAAATAGCTGATCTCCTTTGTCTTTGAGACCTTCTTAATGCTGGTTCCTCTGGTGCATTATCCATATGTTCATTGGCGACAATCTCATTATGGAGTTGTTGATCATTTATTGGATTTTCCTCATTGTTAAATGGTCCAACAACAGGAGGATTGCCAACATCTTTCGGAATAGAGGGTAAAGGGATAGGTACCCTGATTTCCTGAATGATCACATCTTGAGGTTTATTACTCCCACTGATTTCGCCATTCTCAAAGAATCTAGCATTACCGGTTTCAACAATTCTCGTACTATGGTTAGGGCAGTAAAACCTAAATCCTTTGGATTTTTCTGGGTAACCTATAAAGTAACCACTGATTGTTTTAAGGTCCAATTTCTTTTCATGTGGATTGTAGACTCTAGCCTCAGCTGGGCAACCCCAAATTTGGAGATGTCGTAAACTGGGTTTCCATCCTTTCCACAGTTCAAAAGGTGTCTTTGGAACTGCCTTACTGGGAACTCTGTTCAAGATATAAACAGCTGTGCGTAGAGCATCCATCCACAAGGATATAGGTAAGTTAGCATGACTCATCATTGATCTTACTATTTCCATGTACGTACGATTTCGCCTTTCAGCTACACCATTCTGCCATGGAGAACCAAGCGTTGTGTATTGGGCAACAATTCCAAGTTTTTGGAGAAGTTTTGCAAAAGGTCCAGGATGTTGTCCTGTTTCGTCATACCTTCCATAAAACTCACCACCTCTATCTGACCTTATGATTTTCACTTTTCTATCTAATTGCCTTTCGACTTCAGTAATGAACACTTGTACAGCATTCACAGACTGAGATTTGTCATGCAATAAGTATAAATAACAGTAACGTGAGTAATCATCAATAAAGGTAATAAAATACTTTTCTCCTCCAAAGGTTGGAACATCAAAGGGTCCGCAAATGTCTGTATGTATTATTTCAAGAAGCTCAGTACTTCTTGTGGCTCCTTTCTTTGTGTGTTTTGTTGTTTTGCCTTTAATACAATCCACACATACATTAATATTAGTAAAATCTAGATCCGGAAGGACACCATCTTTTACTAATCTTTTGATTCTTTCACTGGATATATGACCCAGTCTTTTATGCCACAAGAAATAAGAGTCGAGTTTGGATGACTTTCGTTTTGTTTCCTTAGAATGCAGGGTAAGTTGGGTTTCAGCAAGTTGACTATCAAGATGAAACTTGTATAGCCCATCAATCAAAATTCCAGAACCAATACGACTAGAATTTTTAAATAAACTGAAATTACCATTTCCTACTTCAAAAGAGTAACCAACTTTATCAAGTGCGCTTACAGAAACCAAATTACTGGAAAGAGACGGAACATAAAGAGTTTGACATAAGTCTAACTGATAACCGCTATCTAAAACAAGACGAAAAGTTCCAATAGCTTCAACTGGAGCTTTATCTTTGTTTCCCATGAAAAGGAAGTTCTCACTTGGGTTTATGGTTTGGATCGTAAGGAATCCCTGCATTGAATTGGAAACATGAACATTAGCACCAGTGTCAATCCACCAAGCATCAGAAGAAACATAAGTAAGATTTGATTTGAAATAACTTACGAAACCCATAGGGTTACCTTTCTTTTCGAACCATTCTTTACGTTTTATGCAGTCTGCCTGAAAATGTCCAGGTTTCTTGCAAAATTTGCATAAGTTTTCCTTCTTTTTCTTCTTGGGGTTCTGACCAGCCTCATTAGATTTGGGTGGTGCCCGTTTCTGGCCTGAATTATGCTTTTTCCCAGCTTTGTGTCCAGCTCCTTGAACGAGATGAGCTACTTTAATCCCTTGTTGGTTCAGCCTGGCCTCCTCTTGAACCAGTTTGTTAGCTAATTCATTCATTGTCCACTTGTCCGTAATAGTGTTGTAATGAATTTGGAAAGGCCCGTACTGAGGAGGTAAACTGTTTAGGATAAATTGGACGAGAAATGCCTCATCCACTGATAATCCCAAATTCTTTAGTTTAGCTGCAAGGTTGGTCATCTCAATGACATGTTCATGCATTGATCTGGTGCCATCAAACTTCATGGTTGTAAGATCTGCCATTAGTTTCCCAGCAAGGGATTTGTTTGCAGTCTTAAACTTAGCTTCAATGGCCTTCATATAGTCCTTAGCATTCTCAGGTGTAGGAAGGGATGTTTTTATGTTGGTGGTAATAGTCATTCGCAAAAACATAGTGCTTAGTCTGTCAGACCTTTCCCAGGCATTAAAGAAGATTGTTTCATCAGGGGTACTTTTATCAGTGAGTGAAGCTGGCTTATCTTTACGAAGAGCGATATCCAGTTCAAGTACCCCCAATGTAAACTCAACTTGCTCTTTCCATTCTGAGAAGTTGGTTCCATTGAGCTTAGTGACAGAGGTAGCATGCGAAGTGAGATTAGTGGTTGCAAGAACTGCAATAGAGATACAACAATAAGGCTTTAATAAAAAATAAGACAACACACGCATAATATATGAATATAAACGACAAAATTTTAGGTGCTCCTGTGGGTAGTCACCATAATTTCTACGCATTATACCATCTAAGGTCGTCATATTCAAGGTAATGTAAATGAGTGATGTTAATCTTAATTAGGAACAAACACTCCTTAATTATTGTTCAATCGTATGAGTAGAATCCGCCTGTGGGCGACTAAATGCTTCATACCTTCTTGAACAATATGTAATGTAAACATGATGATGGTACTTTTAGGGCCAAATTCCAGTATTTAATTGTTAGGGTCATTGTGGTGAGACCTAACCCTAAGCATACAACTTTGGTGATAAAAAAAAAGGCTTAATATGAATATAAACATCATATATTGCATGCATTCATGATAGATCATTCATTGTATGAAAAGTACTGGTAAAAAGGCCAAGCCCCGAGGCATTATATCATCGATTACGAAGAAACATGCTAATGATAATCAACATAATATGGAATTTATGAAAATATGATCCAACTATATGGCCTATTTTCTGTCCTTCTTTTCGATCATCTGTCTTTATCTTCGACTGCTTCAAAACGTCATTTTCAGTCTCGAAACAATATCCTATTCAATCATGACATACCAGTTACTGATCTCCTCCATTATTACATTGAATTTTTACTCACGCAGGAGTTTATACATAATTGAAAATTCAAAACTTAAATAAATCACGATCAAACAGTCGTGCCCAAATAAAAAAAATTGCGGAATAACATAAATATAAACCATTCATGCAGGCCATAATAGTTGGATTGATAAATTGCTGCAAAACAGAATCAGAATGGATCTATATTTGCCGATTATGGCGATGCATAGTTATCCTAATTAATGGACGATCATGTGTTCTAAAACCATGCTCTGATACCACATGTTATACTATTATTAACATGAACCCTAAGATCGTGAACAGCATGATAATCACGTGTAGGATTTAATCTTAAATAAATTAAAGAGTACCTCCAGACATCTTGATGCAGAGGGCTTTCTGATCCTGCAGTCTGGTGTTGTTGCTGATTGATGCTGTGATCCGTCGAGAAAGAGACTATGTGAATGGTTTCGGTTTCTCTTTCCTTGCCTATAAAACCTTAATGTGTTGATTTTTGTGAATGCCTTTGTGATGGACGAAAGGCTTTGTTTTATAGGTGAAAAGAGGACCGAATTTCCAATCAGGGTTTCCATAGACTTAATCTCAACCATCCATCAAGGTAGAGTTTATTATGGAATACATCTCATTAAGAAACCTTTTTGTGTAAGGAATAGCATGTATCCTAAGAAAACAGATTTTCTATAATGACCACAATTCGGGAAAGGAAAGGACTTCTAGTCCAAGTAATGGACTTAAAGATAATTTCCTTACATGCCATCCTGGGCTTCTATGATGAGGAGCTGCAAATCACAAGGGACATGGTGACATTAAAAGAACTAACTAGCAATTCTATAATCTTTTCAATATTGTTACACTATCCAATAGACAAGCAGCATAGTATCCAGTGCCAGGAGGGCCCAATGAAAATCTATACTTACCATGGCCTTCGATTATACCCTGGTCGCAAATTTTGGCCTGGGGAAATGCTCCAAGATTTATAAGCACACGTTGAGGTTTTAAATCTCGGTTTCGGAATCGTTTATTATGCAAATGAGCTAGACCAGAAACCACATCTCTGTATAAAATATGAAGGTAGCATTATGAATACATATACGATTCATGTTAAATCAAAATTTTTTTTTATAACAGTAAAATTTATTAAACCAAATATTCCATAAATAAAAATATTTAAAAACACTAATATTGAAGTCATGCCAGGTAAAAGATATCACCAGAAAAAGGCAAATCAGTGGCACCTTTCTATTATTTAGCTGTTCTGAAAGGCTCAGAACCATGGTTCAAAATAGCATTTGAGGTCACTACGGTATTTTGAAAGTCTGAAATTTAGTACAATTTTAATATTTGATTTCTCTATTTCTTCTCTTCAATAGCTTTTCCTAAAGTTGTCTCTACACTTATATGGTTCTAAATCACTAAAAGAAAAAATACAAGATTGATTGTTACACAAGATTCGAAAAAATTTTTGCCACTTAACAATTCACACCGCTAGGCCGCTATGAATCGTCACAACCGCTGCGCAGTGCTTTGGCCACTAAATGCTACACCAACCGCAACCGCTATTTTGATCCTTACTCAAAACTCTCTCTCTCTCTCTCAAAGGTAGTGGCCAATTTAGGAGTCAGGTTTCTATAGTAATAAAAAAGGTTTTTTCAAAATAAATAAATAAATAATAATAATAATATGCATTAAGCAGAACTTGATCCAAACAACTATTAGACCTGGATTTTTTAGGTGTAGAGTAATTTCTAAGAGCATGGGACAATGCAACATGCGTATGATGAAACACTATACTACACCAATTAAGGTGGAACACAAACTTGAAGCCCCATTCAAAACCAGATATCGATTATCAAAGATTCTCCATCCCTCTAAAAGGTGATAAGTGCTTAAATGTTTACAATTTAAGCCCAAATAGTTGATTTATTTTGTGCTAGTTCATTGTTATTTTATTTGTTTTTACATCGTCTTCTTATTTTTCATGGAAAGGACAAAATGAGCCAAAAGAGAAGAATTTCAGCAAAAGAATTAATTAAGAGATTCAGGCGCCCAATGGATGCACGCCCAAAGGGGTCCCACGTCTCTTGCAATAATTGGAATTTCAGAATTTGGAAGCTCTTTCTCAAGTACAAGCGGCGCCCAAGCATAGAGAGTTCAAGCAACACGGAGAGAACTTAAAGGAGTCTAACAGGAAAGAGAATCTCCTATGTTTCTAGTTGTTTCCTAACTAAGAAACTTGAAAAGGAAGTAAGAGGTCTAAACAAAAAAGAAAACAAGAGCCTAAAAAGGAGGAATCTCTTTACTAAAGAAAGCTTTTGCAAAAAGCATAAAAGGAGAACCAAGAGGGGATGGACGACTACCACTACCACCAACCCTAGCAGCGTACAACCCTAATTGAAGCTTTTCAGAGCAAGGAGAAAGAAAGCAAGCTGCTGGCCGTCCATTTTTCTTCATCAAACTTCTAGAGTTTTTCTTATGACTTTCTTTTCTTTGTTATTTTTCATTACAAACATGAGTAAATGAAACCATCGTTCCTTCATTCTCATTGTTTTTTTATCCTAATAGTATTTTTGTGTGTTAGGTTACTTTCCATTGTGCATTTGATTTATTTTAATAGTTTTAACTTACTGTTTTAGTAATTTCATTCAACCAATCAGCATTCAACAAACTTTTCACTCATTTAATATTCTAACTTAATAGTTATTTTTGGCATTGTTTTATCACAAGTCTTCGTGGGATCGACCTCGTACTTATAATTCATTATACTACATAGTGATCATGTGCGCTTGCGAGTTTAAGTTGTGTGTATATTAAGTAGCTTATTTCTAGGTTACTTAGTAAATACCAAGTTTTGGGCGCCGTTGCCGGGGACTTGTTTGCATAAAATAGTGTCAAAACTTGTGTTTGGTATAGTGTCATAGCTTAATTTAGTCGTTAGCTCAATTGCTGGAATTTTAATCATCGCATTACTTACTTTGTATGTGTTTTCTCGCAGTCTAGAATTCTGTCTGTGCAAGGTCGGCGATCCCAAGACTTAGCTATCATTGTCTACGATCCTGAAATTGAACGAACCTTTAGACGATCTCGAATGCAAGCTAAGAGTGTAAGATCTAATACACAACCCCCATCAGTCTCAGAACTTGAAGGACTATAAGTGTGCAAAGGAATCAAAGTCCTAAAAGAGAGATGGCTGACGCAGAAGTAGAGGTGGTATTAAACAATCAAAGGAGGCTCATGAAAGAATCTTACATCCCCATGCACGCCAACCAAACGTCCATCATCCTCTACCCACCTAATACGGCTGGCAAATTCACACTCACTCCACAACTGCGGAACATGGTGCCACACTATCATGGATTACATAATGAGGATCCTTATCTTCAAATTAAGGATTTCTTTGAGCTGTGTGCAATGCAACAAATACAAGGAGTTACCCCAGAGGGCATCAGGCTACGTCTATTTTCTCTTTCTTTCTTAAGGATAAAGCTAGGATTTGGTTAAATTCCTTGGATGCAGGTTCTATCACCTCTTGGGAGTAGCTAGCTAGCAAGTTCCTGAAGAAATTTTTTCCTGCTCCGAAGACAAGGCGGTTAAGAAAAAAGATCCAAACATACCAACAGAAGGATGGAGATCGGTTTTGGGAAGCTTGGGAGCAGTTTAAGGACTTACTACTGAAGTGTCCACATCATAACCTCACCAAGGATGATTAGGTTCAGGCTTTCTATGAAGGACTGAATGAGCTGAACAAGGGTATAGTGGACTCTGCGTGTGGAGGAGCCCTGATGGAGAAAAATAGTGAGGAAGCTTATGAACTTTTTGAAACTCTTAGTGAGAACTCACAACAATTTTCTTGTAGGACCAGGCAGATGGTAAGAAGCAAGAAGCTTATGAGATCCAGTCACAAGGAAATGTAGCTGCCAAATGGCAGCAATGGATAAGAAGATGGACATGATCATAAAAGCAATGGCTTCCAATAGCATGCAACAGGGACAGACATCAAAAGAGGTATGTGCTATATGTTCTAACACTAACCATACTAGTGATTGTTGTCCCATGTCATCTTTTACAGATCAGGAGCATACCAACTATGTTGGTAACAC
Organism: Umbellularia californica; assembly: GCA_028538565.1. Lineage (NCBI taxonomy): Eukaryota > Viridiplantae > Streptophyta > Magnoliopsida > Laurales > Lauraceae > Umbellularia > Umbellularia californica. The sequence goes on along the minus strand of JAPQWN010000006.1, from coordinate 77,427,730 downwards.
ATACCCTAAGCAGAACAATCCTTACAGCAATACTTACAATTCTGGATGGAAGAAGCTTCCAAACTTTTCTTAGGAATGCAATCAGAACAATCAAGGCAATCAGAACAATCAGCGGTAGTATCAAGGACAACAAATAGGCTACCAACACCCCTAGAATAATATTTTTTTTTTCTCAGAACAGTGCACAAAAGCCACTAGAAGATGAGTTCAAAAGTTTGGTGACTCAGTTTATTCAGTCATCTTAGGCTAATTTCCAGTAGCATGGTCAAGCAATTACAAACACTCAGTAGAGTTTAGAAAAGCCGGAAGCACAGGTGGGTCAAATAGCTAATGCCTTAAGCAAGAGAGAGGACAGCAAGTTCCCAGGTCAGACTGAGATAAACCCTAAAAATCATGAGCATTTGAAGGTTATAACTACCCTCACAAAGGAGACAAAGAAGGTCTGCAGGAAAATGAGACAAAATGGTAGGGTCATTGACAACGAAATGGGGCAGAATGAAGATCCTGAAAATGGAGACATTGAGGCACAAGACAGTGCAAGGCAAAATGTGATTGATGTGAACCAGAAGAGTGACAAGAAGAGCATAGAAACTATGGCCACTCCTATTCAGGTCCACGGCTTCTAAGGAACCAAAGAGAGCGTATAAGCCAGTTCCACCTTACCCTCAGAGGCTGAGATAGGAGAAGAAGAGTCGGTTTACGGAGGACATCTTTGAGACACTGAGAAAGGTAGAGATTAACATCCCACTGATTGATGCTATCAAGCAGATACCCTCTTATGCAAAGTACTGAAGTTATTAGACGTTGGGATCATCTACCCAATCTCGGATAGTAAGTGGGTCAGCCCAATGCAAGGCGTTCCCAAGAAGAATGGTGTAACAGTGGTAAAGAACAAAAAAGATGAGTTGATTTCAACTAGAGTTACCACTGGATGGAGGGTATGTATAGACTACTAGAAGCTCAACAGAGCCACCAGAAAGGATCATTTCCCACTACCTTTCATTGACCAGATGTTAGAGACGCTAGCTGGGCATTCACATTATTGTTTTCTAGATGGGTACAGTGGGTACAACCAGATTCCTATTGCTCCAGAGAACCAAGAGAATACCACTTTTACCTGTCCATTTGGGACATTTGCCTACAGGAGGATGCCTTTTGTGCTATGCAATGCACCAGCAACTTTCAAGAGGTGCACGATGAGTATATTCTCCCATATGGTGGAGCGCTTTATTGAGGTATTCATGGACTTCTTCTCTGTCTTTGGATCATCATTTGATAGCTGTTTGTATCATCTGGAGGTTTGTGTTAAAGAGATGTGAGGAGTGTAATTTGGTATTAAATTAAGAAAAATGCCACTTCATGGTGAAGCATGGCATTGTACTTGGACATGTGACAAGCAAGGGGATACAGGTGGATAAGGCTAAGAAAGACTTGATCAGCAAGCTTCCCCCACCTACATCAGTGAAGGGAGTAAGGAGTTTCCTTGGGCATGCGGGATTCTATCGCAGATTCATTAAGGACTTCTCCAAGATTACATGCCCACTATGTTCATTCATTGTTACAAAAGGAGGTGGAGTTTGTTTTTTATGAGGACTGCATGCGAGCATTTGAGCTGTCGAAGAAGCCTTTGACATCAGCGCCTTTATCAAGGCACCTGATTGGAGTTTGCCATTTGAGCTCATGTGTGATGCCAGTGACTATGCCCTAGGGGCTGTGCTTGGACAAAGAGTGGAGAAGCTTCCACATGTGATTTACTATGCATCGAGGACTCTGAATGGTGCACAGCTCAACTACTCTACTACTGAGAAGAAACTTCTTGCTGTAATTTTTACACTAGAAAAATTCAGATCCTACCTTGTTGGGTCTCAGGTGATAATCTACATAGATCACGTAGCAATTACGTATCTACTGAGCAAGAAGGATGCAAAGCCAAGGTTAATCAGATGGGTACTGTTACTACAAGAATTTGACATTGAGATCAGAGATAAGAAGGGCAGTGAAAATATAGTGGCGGACCACTTATCCAGGTTGCTGAATGAGGAAGTCGGGGGGGGGGGGGGGGTGGGGTGTGGATGGAATCCCACTAATTTCCAGATGAGCAGCTATTTCAGATTACCAGTCTTCCATGGCTTGCAAACTTGGTGAATTACAAGGTTTGTGGTGAGTTTCCACTGCATTATACTAATCAAGAAAAGAAGCGGGTGGTGCACATAGCACGTTTATATTACTGGGATGACCCATATTTGTTCAAACACTGCCCAGATTATCTGTACTGGAAGAAAAAGTCCACAACATTTTAGCACATTACCACAAGAAGGCATTTGGAGGACATTTTGGAGGAAAGAAGACCCGCTACTAAGGTACTTCAATTTGGTTTCTTTTGGCCCTCTATATTTAAAGATGCACATGCTTTTTGTGTAAGTTGTGATAGGTGCCAAAGAATGGAAAACATTTCCTCCAGGAATCAAATGCCACTGAAGGGTATACAAGAGGTGGAGCTCTTGGATGTATGGGGATAGATTTTATGGGACCATTGACTATGTGTCCAAATGGGTGGAGGCTATCCCGAGTAAGACAAATGACTACAAAGTGGTTTTGGAATTTCTGAAGAACATGATATTTGCCAGATTTGGGACACCCAGAGCAATCATCAGTGATGGTGGCAGTCACTTCAAAAACAGGCCCTTTGAAGCATTAATGAAGAAATACAGGATAACTCATAAGATGGCTACTCCTTACCACCCTCAGACTAGTGGCCAAGTTGAAGTGAGTAATAAAGAGATCGAGCGGGTATTATAGAAGACAGTGCAGTCCAACAGGAAAGACTGGTATGTAAGGCTGCATGATGCACTATGGACATATAGGACAGCCTATAAGACTCCTATAGGCATGTCTCCATATCGTTTGGTCTATGGGAAAGCATGTCACTTGGCGGTGGAATTGGAGCAAAGGGCATTCTGGGCAATCAAGAAGTTTAATTTTGAAATGAAGGAGGCAGGTGAGAAGAGGCTGCAGCTGAATGATCTTAAAGGAGCTAAGATATGAGGCATATGAGAATGCCAAGCTGTATAGAGAGAGGGGACTAAAGTGTTCCATGATAAGAAGCTAGTGAGGAAGATGTTTGAGGTGGGACAGAAGGTATTACTCTTTTTATTCAAGACTCAAATTATTTCCAGGGAAGCTGAAGTTCTGATGGTGTGGCCCCTTTGAGGTCATTCAGGTATTTGCGCATGGGGCTATTGAGATCTATAATCCAAAGAATGATAATCACTAATCAGTTCAAGGTCAATGGACATAGGCTCAAGCCCTATTGGGAGCAGGTTTTTGACAAGGATGTGGATGTGATCACATTCACAGATTCACTTTCAGCTTAACAGAGAAGCAAAGTCTGGCTGCAGACTTTAAAGCAAGCACTACTGGGAGGTAGCCCAGATCTTTGCAAGGAAAACTTGAAGATGGTGATCGAGAGCTGGTGGTGTACTCCATATCCAGGTAAGTCTTTTTTTTTTACCCTTTTATCTATCTTTTTCCTTCTAATTACTTTTGTGTTTATGTTTTTAGCATTTCCTTCCTGCTTTATTTTAAAACATTGGGGGCAATGTTTTATTTCAGTTTGGGGGAAGAGTCTTAGTTAAGATAGAGTCATTAATAGAGTCCTTATAGTCCAAAAATGCATAAAAATTTAAAAATAATTTGAAAAATCACAAAAAATATTTATTTTTCTTTGAGTCATAGTTCCTTCCAGCCAGAATGATAAGAAATGATGATTTGTCTTGCATGGTTCATTGAACTTAATTATGCTAGTTCTTTATATTATTCGATTATTGTAAATCTCGTTTAAGTATTTTTGAGTTATCACTGTGTGGATTACAATGCTGATATAGTTTAAGGTTGGAAGCTCTTGCATAATTGAATGAGTAGATGCTTTTGGTGGAAACTTGTATAACCTGGTGAGATTTGAGCCTATATTCCTATTCTTGAGAGGTTATATGCTAAGTGATATGTTCTTTCATTTCTTGATCTATATGTTGTAGTTGATTTCATTATCATTCTTTGATCACATGCTTAGAATTTTATATGGAATAACATGCTAGAACTCTCATTCTTATCCGATTGAGGCATATTTCGACTACATGAACCATAGGAGATGATTTTAGGCCATGTTTGACTAGTTTGCACTTTTCTACCCATTCCCTTTTATGTTATCACTAGTTACCCATGTTGAGATTTAATTAAGCCATTTCTTTCTTTCACCCTTACCAACCCCTAAGTTTGGGGGAGTTACCTTACCATATGTGTATCCTGACCTTATCTAAGGCAGTATAGAGATGAACTTAAGGTTTACTGAAAAACTGTGTGCAAGGCTTGAGAAAAAGAAAATAAAAAAAAGGATGACGTTACCCTGCATCTCCATAATTTGATCTAAAAAAAAAAACAGAAGAATAAATAAATACAAAAGGAGGGTATGCTTGTGACTCAAAAAGGTGGAAGTTCAAAATACAAGCCTTAGCCGCCAAAATCAGAAGCGTATAAAGGAACCGTAAGTGTGATTCTCTGCGAATTCCTTAGATCTTGTTATCCCTTCCCTCTCATTCTTATAACTTCACCTTAGCCCCATGACAACCCATGTGTAAAAGTCCTACTTGATTCTAGGTGAAGTGTAGTCCCAGTGTGGAGATGAGATGGAATGGGAGCCTAGGGTGTATGAATCCATTTCAAGCATGTAGTATCTTTAATGAGACCATTGTTCTATTCACTTATGCCATTTTTCTTACATATATGTGAGTATTTGCAGTTGAATACATAAATTCGCTCACATATGCTTTGAGTGAATCAATACTTAGCCAATTCTTGAGTGTTTTATTGATAGTGTATCCATGGTCAGGATTGAACTTAAACTAATATGCAAATGATTATTTGGTTGTGTGAAAGCCTAAACTGAAAGTTATGTTGATATTGTTTTACACACGACCCTTTGAGCATGCGGATTGTGTGCTAACTTATTTATTTGGATAATCTCTAGAACTGGTTTAGACTCTTGCTTCTTTGAATTATGTATTGATCAAACATCTTTGAGACTAATGGTGGAAGGATAGGAATCTAACTTTAGTGTATAAATTTTCTTATTGTTTTGCTCGAGGACTAGCAAAAGGTAAGTTTGGGGGAATTTGATAAGCGCTTAAATGTTTACAATTTAAGCCATAATAGTTGATTAATCTTGTGGTAGTTCATTGTTATTTATTTATTTTTATTTTTTTGAAATGGTAACATGTATTGATCAAAAGCTTTATAGCATAAAAGATCTATACTGAGAAGCGGCTGGGACAGGCCCCAAAAAATACAGCCACCACCCAAAGGTGGAGAAAAAAAGCAAAGAGGCATAGGGGCCTCCAAAAACAAAAATGAAGAGGGACAGATGACAGTCAAGGAGAAGCAACTTCCCTCCAATTGTGCATAATTGCATCAAGAGGTAAGTCTCAAAATTCTGGAAGGAGGGAGACCCAAGAGGCAACACAAATTTCATTTTAAGGATTAAGTCTTCTTGGGAGGTATTGATCCCTTCAAAGCATCTTATATTTCTCCTTCCATATTGTCCAAATACAAGCCCAAAAGGAAAGTCGCCACATGGTAGAAGTCGGGCAAAACCACTGATGGAACAACTCGGATAAGGACTGCGGAAGCAACCAACTGAAGTTGAACTCCTTAAGAATAGATGACTAAAGTGCATTTGTCAACTTGCAGTGTAGGAGTGAATGGTTGACCGACTCTTCATCAGCTAAGCAAAGATGGCAAGCATTGACGATGATCATGTGCCGACGATGAAGATTGTCCATCATAAGCAGCTTGTTCCGAAGAGCGAGCCAGGTAAAGGCTAGCACTCTAGGAGGGGCCTTGATGTTCCAGAGAGATGACCAGCTTCTAGTTGGTGAAGGAGCATCTGAAAGGGTGGAAAAGAAGGGTGATACCGAAAACGTACCGTTCTTGAGGGGCTCCAACGCCTATTGTCTTGCCCTTCTCCAGCAATGTCTATCCCGTTTAGGACCTCAAAGAGACATAGAAGGTGAGCTTCTTCTACCTCATATAGATTCCTTCTAAAGATTGGGCACAATAGGTTACAGTTGGAGTTTGTGTCAAGATAGTCTCTGATCCTCGCATTACGGTTTCTAGCGCATCTACAAAGGTCAGGGAACTAATCCGCTAGAGAGGACTCTCCAACCCAGCATCATGCCAAAAAGAAATTTTCTCTCCGTTGTCTACCCGGTAGCGGATGGATTGAGCAAGAGTGTCTTTGGTGGAGCAAATTCCTTTCCAAAAGGTAGAGCGCCTTTGAGAGGTAGGAGGGATGTCCCAACCGTTTCTCCTCACTTTGTATTTGGCTAACAGGATACTTCTCCATAGACTGCTTGATTCTTCCCCAATTCTCCTTGGCCATTTTCCCAGCAGAGCTTGATTGATTATCCTTAAAGGTCTGATACCTAGACCGCAAGTGTCTTTAGGGGAGCAAACTAATTTCCAGTTCACCAAGTGAATTTTCTTAGATTCCTCGCGACCTTGCCAAAGAAAATTGCGTTGAAGCTTCTCAATGAGGTTGATGATAATCACGGGGCATTTGAGTATGGACATGTAGTAGACTGGGAGATTACCAAGTGTCGATTGGATCAAGGTAATTCTGCCTCCTAGGGATAGGTGCCTAGCTTTCCAAGAGGACAATTTTTTCTCCATTCTTTCTACAATGGGGTTCCAAACAAATTTTGGAACCCTACCGAGACAAATGGGAAGCCCAAGGTATGTGGATGGGAAGCAATCCACTTTGCACCCCAAAGTGTCAGCAAAGCGGCAAAGAGAGATCTCATCAACTGAAACCCTGAGAATAGCGCTCTTGGAAAAGTTTATCCTGAGGCCTGATACAGCTTCAAAACATCGAAGAATAACTGCCATATTTTTGACCTGATCATCTTCAGCATCACAAAATAGAAGGGTGTCATCTGCATATTGGAGGTGGGAGACTGAGGGTGCATCGGGAGAAGGCTTGAAGCCTTTGATCAGGTTGCGGTCTTATGCTTTTGAGAGCATCCGGGTGAGAGCCTCTCTAATAATGGCAAAAAGGAACGGGGAGAGGGTGCCCCTGACACAGACCTCTCTCCGCTGGGAAGAAACCTTTCGGGGAGCCATTGATAAGAATGGAGAAGGTTGCATTTGAGACACTTTTTTATCCAGCTTCTCCATTTAGATCCAAAACCCATTCTGCGCATCAAATAAAGGAGAAAATCCCAGTCCACCATATCAGAAGCCTTTTTAAGATCCATTTTGCAAACTAGACCGGGTGCTCTATCTTTGTATCTGGAGTGTATGCATTCATTGGCAACAAGGACCCCATCTAAGATCTGTCTTCGTGGACAAAAGCACATTGGGAGGGAGAAATGATCAATGGGAGGATCTTTTGGAGCCTCATTGTTAGCACTTTCACCAAAATTTTGTAGGTGCTGCTTAAGAGGCTTATGGGCCTATAGTCTCTCAATCTGTCAGCCCCGGATTTTTTAGGCACAAGAGCAATGAAGGAAGCGCCAATTGTTTTAGATAGCCTTCCTCTTGAGTGCAACTCCTTCATGAAAACCATAATATCCTTAGGAGATCCCAGCATTGGGAAACCGTCTGGGCCTGGGGCTTTATCACTAGCTAGGTGAAAAATTGCTGCTCTGACTTCTTCCTCTTGGAACCCACCTTCCAACCAGTTAGCATTCTCCCCATTGATGGTGGAGAACTGAAGGTTGTCTAGGGATGGTTTAATCCTGTCGTCTTTGCTGTATAGACTATTGAAGGAATTGACTATGTGTTTGCTTATCCCTTCTCGGTCCTCTAGTCTTTCTCCATCTACCATCAAGTAGTTGATTCTGTTTCCCCTCATTCTTGTTGTAGCCATACTGTGGAAGAATATGGTTTTTATGTCCACTTCTTTGAGCCACCGATATCTCGATCTCTGTTTCCATTTTATTTCTTCTTCCCGGACTTTCCTCTCAAAAAGATCCTTAAGTTTGAATCTTTTAGCAATGTCCATTTCAGATAATATTTGAGATTCTTCCTTTTTATCGAGGGCTTGCATTTCTTCAAGATATTTAGCCTTTAGCGATTCCACCAGCCCAATGTTACTCTTGATCCATTCTTTAATGCTGACTTTCAAATACTTAAACTTGAAAGTGAGTCTAAAGCCTGCCCAACCATTGACACCATAGCTATTCCACCAGTCCTTGATCAAGGCGCTGAATTTTCTGTCATCCAACCACATTAGCTCAAAACGGAATGGAGAGGGCCCCCACCTTGCAGATCTGGAGTCGAGTAAGATTGGACACTGATAAGAAGTAGGCTTGGGGAGAACTAACTTGCAAGCTTCAGGATACAATTCAACCCAATCTCCAGTTACCAAGAATCTATCCAGTCTCAACAACGTAGGAGGATTCTGATGGTTAGACCATGTGAATTTGGCCCCACCTAGCTGCAGGTCGACGAGTAAGTGGTAATTGATCCAGTCCAAGAAGGCCTCCATTTCTGCTGTAGTGCTACCACCATTTGATTTTTCTGAAGGGAATCCGGTGATATTCCAATCGCCTCCTATACACCAAGGGCCTGCCCATCCACTGCGAATTGTATCAAGCTCGCACCATAACCTACCACGGAGTCTACTGTCAGAAGGGCCATGGACTAAGGAGATTATCCAGGAGGTACATGTTGTCTTGTCTGCAAGCACTGTTGAGACTGAGAAGGTTCCCATGAAATGGTCTATCATGGGAAACTGTCTACTGTTCCAACCAAGCAGGATGCCTCCTGCAGATCTGTCTGAACGAAATCCAATTGCAATTGTTATTTCCCCATAAATCTCTGACTGACGATTGGGACATTGAGCTGAGCTTGGTTTCTTGAAGGATCAATAAGTCAGCTTTACTGGAGCGGAGAACCTCCTTTATGATTGCGCCCTTCACTGAACTTCCTAAACCGTGAACATTCCAAGATATAGGTTTCATTGATAACAATTTTTTAAATCTCTCACTCGGTTGATGACTGTGAGAGATGATGACCTCCCAAGAGGACGGTTGTCATAATTAATGGAACACGATAACTTTCGAAGTTCTCTGCTTCCCCTCCTATTGGACTTCTTTTTGTAGATATCAGGTTTGTTTTGAATGTCTCTATCTTTGGCGAAGGCGACCAAGCTTTCCCAGCCTCCTTTGTCATTGTCTACTGAGATGCCTATTGCCTCAACGCATGATCTGATTTTATGAGAGCACCGAGAATTAGGATGAGCAACTTGGTTTTGTGGAGATTCTGAGTTGGTTCCTACCACAGGGACAGTCCGAGGGGTTCTTCCTTCACTAGCAGGTCTCGGAGATGACTTTGCTGGCCTACACGTTGCTTTTTTGGTTTTTTGACATGTGAGAGTGAGCTTGTCAGAGTCCCTTAGGGAAGAGGGGGGACGCCGGCACAGTTATGGGGTCCAACACAAATCGAGGAGTGGAAACTGTACTAGAATCCGAGGCGTAGCAACCAACTATTAACCGAAGAACATCTGCCGTCTGTCGTCTGGAATCATCCAAGGCTTGCAGTTGCAAGTACCTTTTTGTACACCGAGAGGAAAGAGCAGAAGATGTCCTGAAGGAAGGAGCAGAGGATGTCTTGCTCAGGTTTTCCGCAGAGGAGGTCAACAAGACTTTGGTGGAATCCGAAGTGGATGAGACCCCAGACGTTGTAAAGCTTCCAATCAAGACGAATCTCCCAGTCGAGGCGAACCATGTCTTCTCTCGAAATGTTGAGGCTAAAGAAGTCGGGGATGAGTAGTTGGGCTAGCCCAAGTTGTTAAGAAATGAGCATAGTCTCTCACCATTAGTTAGCCCATGGCCCAAAGAGTGGCGATGAGCTATGGGCCAAGTCTAGGCGTCTATATGGGTCATTTGCTGAAGTTCAGTTCTGCGGCCCAATTCTCGCATGCAAACCCTAGCTGCTTTCGAGAGGATTCTAGGGTTGGGTTTGGAAGAAGTGGCAACTTCGGTCATGGCGAAGGTTGGTGCTACCAAGAAGTTTTGGCCATTTTTGTGGGAGAGAAGGGGGAGGTCTTCTTCTGCCCTAACTGAGATGAGGAGATCGCCAACTGATAGAGGGATTTCTATCGGACGCTTACAAAGTCTGCTAGTGAGCACCTTCACGCGACCGTAGGCTAAGATCTCCTTCTCTGAAGTGTGCCGATCCACTTCAATGGTTGTGTTAATGTAATCCCCTAAGAGGCGGAAGACACCTTCATTCCAGGCCTGTAGTAGGATACCGCAGAATCTTATCCATTTGGGGGCTGGAGGGGAGCCAATGACCACCGTCCATCTGTCAATGGCGAAGAACGGGGAAGAAGAAGATTCAGTAGCGAAATCCAAAACCTGGCCGATATCCTCTTCTGAGAGCAGCTGGATGTGAATGACATCGGGTTCTATCAGTTTGACGCTTTGTGCCAGTTTTCCCCAGTGGGATTTGAGCCACCTATCGGCATCGTTCGGACCCCTCTGTGCCTTAAGAAAACCTATCAAGCTTAAATAGAGTCTTTTCTTCTCCAAATCAACAACCCAAGGTGCCACCTGGATGTATTTTGCGTGACCGTCCCGAACAATCAAGCCTGCACTGTGGCCATAGATTGTTGCTAGAGGATGGCACCAGGCATTGGAAATTGGCTGGCGCCAGACCCCTAGATAGGCGAGAGAAATCAGGATTAGGGGAAGGGCTTTTGGGACTGATTTTTCTGGGCGAGGACACGCGATTTCAGCGAGGATGTGTCTGCCTCCCCAGGACCTTCCGTTCACAATATCGATACCTTTGAGGGCCTCCCTTTCTGTTTTAAATCTAACAAAACCAAATCCTCTCTGCTTGCCCGAGGATCTTTCTATTGAGAGGAAGAGTCCATCACCGAGCCAGGACTGCAGAACATAGCTTCAAGTTCGGTTTTGGAGATGACTAGAGGCAGATTAGAGACGAAAAGGGAGAAAATTGGGGAGGTGGTCGCCTTCTCTCCATGTTTTTTTATTTGCTTTTACATTGGCCCTAAACAGATTTGATTGGCGTCGTCAAATCCATATAGCCGACCCCACCTAGTGGGAAAAGGCTTGGTTTGGTTTGGTTTGGTTTGGTTTACATTGTCTTTTTATTTTTCATGGAAAGGTCAAAAGCAAAGATGAAAATAGCGGTACCGGCAGGCGTAGCAGCCCGCCGCCAAAACGCTACGAAGCGGGCGCTACATAGCATAATGGCGTTACGTAGCGGCGCGTTTCGAAAAAAAATCCAAAAATTCTAAAAAAAAATTAGAAAATCCAAAATATTGGAAAATGATAGAAAATGCATTTTATTTGAAAAAAGTAACTAAAATAAAGGGCACATAGCGGTCCCCTCATTGTATGAGGTCTTGTATCACTGTATGGATAGAAAAAAGTAGTAATAATCATTTTTTTCACATGTATTCATGTTTGATTAATCATTTTTTTCACATGTATTCATGTTTGTAATCAAACAGTGTCATCAAAATATTATCACCATCTTTGCTTAAAATATCACATTTCTTAGTTGTATTTTGAAATGTATATATATAGTTTAAAATTCTCTGTTAAAGAAAAATTTGATCGGGGCCTATTTCCTATTAGAGTGTAATTTGGTTAGGGTCCTATTTAATATTAAAACAAAATTTGGTTGAGCCCTATTTCCTATTAGAGTAAAATTTTGCTAGAACCTACTTCAATTAGTGTGAAATTTTATTAGACTTTATTTTCAATTAGCGTGAAAGTTGGCCATGGCCCTATTTCCAGTTTAAGTGAAATTTGATTGGTTTCTATTTCTAATTAGAGTAAAATTTGGCTAAGCCCTTAAGTTTTATTTATTTGGCTAAGCCGTGATTTTTTATTTTAATATTTGGGACTCAATTGTGGAGCCCACCAATGAGTGCATAAACTTTATTTTTTGTGAGGGGCCCATTTGATTTTCATTTATAACTTTCCTGAGGGAAGCCACTGTGGGGGCCATTTAGTCTCTATTTATACCTTTCATAAGGTTAGCCCAATGTGGGGCCCTACTAGCAAAATAAAATACACACTGAAATAGGGCTTTTGTTGCCCTATTTCTTTTCCCGAAACAGAAGGATCGAGAAAGACAAAGAAGAGGGGAAGGAAAAATGGAAGAAAGAAAACAAACAAACAAACAAAGAAGAAGAAGAAAAAAAGAAAGGAGGAGACGGTGGCTAGGTGTTGCTACTCCAACTGTTTCTGCTTCTGCTACTGTTGCCGTGGTGTTGCAGTGGTGGGTGCTGCCTGGGATGATGCTCGGTGGTGGTGGTGCCACTCCTCCGCTGGTTTCCGCAACTGCAGTTGCTGTGTTACGGTTGATATTTTGTTGTGCTGTGTTGCAGTTGCCAGTTGCTAGGTTCTACTGCTTCTAGGTACTTTTCTTCAGCTATTGTCTCTTTTTTTTTTTCCCTTGTTCCTCCTTTTCTTCATCTACCAGTCAAGCAAAGGCGATAAGTTGCTGAGCCAACAGAGTTTTTTTTTTTTTTTTAACATTTCATTGCTTGTAGCGGCCGATACGTAATGTATCGGTGTGTATCGGCCGCTACGGATGCAAGCGCCGATAAATCACATATCCACTACGCCCGATTTATTGCGTAGCGGCCGCTTTTTTCATCCTTAGTCAAAAGGAGCCAAAAGAGAAGAATTTCAGCAAAAAAATTAATTAAGAGGATTTAGGCGTGAATCCCAATGGATGCACGCCCAAAGGGGTCCCACATCTCTTGCAATAATTGGAATTTCAGAACTCGGAAATTCTTTCTCAAGTCCAAGCGGTGCCAAAGCATAGAGAGTTCAAGCAACAAGGAGAGAACTTAAAGGAGTCTAAAAGGAAAGAGAATCTCCTATGTTTTCTAGTTGTTTCCTAACTAAGAAACTTACTTGAAAAAGCAAGCAAGAGGTCTAAACGAAAAAGGAAACAAGAGCCTAAAAGGGAGGAATCTCTTTACTAAAGAAAGCTTTTGCAAAAAGCATAAAAGGGGAACCAAGAGGGGATGGATGACTACCACTACCACAAACCCTAGCAGCCATACAACCCTAATTGGAGCTTTTTGGAGCAAGGAGAAAGAAAGCAAGCTGCTGGCCGTGCCTTCTTCATCAAACTTCTAGAGTTTTTCTTATGACTTACTTTTCTATGTTATTTTTCATTACAAACATGAGTAGATGAGACCCTAATTCATTCATTCTCATCGTTTTCAATCCTCATAGTATTTTTGTGTGTTAGGACGTTAGGTTACTTTCCATTGTGCATTTGATTTATTTTAATAGTTAACTTACTGTTTTTAGTAATTTCATTCAACCAATCAGCATTCATCAAACTTTTCATTCATTTAATATTCTGAATTTATAGTTATTTTTTACATTGTTTTATCACAAGTCTTCGTGGGATCGACCTCATACTTACAATTAATCATACTACATAGTGATCTTGTGCGCTTGCGAGTTTAAGTTGTGTGCATATTAAGTAGCTTATTTCAAGGTTACTTGGTGCATTCCAGTAGGCATATAGTTATTACCAAATTTCAAGATCTATAGACAAATGGCTAACATTTTCAATTTTTTTTAAAAGGATGTCATTGCATATATACCCGAAAGGAATACTTCTTAATTGATGGCTTAGTTGATGCAACCATGGATCAAGAAACCTGACAGCAAGCAGAGGGTTGCAATTGGACTGTTATACACAGATCCTTGGCCTTGTTCCCTCAAAAACAATGCCAAGAATGACAAATAGAGAGGGCAAAAAAAAAAAAAAAAAAAAAAAAAACAGCAAGCTCAATCTCTCACAAAGGGAAATCCAAGATAGATTAGGATAGAATTCAGATTAATCCTGTAAAATACAACCCTTCAAGGACTGTTTCAGGCTTTTCCCCTTTGAGAAAGTTGTCTAAAGTCGAGCAATGCCCTAGCTGACTGTGCCTTCTTTTCTTTGTTCATTGTCCTCCTTCAATAAACCTAAAATCCATCTAAAACCTTCATCGAACTCAAACCCTTACAAAGATAATAGAATCTCAGCCATTCCATGGTCTTTTATTAAACCAAAAGGCAAGGATGAAATAAAAGAAACAAACTTGTGCAATCTAGGTGATGCAAGACAGACCCGTGGTCCCCATGGGTCGACCTGCCAATGGGCCCAGCCCATTCATTTTATGATACTTTGTTGTTATTTAGTGATATTTTAATTTATCTTAATGGTTTATGTCTTTTAGTTTATTTAAATTCAGATGTTCTAATCCTGACCATCGACGTGTTGGATGGTCCATATTATTTCTAGGCTTTCTCATTTTCCTATATAAGCGTTGTAAAGCGTTTTGGCTCCTCAATTTTTGGGCTTTCCCGGAGTTATATCTCTTCCTCGCCCACGATGGGGAGTTTGGAGTGAGCCCAATTTCCAGGCGAAAGCCTGACCTATGTCCCTTGACTCCCTTCCACCCTCCAACTCTCGTCACTCCTTCTCTACCCGCCCCACACCCGCTACCCGCTACGCATTACTAGGTAGCATGACTGTTGGGCTGGTCATAGCCCAATTGGGTTGGGCGGCCACCCAATCAAGCGCACTAGGGTTTAAAAGGGCACAGCCTAAATCCCCAACAACCATTTTAGAGCCCAAAAGAGGACCTAATAACTAGGTCCATTTCTTGACAATCCATTGCAAAGGGACCAAATTCTATGGATTAACTGACTGGAAACATTAATGTGCCCAATTAAAAACCTCCATATATGTCAATGTTTGGCCCACTATGAGATCTTCATGTGCTCCGTTGAAAACCGCATCATTAGTATGACTTGGAGTCAATCTTTCCAAGTCTTTCAAAATACTACGGGCAATTTCTATCAAATGATCACTAGAAAGTCGACTAAACTGTGATGTATCTCAATTCAATGTCCATCGCATATTCTACAAAGAAAAAAAAAATTAAAGACTTGGAATGAATGGCCAGATAAGAAATGTTAGACGGTGAAATTAGCGAGTACATAGCTTTAACATGGTTGAGTGGAAAAGAAGAACTCACAAAGCTAACATAACAAGGTTTAAAGGCTACAAAGCTAACACAACAAGGTTTAAGGCTTCAATGATAATGATGGAAGAGAATACAAACAAATGAAATAGGAATGTAATGCAAAATGATGATGATCAAGCATTAGAAGGCTATAGGTGCTCAGGCATGCATATGAATCAAGATGTACAATACTAAGGGCGTGTTTGGATCCTCAGATGAGAGAATCAAAACTATTCAAAACCAAAGTTCATCATCATTCATCGAAGATCTAGTTTTTATAAAGTAATGGAACTACAGATAGTAGAATCTAAAGAAACAATAATAATAATAATAATAAAACAATATAATCATGAAGAGAAATCTTTTGTACCTAAATACGCTGTAAAATTTTGATTTATTTATGGTAAAATGGTAATCATTCATAGCAGAATGGATCAGTCTAGAGATCTAATAATAGAAAGATCTCCCTTCTCCCAAAAAATCTAGGGTCCGCAGATTATCTAGGAAGCAGGGAAATGATATAATAGGGTAGGGTCCAAAGACACACTTAGCAATCTTTTGTCTTGTTCTAAGACACATTACACATGCATCAATCCACATACATGAATGCTTGTCCATATTTTCATCATGTTCCTCAGTATATCAGCATCAGGATGTTCTCTGTTGATACCCGAAATAGAACATGGAAAACTTGTATGGTCCATGGTTATACTAGATACAAGAAGGAATTGATATGTAGCCAACTTTGGAAAATCACATTTATAATAGAATAAGATGCGATCTAGAACAGAAATAAGATATGCAATAAAATAAGCCTCTCAAACTGACCTAATCAACTTTACTGACACTGGAGAAAGGTATCCATTTGGTTGCCATAACATCTTATCAATTTGCATGATAGAATTATAACGAGCATTGCCCCGATTCAAATTGCATAGCTGAATTAACTCATATAAGTTGTAATCGCATCGCTCCAATGCAAAAAAATCAAAAATATTGTGCATTCCAATATCAATCACGTGAACAATGTTCGGATGCTGCACTAAGTCAATAAGGCTGCCAAGGTTATATAAATTCACAGGACTACGACGATGCACCACACGTTTAACAGCCACGTGAACCTTATTACTGTATATGCCTTCAAAGATAATCGTCCCATTTCTTCCTCTGGCAATCTCTCTTTTGGACACAAAAATCTTTCCAATAAAGCATCCATTACCTTCATTGTAGTCTGTCGTAAGAAACTCGGGATGCCTTCTTTTATATCCCCTAAGTAAAAGTTTCTCAAACTCTTCCTCATCAGGTACATATCCTGTACAAAATTTAAAAAGCTCTTGAATCAACATTTTACCTTGTTGCAACTCTTCTATTAGACGGTCAGAAAACCTAATGCGCATTGTATCAAGTGACAAAAAAGGAATTTCCTTCTCGTCTTCTAGTTGCAAATGCCCTTGAACTGTGCTACCGTTGTTCTCATTCTTTGCATCTCTCTCAAGCGACAACGCAGGAAACTCCTCCTCGCCTTCGAGTTGTAAATGCCCTTGAATTGTGCTACCATTGTTCTCATTCTTGGCATCTCTCTCAAGCGACAACGCAGGAAATTCCCCATCGTCTTCAAGTTGTAAATTCCCTTGAATTGTGCTACCATTGTTCCTTTTCTTTCCTTTTCTTTTTTCATTCAATCCACTCGGTTGCCTGTTTGGTTGGACATGGTTCTTCTGCCATTGATAATCAAGCAAGCCCGCAATGATTTTTCTTAATATGGAGAGCAAGCCAACGATAAAGAAACTTGAACAACCAAGGAATTTTAAGTTGTAATCATTTGCACCCTTGTCCAGTTGATCCGGTGACATATTCAATGTGCTGGAACTTGAATGTTGAGGAAGTAAAAAAATCACTTCATCTTCATTGCGGGAATCTAGTGATTTGACCGCAAAATGCAGAGGATTATGTTCATGACTACGGTGTACAACACCCGTCGCACCACAAGGGAAAGCCATGTCATCACCATTATAAGTCTTTCCAAAATTCAAACAATGATGCGTAAACTTAATATAACCAACTGTCATATTCCACGCAGGTTCTAATGTATCTCGAAAGTAAGAGTGCAACATGTAATTTGTCCTCGTAATAAGCAATTCATTGGTGGGCATATTTGTAGACTCTCCCATGTCTTTCTTGATTAAATATTGCTCATTCGCATCAGTAACAGCACTCTTTACCCTTCCAGTCCTGGCATCGACTTTAAAAATAATCACTTCTCTGTGCCCCAAAACAATCATTCCTTTCAAATAATGTGGCGAACTGTTGACATATTTACTCATTGTCCCTGTAGGTTCCTGGAGCACAAAACAAAAGGCAAGTAAGATAAGGCCATAGTAAAATAGTAAATACAAAATAATAGCAAATGATGCATCGTGAACATACCACTTTATCAAGCGTTCTTTTCCGCACATATAAGTTCCAATCATCCCCACATTCTATAGAGTAATCACCATTAATAAGAGATTCTGTATCATCTTTTCCCCATCTTAGAGTCTGATATGAAGAACAAAGCGCAGGGCCTGACGAGAATGACCAACGGACTTTCCAAGAGTTTCTTTCCACTAAATGGATTGTACCATCCAACGAAGCAATAAGGACAGTATCATGCTTCCTGATTCAAAAATGGGGAAAACGTGATAGATTATCCAAAAAAAAAAAAAAAACCCATTCACAGAATTAGGACCATAAACTTAAGGAAAAGGATCAATAACATTTATATTGGTAAAAATGATATCAAAGATTGAGATTTTTAACTTATATAAAGATGATGGATAAAATGTATACATACATTACGCATGAAATAGGAATCACAAGATGCAGAATATTAAGGGTTGGAGTAAGAAAGCAAATAACCAAAAAAAAAGAAGATAAATTAATATATATTTCAATACATTCACCATAGCCTCTTTTCACTACATTCTAAATTAAAGATGACATTAAAGCAAATAAAAAGGCTACAAGGCAATAGCTGCTCGTGGGCAGCACCCATACACTCAAGTGCACCTTCGGGCTGATGCAGCCGAAGTCCCCATCAGTGCACGAGCTTAGAGTTAGGGGTGTGCCTTTGACTACATAGATACTGTGTGGAGTGCTTACGTAATACCGAGGTAATCTCCTGCCTCGGCACTAAAATACCAATTAGGGGTTACTCCGGCCTGATTTATTCCAGTTCGGCAAGAGTGCCAGCTGTCACCAAGTTGGAGTTGGATTCGGTCTGCCTACCGACCTCATTCATTACGGGCTCTGCCCCGAGCGTCTCGGTACCAATGCCCGACCTCCTGCATCCCCTGATCTCGGTAATTCCCATCTCGGTTCACTTGACCGAGATGGATGTCCGTCTTGATCTCCATTTATGAGATGGGACGGCTACATGGCAGAGCCCCCCTGACAGAAGGTGGCCAAGTACTGATAAGGGACCTTCCCTATCACTTCCACATTTATGTGAGGGGGTTGAGGGGACGTCCGATGGGACAACTATCCTCACCTACCATCTTAGGAGTGGGCTGATGGGACAAGTATCATCACCTATCTCCACTTGGGCCAGTCAAGTTTTGATTGTAAAACCGGACTCAGCTTTGGTCACAGCACCGAGCACTTGTTACCGAGGTCAATGCTTGTTAGGATTGCAGGATCAATACGACATCTCGGGTTACAAAAAATACATTAAGCGCGGCTATGGACCAAGCTCATTTACTTGTTTTATTTTCTACTTTATTCTGGTTGTTCAGCCAAACGCATAAAGAGAAAAGACAAGACAATGAACATTCATCACATTGAATAAAGAATTGGAGCATAAAAAACAGAATTCCATTCACCACAATACCATGTACAAAACAAAGGTTTTATAAATCATCAAAAAATTACACGTCTCCCCAAATGGGCACAAGAAAAACAGAAAAATCATGGCAGCCGATCTATGTCAATGATGGACACGTCTTCGACTTCACCATCACCAGCAGGAGCAAGAGGGGCCTCGGTGGCAACAGGCCCGAGATCGGCAGCGGTAGCTTCGGTGGCTGGAACTTGGAGAGTTTCTGAGGCCTGAGGCTCTTCATCTACACGGTCCAGAGGGGCCTCGGAGAACGGAGGGGTTGGCGACTCGGGTTCGGCACGGGGGAGCTTAGGCAAGCCTTGACGAATGGGGTGGTCCTCGGGAACCCCCATTTCTCTCAGCACGGCCAGACATCCCATTTCGAAGAGCTCCTCCCCCAGCGGAACGAGTTGCTCTTCGTAAAGCTTTGTCGCCTGTGCCACCCCCTTCTGGAGGGAGGTCTCGAGCTCTGCTTCCCGAGAAGCCTCGAAGTCTGCCTTCAGTTTAGCTGAAGCTTCCTGCTCGGCTCTCAGCAGAGCTTCGGCCTTGGCTTTCTCCTTCTTCAGGACCTCCATTTCGGCCTCCCTCTCCTTGGCCCTTTTCTCCATCTCATACGCGGCTGCCTGGAGCCCATAGTTTTCGGCGCTTTTCTTGGTAATCGCCTCCATGGCAGCCTCGTTCTCCGCGTTTAGCTTGGCGTATGCCTCCTCAGACCTCCTCAGCTCCTCCGAGCTCCCTTCCAGGGCTGCAGCAAGTTTCTGTCTGTCAGCCTGTAAGGATTGGATCTCGGCGCGGCTCTGCTGGCATTTTTCCAAAGCCACTACAGACCTTTGCACCACCTGGACAGCAGGAACAAGTTAGAAGCAACACACAGCATGTCTCCAAATCTATATACATAAAGAGTAATGCTCACCATCAGGGCCGATGACAGGTTGGCCTGATGCAGCGTAGCCTCCTCCATTCTCCTGAAGCGTTCAACGTCCAGGGGAAGCGAGCACGCCCCAGCCAGTACGGCCGCCACTGCCGGACAGCCTTGTAAATGGTGTCCCGAGGTCAGCGGCGTCCCTGGCGCTAGAAGGAAGGATGGCCTCCAGGGCTCATCCAGAGGGGCGCAAGGCGCCGAGGGTTGGACAGGGTCTTGCCGGGATGGGCCCTCTCTTCCGGGCGTCACCGGCATCCTCTCCTCCTGCCTCCCTCGGCGAACCAGAGGTTGTTCTTCCACCCGCGGCTCTTCCTCCACCTCCTTCGTCGGACTTTTCCGACTAGCCCTCTCCTTCCGGGCCCTGGTTTGGCGCGGCTCCTCGCCCTTCGTCCTCTTCGTCTGCCTCTCCTCCCTAGCTGCCGTTGAATCATCCCGGGAGGAGCCGGATGGGGGAGCCGGATGGGCGTCCCTTGAAGAAGAAGAAGAATGGGCCGACCTCGACGATGAAGATGGCCGTTTTCCTAGGAGCTTCTCCCGGAGGTTGGTGACAGGAGGATCTTGACCCATCTCGGTACCGGGCCGATTCTCCTCAGAGGCTTCTTCCGGGACGGTAAGGGGTGAGATCGGCCGCTCTTGCCCAACCGCCTCTGGTGCGTAGCTAGGCCCGACCTCAAGGATTTCTGACCCCTGCCTTTTGTTGTAATGCCTGTATCTCGGCAGGTAGCCTATGAGACACCAGGCAGACCGGCCTTTATGCCCCTGGTAGTGCTGGACTTTTTCGAACCAACCTCCGTTCTTCTTCCAGCCGTCACGAATGGCCGCTTGTCTCCTCTCAGCAATGCCTGCACAAAGAACAGATCAGCGTGTGTCAGTTCGGCAGGAAGATAGCAGGATAATAAGCTAAGCTATTTGAGCTCGATGCTTTACTTGGGAGGCGCCCAAAGTGACGAGGTACCCGGTACCTCTTCTCTGTCTCGGTTTCGTTCGCACCGATCTCCCAGTTGCCGGTAACGAACAACCTATCGGTCCCGGCGTGGCGCATTGAGTCCTCCAGGGCATTTACGAACGAGACCATCTTCGGCTTACTCCGGAGGTAATAACGGTCGTCGATCACCCCGGTGGATTTGCTAATGTCATATGCCTCCTCAATGTCGTGGACACCGAGCTGGATGCCTAAAATCCTATTCAATGCTACCGTCCCCATTATGATCTTGTAGCTGTTCGGCATCAATTGGCAAGGGGCAAGATGCCACGCTGCCAGACATTGCGTGAGCAACGGGTGGACGGGGAACCTCACTCCCCCTTCCACTACCGAGACCAATGGGAAGGGCATCGCCCCATCTCGGTAGACATCACCGTCCTAGGGATTCTCTGGATCGTCCAGCCTAATCCGGACGTCGTCCGGAATATCGTAGGTCGCCCTAAACCTAAATAGAGCATCAGGGGTATCGGCTAGACAACGGTAAACCCCTTTTCCCATGTTTTGAAGACTAAGATGGGTGAACGAAAAGCCCTAACTGAAGAAAGAAACTGGAGGAGAGGTGCTCAAAGGAAAGATCAGGGAGAAGAAGACTTACAGTAAACTAGACGCAGAAGGACAGAAAGGTTGGGAAGATACAGAGATGGTCTGAGAATCACGCAGGCAGAGTCTCCCCCAGATTCAGAGCAGAAAGGTGGACGAAGGAAGAAGGAAGTGCTGCTTTTATAGGGCAGCAAGACGTCTCCTCGAAAACCAAAAGCACGCCCTCATTACACCGCCTCAAAAGACGCACACGTCGCTTCAGTTTACGGTACTGTAAACCAGATGACGCCACGTGTCAAGATCAGGGCGGCTTCCGCAGTAAACGCCGTCAAAACATTTAATTTTCTCGGGCAGGCGCAGCGATTTTGGCGCTTCCCAGCGGACAGGCTGGCGACTGATTGATGGAACTCTTAAATGAAGTCATAATGAAGACCGTGACAACCGCAGCCGGTATAAAAAGTGTGCTAGCTCGGTATTCAAATAAGCTTCCACGTCTCCAGCTCCCGACCTCGTTCCAGCCCCGAGCTGACGAGCTCGACAGCTGAGGGGCAATTGTGTGGAGTGCTTACGTAATACCGAGGTAATCTCCTGCCTCGGCACTAAAATACCAATTAGGGGTTACTCCGGCCTGATTTATTCCAGTTCGGCAAGAGTGCCAGCTGTCACCAAGTTGGAGTTGGATTCGGTCTGCCTACCGACCTCGTTCATTACAGGCTCTGCCCCGAGCGTCTCGGTACCAATGCCCGACCTCCTGCACCCCTGATCTCGGTAATTCCCATCTCGGTCCACTTGACTGAGATGGATGTCCGTCTGGATCTCCATTTATGAGATGGGACGGCTACATGGCAGAGCCCCCCTGACAGAAGGTGGCCAAGTACTGATAAGGGACCTTCCCTATCACTTCCACATTTATGTGAGGGGGTTGAGGGGACGTCCGATGGGACAAGTATCCTCACCTACCATCCTAGGAGTGGGCTGATGGGACAAGTATCCTCACCTATCTCCACTATGGAACCTTCTATTCTCTCCTACATATACCTGCATGGGAGCCCCATAAGAGGTAAGCAATATACAGTCTACATCCTGTTTATTTCACCCACATCTTCTCCCTCACTTCACCCTAGTTCAGTGACTGCACTAACTCAGGCGTCGGAGTGCCTTTGGCTGACAGCAGCCTCGGGCCCTGACTGTTCTTTCTTCCCTCTTTTCAGGATTCAGGCCGTCGGTGACTTCTCCGATCAGCTGAACAGGATTTTCCTAATCCCCTTCATCACTTAAACTAAGTCCGTAATAATTTAGGCACTTACAGATACAAAATAGGGACAACAAGGAAACACCATGAAGATGTAATAGTGAGAAAGATTTCACACACAAGATTTAAGTATGCATAGCCATAGTCTATCATGATGATGGATCTATTTCAATTTAAAATCAATCATATTGATAGCCCAAAGGGCTTGCTTAAAGATTTCAAAGGCATGTGTGCAATTCAATTAGAGTTTTTAAGTATCCATCTAAAAGTAAAGTCAAATGAATCATGCAATGTAGCCTTGATGCATACATTGTTATTACAGACAGCACTGTTATTGCAACAATCAGAGCATCCACATCCACATCCACATGCAAAAACACACATAAAAATTCCGGGTATGCTCAAAAAAAAAACTCACATGAGATGAGAATGCAGGTGTGTTTGCCCTAAATTAGAGAGAAGGGAAGACGATTGATTGAATGGGTCGACTCACCTTCCGGGAAGAACAGGGAGATGTTGGGTTGATAACTTTTTGTCTCCAACAAAGTGCATACGCCATGTGCAGAGAACAATAAGAAGGCGAAAGAGGAAGAAACAACTGATTTTTTTCATGGCAAAATTATCGTACGTACGTTCCAAAAACCTGCATTCACCTCCAAATTACCTAATAGAAGATAGTACGTAAAAGATCGTCCAAAGTTGTACAATTTTACCTTATCCTGCGATGTCCTAATCTTATATGATATCCCAGAGTTCAATATTCCAGGCCCATAGGATATCGCACCGTTAGATATATATAAAGGATATTTCCGTAAAATTTTCACCATTCTCCTTTCTACTCCTTTCTAGCTATAGCGAGAATAGTAGCGAGAATAAGAGGTTTTCTAGAGAGGTTCTCACTATAGCGATGACACACCTTGTTAGAGTAGAGTCTCGATTGCTACGGCAAGCCCACACGGAGGCCAAACCTCGCTATAGCGAGGGTCTTGCTATAGCGAGCCCACACTCCTTGCCAAGGGTATTTTCGTAAAATGATTAATACCATTTATCCATTTCTCCTCAGGGATTAATGCCATTTATCTAATTGTATCCTACCCACTCCTACTCTCATCACTTGTTTCTTTCATTTTCTTATCTCATCTTCTCAAGTATGATCATCTTCTCTTATTCTTCTTATGGGTATTATCATTTTTTTTTCTCTTACATTCACTCGTGTAGTTTCGGTTTTCTTGATTCATCCCAAACTTATGTATTTGGCATTTCTCTTTACAATGTGCACGAGGAAGGGTTCTCTTGAGATCTGACACTCAGATTTGAACATATTTTGAAGTCTGGTAAAAGCAAAAAAAAAAAAGTTTTTGGAATTCAAAAATACATGATCTGTCATGTCAATAACCATGGTTCATGTGGAATAAGATGATGTTTACTAACGAAGGTCAATAGCCATTTTGAAACTAACCGTTCATTAACAACATTATTCAGTGCATAAGGCCCAACAACCTGTTGCTCTAAAAAAAATAAGGAAAAAAGAACTTTCAAATTTGATTGAAGGTTGGGTGGAAGTGCATGTGATTCTATTTTGGGTGCTCTCCACTTTAACAGATGACATTACTTGGTTATATGCTCTGTGACAAAGTGCTATATGATGTTTCATCCTTTGGGATTATATGAAGTCATTTATATATCATGAAAGTTGGATATAATTTTTCTGCACACTATGTGTTTGTTGAATTGACTGGGAGAAATCTTGCACCTTATGTGTTTGTTTATTTGTCTCTGTAACTCTCCATGGTACAGCATGCCTTCTAAAACTTATAAAGGGAATTGGGTCTTCCTCTAGTTTTAATAATGAACGGTTTAAAGATGATGAGGGTGCTCAACGTTTTGAAACAAGATTCATCAATCGCACAGTCATCTTTGAGAGAATAATTGTGCAGACCGATCTCACCACTACAAGGTTTTTGCACTGGCTTTATTTTAACCGTTGCATGATTCTAATGAACTTGATTGATGAATGCTTTGAGGACTAGGTATGGGAATTTTATTGCAACATATTTGATGTTACAAGCAGTGGTTTCAAGACCTATTTCGGGGAAAGACACTGTCTGTGGATGCAAATAGGATTGTCACTTTACTCGATCTTCGAAGACCTGCTCCTAGATCCTATCCATTTCCTGATCCGGATAACATTGTGATACAAGCGAAGCGTGGATACGCCACGGGCAAGTAGGATCAGCACATCTTGCAGTGACTTCTGTCTTGCTCGTTTGCAAAGGCTTAATAGCAAAGTTTTTGTGCATTGCAAATTTGGCTAATGTTTCTTTGAATGAATCACGACGATTTGGAAATTGTCTTCCCTTCCACATGTCATGTTGGGAATTCTCTACATGCTCATCATTAGTGTGCTCTAAATCAGGAATCAAAGTGTCAACAATATTATTGTTTTGTATTGCATTAGATTTCTCTCCATTAACTTCTGCGACACATGCTCCATTTTCTACCATAACAAAATGCTGGGATTCACGCGGTGGGGGAGTAGCGCATGCCACGTGACTGTTTAAATTGAACTGAATATGTTCAGTGTCCGGACTGTTGAGATCGAACTAAATAGGTTTAGTGCCCGGTAAATCAAACCTGCATAATGGATGATCAATCATAAACACATTGGTGGAAAAAATATTCATAAACTAAATTTCAAAATTTTTAGTGCAAACCTATTGGATTTGGTAATTGGAAAAAGACTAACTTCATCCATAAGGACTATTGATGGGTTTATATCAGCTTCATTCATGAACAATCTCTTCTTTACGCCATTACTTCTCGTTACCTTCTCATTATCTTGTTCATCCTCAAGAACTATTGATGGATTTATATCAGCCTCATTCATGAACAATCTCTTTCTTATGCCATTACTTCTCCTTACCTTCTCATCGTCTTGTTCATCCTCAAAAACTCTTGATGAGTTTATATTAGCTTCATTCATGAGCGATCTCTTCCTTATGCCAATACTTCTCGCTACATTCTCATCATCTTGGTCTAATTGAGATATTGTACACCTACTATGCATCCAAATTGACTTAGGTAATAAAAATTATAATAATAGATATCAAGCAGTAATGTGATTTAATCCAAACTTTAAACTTGGTGGTTGATGGTTTGTGGCAACACCATCACTTCTATGGATATACAGAAAGATAGAATCAACTACATATTGAAATAATATGAACATTCTCATGAGATCGTCATCACCTCTTAGGCCTACTAATGTAAAGTTCCGGCCTGTATGATATTTGTATTGCATGTAAAGGTACCCATTTCCCATCTCCCAATTGGTTTCTGCTACAACTTTTTAAATTAGTGAATCGTAAGTTATGTTGTTATAGAAAAAGATAGGCTTATGTTGAGCGATCCACATCTAGCTCTCCATCAAAGTGTAGTATAAGACACAAATCGACATCTAGTATCCTAATTAAAACAATAAAAATACAATATATTTTATTAATCAAAATTGCATGGATTGGAAATATGTAATAATCATATGATAAATTTTACTATCAAATCCTTTGTTATGAGATTTATAGGAACAATATAATGCCACAATATTGGTACCTATAAAGGACTCAGAATGTCTTATTTTCTAGTGAGTAACAACTTCATACATTTTATTATAACATATAAATCCAAAAAAAAAGGCTTCACCAATGGACTATTAAATAGGTTAATAGTGAAAGATACAAGATGAAGAAATAGTATATAAAAAAAAAAACACATCAAGTGCAAGAAGATGAACAAAATAATGCATTTCATGGAAGGATCTAAATCTTAATAAGTGATTTACGGTTTCCATAATAAGAATCAAAGCAGAAAAAAGGTTTATCAATACTACATTTATGGGCTGTTTTTTTTAACGCATTCAAAAATTATATGGTCCCCACATACCTGTTATAATGAATAAAATGTATAAAGTACGGATGAAAGAAGATGGAATGGTAATATCCTATCGGAACCCACAAGCCAAAAGGGAGAAGATGGAAACGAAGGTCTTCAGTTCGTGGAAACGAAGGTTTTCAGTTCGTGGTATAAAAATGTGTTATCCTATATGGTGGGAGTAGGTAATGGTGCAATATCCTACGAGCCTAGGATATAGAATGGTGCGATATCCTACAGGCCTGTGATATCGAACCCTGGGATATCCTACCTCCTTAGGATATCGCAGGATAAAGGGTAAAACTGTCCCACTTTGGGCGTCCTTTTATGTATGATCTTCTATTAGGCAATTTGTAGTCTTTTATCTGGTATTGGGTAAATGTCGGGTTCTGGGCCGTCCGTACGCTAAATTTTCCCTTTTTTCATTATAGCGGACGGAGATGGACGAGAATAAACTTGGCGATGGTGAGCAAGTACTTACATATAAGGAGACACCTCCGCTCCCCAAAAAACAAAAACCCTTTTACCCTAATCCGGACGACACCTATTTTTTTAAGAGGACCCACCTAGTGTTGAGGCTTTTCTTGGTTCTTCCACAAGGGTATCTAAACACGTGAAGTCCCTGCCTCCTCGGTTGTAAGCGAGGCTTTTGTCGAACCAAGTGATGCTAGAGACAACCTCCTTAGCCGTGGTCGAGCCAACCAAACTATCTCTTTTTTAAGTTATTTTTTTAATCTATTGGATTATCTTTTATTCTAAGAAATTTTACCAGAAAAATGTCCTTAAACTTGTTAAAGACCAAAAAAGCCTTCAAAATTTAATATAGACTATAGAGTTTTTTGTCCTTTTTACCTCGTTTTCGTTGAGCGATGATATGCCCGCTGATTGATTTATACATGAGAGGGAATACCACTTTTTTGTCCATTTTGGCTTTTTTGGTGAGTGGGAATATCCCCGTTCAGCCGTTTACAACTGGGCAATGATATCTCTCTGAGTATTCTGTGTCTCTGTGTGTGTGTGTGTGTGTGTGGGTTGTTAAATGTGCTGGGTGGAATATCAGGTAGGGTATTATTTCTTTTCTTCTTCCATCCCAATCTTTATCAGTGCCTCTCACACCGTTTACAAGGGTTTGAAAAGTTTTAAATAAAAGAAAATCCTATTTCTTAGGAGAATCGCACTGCAAATTCATTATCAAGTCGGACAAATAATTTTGATTTAGTGTAGAGAGTTTGAAACCAGTGTCCCAGCTAAGTGGGGTTTGCAATGTCTACAATAGACAAATTGAACCATGAAATTGTATGAGGCAAGAAAATATCCTACACAAATGACCTGCCTGTTTGGTGATCTCAAAGATGAATATAAAGCACTTCTAATAGCGATTATTTATATATAAAAAAAAGCCTTTATAGGTGAAGGGCGGCATCAGAGCCCAGTTGGGGCTGGCCATGGTTGAGGAGAAGGAGGGAATAGGAAGAGGCAAAGAAAAAATAAGGGAAAAGAGGAAGGAAAGGGAAGTAACTCGGGATCTGAGAGTTTATCAGGGACCATTTTCTAGAAATCAATCACTATTAAACAGTTACAAGATATACTCAAGGCTCCTTTTCTCAGTCAATCTGTCGACCTAAGGTCTGTAGTTGTTCTTGCACAACCCCCCGTTGCCACGACTCCCCGCGGGCACCGCTCCTTTTACTTGATCCAACAACACCTTAAAAACCAAGTTGATCAAATATGTTACAAGAAAGGTATAGCACAACCCCCCGTTGCCACGACTCCCCACGGGCACCGCTCCTTGTACTTGATCCAGCAACACCTTAAGAACCAAGTTGATCAAATATGTTACAAGAAAGGTATAAGTAACAAAATCTCTATAACAACTTTTCAGCACAATCTCTCTATGATGACTCTAAAGAAGAAAGAATCTCTCTATAGGTATTCTCACCTCAAAACAATGAAAGAATTACTTCTTAGATACGTTAGGGTTGAGAGAAACACACTTTATATAACCCAAAACTCATGCCTTAGGGTTAGAGCACAAATAGGAGTCAAATTGGAAATTCCAGATGAGAAAGGAAACAAATTCATAGAACCTACCCCGGAAAGTTTCCGCCATCCGATTGATCGGGTATGGGGTCTAATCGATTGGGCTTGCAATTATCTACTGAAAATTTTCTGTCAGCCTGTTATTTGAGAGACCTTTTACATCCAATCGATCGAGTCTCGTGCTTCTGTTTTTCATCTCTTCTTCGCTTCTTCAGATCTTCCGATGACACAACCACAATCCATTATAGAATAAATAGAAAATTACAACTCAATAGACCCAGAATCTTGTTCAACCCATGAATTAGCCAACATATGAAAATCCTAACAGGGTCACCTTGCGGTGGCCAGCGCTCGCCATTGATGGAGAGGAGAGGTTGATACCAATTTGAAAAACAAGGAAACCCATTGTACTATTATTATTCATCCAGAAATAGATCATGAATATTAACAATTGGGGTCTTGGATGGTGTATCAAACTGCATGCTCTACTCAGAAACCAAAATTTTAGAAAAGAAGATTCAATGCATTGCAAATATGAAGTCCTACTTCGCTTGGAATCTGTCTATCTGTCTCCACTTTGATTTAGAAATCATGCTTCTAATTCCTCCACTTTTTATGAGCTCAATTGCAGTTTCCTACCAAAAAGGGGGAAAAAGTTACGGTTAGATGATTAGAAATTAACTGAAAATCATTTTTCCTATTACCTCCCTGATGGGGTTCTTATCATATGAGAAAAATTACAGGACTAGTTTCAGCAGCATGCCTGAAGCAGAGATCAATTTTTTGTTGATAATCATTTAGGGAAAAGAAAAAAGGGAAAACCAATAATACAAAAAACTCTAGGAACCGTTCCATTCAGTTATCAGTGAACTTCAGGGGCAATTATGCATATGCCCACATGGAATATCTTTGATTGTGAATGGTCAAGAATTCGAAGAACAACACATACTAGCCAAGGGTGGAATAAAAAGGGTCAACCAATCAAATTGCTACGGCTTACTTTAAAGCCTTCGGATTATAAATTTATTTTCTCATATACCCATGAGAAAAATAGATGAAAAAAAAAAAAAAAAAAAACCTACCTTTCACACATCTATAATTCCCTTGTTACATATAAAACAACTTTATAATTTTCCAGTAAGTAGCTGTAACTTTCATTTAACCTATTGCTTTTCTGATGAGTTCCTACTCTGATGAGCTACGGTTGCATTAGTGCCATCTTTGAGGTATAGAAAACTTTGAACTCGAGTCAAAAGTAGATGATAGTCAAATTTTGCATCAATCCAAAGCATATTCAAGCACTATATCAAGTACTTCAAGTGGATCCTAGGTTCATCTTACTGCATTTCTCTAGCACACAACCAAGCAGTTTTGCAAAAGGATCTTCAAAAGACCAAGTTAGCTCCTAATTTGACCAGAACTAGGCTCCAGTTGATTTCATTCGGTTGTTAAATACAATTTCATACTTGGTGCAACTTCAGTGCAAGTTGTTTAATGGAACTAAAGGGGCAATTATTTGTTTGGCTCAGACTTAGCATGGACTTTTGTTACTGTTTTTAGATTATGATTCTATCTTTTGATGTACAAAAAGCAAATCCATCCTTATTGATCTCAGCTGTCTGATTGGAAAGTGTTGTAATCTTCATGGCAAGTACCGAGTAGCAATTGCATTATCTTTCTTTCTACCAAAAAAGATTGCATTATCATTCGAAAAGCAAATACATGTTCGGCAAAATTACTATTCAGATCAAACTCATTGAAGGAGACTCTGCTGGAACTGTCACAGCTATCTATGTAAGGAAAACTACATTCATATGAAGCAGATCTTATTAGGGAAATCTCTTTCACTATTCAGAGAACAATGCTTCCATTGTCTGATCTTGTCTGCCATGAAGATAGAAGCCACTGACTGAAGACTTTTCGAATGCTATGGTGACCCACTCCACTTTGATGGTCCATGCTGATACTGTTATATGTGAAGGTATCATTGAAACTTGATAGATATAATAAGTTAGCATCAGATGGATATGAATTTGAAAAGGACCAATAAATTACTTTCTAATGAACCCTAATAAGAAAAGATAGATACTAATATTCTCCAAAATCTTGGATTTTTGGGTTTTTTTTTTTTTTTTTTTTTCAGATTTGTTTGGGATAAATGAAAATCTACTCTGCAATGGGATACAACATCATTTTTCAAGGCTGGCCATGAACTGCTGCTGCTATTCATTTGTGCATGTCTCTTCTGGAAACTTACGCAAAGCAGTGCATCAATAGCTGAAACTGCACCAGTTATCACCCCCCATGGAATTCCGAATTATAAGGCCCTGCAAACACCTTTCTTCTCCTCAAACAGAGACCACTATGACGACAACCAAGATAACTACGCCATGAAGACTTGTAAAGTGCCAAAATCAAAGCAGATATTATATTTTGCAAAGCAGCACCCTTCTTTCAGCTTTTCAATAGCAAAAGATGAGCTTAGGTATGGATGAATATACTGAAAATTTTTTAGGGTGAGATTGGATAGACCCCAAAGGAGTGGTAGTTCGACTCCACTATAAATTTAGGACAGCAGGAAATCAGAAACCATGTTGAATGTGGTATTATATTTATCCAGTTGCAGTTGGATAGAGACCCACATCACCCATATCATAAGTTAGATACGGCTTCATATACATGCTCAGACCTTCCACCTATAATCTTTAAGCTTCTTGGTTGGTACGTGATATCTTACATGGTATCGGAGTGGATTTTGATTACATCGTTCTTGTGTAGCCAACATCATGATCCTAGGATAGCACACAGTGCCATGTGTGCAATATCACAGACTTAGGATATCGCATGAGCAACTTTGCAGAAAACACTTAAACTTCGACAATTCAGTGCTCACCTGGCCACTCACTTAAGCAGTATTTTTCTTTTAATGGGCAAAAATGTTTATTGACTACGTTTGTAGTCCAACAGTTGATCCGGGTTCGATTCTGGTGAACCCCACCAGGCTTTAGATCTACAGAAGCTTACATAATTTACTTTTTGCTCGTTTCACCTGGAGGACCGAAATTTAGTATGACAGCTATTTGAGTCCCTGACTAAAATAACTCTATACACATTTTTTTGTTCTTAAGCACTTCTTGTATGATCACAAGTAGACAATCATTATGCATTTAACACTTTGGGCCACCACGAGGGAGGAACTATTAAACAAGAGACGTCTATAGTACTAGAGCTTAGCATGGATAACTTGGATATCATAAAGTTGATCTCATATGGCAAACATGCAAGAGCAATGTAGCACCACTGAAAAAATGTTAATTTCTTATGTCAATAAACTCCATTGATTTTTCATCTCTATTTTTTCTAACCCTCTCACCTCAACTTTGATGGTTTAAGAAATTGTAATAGAAGGATAAGTTTGATACATTATATATATATATATGGAAAGTGCTCCTATAAGAGACACTCTCACCAACTTGGTGAGAGATGGGTGGGGGCCCTCACTTCACATTTAAGTTGGTGAGAGTGGATATGGAAGTGAGGGCCCCCACCCATCTCTCACCAAGTTGGTGAGTGTCTCTCATAGGAGCACTTCCCATATTATATATATATAATGTATCAAACTTATCCTTCTATTACAATTTCTTAAACCATCAAAGTTGAGGTGAATCAATCTTTACCTCTTGTGCTTTCTAGCAAAATGCAATATATATATATATATATATATATATAATGTATCAAACTTATCCTTCCATTACAATTTCTTAAACCATCAAAGTTGAGGTGAATCAATCTTTACCTCTCCCTCTCGTGCTTTCTAGCAAAATGCAATGCGTGTAAACTGAGCAGAGCCCCTTAAAAAGTTGAGATTAAGGGCTAGCATCAACTTGTCTCAGAAAAAATAATAATCAAGTGGAGCCAAACTCTGAGCAGATCAAAGCCAGACTCAAGTAGCTTGTGGGCCAATTTGTCTCATTTCCATCCTAATTTTTAACGCCCAGGGTATCCCCCACCAGCCCAACCTAAGAGCTTTTGGCTCTAGGCCCAAGTGTACACCTGTTTCGTTTACACCCGATTTTGGAGGGCAAGGACTAGTCCATGGGGGTACATGTAATGCCCCTAGGCCTAAATTTCCATCCTTGATGTAAAGATCTTGAAACTCGGATTGTGATTCCTAAAATAGACAGGAAAATGCATCTGGTTGATATCAATTTGAAAAACAAGGAAAACCATTGTACAATTATTCATCAGGAAATGGATCATGAGTATAAACAATTGGGTCTTGGATGGTGTATCAACCTGCATGCTCTACTTGGAAACCAAGATTTTAGAAAAGAAGATTCAAGGCATTGCAAATATGAAGTCCCACTTCACTTGGTATCTGTCAATCTGTCTCCACTTTGATTTAGAAATCATGCTTCTAATTCCTCCATTTTTAATGAGCTTAACTGCAGTTACCTGCCAAAAAGGAGAAAAAGTTACAGTTAGATGATTAGAAATTAACCCAAAATTCTTTTACCTATTACCTCCTGATGGGGGTTTTATCATATGAGACAATTTACAGGACAAATTTCAGCAGCATGCCTGAAGCAGAAATCATTTATGGTTGATAATCATTTAGGAAAAGAAAGGAAAACCAATAATACAAAAACTCAAGGAACCGTTCCATTCATTTATCAGTGAACTGAACTCAAGGAACCGTTCCATTCATTTATCAGTGAACTGAAGGGGCAATTATGCATGTGCCCCACATGGAATATATTTTATTGTGAATGTTCCAGAATTTGAGGAAAAACTCACACTAGCCAAGGGTGGAACAAAAAGGGGCAACCAATTGATTTGTCAATGATTTGTAATTGATTTACCAATTGATATGTAAATGGTCCAAAAGTCATTCTGATTTGGATCCAAGAATTTAAGAAAAAACAAATGCAGTAGGAGAAATTGTTTAAAGGTTCCATTTTATATGCAGCTTATCTAATGGCCTTCATCATCCAATCAACTTATTTTTGGACCATCTAATATCCACTGTGGGCCCTTCTAGCCATAGGTGGGACCCACAATATGGGTTATGCCATGAGATAATGTGGTTGGTTCTCACTGGTTTGTAAACTCTATGCATATCCATACCAGTATCTTAACCTTACGATAACGACATCTAATACCCTCTTACTCGGGCAATTGCATGCTTATAACAGTAGCTCCAGTGCTCCACTTCAAATTTCAGGTTACGAAAATAACAATATGTACCAAAAGTCCAAAAGAGGCCTGTTTACAGCAATATCTAAAGAAAAGCAAGACAAGCAAAGGAACTTCAACAGTGTCATCTATAATGATTGATATAAAGAACCACCAAATGGTAGGACTAAATAGTATTTGTTTCTGAAGAATTACTCGACAGGAATAATAGAGAAAATAAATAGCCAAGACCAACAGTCATTTGAAACCTGAAACTGAGATTCTACCACATTTGCACCTAGCTTGAGAAAATGAGTTCCGGAGTAAATCTAGGATAATTATAATCACTAATCAAGATAATTACAATCCTAGTTACGATCATGAAGATAATATAACAACTCCATTAACACCACAAAAAATGGTATACAACAAATAAGGCCTGAAGCTCCAAGGAATCCCTACAATATGGGATTTCTTATCATCACCACCATCAAAGCCTTGTTCGAACTATGTTGAGGTCGGCTACATGAGTTTTGTTTCTCCATTCCAATCTATCCCGAGTCAAATCCTCAGATAAGTTGCAATTCTTTATATATAATTTTACTACCTCCATCGATGTCTTCTTCGGCCTTCCCCTTCCCCTTGGTCCATCAACCTACATAGCCAAACTTTTCCTTACCAGCGTCGCTTCCGGTCTGTGTTGGATATGCCCAAACCAACTCAAACGGGTTTCTTTAATTTTATCCCCTATTTATGTTACCCCTAAATCCTCTCAAAAGCGCTCATTTCTAATTTTATCTTTCCTAATTTTACCACACATCCACCTCAACATTCTCATCTCTACTACATCCATTTTATGCATATGCTACTTTTTTATTAACCAACATTCTTCTCCATAGGTCATAACTGGTGTAATCATTGTCTTATAAAAATTTTTCTTCAATCTTGCTAGTATTCACCGGTCACAAAGTACTCCAAAAGCAAGTCTCCACTTCAACCACCCTGCCTTTATCCTATGTTCAACATCTCCATCAATCTCCCCATCCTTACTAATTATCGAGCCAAGGTAACGTAATGAATATTCTTGTGGTATCTCGTAGGCTTCAATTCTCACAGTAGTTTCAACGCTTTGTGTATGCCCACTGAAGTTGCAATCCATATATTTTGTCTTTGTTCAGCTTATTTTAAAGCTTTTGAATTCTAAATTTGCTTTCTCATGTACCCAAAGAAAAAAGAAGAATAAGAAGAAAAAAACCCCACCTTTCACATATCTAATTCCCTTGTTACATATAAAACAACTTTACATTTTTCCGGTAAGTAGTTGTAACTTTCATTTAACCTTTTGCTTTTCTAATAGGTTCCTCTTCTTCTTTTCTCTGATGAGTTGCATTTGCAGTTAGTGCTGTCTTTGAGGTATAGAAAACTTTGAGTGGTTGAGAGTACAATTTTGCATCAATTCAAAGCATATTCAAGCACCAGATCAAGTATTTCAAGTGGATCCTAAGTTCATCTTATTGCATTTCTCAAGCACACATCCAAGCGGTTTTGCAAAAGATCTTCAAAAGATCAAGTTAGATCCTAATTTGACTAGGACTGGGCTTAAGTTGATTCAGGGAGTTGAGTAAATAAAATTTCATACATTGGGTTCATTCAGTTGTTAAAATACAATTTCATATGAAAATTAAATATATATACCTCGGTCCCCCCACACTTGGTGCAACTTCAATGCAAGTTGTTTAATGGATCTCCTGCCTACTGGATCACAGAAATCCATGCCAGCTGCTTCTTTTATTGTTGACAAGAGCTCCTTCCTTTCTTTCAAAGACAGACCAAGGCTAGTTGGTTCATGGGTAACACTTAATTCGACCACCTGAATTAACAAAGGAAAAAAAAAACCCTTGAGTTACTGACGAAATTCCCTTTGCTGAGCCGAAAACTTGACTATATATGCAATCAAAAACAACAGTTACAGAATTTCCTAAGATGAGAACAATCCCACCTGCAATAACAACTACAGAAATTAACACATAACCCTATAATCTACAATGTCAGAGCAGTACCAGAAATAACTGCATGCAGTACTACTAACAGGCTGAGTAGTGTTCAAGGATTAGAATATCTAAATTGTGCATCAACTTGGTTGAGTCCGCTTAGGTTGATGTGACACAGACTAGTATCCTTCTTTCAAATTTTTGTGCAAAATGATTGAAAGAAATTAACTAAAATGGGAGGAAAGAAAGTAAATACTTTGGAAGTTAGGAAAGATTACATACAAAAAGCATTCTACCAGTTGGTTCAAAATAGAAGCATTGGTGGGCATATCTGCTGGCCTAAAAATGAAATGCATTGGCCAATATGTTTATCAACCATATAGACATGATTTTTTAAGCGCCACAAAAATCTAAAAATATTTGAACATCTAGAACATTGTAGAATGTTGGATTTTGTTTTTTTGCGTTTCATTAGAGCATAGTGTATGGGTATTTATTGGACCCTAGAAGGTCATGCATGTCATGTATCATAGAATGGTCCAGTACAAAATTATTTTGAGTATGAAATACAAAAAGTTGAAACAAAAGAAGCAGGAAGATAACTAGATATTGAATTGAAAAGTAGGAAAAATTAATAAAAGTCGTTAATGAACCTAGTTAGAAAGCTGGAGACTAAAATATTAGACATGATATGATGATAAATAGCCCAAAAAAAAAGAGTAAAAATTAGCTCAAAATTAGACATCTGCCATTTGGAGCTTATAATCATGTCTTCTCTTGTTCAAATATGATCTTGACAAAAGCATTCCCCTCACTTCTCTAAAAACACGTAATCAAGCAAAAAAAAAAAAAAATTGCAAACAACTTCTCTTTCAAGTAGCACGTATAGGTATGCATGTGCATATTGGTCAATACACAACTTTAAACCAACTGATAAATACAACATAGTTCATTATATTGGTGACCATCAACACATGATATGAATTAGATAATTCCCAACATATAAATCAATATTTTATACTATAGATATATGTGTAATACTGATTAATAAAACCGACATTTTTTTTATTTTGAGCATAAAACCTAAACTTGGACCAACTAATTCAATACACTGTAAGTTCGGTTGCTTCACAGAGAATTTCTTTCCATTTTTTTCCTTTCTTTCATGCCTTCTTTTTTATCTTTATTTTTTAAAAGTTTTCCCAAGAGATGCATGAGTATGCTAGCTCAATAAGTTCTTGTTAACAGCAAACTGACTTAATATCTTGCAAATGAAATTTACTTGGAGAACTTGAGTCCATGAAAGAGTTTGATTAGCCCTGGTAAATCGCATTTGACCCTTTAGGAAAGCAGGCATCCATATATCATCAGCTAAAAATTACCTGATGCAACCAAGGGATTATGGAGTCCAGAAACCTTTGATTTAGCAAGTGTGCTGATATAGCGCTGACAATATCACTAACTGTATCACGTGACAACATTTCGAGAACAGGGCCAGTTCTGTCCATCAATTCTATCAAAATAAGATCATTGCCAGAGCAGAGAGCCTCCAAAAATGAAGTGTTAAGATCCCCCATGCAAAGAATATCTTTTATACGATTCTGCTCAGTTTTTGAAGCATGAGCTGAAATAGATAGTAGTTCTGCACCCTTTCTAGATTGAAATTTGCATCCAACATTCTTCCCAACCCTGTCAGCTATTGGATTTTTAATTATGTTTAGTGTAGAATCACTCCACATTTCAACTCCTTGTCTAATTGAAGTGCTTGACCTGCTCCTTGACAATGCAGTTTCACCACACAAA
This sequence comes from Umbellularia californica, assembly GCA_028538565.1. NCBI lineage: Eukaryota > Viridiplantae > Streptophyta > Magnoliopsida > Laurales > Lauraceae > Umbellularia > Umbellularia californica. The sequence goes on along the minus strand of JAPQWN010000006.1, from coordinate 77,390,166 downwards.
TCCCTATTTTTTGTAGGCACCAACGGCTGTCTGTAAGTTGTATCGACGGATGGCCTAGGAGTGCAGGTAGAGAACCTAGGAGATGATGAGACACTTTCATTGTTCTTCAAACCCTTTGAGATGGCCATTTTAGAATAGTTCTCACAGTAAGTAAAATTCCGTGCTATTTTATCTACCGCATGCTCTAGTCCGAGTACCTTTGTGTGCAACAAAGACATGTTTTCCATTGAATCCCCAATAAATACCTGTGCAAGTAAACAAGGAAAAGAGTAAGGCCCACATTCTTGTTATTATGGCAAGCCACAAGGAAGAGAACTACATCAATGGTCTTAAAAAACATTGACATAAGAACGAAACAACTGCGCAATTCTCTCAAGCTTATCCAGTTATAGAAGTAAACAAGGATAAGGAGATCAAAATGCCAGACAGCCAGCTCGAAACATTGGCAATCTGGTGACAATAGGGTATATCGCAATCTGGTGACAATAGGGTATATCGCCCATTGGTCACTAGCGGTGCTGTGCAGCTAGTGACTATTCAATTGACTAAACTGAAATATATATTGTCGACCAACATAAAGGACACAGTGAAACACTCGAACGAATACAACTTTTTCATCTCCCTTTCACACAGTGTTGAATAAGCTTAAATCAAACGTGATGAGAAAAGTATATAGACATTACCCAATACCAAACTGAGAAACCATATGCAACAGGAAGCCATATGCAAGTGAATGCGGAAACAAATATAGATATTAAGCAATTTTAGGAGATTCTTAAGTGAAAACCATGCCCTAAGTATATGTTCTCAACTATGAATAATATAGTGATGTGAGTTTCCAAGGAACCTAAGTAAAATACCTGGACGAGATCCAATAAACTTGATTGCTTGGTTTCAATCTCTAAGAGCTTCTTCCTAATGAAAGCCAATTCATTTGCAGTGTGCAGACAACACCCACGTAAACTTTGTGAGTTCAATTCAGCCACCATGGAATCCAGATTTTTATGCTTATGTACTGCTAACGAAGACATGTGTTCCTCTGAGTCGGTCTCTTCAGCTGGAGACCTATGATCCATCCCAATTACCTTCACTGAATCACTCTCCCGAAGACAGCTATTAACAATTCTCTCTTGTTTAGTATCAACACTGCTGCTGCCAAAATCTGATACAGAATAACTCTCTGCTTTATCATTCATTGGCACATAATCATACTTAAAACCTTGAACCTTGATTGCACTTGCATTTCTTTCAAAAGTTCCAGTAACACAACTCCCCTCAGATTCTTCATCATGAGTATCAGCTGAAGTCACAGTATATGTCTTCGGAAGTGCTATTTCAATATTCCAATCATTTGCCTTAGGATGACAAGGGCTCTGTACATAATTCAGACATGCTTCCCTAATGCCTAAAGGATTTCTTTTTGTAGAGTTGGTTGATATGCCACTCACAGAAGAGGAGGCAGCAACTTTCCCAGGAGGGTTTCCTTTCCACTCACCCTCACCAAGACTCATAAGATGATCATTGTAGTCTCCACAAAAATTTTCTGCAGGTTGGATCACATAAACAGAGAAAATAAATGTGAATTCCCACTATAGGGAGCGTTGCCAAAATCTATTATTAAAAGAGTGCAAGTAAGGAAGCTGAGATTCAAGCACGTAAATGAAGCAACAAAACCTATCATAAATTATGTACCTACATTTAGCGGACTTCACAGCTTAGTCCGCTGTAAATTCGAAAAGTTACAAATTTTCAGACGTTTGACAGAGTTTTCAGACAGACCAAACAGGGGGTTATATAACTTATTTTTATTTTATCGGTAGGGCGTTATATAACTAATGACAAGCATTAAAAAAAAGTAAAAATATAATAACTTTCACCTGGATACTGCAAAATCAGCCCCTTATAAATCAACAATGATTCCATCCCAAGAGTGACGATGGATTCAGTAAAGAGTAACATCTGAAGAACCATGTTTGCTGCCTTCTGAAATATGGACCAATATTTTTTTAAACTAATTGACCAACTTCGGATTCTGCATGGTAAACTTGGGTTTGCAGGAGCTCAAACTCTTGAATCAACACAAAGCTCATTGTTCAACAAAACAGCTTTTGAGATTTTTACCAAATAATTATGGAAACTATGACGGATCAATGTGCACCTGTTCAAAGTATGGTACCAACATATGCAACAAATTGTTATAAAATAATGCATTAGAAGGCTGAATTTCAAGAATTTATAAAGTTCAAAAGTGATCTTATGTTATTAGAATAACATTATTTTTGTTGGTATTTTAAATAACATCATGACTATTAAGACTGCTGCTAAAATCCAATGAATACTTAGGAGTAATACCATTCAAACAAGTATGTTTTTGAAACTAACAACTGGACCTTTTGTTGATGATCCTGCTTCTGAAGGCTCTGGGTAATCAGATCCTGAGAGACCTTTCCAACATTGTATTGCTTGCATCACTGAGTCCCTGACAGGTTTAACCTGCAGGAAGGACAAAAGCCACAAGAGGGTTTAAGTTGCTGTGAAGAATCAATCCCTAACAACTGTAAGAAATCAATGAGATGAACTGACCTTATCAAAACGACATGATTCGAGTGAAAGGATACAAGAAGACTTGAAAGAACTCAGGAAAGGTCCACCACTTGCAGCAATACCTCTCAGTGCCACAGACGCAGCTTTACGAGTTGCCCATTCGCTGCTTTTAAGAGCTTCTTGGATGCTGGTTACAGCTGCACATAAAGCTTGTTCCGTTGAAGTGCCCCCTGCCTGAGAAGGACCCAGAGACGCAAGTCACTTTTACATAATAGCACCCTGTAACTAATAACTTTGCTGATGTATATGGTATATGTTGCAGGGGTGTGGTTTTCATAAGGAGAAAGCAAATGATAACCTTAATTTCAGCAACCGCTCCTTTCTCTTCCATTTTCATTTCAAATCACTATAGAAGTATTTCCCCTTTTTTCTCTCTGTCCAATCACTAAAGCCCTCCCTCTCTCCATGGAAAAAGAAAGATGCTTCTAATACAAGACTCATTTCTGCCCATTGGAAATGGAGTCTAGCAACTGAAGGTGTAAACTAAAGTGGGTAGAACCTTATTTCTGTCCATTTGGGAAATTTACGGTAAGCATAATCTATTTATTGTTTACCAAATTTACGGTATAGCATAAAACTCTGTAAAGATGATTTTTTTTTAAATTCAATGTCAACAAATAAATAAGTATTAATCTATTTATTGTTTCCCAAACTAGATTCTCTAATTGTGACAAAGTGCTAATAATGTTAGCATTCTATATCTAAAGGTGGGGCAGAAAGCCCTTATCACACTCTCTTGCATTCACCTTTAGGCTTGGTGTCTGTTTATCTTGTAGTGTCCCCCACGAATTATTTTCTATGGTGTTAACGATTTTTTCCTTTCACCAATTAAATTTACCAAATTCAATTTTTATTATAAAAAACAGAATAGAAAAGGAAAGATCGAAAATTCAGCTCCAGCATGTCACCTTCTTACAATCAACATTAAAATCTTAACTGCATTATCCTCTACAAGTCCTTTAGTGAGAGATATGATGTATAATAAATGTGATCGTTGTAGTACTAAAACAGATCAGGCTTGGGACTTCTTTCCATGGTAAATTGGAAACAGATTCAAACCATGAGAATGAACAGAGAACCACAGGTTACATTAACATACCGTGTATGTAAAAACTGACCTGAACAATGCTTCTAACCAAGTCAATGAGGGCTGGCTTTGCCATGAAGTTTTGGTTCTTCAGGAACTTAATGACTCGGGTCAACATCCTCGTCAATAGTGCAACTGGAGGATTGTTGGCATTGTCAATGACCCCAGCCAAACAAAGAGCAGAACCGGATTGAACCTGTCGGTTTTGATCTCCTAAAGCTTCGAAAAGAGGCTTCACCAACACGACAAATGGTCCACTACTTTCATCCCCACAGCTGCTTAGTTTTAAAGACAAAGCAACCACCGTTTCCACACATGCATCCCTCACAACAGAATCCGGGTCTTTGAGACGTTTAATGATGCTGCCCACTATCTTCCCAAGGTGAGGAACCAGAAGAGCCCCATGATTCCTTGCTAATGTACCCATGATCCTTACACATTCCTTCCGAACAGCACTCTTCTGCTCCGAATCGGTCTCAATAACGCATGAAAGAAATGGCACAAGCCCTTCAGGCGTCAAAGTTTCGGCAATTCTCTCTAGTTCATCTGCTCCGATCTGGTAAGTATCTCGGTCTGCAAGCTTGTTCAGGGCAACCACCACTCGATGCTTCAGTTCGAAAATCAACTGCTGAGGGTTGACCCTGCCACTCCCTTTCCCCCTCAAATGTGAATGCGAGTACGACTTCATATTTGGCAGCCCAAATGACACCAGTCGAATTCTATTGAATTGACAAATTATTTAAAGCAGCACCCACTCCGTTCATCACAAAACCACAAGAACCGAATATCTTACAAACATCTTTGCTGGGATTATAAATACAAATGAGGCTGTGGAAGAGACCCAAGCCATGACACCCAAGAACAATGTAAACAAAAATTTCAAAGAAGTCTCCCATAACATAATACCTACATCAATGGCAACAAAAAATAAAAATAAAACCATAGTTAATTTCTTCAAAAATTACAGGCTCAATTAACATAGAACCAAATCAGTAAAATTCTTACAGATCAGAGTCATCTACAGAAGCACATTTTAATATAAATGCCAGAACAGACAACTAAAAAGTTCCAATTCCTTGATCCAAGCCATTCCAAATGCAGTCTCTTCCCCCACTGAAAATGCACAGCCAAATTCACTAATCCGAGTGATATACACCATTGAATTGATCCGTGTGTAAAATAAGAAATCTAACTGTAAGTATTGCTCTGATTGGAGTGAAATCCGAGCCAGTGACTATCCATTCGTGGGTCTATAACATGGATGGCTTAGATCAAGACTAAATGTGGGCGACATAACCCAATCATCATGAGAACTCCCACCAACAAAATCCCAAAACCCTAAAAACCGTGAGATCCCACCTCAAATCTCCAGCATCTCCAAATCACAACCAAAATCGAAAGAACAAAAAAAAGGTAAAGAAGAAGACACTAACAAAACGTACGAACTGAAACGCTACACATCTCATCACAACGATAACAACACAAACTTCCAAAAAAAGAAGAATTGCAAACGAAAAGAACCTACCTACTTCTTCTGAATCTTAAATGCAAGAAGCAGAAGAGAAAACTCACATCCGTTCAACCTCAAATGCCAAATCAAATCAAATCAAAACCACTTCCAAACACCTCCTAAAACCCTAGAAATCCAAAAGAAAAGAGAAAAAACACTCCCATGTGAGAGTATCAGACTTCCAAACACTCACAAAAGCGTAGAGATGAAAGAGATTAGAGATTGTAAAGAGAGCGAGAAAGCACATCAGATTCAAGGAAAGATCGACAGATGCAAATAAGAGAAGAACGACGAATCTCAGTTACAAAAGCTCACCTGCAGAAGAGAGAGAGAGAGATGGAGGTTTTTCGAGGGTTGTTTTTGTTCTGTTTGGAGCTCGCACTTATCTAAGTGTTCGCGCTTTCTTCTATGCATTTTTGAATTGGAACAGGATTCTCTACAGCTGCCGCAGCAGACGCTCTCTGCTGTCTTTTCCTTTAGAACTAAGACACGTGGCGTGTTTGGTGGGCCACCGCTGTTAATGTTTGGTACCATTAAAAGAAGGCATAACAAATACGCAAGAGGAGTGTTCAGTGTTACGAGAATCTATTTTAAATAGAATTTTTAAATTAATGTTTGAAAACTTTTCATAAATTCCTTTTGGTAGATAAGGTGTCAAGTTTTGAAATTTGGCTCTGTAGTTCTGTTTAACCTTGATTTAATGGTTTGGATCATGTGTTTGGGGTCCATAAGATTCGAAAAATAATATCAAATGGTCCACTATTTATCTAAATATTTCAAGATTGGTGATGATTCAACGGTTGAAGTTTGGACCTATTGTGATGCTTGATCTTATGAACAACTTCAATGGTTTATATTGTGATTTACTATGCCGGAAAAAAAATAGAATAAGAGAAAGACTGAACTGCCAATGGACCAATCTAGAACCGAGCATGGTATATCAATGGTTGATATTTGTTTGTAAATTTCTCGAGATCCATGATGCATTAAGCTTTGAAATCTAACCACGTAGTCGTAATTAGCCTTCTAAAGAGATTTAACGGTTTGGATTTTGTATTTAGGGCCATGGAATCCAAAAAATAATATCAAATGGCTCACTTCTTTTTACAAATATCTCGATATTAGTGATGATACAATGGCTGGAATTTAGTCATGTAGTGGTGTTTGATCTTGTGAACATTTTTAATGGTTTGGGTCTTGATTTACTTTCTCAAATATTAAAAAAAAAAAAATAGACTGGGCATTATGGAAGTGGAGTGCACTGTGCATCCGTTTCTTTTTTTTTCCTCCACTTTTCAACTGCATTCAGAAGGAGGCTGTGGTTTTAAGAGGCTTTGCCTCTCCTTCTCTAGAGTGGGGTAGAGGGTAGAAATGGCTATCAAACGCTCTTATTTTTCAAACCTCACCTGTGCCCACTTTAGACATTTAGACAAATAGAGCTGTGAAATAGAGATGCCAAACAAGGGCTAAGTCCACCTATAAAAAATAAAAGCAACTCAAAATAAACAACGCCATCTCACTGAGGTGCAGGCCTATATACAATCTTTTAGAAATGGCTACCCATAGCTGGCCATCTGGTCCACTTCCAAAACACATTCCAAAACACATGTAAGTCTTGGGTCTGATTTCAAAATTCACTTGAAAATCATAGGTCCACCCCCAAAATTCACTAGAAAGGCTTAGATTTGTCTCAAAATGCAACTATTGTTTGGGTCTGCTCCCCTCATCAAATGAAAACGCGGGGTCCTTCATTGGTTCGATATACAATGAATTCCTTAATTGACCCAATAGGAGCTGTTCGTGCTGCAAGATTGAGTGTCTGTTAGGGAAGCGTGATTAATTGATAAAACTATCTTAATCACATTGGTAATCAAGTGGTCAACATTACAACCAATCTTGATAAATAAAATTTAAAGTTATCAAATAGAGTGTAAAAGACATTTATTTTGAGCAGTTCAAAAATTTTATTGCTGGGCTTCGCTGTGAATTTTCACTCGTTTGACACAGATTTCTCCAAAGGAAAAGAGGCTTTGGAGGATCCAGACTTAGCATTTTCGTTTTTAGAAATTATTGTTGCAAATATCAGGAAATTCTTAAGATTTTAGATTTTATTGGGATGTTGTTTGAAAATTGCCATGCTAACAGAAAATTGCAGAGTCAGTTGATTTCATTACCTTAAATAGTGGTTGATATATAACGTAAGTACTTGTTTTTTTGTGAATGACTAATTCTCATACCCCTTCTTTTCGTGGATCTCACAAGCTCCAAAGCCATTTATGGGACCTATTAGAGAACAACAGGAGCCAAGATCCTCTTGATGGGCCCCAGACGATCCACCACACTGTCATGGTTAAATTTGTGTCCCGCTCAAAGCACATGTACCGGGACTAGTGATCACTCTTTTTATGTAGTTAGAGCCAGAAAAAGAAGACAACAAGATAAGAGATTCAAAATCATTTTTGTCATTCATGTAGATTTGACGACTAGGTGCTTTCAAGGAGAAAAAAAGACGTCCTTTCAAGTCAAATGAAGTTCAGTCATCATTACCGAGATACGGGCCAAATGTAAACAGAAATGACAGCAAACTACGGGCATGTTTTTTTTACCAAAATCTATTACTAGAATTTGGGAGGTTGGGATTTTATAGACATAATATGATGTGATATGATATGACATATTGCTCCCTTATATTTAAAATGCTGTGTATCTTTTAATAAAATTTCAAATTCCAACCATCCAAAAAACCTTTTGGAATTTTTAGAATTTCACTCTCTGTCCCATTTGTTAGAATTTCAAATCCTTCATCAGAAAGAGGAATTTGGAATTTCACCTAAGGGGACAACTTTTGAAGAATTTGAAATTCTCCCAAACATGAATTCTTGGAATTCTGATAAAGAAACGGATAATATAGTTGAAGCTAGTGATAGACATATTAATTTATTTAAATTTTGACTTGATGAGCTCTCTCTCCTACTTGGGATCTATGCTTTGGCTACATGCAGTCTATATATATGCATGTTAAGAATAATGACACCCTCAAGTTGCACATTTATATTAAAGAGAAGAGGGCCCCAAAAAGCTAATATATAAAGGGATTTTTACCAAATAATTAAGTTTAGAGATAAGATACGAACAACTAAATGGTGGTTTTGTTATTATTCTTCGTAAAATCGATTAATTACACTTTAAGTTTAATTATTTGGTAAAAATCCCTATAAAGGAGTCCAAGAATATAAAAACTATAAAAATCCCTGATAAATCTTTATCAGACTCCCAATCCATCAGAAGTCCAACCCAATGAAAAAATCAGCTTCTAGTGGCATTACACCTCTAGAAATCAAACATTTTCAAACAACAACTGAAATATAAAGAATACAAAAACTAAGTAGCAAATGGTGCTCCCAATCCCATGCATGGGTGGCCTGTGGTCTACTCACACGTGTAGTCATATGGAGCACCAGCATGTGGAACACATGTGGGGTTAGTGCCTCACTTTAATTGTGCCTGGGAATCTTTAAAGCTTCTCTATGCAAGATATATGCCTTTTAAAGTGAATCTTCAAGGCCATTTTTGTATCTATATAGAGCTGATGATAACCTGGTTTTCTTCAATGAGGAAAAACCAATCCTCTCAAGTAGATAAAACTCATAGTACCCTTTCTCTACTCCCACACTAGTGAATTGCTCCTCTTCTTCCATGAAGCCACTCTTCCTTTTCTCAATCTCCTTCCTTGCAACCTCAACTTTTCTCTATATTGCTGAAGCAAGACCACTCCCTAGTGCCTGACTCTCCAACCCATATAAATTTATTTCCTACTCATATCAAGAGAGTGACAAACTAACATGAAAAAAACTAGTTTTTCCTACTTTCTATGTTTGTTTATCTTTCTTCTATCGGCTTTTGATTCTATAATCTTTCTTTGTTTTGAAGGTTGTATAATGGAGGTTGTGAGCAAGGAGTCTGATTCTATGGTGATTAGAAGCTCCAAAAGCCTTCGTATCCCCCTCCATCTCCAAAGGAATCTCCTCCTTCATCATCTAAAATAAGATCACCACCATCAACTCTAGTGAGCGCAAAACCTCTTCTCTAAGTTCCCATGTGGCTTCTTCTTAAGATGTATTTAAGCCCATTCAATGTGTTTGAGTGAAGAAGAAGAATATTGATTCAGCCTTCTCTTTTAAGAATATTGTTAAATCAAAAGGTGACACTTCCACTAAAGGACTTCTTACAAGCAGTTAGCTGGTTTAAAATGCCTTTTGCAGTATGGAGTTGAATGCTAAACAACAAATACAAGACTAAACTAAGTGATTCTTTTATGAATGGTGACTAAAATATATGATAGCTCAAAAGAAGAGGAAATCAACCACCATTTGAATTGGTTCTTGATAAAAATAAAAGGTCATGTATAAATACAAAATAAGATTCACACCTCTAAGAGGTTGACCTGCGAAAATATATTTCATAGCATATATCTTTAGGGCACGTTCATGTACCGCTATGGAATCCTGGTTCCATGGAAAGTTTCCACATACTGCAGAAAACACTCGCGACTCTAAATCCTCCATAGGAACCAGTTTTCCGTAAAAGCTCAATACATTTTTCCCCTTTTCCTCACAGAAAAACAGCCACATGACCAAACATGGATTTTACTACAGCACATGAAACTTTTTCTACTTCTCATACTTTTTCACGGAAAACTATGTAGACAAACATGCCCTTGGCTTTAAGCCAGATGGGGAACTAGTAGGGTCCATCCAAGTTGGAGCCTTGTACTACACATCGAAGTCAATTCTACCAAAGGAACCAAGTCAAGCCCATCATTTTTTTAATACCTCTGTATGACCCTTGGCAAATATTTGCTGAGGACTTCTGTGCAGCACCTCTCAGCAGTTGTGGGACACTTTAGTTCGAGCCTGAAGAACTATCAACTGTAACAAACCACACAGATTGTATTAGCCTTCTTCCATTGCACCTCTACAAAGTTCTGTTCCTACTGAACAGTTAATTGTAACTCCATTTTGGATATGCTTGGCATCCTGTTGGTGGACAACCACAGAAAGTTATTTAAAATAACCAAATTAAGCATTTAGATAATCCCTCCAACAATTTTTGGGCTATTTTAAAGTATATAAACCACATGGTTAAAGCACTAACCACCTCCTTATCAGTTGAGATGCCAAGTTGCAAGGAAATCACAGGCACACAAAGAATGAAATAAAAATGAGAGAAACCACAAAATATGATGATTATTGATGAAACATTTGCCAAACATTGTTAAAGAAAACAAATCTCTGTGCTTCACTTTTTTTTTCCCTCCCTTCTTTGGATGGATCAGCAGACCAATTTCTAAGATTGAATGTCAACTTGAACTCTCTGTGTTTCCCTTTTCAAGGGGAAAGAATGTCATAAATAGAGACCTAAAATCTGCTATTGGCCTTCGTCCATTGCATCACTACCGCTACACCGCTGTGATGGCAAATCCTTGTTCTCATCCTCTCTTGATTCTGCCTCGCTGGATTCTGATGAGACTGAATCTTCAAGTGCTTCAAGGAAAGAGAGAACAGTGAACTTGTCTGCAGCAGAAAAGATCATAAGAATGATTAAATGAACATCATCTAATGGCCACAAACATGTTAAAAAAAGGCCAACTCATGGGGAAAACAAGATGTATTGAAGTTTTCCCAAGAACGTAGGGTTTTGGGTTAAAAACAAAACATGTAATCCTTCAAAGGGTTTTGATAGAGTATGTGAGAGAGAAATTGAAAAGTTAAACAGTGCTCGAACAATGCTTATGTGTTCCAAATAACAACCTTAGAAAACACCAATCAATCAAGACAAGTTCAAGTCAGACAATTGAGTAAATAAAGAGATGCATTATGTAATACAAGACTGTCATAAAATATTTAAAAAAATAAAGAAAGAGAGTGGATGAGACTAGTATACAATCATAGTTACAATCTCGGCAGGGATTGGATACACCACATTCATATACATCCCAAATTATCATTTGACATAGGTATCACAGGGATCGTGCTTGTTCTACGTTGCATGGAATCTTAGAGATGAGCTGCTAACATGTGGTGGACCAAGTATGAGACATGATACCACATCAGGGTCTTTACGGATTCTTCAAGTACTTATTTTAACATTGCTTTGAAATTGATAAAATAATGAGTCCTTTTCATCTTTTTCAACTTCAAAGTACTGTAATGTAGATTACTTAGAGAGAGACGAATGTTTTAGTATTTTAGTATTCCATTATGAAATGTTTTCTTTCGAACTTTCAAAAGGGAGCATAACCAATATTTAACAAAAATTGTGTGGTTCCACCATGAAAGATACTAGGTTGAATAAACCAATTCAACTTAAACACAAGGTTCCACTTTGTGCAAAGTCGTTTACTGAAGACCTTTGTTTCAGCAGTTGCGATTCATTATCCCGTCCTTGCTATTTGAGCCCAAGTAATTCTAAAGTGAACCTTTAAGAAAATGAAAGTGATAGCATGGACTCTAAAAGTTAAGTTCATTATTTCGCGCTTGCTATTGGAGCCAAAATAATTCTACAGTGATAACATGGATCTTAAATTCCACAGAATCACATATTTCTGTCTACCTTTGCTCTAGTCCAAAGCTTTTGAAAAGTGGAACCATTTATGGAAATCTTCAGATAGATGAGACCCAAGACTTTTATGCTAATCTAGAATTATCTAACCACATCCAAGGGAACAAAAAGTGTTCAAGATTATTAAAGAGGGTTCCAATCCCTCTAGACAAAGAAAGGTTTAATACGTCAATCTGTTCCAAAGGCGACAAAGATGCAATGCATATTAGGTTGGCTACCCAAATACATAACATTCCACCACTAGGACATGCATGTTTACAGGATCCTCCAATTTTTCATGGAAATGTAAGAAACAGAACAATGCTTTCAAGTCATTTGCAAAGATGATTATCATGCTATGTCTTCTGCACGGAAGTAATTTGGTTAGATGTATCCTTGATTCTGGAGTATTGACAAGGGTGTAACGATCCGCGCCCACTATCCACATGACATAGTAATTTGGTTAGATGTCTCTTTGTCCACTTTGGCTCATGGGATTTGAACCCAATCTTGCAGCACGATTTTAAAAGGCCTCATGTGGGGTTAAGACCGGGCCACACTTATATACCCAAGATCAAGACTTGCACGTTTCTGATGTGCAGCTGCATACCCGGTCCTTTAGAGTTTCCCCTATTCCCCCGCCCTCTCTCTATCTCTATCTCGACGGATGCTCGCAAGACCCAATGCCCTTCTAAGGGGGGGCCACATGCATGACGTGCTCCCCCACCGGAAAACAGCACCGTCCTCGGCTTTGATACCATCTATAACGACCCGGGCCCATTGTCCACATGATATTGTCCACTTTGGCTCATGAGATTTCAACCAATGCCACACGGTTTTAAAAGGCCTCATGTGGGGTTAAGGCCGGGCCACACTACATACCCAAGACCAGGACTTGCACGTTTCCGATGTGGCACTGCATAACCAGTCCTTTAGAGTTTCCCCCACCCTATCTCTCTAGGTGGATGCTCGCTGGACCCAACACCCTTCTACAAGGGGGCCACAGGCATGACAAAGGGTGTGACTCCTCTTCATGCTGACAATACTAGTACCATCCGGATAGCCAACCACCCCATTTTTCATCAGTATACTAAACACATTTTAGTCTAACTACCATTTTGTTCATCAATATATTTTTTTCTCAGGTTCTTCGCTTTTCTCATATCTCCACTACCTACCATTTACTGAATACTTCTACAAAAGCCCTTGCCAAATCCCGCCAAAACTCTCTCCAACAAATTGATGCTTCGCGGTTCCCAACTGTTGAATCAGCTGGCTAGGGAAATCAGTGAGTGCAGGAATAAGGATATGAGAAACACATATCAACATAAACTTGATGACCTAAAGGGCATTGAGGCTCACAGTTGAGATGTACTATATTTATAATCTCTATTATAGGTAAGTTAGAGATTTTTTTTCTAATTATCAGATTTTTTTTCTCATTATCGTCCCTTTACTAGGGAGTCGATTGACTCCATGTCCCTTGATTAAGGGATAGATACTGTGCATATAGAGGCCTTCGACCAAAGCTATGGCAAGTCATTATTCACAACATTTCTCCTCTGATTACATTTTCTTAAGTTCTACTGCACTTATCAAACCTAGCCGGATAAAGTGACAATAATAGACTTAGGGAGTAACAGTAAAAACCCAAAAGTAGAGATGATGACTGCAAAGCCAAATAAGTATCCATAGAGCAAGGTGCATAAATACTGCCAGTTACTTACATTTACTTGGGTCAATTCCAAACTGAGACAAATCAATCTGCCCTGTCCGAAGCACCTACAAAAACAAAGTATTGTAATTGGAAACCTTTGACAGTCAAGGAACATTCCTTTATTGTCAATTAAAAGAATAGAGTTCTTACATAAGAAAATGACTCTAGTTGTTGGCGGAACGGTGGACTCTGAAGCAACTCTATAAGATCAACAGGAGTCCATGGACCCTGCAACCACAAATATCACAAAACTACAGCAACACAAAAAACACCAAGTTTATATTAAAAACGGCAATCAATGTTGTAGACCTCAGGCAAGTATGATGCCAACTGCTGCTCCAATGGCAATGTTTCAATCAGTGGCATAAGCAAATCAGGCTTTAAAATGTCTCCCAATCCCAACCCTGTAAAGAATTTCATGAGAAAGTCATAGATGTCCCAGAAACGAGAAGCAAACTGAAACATAGTGTGTCAGCCTGCCATGCTATCTAAAAACAATTAATTGTCAGAGACAAGCAGCATTACCACCATCTGGATCCTCTCCTGCAACATCTACAACACAAATCAAATAGCAAATGAATAAGTCAGTTATGAGTCTTATGACATGCACATGACAAGGGCACTCTGGGAACAAAGACTTTCCATAAAGGAGAAATCACAAGAGAATATACCTTGTGGAGTAATGCTGCTTAGTATTCTTTGCAAGTCTGCCAATTGAACACGCCCAGATGAAGAAGTTACTTCACCGGCTAATTCTGTGGCTGGGTTCTGGCCAACCAAATTCCCAGCTCTGAAGAGAGAGAAGAGGAAGGATCATAACAATAAAAACAATTGTCGCAACAATTTCAAACTCATTTTAAAAAAATGCTTGTTAGAAATAGAACAAAGAGAGTGTTCTAAAATGGATGTACACAGTAACTGAAAAAAAGAAAGAAAGCAGTAGGCGTACTGTTTATTTCAGACAAAATAAATGCACTAGTTACAGAAAGATCCAATTTGCACAGAAAATCATGCATTATAAGATATTAGAATGATCAAATTCCAACATAGTATACTAGATCCTTGCATGGAGTCACATCACACATTGTAACTTTGTTGCCGTCGAGCAAAATGATGCATGTGCTTCAGAGGGATTCACATTGTTCTCAACCTTCAATTAAATCATGTGGAGCATGTTTATTACTCAGATTATCCCAGCTGTTGATCTAAGACCCCATACTGTGGACATAACAAGCTCCAAAAATAACCCAGAGTTGAAGGAACTACCTGACCAATTCTCCTTTATGTAAATCCAGACCTTCACCTTCACTGTATTTCTTTCTTAATGGGTTAGGTTTATACCGTTGCCAGAAGTGAGTGTGTGTGTGTGTATTTGACAACATATACCCTTTTTTTTTTGTGTGAAATGATTGACAATATATGCCGTTGCCAATATAGGGTTAGGATTTCTGATTTTGGGCGGGCACAGTTCTGAGGATGGTATACTCACAGCAGGCCATCAGATTTGAACACCGGACCATGAGATCCACTTTTATGAAACAATGGCTGACAATTGGAATTTACTAAATCATCTCCAGGAGAACATAAAGCAAAAAATTACCGTCCACTTGTATCAGACGCAAATGCCTACTCATTCATTTACACAAGCACACCAGATACTAGGAAAAAAAAAAAAAAAGGAAGCCATCAAACCATGCATGAAAACCTTAGTTTTTGTTTCAGTATCAACCCAAACATGAAAACAATGTCAGACCCATAATAATACTAAATTAAGTATAACATACAGGGCTTACGTGGAGACCTTCAGAAATCCCAATAGGGGGGGATGTGTGCGATTACAAGGAGAGACCAGTATACGGACTGGAGCATTTTTCTCTTGTTTCATAGCTAAGGTTTCTTTCCCACTTTAGGTTGCTTAAAGTTTATTTGTCAAACTCATTTCACCAACCCAGCTGATGAGATGATGATGTAGATGCAAGGCACATCAAAATATTATTAAATAGAGCATGTCTAGCACACTTCACTAGCTCAGAGTTTCTATACAAGCATTTAAATTGTTTCCTTTTCTCATTGTCAAGTTGTATTTACCATGTTTATCAAGAAGACAATCGGTGTTCAATTTGTTCACCACCGAAACCGAGTTGACTTGATGTGAGTAAAGTCGAATCAGTTTCTCAGGGATTTAGCTCTGTAATGTGCACTTCTAATGTGCTTGGCAGCCAATAAATTTAAGACTCTCAGATGAAGTCAAAGGGCCACAAAATTGGCACCTTTGGATGCAATTTCAATCACCCATCCAATGGATCCAAGGCTGCAAGTGGACAAGTTTTGAGTAAGCTATAGCATGCTCAGTGGTATCAAGATAGATCCAAATATGGAGTTTTAGTTTTAGGCTATTTTAAATATTTAATGGTAGAGCTGATACAGATTACTGCCAAAATCTTGGGCATCAGACTTGCCCCATTTACAAATTCTGTTTCCTTCTTTTCTTTCCTTTTCCCCCCTTTCCCTGTATGTAGGTTATCAAAAATGTTCATTAGATCTTCAATCTAAAGTGCACACCTTGATGAGATCTCATCTTCACCCGTGTCCTCCAACATTTCAGACATTTGCATAGGAACTGAAACCTCAGCATCCTCCTCACCAACGTCTGACAAAAGCAAACATCCCCATGAAGCAAAATACTGAATACCATAAAGTACTACTGTCAGGGAAACAGAATATTACTCTACCTAATGGTCGATTGATGTAGTAATTCACTGATCTACAAATTTGCGAATCACCATCAGATTTTGGCTCCTATATTCCATTTAACGGAAAAAGATGTTCAGCAACATAGTTTAAATGGAAATCATTTCATCGCAAAAATTAAAAACTAAAAATAAATAAAAGAAACTCAAGTCAGGTAACCTGCATCCAAAAAAAGAACTTCCGACTGTCAGAGCTGAACTTCAGAATGTATACTCTTTCAGATGATTGATTAACCTATAGAAGATTGGAACAAAGAAGAAGAACACAGTGAGCGAGCAAGTAGATCAACAAAAAATCTCTGAAGTTGGGTGAAAAAAAGAAATACCTTCTCAAAAACTGCCTCATCAGGAAAGACAATCTGATCCTGTGATATGATGAGTCAAGAAATGTCATGCATTCATAGTTTTGGATAAAGAGTCCACGGCAAAGGAAATACTTCAATATATACATATATGTATGTGTATTTTTTTGAATGATGAAATATTTCAAATATTACTTTTATAAAAGGTACTTCTAATGTTTATGGTTACTAATGTAGCAGCAGATGTTGGCATGAAGAGTTTAAGGAATAGCTAAAATGTACAGGTTTTACCTGGGAAAAAAAGGGGCAAAGCATGCAAAAAGTTAACAAAATATAAAGGAATGTTGCACATACATAATATCACTTACTCATCTCCCTATTAAAAACAAAAGAAACAGAGAAGATCATTCAGAACAGGTTTGCCAAGTGTCACAGGTGCTTTCTCCCAATTTTCAAAAATGAAAAGAAAAAAACATAGTTCTTCAAATGTAATAATAGCCTCCAATAAATAACACAATCTTATGCCACCGTGACAGTACCCAAGGCCAAAAACTCTTTATTTTTTCTGTTAAGTACAATAAAATAATGTCAAACCACATATATGGTAAGACTCTCTAGAAATGCAGATTTTCAGTCAAACCATAGGTAATGCAAGGTTATCCAAAAACTGTAATGGTTCGGGAACTGTAGTTGTTGCTACACTATAAATTACTAAACTATAAATTTGCGAGGATACATCTTCAACAATGTTCTGATTGCGGTCGAGCCATTGAAAATGGACCAATCCCTCCTCGCCCTAAAATATAAAAGCAGAGAACGGATTAACTACATTTAAAATGCATTAAATTCCAAAGATAATCAAGTTAGGGACATATATCACTAGTGAAATTTTACAGAACACTGCAAGTGACGTAAACTTATTTACAGAACAATCTCGTAAGTGACATAAATTTCATTAAGTTTAATCCTACCCTTCCTATTCGAACTAGGCCTTTGCGAGTATCTGGAACCACTCGTGTTCCTTCAGTGAACATTCTACCAGCACGAAACTCCAGCATGACTTCCTGAGTAGTGGCAGCAGCAAAATAAGAAAGAGATGAAAGCAACTCGAGAACTCTAAAAGAAAGTAAATATATCAAAGGATGTTAAAACATTTGGTATACAAGATCTACATACATTCATAGCACAGACTAGCTAATGCCTGTATATATGCTGGGGCTGCATCTCAGACAAACTGGGAACTAGACTCCCTAGGTAACCAATCTACTCTCTGTGATCCATGCTCTGAACCATTAACGGCATTCTAGAACCTAGAATCATTCTGCATGATAGCTATGTCACTATGTCAATAGCTGCTCTATCTTTGCACAGCATCAAAGTTGGATCATGCCGTCATGTGGACAATTACACAACACTAGAATCATTCGGCATGATAGCTATGTCAATAGCTGATCTATCTTCGCAGAGAGAATACGTCAAAGTTGGATCATGCCGTTATGTGGACAACTACACGGCACTGGAATTAATGCTCTTTCGTCATTGTTTCTTATCCTCACCCCCTCCATTAGAGATGTAAATCTCATACCTTTCCCAGAAAAATAAGATCAAAATAAAGTGCACAAGAAAGATCACACAGCAGGCTTTAACAAGCCACAACTGCCCATTGTGAGCATGAGTACTCTTCGATCCTCCTCTCATAATCTTACCTCTTTAATTAAATAGGAATTCATATTTTCGACAAGATTACAGTAAAGTTGACAAGAAAGAATACCCAGCAAGGTTTCAAAAGGCCACAAC
This sequence comes from Umbellularia californica, assembly GCA_028538565.1. NCBI lineage: Eukaryota > Viridiplantae > Streptophyta > Magnoliopsida > Laurales > Lauraceae > Umbellularia > Umbellularia californica. The sequence continues at coordinate 77,371,799 of JAPQWN010000006.1, read as the reverse complement.
TGCCACAATGCACATGCACACACACATATACTCATGATCAGGCAGACACCATTTGCACCATAAGGAAAACACACCTCCCTTCTGTAAGAACACTAGGATAACCTATGATGCATTTCCACTGGCCACCTTTTTCCCCCTCTTCTCTTGAACTCACTACCCGTTCCCCCTTGAACTGCCTCCCATCCTAACACACCCACCTCCCCGGAAAAAACACACACACACAAACAAGCAAAAAAAAAGGCACACATCTCTCTCTCTCTCTAAATAAATTCAGTGAGTGAATGTGAGTTTATTGTAAAAAAGTAATTTACAAGAGAAGGAGAGAGAACAAAACCTAAGTACAAAAATGGCAACAAAGAGGAGACTGCAAGAAATGACCTTAAAACCCCTTGTTAGTAAGTAAATCCAATTTGACATTTGTTGCCAATAAAACATAACAGACTGAATGCAAATGGGAATTAAGAAGAGACCATAACCTCCTTTTTTTTATTTTTTTTTAAATTAAACGAAGATGCCTTAACTTGCAACACCTAATTTACTTAAGTTCCAACAAAATTCCAGGATGCAGCTTGGATCAACCTGGCCTAGCTCTAAACACACGAGGAGAACTGAATCAAACAATTCCAAAATCACTCCCCAAGAATACCAACCCAAGTAAAGGAAAGAGATTGTTCAAATACAAATCACAATGTGGAACACCCCAGAATCGCTAGAGTTACCATACACCCAAGCTAAAATACAACCAGAAAGTCCAACCAGACTTTGTCCCTCTTTTCTTTCATTTCATTGAGCTTATATAAACTATTTCATGCAAGATTAATTAATGACCTACACATGGGAACTAGCAACATTTTAATGACATGCACACATTCTCTTAAATACATTAATTTAAATCCAATACTCATAAGACTCTTTTAACTCATTGCATGTAAATATTAACTACTCCCACGTGCTCTCTTGAACTTCACCAACTTAGGTGAAGTAATAATGACAAGAACACTGATAGAATAACTTTATTACATTAGATGAGCTCAATAATAAAATATTTTCATTCAACATTCTATCTTCTAAAATGTAATTGTTAAAAATGTAACTATTGCCAATATATTCAGTTCTCAAACAATACATACATATAGAGAGAGAAAGAAGTTCACCAAAGAGCATAGAATATAAACTTTTCGGTTAATTATTAAATACCAGTACCAAATACTAGTCCCTAAAGGATAAATCACGGGATAAAGGAAAAGGGCTGCCCTATCCATTGCAACACACAAACTCACGCATACCTGCAGTGAAGGGAAGATCTCTGTTGCTGATGATCCCATCACTAAAAGCTTGATTTTCTGTTTAGAAATAAGACAACATTATTCAGATTTCAATGAACTCCAAAAGTATTCATACAAAACTCTGGTCATATTAAAGATTAAAAACAAAATAAAAAAAGCAACTTTTCATAATCAGATAAAATATATGTTACATTTTGAGTGAGAATATCTATATCAGTACCAAAACAGAAGTAAATAGATTTTTTTTTCTTAAAATATTTTTTTCTGAATTTTTGCCAGATCATATTACCACCCAATCTTTCATATTTTGGGGTTCAAGTGGGTTAAAGAGCAAAACAAAATCAGAATATAAAAAAATGCAATTTTAGTTGACCAAAGAGTAGCTGAGGATGGGTGAAAATTTAAAATAACTTAGGGCTAGAGGGTGATGAGTTTCGATATCTGGAACTATCAATAAAAAAGGGTTTATTTGGATAATAAAAATAGGGTCAGTTAGCAAAGGGCAGGGGAAACGCAGATAAAAAGGGTGCTCTATTATTATTGATGTAGATCCTAAACGAGTTGAGGAAACATTTCTACTATGTATGGATATGGTGTAACACATTTGTAATTATCCTAGAAGATTAGATAGCTCATTCATAGTGGTTTTGTTCCCCTTGAATAGTCAGTTGGCTCATATGTAGTTATTCCTAGAGATGAGACAGCTCATTTACCCTTCTTGTATTTTCCACATGTTGAATCGTTTCAATCTATGTAAACAGGCATGTCTAGCCACAATGACACACCATTTTACTCAATTATTTTCTAAAGTTTATTGGATGAGGTACTGATAAAAAAAAATTGTGTAAGGTTTCACGGTATCAGAGCACAGATCAGATCATGTCAGTTTCTACATGAGAAGCCCAAAAACATCCCCTAGTTCTGTTGTCCATCATGTAAGTCTCATTCGAGTCAAGTAGCTTAATTAAGTCACAGTGATAATTGGAGAGCCCATATATTATCTTTATCACTTTATAAAGTGTAAAAGTCCCAGGTAAGATTAGCGATGTAGATTCCAAGCTATCGAGAGTCCTAGATAAGATTAAATCTGGTTTACAAGACAGACAGAAGTACTAGTTTAGGCTGAAGTATTGCGGTAGTTCACCAATGCTCTGCATTTTTTCTCTCTTTTTTCTTTCTTTCTTTTTTTTTTTGGTTGTTGTGTGTTTCTCTAGCTGATCTAGCCGAACTATCCTTAGCCTTCTACTTCTAAGAACAATTCTGGTCAATATCTCCCTGTACCAATAGCACTCAGTCAATACTCTACATATTGGGTTGTAATCCTTTTTTTCTTAAAGCTTTACGTAAACTAATAAAAGATTTCTCCATTGCAAGACACAGAACAGACCAGAGGTGAAGACTCCTTTGGCATGTAAATTACGTCTTTTAATGGATGCAACGTAAAACAACCCAACCATCACCACAGACATCTCAACAAGAGGTGAGTTGAGGTAACACAAACTGCTCAAGTATGACCATATTAATGCGCATCCCATACAGTAATTGCATTAGATGGACACAAATGGACTCTTTCTAAAAAATAAAATATAAATTTAGCTTGGCAAGTAAATTTGAAGAAATACTTATAACACCTGATCAAAAATACAAACTAGTTAGTCTGGGTGGATTGCAAACTGAAAGTACTTGAATATTTTCACAGAGCAAATGACTATACATATTACACCCTATGTGACTTCATATTCACGCAGAAATCAAACGCACCAATAGATGCATGTTTGGATACAGAACAGAGTATTGAAAAAAAAAAATCACATCTAATGTGAACACCCCAGTTTGACCACCCAAAACTCGCAACAAAAACAAATAACCATCTGCTCTGCCAATTGCACAAGAACAACCCATTCAAATTGGAAACCAACCAAACTTTGTGGGGCACCCCAAAACCCTAAAACACCCCAGTATGTCCACCACCCAAAACTCGCAACAAAAACAAATAAGCATCTGCTCTGCCAACTGCACAAGACCAACCCATTCAAATTGGAAACCAACCAAACTTTGTGGGAAACACCAAAACCCTAAAACCCAATAAACATCTCTTCCGCACACAACTTCCACCAGAAATAAAACCCTAAAAATTTTAGCTGCTGCTTTAATTCCTGTACCTTAAAAATCAAATATTTCTCCTGTCTTTTCTTTATGCACAGTGCCAAAAGAAAAACAAATCACAGTTCCACATGAAAGAATCAATTAACAAACAAAATTGAAATTAAATGAATACAGATTAACAAAGGAAACCCTAATTAACTCTTAATAAGCTGATTATTACACTTCTCTGCAACAGAAATTGAAAAAACAAGAACCCAATCTACCTCTTTGAGAAGATGATCGATGAGAAAAGAAACTGCTGTGAATGACAGAAAGAACCAAGATTTCTTATGGATGGACAGATACACAAAGAGAGAGAGAGAGAGAGAGGAATTGGAGTTTTGGTGTCTGAGGTTTTGAAGGAAGATCTGATGAGGCTGGAAGGGGTTGGATAGATATAGTGAGATTAAATTGCATAAAGCCCCCTTCTTTTTATTACGTTTACATGAAAAGAGAACAGGTTGGTGGGGTGCCCCACACTGGGTGGCCTTGGAGTGGGCCACGCATGGCAATGTTTGACCGTTGATTGCAACATGATAATATGATCGTGACCTTTTATTTCAAATAGATGGGGTCGATTGGGCAAGAGATGGGTCTATGGTTTGAGATTGGTAGAACCAAATGGGCCCTTGTATTTATATGATTAACCCTAATTGGCCAGTATTTTTATTGACATGGAGACTATTTTTTTAATCTTTTTAAGAAGTTGGTTATTATTACTAAAAATAAAAGTTTTAACATGGGTAGCGACTCAAATTTGACTTCGATCAGAGTCGCATTTACGTCAATTGATTAAATTTTGAAATAAGAGATTAGATTGATATGAGTTCCTAGTTTTACGTACCCAAATATAATCTACGTGTTGGGGTTCGAAGTAGTGTGAACTGAGAATGAGATATTGTCTAGTTGGCTCCACGTGTGTGTGTTCTAGCTCCTTGCATATATGAGTCTCCTTTTCCGCATATGTAGGTACTTTTGTAGGTTTCAACTCTCTTAACTAGGATACCAAAAAAGAAGAGGTAAACTATAATTGTTAGATAAGTGTGGAGTCTGAATCCCCTATTGCATTTATTATATCTTCATCGTGAAGGACCAATAAAACTCCGAGATGTCATCCAGGAATTTAGGTGATTCTTTTTTCATTTGATTTTAATTTTTTAAACTTCAAAATCACCTAATTCTTGGATGTCGTGTCGGAATGTTATTAGTCCACTTAAGGGTATATATGGATCGTAAAGGTGCGGATTAGGTCAAATCCATTACCTATGGATTGATAGAATTGGAATCCGTCACCAAACCATGGCTGTTAAAAATTGATCCGATCCGTGGAGGACCGGATTGAATCGATTTAATCCGTTCAATCCGTTGAATCTAATGTTAAATAAAATTTAAAGAGCATGCTCTCAAGGCTAAGATAAAATTTGGTTCAGGGTTTCATTTGCTATACTTATATATAAAATAAAATTACATTTTGACCCCTAAAGTTTTTTCTTCTTTTATATTTAGACCTCTTAACTTATATTTAGACCACATAAGTTTTCTTTATTTATAGTTAATGTCAATGAATTGGATGGGATCGGTTTGAATCAATGGATTGAGGGTGAAATCTGTCACCGATCCATTGCTAACGGATTACAAGATTTTCAATTCGTCACCGATCCGTTGCTAACGGATTACAAAGATTTTCAATCTGTTTGCTTGGGTTCGGTTAAAAATCCACGGATTGGATTGGATCAATTTTATGGATCGGCGATAACAAATGCGATAGGTGATCCGGACTCTAGAGTGTGATGTGTGTTGAGGTCTGCATGATCAAATGAATGGCTTATACAACTCAGACATGTCCAAGTTTAGGTTAACGTTAAAACCGTTTTCTCTTAGGGATGTTTTTAAAATTACAAGAAAAGATTGTGGCCTTACTGGAAAAACGATCCCTACATAATACAAAGCCCTGTCTGCAGTCATCATCCCAACAAACCACAATGGCTCGCTCTCCCGTATCTGCAACATGGCAAGAAATCGAGCTCTCCGAAAGGTAAACCCCCCCATCACAATCCATCTTCCAGCTCTCTCTATAATTTCAGTTTCTAAACATCACCTTCTATGAAAAAAATTTTGATTTTTGGCATCACCCACCAGTTAAAATTTCAGAATTTGATCACAATTTGAAATCACTGCAGTCTCACTGAATTCCATCTCCAAATTAATAATTACTAGCACAGAATGAGCTTAAAATCTCGACCCATGTTTTAAAATCTCTAGATATTTCTCTTTCCTCCAAAGAAATTGCAATGGCAATTGAGGGTGTGCTGCAAAATTCTAATAGTGGGTAGAGGAGAATAGATATGGACCATACAATTTCTCTTGGGGTTCCTAAAATAGTGTTGAAGTTGGATTTTGGTATGGATGGTTATCTTGAATTGAGATTTGCAAACTATTGTGTTTTGAAGAGAGTCAAATCAGATACCAGTTTGTTTGGGTTTGGACAAATGGTCAAACAATAGAGGAAAAATCACAGGGAAATATCCATATGAGAAACAAAAAGAATATGTGGGGATTTCCACTTAAAGCTACATCGATGAGCAAGAGGAGAAATAGCTTTTTCATTATATCAAAAGGAATAAGAAAATGCAACAAATGAGTTTACTAAAGGAGGAGTTTTTATGTTGTTGCATTTGGAAACCTGAAGTGGGTTTCTCTCTTTTATTCTCATGCTCCATCATAGAGAGATATCTCTCCGCATTCATCTATTCCGAAAATTTTCTTGCACGTCTATTTAATGCTTATACATGTAAAGCCTCTTAAATTCTTGTTTCAAAAGCAAAATTGTGCAAACTGCTCAGTGTCCTAGTGGGACCGCATCCGTAAAGGAGGAACCTAGCTGTATTTTTTACTTTCCAAACATAAGGAACAGATCCCACTTTTATGGAAATAGCGACTCTTCTTTGCCTGATTTTTCACTGATATGCTGCCCGAGTCAGTTCTGATATGGAAATGGAGTTTTGTATAGATCCATGATGTGTGGGTTTTGACTGTTACATAATGGCCTTGGTAGTGACCATACTGATTTTTGGTGGTAAAAGTTTCACCCTGTGCTACATTCTATTGAAGTTCCACCTTTTTTCGCTTTGGAATTAATTTTGGCATATCAGAGGAGGGCAAGATTTGCAAAAGAATCTGCCCTCTGGTGGAAAAGAAGAGCCGTTAATTGTTACAGTGACCAAAAGTAGCGTGGTTCAAGGAGACGCTTCAGAATTGTCTATCTTTCACATTTGCTGAATAGTTTCCTGCAGTCATTTTTAAAATATATCCTTGAGTAGCCCATGTCCAAAGTTTTTTTGGTGTTACTGTTTCTGTAAAGAAAGATCGTGAAGAAGACTCAGTAATACACATACCCTTCTATGTCACCCTCCTATAGACTTAGCCTAACATTAGATTCCACACATGTTCCAATGACCTCAGCATACTCTCTCTCTCTCTCTCTCTCTCTCTCTCTCTCTCTCTCACACACACACACACACACACTCACACAATTTTTACTTTCATTTGATATCATCTTACAATTATCTGTTGGCACAGCTATCTTGTCTGTTGCATGTTTGAAGAGGCTGCAACTTTGGCCTCCTCTATTCTGCGGCGTCTATGTGACACTGGTTCAACTGAAGGAGCTGAGCATGTTCATTTGGATGATATGATGGAATCAGCCGGCATGGTTTTTGTTCAATCCTCAAAAGAATTGGGGAGGTAACTCAAGTTCTCTTCTGAAAATTACTTCATATTTGTGGCATTGACATCACATTGAATGGAAGAAATGATACTTACATGAACATCCTTTTGAGAGAAATGATTTATCCACCCCATTGCATTGTTAGGCTATATTTTGCAGTAACATAGAACATTGGTGATGGGTTATTGAAAACTTGGCAATGAGTGTCAGAGAAGGATATATTATGTCATATGTTCCTCAACCATTTTATAACTCTTGGATCTATTTTGTTAGCACTTACGTTCATTCATTGATTACCATTTTCATTTTGAAGTTATAATAACATGGCTAATCATGCATTTATTCAAGAAAGGCCCCACGATGGCATTTTATTAGGCATTCGTAACTTTCGTGATTGATTAGTTATGTGGAATGTTTCTAGAAGCTGGATTGGCTGGTTATTTTTCCATAAAATTAATGCTTGTGATGTTCTGGAAATTATGTATATTGATTTGGAATGGAAGAAGAGAAATTGGTGTCCTTTGAGTGTGATTCCTGTTCTCCAAGACACAATGGATGTTTTTTTTTTTTTTTCCTGCCAAATATCTGTTACACTTGTGTCTGGAGTACATTCATACACTCCTTTATTGAAGTCTGTTAGTTATGACATGAAGGGAATGATATTTTGCTCATTGTTATAGGTGGATAGCTGAAAACATTTTTTGGTAGATGGTCAAATGCTGATTAAAAGTATACAATTCTAAGATGAGCCCATAACACGGTTGGAAGGTGCTCATTGTTGCAACTTGCAACTATGTGTTGTGGGGTGGAGTCATGTTACCTTTAATAAAGGTAAACAATTTTAACCTTAATTTAATGGCGGTCATATCATTATGATAAATAATATAAAAGGAATATTATGTATTTGGCTGATGACAGTGTAGCACCTTTGGAAGGTGGTCATTATTGCAACCACAGTGTTGCAGGTTCAAGTTTTGCGACTAATAGAAACATATATAATTGGCAGGAAGGATAATGGAAACTTATGCTTTCAACTGTTCCTATTATGTCCTTGATCATAAGAATGTCTATGTGGGCCCACAAAAAACGTACAGTTAGCTGAAGAGACAGCCACCAACAATTTCCATGTGGGCTACACATGTTGAAGCATGCATTTCATCATCGAAGTAAGGACTGGGGGCTCATTCATTTCCAAAAACACTCCAATGCTTGTAACAGTCATCAGTAACAAAAGGTTTTTGGCAATGCTCTAAAAATACGATCCATATTCATAAGCAGTGCATTGCTGGCCGATGCTGCTGCTGCTACTATTATTATTATTTGTGAAATGGTCCATGTTATTGTGTTATGCGTGAGATGAGCAACATGAGGGCCAAAGGTAGAATTGTGGTTTGATAGCACTCTATTGACGGTAAACTGTGACAAATGAAGAGTGACGGATTAAGGGCAGAGCTTGTAGCATAGTTGGAAGATACTTATTGACATAACCATGAGCTTGCAGGTTCACCTCACTTTTCCTATAAAAAAAAAGGTTGTGGAAGAAAACATAGAATAGTTGGCACAGTTGCACACACACAACACCAAGTTTATGAATATTGTATCCTGTTGATTTTTTGGCTTGACACTTGAAAACCACAGGGAGAGAGAAAATAATACAGAGAAAACTTGGATCAAATGACTCTTCTCCTACCCACTCGTATGAAAGTACTTATACGTAGAAGCTTTACAAATGCAAACCCTGTAGATTACATCTTGATCTCTGGCTTGATATTATGCTAGCGAACCTTATCAAATCCTCATATTATGGGGCTCAGAACAACTTTGATTCCCAAAAGATTTCTCCTGAAAGAAGAATACTATCAACAGATTAACGCCAGGTTCTTCATCTCGTTTATTGGAATGTGGGAGGCTCTTAACATGGGCTCGTTTCCTCTAGTGATAAGAGACTCAACATTTGGGTTGAGGGCAAGTGAAGGGCAATAATATTTAAAAAAGAATGTTTCATTTGAGGGCTTACCTTTTTCAGACAACCTAGATTGTAAATGGACTTTCAAAACTCCTCCCTGTCTTTGCCTTAGCTGAGGGAAGATGCCTTAGTCCTCGGAAGGTAGGCTCCTAGTTAGATGAATTTAAGGACCTTTTGTCTGGTCCAAGGAAAACTTATTCAAAAGTTGGAAAGCCCATAGGCATGTACCCTGACGAGGTTTTAGTTGCAAAGTGATTCCAGTTCCTGTTCACTTTTTGTCACTATAACATAAATAACATTTAACTAAAAGGAACCCCTGTTTCTAATTACCATTTATCACTGCATCAACTCATGTACAATTGCATTTATTTCAGACATGCCCGTGCTTTGATGCACCGATTTTTCTTGCAACTTAAATTATATTGTTTTTAGATCCGAAGACATGTTTGCAAGCCTACTAACTTATTCAGTGTCATATCTTGTTATGGATTTATTCAGTTGTTTATTTTGTTTTTTCATGAATCATGCAGGACATCAGACCTTTTTGATGAGCTTAAAGCCTTGTTTGGTTCAGTGACAGCTATACCTGTTGAAGTTCTTCTTACCGGGTATCCTTGTCATGCGAGATTTCTCTTTTTATGTATTTATTTATGTTTTTGGGAGTTTTGCAATTTTCAATATTGTTCTCTTTAAGTGATTTTCTGTAAGCGATGTGGTGCAGAAGTGTTGAGGCAAAGCGTCGTTACTTGGTTTCTTTGATTTTCTGGCAGGGCCTGCTTTCAGATATCAGAGGGATGCTCCTCTGGCCTTCAAGCAGTCTTAGAGGAGTTCCTTGGCAAGTGGAAATATGTTAATGCCCAGTCCTATGTTCTCACAAATGTGGAAATGCAGAGAACTTCTGAAAGATGTCCTGTTTGTTCTGTCCTGGAAACAGAAAAATACTTGAAAGTTGCAGAGGTTTATGCTGTAACACTACTTGGTATGTTTTCGAGGAATACAGAGCTTGCTATTACGTGGGTTGAGAAAGCTGAGTTGCCAGAAGAAAAGCGTCAGGTCTTGCTCTTTTTTCCTGAGCTTTATTCAAGAAAGCTTTTGGTGGGGTGCTAAAGTTGGCTTTCTTTGATACACTATTCTTGTCGGGTGGCTAGATCATGACCTGAGAGTAGCCATCATGGATGCTGTTTTTTTAACATATAATGTAGGCATGGGCTCTTTGCGAGTAAATGTAGAAGATGAGAGGCTCTAGTGTAACTTGAATCTGTGCAATACTGGCAATCCCGAATGCACTAGTATCCGGGAATTGTTACTAGTTTGGTGCATGATTCAACAGTCACTACTGTGCATTGTATTCATTGGCCTAACTGTACTCTGTTTGAATCTGCACAGATGTTCATGCACGCTTAAACAAATCTTCCCTAATTTATTCATTAGATTATGATACATTTTTATTGCTTCACTTCATTCGTGATATTTGTGGCCTCATTATTTACTCAAATCTCTGCAGGAAATTTTAAGGAGATTGCGATCATTATATCCTCTTAAAGACTCTAAGTCATCTCTACGCCCTGGGACACCTGAAATAGAGGAAAGAGGTAGAGGGGATGCTACTATTGGAACAAAATCATCTATATCCGGATCTGAACAACTTTCAAGTGCATTCAAAGCTCAAAAAACACTAAATGGGGATATTACAAAGCCAGCCGTTTCAAAGGCCTCACATCATAGACATTTACTGGAGCGGCTAGTACCATGTTTCTGGTGGTACCGTACAGTCACTTTAAAGTTTGGCAATGCCCAGTTTGTCCTTACTCAAGGAAGGGTAGTTCTATGGAGCACATTTATTCTTTTCGTTTACTACCTTTTTCGAAGTAAAGGTGCTGTTTTCAAGAGGTAATATATTCTCTGTTTGACACACTGCATCTGTTTCTTTTCAGTTTTCAATTTAAGGGCTTTAGTTTGGGTCCAAGTTGAATATTAAAAGTCTCACTTTCTGTTACGTACTGCAATACTGAGTGCAGAATCTTAGAATATTTCTGATTTGAATGGTAACCATATAATGATGCTAAGATATGGTGGTACTCGAATATTGAACAATTTTGGACATTTGGCTTGTTCAATGCCATTCTAAAAGGATGAAACGCTGAGAGGGAAAACTAGTACTTCATTTATATAAAGATTTTCAATCTTTCATCACTGACAGGGAGGCATGTCCTTGCCCCATATAAACATACAAACACACATTAAATACAGTATCAGTATAATTTTTTTTTTTTTTTTTTTGCTGTTGAAACCTATTCATGGTCACTTAAAGAGATTTGAGGGGCATATAGATGTGGATTAATGCTGCTCTTTGTAGGAAATAATGTATATATTTTTGGACTATTTAATTAGTCTTTACATTTGATTTGTACTTTGTTTCATCATTTTGGCGAGAAGATGTTTGTTATCCTAGGACTGAAAACTTCAGTAGCATTACACAAATGCTCTATTAAACTAAGATCGCGCTCTGTTCGGCCAGCACATGATTGGTGGTAGTCGCCTTTCAGTAAGCCAGGTTGTTTTTTGGTGGTCCCGTTCTATACGGGTCATGCACCCGAACATCTTCTTGGTTGAATCTTAACTAACTGGGTGAGTCTTGCCCGCCACTCTGCAGTACAGCCAACGGGCCACATTTCTTTAGTGTATGGGATATTTTAAGAGCTCTAGTCTATTCATGGTGATCTCCTTATCAGCTCCTTCTGAAACGCAAAATGAGTCATTGCATAATTGAAAGTTATATAATCGCCATCATCATCACCATCAACAAGGCCTTATCCTATCAATCTAGGGCCAGATAAAATAGTTACTAAGTTAAGACCCACTCAAGTACTACACATGAAGTGTTGGGGGCCCTTTATGGAGGGACCAAACCACCCAGTGTATATGAGTCCCTCACTTTACGGATGATTGAGCACTGTGAGGATTACTCACCTACAGGTCGCCTAAGTTATCCACTGAGATGGGGTGGGGAGGAAAATAGAAAGCCTTTCTTATCTTTGCCTCTTATCATATTGGTGGTACAGACATTATCAGATCAGACAAGTGAAAGTTCTCTGCTTTCTTATTTCAGGATTGCTTTAAGACAAGCTGCATCTGCGAAAAAGGCTCTTGTCGATGCTTGGCAGCTTGCATTCTCTGTCCAAGTGAACCCGCTAGCAGCTGTCCAACCACTCCCTGCTGCTCCACGTGGTGGAGGCAGGTAACGTGATACTGTGTCAAGCCTTGTTTCTTCGGATTCTGGAAATCAACATTTTTTGTAAGCACAACAAGCAGCAAGTGTTTTGAATTGTGAAGGGAAAAAATGCATAATAGATATTCATAATAAAAGCAGAACTTCTGTATATATATATTTCATTCTTCAAGAATCTCTCTTGTACTTCATTTTTATATCATATGATGATGTAGAGACACAAAACTATTATACCCAGATAATTTGAAAGAGAGAAACATATGCATTGAGTTGTAGCTGATATTTTTCATTGCAAAACAAATATGCATTGGGTTGTATCTGATATTTTTCATTCTTATATGTAAAATCTTTATCCCTCCAGTATCCATGGCATGTCCTTGTCAGATCCTCATTTCATCTGGGGTACAAGCCTGGGCAGTAGCAACATACGATCAGCAGAGAACCACGATTAATCCATCCAACACAAACAGCCATGTGATTGGCGGAGACTCATGATCAATCCAACAAACACAGGATCGGTGGACACACACACTTGCATGCACATGTGAAGAACTCATTGGAGTCTGATAGGCTGATATCAATCAAATTATGGTCCTACTTTGCATATAAACAAAATATTTTGAAGTTATTATACTCATTGGAGTCTGCACATCATGAGTGGAGCCCCACATGGATCCAGCACATGCACATCTTCAGTGGAGTTGGCACACATGATTAGCGAAGCCCATGATCAATCCAGACAGAACCCACGGTGATAAAAATGAGTGTGACATGCAAACACCCTTGCCTTACTATAGCAAGTAGCAACATATGCTTTTCTTTTCATAACAATGACTTATGTTTCCTTATGAATGGGCCTGACCTGGAAAAACCAGAGCCGGGTATGGTCCCTTTGGCAATTATGTTGGGCTCACACCGTCGGACCTACACCCGGAGCCAATTAAATGTTATGGATTGGGTCAAATATGGCTTGACCTGACCTGACACGATGCATTTACAACCCCAGAACACTAAATGCATAGAGAATAGGTACTGGATCAATAATGCATGCAATATGAGAGTTTAACTTAAATGTCACTTCTCATTACATTGATTAGTCCAATGATGTATATCAATATGAATGAATTGGAGTGAAACTCAAAGATGAGATATGAATGGCTTGGATCAAACAAAGGTCGGCCTCATATGGGCCAAAATAAGGTGAAATCATTGAATGCTTCGTGCGGACATCAGCATGGTATCATTTTTGTTACAGAAGAGGTAGATATTACTAGTAAAGATGCATGATTTGGTTCAGGCCATTATATTTTATACATCTCAAGTCGACAATCACAAATCAATGAGGGCCCCTTTATTTTATGCAATTGAATTCCTAGGAATTCTAATGGCGTGTTTGTGCATAACCGTGGAAGACGATTTCCGCGGCTAGCAATGAAAAGGTGTACAAAATAACGACTTGTTTTCATTGCTGCACCGAACAGGAAGGTGTGGCCGTCGGATTTTCCGGCGCCTTGTCGGCCTTTGTTTTTGCGGAAAATCGCATGGCACAAAAGACCCCCGTCACATGTATTTCTAGGAAAGGTGAATGTACCAAAAATGACCATAAAAAACTCTCCTCTTTAATGGATTTTTTTTTTGGTCCATTTTTTGATTGGTAATATGACGTGAACCCGTAACCTTAAAGTTGCAATAGAAAGCACCTTTCATTTGTGCCAGGGGCAAGGGGAGATTAGAAATAAATAACCAGTCATCATCATTCTAGTAATTCAAATACTTGGAAAGTTGAGGACCATGTACATCTCCCTCCCCCTTTATATACTTTCCACTCCTCTTCAATAGGAAAATGTTTACCTATTAGCCCATTGCATCCTGCTTATTGTGGTCCAACTCATGGGACCCCCTTAGATGCAAATCTTTCGGTTGGCAAAGCTCTCCTTACATAGAGGGTCGGCCAAAAAATCAACCTTGTCAAGTTATCCTAGCCCTTGCCATGGAGTGTTTTTTGAGACTCAATCCAGCAATGAGTGAAAAACTGGACCCCGTGCCACATCATGAGACGACAAGAGTGAGAGGGGCTACACTAATCAGAGGTGGGCCCAAGTAGGCCATATAGCTGGACTGCGCTTGTAGTTTGGTCTTAACATTTTCCTTTTCAGTAATCATATGTTGTAGCCTATGCGAGCATGAATTCCTTAACAATCAATTCGATGCAAAGGGCTTTATGGGAATCACAGAGTGTCGCAGTGGTATGCACACTCGCTCCTGTAGCACCACCCAGGGATCGATCTGTGGGTGGGCAGGTTACTTACCCTCTTCCGGGCCAATGGACCAAGTACCAACTAGAAAAAAAAAAAAAAAAAAAAAAAAAAAGGGCTCTAGGCATGTGGTGCACTGATTCTACTACACTGCATTTTCCTTATATTTTGGTCCTCAGGAAATGAAGGAAAGTGGGAGTTAGGGACTGAGAGGTTGGATGGGTGATTAGGTGTGTCCCACAGAGGATATAATTGTTACCACAAAGTTGTTTGTGTTCTTCACTTTCTATCCTTTAAACTTCTTGAAGCCTGAACACCAAAATTCAACACAAATGTGTTTTGTTTCCTGCATAAAAAATCAAATGGGTATTTCCTCCAAAATGCAAGAATTTCTAAGAATGAGGAGAAATGAATCAGATGATGCAGGATGAGATGTAAAAGATTAAAATGTGTTTGGTCAAGACTTTCAGCTATATGCTGACCCGCCAATCGACACCCTAAAAAAAACAAAAATAGCAAACATGCCCAAGTCAAAAAAAGCAAACATTTAACTTCATCTAGTAGCTGGAACAAAAGACCAAGCTAAATCATTTGTTTCATAGGTTTAATACAGCATATTAGCACATGTCATTCTGAAATCAAAAGCAATGATACAAGTCTTGCGAGTAAATCATTAGTGGGCTATTTGAGATTAACTAACACTTGATAGAGGATACTTTGTGGGTCCTAAATGTTGGGTTTTCTGCAAGGGAGTTTGAGTCCAGCCATAAGATGAAATCTTGTATAGTTTGAAAATGTACTTCTTATTTTTTTTTTTTCTATTATTATTTAGATTTTTTTGGGATGTTGCAAGCAAACATAAGAAAAGAGGCCCTTCTCAATTCCTACTTATCAGATAAAGTAAAATGCCAAGGTGTCCAAAAGGGCTTCATGAAGATCAGTCTTTGATATATGAATCTTACTGTGAGGGCACCCAAATTACAAAAATAGATAAAATGGGTGATGGTTTCATGCTTTTGTTGATTGTTGATTGGCAGACCCCTTTTTCTCCTTTCTTAACTATTTTATTTCCTCATCATTGATTGAAGATATGGATTTATTCGTACATGGGGTATTTACATCATACAATTGAAAAATAACCCATACTTCACAAGTAAGATTGAATATACGATAGATGACATGGAGGCATGAACATCCAGTCGTCCATGAAAGGAGGGTTCACTAGATTAGCCATGTGACGAGGAAAAACATCATTTATTACTAGCCATCAAATTAAAAAATATTGAGAAAAATATAAAATTAGTAATATTTAATAATGTTTAATTGAACCAATTTTCTCTACATACCTAATCCAAGACTCTGTTTTAAATGGTAATGGCTAGTGGGACCCAAATAGTAGGGTCTATCTGAGAAAATTTAAAAATTTATAATACCCCCCTATAAATTCTGATAATTAATATATATATTTTTAGATTTACCCCTTTCCCCACTATTTTTGGTACATAAAGACACCTCAAGTTGAATTTTCTAGGTCCGCCCTAGTATTCAGCCACTTGCGATGCATTCAACCCTTATAAACTCGACAATGAAAACACATCACTTATAAACTCGACAATGAAAACACATCACGACGCCATCATTTTCATCTCAAGCACTAAACTGGTGTAGATCATCCCAATTATGTAGGTTTCAGTTGCATGAATATTGTTTCTCCAAAGAATTCATATTGGGTTTGTGACAAAAGTAAATTTTAGTTAATGTTTTTGTGGACACTCTATACATTTGGTGCTTAAAGAAACCAATCAAATTGTACATATGATCATACTCCAGATTTGTCTATATTTCATCTGACATCAATCAGGCTTGTCTTAAAGTTAAACAAGGAAAAAATTTAAAAACTGCCAACCTATTCATACGGACCTTCTCTAACAAACTGGTGGTGTATTGGTCCCTGCTGATGGCCTCTATTTTGAGGGGGTTTTAGTTTTCTTCTCAGGGGAGAGAAGACACCACCCAATTTAGGAGATAGAGAGAAGAGAGTGGTGGGTCTTTGTTTCCATGTCCCTCCACTGAAAGAGAGAGAGGTCAAAGGAGCTGAAAGAGAGGGAGAAAAGAGGTCAAAGAGAAGAAAGAGCTTTGCAAGTCAAAAGATTGTGGAGATCTAGACCCATTAGACAGATACATGAAAAAAAACAGAGAGAGAGAGGAGAGAGAGAGAGAGAGAGAGAGAGAGAGATATGTTAGTTTGTGAGGCTGTTAAGGCTTCTCTCTCTTGGAAGTGTGGATTTTGACTAACAATCATCATATAAAAAAGAGATAGATAGATAGATAGGTATATAGAGAGAGAGGAGATGAGCCAAAAAGAGAGGAAGGGTGATGGGCAGGGATTGACAGTAGTGGCCATAGACAAAGATAAGGGGAGCCAACATGCTTTGAAATGGGCTGCAGATCGCCTTGTTAAAAAGGGAGAGACCATCATACTCCTCCATGTTAACACCAAATCAAACACCATTCCTAACCCAAGTAAGCTCTCTTCTCTCTCTCTCTCTCTCTCTCTCTCTCTCTCTCTATCTAAATTGTAGCTCATTGTGGATGGAATACATAATGAAACTTGCATGCACCACACAAATCATGGTCCCTCACATAGTCCCCATCAAATACATGATTTAAAAAATTGGCAACCATGGGTCAAGAAAACAGATGGTTTTGGATGATTCAGACTTACTTTTTAGGTTGCACTTAAATCTCCAATGAAACCCAATGTGCATATTGGTGCACCAACATGACGCTTATGGCACTTGAATTGGGATGGACTAAGATCAGACCCGGGTTGATGATATAAGTTTCATGCCTCCCTCACTCCAGTACCCACCTGAATGCATCCCAATCTGCAGGGTTATGGGAAGTGGATAGGTCTAATCATGGATTTGGATATGAGTGGGAAGGAGTTGGATTTATTATGCGGGTGCCACCCTTTATAATTGGTGAACATAATTTATATAGAGCCGGGTTGATCTTAGTTTTCACTATATGAATAATCTGAAAATTTGTGTTGTACAACATCTAATATCATAAAATTCTGATTCTTGTTCTCTAACATACAAATATACGCAGTGGGATCGCGTGTCTCCATGTCAGATGTACACGACAATGTTGCATCGGCCTACAAAAGAGAAATGCAAGCTCAGAGCAAAGAATTCTTCCTTCCCTTTCGCTGTTTTTGCACACGAAAAGGGGTAAGTTTTCATTTCCTTATTCCTTTTGTGTGTACTATTTTTATGTAAAACTATTGAGCAACTTGGCAAGTTACTAGCCTGTTTGGATAAAGGAAGAAAGAAAAAGTAAAGAAAAGAAAATGGACAATGATAAAACTAACTCCGTAGTTCAAATTTGTACTGTTTATGTAGAGAAAACATGGGATCTCTGCCTTCTCTCTTCGCCCGCATTGGACCTTAAATGCCTATTAGGATGCAAGAATTTTGTAGGTTTATTTTTTTGATGAATTTAGAAAATCGATCTCCACATCTTTTCGCATTTTAATTTCAAACATCAAGGAGGAAATGAGGATCATTTCGAGGGAGTAAAGTCTTTTCTCTCAAATGGGGATTTCATTAAACATTCAACCAACAGTATTTTAGGTAGCATTTGGAATTCTCAACAATCCAGATTCTCATAAGACATTATTTCATCAAAAGAGTACTAATATGCCTTACACAAAAAGGGGAACTAAATATGACTTAAACAAAAAGATGCTGCTTAAGTATAACATAACTTTCTCTCTTTTTTAAATTTGTAGGTACAATGCAAGAATGTTGTACTTGATAATCCTGATGTGCCAAAGACAATAATCGAATATGTGTCACAAAATGGGATCGAAAATCTGGTTCTTGGTGCTTGTTCACGAAGTGTTTTCCTCAGGTGATTGATGGTATTAAACTCCTGTTAGAAATAAATGATTATGTGAATAAGCCAGAATGTTATGATACAGGTGAACAATATTCTGTAATGTGGGCCACTTCTCATCTAGTAGACAATTGCGTCAACTTAATCAAATGGTCACAATCATTTTGATCTGGTGATTTGTGGAATGGCCCATCTTGATGAGAGTTGTGCCCCATTATGCAGGCTATGATCAATTATATCAGAACCTGCTGGACTTATACATAGTCAACCACTCAATTGTGATTATTAAATTAGTGAGAGCTGTGAAGATATCTCCAGTTCATTCTCATGTGGGGAGCATTATTACCTAATAGATTGTTGGGCCAGAGCCTGATTAAGTGGCTTACACTGCCAAGTAGGGAAATTCAAACATGACCACATATATTTTCTTACAATTACAAATAATCACCTACCCTCTTTGATTCTACAAATAACCAACTCTATGAATATGAAAATTTTGATCAACCATCCCAGCTGTCAGTCAATGGCTGGTTTTTCGTCAATTGACATATTCCACCAGAGTTTCTCCTAAAATGATAAAAATTTTCTTAGATGATCTACACTTATTAAGAATAAATTTAAGGTGATAATGCAAAAAGATCTTTAGATATAAGCCAATTTAATCAGGATGAATCCCTTCCATTCAACCTTAATCAGGTTAGACTTAAGATTTTGTTTAATCCTTTTAAAGTAAAGTGAGTCAGATTACATTGACAGGTCGAAAACTAGCCTTTTGATTGCGAGTCAAGGTGGTTGACTGAGAATTTCTATATCGTAAAGGTGGTTACATGTAGTTTCTTTTATTTTCTTAATACATATGCCCAGATAAAAAATTAGAACTTTTCCCTTAACATGGGAACCATTGATCACAGAAAATTTAAGGGTTCAGATGTTGCATCAACTGTATCGAAAGGGGCTCCTGATTTCTGCACTGTCTATGTCATCTCCAAAGGGAAAATCTCATCCGTCCGATCTGCTGCCCGTACAGCGCCAGCCACTCCCCTCCGTGCAGAACTGCAGACTCAAATCAACTTCAAACCTGAACGCACTCAACCAACTATTCATTTCGCGCCAACTCCAAAAGGTTTGAAAACCATACTCATATATCATTCCAATCAACATTCAATAATCAACTCAATTGATTCACCAAGTTTTGAAACTCGGCCGAAAACTCATATATCGATCAAATTCAAATGAACTGAGTCACATTGTTTTAAAACTCAGCCAAGGCCAAGTCATATTGCCTGATTTGTAAAGGTTTTAAACATGGTTGATACTGATATTTTTATTTGTTCATTATGTAAGAAGAGAAAAAAATGTATGAAAAACCTATTTTCACTGCCTTTATGTGATATGTTGTTCCTTAATTTACATCTAAGTGTTGAGGAGTCCAACCAAGGGAGAATATTAAAAAGATTTCCACTGTCTCCAGTAAGGCCTTGAGGTTTTGCTAGCAATGGTTAGCTAAATAAATTTGAGACTAAGATATCCTAAAAGCAATTAAAGACAATGATCCATTCTTCGATTTTTTTTCAATATTTTCTGAAATCATTTTTTTAGCAAATAAGGGTTGAGATGAAATGATATATTGGTGGATATGCATAGGTTTCAACTGTGTGCTTTAAAACTATGAATGGACATTTTTCTCATCTTCTTCTTTCTATTGTTTCCTGCAAAGGCTAACATGACAATTCTCTGGAAATTCTATCAGCAAGCGAAACACCGCGCACATCTAATGTTTTGCAGCACGATATGGATTTTGTGAGGTAAGTTGAGCTACATCGAACAATTTACATTCTTGGTTCAGCTATACAAAGTATTATTTTTTGACAAAACATTGAAAGTTGAAACCCAATGAACATTTGAATTGTTTTTACCTTATTTTAGTTTTTTATTGGACTGCTGTTTTGGATGACAAAGGACACAGAAGAGACAGTAAGTTTTTTATTGGACTGTAAAACGGGGGGCGGGGGGGGGGGGTGTGGGTGGGGGCGGGGTGGTGTGATTGGAGAGGGAATGGACCATAAAACGCTATAAATTTTTATATTTTTTGGGCAGTGTAATACAGAGTACAAACATACAATACAATATGCAAAAACCTTTGTTCCTGTTCTCACTCTCTCACACATAATAAAATCACTATGTTAGATGTATTATGATGTGTCATGAAACATACAATACAAGATCCTAACCCGCTATTTATAAAACACTGATGAAGCATCATAATCTCTAAACATGAAACTGAATTGCATGTTGAGTTTTGTATGAACAAGTCCTGATCTCGTTTGCTGACAACAGATCGTCATTTATGAGAAAAGGTCCAAATGACAAATCTTTTGGAGATCTCTCATTCCTGGACACTGATATTCCATTTGCGAGCTCCGGTAGGCCAAGCATTGACCGCATGTTCCCCTCCCTCTATGACCTTATGGAAACTGCCCCCAGGCTGTCAAGCGCAAGCACTGGGTTAGACAGGAGCTATGAATTGGCCCCAAGCAACCAATTGGTCCCTATGTCGATTGAGAGTAATGAAGGATGGTCACCACATGGGACAGTAAGCACCCAAATTCTATAGTTTATACATATGTACATACATACACACATACATATATAGTTCATACATTACCATTGAAAGCGAGTAGCTTCATAGAAAAAAAGAAGAAATTGATTACGACATATAAAAAGTCTGTCATCTGCCAACACACTCATGGTTGAGTGGTGTTGGCATGTTTGTTGTATCATATACATATGCCCAGGGATCGATCCCTGGGTCCTCAAGTTAAAGTTTCACTCCACCACCAGTAGCCCAACCAAGCCAAAAAAAAAAAAAATTCTTTCACCCGAGAGGCACCTTTCATGGTTCCTATGGAAGGTTATGATTTTCACCTCTTGCAAGACCTAGCCATGATCAATCCAACCCCCTCACACTCATTTGGCACTCATCCAATTTGATACTCATCAAACCTATACTCATCATTGGATTCATTGAACCTATAAATAATGTAACCTAAGAAACTATTAAACTTTTGAGGCCCTTAAATCAATGATTTTGATGATCTAAAATGAGACCTTTCCATCACGCTGTCTCTCCATGATTGGCATGCATCCAAGTGAGTATCACAAGGCACTGAGATTTCTTCCCCCTCTCATAGGAACTGTTGAGAAGTAGCTCGTGTACAAGTGTGTTTGCATAATGTTATCAAATCAATGGTTTGAACCAGTGAAAAATAGGCTCTACGTATGTGAAGTGCATGGCCAAAGCAAATTGTACTTTACTTTGGCTTTACATATGTGCACGTACATGTATATATCAAGGGCATTCATATTCATACAACATGTGCAATATATATCAAAGCAACATGTTCATGTTGAAGTCATCACTGACTCGACACAAGCACCAAAGGGGTTAGGCTGGTGATGCTAAGTAGGTTAAGATACTTTAGGATATTCCTTTATTAGTTTTCCATCTTTGATTAGATTTATGCTTATCTTTTATAGTTGTCTTTCCTATTCTGGTTAGGAGTCTAGTTTAGGAGGTTTGCTTTTGGTTTTGTGTGATGCAATTCAATTTAAGAGAATGCAATAAACATGATTTCACTGTGTTCCCCTTTCCTCTCTTCCGTTCTCCCTCAGCAGTTCATCTTACAAACTGCAGGAGGATATTGAAGCTGAGATGAAGAGGCTTAAGCTAGAGCTCAAGCAAACAATGGATATGTACAATGCTGCCTGCAAAGAAGCACTAACTGCAAAACAAAAGGCACAAGAGCTTCATCGCTGGAAACTTGATGAAGAACAGAGACTGGAGGAGAGCCGATTGGCTGGGGAATCTGCCATTGCTATTGTAGAAAAGGAGAAAGCAAAGGCCAGAGCGGCCATGGAGGCGGCTGAAGCACATAAAAGAATCGCAGAACTGGAAGCACAGAAGAGAATCAATGCGGAAATGAAAGCACTTAAAGAAGTAGAAGATAGGAAGAAACCGATGGATGCTTTGGTGAATACAGATATCAGGTATAGGAAGTATACAATAGAGGAGATCGAAATCGCGACAGAGAATTTTGCTGAATCTCGTAAAATTGGTGAAGGGGGTTATGGTCCAGTTTACAAGTGTTACTTGGATCATACACCAGTTGCCGTAAAAGTTTTGAGGCCGGACGCGGCTCAGGGGAGGTCACAGTTTCAGAAGGAGGTTTGAAACTATAAAACTTGTTCCTTACATACACAAATACATCAATGGCCATGTTACACGAATTTCCAATGTTGAGCACATAATTCTTTTCTAGCACTCCATAGGTTCAGTTCTATTCAAGTTTTAGATAAGAGAAATTTATGAACACATGAAGATTCATGTTCCACCTATCCTAATGAAAAATGCTAGCATATGGAAAAAGGTTGATACTGCATTCATATGACCTGCTAAAGTTCCTGTTACAGAAGTCACTATATCCCACATTCAACTTTCCAAAACTCATGATATGCAGTGTTGAGGGCCTTGAGGCTGGGAACTGTCAAATGACGTACCAACAAGAACATCAGATTCTCACACTTATCACCAGTGTCCTAAGCAGGAGCTAAAACCAATAAAATCTGCATGTAGAAACAAATTTGTTCTCCTAATTCCCCCCCTCCATATCAGTTTTTTTTTTTTTTTTTTCTGAAGAGCCTCTTTGCAAAATCCATGCCATTTATATTATATCTAAAAGGCAATAAACACTTAAGGGAACTAACGGATCTATTTGTAACCACATATCTAAAAATTGAATCAGATCAGAAAATCATAGCATGGACAGATCAAACTGAACCATAACAGAAGCAATAGTCAATAGTTTATTTTGGAGAACCCTACAAGATTTATAACAATACAAATTAAATCTGCAAGAAATAAGTGCAATATGATGAAACAGCCACATATATCCAAACCAAGCTGTAGTTAAGTTCTAATACTCCCTTCTTTTATATGCAGTAGTAAACTAAAAGTAGACTTCCATATCTGAGTTGTTCTTTTACTATATTTTGTAACTTGATTGTAGGTTGAGGTTCTGAGCTGCATGCGACATCCCAACATGGTTCTCCTCCTTGGAGCATGCCCAGAGAATGGTTGCCTTATTTATGAATACATGGCGAATGGGAGCTTGGAAGATCGTCTCTTCCGAAAAGGGAACACCCCAGTTATCCCTTGGCAAATGCGCTTTCGAATTGCAGCAGATATTGCCACGGGTTTGCTCTTCCTCCACCAGGCTAAACCAGAGCCACTGGTGCACCGAGACCTCAAACCAGCTAACATACTACTTGACCGAAACTATGCTAGCAAAATCGGCGATGTCGGCTTGGCCAGGCTTGTCCCCCAGAATGTTGCTGATTGTGTAACACAATACCACATAACATCAGCTGCTGGAACTTTCTGCTACATTGATCCAGAATACCAGCAGACAGGCATGCTTGGCATAAAATCGGACATCTATTCGCTCGGAATTATGCTCCTACAGCTGATCACAGGCAGGCCTCCAATGGGCCTAGCTCATCACATGGAGCGTGCAATTGAGAAAGGGACATTTGAAGAGATGCTGGATCCAACAGTACAGGACTGGCCGGTAGAAGAGGTCTTAAGTTTTGCCAAGCTATCAATCAAGTGTGCAGAGCTGAGACGGAAAGACCGCCCGGATCTAGCCCAAGTCATCTTACCAGAGCTTCAAAGATTGAGAGATCTTGGAGAAGCCGATATGCCTCTCCCCATTTTTGGAGGAAGCACAAACATTACACCTAACCACAGTCACACTTCCACAAACCACAGTCTCTCCTCAAACCAGGTGAATCAAGAATTCTATGTAGTCATACATATATGATGCATTGAAGTTAAATCTCACACATTATTGAAGTTGTAAGAAATTTTATGCAGGATACAATAAGTGATTCTTCGCTGAAACATTCTGGATATGAAAGCCACTCAAGTGGAACTTAATGGTATGACAATTCAAGTGAGCCAACTACATAACTAGAACATGGTATTGTTTTGATGGATTTGCAGAACCTTTTTCTTATTTGTTTTTTCATAAGCATTTGTAGAACTCATTCTTTTGTTTGATAAATTTTGGATGTATTCCAAATCGCAACATTTGAGCATTTGGCAATTTTGGTTATCCATTCCTCGATAAATATTGGGCAATTTTAAATGTCAGTAACCATGTTAGCTCAACAATGCATTCTTTCCTGCATTCACTATCCCATTTAATGTGATCTTTTTTCTTTTTTTTGCACAACCCCAATTGCAGCAGAATTAATAATCATCCAACCATTGAATGCAATTTGGGGTGCAAAATGCAGCCTTAGTCAACTAACAATCACACTTTGATATTGGGTTCTGCAGGTTAGTAGCACCAATGCTGGAAATAATATTAAGTGGGGGATCCATGGTTAGCTGGTTGAGTTAGAAATTTTCTGATGCACCAGTGACATTGGTGAAGGCGCCAAAAGAAGACACCCTGCTTTGACAGGACAACAATATTTCCTTTTCATTAGCATTGAAGATACATCTTTTACATTATCAGATGTGCTATTCAAATTAGCATAGAGCTGCCAAAAAGCAAGTGCTCATTGACGCGCGTACAGACATGTTACATGGGTTTTTCGAAATGAGCAATGTACCATGAATAAATTCGATCCTCCACACCTCATGTCGAATTCTTCACGACACTGAATTTTTTTATTTTTTTATTTTTGTCTTTTTTGCTTCAAGTGATTAAAAATTAGATCTCATTCTGTTTGAGACCATATACACTATGTATACCTGCAGACCATTTTTGATGTATATAGCAATTAGCAAAGGGCTTGCAAGCCAATGTAATGTGGTTATCTTAAGGATATCACAAATCTGTATATACCATGTTTCTTGTGAAATCTCCTCTTTAAGAAGACCTTTTGTACATTGATGAAGATATTTAAGTCATTCAACTTACATTGAGATGGCCCCTTCCCCCCAACCCTTTTTTTTTTTTTTTTTTATAGATATCCAAGGTATCAGAGTATGGTACTGATCAGATTAGTTCCTTAGGACTTTGTATGAAATTGAATTCCTAAGAAATATAAGAAATGTATTCCTAACAGTAGCTAAAATTGAGAAAATAAAGGTGAAGATCCATAAATGGCTAGGCTATAATCTCGCCTTTAATAGAAAATGAATACCCACCAATCACTCTAGGAATTCAAATCCTAGGAAAGTCAAGTCCCCTCATCCACAAGACATTTTGGTGGGCGCCTTTAATCCAGTGGGTCCAAGATTCTTCTTGAATTTAAGGGCTCTTTTGTTATTATTATTTGATGTATAAGAGTTTTATTTTTTACTTTTCTGGTAAAAATGATATAGAAGAGTTACAAGAGTAATTTGGTTATGGGTTTTGACACTGTGTTGGAGTTGATGGATATCATGTTCTAAGATCAAACAGTTTTTTTTTTTTTAATTATGAGATATTATTACCAAAATTCATTTGATGGATGGCAAAAGATGAACACTTTGCTTACCGACACAGTTTTAGAGACTGTGTTATTGAAGATGCTCCACTAACACCAACTTACATCAAAAGCTAATTTTGTTTTGAAGGTACTGATCAATCTAATGGTAAATATTATAGTGAGGGGGAGTGAAATTTGGACAGCTACCTATTCATTGGAGGAGTGTGATGTGGATGACTTCAGATAGAAAGAAAGCAGGCCCCACATGAGCCAATGATAAATCATCCATATGTTGACTCCCATGCAGAGGTCAGCATAAGATGAGTGATTTAATTTTTATGTGATTCAAGTGATCTAAGGATGAACATGGGTCCATGAATAACCAAAGGTCCTCACCTGAAAACAAAATTTAAAAAAGACTGTTCAATGTTCAGACACAATTGTTTTCAATGTTGGGTGTTCAAAAGTGGCAATCTAGCATTCAACTGACAATCGGATCATTGTGACAATTTAACTGGATGGATGGATACAGCTCTTGATTTCAATGTCAGATGGAGATGCATATCAGATTTAAGATCTTTTGTGATTTTAGTTTTATTCAATTAGAATAAAGGATGAAGATTATAAGCTTGTTATTGAAATGAGAAAAATTAAGATTGTTTGTTTGAGAGAACTTGGGGGATGATGTCCTCCTATCCTTTTTTTTTTCTTTCTTTCTTTTACTGTTACTAGCATATGCCCTTCTTGTCAGATGAAGTATGTAGTTGTTGCTGATTCATTGAATGGAAATCAATGCATCTAACATGTAAAAATAGTATCACAGAGGGCATGGCATCTAACAATTACAGTATCATCATAGACTGGTCCCAACATCTCAGAGAGAGAGAGAGAGAGAGAGAGAGAGAGAGAGAGAGAGAGAGTTGCAGATTTCTATAGTGAGTTGCATTATTGAACTTTGAAGGATGGGTCCAGAGAGCCTTACTATATTGAACTGCATTATTGTGTCTGTGAGTCGGAGCTGCAAATTCCTTGGGTTGAACCTGCTACCAAATTAGGCCCAACCCAAAAGGCCAAAAGGCCAAACATTGGCAACCATGGGTCCATTAGGCATGTTGGATCAATTTGGAACCAAGTCCTAAGATGATATGGAACCCAATACTATAATGATTGGTTGATCCAACTCAAACCCCAACAACACCACCAGCAACTACTATTAAAATGTAAATATGAAAATGCTCATCTGAGAATAACTCTTACACTACTATGAGAATAAGGGAAGGGGACTCATTGAATCCATATCCAATGCCAACATCCTAATTGTAAGGGTCCTCCCTTACTCTCATAATACTGTAAGAATAACTCTCATAAGAGCATCTCTATATATATTCAGGATGTGATCTGGGTTGTGTAGCCCATGGAGCCAATCCAATCAAATCTAAGAATTTACAATAGAAAGGAACCAAATTCTTAATTGGACGCGGATCAAGACCTGAATAAATATGACTGGATCATGTCCGGATCCAACTCTTCAAATATAAACAATGAGGTTAAAAAGGGTTCATTAAATATAACCTCTTATCTGACAAGAGCCTACAGCACAACTGGAAGGTGCTCAGTGCCATGACCAAAAGAGGTGAGTTAGAGTCATGCCACCATTCCAAAATGAAAAAATAACCTCATTTTTTTAGTATCAAATGGGAATTTAAGCTTAAGTTAATTCTGCAAGACTTTGGGATAATATAATTCCTTTCAATAGATGAAATCATGACACCCTCTATGGGTCCACTATGAGAAAAGTGATGTGCCACTACAAAGGATAGATTCCTAGGTTCTCATAAAATAGCCAACTTTATGAAACACATCACATTGTCTAGACATTTCTCTATTGACATCTTTTACCAGACATCTAGGTCTATTTATTTTGGAGTTTTGGTGTCAGATCTCATCATATCTCTGTTTCATTGTTTATCAAGACCTTTTGAACACAGTATCATATACAGGTAAAAGATAAGAAGCCCTCCTAGTGCTCTACATCTTTGATTCTATTGCCTTTATGATGATTTATGGTTTAACTTTTCTTCATAGGCCTTTTGGGATCATGTTTGTATGTTAAGATAATAAGATTAGTTGTAATAGGATCAGGATAATTATGTCAAATGATTTAGTAGATCTGTAAATAAGATCTTAAGATAGAATTTGAGATAATGCTTGCTAGTTTATTATGGGTAAATTAGGGAGAGATCCCTCGGTACTGTGTTATAAAGTCTCAGTACACAGCATTAATGTTTAAGGCCTACAGTCCCTTGCGCATGAGATTAATTCAGGCGGTAGTCGCTAAGCATGTAACATCATATTTTTTATGACTCATTTGCCCTTCTAACCATTTAAATGGGTGTGGGTGTCATGCAATTTAAATCTCGATTTTAGTTCCAACTCACCATCTTTCTCGGATTATTTTCCAATTTAAATGTAGTAAGATGAGTTTTTGAGCAAATTTTAAGTTTTAAATTGAAGGGAACGACAATTGATGGAATTTTGCATAGAGTGGCTTGCTTGGTGCTGCTTTTTTTTTTTTTTTTGTATCATCTTCCCTCCTTTGGGTGCTTTTGACTGTCCACATACATATATAACTCATATAAATTTGATATCAAGCTCATAACAATCCAAAGCAAAGTCAAATAAAATCATAACAAATTAATTTAAATTCACTTTAAACACAGATAATTTCATATTAGATTCTGATAAATTTTTATCAAAGCTAGATAAATTTAAACTAAATCTAGTCATACCAAACCAAATCTAGTTAGATAATCTCATATCGAAGTGACATAACTTGTTTTCAAACTGGCTATGATTTCAAACACAGATAAATTTATATAATCTCATATATAAACTCATGTCAAAGTTAGATAAGTTCCCATCAAACTCAGATAAATTCACAGCAAACTCAGATAAATTCACTTAATTTGTATCAAACTCAGATTATTTCAAAGCAAACAAAAATAAATTCATATCAAACTTAAAAAAATTTATACCAAACACAGATAACATCATGTCAATTGTCAAAGTCAGATAACATTATGCCAAAGTCAGATAACACATGCAAAACACTTGTTTTCAAACTAGCTATGATTACAAACACAGATAAATTCATATAAACTCATATAAACTCACGCCAAAGTTAGATAAGTTCCCATCAAAGTTAGATAAATTCATAGCAAACTCAGATAAATTTACTTAATTTGTATCAAACTCAGATTAATTTAAAACACAAATAAATTTATATCAAACTTAGAAAAATTCATATCAAACACAGATAACATCATGCCAAAGTCAAATAACATTATGCCAAAGTTAGATAACACATACAAAACTTAGATAAATTCAAAAAAAACTCAAAAAAACTCATTTAAAACCAAGTTGAATACATTTTAAAGTCAAATAAAATCATGTGAAATCCAGTTAATTTCATACCAAACTCATTATTTCATAAGAAACTCAGATAAATTCAGAAAAACTCATAGAAAATCGTTTCAAAGTCAAAACTTTCATTTGAAATCTTGTTTAATTGATAACAAACGTAGTTAAATTGAAATCAAACTAAAAAAAATCATGTAATATACATATAAATTCATTTAAAATCCTGTTTAATTGATCATAGACTAAGATAACTTCACATAAAGCTTAGATAAATACATGTCAAAGTCAAATAATTTCATATCAAGCTCAGATAAATTCAAGCCAAAACTTAGATAAACTTATGTCAAACTCAATTAAGTTTAAGTCAAGAGGATTCGGTTGCTCGAGGTCACCGATGAGTTGATTTTGCTTCTTTCTGCAGTTACCTTCATTTTCGCTTTCAGAATCTTTATCTTGTTTGGATTTCGGAGTGTATGGCGGAATATTTTAAAGCGGTGCGTGTTTGATAACTTAGAGTATATAAAGAGAAGGCGCTTTTGTCTTTTTGACTCATTTAATGTTAAAAGGGGACCGCTGCTTGTATGAGAAAATGACTTGGACCACAAGCTATGAAATGTTATGTTGAGAGACCTGCCGCCAATTGCCCCGTTTATTATTTATTTAATTATACTTTATCAAATATATGTCAAAAACTAAAATAGTTTCTTTGTAAAAGTAACTATCAATTAAAATAGTAAATGTAGCAATTTGTGGGGCACACTTGTGTGGATAGACACTAGAACTAGTTTCAAATGCAGTCGGATTTTAAATTTAGGACTTTCATTTTTTCATCATTGAGTGGAATTCTCTTTTTAAAAGAGAGGAGTAAGAACAAGGATTCTCCATCCAAGATCCACCCAAACTTCTAATTATCTATTTTGCACACCTCCGTGAGACTACATTTGAGACCACTACATTTTAAGAATTTGCAATTACCCACCTAAATTTATAGGTTCGACACAATATCCTAAAACCCAACTGCTATCGAGACTTCATTTTCACTTAAACCAATATAAATAAGGGACGATGTTGGATTGATCACATGATTTACTTGTAACAAGTTTCATTTGCTTTCATAAACATTGTTTTTGGGTTCATGTGTAAATACACTTGGTGAATAAAATGGTTGGCCCCACTGCAATTTATTTCACGATTAGACGGAAGAGAATACAATTAGGTTTAGAGATCTTAAATAGTTTAGATTCCATAAGGTGGAGCTACTCATTGATTTAGACAGGAAGATTTATTTTATTAAAATGTAGTGACACCACATTATAATTTTGCTCTTTAGGTTATCTATAGGCTTTAAGGCATGTTTGTCTAACTAGTTTCTAATTCCTAGAATTACTAAGCATGGGATTTATACTTAAAAGGGATTAAAAGTGCATGATAAATATAAAATTTAAGAAGGGGCCATGAAAATATCACCCTTTTGCTGTAAATTAATTATCTACCATTGCCTTCATAAATAAAATACTAAGAAATTGATGAAGCCGTATAGATCTCCACCGAGGACGATATTTTTAATTACTCAATTTGTTTATATGTGCAGAGGAGTAAAAAGGAAAATGATTTCAAATCATGGAAAATGCAAAACGAAAGTAAATTGAAGTACAAAAAAAAGTAGAGTTGTCATAAAGTCTTTGTTTGGTTAGTATAAGGTAAAGTATATTACTTCTCCACTCCCTTTTCTTATCCAAACATGGTGAAGTAAAAAGAAAAATTATATCATATGCCTATTTTTAGGCCATCTTTTACTACTCCTTGAGCTAAACAAATGGCCCAAAGTTGTTGAGTAGCTGGAAATGGACCCTAAATATAGATTTAGCACCAAACAACATCTAACATCATAATTGTAACGCATTTGGGAGGACCCAGAGAACAATCTAAGTATTTTAAGTTTTCATAGAAGAAAGTTCTCTTATACTTTTCAAATAAGACTGATTATACTAATACAAGAGTAAAAAAATATATATTTATTATATGTTTGGAGATTGAATAGAAGGCAACATCTAAAAATACAAAATCTTTTACTATATTTCATTAGTATAGTAAACCCTTATTATATGAGATTTCATGGGCCACAAATTCTAATGTGTGTTCTTTTTCTTGTTTCTTTTTTTAAGAAAAATGTGTTCTATTTTGTAAAGCATGAGGGACCTTCACCTTCCTCCAATGGAGTCTTTTATGATGCCTGATCAATAGGGCTTTGATGATGCATTATTAATATGAAGTCGGCAAAAACCATGCCCTAAAAAAGAAAGCATGAAAAAGTGAAACCTGCCTGCCCTGCTTTTTTGTTTTCTTGTAAAGAATGATAATTAGGACAGAACAAATGCATGTGGTGGGACCCATTTAGGGCATCTCAGTGGTGGGCCTACCTTTAATCATTTTCTGACAAGTTTGGAATCTATCCCCATCTTTGGACAGGACTTGCCTAGTCTTCAGGGAGTCTTGAAAACAACCATTCAGAGACTGCCACGTTCTCTTGAGTCTCCTCTCTCATTGACTCCCTCCCTCATGGACCCACTTCCCTATGATCCAATCCTACAATATTGTCATCTAAATGGGGTCCACTTGATCAGATCCACATGTTAATTTTGGATATGTATCTTAGATGAAGGATCCCACAGGTCCTTGCTAGTAGGGTTTTGGGCCTAGATGGGTTTGGATTTGTGGGGCAAGCCCATTGGACAAATCCAGTATCACAACGTTCTTAAACTTGGGCCTGGCCCTGTTGATAGGCCTACGATAGTTGCTATAAGAGTTATACTCTTCACTTTTCTAGAATTAATCAAAGTCTAAGAATTAAGTTGGGTTTGTGTTTCCTTAAACCCTATCAACCACAAGGGGTCGGCCGAGTGGTCAGGACCACATGTCCTCCCTCTTTTGACCCTCGATTCCCTCTCTTTAGGAACCAAAGATTGAGTCCACTTGTACTATCACTTGGGAACCACGATTAGTCCAGCTCAAAGGGTCAGAAACCCTCCGTTAGCCAAAAAAGAAAAGAAAAGAGTATAACTCTATTTGAGTGTGGAAGGTTTTGGCAATAACACTCACTTAAATAAACTTAATATCGTATCAACGCTAATTAGCCGTGAGTATGAATTCTAAAATAAGAGGAACAAGGCTGATAAAACATAGATTATGGCACTATCTTATTCTCAACCCATGTTTTAGGCCATTTCCAATGGAAGGTTGGATCGGTGGTTCAACCAGCTCATAATGTAATAATCCTAAAAAAAAATGTTCAATAACAAATAAGTTATTGAAATGGACAATATTCTCTTGCACACATGTGAAAGATTTTCTATATATTGAAATCAGTTATAAACTGCGATATTTAGTCTATTCATAGACAATTACAAGCAATTTTCATTTTTATATCCCCTAAAAATGTTTTGAATTAGCCAAACCATCGAAAGCTCAAATTCTAGTCTCAATATTGGAAACTCCTGAACTTTTTTTTACAAATTTTCATTTAATTGTTCTTTTTTATTGTTGATTGATGAGAGAACATGATCATGATGTGAGATGTGAAACAGAATTTAAAATGGAAGAATGAGATTGATGGGTCAATATAACTGAATGCCTAACAAGAGATATCCTCACAAGGAAACTATGCTCATTTTGTGGGGAAAGCTTGAGGTTGGAAATCCTTGTGTATAAGGTTTGAACAATCGTATCTTTTCTGTCTTAGATGTTGGAGTAA
Source organism: Umbellularia californica (assembly GCA_028538565.1). Lineage (NCBI taxonomy): Eukaryota > Viridiplantae > Streptophyta > Magnoliopsida > Laurales > Lauraceae > Umbellularia > Umbellularia californica. The sequence goes on along the minus strand of JAPQWN010000006.1, from coordinate 77,338,635 downwards.
TGGTCCCTTTGATGCAAACCCACAAGAAAGAAAGAGGACCAAATCTTATTAAATAGATCACTCTACTTTTTTTTTTAATCCCAGAAAACATTATCTCGAAATATACTTGTCTTACAAATAAGAGTTAGTAAGTGCTCTTAAATGAAATAAAATTGTGCATGGATTTGCATCCTTATGTGGGTCAATGATAATATTTTAGTTGTGCACTTGTGCTCCTTTTTTTTTTTTTTTTTTTTTTTGAAAAACAAAAGTTGACCATCTATTGATTCAATTTAGAAAATTACTTAAAATTGTAATATATTAAAATTAAGGGTTTTGGATTCGGTTTTGACTAGATTCCTTTCGATTTTGACTTTGTTATTGACCTTTGGTCAAAAGTGAAAAATATATAGGTGAGATTTGGACTCATGATATAGTATATTTTTTAAATAACTAACCTAACCAATACACCACAGAAAATATCAAAAGTACTTAGATGGAGTGGGGACCCTACCCACGTGGGTCATCCCCGTGCTTAGCATGGGTTATTGTGCTAGTTTATATTATGTTAGAGCAATTCTTATCAAAGGAACAGTTTAAGTTTGGACCCATGAATTTATTTTGATTCTTAAAAACCAGCTTAGTGCAGTTGCATTTTAGTTTGGATGATGAGAAAAGTAGAGAGAAAAATTATTTGCTTGTACTGTTATGAAGTGGCATTAAACTGTTTAACAATCATAATTTCTTAAATTAAGGTTTTGAAGTAGTTCTATCTCATCTGCTTTATCCATTCAACCTTAAACATGGTGGAAAATGAATACTCAAAAAAAGGCAAGGAATCTGCACTAGAAATCTCTCTGTTTCTAAATTTTCTCTATCTAGTAAAAGTTCTTTACTTGTTATTTTCTCCAGATCAAATAACCATTTTGTGAGATAAGAAGTGAAGAGGTGAAGAAAATGGAGGTGGAGAAAACAATTCACATGATCATTTCCTACTGTTTTTTTGCTCATGAATTGCACCAACAATAACTACTAACTAGTACTTATTATATTCATCTAATCTAAAAGATACTGGCCTCACAATATAGTAATTCCTGTTTCCATTAAACAAATCTAAAGAAAAACAAAAGACAGGTCTTTGAAGCATTAAACAACATTCCAATCAATCATTTCAGGGAATCATCAACAATATAATGCATTTTATTTTGGTGTAACTACAATCTACAGGCCTAATGCATCCAAACTTGATTAAGTGGTTGAGGATTGTGACCGTTGATTCCGCGATGAATGGGAATCGAAGTCCATAGAGCGTTCGAAATGGGGCATGCCAGATCAACGGCCTGGATAACCCAAGATTTCCCCCCTGCCTGTACAAAATAATGCCTCATCAACCTGTTAATTTTGGAGCATTCTCAGGATAGTATTTGGAAAATTTTCATATAAAACTATAATAAACTTTTAGAATAAATATAAAATGATGATTGAAGTTATTTGTAGAAGTTTCTTTTCTATTTTTATTTTGCAATATTTTCATAATAGCACAGGTATCTAGTGACAGTGATTAGATCTCTTGAACTTCACATTTTTTCTAAGGAAGGAAAATGAGGTTAAGTTTTTAAAAGAAATACGAACTCCTCTTGAAAATATGCCTTTTTTGGCGTTGGGCTCACATGGATGCATGCCAATGAAAGTGATAGGGAGAAGAAATATAAAAGATCTTTATTCCATTGTTAGTGTGGAAAATTGTTTCCCCATATCCTTCTATGGAAAATCGAAAACCTCACTTTCACTAAAAATAAGTTCATTCATTTTTCCTTTTTCCTTTTTTTTTTTTTTCAGAAAAGTATGCCATCAAAATGACATAAAAATCTTCACACAAATGAAGAAGCGATTTTCCTTCAAGTCTATGATTCCCCTCTTTCTATGAACTTGCCCCATGACCTGTGTTATTTCACTTTAATCAAATCATTCAAACCTTTTTATTTTAAAGATTCAAAGTTCATTGATTTCGCAACTATTTTTTATCTCACACGGATGCATGCTAATTAGAGTGATAGGGGGAAGAAATATAAAAGATCTTTATTCCATTGTTAGTGTGGAAAATTGTTTCCCCTAGAAGGAAAATTGTTTCCCTCACTTTCACTAAAAATAAGTTCATTCATTTTTCCTTTTTCTTTTTCTTTTTTTTTTTCAGAAAAGTATGCCATCAAAATGACATAAAAATCTTCACACATTAAATGAAGAAGCAATTTTCCTTCAAGTCTATGATTCCCCTCTTTCTATGAACTTGCCCCATGACCTGTGTTATTTCACTTTAATCAAATCATTCAAACCTTTTATTTTAAAGATTCAAAGTTCATTGATTTCGCAACTACTTTTTCCTTTTATCATGATTCCATTTAAAGATAAAGAAGTCTGTAATAATAACGACCATTAGATTATGATTTTTTTAGTACCCAATCAAGGGGGCTAGAACCCAAGAGAGTGCCCACATACACATGGAATGCAACCCACTCAAGTCGGAAAGGAGCTTGCACGCGCAAAAAGAAAGCTCACACAGGTAGGATGAGTGCATGCGCACGCGGAAAGAAAAGAAAAAAGACAATTAGACTATGATGATTCAATGCATGGATAGATAATCCCGATGGGTAGCTCAGTTGGCTTAGGATCACAGTTCACATCTGGAGGTTGATGGTTCAAAACGGCACTACCACACTGAGCAATAGGGGATTTAGTCGGCTCTCCCTGGGCCCATAGGAATTATCCTAGTCCAAAACTCCGAGATACCCTCCATTATAAAAAGAAGAAATTTTAAAAAGAATAGATAGATAATAATCTTATCAATGTTAAATTAGGATAAATACCAAATGGTTCACTATGGCGACATGTGAGCCCACATTACCAAAGATAAAAGAGTGTTTTTCTTCTTTATTTTCCTTAAGACCTTTATATATTCTTCCTTCCCTGCCTCCTACAAAGATCACAGAAAGAGCAGAAAGACTACAACAAATCAACTCTCTCTCTCTCTCTCTCTCTCTCTCTCTCTCTCTCTCGTTTCTATTCATTTCAATTCTGTTTTTCATAGAAGGGTCTCCAAATTCAGCTGGAACAAGGACATACTCGATTCCAATCACAATCCAAACAAATCGCGATCGGCCCACCAAACGCAAACCAAAACAGAAGCCCCCCAATCACCACAAAAAGATCGACACCCATGTCAAAACCCCACGAAAATCTCCTCTCTCTCTTCCTCTCCTCCTCACCCAAATCTCCAAAAAGCCCCTCCGAGCCCAAGAAATCGCCCCTCAATTTCGACTCCCGAGTCGTGGGGCTGGGGATCGTAGCGGCCATGAACGATACCCGCGACGCCAAACCGCCCGCCTCGCCGAAATCCGAGCCGATACCGATCGTGTCTGGGAGAAGCGACACGAAATGCAGACGACCCGTGTCGGAGATGGAGCTGTCGGAGAGCTACACGTGCGTGATATCGCGTATCGGGTGCGAGTCGGAGCAGAGGAGAGAGTATTTCGGGGATGGCATGGGATGTAATTACTGGGAGAAATCTGGGGTGTTTTGGGAGTGTTCTCCTGCAGCGGCAGAGGCAGTGGAGGTGGTGGAGTTATTGAGTTGTTGCTATCTGTGTAGGAAGAAGCTCAATGGATTGGATGTTTTCATGTACAGGTGAGAATTTCCTCTTTTCTCTGTTTCTTTTTTTTTTTTTTTTTCTCAATTATTATTATATTATTATTTATTTTTCTGGTAAATATTTTAACTGCCACACCCATTCACACTACAAAAGTTTCTGATCCATGAGTGGATAGGCAATTTTTTTTTTTTATTTATTTATAGTGGACTCCTTTTTTTCTATTTTTTGTGGAGGTTGGGCTTTTGAGTTTTGATATTTGGGCAGTTTTTTTTTTTTTTTTATAGTATTCCATTTTAATATTTTGATGATTTTGGGGTTTGTTTTGGTGGATGGGTATTTAGGATTATGAGTTTCTATTTTCCTGATTTTTTTTAATTGTCATTATTTTTGTGGTGTTTGGTTTTGGAGTCTTGGTTCCTGGGCAGTTTTTTTTTTTTTTTTTTTTTATACTTGGAATTTAATTTTGTAAACATTTTTTTCTGGTTAATGATGTGCATGAATTTGTTGTGTTGTGATTTCTCTTTCATCTAATAAATTATTTCTTGTTTTTTGGAATTTATGGTTTCTATCTTCTTTTTTTTCAACTTTTGGTTCTGGGAAGTTCTCTTTTTTTTTTTTTTTTTAGTTTGAGTTTAATTTTGTGAGCATGAGTTTAATTTTGTGAGCATGTTCTGGGTTCCTTTTCTAATTTAGCATTTTAGATGAATTATTAGGTTATGAACTTCTCTTTTTTCTGATATTTGTAGTTTTTGCTTTTAGCAGTTGATTTTGGTGTTGTGTTTGGTTTGGTGGTGGTTCTTTTGGTGAATTTGATGATTTAGATGAGTTTTTAGGGTTCTGATAAATCTAAATAAGTCCATTAGTTTAAAGTTATGTGTTCGAATTTTAGTGCCCAGCATCTGCTCTGCGTGAAGGGCCAATTGCCTTGTAATCCACATATCTGATCTGGAGTGTCCCACTGTGGATGAGAGATGGCCAAAGCATCCCCTCAGATTCGAAGATTTATGACCGTTAGATCAGCAATATGTGATGCAGTGCACCAATCCAATTATTACCACCTTTCAATAGGGAGATTCTGGGCTATCATCCATTACCAACAAATTATACATTCGGGTCTAGGAATTTCAACATTGATGATGAATTGTATGATTCTTCATCCCTTGATTTGCAAAGCAAACTTGTTTAAATTTTTTTTTTTCAATTTAGAGCCCATGGTCTGGAGATCTCAGACCGTTTGTTCAATGGTCCCCACCTTATATGAAAATCTTTGCCGTCCAGTTTTCCAAATTGATCGACCTGTTGGAGGTGCTCACATCTTGGCCATTGACTAAGTTTTGAAATCCATGAATCGAATTTTCAGGGTTTTTCAGCCAAATAGGTTTTCAATGTAATTGCATATCTACCATGTACCCCTCACCAATTTCATGTTCTTCAATGCTTTTTGCTCGCTAAATCATGGGCCCCACACAAACTCAAGACTCAGAATACAACCCGAGACTATGATGGATGATCATCCTAAATGGATCAGTGTTCAAACTTCTGTTTTGCCTAATGAAGTGTATCTATCTATGCTTTTCAATTTCCCCGCATCCAAATAAATAATTGGCACGGGCAAGTTTCACTTCAATTGGAGTTGGGACAAGAGGAGGTTTGATTAAAAAAAAAGAGTGATTAGAACAAGTTTTTCACCGGATTTTGGTATTTTCTACATTTGATCAATCTAACATTGGACCAATCAAGTGGAAGTAAAACTTGGCCCTACCAAATATGCCAAAGAGTAGAAGCCCTGGTGAATGGTTTCTCTGCCCTGTGAGTAAAGTCAATAAACTAGCATAGCAAGATTTTTGTTTTTTATTTTTAAAGATATTGCATTGTTTGAATGTTTCTCTTTTTTCTCTCTCTGACAAAAGCTTTTGTATGGTTTCTGTGTTGCAGAGGAGATAAAGGGTTTTGTAGTGCTGAGTGCAGGTGCCAACAAATGTTAAATGATGAACAGAGAGAGAAATGTGGGCCTGAAGCAGTGAAGCGTTTTCATTGCTCTGTTTCTTCCAGTTCAGGTCCGAGGCTCTTCTCAGCTGGTGTTGTAGCTGCTTAAATTGCATAATGAAATCCCAAAATGAAATGGAAGTGATAGAGAAAAACAAGGAGAAATAAGATGTGGGTACCATAATAAAATTGTTGGTATCACCGGCCCTGCAAAGTAAATAGGATTTTTAAGTAAGTTTTCTGTATATCCTATTCCTATGCAATGTAATGTAAAGCCTTTGAGAATGCTAAATATAAAATCGAAACAACATTCAAGCTCTGAATTTTTGAAGTGAGGTTATCATCATTATTATTATTGAGATCTAACGTTTGAGAGAGAGAGAGAGAGAGCAATGTTAAATAGATAGTAGGACATAAGATCTTGGCCTAGTTAGTTGTTGTAGTAGAAACTCCTTTCTGACCATTTCTGCCAATTCTTATTACTCTGCATATAGGCAAACCTCATGGTTGGATGGCTACAATGTGATATGGGTATCGATTTAGGGAACACGATTTGAGAATACTGATTTTGATATTGGATTAGATAATGATTTGGCCTGTTTTTTATGTATGATTTATTTTTCTTTTTAATCATCAGATCACCAGGACTGCTGAAATTCAGGTTGATATGGGAATGTATGTGATAGAACCCACCACTCAACCATGTGTGTTCGCAAAGCAGGTTCAGGCCTCAGGGTAGCACGATAACACTATCATTAACTAACAATTTATATGGCTTCTTCTAGCAACTATACTCCTTACAAGTATAGCTCACTTTCCCGTAGCAGCTTATGTATCAGAAAAAAAAAAAAAAACCTTACTTTTTCCATAAGTTGTGAGAGAGGCTAGGAATAGAATGTACCTATGGATCAACTGTACAAGATTCAAAAGCTTTCAAATACAAAAATCATATGAAGCACTGAAGAGAGATGTTTTGATCGGCCACGCCATTTGTCCATGCCCACAGAGCTTCTTAATTCATCTCATATTTGCAACTTAGAAAGTCTTATTCATTGCAAACTATCACTGTTAAGGTTAATGGATTATTCAATTGCAGGTTTCAAACAAGTCATTTCGACCCTGAAAATCTCAATTTATTTCCCCTGAATAATAGTACTCCAGAGAGAAATCCTTTCTATAAAATGCCACGAAATTACAGAAGCCAGAGTCTGCTCTAAACAAACCACCACCACCTTCAAGAACAGCTAAAATCATCGGTCTACAAAACCCCTATAAAGTGCAGTGCTCTCTCTCTCGGATCCACCATACAATTCATCACCATCTAATCCAACCCAGACAGAGAATCAAATAAGGACAACAGAAGGATTAAAAAAGCAACACACTTAAGCATCGGCTAATCCCATACCATTTAAATCATTCAAATTCATATTAAAACATCTCTCTCTGATAGGTAGCTTTACTCAATCCACAACCTCTGGTGGCAATAAATGCACCTTCCAAACCTCTAAAAAGGACCAAAAGCAGCAGAAAAACTCGAAAACAAAAACATAAAACAAATCCTATCTCAGTTACATCATTAGATTAATTGTAATAATAATAAAAAAGACTGATAGATATCTATACCAAACCCGAAAAGGAAAAAAGAAAGTCAAGACACAGACGCAGCCATCAACGGTAGTAGTTGTTAGGATACCCATCATACATGGCCTGTGACCCACCAGAGTTCATGCCAACAGCTGCTTGTGCAGCAGCAGCAGCTGCAGAGAAGCCCTGTTGCCCAGCCATGTGCAGAAGAGCTTGACCAGGAAGGCCAGACCCAGCAGCCTGATTTAAGGCAAGCTGTCGCTGGTAGGCCAACAGCTCTGCAGCCGAATAGCCCTGGTTCGGACCGGAATTTGGAAGGACCTGGAACGGTGGGACTGGTGGTGGCAGCGGGTTTGATGCAGTTCCTGGAGGAGTTGGCTTGCTTCCCCATGAACACTGCAATGCGACCAAAAACAAATTAGTTCCTTCAAGAATAGCATTGAACAACTACATGGAGAAGCCAATAAATTTTGAAAAAGATTAAAACCAAAAACAAAAGACAGACCCAAAATCAATACCTTCATGGACTTTCCACAGACTATCCTTCCATTAGCCATTTGAATAGCTCGGGCTGCTTCATCATGCGAATGGTACCTAACAAATCCAAATCCTTTGTCTCTCTGTACTCTCACTTCCTCAATGACCCCGGCCCCTACAGCATGAAACTGCCGATGTAACTCCGCTTGTGTCACCTGATACATCATTAACAACCAAAAAACGTTGGTGAAGCTTTTCATAAAACAGCACATGAAAACTATGATCGGAAAAAAGAAAGAAACAAAAAGAAGGTCAGAGAGACCACAAAAATGTTGTAAGAGAAAAACGTACTAAATTGTTGTAAATTTTCTTTCAAATGGGCATATGATAAACATATAATGGCTAATGGAAAATATACCAAAGCATTTCAGCAGCATCTCAATTTCTTTTTACCTCATGTGCAAGGTTGCCAACATATACAGTAGTGTATGCAGGGTTATTTTCAGGGGCATCCTCACTTGAATTCTCCTGATTTCCATCTGCAAAATATTGTAGAGGAAAAAACAATAAGCAGTGATGCAAGGAATCTAAAGTGTGACATTGCATGTGTGCGTACGAGTATGTTTCAATTCAAGGAATCTACAATTCAGCTAAAAATCAGGGGACTCATATCAGAAGGTAATACAACTGGATCACATATCTCATCCAGTTTCACTAGGCTTAAGCCATCAGCCAGTCACTTTATAACTTTTTGAGGAAAGTGAAGGTAAGGAACATTTTCTCCAGCTCTATTATGCTATAGCACATCAATTAATGCCATCAGGTGATATGGCATAGCCCCAAATCCTTGATCGAACACACACACACACACACACACACACACACACACACACGCGCGCGCGCGCACACACGCACAGAGATATATCAGTCCCTCTCTTGCTTGGACACTAAGGCAGACTTCCAAATAAATCAAACTACTTAATAAGACCTAAATAACTTAAATTCCCACAATTAACTGACTGGTCTTGTTCGGCCTCCAGGCCGGGTCCAATGGGCCAGGTCGACCCATGGGTCATGGGTCTGGCCTGCATCATGATACAGTCTTATTTTGCAAATGCATTATACAGGCCAGATCACCTATGATACACGAATACTTGAAAATGGGCAACGTATCGTATCTGATACTTCACTTTTTATGTGTAAAATCTGCGTCCCTACCGTATCAGTGCATCATAGCCGATCACCATATGATGGAATTTGGGGGGGAGGGGGAATGTAAGGTTTGACGAGTATTTAAAAAGAAACTGACAAGATCATACAGAAATTATTTCAAGTAATAGGGAGGTGGATCTCATGACCAGTCTACCTGAACTTCCATTTGTCAGCACAACCATGTTTTGGTTGTCTCCGTTTGGCTTGTCATCAGTGGACCCTGCACCCTTAGCTGCCCAATTGCATCGTATTTGTCTATTTCCAAGCCATTTACCTGAATAGAAGCAATAAGAACCCTAAGAAAACATAACAAAAAAAGCAATATGGAAAAAAGAGTTGCAAGTCAAACAACATACCAGTCAGGTCATTTATAGCACTCTGAGCATCCTGCAAAGCAATCCCAGTAAAGACAAGGTTCAAAGCACGGCAAATGATATTTAGCAATTCAGAAATTTTGGAGCAAAAAACTCCTAATTAATTAGGAATCAACTTAGTTTTTGTGAAACTACAAAGACTAATATTATGAAAGAATAGCTGGATAAATTATTTTGAATCTTTGAAAAGATCTATAAAGTTTTTTTCCACAGGCCAAATCAGGTACAAAGCTTAAACTGAAAGACTAATTTACAAGTTCAAGCCTAATAACATGAATAATAACCAATGCCTTCTTCATCAGTACCAAAAAGATTTCATTGTATCATGAATGGAACACAGAAGAAGGAAACATCGGTTGGATTCAACTTAAATTGTATGGCAAACCCAGTAGTCAACAATTGATAGGGTAATAATTGAACTGGCACATCTGATATTCAAAAGAAAAGGACAATTTTCTTTTCCAGGTAATAATTGTTTTAAATGTTGTGTGAAAACAAAAATATCACCTGCTGACTGCGGAAAGAAACAAAGCCAAAACCCCTTGATCGCCCAGTTTTATGATCCCACATAACTCTTGCATCTCTGTAACAATGTTTTTCACAAGCATCTTTAAAAAAATGTTTTTTTGCAAGCAACCTTTAAAACTACACTTTAAGAAAGGAAATGACTCAAAAGTAACTAAATCAAAATAGTGAATTTGAATTTAATAACTGCTTAAAAATTTGGAAAGTGGCAAGGAACTTACGAACAGCTGGAATAGACTGAGAAGCATGCAAACAGAGTTGCATCAGTGACCTCAGGACTTAGGTCACCAACAAAAATATTGAAGTGCCCTGGGAAGCATTAAGGTAACAATAATCACATTGTTAGCAATGCACACTAAAAAACAGAAAAGAAAAGAAAAAGGAATCATAATATTTTAGTAAACTAGAAGACAAACAAGTAGTGGGGAAAAAAGGACAACACAAACAAATAGCAACCTGAAGTATCCTCCCTTTGGCCACTCGCATAGGCCCAGTTCACCTTAATTGCCTGACCATACCTGCAAAGTGCAGATAGCACCAAATCAGGACAAAAGTTTAAAACATTTCACCACAACATAAAGATCTTAAAGCAAAATTGCTTCTTACAGCTGTCGCCCATGTAATGTCATGATGGCAAGTGCAGCTGACCTCCTGTCATGGTAGTCCACAAAACCATAAGAAGACTGCAAGACAAAGTAGATATTAGCAGCAGTGATGGCAAATAAGCAACCTCCATCTGAATAGTTTTACAAGTAAAACTCCACTCAAACATGATAAGATTTAGCTTATGCTGGCATATAAACATGGAAAGAAAAATAGACAATCAGATCGTTCTCTAATAATCATCAAATCGAACCTTTTCCTTTCTGATAAGCTTGCATCCTTCTAGTGGACCAGTACTCTGGAATACCTCAGCAAGAAGACTCTCAGTAACATTGACATGAATATTGCCGACATACCTGAATTAGCCTTAAGCGTCAGAACAAGAAACAAGGTAAAAAAGAACTAAGAACACGTTGACAAAACTAGATATGTGTTGGATCATCTTGCACTTTCAGCATTCCCATCTATTATAAAAATTTAAAGAGTCCCATATAAAACAGGGAAAAAAGACCCCCACAAAACAAAGCTTCTTCCAGTAGCAGAATCAAAAGGTGAAGACAGCGTAAGTTTCTCAAGAAAGAAGTATCTATAGCGACCTGCTCACAGTATACATCACAGAACATAAAAAATAAAAAATAAAAAGAAACAGAAAAATAAAAAAGACAAAAACTACTACAATAGCACTCACACACTGCGGCATGAAGCTGAATCAAACCCAGGAGGCAAATTTCCACTTGGAACCGGCTCCATCTGCAAAATATAAATGTAAAGAAGAAGAAAATAAAAAATAAACCCTAGAAAATCTATGACACTTCCCTTTTGATTAGGTAAATAAGGATCACAAAAGGAAGACAAAACCTATAAATAACTAACATCAAAATCTAGAGAAAAGCCTACAATCAACCTATCAAAATATTTTTCTTTAAAAAAAAAAGGAAGAAGAGCACAATTCTAAACAAATAACATCCTATGTTTTCCCACATGGCAAAAAAAGGACTACCTACCACTCAGTCAATGGTTTAAAATGACATCAAACATTCAACTCGTATTCCTAAATGATAGAACATACAATGCAAATAACAAAAAAAAAAAAGAAAAGAAAAGAGAGAGAATATTTTTTAGTATTCATCTAATGTTTGACCAAGACAAGGAGATAACTAATATCTGTGGTAATGTATCTGACAAAAATTATGGCATCTTAGTAGCTTAGAGCCTGCTCAGCATCGTTCCTATGTCGTTCTCGATTTTGTGTTGAGATTGGGCTGTGCTGAGAATAGGTTATATGGAACTTGTTTGGAACATGATAACATATTTATAAGGGAGATAGGGCAAGGGAGAAAGAGAGTGCAGGGACAGTGGGTCTATGAGAAGGAGTTCCGTGAAACGTTTTGCATAGATTTTTTTTTTCTTTTTTGGTTACTTTTTTGAAACGGTCAAAACACACCTTCCAAACTCATTGCATTACTGAGTAGCCAGTGGGGATGCCGGAATATCCCAGCAGAATGAAGCTAAAGAGGCCCTTGGCAAATATAATCTTATGAAGAAGGCTTTATAAAAGTCTCAATACAAAGAATTCCATTAACACTTTGAAGAAAGAAAAACAGAGTGAATAAAGTTATTCAACGATCTTAAACTGTTTAAATAAATTCTTCAACAAGTATTTTGGATGGATGAAAACTAGGTTAAATAGAAAAGGAACTGTGGAGTGTGGACAACCAAGGAAGGCAAGAAGCCAAGAACCATCAACACCAACAGTGAAAAGAATGTATAGAAAGGACAATAAGTACCCCATAGATAGCAAGCAACAAACACAACATACTTCATAGGTTAAAAAAAATAAAAAATAAAAATCAGAAACTCAAAATCAACATTCTATAGATCTACTCTTTTCTTTAATGACAACTTTATTAATCGCAGTTTAAACGATAGATCTTGCACCCAACATTGCCAAAACATTGCCACCAGAAGTACAATAAAAAAATGGGGAAAAAAAATGAAATAAGAGTTCTGGCTGCACAACTGCATCTCAAACCTCACTGATTTGAATATGCACTTATTCATAGTTGGATTGGTTATTTTTTTCCCCAAGTCCATCACGAGATCAAACAGACAGGCAATTTACTGCCGCAATGAAGCAGAAAAGAGATTATGCTATTAACAAATAGCCAGAAACAAAAAGGATTGATGGAAATGGGGAAAAAACCTTACTTAGAGTTAATGAGAAACACAACGTCCATAGTTTAATGATGGCCCAGAAATACATAGAGAATGCATAAATCAGTGTGAACATTTAACAGGAACATGGGTAACTAAATCTCGCAAATGGATAACTTATTTTGCATTTGCAAACAGGTAATTGCATTTCACAAGTAGGAACATACGGGCCATGCTGTAAACTCTATCAAACAATCCATGTAAAACTGCCAATCAAAAGGCAGAAAAAATTAAAACATTTACGGATCATTTGGATGTGGACAAGGGAGAAAAACTCTACACACTAATTATGAAGGAAGTTTTGTCCCTCTTTTTTCCCATATCCAAGCAGACCCCTGACTTTAATGCAACAACCAAACAAAATGAGCCCTAAAAAAATGGTGGGCAGATTGATTACACCACACTGCCATATCCCAATACTAGGCACACCCAACAAGAACACATACTTCCCAAAATCTTTATTTTAAAAAAATAAGAAAGAAGAGAATCCACTATTGACAAACACTCCCACGAGAAGAACAACCAAATCGTTCCACAAGATAATATATGCATTAATGCATTTGCAGGTTTGCTTCAATAGTTTCCCAAAACATTAAGGACGCATTACAGCTCCTTGACATTGGATTTTGATTTCCTCAATGCAGAAATCTCAGCTCAAAATGTGACTCTTTCTCCTCAGAGATGCCACACCAAATGGAAGAAAATCGGACCACACAGAAAATAAGATCACAATCCCCATAATGAAAATGCTTTCCAAGGGAGAACGATTTTGTTAACATTTTTAGCATTTTCCACAACTTTTCCAAAAGCAGATTCAGAAGCAAGAGATAGATAAACCATTTTTCTGCATTGTTGCAAAAGGGAAAGAAACAAAATTTCCCACAGAAAATGCCCTAACCCACCAAACAACAGAAACTGAAACCACAGAAAATGAGGAAAGCACGCAAACACGCCCTAAGAGAAACCTAAAGATTGGATTTTTATCAACCATAGAAGACAAATGTGAACACAAATACAAAAAAAACTCAAATTCGATGTCGAACCTGAGACATCGCGGCCGCAATAACGCCAGGGTGATAGAGCTGCTGCGGCTGCTGCTGCTGTTGCTGCATCAGAAGCGCCTGCTGCATCAGAGCTTGCTGTTGATGTTTCATCCTGTTCTGCATCTTCTAGAGCTTCTACAGCGAAAAAATCGAAGCCGGAGAGCTAAGAAACTGAGGAGAAACAGAAAAAGCCCTAGAGATTGATGAAATAACAGAGATTTTTCAGCTTTTGTTGGCGATTCGAAGTCGAAAAGAGAGAAATCTGCAGAAATCCTCGAACAGGGATCTGAAAGAAACGATTTTTGAGGAAGATATGAGGAAATCGAAGGAATGGAAAAGAGATTTTGTGATGAATGAGAAGAGAAAACGAAAAGCAAAAAAAAAACGAAGAAGAAAGATCGAGAACTGAAACCCTAGGGCAAAAACCCTAGAAACGAAAGGAATGTATCTTTTCTCTGCGAGGGAGAGAGAAGAAAAAGGGCCAAATGCCGAACAGGGAAGATGTTCTGGTTGGTAGTCTTCCACAGGGAAAAGGGTGGAAACTTTTTTTTCTTACAGCGGCAGATGTTGTCAAGATATCCCTTGCTGAGTGCACTTTGTAAGTTATTGAAAAGATGGAAAGAATAGGTAGATCTAGGTGGACGCTTAAACCCGACTTAGGTCAAAATACTATAATTTGAAAAAATCTCAAATTCACAAATATCAGTATCAAACCCGCCCCTAAACGAAATTGATTAGAATAGGTCAAGTATTGAACTCGAATTAGGTCCATCTCTACTATCCAAATTGTTAGTTGTTGAATCCCCTTTATTAGAAGTTGAAGAATTCTTATAAAATAAACCCTTGCACTAGCCAAAAAATATTTGTGGTTTTTCAGTGATCATAGAACGACAATGATGTCTTTATTGTTGTTGCGCCTTAAAGAGTTTCTACTCATAATAGATGTTTGTGATGCTAAAGTTTCGCACTCAATAAAAACCTAACTTTATGTAAGATCTAAAAAGGTAGATTTTTTAAATTGAAGCGGTACCAAAATCCTTGAAACCGTATTTGATCAATTTTTAAGAATCCTTGAGCCTACAAGAACTAAATAAGGAATTAATTATTTTTATTTCTTACTTTTATTCTATATTTAAGCTCGGTTGTTTTTGCTTACACACCCATGATCCTTACCAACTAAGAGGATTTAAAATAGGTGCCGCGGATCAACAGTTTATGCACTGGTTGAAATATGGAACAAGAAGAAGTTCTTGGTTATCACACAACTAACTTTGTTGAAGACTAACACATAGATCCCTTGCCTCGCACGAATCAAGCCCAACTCTTATTGGACTAGATCAAATTGTGTGCGTAGGCCCACATGATAGACTATACTTTTAGCCCAAATGACAAAATAGGTTGGACCCTAGGCCCAATTATAAAGACTCGAATGTTATTGTCCTAGCTCCTAACCCAATCAGGTGTCTTTAGCTAAGAATTCTAGGTGCATTTGCACAGCACTGCAAAATAACTTTTTTCGTATTTTGTGCAAAATCCATTTTGATCCATCAAAAAATGCTTTTTTACGGAATTACGAAAAACTCACTTTGATTCTAGCAGAAAAGGAGCCACACAAAATGTGAAACTATTTTTTTTTTGCACAAAAGTGCTTCCACTTTTCATGTTTTTTTATTCAGAAAAGTGATCAGACACTTGTTCGCTTAACATCGAGTTAGGAATATATTACAAGTTATATGAAATAAGAGCCTATTAATAAAGGAATGCATTCTAAGACATTTGCATACCCCTGTCCAGAATTTTTTTTTCATGCACAAAAGTTTAAAATGACAAGTAGAAATAATGTATTTGTTTTTCTGAGTAAGATGAATGAAGTCAAACCCAAATTAATGGAATAAGGTTAAGATTTTGGTGTCGATAGTGATAATGGTGATGGTTGTTTAGTTTAAGAAACAATAGACATGACCTTTCAATGCTAAACAAAATTAAACTTGCAATCAAGTAAAATG
Source organism: Umbellularia californica (assembly GCA_028538565.1). Lineage (NCBI taxonomy): Eukaryota > Viridiplantae > Streptophyta > Magnoliopsida > Laurales > Lauraceae > Umbellularia > Umbellularia californica. Next base: position 77,322,986 of record JAPQWN010000006.1, on the reverse strand, counting down.
TGAGAAAATATAAATTTTATTGGTCAAATTTTGAATTAGACTCTAAAATTATGAAGATTCCCGTTGATTCTCAGGAAATGGGATGATGAGTTGTCTCTTGCAAGCGACTCCACCACTTTACTTTTGGACAAACAAATGCTTTTGCAATTCACTGTGCCCATGGAGTATCCTCTGTCAAATAAATAGAGCACTAACCTAAGATCTTTTACCTAAAGAAATTAAATTGAAAAATGGAGCCCACATTTCCCAAGTAACCCTTATTCATGAGATCGATCCCCTGTTTGGTCCAAATAGGGTTAGGAGGTGACACATTATTTCGTACTTAAAAGACGGAATTAGCTTTTAAAGACAACACCGGTTTTTAAACTCAACAAGTTCATGTATCACTCACCTTATTCATAGGTCTGACCTACTTGAGCTCGGGTTGAGCCCTATCCACATCAGGCTAGATAGTATTGATTTCCTATTTTTAAGCCTGTGGCCTATGCTTGGTCCAGCTTTCTAGGTCAATTGCTAAATGGGTTAGGCTTGGTTCTATAAGGGCTCTGCTCAAACTAACATATTTAACATGAAGGGGGTATATTTGTTTTACAAGTGGGCTGGGCTTGTACTTGACTTTCAGGCTCAAAGGTTGGATCTGAGCCTATTGCGCCCACTGACTAAATGTCTCCCATATACTACTTAAATTGGTTTAGGAATGCAGAACCCTAACCCAACTCGTCTTATAGTGCATCAGATTTAACAGACTCGTGACCAACCAGTATATATATGCATAGATTGTAGGTCGGGTTATGCAGGTCAAATGTAAGTAGAACAAGGATTCTGTTGTTTCTTGATTGGGTAAAATTTTGCCACCACGTAACTTTTAAATCAGCTTGGGGGAGCCACGAAATTGTATTTTCTCCTAAAATTAGATATCTTATCTAATTACATACAGTCAATCATATAGAGTTGCAAACGGGTATTTGATTCTTTGATTACTCGAACGTTTCGATCCGAAAAAAATTTGGATCTGAAACCTATTTTAGGTTCCGATTCATAAGTGGGTTTGGGTCTAGAACCTAATTTAAATTTTGATTGATACAAAAACAATGTGTCACCCCCTGTTTGGTCCAACCAGGTTTTCTTGTTTCGTCCAAACAGGGATCATGCCATGCCAAGTGTAACAAACAGGGAATCTGGATTTAGAAATTAAGGTATTGTTTGGGAATGAGGTAAACTGAGAGGAAGGAAAAAAAAAAAAGAAAGGAAAATGGAGGGAATGTTGAAATTGAAGGTATTTGGGAAGGGGGAGGGAAAGTAGGGGAGGCGAATTTGGGGGTAAAATTAGTATGGGGCCCACTCCAAAAAATTTTCTTCAAAACTGGGGAAAATGGGAGGCAAAGGGGGGATTTTTTAGAAAATTAATAAACTGCCCTTTTGTCAAATTAAAGCTTTTGCAAAAGTTAAGATAAAATGGTAATTATCTCTCTACCTCACAAATAAATAAAATTATACTTTTTCACTTTTCTTTCTCTGCTTTTTGACTATTCAAACAAAATGACGTAAAATTAATTTTCCCTTCCTCCCCTTCATTTTCCTTTGCCTCTTAAATTTCCTCTCCCCTCCCCCCTTCACGGACATAGTGTAATAGCCATGTGGAGAGTCTTTTTGGTCAACATGTGGTGCTTAGAAGCACCATGCCATGCCAAGTGTAACAAACGCCTGTCATGGCAGTGTCAAGTGTCACGTTTATACGGAGGAACAACCCAGTACGTACCTCTTGGAATGGAAGAGAATACAACAAAGTAAAATCTCTCTCTCTCTCTCTCTCGTTTGGAAGCAAGAAACAAGTGAAGGAAATGGAACAAGGCGAGGAAGTGAAGACCAGAGACGATCCTCCAGTGCAGATTCTGGTCTCTCTCTCTCTCTCTCTCTCTCTCCAACCCCACACAAATAAGCAGAAAGGTTGTGTATAAGAAGTCTAAACTCTACGGCAGCTGCTTCCATTTCTCCAGTTCATAGGACAGTGTCTTGGAGAAATTCTGATGAGACTGACTGAATATTGGGGCCATTTATAGAAATCTTATCATGGATTATCTCCGAATTTTACTGCAGTAGAAGTTAGTCCGAGTAATAAAAATGATTAATAATGCACTAGATTGTATTAAATATTAATTAAATTTTTATCAAATGATTAGTAAATAATTAAAAGACTGTGTTAATCATATTAATTTCTAATCAAACTGTCAGTCTTAGAGATTAGCTTTAGATGTCATGATCTTGTTTTTCTATTGGCCTAATGTAGGAGAGAGGGGAGATATTCTTATTCTACAGGCCCAAGGTTGATAGAGAAGAAGCTCACAGTGTGGATGATGTACAAATGCTATACATTGTGTTGCGCCCTGAATCCGGCGAGAGGCCAATTGAAGAAAAGCAAGCATCAGATTCCGGCAAGGAAGGCGCTAAAGGAGTCACTAAAGCTGTCACAGGGAAGGGCAAGGCTAGCGAGAAGGAGCGCAAAGAGGGTGGCCGCCGTAGCTCAGGCAAGACCAAGACCAGTGAGAAGGGAAGTGAAGGTGGCCATGGTAGTGAGGTAAGATGCATCAATGTTTTACACAGTTTCCAGTGGCTTTCACAACCTGCAGTTATTCATGCTCTTGTTGGGACAAGTTGTTAGATTGCTATAACTAGCAAAATTCCGTGCTATGCACGGACCACGAACCACTAAATACACAGGGTAATACCTATTAAAAAAATAACATATACATAACAAATTCAATTGGTAACAAATTCAATTGGTTGGGTATTGTTTCTCTGTCTCTCTATTTTCGTTTTTTTTTTTTTTGAATGGTCAAAAAAAAGAAAAGAAAAGGAGACAGAGTAACAATGATGAGATTTGTGATAATAATGATTTAAAGCATTTATATTTCTTTTGCCCCACATTAGGATGAGATTGGTGGTAATAATGATTTAAAGCATGTATATTTCTGGGTGTGATCTCCAATTTCTGATTTTCCGTGAACAAGTGGTGGAAGGATAATCATCCATTCAGCCATGTATTCAAGCTGTTTGTGATTTGGAGTAATCGAGAGGCACCCTTACTATCCATTCAGCTGATTTCACATGTTAGTTTGAATCATGTTTCACTTTTCTTATGAAAAAAATGCACACAGGTAATGATGTTGCTTGGGGAGAGAGGTTCTGGAAAAAGCACACAGTTCGATTTCTTGCCAATTCAGAAGTTGCTTGCTACCGATGGGTTCATTAATTGCTGTCATTCTTTCCCAGAGAGAGTTCAAGAAGAAAGAAATAGGTGCTAGGTAGACAATTGTGTGGACTGTTATGCGGTTGAGGAAGTTATGGCCTTTTTTTTAGGAAGTTACGCTGTTGAGGAGATTGGAGAGAGGAGAGTGGAGGGTAGATGTACAGTTGTCTTGACGTATTATCTAATTTTAGTATTTTTAGTTGCAGGTCCAATAGAGGTATAGCCTGTGCGATGCACGGTTAAATTCCTATAAATTGTTTTATAAATTAAAAGTAGTAACCAAATTGAATTACTATTAATTTAAACACATGGAGTTGGTGAATAAGTAGATGATAAAACAGTCTCTTTAAGACCACCCAAATGCATATCAACATGAGAAACCAAGGAGTATTCCTTGAGGGGGACATTTTTTAGTTTAAAAAATAGTTTCTTAAAAAAAAATGGGGTTTGCTCGTCAAATTAAATTTATCTTAGATTTAAATAAAGTTGAGAATTTTTAAGTATAACATCGATTGAAAGTTTCAAAATTTTCATCATAATTAATACAAAATGTCATCAAACTAATTCATTAGCATGGTATGTGTGGCATCAAGTGACATAGCACTTGGTAGAGGGGCCCTTTATTTTCTTAACTACACAATATTCATCACATAATAGCAAATGTTAATATACTATTGCAGTTATGTTCACTTTCAACCTACTTATTTAATGAAAAATGGAAAGAACCAACCAAAATAACATTTCAACCCATGTCTTTAAAAGTTCTAAACAACACGAATTTCTAGACCCCTAAAGACAAAAAAAATCCCCAGAACGATGACTCTAAAAAATTTCAGTAACGAACATCAAGAACAATTAACCCCCAAAATAAATAACCATTACTAATTTAATAATATAAATGTCAAGCGCAAACCTAGGCCAACAAAAGAACACATAAAGCATTAAAGATCTATATCCAAATAGCGATAGACTCATGTCAAGATTCAAAGTATTGATATGATTTGGAGTGGTATAGTTTAATTATGAAACTCCACGACACCAAACGCCCAAAACCCATAATTTTTTTATTTGACAAAAGTAGTATTTTCCATCAAGCTTTTCCAAAATCACAATCTATCTGATTAGAGCATTAGAGTCACATAGAATCATTCGCAGTCAATTTTCCATTAATCATGTCTATATGAGTCATATAGAATCATTGGCAGTCAATTTCCCATTAATCTTCTCTATTATAGTCATGAGCTCTCATGAAAACTAAATAATAAATAAATAAATGGACAAAAAGTAATGGAATTACAACTTGTGTAAAGCAATGAATACATGAGACCCTAAACAAAGAGAAGAAGACATGATGTATTGAACTTGAAGATGAAGAGGGGCATGAGTATGGTAGAAGCGCGGGTGATGATGCTAACAGATAGCGTGTAGGTCTAGAAATCCTCTTTTAATTAATAAAGTATTATGGTAATGGTAAATAATCTGATATTTGCATATATTATTTACAAATGGTTTATGTTCGAACTCGTATATCCAATCCCTAACATGTAGAGAGTCTTTTGCCATGACAATATTTGAGAGGTGTACTCATCTTATAGGTTAGAGTTGAAAAAATAAATTATCAATTGTAATTTAAATGCAAGCAACAACAGATCTATCAAATTAGTAATAACATAGTAAGCAAGTTAATAACTTGGCACACATCATTGAAGCCAAAAAAAAAAAAAAAACCCTACTACATGGGCCACTTATGGGGTCCCATCTAACCCCATCCCAACTCACTACTCTCTTCTTGAGTTGCGACCAGACCCAATTTGACACCCATCTAAACTGATCTCACCACTGGATTTGGGGTCTAACATTTTATGAGAGTTGAATTTGGGGGCCTACATGTCGTTTACCTCAGATCCTTTGGATCAGGAGGTGCATACTACAACTCATTAAGGAAAGAAGAATCAATGAAAGTGATTTCTTTTTTTTTTTTTTTTAAATTAAAATCCAATGGATTAGTCCAATGGGTGAGAGTCAATACTTGGAGGAGTACGAATAAATAAAGGTCCTGATTCGTCACAGATGGGCCTCATTCAAGTTATAAAAAAAAACCCTACTATGTGGGCCACTTATGGGTCCCCCGACAGGAAAAGTCATACCTTCTTATCAATACTATAGATGTGGATTTTTAAATTCTTGAGATGAAGGATGCAGTTATGAACATGAAAAAATCATTCAGTAGGCTTCACCTTAAATTGAGGTTCTCAAGATTCACTATAATGGAATGATATGTATCGGATCATCTCTTGTTTTCTAAATCAGATGGTTAAAGAGGGCCTGAGTGGGAGATAGGAGAGCAGTTAATCATCTCTTGTTTACTAAATCAGATGGTTAAAGAGGCCTGAGTAGGAGATAAGAGAGCAATTATGGCAAGTTGGTTTCTCTTTGAGGGAGTTATGGGTCAGTTTGTTTAGAGAGAGGATAGTGGAGAGAGTGGAGATTTACTTGAGGACATTATGTGGAAGTTAGTGGAGGGAGGACGTGTGTCTTCATGTGAAGGAGGACGTGTGTCTTCATACTAAGGGAGGGTACATTCCCTTAGTATAATAGATGAGGCCAGCTCTCGTGAGCTTAACATAAGGTAAGCTCAAGTATGTGGTGGGGTCCATCTTGGGACCCACATGGGGTTGTGGTGGGGGATTTCAAGGACTACCTGAGATCTTCCTCTACGCAAGAAATTAGCTCCAATCGTGATTTCTATCATCTCCATATAGGCTCAAAAGTTTAATATTCAATGGTCCATTTGAATCGATACATAGGCAATCCAACGGTCTCGTAAATTCGGATATTATCGAAAGTTGGTGAACATGTGCAATTTAGAGGGGTCATGTGTTTGGTCCAAAGGTTGGCCCCACAATCATGAGCTTACAAGATTTTATCCTAAGCTTGAGCTTAAGAGAGCCTTGCTCTGCTATAATTATCTATCTATTCTGTATTTCACTCATATTTGTTGTATTTCTTGAGTTTGGATTGAGCTTTTTCTTCAATTTCTCATCTTTCTGAGTAGCACTCAAGCGATTAGATGCATGGAATTATGTTGTTCATGGAATCTCACATGTGCATGGAATTCTTGAGGATTACCTCATTTTTACATGAGGAGGATTACATGAACAACATAATTCCATGCATAGCTAGTTATCTAGTTTGCTCAGAAGGCCTTTGTCGAATTGGGAATAGTTTGATTAGGGAACTAATCTCGCACAGTGCTTTAAGTAGAGAACTAATGTCACATTTCTCTCTAGCCGAGTGCACTAGAGGTAGCTTGTTACTGATTCCAGCTACTCAACACTGTGTATTAGTGCTAATCTATATTTAACTCCGATCAGGTTGGCCCCACCTTAAGATTGATTACCTATACATGCGACTTTACTTTTGTTTTAAAATTTTGCCTATAGTAAATGCAAAGAGCAGTGATCTGAATGGTGTGAGTGCTTTTGGATTTTAAATATGGGCTCTACTTATAAGACTCATAGCAAGACACAAATGAACTAGAGAAAATGTGAAGAACAGTTATGTTGAGTGGCATGTGGTTTGGATTTTAAATGTGGGTTCTAGTGATAGTCTAATAGCATGCGCAGAGATGAATTCATTTGTCGAATTTGTTGACACTTGAACTCCAAATCATACGAATTAATAAGCGAATCAAATCAACCCATTCTATCGAATCTTTTGATCAAGCAAAGTCTCGAATTATAAATTGCAAACTTGGTCACTATGATTCCATGCATCTAAAAATATATATATGAATGTATTAACCTTTTTTTTTTTTTTGTTATTGATTAACATGGTTTTATGCTAAAGGGAAATTGCCATTTTTTTCATAGGAAATCATTTACTGCCATTTTCTAATGGTAGAACCCTTGTACTCATTGATCTGTAACCCCTCCTGTTGTGCTGATTAAGGAAGTAAATATCGAAAAGCAACCCCTCTTACGATTCCTCATCATAGGCAAAAAGAGGATTCCAGATCCAAGCAAGAGAGGCCTCCCTCACTGGGGATTTGTTGATTTGGTTACTACAAAGATCGACGACATTAAGACAGCTCTACAAGGAGGTACTAGCTTTTTTTTTATGATGTATTATCACACTTGTCCTTTCTTTTCTTTAGAAAGATGTACACATTTTAGAACAGGTGGTGTGTTCAGGCACTCAGGGTAATTTATACAATACACAAATGCAGTTAAATGTATATGATTCAATTTCAATGGCTATAATTAGCATTAACCTTAAATGGAGAACGGGTGAAGTAGAAGTCACAAAGCCGACCCAGCCAAATGAAAAAAGGCCTTAGACAGATGAGATCAAGAGAAGGATCTTGTTTGAACTGCAGAATTTGAATTTATTTGACGCTGTGGACAGAGCTTGGTCCTGATTTCCGAAACACAATTTTGGGAGAATCTTAGTAACCTACTTTATGGTGTGTAGATGAACCAGGGCTCACAGAAACAAAATTGGATGGACTAGATACTTTCTTGTTGCAACACAGAGCTGGCAAAATGATCTCTCTGTAAAATAAAAATAATAATAAAAGGATCTCTATAACCTTATTTTTGTTTTTCATTGAACAGGGTTTTCCTTATGTATACATAGAAAACTCCCTAAGAAACTTGAACACTTCAGCCACTACATTAACTCATTAAGTACTTGAGAATTCAAATAGCTTAACCTTCTTCTTTTATGACCTCTTATTATTTAAGGACTGTACAACTTATGAAAGTAAATACACATTGTTGTAACAGACCATAGCATGTTACTACTAAAGTACTTTCTGGAGTTTGAAATTCCACTAAGAACTGATGAGAAAGACTAAAGCCTGCCCCTTACAACTATCAACTCTTTATCATATCCAGATGTTAGCAAATGCTTCTTTGTTTTTTTTTGTTCAGAAGAGTATGACACTGCTACTAGAGGACACAGGCGCAAACCCCCTGCAAGGGCACTCGGCGAAGGCGTTTACAGGATCCTGAGGCATTATAAGGGTAAAAAAATGCACACCCATTTGATCTACAAGCTCGAACTACCTCCAGAAGATAAGAAAGATGAGCCCCAGGAGTCGCTTAACATCGAGCGAGAGGGCTCATTCATCATACAGATAAAGAACCCAGAACAGGAAACTTCTAAACGATTCCCTGGCCTGCAGAAGAGAAAGCGAAGGGCCGTCTTCCCGGCGCACCTCCAGGGAGTATTTGGACAACGTGGGTATGCTCCAGCTGATCCCCCTGACCTACTAAACTATGAAGGTTGTGAATTCTTGCTCATATCAGCATCTGATGACATAGATGAGGAGTTAGGCCTGGACATCAAAACAGAAGGAGAATCCAACAGGTCTTGTTCGGATCTGATAGAAACTTTTGGAGAGGTTGCACCAACAAAGCCCCTGCTGGAGGGTACTTGGGCTTAAGCCACTGACTCAATCTGATGTTTTGCAACTAACCTATATTTTGTGAACTCTACAGGTATTATATGGTTCTCTGATGCTGTAGAGAACAGATTTTGCTTGGTGTGTGTATATAACCCTTGTACTGAAGCTGTTTAAATTTTTGTTTATTATGTTTCATGGACATGTGATGTGATCTCATGTGGGTGGATACTGATTCAAACCTATACTACTAAAGGGCTGGGGCAGCTGGACCTGATTCTAGCCTAGGGTTGAGCTTGGGCTAGATTAGTGGCCTGTGGGATGGGAGTTTGAAGGATTGAAATGGAGAAAAAGAATTTATGTAGCTGACTTCAACATAGTTGAGACTTGAGACAAAGTTTTGATGATGATGATGATCTGATGGCAAATTTATTCATATAGTAATAGAGTAAAGTCTCCAGAGTGAAATTTATTCATGGTATAAGTGGGTGCACATGGTCATTTAATTTCCTCTTGGAGCAAATGCATTTACTTGGATAAAGTTATTTACATATAGTTTCATAATAACAAAACATATATTAATATATATGTCATAGTAACTATAATAACCCATTTTCACACCTTGTACATGTGGTTCATTTTACTGTGTTTGTTTTAACTATATGTATAATTTTATAAAATTAATTATTATCATTGTATTAAATAAATAGGAAACTTTTATCTAAATTTGTGTTTATTTCCATGCAAGCAAAGAGGCTCATATGAACCTAACAAACATGCCCAGTTGAATTAGTTACTTTTTATATAATTTAATATAAACAAACAAGTTGAATTAATTACTTGTTATATATTTTAATGCAAACAAACAAGTCCATTATGACAGTGAAATTCTAAGCATTCTATATGTTACTTCCTTCTAAGTCCATGCAAACAAACAAGCTCATTGAATCAGCTACTTCCTTCCAATTCCATGCAAACCTACATAGGCCTATATGAACTAGTGACTAGGTATGCATTCCAAATTCATGTAAACAACATGCCCATATGACAATCAATTTCTATGTTCTAGTTCCATGTGAATAAACTGATAATAATCTTCTATTTATTTGAATTTCATGTAAACGGCACACCAATATTTGACAATGAATTCATATGTGGCCCAACTCCATGCAAATAAACTGGTCAAAATGAATCAATCACTTTCTATTTATTCTAATTTCATGTCAACATATAAGCACAGATAAACTCTCCCATGTAACTTTTTGTATTGCGTGCTGGTCTCAAACTCAAATAAAGAGTGAGGTTGTCAATGTCTAATGACAGCATATGATGAAGACCTAGTTAGTGCAGACCCTTCAAAGACTGTCTTGTCATAAGCTCAACCTGCATATGCAGTGGGTAATATGAACCCGGGGTAGGCCCTGTAACAGCTTTACATTGTAATGAGAGAATTGCAGCAAAAGACTATCCCTGGGCCTGTGTGGCAACAGGTTAGGAATCTACGTATTTGAGATTCCACATTGCTCTCAAAATAGGGATTCCTCATTAAAGATTTATATAATTCAGAATTCTACAGTGCCTAGAGTAGAGATAAATTGATATTGATACTATAAAAAGAAGATTTTCAAATTGGACATAGGGAGGTCGGACTCAAGAATGCTCAAACATTCGTCATAATCCTCAAAGATTCACAATAAGAATTTCAAATTGCACAAATGGAGGCCGGATCTAAAATTTCTCAACATTCTTTAAAATCGATCCTCAAAATTTTATAATGATCAAATATGGAGTTTTTACGACTTTATAGAAAACTGGTGAGAAATTCTTGAAAATTTGAGTGCCAACCCTAACCTTATAATGGCAACCACAACAATCAACCAAACTCAAAACCAACCCCTTCCCTACCTTAAAAAACCAGACAGGAAATTCTATAAGTGCACCCACCTATTTTGATGAGCCCACCCACATTCCTAAAAATACCCAAAATACCCTCCTCTCTTCTCCCTTCCCTCTCTCTTCCTCTCCCTCTCACTCACCGCTGGCCCTCGCCCGCCGCTCGCCATTGTAGCCCCCACCCGCCCTCTCCCTCTTTCTCCCTCTCCCCGCCCTCCACCCGCCTACTCTCCCTCTCCCCCTCTTTCTGCCTCTTGCCCGCTGCCCGTCATCGCAGCCCCCGCCCGCCCTCTTCCTCTTTCCCCCTTTCTCCCTCTCCATCTCCCTCTCTTTCTCTCCCACTCTTTGCCTCTTACCCGCAGTCGCAACCCCCGCCTCCCCGCCCGCCCTCTCATCTTTCTCCATTTCTCCTTCTGGCTCCCTCTCCCCCTCTTTCCCTCCTGCTCTCTGCCTCTCGCCTGCCGCTCGTCGCAGCCCCCGCCCTCCTTCTCCCTCTGTTGCTCCCTCCCCTTCGGCAGCACCGAGGGGATGGCGAGCGGAGGTTGCCAAAGGTCTCCAGATCAAGGAGATGGAGAGGGAAGGAGAGGGAGAGGGTATTTTGGTTATGTGTAATTGAGAGGGAGAGGGTATTTTGGTTATGTGTAATTTTTTGTTTTTTTTTTTGAGGTGGGTGTCGTCACCCAACAAACGATGTCGGTGAGTTTAGAATTTCCCAAAACCAAATCTAACCCATCACGTAACTGGTGGGCCCCACTTGTACGAAAAAAAGAGAGCTTTTGACGGTAGATATCCAATACATAATAATAATATACTCAAGAGTAGGGAGAGGAGTAAGACAAGGGTCATAGAAAGAGAGACACCTCGTCTCCCATGCTTTGCTGCTACTGATTGTCTGTCGTAAACATCGTTCTACAATCTCTCTCCAAAAAGCAGGTGATTCCCCTCTTGCTCTCTCTGTTTCTTTCTTTGGGTTCCTTCAAGAAGGCTTTAATTGATCATTTCACTCTATCTGGAATCAGGGCCCTTTTTGTTTGTTTGTTTTAAATTCAATTGGGGCTTTCAGAATAGAGAAGAAGATGATAAGAAAAAGGGTTCCTTTCTTGAAGGAAGTCTGTGGAGAAAAGAAGCAGATCAGTAGTAGTTTTTGTTACTGTTGTTGTTGTTGTCATCGTTCACCACCTTCTTGTTCTTTTTTTTTATTATTATAAATTGATCTAAGGGTTTCAATTTGGAGTAGATGATAAATAAATAGGTAATTTTTTTCCTTCTGTTTATAGATGTCTTTGAAGAAATGAAGCATACCAGCTTGGGTTCTTGTGATTGCTGTTGTTACTGTTCACTATCTTTTTTTTTTTAATAGCTACATGGTTTCTTTGAATAAGGAAGGAAGCTTTGCTTGTGGGTTTGGCTGGGTTGGATTGTCCACATTGGAACATGGGTTGGGTTTTGGGAAGGGTTGATCAGGGGGGTGGAAGAAAGTGGGACCCACTGCCTGGTGGTATGGGGCATCTGGTGGGGTTATCTTGAGAAGTGCCTTGCCCCTAACATGTCTCACATCAGAGATTTGTTGGCTGTTGAGAGTATGAGCTGAATTTGTCTGGTGGGCACAGCAGATGAAGGTGGACCCCACCAACTTTGCCTGTGGAAATGGTCATGGAGTGAAGTGTTTATGGAGTTCTTATCTGTTAGAAGGTTGGTTGTTTCCCAGTCTGAGATGGGTCTGTTCTGTTGCCCCAGTAAATGCTGATGGGGATGTGCGATTGGAAGAAGCCAATCTGGGCCATTCATTTGTGGGCTCCGGCATAGAAAATGCTGGTGGGTCCCCATCAATTTTGACCAATGGGAACATCTCTTCCACTTGGACTTTTTTCTAAAACCTCCCACTGTACTGGCGTTGAATCAAAGAACAAAGCTTTTTCTTTTGTCTTTTTTTTTTTTTTTTTTAATCCAGTCTAGCTTTGATCTTTTAGTTTTACTGGCTAGATGATGATATCCAACGTTGTTAAACCTTTGTAGTTGTTGAACATTGGTGAAAATGTATTGTTGTAGCCATTGCTTACATTACTAGTTGGTTGTAATTAATCATGATTCATGATGTTGTGTACTTTTCCTGGCCAATGACCGATACCACCAATATCTGTAACAATAGAACGTCTATGTTGCTAGAAGGGTTTTGGAATTTTTTAGGTTGAAAAGGGGCGCTGAGTTTTTCTAAATTATAATTGATTTTGTGATTCTTGCAGATTTTCCTAGACTATCATGGAAGTCACCACAAATGAAAGTAATGCATCAAAGGAATCTGATTTGTGTACACAACACAATACAACTGAATTGTGCACTGCTGAGGATCCCGACAGCCGTATGGGTGAGAATGAAGTAGTTGCCGGAACTTCTGCGCAAAGCTGTACAGGTGAGGCTGAAGTAGTAGTAGGAACCTCTGCAGAGAAGCCATCAACCGAATCTGATGAATGTGAAGATCTTGATCCATGTGTTGGCATGGAGTTTAATTCTGAGTGGGATGCACAAAGATTCTATTTTGATTATGCTGAAAATATGGGTTTTAGAGTACGCATTTGTGGTAGACGTCGTTCCCCACATACCTGGAAAACTGTTGGTGTGGATTTTGTATGTTCCAGGGAGGGTTTCCGTCGAGATGGCTCTACAAGTAAGAGGCGGAATTATAGGACGGGGTGTTTGGCCATGCTTAGGATAAAGAGGACAGAATTTAGAAGAAACATGCCTAGAAAGAAAAGGAAAGACTCTAGAAAATGGGTGGTTGTAAAATTTATAAAGGAGCATAATCACGAATTGGGAGATCCACCAGAAGCTCCTTTCCTTCACTCGCATGGCCATCTAGTCGATGAATCTGGTGGATCTGACAATGTTTTTCCTCTGCAAGGCTGTAGAACATTTATTCAAGGTCTTCGAAAGGGAATCATCATAAAAAAGGTAGATGATCATGCAGCTGAGATTGATGAATCAATAGAAAATCCTGTGGAAAGAGTGATAGCAGACTCTAATGAGCCCGCAAATCTAGAACCCTGTGTGGGTATGGAGTTTGATTCCGAGGAGGCTGCCACGGTATTCTATTTTGCATATGCTACACATGTGGGTTTTGACATTCGAATCAATTCTAGGCGCCGGTCAGTGCGTGATGGAGCCACTATTGCTGTGCAATTTGTATGTACCAAGGAGGGATTTCGTAGAAAGGAATGCAAAAACAAACGCCAACAGACAAGGGAAGGCTGCCTGGCAAAGTTTCTCATAATTAAAGGAGCTTCTGGAAAATGGACTTTGAGAAAGTTTGTTAAGGACCATTGCCATGAACTGTTTCCAGGAGAAGTGCCTGTCCTGCGGTCATATAAGCTTGTGTCCACTCAATCTGATGGATGTGGTGATGGGTGTGGAGACAGTGTGTTCGCTTTGCAAGGGCGCTCACGAAAATCAATACAAGACCATTCTAACTGTATTCAGAATTTGCGAGAGAGGAACTTTGGGAAAGATGCTCAGAATGTACTAGAATATTTCAAGCATATGCAAACTAAGAATGCCTCCTTCTTTTATGCAATTCAAGTTGACAAAGAATTTCGTATGACTAATCTTTTCTGGGCTGATGCCAGGTCAAGGATGGCTTACAAATACTTTGGTGATGTGGTTACAATTGATATCACATATAATCAACATGGCATACCACTCGTTCTGTTTTTAGGTTCTAATCACCACAAAAAACCTATGCTCTTTGGTTCTGCACTACTACTAGATGAAAGTGAGATTTCTTTTGTCTGGTTATTCAACACATGGCTTGAAGCAATGTCTGGATGTCATCCCATCTCTGTTATTTCTAACCTGGATCGAACTGTGGAGGCAGCAGTCAAGAAGGTATTTCCTAGTACTCGTCACCACTATTGCAAGCGAGACATTTTGAAAAAACTTTCTGAGAAGTTAGGCCATGTACAATGTAAACATGAAGATTTTTTGAGGGATTTCTCAAAATGCATCAGCTTGGTCGAGTTAAATGATGAGTTTGAATCATGCTGGAAGATATTCATTGATAAATACGAGCTAGCAGAAAATGAATGGCTTCAGCTATTGTACAGCAAGCGCGAACAATGGGTCCAAGTCTTCTCACAGGACACATCCTCTACAAAAATGTTTTCTCGTAATGATATTACAAACTCATTTTCTGGTGTCAACATTAATTCAGAGATCTCCTTGGGAGCATTTGTTGATCAGTGTGAAAAGGCCATAGACAGTCAATATGAAAAGGAGTTTGAAGAAGATTTTAAAACATGTTACATGAAGCCAATTATGAAGACGGGGTTGCCTATGGAAGTCCAAGCTGCTGAAGCTTATACAAGAACAGTATTCTTGGACTTCCAAGAGCAATTATTTCAAAGTCTACATCATACTTCAGAAATAACCAATGAGGATGGGCCAATTTGCACAGCAAGGGTGGTGGAATTTGGGGCAGGGAAGAGCGGATACACTGTTACATTCAATTCTTCAGAAGTCAAAGCAAGTTGCAGCTGCCAAATGTTTGAATATGCTGGAATTCTTTGCAGGCATGTATTAAGAGTCTTCTCCATGAAAAATATTACAATGCTCCCATCACATTACATTTTGAAACGGTGGACGAGAAACAGCACAAGTGTTGAAATTGTTGAACAGAATATTGCAGTCCTAGATAATGCTCAAGATTCTTGGGCCTCACGGTTCAATTATCTATACTGCCAGGCAGCAAAATATGCCGGGGAAGCATCTTCAACCTTCAATATTTATCATGTAGCAATTCTTGCTTTACGAAAGGCCTTACAAGAGGTTGATATAGCAAAAAAAGATGGTGGGACAGTTTCACAGATCAGTGCTCCAGTCAATAGAAATTCTTCCGAGGGCAATAACCAGGAAAGATGCCTGCCAGATATTGCAGTGAGTGATGTAAATATTTGTGATTCTCAACAAGGAAACACTGAAGGAAGCCTTACTACCACCACCAATACCGGTAACAGACCTGCACCAGAGGAGCAGCTAAAAAAGAAAAGGAAATGTCAGGTCTGCAAAGACACTAATCACGACAAGCGCAAATGTCCATTATTGAGGGGTGCAAGGTATTCTAAAAACGTATAATTGTTTGCTTCCAACTTTTGTTTCCACGAAGTTACATTAATATGGTATATGTTTCCTTTAATGCTTTTCAGGGATAGTTCAACTTCAAACGTTACTTCAGGCATGCCTGGAACTCATCATTTACATGGTGGAACTGTAGAACAATTTTCTCTCACCCACATAATCCCGTGAGTGAATAGTTTCGTTTGTCTTTTGTCACTAGAAATCTCATTACGATGTCTGTGTTTTTTTTTAATTGTGGAGCATATGATTAAAGCAGGGGTGTTCCAACAAGTGACTATCACTTCCTTCGATATGTGTAGTCTGAGTCTACAGCTTTATTCCCAGGTATTTGCCTCGCTAGAAAAGTTTTATCCACATCGGAAGTTTTTAAATAGCCACTAATAGGCCTAATTAACTGAAGTTTGAGAAGCATCATGTATCCTTGTTGTTGTGAATGTATGTTCAACTGCATATTTTTTCCTTTTGTTTTTGTCGCCTCACAAAAATTTTATTTTGGGAATTTTCATTTTTTTTAGAAACTGGAACTTTGATCCAAACAGTTTTAGTTAATATAAGTTATTGCTGTTGCAGGGTTCATGGAGCTAGCTCGCTAGCAATACTTCCTCCAATGAGCTGTAATCTGGTATTATTCAGAAACATAAACATATATATATATATATATGAGAAATATTCATGTGCATCCATCCCTCACCATGTTGTGGTGAGGGACAATATACTTAGGCCAACTTTATGATACATCCGAACCATCTACATACATAAAACCTCCATAACTACACTAGATCCATCAAGTTTTCACCTATCCAAGTTGATTGGACCATTTTATTGCTGCACAGCCCCTTAAAAGCCTGAACTTCAGATCTAAATGCATATATTTGGATTATCCCTAGACAAGTTGGAAGTTCTAGCATTCCATCGGTCCTCTCTTTACTTCCTAGAGATTCCGATTGCAGGACTATAACTCGGTCTCGGATCAAGACATAATCACCCTTGCTAATTTATCGTTAGAAATGTGTTTAGTGCCAATTTTGAGGATGATTATGGTTGCTATTAATTCAATATTTTCATCTCACATTTGCATTTCGTCAATTAAGTAGTAGGTCCTGCAACAGTGAGCTGCCACTTTTGGCAGTGGGAGAAAGACCTACAAGGTTATCACTAGACTGCCTTGGCAAGACACACCAGCATGAGGACTTCACTGAAGAATAATCATCCACCATAGGCAATGATCTACACCCACTTCCTGGGCATGTACCAAACAAACTTGGGGTAGTTGGCTTTAATACTAGGTCACCTTTGAGAGTTTTACGTGAAAGTTGGACTTTAAATCAACTGGTTGCCAAACCTATCTATATCGTCCCCCCTCAGGTGCCTTCCAATCATAGTTGTCAATTTAGTTTTGGACGCCGTTTCGGCTTTGACCTTGTATTGAAACCTTTTCACCAACTCAGCATTAAATTGTTTCAGTTTGGAGTTCAATGTGGGCACAATTACAAAAGTGACTCTAATTTCTAGGTGGTGGGTATTTTTTGTGTGGGTGTGGGTGTGGAGGGGTGTGTGTTTCTAGTCTTTCTATATTAATTTTATGAGAATCCTCACCTTGTTTATATCTTGTTTCTGTTTGCTCTTGGTAAAAATTTTACCCTTTCAAATAGAAAACCTCACCCTAGAATTTTAGTGTCATAGCTCATCAACCTGTAGGCTTGTGATTAGGTTGAACCAAAAGATAAGGCAGTCCATCCATGAGTAGTCATGGTTGTGACGTCTATAATACTAGTGTTTCCAACATCAGCTAGATCTAAGCCCAATGCATAATGATGATCCAAGACTATGAATAAGAAGCTCTTTTTAAGAGAGACTTTGTTTTGTTTGTTTTTGTGCAGGGTTCCTGAACAGCCGCCTTTTCGGCTAAGAGTGCCACTAATGCAAAGTTGAAGCTATACGTCTTGATGTTTAAAAATTACAGTTTTTTGTACAGTTCCACTAAATCCATCGTGTGTTTCAGATGCTGGAAGTTTTCATCAGAATCTAATTAAGGAAGCATAGCACTTTTATATGTATATCTTCTTGAGTAATGTTATTTGTTCATTTCTTTCCATGTCTTTCTGAATGTGTGTGTGTGTGTGTGTGCGCGCGTGAGAGAGGGGTCACTGCTGCAGGTGCCAGCCAATGGAAGAGGTCGCTGGGCCCAAAGAATTCAACTTACACAGAAGTTTACAAGTTACTTTGACCAATTTTCTATATGAGTAATTTTCAGAAAGTTGCTTCTACTAATTAACCTTGAAGATAGAATTAGGACTCATCTTTTTGTATTATAATTTTTCAACTTTTGAGTTGTTTAGACATTAGAATGAGATTGTTACTTTCAGGTCTTCTCTTATGTCAGTCAAGATTGAAAGTTGGAAAAATGCAAGTGAAATTTTTTTTTTTTTTTTTTTTTTTTAAGTTTTGAGGGGGAAATCTCCTCAGGTTCTCTTGGAAATGCAGCACTTAAGAGGTGATCGGACACGACCTTGTTTTGATCTAAAGACAACAAAAACTCAGTATGGGACATGATCCTATTGCTGCTGCTATTATTTCATGGCATGTAAATGGGTTTAATCTTGTTCTGATGTTTTGTTGCCCCAGAGGGTTTTAAAGAACCACAACCGATCGAACCACCTTCTTCTTTGGGCTGATATATTCTGTGGGGGTGGCTGCAACACACAGGCCAGGCACATCCATGAAGACTTGTAATCAGCGGCTTTGAATTGATGATCCATCTAAGGTATGGTTTTCATCAATAAGTGCTTGAGAATCTGTGGCTCCAGTGCCCACCTGTTGATGCTTGGTTTTTTAGCTGCTTGTTTCAAACCATAATCAAAACCCTGGTGATAGTTAGGATTTTGTAGGCGTTTGTTTTAAACCAGAGCTCAGCCGAAACCGTGGTGGTGTTGCAGGAAGCCATGACCGAAACCAGTACGTTATGTCTTGGAAATTTTATTCTCTCCACCTTCACATTACCTCAAAAACACTGCACAAGCATTTAAAATGAAAGTTTCACATAGTTATGTATTTTCTAAATATTTTTCACAAGTGGACCAGAATATCAATCAGGAGTTGATATTATCTGCAGATATTTCAAAGTTTTTGGCATTGGCCGAGACCATACACCAAACTGCTAAAGCAGTAACGTAATCCTGAAGGGGAATCATTTTCTGTTGTTCCATGTAAACAAATTTTGCAGTAACTGCTCTGAGGCTAGTATATTTTGCAATTTCAGCAGCAGAAAGCAGATTTGGACGCAAGAAGTAGAGGACCATCTTCTACTAATCTTAACTGAGAAAATGTATTCTGCTGAAGAAAAATATTTTGCCACACCAAACGATAGATGAAAATAGAAATGTTCCAAGAGAAATCTGAAAACTTCCTGATGTTTAGAAGTAGAGGCCTAACCATCAAGGGGGGTATTTGTAGTTGCCACTTTCAATTGAGACATTTAAGGCAGAGGGTAACTCTTATAAATGGAGAGCTCCATGTAAACGTCCACAAAGGAGTTGGGTTATGCATTATGTATAAAGGCTACACCTGAGATGGTTCTTGACGAAGGTGAATTGTCAGGTTCATTTCCAATTCAGACGACAGACCTTTATGCGGTCGGCAGCGAAAGGGAACAGAGTTCAACTCACGCCCATGGTAGAGCCCTTTGGTGCAGGAAGGTGGCCTGCCCGAGGTTCAAACCTTGGGCAGCCAGGTGAGAACTGCCCTTCTTTACCATTGGGCAAAGGCGCCATTCTCCAGAGGGTACAGGTGAGAACTGCCCTTCTTTACCATTGGGCAAAGGCGCCATTCTCCAAAGGGTACAGTTTGAATAGCCATCTTTTGTATATCTGATTGCATCAGATGCTATCCGTACATTTATGACCGTGAAAGAAATTGGACCCTTGAACATCACTAGCCATCTAAGTATGAGGTGAGATCATAAACCGGATTTTGCAGACCATGAAATAATTGGTTTTCACATGGTCTTTAGAGAGGGGTGGTGTTTGTTTGCTTGATTGCTTACTTGTGTTATTGAGAAAATTAAAACCAAAACTGGAACCTTTGCTTTGATTGGTATGGGATGCAGTTTCCTCTTTCCCAGCAGCTAATAAAGTTGCTAGTAACTCTTTGTTATTGGACTTGTTTAAATGCCTTCTTTGTAAGGGAAAAAAAAAATTTCTCATCACCACGCAATAAAGAGACGCACATGAATAGATTAACAATGGTCAATTGTGATGGCTCTAATCCATTAGTCTTGACTACTGTAAGGATAATACCTTCTGTAAGAGCATCCTTCTTTAGGAAATGTTAACATTATTGCAATGAGAGTGTTCAAAAGGACCTTCGGACGACAACGTGTTTCTGCTGATGATCTGTTCTATTTGGAATAGGGTTTTATTATTATTATGTTTATAGCCGACTGCTGCCTTGGTTTTGAAGAAGAGCATTCTCGAAATCCCCATCAAGACTCATCTGTTGAACCTCTTGAGGGGACAATATCTTTATGCAACGAACGCACCTGACAAACTCCCTGCAAGTAGTTCACATGAGTATAAATAAATGACAACTGAATCTAACCAATGTACTATCCAAAATCATCATTAACATTCTTTTAGTACTTGGAAAACTTACCCAATAGTCTGACTCAATGTGTGTGTGTGTGTGTGAGAGAGAGAGAGAGAGGTTTCTAACACCACCTTCTCTCTAGTCAAAATGACACCACCTTCTCTAATTTGATTATTATGAACAAAAACCACAATAAAAAAATTATAAAACTTACTCCCACGGATCATCGCCAAGAAGCAAGACATCGTTCTCGTGGTCCACATAAACCAGTTTCCAGCCTATCTTTTGTCCATCTTCAAGCTGCCCCTCTATGCCAAACCTATTGGCCAGGTCTTGCTTGAGCTCATCATAGCCTGAATAGCGGGCAATATCCACAGATCTGCCTACAGCCCCACGTTTGTGCACCTGAAAATGTGAGATATCAGTTAAGTACAAGATTAAGAACTAGTATCTACAGGTATCTTGTTCAAGTGCCCTCATGGAACCTTAAGGAGCTTCGTCCAAAGGCTAAGAAACTGACCTTTGTAAATGTTCTCATTGGCTGAAGTTGAGGTGGTGGTGCCCATGATCCACCCCTCATGAAGCCACTATAATTGATGTCAGGGTCTACAGAGACTTCATTGTCAAATTCCATCTCTAGGACACCAAACGATTGAGAAACAGTCGATGAAGGTTCATGTGGAACTTCTTTGGAGTTGCCAAAGTTGGTGAGCATGCTTTCTGACTGGAGATCTTTCTCAGACCCAATGTTCCTTGCTAGCAGATAATCAGGAGTTGATGGTGCGCCAAACAGAACATTATTCCTTGGATTAGCACGAACGTCGTCACTGTGAACTGCATCTCTAAGTAACATTGCTGAGGGATTGAGAGACGCCGATGGAGGACTTTGCTGCAATTGCGTGTCAGTGTGACTGAAGCAAGCTGATGTTCCTGTAGATGGTGTGTCCAAGTACATTTGCAAGGCACTTGAGCATGCTTGATGGGTGCCTTGAACCTGACTAGTTGAAACAGGAATAGAAGGCTTCATATGCATATCAGTTTTCTGCACAGCCTTAGCTAAGTTGAGGCTAGTAGTCATGACTTCCAAAGCGCCAGGACTCACAATTGGCTCTGTTGACTGAGCCATGCCATCTGTTGTGACTGTTCCATGGGCTGTCCTATTTAATATGGATTGAGGATGGATGGAACAGTTGTTTGTAGAAGGTGAGGTGGAGCATGATGGGGCATCATTAGTGATCCTTGAATGTGATCCTCCGGCTGCCAACAAAAAGCCAGCAGGTGGTGAGAGCAGGCCAGCTGATGGCGGTGGAGGAAGCATAGGGAACTCGGGCAGCAATGCCTGTTGGTGCTGCATAGACTGAGAATAACTGACATTTACTTCAGATTTCTTCACAGAATGCTGTTGGATTGCTTGCTGCTGAGAAGGTAGACTGGGGTTTTGAGGAAGATGTGGAATTTCCAAGGGCTGTCTCTGCTGTTTCTGCAAGTGGGTTAGTTGAGGTTGTTGCAGCGTAGGTTGTGAAAGGAATGGCTGTTGTTCCTGCTGAAGTTTCTGCAGCAGTTGCAACTTAATCTGATGCTCAGATAGCTGTACTTGTTGGTTTCCTGGGTGGGAGAGCTGATCTGGCACTTGATTTGACTGTTGGGTCCTGCCAATATGCAGCTGTTCCGGTTGCTGCTGTTGCTGATTTTGAGAGAGTTTGACTTGTGGTTGATCATTTTGGATTAGCTGCTGCTGCTGAACCTGGGTTTGGACTAGAATCGGAGGCTGTAGGAGATTAGAATGATTCTGATTCTGGGAAAGCGTCTGATTGGTCAAATGATGTCTCTGAAGCTGATTAATGTCATCCAGCTCCTGCTGCTGCAGCCTGTCAACTGAGCCTAAATGATCAACTACAACTGATAGCTTTGGAATATTGAGCTGTTGGACTTGCTGAGGTGGCCTTGGAGCATTAAACTGTGGGTTGTTCTGCTGAATGATTTGTGCCTGCAGCCCCAACTGGCGTGTCATATCTGCCGCAGCGAGATTTTGGAGAACAGATCCAGGAAGTGAGCACAAGTAGTCTGACTGCATGGTTGAGTTTGTGATTGGAGGATTTTGCTGCATGTTCATCCATTCAACTAAGCTTAGCCCGGGGAATACAGCATTCTGAGAATTTGTTCCAATTTCCTCAGCAAACCAAGGTACTGTCCTCCTGAAAAGGTTCTCCATATCTGAAGACTCTTCATCTGCAAAGGATACTTAATCTGGTTGGTTAGTCATCACTCATTGGAATATAAAGCATGGTATTTGTGTACAACAAAATGTCTAGAAGCTCGAGTGTCACTATAAGGATTAGAAATAAATAACTTGAGCTATTAATAAAAATATATTCACCTATTCGACCTCTCTTTGAATTTTCCCTAATTATAATCCTATCCCCTATGGTCTACTGATAGTCTTCCTTTCTACTGAATAGCATGGCTTTAGATATCAACTAAATGATGTATCAGCTAATAATTATCTGTTATTCAAGATACTGATAAAGAATATTGGCATGATTCCCACCTGTAACACATTATGCAAAAATCAACAAAGGGTATTGATGTGGACCAATGCAGTTACTTTTTATTTTTTGGCTGTTAATGAAATCATCAGAATTCTGATGCAGCCAGTACACCGAGGTCCCTAGACCATATCGAATATATATGCATGGTGTTTTCTCCTTACTGATATGGGTCCAATACTGATACATGTACCCATGCTGAATAGGTGAAAAATTTTCTGCTTCCTTTGACAGGAAACAGACACTAAAATGGATCCCAGGACCATCCAGAGGGGGGATATACCAAGATCTCAACAGTGAAAAGTAGCGATTTGTCTCTTTTTTAATCCTAATATTCCTATTTTTTTCATTTTTTAACCAACCAGACTGTTGGAGTTGGATTCACAAGTCAAGTTTCATTCTGATACTTCAATGCCTGCGTAACATGTAAGAGCTACGAAAGACAAGATGCATGAAGTACCTGATAATCCTGGTTGTCTGGGGAACCTTGATCTGAAAAATGGTGGTGGACAGATGAAAAATGGTGCTGCCACAGGTTCTATTTCCCAGATCGATACCCGGTTAAGCCTTTCACCAGCAGCCGCCTCATCCCAGCCAACCTGATTAAGAAAGTTGGATGTAAATGACTATCAAATTCCACTTCAAACAAAAAAAGAGGATCATCAGAGCCTAAAAAGGATATACTTTTTTGTACAAAAAAAAAAAAAAAAAGATGTTAAACATTGACCTTACATCCTACCTGCAGATTACGCCACTGTGAGTTTTTCCACCTTATGGGATCCAGATCACTGATGCCTGTAATTGTGCCCATATACCTGCAGGGAAAGGACTACACCATCTCAGAGTTAAAACTTAACTGTCTGGAAATTTTCTCAGGGTCAAGTTATTCAAGGTTGGAAAAGGAAGCGGTATAGGTGTAGGTGTAACTAATGGTTTAGAGATCTCAATAGAAAGCAGATCCTCACTGAATACAAGCTAACATAGTCGGGCCTTCACTGAATTTTGAGCTATTAGTCAATGTTTTCCCCCTCTGATTCATTACGGATATGCGGACGAATGGACGATTGACTAAACAAATACAGCCTTATTTAAAAAAAATATATGGAACAAAGTAAACCACACCTTCTTGTGCCCAACTCTTCGGTTTCGAACATCATTCTAAACCGCATGCCTAGAGATATTTGGTTGCTGTAAATTGCCTTGTTGTACTTGGCTAAAGGAATGACAAATTCTGAAGGACTAGCCCTGCAGCAATAGCATTTAAGCAGTCCCTTTAGAAAAGAAAAAAACTGCTTATGAAAAATCGAAATATACCAACCTCACCACCTGTTTCCAAAAGTTATCCAAACTACAGAATGTAATAAAACTAAAATTTGAAAAACAAAAAAAAAAAACCACCAACTACTAAGTAGGAAGAGCAAAAGAAACACTGACCTTGGATTGTAAAATACAGTGAAGGGACTATGGTTTGTAGCAGCATGTGCTGCTGCAGCTAGAATCCCAATAAGCATACTATCACTTGACAAAACAGATGAAGATATATTCATAGATTGCTTCTTAGCCCGCCTAATGCCCAAGAGAAGTTGTGATTTTTCATCTCTGCTCTCAAGCACAAGCAAAGAAAATGTGAATCACAAAAAAGTAGCAGATACCAAGATATGATTACTCATGATTGTATAGCTCATATAAATCTGTTGATACATGGAAAAGAGAAGACTTCCAAAAATCAATTGATATCTGAGAAGAAGAGAATGAATATTTTTGAGATTTTGGAAAGAAAGAAACAAAATATATTCAGCAGCTGATGACCTTGAATTAATTCATATTTAAAAAAAAAAAAAAAAAAACATGCACTATATTTCAGAGACTGAAAACACGATCAAGTCTGATTTCAAATAAAAAGATAACTCCCACAAATAATGGCAACTCTTGTCTTTCCTTTACCAATTTCTGCTATACTATTTATTTCTTGCCTTTATTATCATGAACCTATATTGCAGATATTTTCTCCTGATTGATATGATGTGGACTTTCACTTTTCTTTAGGAGACTTAGATCCAGAATGGAGTCATTTATAGTATAGACTTATGTAATACCTAATAAATAAGACAGAATCACTGGTGAAGAGTCTCTTTCCGCTCACAAATAAACTCCAACCGGTCGTAAGTAAATGCCGCTTTGGCTGACCTGTAATCATGAAGAGGAACAGGAACTATCTCTCAGTTACTTGAGCATGAGAATAATAAACATAAAAGTATCTGCAAAGATTACATATAAATTCAGTGAGTTATCATTTCAAAAAAATTCAGTGGGCGATCATTTTTGCATGCAAAAACTTGATCCAGTAGCCTAATAAATGACCAAGTTGATTCAAAACTGGTGACCAAGATTCAAAAGGTTAATTTGGAAAAGGAGAACATTAATTGAGCACCAAAACTCAGTTTTTAACCACCCATTGAAGTTTCAAGTGAATATGGAGTTGGGACAGCATGAAGTCCAGGGTCAACTTTCAACTATAAAAACCTTAGAATATTCTCTTTTTTTTTTTGAAAAGGAATGTTAGAATATTCTGAGGGTGCACAAATTCATCTTACCTCGAAAGATATGGCGAAAAGTCCATGAATTATCATGCAAGTCTTTGGCCACCAATTCCTGGGAAGGTGGCTGCATTGAGAAATCCTACATGCAAAATGCCACAAGATTTTTTTTTAATTAAAAATAAAAAAAATAAAAACACAGGAGAATGCTATGGAATTTTGAATAGAAAAAAATAGGCTATGAAGATTTTATATACAAGAGGTGGGAAGATCTTCTCTGCAGCACGACGGGGTACAGAAAATCCTCCATGAGTGCTTGTATCACTGGGTGTCAGTGTCTTACAGAAAAACTCCATCTGTGGTTTAATTGACTTGAGTGCAAGTTCTGATGCCAGTAATATCTCCTTGTCAAACTGCATTACAGTTTCAAACAGGCTAAAAATTTTAGCAGTTGAACTTCAAGAGAAGTAATGACCGCATCATATTTACATAAACATAAAATAAAGGTATATGCGTCCAGTTATGTGCTTGTGAATTGTGATTGTGGGAATTTCTGTTCCTTTGATTGATTTTACTTGAGATTCCATGCAACCGAGCAGTTTAAGAAAAGTTGCAACAGAATCTCAATAGAACAGAGGATTCAGCATACGATTCTTTCGTCAACACTTACAGTATTGACTGGCTGAAGTGTCATCTGAGCATACACTTCATCTGTCTCTGCATCTGCCTATAAATTACAAGGAAAACAAAATTATATCCTTGATGAATAGACTCACCTAGGAATAAAAATAATAATGGAACTTCATCACTACAGTTATGGAAGAACATAGAAAAATGAAGAACACAGTGTCCTACATGCAATCTGATATTGTGAAGGAGGCAAATCAACTTCGAGGGAAGATTCGGGTAGTTTGGAATGTGAATGTTGGCATCTTTCTGCATAGAAGCTGCAACCTGGGAATTGAAAAAAAAAATTTCCAAGGGTTAGAAGACAAGTATGAAAAACACAAATAGGTAAATAACTGTATGGGGACCATGTAAATGCTTGCATCCTGGAAAGCGCAAAACAAATCATAACAGAAATTCAACCCATATACTATTTCCCCATAAACGAGTGGTTAAATATTTAGATCTTCATTACTCCATTCAATTATCTGAAAACAATTTTTTGGTTTTTGGCTGAAACTATATAACTAAGTAGGGAAAAAATTGAAATTTTTATCAGTACAGGAATTTGGTCAATTTTGGGAAAATTATGTTACCATGCCATGACAGATACCAACATAAAGTAATGCCACTAGGATAGATTTTAGACATGTTCAAGTCTCAACAAACCTGAAATATCCAATTTCTGGTACACTTAAGTTTCATTCTAGTTCACTTGTTAAAATAACATTCTTTTCATCTGTCATCCAGCTTCCTCAAAAGGTCAAAATAATAGGAAAAAATTATAATTCTAGGGCTTTGTACTCATCAGTTTCAATTTTGTACGTTGAGTCTATTGATATAAAAAATATTTAATGGGTTTCAAACTGATCAAAAGGTATCTCTCATGGCTTGCATGAAAAACAAGGGAGGGACGGGGATGGAAATGTTGAGACCTAGATAAGAGGAATATTAGATATTATGTTGATGAAATGATCTTGGCCCTTAATTTTAAGTCTTTGAAGTTTAATAGTTGTGTACCCTGCCATTTTTTGTGATAAAGTCCATGGGCATTAATAATTTCGGAACAGTGTTAAGATTTGGGCTTGTACCAATTCAATGAAGGTAGTGTATGCAAAGAAATGGATTGATTAAAGGTGGGCCCCGAGCCCATAGAAAGGGATTGAAAAGGGGGGGCAGAGGAAATTAACTTTAAAGGATTTTGATTTTTTTTTTTTTTTGCATGGTTCTTTTACAAGTTAATACTCAGTCTTAAAAGTCTGGATCTGGGTCCCAGAGTACTACGGCCTTTTAACAGGTTGGACTCGTGCCTGACCATTTCTGAATGGTGATGATGGCTTGAATCCAAGCTTTAGGGTCCATGTCAGACCTGGACCCAGACTCTGACTCTTCAATTGTAACCAGATTCGACCTGATATACAGGTGAGTCTGGCCCGAATCTGTCCCAGTGATAGCCTTAGCTGTAATAACTCTACAGTAAAAACTGGTAGAGTATCTGGACTCTGGACTCTTCATGGTCCAGTGACCCAAACTGTCGAGCTAATGGACCCACTGTGAATGAATCATGCTTTTATCTTATCCTTCCAATTCACAGCCTTAACCATTAATTCACATCATGAAAAAGAAAGGGTTGAGAAGTTGACCCCAAAATAGATGGATAAGGTCTCAACATGAGCAGCAACTGAGATAAATATGTGTCAGGAAACGAATTTGAAGGGCCTACTTTCAACCAGAAAAAATGGCCAAATATTTGAATAGATAAGATAATCCAAACAAGTTTTTGATCTTCACTGTCTAATGAAACACACATAACTAAAATCCTTTCAAATCTTTAATTGAAAAAACGCGTCAAAGGACAAAGTATTCCTCATCATTTAAAATTTTCATTGGGAAAATTAGTAACTAAAAAGAAGAAATTTGACTTGCGTTCGAAACCATTCTAAATTTGCCTAGTGTGCTTTTGTGACGGATTTAGTCGACGTCAGGGATGCTGACGGCATAAATAAAATAAATAAAAAAGAAAAGAACAACCAAATGAACAGAAATTATATAAAAAAATGTTCTGAATAACATGTTTACTTGAAAATTAGAAGGAAAACAAAGCCATGAGGAAAATCCCAACCACTCCATCTACCAAGACATGACAATATACAAAACACAAGACTACATGACCATCCAATGATGACTTGATTTGAAGAAGAGAAAAAAAAAAAGATCAACCCATCCAAAAACACTTTCCCAAAAAAAGAAAAAAAAATCAACCTTTATAAGTTGCTTCCAAAACAGATAAATACCCAAAAAAGAAAGACAAAAAAGCTGAAATGACAAAGCAGCTAAACACAGTTTCAACCATGCATTGATACTTGATGCTCTCAACACACACACACACACACTTCTGGGAGTCACTGGAGTATACTCTGATAATCCAACTAGCTCCACCCCCACCAAAAGCCGGCGCACGTTAGCGGGCTCCACGTCATCGGCGCACAATAGCCAGAAACCCTGCTGAGTGATCTTCCACCTAAATATACAGTTTTTACAAGAGTATATGGAGATTTTCATGCAGAGACATATCACCCCGGCGCATAATAGCAATAAAATAAAATAAAATAAATAGAAAATTTTGACATCATTTTCAATTTTTTTTTTTTTTTTGGGTGAAAGACATCATTTTCAGAAAAAAAAAAATTTTAATTTTTGTTGGGTGAAATGAAAGATATCATTTTCAATCAGAACATGCAAGCAAATGCAAAGGGCAACGTTGGTTGGTCAGCAGTCAGCAAGAGAGAGCAATCAAAAAACAAGCCCAAAAAAGGCTGGCGCACGTTAACCGTCCACGCTACCACGGCGCATGATAGTACAAGCCCCTCACCTGCTCGCAGTGGCCTTGAGGGAAGTAGACGACGTAAGTACCGACCGCAGGCAACGAAACGAGCGGACCCGCGCACGCGTGCCACAGCTCCGGGTTTATGCTCTTCATCTTCCCTGCAAATCGACACGTGGCAAAACCTCATTGGCAGAAACCCCCTCACACGTGTAAACACAGAAAGATAGAGAAGAAGCGTTTCGTCCTTACCGCCGCTTGGATCGGCTGCCGGGGCGTACGTCGGCACCTTCATCTCCGGCAAGCTCTCCGCCTTGCTACCAATTGTCGATTCCCGGCGCTGGAAAAATCCGATCCTTCCGAATTCCGGCGTTCCGAGAGAACGTCCGTGTCAGATTCCTGCTGCAGGAATTCGAAGCTTCAGCAACTTTCCGGCCTGTAAAAGATGACAATTCCGGCGGGTTTCGAGCTCTCGCGTCGGTTCTCCGATCGAGAATCCACGGCTCAGCCAGCGAAAATCCGGAGCTCCTGTTCGGATTCCGGACAGACTTCACCGTTCCAGAAGCAGTTTCCGGCGTCCAAAGAGAACTTCCGCCTCAGATTCCGGCAGCAGCAATTCGAAGCTCCAACAACTTCCCGGCCAGTAAACGATGAAAATCCCACCGGATTTTCAGCTTTCGCGTCGGATCTCCGATCGAGAATCCGCAGCTCCTCCCTCTGTTTCCTGCCGGATTTCGCCGTTTCAGAAGCTGTTTCCGGCGTGTAGAGACCCTAACTTCCTCCAGAAGCCGAAGAAATCCTGCTAAAGCTGGAATTCCCGTCGGTTTTCTCCGGCACAGCAGGTCGCCGGAATCCGACAAGTGTCGCAGTTCCAAAAACGAGGTTTTCAGGGAAGATAGATGATGAGAGAGATGTAACGGAGCCGATATTTCGGAAATGGAGGGAAGTGTAAGTATCGTCTTATCAGTTATTATTTCTTATCTGCATATACAAACCAGAGAGAGAGAGAGAGAGAGAGAGAAGAAGAAGAAGAGATAGTGTTTGTATCTAAAAAGGGCACAAAAAGAGAACTTTAGCTCGAGAGGCGTGGACCACAAGTCAACACTCACACACCATTGTCAGATTTGTCCCAAGTTTTCATCTTCTCGAAAAAATAAAATATCGTGATATTTTCACATTTTAGGGTTTTTTTTATGATATTATTAAAAATGAATTAATTATATATTTAATATTGTTAGGAGTGATTTTCATGGATTTTTAGTATATTTTTTTCATTTTTATTATAATAATTGTGTTTTTTGTGATATTTTTTTTTAGAATATGGTGGTTATCATGATATGATGGGGATGATTTCAAAATGTTGTGGATATGATAGTGATCTAGGGTAGGGTTTGCTAATATACCTGAGCTGGGATCTAGATATTTTAGTAGCACTTTTATGCTTTTGGAATGAGTTGATAATGTAGTCTAATTAATGCATGAGTTGGGTGTTGATTGAGGTCCAACTTAGTAGTTGATCTACTAAGCTGGCTTATTAATTTAGAGCTAATATGAATCCTTCCTAACTGTTTTTTTTTTCCGCCGACAAGGGTGTTGGCATCTTCGAAACCGACTTCTCTCCGAGCACATGAAGTCCCTATCTTCCCCCACGCAGCCATAAGTTAAGCTTTTTTTGTCGACGCAAGTGGTCCAAGGAAGATAGCACAAGCTTAAAGCCACAACAACCGGCTCCTAAGCTATGGTTTAAGTTGGGATTTTTAACCCTAAGCTCTGACTGAGTACACCTTTGTTCTCCGCCGTCGTCCTCCACTGAGTATGCTTGAGACTGTGCTCTAGTAGTGTCAGGAATCAATCACTAGCACTCTAGGTGAGAAGGGAAACTCGTGATCACTTGGGTTGTCTCACATTCTTAATTAAAAGTTGGATATACACCTGGTATTTATAGTGCGTAAGACAATGTTTCCGCTTGTTTCCAACAATCAATCTGCTGATTAAGGACATATGTCGTGTATACAAGTGTGTCAATTTGGGTCCATTATAAACCAAACAAATTATTTTCACTCTTCTCTACCAATGAGAAATTTTTAGACCATCTAATTATATATGTCTTTGCCATCTCCTTTTGCCCCTAGATTGCATTTAGCAGCACAAGCCTCAATCGAGGGCTCTTCTGATGATTGGGCTTACAATGTGTTCAACAATTGCTTTTGTAGAGTCCCCACTCACCTAGATGGATTTTGTCTTGACAATTTCAGGTGTGATCCCATCCCTCTTCTTGTGTAAGCAATTCAAGAGGCTCCAAATTTTTAATGGTACCAAAATTGTTCACTGCTGCTTCATCAAAGGTGGGCCATCTGTTGGTCAGGGAAGGCCTAGTTGTTTATGAAAATGCCAAGGACACAATTGGACAGAGCATTCTACATATGTCCAATGACCACTAGACAAATACAACAATGCTTTCTTTGTCTCAGTGGCGGGTGGCATTGCGTCAAGTCATTGTTAGCCTCTGATGGGGCAAGACGGTTGTCTTGAAAGTGCCTTGATGATAGTATGATTATTATGATGGTTAGCAAGTTAGTCAATAATTATGACATTAGTGTATTAATTTTGTTGAGAGTAACTTTTTTTTTTTCTAAAAAGAAAATCAGTTAATTATAAGAATGATATTGGACTATAAGTTTTTTCTTTTATCCCAATTAAGCGGAATTGTGTTCCGTAAAAACTCGCACATGTAAGGAGAAGAATCCGTAAACAAGGAAAGAGAACTCATACATACGAGGAGAGATGAACCCACACATGCAAGGAGGGGGAAACTCGCATATGTAAGGAGAGGTATGGGGTTGATGAATTGTTTTATTGCCTTTATAGGCATATGTGTTTGGAGAGAATAACTCGAAACTAAATACATAAAAATTCATGGTTAGATGAACTCAACATGAAGGATTATCTAAGAGGTGAGGAATGAGGATTTGAGAATAACGATGTAGATGAGACTTAGGATTTCTTAGAAATTGGATTACTAGGAGTGATGGCTCAATATTCATTTTCCACCTTGTTTTGTTTGGTGAGGAATGTTGATCAAGTGTTGTAATAAACATGTTTTTGAAACTTAATTGAAACCAAGTCAGAGAACACAAACAGATTCTCATTTAGAATGAGTTTCTTTTTACGAAGCTCAGCTATTGGTTCTACAAACTTTCACTTTTCTATGGAAAAAAATTCCATATCCATCTTAGGAAATGCTTTTCCGCCTAGTTCATATTTTGTGCTTTTTGTCATTGAAAAACATTTGCACCAAACAAAAAAGAATTATCCCCCTATAAAATCGTCTCACTTTTCCTCACCTATTATGTGAAAACGTGGCTGCACAAAAGTGCTCATCGATTCAATAATTGATAATTTGGAGAAGTTTTGTTGGATTTTGAATAAGATTTCACCAAAGTTAGAAAGTGTTGATATATGTTCCTTCCCAATGTGATTCACATATAATTGTTTTACACATATCCTTTGAACTTGTCTCCCTTGAGTCACCAAAATCTATCATCGTCTCCTTGACTGGGATTGGGTACTTGTGACTTGTGATCAGTGCTTCCACTTAAGAGCACATATTGTGGTTGGCAGATTTTCCATAGCAAATCTGCCAATCTGACATGCACACGTCAAAGCATGGCAATGGCAAAGTTAAAATGAAATGGGTACATTTTAATGTATGGCTAGCTAGTTTTCAACAGGATATGGGGAAGAGTACTAAGCTTGTTTCATTCCAATCTTGCTCTAAATGTTTGATTTGTAGTTGAGAAGTAGCTTCACCTAGGAAGTTTCTCCATCAGTCAGTACATATTGCTGGAAGGAAATAGAAACAAGATGAAGGCTAAAAAGAAAAGATCACTGTATCTTAGTCATTGTCACCATTATTAATTATAACCTTAGTGCACTATCTAGGTTGACTTTGTAAGTTTTACTCAAGTAAAGAGACAAACAATTTCTCCACATGAGTATTTATAGGAACTAAACCAGGTGAGCTTTAAATGGGGTGTCAATGTGATCTGGCCAAAATGCAAATGTGAAGCCATATCAGAGGGTGGGGAAGGGGAACACAAATGGTTATATTTTTTCACTGTCAACAAGCATCATCACCAGGATCTAACATCTGTTTTGACTAGCTTTAAGAAATCTACTATTTAACTAAAAATTGATTTGTAACCAATGATTTCTTACTTTGTTGTACAAAAGTAAAATCTCCATCCCATCCCCAATATAGAAACTTTTTTTTTATTACAATCATCATCAACAGCATTATCAAACTAAGCAGTTTGATCATACTCAACATTGTCAAATCCTTGTCAAAAAGGTTTGACTCATGCTCACTGTTAAGAAAATTCTGTGGCCAGACTGCCATTCGGCCCACGCCAAATCAAGCACGGCAGATCTGATTGTGTCAGATAAGGATCAAACTCTTGGTGATAAAGTTTGGATCAGGTTCAAACTCTGGGTTGGTAGAATCCCCACGATGGTAAGGAGATGTGGGATTCCAGGAGGGGTAGAGTCCGTGGTAGTCGTGACTCCTAGGGATTGCTCTATATAAGGAAGATGGAGACCATTGCTTGATTATCTAGTAGATCTGAAATCATTTGCAGCGAATTCGCAGGTCTACCTCATACCAGAACACATAAAGTTCTCGGCGAGTTTAGTTCCGACACCCATCTGGAAGCAACTAATTCTTTCACTCACAAGTCACAATCTTGCCTTTGGAGATAACCCATTCCCTTGATATATAGCAAGATGGTTGATGAACCTCTAATATATCAATCTTTCATCTCAATTTATAGAAGTTTACATGGAAATCTCATTAACAACCCAATGCTAAGTCTGATAAAATTTAGTAAAATGAAGCCAACTTTACACTAAACTGATGGATCTGATCTGAACCGTCCAAATAGTCAACACAAAAAACCAAATAAGAACAAGGTTCTAAACATCAGATTTCATCACCCCATGTTTGGAA
Organism: Umbellularia californica; assembly: GCA_028538565.1. Classification (NCBI taxonomy): domain Eukaryota; kingdom Viridiplantae; phylum Streptophyta; class Magnoliopsida; order Laurales; family Lauraceae; genus Umbellularia; species Umbellularia californica. The sequence goes on along the minus strand of JAPQWN010000006.1, from coordinate 77,289,150 downwards.
GGATTCCTGATCAGACCATCACCAGAGAATTTACCTTACCCATGTCTCCAAAGGGTGGGACAGAGCTGATGTGAGGAACAAGCCAATCAGGGCTGGCCACGTGTGTCCATCCAAGCCAGGGCTATCCGTCGGCATCTATGTCGGCCCTCTTGATGGTGATCTCACTTAAGACCCATCAACCAACGACAGGTGGGCCACACAGACATGTGGACCGTTCAGATCAGATGGCTACGTGCATGACATGGACAATTGGTAGATGTGACATGTGGTGAGGGGTTTTCCTTGCTAATGTTTGGGATGGAAAGCCAGGGAAAGCATTTCTGTGATTTTCTTCCATGAAAATGACATAACACCAACAAAAACATGCCACTGTGATTCTTGATTGATCAAAGGTCAGTTTTCACATTAAATCCATGGATTTTTGTTTCTGCGATATAGAGGAATTCTTCGTTCTTATCTCCCATAGGAAATCAAAATTCTCTAAAGTGGTGAAAAAATAGTTCATGTTTTCCTATTACTCATCGAAGATCATCACATTAAATGAAGAATGATCAGTCCAAACAGAATTCGAATTCATTTTCCAATAGCTTCTAAAGATTAGTTTACGGGTCAAAATAATAATTTCGGCTACCATCTACTTCATAGCCTTAAATGGGATAACTGTTAACATTATGGAAACTAAATTAGTTGTTGAATTAAAGGCTGTTCAAATTTGCTTTATAGAAATTTTCAACTTTTTTACTAATTCATTGCAATGTTCTCTCATTTTTCTTGTGTCATGTTCAATTTCGCCAATATTTTGAAAATAAATCACAATGATATCTCAACATTTTCAAAATAATGTTGGTATTTGTGGTTCATATGGAACCATACCTAAGGATTGCATCGGATTCGGTTTGGTATGGGTCAAGATAAATGGACCCGACTCAGGCCCACATCACCTTGTACGCGAATTACTTCATATGATAGGTTTAGAATATGTGATACCAAATCCACCAGGTCGACCCAGATTTGGCGGGTCATAAATGGGCGAAACATCTAGATTGAGACCCAACTTGGGCCAAACTGTACAACCCCAAACTTGCTTCTCACCCATTAAAACCACTACAAACTCACACCAATAGGGGATGATGAGTCAGGCTGAGTTGCCTGTTTAACTAAACTTTTTATCATCCAGAGTGTTAAAATATGGTGCATAAGTTAACAATGAGATTTGAGACTCGAATTAATCATTGATTGTTTTGGGGTCTAATTTTTAGGAAATCTAACCTTATACATGTCTTGTAAACAAGTCAATTCCGGTCCGGGTCTATAGTGGACCTGGAACTGGAACCGTTAAAAAGAAGGTGGACCCGGAACCATTTCAGAACCTATTTCTTGGCTCTGGAACCGGAACAAGGACTATATTTGGGGCGGGTCTGAATCTAGGTTCAGGTCTAAGTAGAGAATTATATTTAAAAAAATATGGTTTTTAGAAGTGATTTTTGAAATTTTAGGTAATATGTCGGGTCCACGGGTCTGAACCAGGGTGGAACCAGACCCGGACCCATTTACTTATCGGAGCCTAAATAAGGACCCAAACCCGGTTTTAAACGGTCGGAACCTTCTGATAATTGGAGAATCAGGGACCCATTTACATCCCTACTTGTAGCCTTTTAAAGTTCTTCTAAAAATTCTTTGAAAGCTTACAATGTATAAACTCAACCCTAGCACAAAATCACACCCTTAATCTAATCTTTGGTTTTGGACATCACATGTGCTGATGGGTCCAATGCCTCATTTGTGGATCTAATCCTAGGGTCCATGTCAAGACCCAAAACTTAGACTTGAGCAGTATGGCTCAAATGCAGCCAATTGAAAGCACCAATTTTTAAGTAGTAGGACTTTTACATTGATTGCGCGGGCCCCACCATTGTACCAGCAGGGTGAATCCAAGGACCACTAGTCCACTGCCTACAGAAATTGGTGGTCCAGACATTTTTCATAACAACTCCACTGTACCAAGTCTTACCAGATGGGTACAGAAATTAGTAATAGTTACACTGTGAGGTACTAATAATTTGCAATCCAGATGTGCCAAGCTATTTCACACAGGAGGGGACACGTGTCAATTAGAGGCAGGCACCAACATTGTGGGGCCCAGATAAGATTCCATCCTCAGTGTTCATTTTCCATAAAAAATCAAACAAGTGAAAAGTTAGTACCCCCATTTTTTAGCAAGACAGGAGGCATATTCCTGTTCTTTGTGGAATGGGCAGCAGTTAAAAATAGAAAGTTAATGTGAGATTACCACAATAATATTCACAACACATAGGAAAGTTTTTTTTTTCACCCATTTTTCAGGTAGTGTGGGACCCATTAGAGTTAGTTAACTCTGTAAGACTCGGCCGAGTCACTTGACTTCGTAGATATAATCAAAGACTTCTCGACTGGAGTTAATTCAACAAAACTTGATAAATTTATATATTGTTTTTGTTTTTGTTTTTGTTTTTTCAACTCAATTTGAGACTCGACTAAGTAAAAGAGCCCCATAGATACCAAAAGAAATGGAAAGGTCTCCTTCTGAATAAAGATTATCAAAAATGAAAGTCCCTTCAAATTATACTAGCCTTTGGTTTAAGAGCTCAGAGTGTCCCAAACTTTCGATAAATCTAATATTTTTAAGATTCAAATTCAACCGCAAATGAATTGTCGATTCGCAGAAATGTAGTGAGTGTGAATAGGATGGATTGATCAAAAGTGGACCCAAAATGTTCCTCCCATAATCTATGAGATGGTTCTTTACTAATTCACTCTCAAGGATTATTATTGTTTTACTCCCTTTCTTACCTAATATTGAAATTTGGACAGAGAAGCTTATAATGATGATTCAATGAATAGTGGGCAAAATCCGAGGAACTGTACAGCAATTTTTGGTGAGAGAGATACGGCCAAACAGAGCATTTAATGATAAAGTAAACTGCCTCTTCATGTGTTGGGTCCCTTGATCACACAAGACGACTCACATTTGATCTGAATCACCAATAATTCATGCATAACAACATGAGAACTTGGGCCCCACATCCTGCACCTGATCCGGACCCTCCCACTGTATCATGTGGGTCAAACCAACACAATGCCCAAATAAATGAGAGAAACCTATTTCAGCCCTAACCACCAACCCCACTTGGCTCACCTGCAATGAGATGGCCCATCCAGTTGGATCGATATCGACATATCTGAACAGTTGATTTTGACAATGTGGGTCCCATGGAGCAGGACCAGGCCGATCCTTATTTGTTCATGCATCTTCCACATGGAATGTCCAGTGGACTCTGGCAGGTTTAGGCCAACTCGCCTTTAGAATGATGTGTGGTTGGAGAGACATCCAAATCTCAGTCATTGTTCTACGACAGGTATATGATTAGAGACGGATTTGGTAGTGGTTTTTTTTTTTTCCTTTTTTTTCGAGGTAGATTTGGATTTTGTTGTTATACCCACCCCGTGCATGTAATATATGTACATTCTTCTTTTACTAAAGTTATAGGCAAAATTCATGTGGTGTGGGTGGCCTCGTTAAGGCACGTGGGAAGAGAAGGGGGCGTGTTTGATGTTTACCAGACTCATACCCATGCATTAATATATTTTAAAGTTTTTAAGCTTTAATTCTACTTGACTGAAACCCATCATGGGGTGGGTTTGATATCACATATAAGTGAAGTCGAGTTTGGCTGAGATAGATACATTTGAGACAACATGGGTTTCGATTTACCCCCAAACCCACCCCGTTGCCACCCATAGGTAATCTAAGTTTATAAAAATTTGATAGTTCAGTTCAAATATGGCCTTAAGTTTTTATCTTATTTCAAAAAGAGGACACAAGTTTTGAAACTTTTCAAATTAGTCCCTAAGCTTTCCAGTAAATTTTCAATTAAGGACATTCGGCCACTTAAAGGTATTTTCTGATGACCTTTTCCCTCAATATTTTGAAAATACCCAAATTACCCTTTCCTTTAAAGCTATGACATGGTTTCAGCAACCACTACATGCAGTCAATCGCTGTAAGAATATTGGGTGTCCTTGATCACCATGAGGACACCGACGAGAAAAATGAGGAGAATATAGAGGAAGTGAGGGAGAATTTTATTACAATAAAGGGTAATTTGGGTATTTTAAAAAAAGAAAAAAGTTACCGAAAAATATCTTTAAATAGATAGATGTCCTTAGTTGAAAACTTCCTAAAAACTTAGGGACTAATTTGAAAACTTTTGAAACTTATGTCTTTTTTTGAAATAAGACCGAAACTTAAGGACTTTTTTTAAATTCTCCCATTTTTTTCTTTTTCCTTCAAAACAAGGCTTTGCACCTGTGTATATCCGGAAATAACCAGGACCTGAGAGTCCTAGACTCGGAGTCTTGACATGAAAAGTAAGTTTCTAATTTAAACTATTTTAAAGATAAACACAGACTTTGAATGCAGCAGTGAAGAAAGACATGATAGGTTGTGGACTTACAGTGGATATAGCTTCGGCAAAGGTGATAAACAAGGTAAGGCTTAAGTGATATTGGAGCAGAAAAAGTAGAACTCACAAAATCAAGACTCCATAATAAGATAAGGCTTTAATGACAGTGATGATAATGACGTTAAGGTGCCTTAAATGGTTGAAGTAAATGGTTCATTTGGTTTTAACGCAGTATACGAGAAGTGGCCTAACACAAATGGACAGTCCTGATCGATGATGATACGGATGATCCAAGCATTAAAACAGAACTGGATGTACTAATAAATTATGGTGGACTGGATTATTGCTCTTGCAGGAGGAATGGTATGCTCAATCACATGGCAAGGCATAATGGAGCAAAGAGACAGGCCAGCTACGGAACAGCTTTGCAAAACTTTCTCCAAAGAGACTTTTGCAGAGTGGACAAACATAACTGAACATGGTGCGATTGATCGCGCAAATGAGGATGTGAATCACCATATTTAGAGCAACCACAGAAAGCGATGAATATCAATGAAGTCTAGCACCTCTTTTACCGGAATACCAAAGCTTCCCGATGCCTTCAGACACCTCTTCATACTCATCTTCCTCAATTGCCATCACCTTGAGATTCACTGCCATAATCCCTATACAAATGGTTGAATCAGAACAATCAAACCTGAGAAACATGAGATATCGCGGTGGTAAGGGCATCTCGGCCTCACCCAAGTGCCAGGGATCGACCCCTAGAACTGGTGGAGCACGGATGAAGGAGCAAACTCAGGCAGTCAGACCATACGATGGATTCCCTGAGATGTTAGATTAGGCTAGTTTAGGACTAGTCATCTATAGTATAGTTCACCATTCCTCCAATGTAATAGCAAAAAAAATCATCAAACCTCATGTATTAAAGATCTTGATACTGTGCCTTGACAACTGAAGTTTCATGGATCCTAGTTCCAAAGAATAAGAAACAGCATGTAAATACATTCCTTCCACCACCAGCACTGACCAAAACACTAACTCAATACCAAATATGGTAAAAGAAGTTTCATACTCAATAGAATCAATCTTTAAAAAGATCAGTTGAAATGCCTATCCTCCCATACATGTTTATACCCTTTTTTAATGTTACAAACAACACAATATCCCTAGGTCTGCCATATGGCTAAAACAAAAGGAGCAGGCCAATGAGAAAATAAACCTTACAGCTGATACGCAGGATTTTCACCTTGTCAAGGCTTTTCTACCTTGACCTTGGGCTGATTGCACTCTGGACCAGTGAGTATCTGTTTGGATGGCCGCCTCGTTGCTTGTTTCTTTGGCCGTGAAACAAGACGGTCAAGAACTGGTGCCTCAGAATGTGGAGCCGATAATCCATTCTGACTGGTAACAATTGATGAGTCTGTGCATTGACTCGGACCAGCCCAGGCTAGTGGATTTACTGCAAGAAGATTTTCATTAGTCGTCTATTGCACCTTTTCCTTGGTGCAGACAAGGTTGTGATCAGCCACTATCACTAGCATTATATCAGTCCTCCAAAGGAAAAAATAAATAGAAAAATTAAATAAAACAGCAATAGACAACATTCAGATGCATCAATCATATCAGTGCTATGGATAGATAATACACATGGTCCATCCTTTTGGTGACCAAAGCCACCATTATCAAGGTGGGACTAATGAGATTCCTAACAAATCTTCCAATTAGATGATCTTAAACCAACAGGGTTGAAGTGATTAAATGTGGTGAGTTTTGTAGCTGTCCACCTGCATGCTCAGACCACTAGAATCATCCAGCATGGAGATTACATGGAATGGCCTACACTGATGCTCGCCAGATGAAGGGATTATGTTAAACACAAAGGTGCAAATCCAAACACTTAGCTCACGTTTTCACAGGATCCAAAAGTTCCTGAGTCTCAAAACATCCAAGCATTCCATGTTTTGAGGACATTGCGCTGTCAAGAATTGCATGCATCAAAATAGTCTCGGTGGTTTGTTCCTCATTCATTATTCGCCTTGATAAAAGAGAACTTCGAATTTGAAATCAAATTACAATGTACAAGAGGACTTATAGCATATTAACAGCCCCTCCAACACTAATTTTGGGGATTTCCAACGGAACATGTTACACAGATCGTCTGCACATGATGGAACCCAAGTAGCAACTCATACTTTGAATGCTTTCAAAGTTGCAATATTTGGGCAATAGCCACCCACTGGCAAGGGCAAGGGCAAGGGAGGCAGATTACCCAACTTGACGAGTGGTTTTTCCCCCTTTTTCCCTTTTAGATGCATCATTCACTATCTCGATCTATCCAAGCAAAATGAAAGGTAGTGCATCAAGCTCAAAGGGTTGACAGGTATGATCCCGACCAAAACATAGACAAATGGAATATGCTGTCAAACTCTAAAGTTGAGGGATATTTTCTTCAATTCCCAAGAAATAACAAGGTTTTTAAAATGGTCAGCCCTCCCTCTCTGGAATATGACAGCCAATATCTCTCACTTTCCCTTTCTTTCATTTATTTACTTTTCTTCCACTTCTCTTTGAATTCAGCAGTGGTGTTTTTATTTTTCTTTTCTTTTTATTTTTATCCTTTTTTTTTACATACCTTCTGCAGGTTCCTGAAGCCTAGGCATCTCAATAGCAGAACCATCATACTGCTTCATCGCTTTTGCATAAGAGCGCTTTCTCACATAGTTATCTTGCAGAGGTTTTGGGACTTGAAATGAAAATTGAGACAGAGTTACTCCTGCTCTCATAAACTCTGGATGTTCAAGCAAGTACCTACATCATATAGAAGACAAGGACATGTTCTCTTGCAGTTGAAAAATAAAATTAGGAAACAACCTCATTTCTAAGCCTAAATGAACCACAACATGCTGGAGATTTTCAAATGAATGGTGAATGCAAGGCAATTTTTTAGATCTCTGTATTTGGAATGGTTTTTAATTAATTTGCACAGGATAAGAATAAGTAACTTGCCATTAGTTCTGTTTGTTGTGGGTTTCTTTCATTCCAATTTGTATACCAGAGAAGAACATATATTTAAAAAAAGGGCTTTACAGTGTGCGTACACATGCCCGTGTGAGAATAGAATTATACGTACTTTTGGACCTCCACTGTGGAGCGCAATCTCTTGCCAGATGGTGCAACATAGTACCTGAAAATATCAGACAGACGTTAAAAAGAAACTATAAACCTGAAGCATGAAATCCTAAATTAGAGCAATGAAAAAATATTGAACTAGATTTTTTGCTTGAAGCCAGCAGTTAGATTTCCCCATTAGGTTTCATTTTCTTGTTTAAAATATATATGTTTAAAAAAAAATCATTTTCCATGAGCTCTAGTCATTTCAACATTACCCTTAACATATGACCACGTGCTAAATCCCTGCTCGACAACGCATGAAAACAAAGATGCTTGCCAGCCCTTTTAAGTTTTAAGTCACTGAGCAGCAGATGTATATTACATTTAGGGACTGAAATACGATGGATGCTGAAGAATCAAATAGACAGTGCATGTGAACATAGGCCTAAATAAGTACGTGTCAATGAGTAGAACTTGCAAAGCTAAACCCATTTTTTTCTTTGGATAACAAAGCCAACCTACAATAAATGACGTAAAAAGCTACAATCATAAAGAAGATAAGAGTTAGCAAGTGTTGAGAAGCAAATCTCTAAGATAAAGCAAAACTGTGAAAAGTAAATGATACAATCAATTGTCATACGCATAACACATAAACATCAGATGACAGCAACAACTGTGATTAGAAAAACACACACGCGCACACACACATATCAGCCATATGCATATGCTCGGAAAAAGTTACAGAATCACTGCGGTAACAGATAAAAAAGACAAATAATAATAATAATAATAAAGTTAAGGAGAGAAAAACTTCATTTTCATGGACATGAAAGGCTCAAAAGTAAAAATACATCAGTTTCATGAAATTCAAACAGTACAAAGAGGAACGTGGGTGCATACACATCTGCAAACTTGGTGCTTCCTTCGCCTCTAATTCTAAGCAACCTTTGCCACCCAGGAGGGGGCTGAGAGATACTAGGTTTATCAATTGCCCAGAGCCTGCTCCCATCTTGAGAAATGTCAGCTGGATCATCACAAGATATATCAGGGCGCCACTCACGAGCTGTTGCGCATACAAAAGGTTCCTCCATGATATATTCACGTATCTGTTCGTACTTCTCTTTGGTTGGAATAAGCCTCCACTTAAAACATTCAGCACATTGAACAGTAAATGCCCCTATAGAAGGTAAAACTTTGGTAGTAGGATCTGGCACTGCAGATTGGGGGAGGGAAGGTTCATACTCAGCAGGGTCTGGAACTGATAAAACTTTAGTTGTATCACTATTATCAGGTTTATAAACCACAATTTGATTTGATGCATTTGCACAAGATTGAACATCTTCATCATTTTCATCTGAAGAGGCAACATCTGTCTGTTCCTGAGATGTTCCATCCAGAGAGTTATTTGATGAATCTGGAGAAGTTTTATACATATCCGGTGGGGATCCAGAGTCGCCAAAAGCATCATATTCCTTCTTCATCTCAGGAAGTGTACCGTGCATTTGTGACTGCATCTCAACTAGTCTTCAGAAGCCAACTGAAAACATCAAATACCATCATGAAGTCAGCATAGCACTTGTAAATGAAGACCGATAATGTTTTGACAAGGAATGCATATGGTTGTGCAGCATTATCATACAAACTGTGGAATTTTGAAAAATATGCAACCATGTATTTAAAGTTTAAATTCCAGAATTAGTTGATCAACATAAAAAATAGCTTCTTAGATTTTAAAGCGATCTTCACAAAGGAAGCAGACATAAGAAGTGAGGACCTCGGTTTTAAATTTCAGCCACAGCTTCAGTGCCTATCAGACCAGGACGAGTACGTGCCCACGTGTCAGTCCATTACGCCCATGCAGGCCCAAAAAGGATCAAAAAAATTCCAAAAAAAAAAAAAAATATATATATATATAAAATAATAGAAAACTAGTAAATTTGTGAAAGTTAACCTATTTAGGTAGTATCTTATCTTAAATATAGTGATGTTTAGTGTTGTTGAGCGTTGAGTCGTTGATGGTGTAACATATAACTGCTAGTTTTTATGGATAAATAATATAAATATCCTTTATTTAAGCTTAGCAAATTTCAATAACTCAAGCTGGATGCAGGAAGACTAAGGGAGCATGGCAATTGAAAGGCTTGGATATGAATTAGAAAATATGTAATATCAAGCCATTCAAATGATCCTAGCCTTTGGGTTTTGGTCAGTAAAGTTTAAGGGGAAAGATTATATTTCTATCTTTTAACTCAAGGGAGAAGTCATTTTCTTAAAGGGAGAAGTCTTTTAACACATTGGTCTCTCACGCTTAACGACCAAACCAGCTAAGGTACATGTATAACGATTTTTAGATGTAAGCTATATAATAAATAATATGTCTACTTGGTGCTGAGACCCAACTTGACTCGGACCAGGGCAGCACTGAGCCAACCTGTCCAGTCGACCTGGTGCCGACCAGCATTTAAACCATGGTCAGGACCCCAATTGCTGGCTAGTTGTGTAAAACTATTGGAAAGGGAAATATTGGATATTATAATTGAGGAAATACTAGCACTTGAAAAGAAAGGTGCTCAGGAGCTGGTGAATGTTACAACAGGAAAACATACACTGGGTTGTAAATAGGTTTTACCTTGAAACATAATCTAGATAGAACTATTCAAAGCTACAAAGCAAGATTAGTGACAAAAGGGTTCACACAAGCATATGGCATTGATTACCATGAGATGTTCTCTCTAGTGGCTACGCTAAATCCAGTAAGAATAATTCTTCCCATAATAGCTAATTTTTCTGACTATAATCTGGCAAGACACATCATATGTGGTAAACGTTCTATTTAATTTATGCATGCTTTGACGACTGAAGCATTTGGCTGCAGATCACAGAATCTTGAGGCATTTGAAAGAACCACTAGGACAAAATATTCCGTACTAAAAATAAGAGCATACTTAAAAGTTGATTAGGCCAGCTCCAAGAGGAAAGGAAGTCAAATTTAGGATACTGCACACTTAATGAAGAAAATCGATCTCATGGAAGAGCAGGAAGAAGTCAGCTGTAGCCCGCTTGAGTTCTAAGGCTGAATATAAACATACAGCTCATTGGTGCAAGGAACATAGAGGTTGATTGTATCTTCATCAGGGAGAAGGTTAAAAAGAAAGAAATAAAGTTGGAATATGCCAACATGGATGATAAGACTGCATATTTCCTTACAGAGGCAGTGGCAAAGAAGAAATAAGATGATGGGTGGTCTAAGCTGGGCATAGTAAATATATATGCACTAGCTTAATGGGAAGGGAGGTGTTGAGAGACAAAGTGGGTCTTTGTAAGTTGAGCAAAGTCAAGGACCAATTTGTAATCATCATAAACGCTAGGAATTTTTTGTATTTTTGCAAAAAAGATAATAATAATATAGAAGTGCAGCCGTCCAACCCTAGGTGGAACGACCAACTAGTTCTTCTCAAATTCTTCTTCCTTTCCCTTCCTTTCTCTCCTCTTCTATGTCTCCAAAATCCCTAAGACTTCAGATCTTTTTTCACATTCAAAAAATTAGGTCTCGGCCCCACCTAACCTGTAGCTATCCCTAGATGCAGCTGTCATCTGAATGTGGTGGATTCTTCAAGTGCAAATTGGGAAATGATAGGTGCTTTGAAATTTTCCCTTTATGTCTAATTACTTAAGTCGGTATTTTTTGCAATTTCAATAAGTAGATCTTCACGATAAAATAGAAAATATCATAGCTCATTAAGCCCCTCTTCTCAACAAATCTTTCTTGCTCTTTCTTCTCTTCTTCGTCTATTTCTTCTTCTTCTTTGAACCATTAAATACTTCATTTGCATGAATCCAATATTTCCAACGGGAGATAATGATTAGCAGATTGTGATCATTTGTAATTGGCAACTAGGTGCTCGTGCAAATAATTATAAAAGATTACTATATTAAAAGAGCCCTTACATTGAAACGTATAGATATTAGATAATCATGTATATACAAACATCCGTAAGTATGCACCAATGGCATATTTGGTACAATACAAACAGTAGTAGGAAGGCCCATCCATGCTAGAAACATGTATGATCTGTACATACTAAAAAGTCTAGCTAAAGCATATTCCATGGCATGTATCAATGCCAGTTTCCACGAACCCAGTGCTAATCAGCTAGGGAAAATATGCAATTTATAGGATTCCAGAACAAAACAGACATGGGGTAATTTGTCAAAATGCAAGAGGTAGAGAATTCATTGAAATTCCTAATATGTGGAGCACATATAAGCAATCAAAGGTATTCATATGACAGTCCCATAGCAAATGGGTAGGCACCAAAGAGTACTCCAATATTGAAAATAGGCCACACAACCAAGGAAATTGGGCAATTTCCAGGAACCCAAAACCAAATAGCCACAGGAAATGAGCAATTGATCACACATATTATATGCATATGGAATAGTAAGAGAAATCCCCAAAAGTCCTAATCAGGGCCCATTTTAACAATCAAAAGTGTTGAGAAAAAGAAATAAAGAAATGAAGGAAATATAGGAAATAAGTGTGTGCCAACTATGACTACCGAGTAGATCGTGCAAAAACTTCGATTGTTAACTTCAACTAACAGATTTTTCACCATCCCTTATGATCATGAAACTTCAAGAGATCCAGTCAAGAAGAAATGAACTTCAAAGTGGTCAGAAGAAATAAGTGAGAGATGGAGAGTGGTGATGGCAGATTCTAAAAAGCGAGATGAGTGTGTACTGCTCTTTGCTAGAATGAGGAAGGTAGAGAAGAAGGCATTGTTGTCAACTTCATTTAGGACTCCTTCGGTGTGGCATCCAAACCCAAATATTTCGGTCATTTTGGAATTTCGATGGAATATTTTGGAGCTATATTTTAGAAAAATAAAAAATAAAGATATATGTAGTTTAAAAAATAAAATATATATCTAGTTCGTAGATTTTTAAAATAAGGGATTTTTATGAAAAAAATATCCTTAAACACTAATTAGATGAATTAATTATTAAAAACACGGAATTGAAGGATTAGGGCACAATACTTTTTTTATTATATAGAATTACACTCGTGACGATATTGTTACCTGCGTCGTGATATCGTTATTCACTTGAGACCCATTTTGCATATATATTGCCCAATAGAACCGATGTTATAGTTTCTCCATCTCTATTTTCAATGATGTTTCTCTGAATATCGAAGACTAATCAATGGTTCCAATCAAAAAGAACAAAGAAATGGAACCCATTTTTGGATCCTACAAAAGTTTGGATTTCGTAAGATGTTGGTTATGAATATTTGCTTGACCCCAATTGTAACTTTAATTCGGCAATTAGAGCACTTTTCAAAAATCTAGTCCAAGTCTATATTAGGCAGGATCCAAAAATGGAAAAAGCTTCTTTTTTTCAGAACCATTGATTAGTCGGTTAATCAAGCACCCATGCTAGAAAGAGATTCATTAATTAAAAGAGAAGAGCATTACAAAGCTGAAACAGAGAAACGAAACAAAGAAAGCATAAAAACAAGACAAAGGAAGAGAAAGCACAAAATGAAGAAGAGAAAGGCAGAGAGGCCACTAGCTTTAATAACACCATTGGCCAAACCATTCTAGATTAGTTAATCTCAGCATTGATAACCATTAACTGGTTTTTTTTTTTTTCCAAAAAAGAGTTGGATTTGTTGAATATAGAAAAGAGCTTCTAAAATATTGAAGACGAAGATCAATGACGATCACCACTACCAAAGGTTCGAGGAGCTTGGAGAAAAGAAGGTTTTCATTTCACTGTAAGCAGAAATTTGGGAAAAAGAAGGTTCTCATTTCACTGTAACCAGAAATCCAGCAGACAGTAGCATCTCAACATTGGAATATTTAGAAGGAAAAAAAAAAGAGAAAAGAAGATAAAGAACCTTTTAAACATGTATTATCTCGATAGATTTGATGCATTCATCCCTTTCAAGCGTGTATTTCTTCTCTTAGTGTTCGATATTCAGAGAAACTTCATTGAAAACTAAATGGAGAAACTAAAACATCGGTTTTATTGCGTAGGATACATGAAAAATTGGTGTTAGGTGGATAAGATACTGTTACGAAGGTAACAATATTGCCAGGTAGGTAATTCTGTCCAAAAAAAGGTACTGCACGTCTGCACCCTAATTTGTCAATTCTGTATTTTTCATAATCAATTCATCTAATCAGTGTTTAAGAATTAAGACTAATTTTTTTCGTAAAAGTCCCTAAAAATGAAGCTAGCTCCAGTCCCAGGCCCAGACCCTAGACTCTTTGATGAAGGACAAGATGCAATCTAGCCTAATATGGAATAATGAGATCAATCTAAAAATTAAAAATTAATGCTGAATTATAAATCAAGACATCCACACAATCTAACATTGAAAATTAAATGGGTAATTTGATAATGTTCCAAGGCAATGTTGCAAGTCCTACAATAAAGGCCCCTCTAGTAATGAGAGGGAGGGATCCTTGTGGAAGTTAAAACTTCCACCTGCTTAGGGGCAGTCTAATTTAAGTAAATTATCTGTCCCTTCACGAGTATTTGAATAAAAGCCTGGCTCAACTTGTTTGCAATTGATTTAATGTGTAATTTAGGCTTAAAAAAACAAGATTCAGATTTAAAACAAGTCTCCCGCAACAAGATAAAGGCCCAAATTCTGATCTAGTGTATTATGTAATTGGAGTATAGGATGTGAAACTAATGGAAATGACGGCCAAAATACACCTCCAATAGTGATTTGATAGATCAAGTGGGGTTTGGATTGATTAGGTATCTCGGATTAGGGCTTTCAATAAGGATTGTGATTTGGTTCAGGACGGTGGAGTGGTTTCGGAGAAGGGCTTTCAACAGGGGGGTTGTTTTGCGGTGGTGGTCTTTTCTAGGATGAAAGAGGTTAGGGATCGACTGGAATTGGAAGTTAGGTTTTGTGGTTGTTGATGCTCGGTTCATGGAGGTCTTGGTGATGGGTGCTCAGCTACATGGATTTCGGATCTTAGCAGTGTTTGGACAAACTGGGTTTCGTGAGGGTTTTCTTTGGACTTCACATGCAAGGATGATGGTGGAACAAATACCTGATGAAGCCGATCTTCAAATCCGGGGTGCTTCGAACCTGGCTCCAATACCTTTGGATATATGGACAGCGGGGGGGGGGGGAGGGGAGGAAGATGCAGGGAGGGTAAGGCAGAAGGATGGAGATAGGGGAGAAATTGAGCTCTCACCAAACTCCAAACCAGGAGGCATTAGAGATCTCGAGGAGGAGAACTAGAAGAAACTCCATTTTCATTAATCATCAACCATTACTAATTAGCTAAGGAGGTTTTCCATCATATATAGGAAAAGAAATAACCCTAGGACTAATCTGGACCGTCCAAACACATTGATGGCAAAGATTAAAACATTACACTAAAATAACTTAAAACACAAATAAAGTTCTAAATAATAGAAAAAGAACATAAAATAAATGGATTGGGCCCAAAGGCTTGGTCAAGGCAGATGGGTTGGGCCCATTAGCGGTCAACCCATAGGGACCATGGGTCTGTCCTACATCACTTTTTATGAAACCAACCCAGGCCTAGACCCATCCCCAAGCCCCTTTTATAAAACTCACCCCCAAACTAGGAACTTCCAAAACCTGTCCCAGGCTCGCAGCCTAGCACCAACATTACTTTTTATAAACACGCCAGTCGCCCCCTTTTTCCCGAATACTCCATTCCAAGTCTTGATGAAAAGGTCAAAAAAAAAAAGGAAAGAAAGAAGATGATGGAAGAGGAGCCGACGACAGCGGGAGCGGCTAGAAGTAGTAGCAACTTGGTCGTCGAGGCAATAACAATGCCAGTCGAGGTAAGGGGCCTCTTTCGGTCAAGCAAAGCCCAGGAGGGCAAGCGATGGGTTTAGGGTTTTCTATATATTTTTAAGTTAAAAGAATTCACAACAAGCCCCCTCCCCTTAAAAAATCTTTATTTTAAAGTCAAGACCCACTTTAGCCGAAATTGGACTCTCGCCCAGTGTTGGATGAAATTGCCTGAAATGCCTAATTTTAGCCGAAATTGGGCAAACAATGAAAGAATTTTTATAGGGCCAACTAAGGCAACTTTCCATTCTTGAAGGCAGAAGCTAAAAAGTAATGATTATAAACATTAAGTAATTCCCCGAGTCTTAAATTTAAATTGTGAGACTCATTCTTTGAGAGTTTAAATTTTATACAGACTAATTCAATTAGATGCATAATTAGGCCTCTAAACTATGCAATTTTTAGAAGAATCAATTGCTTTAATATATAATAATATGATCAATACATAAGGAATACTTAGTCAAAGACTAAGCATTCCAATTCACTTGTGGTTTTATAGAAACCATCTCTCTCTCTCTCTCTCTCTCTCTCTCTCTCTCTCTCTCTCTCTCTCTCTCTCTCTCTCTATATATATATATATATATATATATGAAGATGCTCCTATGAGAGACATCTCTCACCTTATATGAGAGATGAGGGCCCCACCCTATGTCTCATAGTAAAGTGAGAGATGCTCTCATAGGAGCATCTCCATATATATATATATATATATATATATGGTTTCCATTCATGGTGGGCCCCACAAAGGGGTGCACATTTCAGATTTCTTCCTTGTGTGTGTTAAGAGTTTTTAGAAGATAAAGATTACGTGTCATTGTATAAGGCTTATTTGAGGCATATGCCCCACACAAAGACTGCAGCTTCCATGTGCTTCATAGTAGTAGGCTTACAACCCATTAACACATCTTAATTTTGAAATAAAAGACATGGCAGTTGCTTATTTTTTAAATAATGGACACGGCAGTCGCCTACACACCGCTGGTTGAGTGGTATTCGTACCTTAATATCACACACCTACCCAAGGATCGTTACCTGGGTCTTCCAATTTACCAATAGCCAAACTTAAGAAAAAAGAACTAGATTGTTGGAACTGGGGTTACTCAAACTACTTGGTATTAAATACAGTTTAATACTTTACATGATTTTTTATTTTATTTTTTATTAGAAGTTGTGTGTTTTATGAGGTTTACACCCACACATTAAGCAATGCACCTCACATTTAGAATGCCTTGCATCATGCCTCAGGCATTTTAGTATGTGTGTATATATATAACTAGTTTGAGTTTATCTGAATCAAATCCAGAACTGAAGCCTAATGATGCAGGCTGGTAAAACAATATATAACTTTTCTTGATTTGAGAGGGCAGGCATGAAGATCATGAAACATAAATAGATGTAAACAACAAAAGAATGAGATTTCCAAGCTAGAAGAAAGCCACCCTATGGGTTGATTCTGAGCCCATTACATTGCTGCCTTTTGCTATGAACAGGTTGATGAAAAATATATATATATATATATATATATATATATGGGGGTGTGAAGACCATCTATATATGTTAGGAGATGATGTAGTGCAGTAAAACAATATCATAAATAAATGACATGCTAGAAATAGCTCAGCAGCCTAAAATGGGTTATCATTCAATCCAATGAATGATCCACCTTAATAATAATACAAATTTATGTAGATCTCTCTGGACACAAGGAAACTAGCACAGATAAATGCACCCAAAAAAAATAACAAAATGTAAGAAACTGAAAAAAAAAATCACCACCTTCTGACCAAAATGCAGATTTCCAAATCCATAAATAAAAAAGAATCATAATGAAATGCACCCAAAAAATAAAAACATAAAACTAAAAGAGGAAGAAATAATGCATCACCTTCTTACAGAAATGCAAATTTCCAAATCCACAAATAAGAAAGAGATCTCAATCAATTCCAATAAGATGGCAGATCTAGAACAAGAAATTCTAAAAAAAGCAAAAAAACAATCGACCCCAAACAAAAAAAAAAGTCAAATAAGGAAAAAACAAAAATAAGGATTCAACCAATACACGCAACCATTCCACACACCAAACTCAGCTGCAACAACACCATCCACACAAATTTCACCAAATCAAGAACCGTATTTGCCCCCCACAAATCCCAAAAAGACTCCAATACCGGTAAAATCCAAACCCATCAGATCCATGGAAACCAAAATCCGAGCCAAAAAAAGATGACGAAAACCTCACCTTGAGACCGAAATAGCAGCAGGCAAAAGCAAAATCGAGCTCACGATTACACGTAATCGTATCCGAACCCGTACTCTATATACAGAATCTACAGATCATGACCTTTTCGTTGCGTAAACACGAGGTTTTGTACTTTTGCGAATATGAGATGAGACTCTTCAGACGATGGAGAGAGAGAGGTTTCGTTGTTTTCGTTTCTTCTTCTTCCTCCTCTTCTTGGAGATTGAAATGGCGATGGAAACTAGCTTTGGATATTTTTTAATTTTTATTTCAAGAAAGGTCCTCTGTTTGTTTTTAATTTTTGAAAAAGAGAAGAATCTTTTATTAGTATTCCTAAAAAGGCTCTCGAAGTTGTAAATTCTTTTCCAAGTCCATCGGGTTAGGTGAACCACTAATGGTATTGTTTCTTTTTTTTCTGGAGAATTTCAAAAAAGTCCTTAAATTTCGGCCTTATTTTAAAAAAAGACATAAGTTTCAAATATTTTTAAATTAGTCCTTAAGTTTTTAAATGAAGGGTAATTTGGGGATATTTTTAAAATATTGAAGGAAAAAGTCATCAGAAAATACCTTTAAATGGCCGAATATCCTTAATTAATAATTTACTGGAAAGCTTAGAGATTAATTTGAAAAGTTTCAAAACTTATGTCCTTTTTTGTAATAAGACAAAAATTTAAAGTCATATTTGAAATTTTCCTTTTTTTTTAGTCATTTAAGAAGTTGTAAGTTTTTATCTATTGCTACACCTACATTCATGGAAATAACTGCTGTATTTACTGTCCTTGGATTTGGGAATTCTCTGGATAAACTCGCTTTCGAGGGGTGTGGGTCATCTTTAATCAAGCAAGCCCCTCTTGAATTGGTAACAATTTTAATTTTACTGGCATTATAACAACTTATGTTGAACATGGGCATGTACACCCATTAACAAACAATTGATGCATAAACTAACACAATTACTTATTAACAATTGGATTAGAAATAGTCTAATGTACTATATATATATATATATATATATATATGACTTTAACCGATGGGTTTACTTGAAAATTAGATATAGTGGCAAGTCAAGAAATTCGGATTCACGATTTAATGTGTTGAACACGGATTGACATCTTGATCCCCATGTAAATCACTCGCAAATTAGGATGTAATCTATTTAATTAAAGAATTTCAGACCTATTCGATAAAAATAACTTAGATCTAGCACGTTAAAATTTCGAACTCTATAAGTGGTGCATATAATTT
Source organism: Umbellularia californica (assembly GCA_028538565.1). Lineage (NCBI taxonomy): Eukaryota > Viridiplantae > Streptophyta > Magnoliopsida > Laurales > Lauraceae > Umbellularia > Umbellularia californica. The sequence goes on along the minus strand of JAPQWN010000006.1, from coordinate 77,270,255 downwards.
AGTTTGATGAGGTATAATAAATTTACATGATCCTAGATATTCGACTTTTTATATTAACTAATTATAAGAAATAATAAAATGATAATTTGGTGACCAAGTTCAAATCACACTACAACTGTAATATATTTGTCATGTTGGGATCAAATCACATTTATCAACGCTATAAAAAATACATTATTCATTCTCTCTTGCATTCTTAAGTTAGTGTTCGAAATTCTCAAAATAGTGAGATGAAAGTCATTAGAAGATTGTTGATATTGGAAGAAAACTAAAAAGATACTAAACTTTATGTTTAATAATTCGACTGATTTTCTATTTATGTTTCTTCACATTCTTATAATTTATATGAGTGTAGATTTCATGGAATCTGTTATCCTTTTTTATAAATATTTTTAACATTTTTGTTATATTTAATCTTTTTTATTTTTTATTATAGCACATGCACTATGATTTATGAAAATAAATAATAGTTTTTAATTTTTTTCATAATAGATAAACTTTTATAATAATAATAATAATAATAATAACGTGTTCAGATTGGGCACAAAAGGGTTGTCAGCGACATCGATTATTTAATTTCTATTGTTATCATATTCGCACTCTATGTCTATTAGAATCTTACGTCTCCTTAATAGAAAGTGTTCCAACCTTTGAACTAGACTAATCCCTATGAACAAACTCTTTACAACAAAATCTTGAATAGATTTAATCAAATCAGGAAACTCATCCAAACTCTAAACCAAATCTTTATCTTATCTGATTCGACCATATCAGAATTTCATGCGAGTTCATCTTTATCCAATCAAATGGGACAGATAATCCAGATTAAGATAAAAAGACTCTTGAATATAGAATAATAACTTTAAATTTTGCAATAGAAAAATTACAATAGGAGAGAGGTTCCAATGATATAAAATCGAGATGTCAAAATTACTGCTAAAATAAGTGTTCTATTTTATTCACAACTACTTTAAATATTCTCTTAATAAGTATTCACCTAAAATTTATTAATGTGCTGAAATGGTTTAGAGTGCATTTCAAAATAATTGAGTGAGAACGATAGGTTGTGACTTGTGAGTTTAAATGAAAAATAAAAACTTGGGGCAATCAAAATCAAGATCCGTCGAGCACGTCAAATTAAATAACTTTTTAGGGTTATCAATTCTTAGGGTGAACCCACCACAATTCGACCGTTAGATGGGTTAGACCACCTACATTTCATTATTTTAGAGCACCTTGATAACACTTCATCAAATTACAGGAAAAATCCATGACTACATTATGTTTTAGGAGAAGGCCAACATACTTCACTGCAAATGGGGCACATCCTTTTTTTCTTGATAACAGAGGGTGTCCCAATCCTTTTGGGCCAAAATAATCACTACAGCCCCAAGGGAGCCGTGTAAATCCCCTGTGACCCAAGTGTGATAGTACAATTTCGAATCCTCAACCTCCGGGTGCAAAGGGGCAAATCCTGATTTTGTCCTTAGATGGGTGGAAATCATCACGATTAAAGAATTTGCCCTATGATTCTATGTTAATTTCATCACAAGATAAAGTGGGTACACCGCAATTGCACTATTTTGGGTGGGGAATACTGTGATTCTATTAGGTCACAGTGCAGGGATTACGTCTAATGGTCCCAATCATGGCTCCATCACTAAGCAAGTGGCTGCCAATTGCCATGATTATATCTACTCTCAAGTCCTTCATGGTTTCACATGACGACTCACAATGAATATTTGTTTCATTCTACAATGAGATTAAATTAGAGACATCATAATGACAAAGGTCTCCTTCACCTCCTTAGTCGAGAAGGGAACGATATGTTGTCTCTGTGTTTGGTGGAAAATGTATTTCTTTAATACAAAGTTGCATAAAGCAACTCCTTTTCCTCAAAAAGCAACTGGAAGGTAAGATTCATGCACAAGGGGTCTGTATGTTTCCTCTTCCAATCCACTACACAAACAAGATGTGTTACATCCCCATTAAAGCTTTCCACATTTTAGTTTTGTGGCACTACAGGCCTCATGGATAGTAACATTATCAAAGTGAATGCTGATGGGCATGATGTCTCAAACTAGTGGTGTTATTTCATACCCATTTCTCATGTGCTGACACAATTGGCATATAACCTTCTGTTTATTGCAGAAATAGATCCTTCAAAAGAAGGATTGGTCATAATTATGATCATCCACCTTTTATCCTCTGTTTAGGTGAACAATAACTTAACAAGGTGCCATTTACCAGATGGGAAACATGCATTAGCAAAGCCTCATTAGGATCCTTATCACCCAAATACTTAAATATAGATACTTAAATATTGGCAACAAATCATGTCCTGTGGTATCTAGGAAAAAGTAAAACATTCCAGCAAAACAGAGAAACAATTTGCTATTATTTTTGTGCACAAAACAACAATGAAGCAGTTTGGTACTAGGAAAATCAGTTTTTTTTTTTTAATAGTTAACACAAAAAATCATTCAAGTGAAAACTGGTATAATGTAAGAGACACTGACTGGTTCCTTAAAAAGTCAACAAGCAGTTAAGAGGCTTAGATCACACACCCTGCTACAAAAAAGTACTACAAAAGAATAATCAATGTAATATCAGATAATGTGATATATCATTGTAAAATAAATCCATGAAATATATATATATATAAAAAAAAACCCAGAAATCAATCACTTATCTTGAATTCAAATATGGGTGCTTCCCAAAGATCTAAACTGTTGTTCTACTTTTAAATGTTTTATATTTTTAATATCCATTGTGGAGGGTGAAACAAATTAACTTCACGTGGACTCAGAAAAATAAAAACCTGACCCAGAAACATTTCGCTTCCTAAGAGGAAGATATAGACTTCATGCTGTAGATTTGGCAAATAAAAAACCAACCCACAAATGTAGGATACATGTTTCTGCAAAAAAAAAAAAGGAAGAAAGAAAGAAAGAAAGAAAGAAAGAAAAACTGTTATAAACAACAATAACAAGCCCTAATTTCAGACCATCTTACACAGCCAGATCGAACCTTGAAAGGAATAAGACTACTATCTTGATTTTCTACATAGCAGAACTTAACACATCTGCAACACATTTAACTAACATATACTCCAACAAGAAAGCAAAAAATGTGGATTAAATTTAGATAAAGGAAAAAAAATGAAAATCTTGATCACAAGAGTGATTCCTGCCAACTATATGGGGTTCGGTGTCCAGATTTAAATTTATGAAGTCAAATTACCCTGCAAGTTCGATTTTGGTAAATATCACATCAAAAAATTTTGCTCTGCTAAGAGTAACACAAGTGCATCCCTCACAGACTGAACAAAACATACACAAAGAATTAATAAATCTTACAAATAGAACATAAGTGTGTATACCAATATAACATCACCAAAAAATTTTAGGGTATTACAGATTTGAAGACATAAGGTCAAGTCCATCACCTAAAAAGATCAAGAAGGATGAAAATAGAGCATCCCAGATTCTAATTCATAGAACAAATCCACCAATTAAGTCCATTGTGATTTCAACTATGTTATAAACAAATGGGGAAACCGAAAAATCATTAGTGCTATGATCAAATTAAAGAAAAATCATGATCTGTTATTTTATGGTAACATGATAAGAATTAAGAACCTGCAAATTCACACTTGCAACAATGAGCAACTTCAAGCACTTCTACATGGTCCTAATAAACAAAGACCCGACAACTGCTATTTCTAATCATAAAAGCATCATCCTCCAAAAAACTAACATAAATGACTATATACATTCAAAGAACTGTCAAGATTTGTTTGTTTCATGTGATTGAATACCTAGGAATTGTATGATTTCTATTTTTTATAATGGTTAAAATTGAAGAAACAAAAGCGAATTTCCAAAAAGACCATTGAATTATATCCCCTTTAGTAGAAAATGAATCAAGGGGTGATGGGAAGTGAATACCCAACCATCACCCTAAGAATTCAAATCCTAGGAAAGTGAGGGTTGCATCTATATCCACGACCTTATATCCCTACCACTCACCTCTTTAATAATCTTTGCTGGAGCCCATTTAAGTATGAATTCCTATGCATTCAATTCTCATGCTAAAAAACATGCCCCGAGTTGTGAAACATGATAGCAGACGAACATTGCGGAGCCGTAGACTCTAGATCAAAACTAGAGTTATTGTCACCATTTTGACCTTCTTAATCTCAATATGAAATAAAATGTGACAACAACATGTGAATAAGATGACTCTGATTCAACAGCTAACGTCACTCCTATCAAAGTGATAAGCCGGCCATCCAGTTGTCACCTTGATAAGCAGCTCAGTAACTCTTATTTGCTTACATGCAATGCAATCAAAGTAACTGCCAGGGTCAACTGTTTATAACCACGCGTCAAAGACAAACCTCAACAAACAGGCAGCAACCATACAAAGGTTTCCATATGATCATGAAAATTAAAGCAAAACCCAGTATACGTTATTCGCATTTTAATCTACCAATGGAAAATTCATCTACAAGAATTTTAAAAGGTTATAACAACTGGCAACCACCACAAAAATGAAAAATTCATCTGAAAGAAATTCGAGCAAAACCCAGTATAGATACAATCAATTTAAAGCGAGAAAATGATCCATATGTTACTGCAGGTTATGGTCCATTCAATAACTATAAAACCATGAAACTAGTTAAAGTTAAAAAAAAAAAAGTCCATCAAAATATAACAGAATCTCTTTTATTTTATTTTTTCACCCGCGACCTTGTGATTGAGGAGGCAATGAGCACCTTCCAACTGTGCTACAGGCACTCGTCTGACAAGGAATATAGGTATCTCATATCATACTTGAGAGATATACATCCTCAAAAAATCAATCCATATAGAAACTTAAATTCAATCTGGGTATCTCATATTTTACTTGACATATAAAATCATCCCACAAAAAAGTCCATATAACTTCCAAAGCGATGAATAATCAATATGGAGAAGAGCAGGGAAGCACTCAAAATCCATCGAATTAAACCATTATTCAAGGAAGGGCATTTCAGATTTGAATCTGCATGCACAAACCCATCAACACGCAATGAAAATCCAACAGCCAGACAAAGCTATTACCATCTACACATAACAGATCAAACACATCAAACTAAAGCACAAACCCGTACTGGGCATTGCAGATTTCAATCAACAACGATAAAGAAAACATTTTTCCACAGAACCCATGTAAATAAAATCAAATTAAAGCCAAACTACGCTCTAGGCATGAAAGATTCCCATCAAAGATCTACACATAACAATTCAAGCACACCAGGTTAAAGCAGAAATCCAAACTGGGTATTTCAGATTTCAACCTATAAAGATAAAGATCACATCTTGCCACAAAATTCACGTAAATATCATCAATTTAAGCCACAATACGATCTGGAAGCCAAAGATTCTACACATAACAATTCAAGCACACCAAGTTAAAGCAGAAATCCAAACTGGGTATTTCAGATTTCAACCTATAAAGAAAAAGATCACATCTTGCCACAAAATTCACGTAAATATCATCAATTTAAGCCACAATAAGAACTGGAAGCCAAAGATTCTACTTTATATTTTGATCAAACACATGCAAGATCTAGAAAATAAGCTTTAAAAAGAAGACAGTAGGAAACCCATAAAACCTAAGGCAGGGTGATGTTGTAGATTCGACGAATACATGGATGCGAGATTGGAAACTCCATCTGGGTATTTCGGAATCCGTATTAGACGGGGCTGAGGAGCTGATAAACCTGGGGTTTTGGCTCTGAATTCATGCCGATAACGATTATAAGGGGGATGAAACCGTAGTGGGTGATGACTTTAGCTTTCTTCATCGCCCAAGTGCTCCATTTCTTCATGCAATCTACCGATGATCGCTTCTCAGGCCCCTTTGCAGACTTCCCCTTTCCCTTCGACTTCAAAGACACTCCTCTGGAAGCCATGGACTCTCCCTTTCTCGCTCTCTCTCGCTCTTCCTTCCTTCCTTTCTACTAGTCCCTTAAACCCTAACTAGGGTTTTAAACTTTTAATATTTCAAAGCTCAGAGTCCACATTGTCTGAGTCCTTCACCCACGATTCTCGTAAGCCGCCCAATCACAACAACAGAGAGGGTGCAAAAAAATAAAAAGAAACAGAGGGTGTTTTAAAAAAAAAAAAAGAAAATCAGAGAGGGTGGTTTTAGAAAAAAAACACAGAGAGGTTGCTTTTTACAGTGCCATCTGCCAGCTCAATGAAATACCAATGGAGTTGTCCTGTTATGGACTCTCATGGCCGTTTCTTTATCAGAATTTTAATAATTTATATATAAAATAATTTTAAATTCTCCAAACATTATCTTCTTAGGTGAAATTTCAAAATTTTCTTTTTCATGGAGGATTTGAAATCCCAACAAATGGTATAGAGAGTAGAATTCCAATAATTTCAAAAGGTCTTCCGGAATGTTGGAATTTGAAATTCTAATGAAAAAAACACAACATTTCAAATATCAAGGGACAAGATATCACTCTTTTTTTGTGGAAAGAAATTCTAAAAACCCCCAACCTTACAAATTCTAGTCATAAATTCCGATAAATAAACAGGCCCTTGACTAGAAATGCAATCCTAGTATGTTCGATGGGGACTAGTGTAGTTTGTGTTTGTGTAATCACTCTTTTTTTTTTGGAAAATTCAATTTTCTAATTAGTAGAAAATTATAAAATCAACATATTGTAAATTTATATTAATTTATATTTAACAGTAGATACAGAATTTGTTTGGCGTGACAAAAAAAGAACTAATTTTTTTATTAGGAAAATGAGGTAGAAATGCGTAATTTCGTTCTATAGGTAGTAAATAAGTATTTAACCAAAATAAACTATTATCAAATTCAACCCAACCTAGATTAGTCTTGGAGTAAGTTTGGTATCACAAATCCTAACCTATGTTAAATATTGCATGGGGCAAAGCAGATATTAAATTTTCATTAATATCGCTTCAATTTATAACAAACCAACTCACTGTAAACCTACTAAAATTGATATATTTTATGTGCAGCAGAGACTACCTATTTTAGATGAAATAAAAAATATTGAGTTTTTTGCTATTTTTTATTGTTTTGCTCATCTATTTATCCATTACTTAAAGGGAGATGCTTCTATCGCTCTCGTGGTAAGGTGAGAGGAGCATCTTCCTTGCTTAAAAACACTTCACCTTCATATGATCCATCTTACCTTTTTTCACTTTACCCTTGCGTTTTGACCTTTTTTGCAAAGTGAGGTCATGTCCTCTTTTAGATTCAGAGATCATGCGCACTTCAATGATGTTTTACACATTTTACAGTCAGTAGCATCTTCCCTTCTATCATGGAGGTAATTTTTATTTTTTATTAAAGCACAGAAATACATTTTTATCTAAAAACCTATATTCCATTTCCAACACTTGCAAAGTCTCTTCACTATACTGATTCCACAAAGCAAGTAAACAATTATAACATAAAATCAAAATTGGATTTGTACACCAAACTTCGGTGGATGCACACAACAGTAAAATAAATGAAGTCGCTCCGACTTGAAGAAAGGGGTTTTGATGTATTAGCAATAGTTAAACTTGATTTTGCCATTTTATGACTGAAACTCAAATGATGTCTCCGCGGTCGCTTGACTATGTTAAGCTTTTTTGTGTGTTGTGCCCCGTGATATCATGAAATTTATTAATTTTTTCATCCTGGACTTTTTGCAACCAACAAGCTGATTTTTTTTTTTAAAAGAAGACGAAATTTATATTTTATGAAAAGTAAATACACGTTTGACTGCTGTTTTTCTAGTTCTATCATTTGGAAAAATATTTTCCCTAATATGCTACATAAAAGTCATTAATCATGGGATAATCTAGGGTTGCAAATGGGACGGTTTGGATTGAAACTATACTGTACCCGTACCCATTTTTAAATGATGGTTTTGTTTTTGGGTCCGATTCTTATTTTGTTGGTTTTGAATCGGATCTAGTTTCGGAATCATGTCCACCTAGAGGATTTAAATTTAGTTTCAGATCCGATTCTAATTTTTCTTTATCTTTTTATTTCTTCTTAAAATAAGCATATCATTCAACTTATAACAGTGCATTGAGTCTAATGCCACCAATATCATATATAAAAATATTTGAAAATTTTGATTTTGAGGTACAATTTTCAATATCAAATACTTATATACCGTGTCCCAAGTCCATGAGTTGAAACATATATAGACCCAGACTCGGGTCCATTTATCAATTGGAACCCAAATTGAGTTCCAGACCCGCACCTATTTATGAGTCATAACATAAAATAGGTTCCGGATCAAATTTTCACAGCTTGGAACTTACGGATAATCGGATATTCGAATACTCATTTTCTGATGACAGTCCCATTTTACTGCAGTAGTGACTATGGTGATGTTATATGGTCACAAAATTGAGAAAATCGGATTTAAGGAAGACTAATATATCAAAATATCATTGAAGAAATGACGATGGTTCAATTATGAATTACAATAGAAGTCAAGTCAAGTTTGGTTTATAGATTTTCACCCGAGCTAAGTTGGGAAAATGATTATAATAGTTATTTATAATACATTAAAAAGATATAATTTTGAAAATCAAGAGTTTTTTTTTGCAAACTTTCAAATTGCATTTATGTTCGTACTAATCCCGTAATACATAACAAACTTTATTTTATACTGACTTGCTAAGTGTGATGAGAGTACTGAAGGTTAATAAGTTTTATTAGCATGGGCGAGTTTTAACATTTCTTTAAAAAAAAGTAAATCACAAGTACTATTATACTATATTAAGCTAAGAGGTTTTCACTCTAATTTTGACATTTTCTTCTAATTTTGACTGTCAGATATTCCCTTCTTCCTTATTTCTTATAACTGCCCACTTTTTATCCCATGTAGCACTAATCATCTCACATAACTATCCATTTTTCACTATCCATGTCTCTTGTAATTTCCCAATTTTTCCTTTTTAGTTTCTACAAAAGTTTATTTCTACTCACATCTCTTACTCCCATTTTTACATATTTTTCTATTTTTTTACTTCACTTCTCGTATTTTCTTTCCATATAGTCTACCTCTCTTAATTGAAAAAATAGGTATAGTCATAGATATTATTCTTTTTATTTTCCTTCAAAAAATTTACTATTGTGTAATTATATTTGGTTTGAATTGTATAGTTAGACTCGTGCTTAGTACGGGTTCTTGTACTAGTTTTACAATGAAAAGGAGCAACTTAAATTTGGTGGCCATCTAATCACCATTCCAAAAGCTGTCATAGAGAGTCCTGCATATATATGATCCGTGTTGACCCTCGACTATGGGAGACTGGGTCGAATCATCTCATTTTTATAAGTTGTATGCATTCCAAACCATTTAGTAGGCGGATCTAATTTTAAAACAATTAAAGTTTATTTATAAGTAATTAAGTACGAGGTTTGGAGTCAGTAATTTAAAAATGTTGGCCGAAATGTAATTTAAAACTTACATTTGATCTTTTACCTTCGATTTTTGGACTAACAAATTATATAATATACAATTTTTTTTTTATTTTTCTCACCGTATTACTTTCATTACATATATAAATTTTTTTATTTTTCTCATTGTAGTACTTTCATTGCATATATAAATTTATCAACTCAAATTAATTATTATGAATCACGTAAATAAATATATATCTATATATATTTATTTTATTACTAATTTTTAAATATTTTTGAAATTATTTTTTAAAAGCTATCATTTTTTTTCTTCTCTGGACGAGTCTAATATGAGTCACGAGTTTTCCAATCTTACTCCTTCGAGGAATAGGAATATAAGGAGGTGCAAATATAAACCTGACCGAATAATTCTAACCTACAAAATTTAATGCCTCAAAATGCAAAAGCTTCTTTTAGGTGCCTTTCTTTCTACATCTTAAAAAAAAAAAAAAGCTATTAATATCTACATCACCATCACATCAAGATAAACCCATTGTTTACCCAAAAAGACTAGGTCATACGTGCGTGTACCTCACTTCAAATTGGTTGAAGGTGGAACCCACTTCTAAAAGAAACAGGGCTTCAAAAGTAAACCCCAATCATCCGACCATCAATTCACCCTGATCGGACACATCGACCCTTGATCAAAATGTGCCTAGTGGGCCACACATAGCCAACGATCGGATATTCCCCGCATATTACCTTTCCAATCCTCGCCGTCTTTCGCGCAAATGGTGGGTGCGGTCTTGCCTTTCTCCGTGCGTACATAGCGCGTGCGGACCCGCTCGGCGCACGGTAGTTTTTTCACTCCCTCTCAAAAAGTCGTTTTTACAGAAAACCCCAAGTCGTTCATCAATTTATCCAGTTCTCTCTCTCTCTCTCTCTCTCTCTCTTTCTCTTCAGAGATTTCTGCGATTATATACGGCTTATTAGAGAAGTGAGTAATCTGAGATCTGAATCTTACTTTTGCTTGAATCGAGCTATGCATTGCAGTTTCATCTCATGTTCTTGTAGATCTTAGAGTTTCTAGGGTTTATAGAGAGTGAATCTTCAATTAGGGTAAGCAATTACATGATTGTTTGGAAAAGCGGAATCTTTGAGTGACTGACTGACTGATCGATTGATTCTTTCTTATTATTCTTCTGTTTTTGGATTTTGATTCCACTTTGTTTGTCAGATCTGCGTGTGATCTGTTTTGGTTTTAGGAGAAACGAAGGGTTTGGATTTGGGGATTTTTTTCGATTTGCGTTTGTTATGGATCTGCTAGATAGATGATGGATGTGACGTTCTCTCATCATGCTTGTACATGGATCACGTTCATAAACCAGAATTCGAACTGATTGGATGAATTTTTATTTTTATTTATTTTTGTTGTAACAATGATTTAGTGATTCTATGGTCATTCAATGGACTGCAGGAAAGAGGTGAATTTCGTGAATTTAATTGACAATTGAGACCTGTGACTTAGAGGGTTTGGAATTCTTGATTGGCTTGAATGGGCATTGAGTATGAATGGTCAAATAAGCTGTGAATGGTGGACATGGTTTTAGAACTCGTTGAAATCGAGTTGTTTTTTTAGCCCTAAACTTAGAATGTAATGGAATTTCACTTCCTCCATGTTCTTTTTTTTTTTTTGGTTACATCTAATATGCTCTACAAACTGATACATCATCGCAACACCAATATGTAAAGATTTCTTCTTTCAACTGATTTAGTGTCTAAAACTGTGTTTTATAACCATGATTGTGGATAAGACTTGCTTTTCTTAAACACGAGAAAAAGGCCAAAATTTTGTGTTTGTTGTTTCAAGTAGTTTGGGGTTTCTTAGACATGCTAATTATGTGGTGGTTACATTTACAGTCTACAGGTCTTTATGCAGTTGTTTTATTTTCTGTATCCGAGTTTTTTTTTTTTTTTTTTTTTTAAATTATAAGTGATTAGAATTTTTTTGTTTTTGGGGGGTGTTTATTTTGGATATTATTTGTTGCTGTGCCGGTGTCTTAAATTAAAATGTCAACCGTATTGTGTTTAACACAGGGGCCCTTTTTATCACATAATTAGCATTGATTATTGACTGTGCCTAAAGAGTCGGTTATCTGCTGTCTGACATGATGTTAAGCTAGGGGTATGCAATGGAACTTTGTTTAAAAAATGAAAGAAAATAACGAGTGTTTTCTTGGAATCATGGGTCATTGGTTACACCTTTCCTAGAATAAATATGCCCCTGCATCAATTTCTTGTGCTGAACACTCCTTTATAATTTTTTTATCCAATGGGCTTATCACACACAAGCTGTGTTACATAGGTGCTATTTTAAGTCAACTTTTGAATTTTAGATGAAGTTATGGTTTCTATTAACAATAATTATGTCCCATAAGCATTAAGATAATGTAATTTTAGTATTTTGTGGTTGTGTTATTTCAGAAGTGTTGCTATGAGCCAAAGGACCTGGGTAATTAAGTCCCTCCTGCAAAGTTGACTTTGGCTCAGGAAAGGGAAACAAAGGAAGACACTGACTGAGAGGAAATAGTTCTCTGCAACAGCATTGGTGATTCTTTTATTTGTATGGGATTGAATTCCATCCTTTATTGTCAAAATTAGGATCAGTCAAGATTCAGCGACCAGGATCAGGGGCTGACTTGCCCCAGGGCGGCGAGTACGGCCCAATCCCTGTTGCCCGGAGGGTGAATTCCTCGCATGCTGTTACGATGGTTGACGACTTGGAGGATGGAAGCTACCAGGAGAGACCGAGGACTTTCCCTGCTATGCGGAGTAAACCATACACTCCACTGGTAGGACCCTCATATACCAGATTTTATGAATGATACTACAATTGATAAGCATATACAGTTACAACTTATAAGATACTGGGTGATGATTTTTGAAATTGGAGCACCAGTTCATCTGATATTACACATTTCTCACATTTGGTTTCTTGTACTTCTTTCGAGAACTTTTGTGGTGCTTCTATTTTCTTGATCATAATGCATTATTTTCTTCAATTTGAGGTTTTTTTTTTTAAATTACTTTTTGTTGTTATTATGAAACAAGGAAACGGGGAAAAAAGAGAGGAAAGTGGTGCAAATCACCATCTTTTAGATATCGAGCTTCTAAATTCAGTTGATGAGTACTATCTGCAACTATAGAGTTTTCTTTTTCCAATTTAAACGTGATGATTACCTACATCACCACCTCCCCCGTAATGTGATGAGTCACTCGGAATGGTGCATGTTGTTGGCTTTCTTTATTCTTTTTTTTTTTAGGTGGGGTAGGCCCGTAGGGAGGTGGATTGATCATGACCTAGGCTATCAAATGCCAAGTGTGTTGAGATTTGTATCAATATGGGCTGTGATTATAGCATTTTATAAACCATGACAAAAATTCATTTAGAGCTTTTCAATGGATCTTCCTATTTGGACAAGTGGAGCCCACTGGTTGACGATCCCAATTGTTGGTATTGTGGGCCTATCGAGGATATCTATGGTTTACCCACTGGGAAAGAGAGAATAACAAATGTGACAATCCTATAGTTTTATCTGGGCTGTAGAGGACAGTGGTTTAAGAAATTATTACACATCCGTGTTCAACAGAGAAAAAGGGCCAAAGATGCGTGTCAGGGATTGTACAATCTGATAGTTGTTTTGTTTGAGAATGTAGGATTTTTTTTTATAAGTCTCAAAATTGTAAAGGAAAAATATTGATGGCTAGACTCTAAAAGACCATCTTAGATGAAAATTGAGTGAACCAAGACCTATTACCCTAGTGAATCAAGACATAAGAACCTTGCAATCCATGACCTTACAAACTTGTCGAAGCAAGATGTAAACCAAATGATAAAAAAAAAAAGAATTATCTCATCCCACTTTATGCTGCTACGGAGCATAGTAGCTGTATTAGCCGAAGCTACGTAGCAGCTGTATTATTATTGGCTGTATTAGCCGAAGCTGATACACTTTTCAGAAGCGGCCGCTATTTTGCCGTAGCGGCCACTACGTACCAGATTTTCAATATATTTATATATGTACTTATTTCACTCCTTTTTCATGAACATCTTGAAAATGCCTTGTAGATTGTAGATCTGTGTTTTCCATAAATCAATCCCAAGCGGTTTAATTGTTTTGCTATTTATTATTGGATTTTTGGTGATTTTTCAAAAAAAAGTTTTTTTTTTCTTTCCTCAAAGTGGGCCAACCAAATCATATCCTAATGTATTCTATCTTGTAGATCTATGTTTCCCATAGATCATCCTAAATGGTTTGATTTTTTTTACTATTTATTTTTTGGATTCTTGGGATTTTTTTAAAAAAAATAACTTTTTTTCATAGTGGGCTAACTAAATCACATCCAAATGCATTCTAACTTGTAGATGTATGTTTTCCAAGTCTCAACAAAATTATACCGTTCCATTGATGACAGATCTTCCATTTGTGTTTGAATTTTAAACTTTAATTAAATATTCTTTTATATATCTTCTGTTCTATGCAGCTATGCTAAATAGCTTATTTGAATTTAGAATTTAGTAATGCATAACAGTGTTTGAATTTTGATGATACATTTTATTAGTTTCTCACTTAGCAGAGCTGGCCTACATGAATACATGTGGACATAGATCAATATTGTTTTTTTATAATCATACGACGATACATGACCTCTATGCAATGAGTGGTCCTCTATGTGCGCGCACCCCCTTCCCCCAGGCACTAAATCCGAGTTACTTGTGTAAACAAGGTTAAGTTCTAGCATTTTCCAATATTCTGGATTTTTTGGATTTTTTTTTTTTTACCATATTTCTTATTCACACTGGTACATATCAATTTGGCTGCCGGCAGCTACAGCCTCTATTTTGAACCATGCCCTTGCTAACATAACAGCTCATCTTCAATCTGTAACCCATGAATTGTGAACATGATTTAATGATCCCGGTAACCCCATGTGAACTGGACAAAATTTACTTGTAAAATATAGAGTGCGAAGGTGCCATTCTTGTTCTGGACCTCTGTTTATTCTATAATACTGTTGATTTCTTGCCCTTTCTCAGTTGTTTATGTCAATAAGCTTTTATTAAGGATTGGAACCGAAAAACATCTGTTAGTCATGCAAAGTTGGAATGCCCTCCCAGTCCCAACTCCCCTGACTTACTATTTATCTTAGGTCCCTTCTAAGTTGTTTTTTTTATCGTTAGAAATCAGATTGGACCTTTGATCTTAAAAGCAAATGACAACTTGCTCATATAGGTTGGAATCTGCAAATGGCTCAGCTTTGTTTAGTTTGCATTGGATTTTTTAACATCAATTTATTACTATGATGAAATATGTACATACTCATAAAATTGATATTCATGCAATAATTTTATTGTTGCTAGAGTGTTCACTATTGGCTTATTGGTTGCTTTCTTTGTACAGTTTTTTCAAGTAATTAAGGGAGTAAATGTTCGAGTCATATATGCGCTCTTGCTTTTGGGCTTTGGTGCTGTCTTTTATATTGGTGCAAGCACATCTCCTATTATTGTGTTTGTGTTCTCCATCTGCATCATCAGCTTCCTTTTTTCTATTTATCTTGCCAAGTGGGTGCTTGCCAAGGATGAGGGACCTCCTGAGATGGTCCAGGTATTTTACTAACCCTCACCTTTTCCTGGAACTATCAAATTTTGGCATTTTCTTTTGGATTGCTTTTTTTTCAAATAACTTTTTTGTCAGTTCATTTAAGTTTTGTTTGTTTGTGTTTATTATTATGTTACTTTTTACTTTGATTTGTAGAAATGGATTGCTCTTGTAACTTAAAACAAGTATAAAAAACTATAGATAATTAGTTTATACTCAGATGCAACTATTTTTCATGATCAAGTTGGTTTTACTTTGTCAAAGGTTATAATAGATGGCAAATATGAAACTTTGGTACTCATGTTACCAGATAGAGGGTAAGGGATTTTCCTTCTCAAGCTTAAGAATTTGGTTGAAATATAAAATGGAGAGATGTACTGATTTGCTTCAATTTTTATTGGGCAAAGATGTCAATGGTATACGTGTAAATTGAAATTATGTAACAAGCATACTCCACAAATCTTGCTTGGTATCCAACTGGGAAATGTGGGACACACAAATGCACTTTGTCACTTCTGAGTTCTAGCTGGAAAAGACAAAACACGTGGCGCAGTTATAGGTGCTTGCGGTTGCAACCTTGAGAGTCATGTTGCCAATAAAGAGAAGTTCTTGCTGGAAAATCATTTTTATGTAGTTTTTTCCCTAGTATTTTATTAGCATCTATATATTATTTATATAGCTATACTGCAGCTTTATGTTTGTGGGCATTATGAGAACTGGCTGAACAAAGGTTGGTGAGATCTGCACTATTTTTGCATCACCTGATCGACCTATGATCATTCTAAAACCCTCATGGCATGCACCCCATTTTGACACTTGTTCAGTTTGTTCAATTGAAATCCAAAAAATTGATGCCTTTAGAACATTAAATTTGAGGGCCATAGTTTATTGAGATTATGCAATGGGATTGATATTTTGCATGGCCCCAGGTCTCATTTTCATCTTTTGTTTCCCCCGCTTTGATTGTTATGCGTCTAGGTGGGCCACACAAGAGACTGAGGGAGTGATCCCCATAAAATGGTTTGCACGTACACACCTGAATAAAGTACCTATGGGTAAGCTTCCTCAAAGCTGTACATGTGGGGCCATTTTGCAAAGATCTAAAACTGATCAAAAGACGTGCTTACCTATGAATACTCTATACAAGGATGAACTGAAATTCTATTGTCGCTATTGGATTAGGTAGATCATAAATAAGATGTATGGATTTTATAATAAGGAGTTTGTTTTATATTTACCTTCTTTTACAATGGCCAGTTAGACATATTTGAAGTTTCAAACAATCCATTCAAACAGTTGCATTTGTGGATTCAAAATTATTTGAGTTTAGAGGAGGAAAGGTCTATAAAATATGAAGAAATTTGGTGACGGAAGAAGAAAATAAGGAAGAAGACGAGAGAAATTTAGAGGAAGAAATTATATGGGTTGGGGGTTGGGCGGCCATCATTATATGTTTTATTCATTTTTTTTTCTGAAATTACAAAGGGCCCCTATTGTTTATGATATTTACAAAACAGTCCCTGGCTTTTCTGAAATTACAGAAAAGTCCACTCTGTCTTGACACTCCCACCTCAAAGTTGGTGCATGTGTGTTTACCGTACTGAGCTTGGACAAAACATCACATAATTTTTTTCTTTTTTTTTTTGAATGGTGACAAAACATCACGTAAATACGTAATTGCTTCTTGTCATTGCCTTTGTGCAACTAGATCCTTTTTACAAGTATAGTCCAACTGTATTTCCTTCCGTGACCTTTTCGCTGATGAAGTGGCAACAGCCTTGCTATGCTTGGTGTACTCATATACACTGGATTGGTAGCAATATGAAGGGCAGAAGTACTGTACAATGTAAATCATGATCCACTTCTTTTGAATTCCAACTCTTGCAACAATATTTTAGCCATAATAATTCACAACTTCCATGGGCCATGCCTTGATATTCAGCCTCAGAACTTGGCTGCACAACAACGGTTGTTTCTTGCTTTTCCGTGAGACTAGATTCCCATAAACTAGTGTACAATAAACAATCAGGAGATAGATCTTTCACCTATATTTTAGAAAGAAAGTGAAACACATCAACTTTTAATTAGAAAGTCCCAAAAATGTGTATTATAAATTATCATAAACTTCAAAACTAAGACTGACAAATAAATCCACTTGTAATCCTAGTCCTTAGTATCTTAGAAGTTGGAAACAAATTCTAGTCACCCTTGTTAAAGCTATTTTTGACTTGAAGAAATAAGAAGGCGTCGGGTCTGACGAGCATCCGTCTAGAGGGAGAGGGCAGGGGAAACTCTCTAAAGAACTGGGTATGCAGTGGGTGGCGTGGTGCATAAGTCCCACATCGGAAACATGCAAGTCCTGATCCTGGGTATTTAAGTGTGGCATGGCCTTAACCCCGCATGAGGCCTTTTCAAACCGTGTGACAAGATTAGGTTGAAATCTCATGAATCAAAGTAAACAATATCATGTGGATAGTGGGCCCGGATCGTTATAGATGGTATCAGAGCTTGGGGTATGCAGTGTTGCATATCGGAAATATGCAAGTCCCAATCGTGGGTATTTAAGTGCGACCTGGCCTTAACCCCAAATGAGGCCTTTTAAAACCGTGCGGCAAGATTGGGGTAAAATCTTATGAGCCAAAGCAGACAATATCATGTGAATAGTGGGCCTAGATCGTTACAAAACAAGATTGAGAATCCTAATTAAACTGGTAAAGCAAAACAAATTCATTGGGGCAAATTTAAGTTTGATAGATATTTTTCGGATTTGCCCTTTCCAATCCTGCTTATTCTTTGCCACATGTCCTCTAAAGTGGGATCCTTTTGGATCTTTTTTCACGTCCATATCAGGAATATACCACAAATATAAAAAAATTGGATTAGGGACTATCGTACTGTTGGAAGGATTGATGGCTTTATTTGATCTAGGTTCTTCCCATGAAACCCAAAATGTAGGAATGGGCGATTGGCTGTTGAATCTTCAAGAAATGCTTTTGCAAAAAAATATGATTTGCACTTATTTGCATTTATTTTAATAATTTATCTTCCATTTTATGGGCCTCATGGAATGTTCTTGGCCGCGTCTGAATCCATCTTATTTGAGATCTTGGAGTTCAGCATCAAGTGACATTTCTTAAAATCATCATTAGTCATTATATGCTACATCCTGACTTAATGATTACAAATGCTTCTTAATAGATGCTCATTTGGTTAGTTTCTTCCTTGAATAAAATATGATTTGTTTTTTCAATCAGTGAAAAATAAAAAAAAATATTTTATATTGGTAAAATTGATAAATTGGTTTTTTGTCTTGTTAGTGTTTATTATTAGACATGAGCAACTGGTAGATATGCTTGTAGTGTTTTCCCCTACCCGCCCCGCAATCTCCCTATTGTCCGCATCATGTAGTGTTTTATGTAATTAAGGATGGTTTTGAAGGAAATAGATGTCCTGGTTTTGCTTCTGGAACTTTGTGCTGATCTGAGATTATTGTTTATTTTCCAGATTGCAGATGCAATAAGGGATGGGGCTGAAGGATTTTTCAGGACCCAGTATGGCACTATTTCTAGAATGGCAATATTGCTGGCGCTGGTCATTCTTATCATATACTTATTTCGCAGTCCAACCCCTCAACAGGAATCATCTGGCCTTGGAAGGTGCTCTCTCTCTCTCTCTCTCTCATTTATATATAAATTATCCCTTACTAGTGGGGCTCACCTGATGATCCATCCGAGTGGACCAAATCATCCCCCCCCCCCCCCCCCCCCCCCCCCCCCAAACACACACACACACACCCTTTTTTCTCTCCTCATCCTTTATGGTTATCTCTCCTCATCCCTTATGGTTCACATGCCCCATGGGTTTGCACCCATGCGAATGGATTGGACTGTTGGACTGGACTTGTGGGCCCCGGATGTTAAGGTTGGGATCATCAGATGGGGCTGATTTTTTGTACCTGCCTGGATCTTCAAATCCCCCCAGGTCCCATCCCGAGGAGGGCCCCGCAGCATGGCGTGCATAGGATCTAGACAAGATATATCTATGTGATCTATCTATTTATCTATGTGCTGAATCAAAATTTACTCCACTAGCTTCCATACGAAAAGAAATTTCCACGAGCTTTTTCCTTCCTGGATGCCCATTTAATTACACTTTTTACTTCCTCTCCACCATCAGCTTGTTTTTGAAGTTACTTTTGATTATTCTCAGTGCCTCCCTAGTTGCAAACACTTCCAATTTGTTAGATTCTTATGAACCCACTATACCCGAAAAGGACCAGAATGTCCCTCCGCTTCCATTTTTAAGTATGCCCCCTATTTCTATCAGGCTCAGTTTTGCTTTTGCTGCTCCGCATACATTAAATTCCATCACTGCAATAGGTGGGGAAAACCATCTAGTTGCGGACTCTCATTTCCACCCTTTTCAATTCTCCTCCCTCACCGTCCCAATTTCTTATGATATCTGATGATTAGACTTCCTTTAACTCCTTTTTCACCTTGTTCCTGTCTCACCTAGTCACCTTAAATGATTTCGCCACCACCTCTTCATTTGCTTATTTTCTTTCAAAGATTCTACTGTCATGGGATCATCTTCTGTAGAACCAACCTCTCTTTTGAAGGCCCGTTACCCAAGCTGCAAAAAATTTCTCCAAAAGTGCCAGCACCTACCCAGTCTTCTGCAGTGCATTAAACTTACAAAAACTACTTGTCACAATGAGATGATTTATCGACTCAAATGACTTGCATAGGCTACATTCCTGTGAAACATTTTCAGGAACAATTTTGCCGTCCTTGCCCACAAACCACCCACATACACATATATTTAAATATTAATAATACTTTTCACATCTTTTTGCTGACTGCTATGCTATTACCCATGCCATTGCAGATCGACATCTGCATATATTACAGTGGCTGCTTTTCTTCTAGGGGCTCTGTGTTCAGGTAGTGCAGGGTATGTTGGAATGTGGGTGTCTGTACGTGCAAATGTTCGAGTTTCCAGTGCAGCTAGACGGTCTGCAAGAGAGGCATTGCAGGTTTTTCCCCTTATTGTTATTAAATTTTAGGTATGTGAAAAATGCGAGTCTGCGTGTTCATATTTACCTGTAAGCATTTTACATACAGGTTGCTGTGCGTGCTGGTGGTTTGTCAGCCATTGTAGTTGTTGGCATGGTTGTCATTGGAGTGGCAGTCCTTTATGCTACATTCTTTGTTTGGTTGGAGGTGGATTCACCGGGCTCTATGAAGGTTACTGACTGTAAGTTCTGAATTCCTCTTGTTACATTCTATGATTGAAAGTGATTAAAAAAACATTTTGTGAAAATTTTGGCCATATATCACTGAGGCATTTTTATTTTTATTATAAATGCTGAACTCATAGTTTGTTCTTGTGAGCAATATAAGTAGATGCTTCTCTCTATTCATTTGGTAGGGTTTGCCTTTATTGTAGGCCTGCCATATTGGCTGGCTTACAAAATTTTGGGTTATTGCGGGAGCAGATTGGAGCTCAAATGCCTTTGCGGAGGATGGGGTTCCAGGTTCCTAACCAATACACCTCAGGCATTTTAGTCATATCTTATAAGAAAATAAGAATTTCATTGTTGATTCATTCTTTTACACTTACCAGTGTAGTTTTATTGATGCATGCAAACACAAGAAAAAGAAGAATAATAAAAAATCTACAAGTTGTGCAGCGTCTATCTTATTACTCCTCAATTAGTAGGGAAATATGCTATTTAAATTTTTATCCTGTAATACTTTCCAGACCTTCCAGATTGTTGGGTTAAGGTTCTGATAGTGATGGATACTTTTCAAACCTTCAATCAGCAAAATCATTGATTATATGGTTTTGAAATAGCTTGAATGTTTGACTGATTTTTAGCTTAGGCGTTGTTTTGCACTTATTTACATATGTAAATGTTTCACATGTGTAACATTTACTCATGAACGCACGTTTATTTGCACTTTTTATGTATTACATGCATAAATTTTGTTGTGAAAATGATGTGTGAATGGGGTCAATTTTCACACCAGAATTTGCACACCTCTCCAGGTCTGTAATGGTTGTTATGGTAAAAGTTGGTATTTTTTTTCTGTAAATATTAAAAATTCAATAATATATAGGAGGTGTCGCCCACCCCTAGGGAGTGTTCACTTGATTCAAATCTTCTCCTATCTCTCGTTGTTCTTTCGTTTTCTAAATCTAGGGTTTCTTGATCTTTAAGGACAATACCGTAGATAGTGTTAGATCAAAAACTTTAAGTAAGGTTACAAACCTCACACCTCAAAGAGGTGCCGGTATCATGAGAGGTCATGGTATATCGCCTTCTCTTTTTTGCAACCCGTGGGCCCCAAAATTTTCAAATTTTTATTGACGTATTAAACCCCAAAATGTTTAGGTTTGTGTCTAAGATGTTCCTAGATTTTGAGATAAATGAAAATTTTGCATATGT
The DNA here is from genome assembly GCA_028538565.1 of Umbellularia californica. Taxonomy (NCBI): domain Eukaryota; kingdom Viridiplantae; phylum Streptophyta; class Magnoliopsida; order Laurales; family Lauraceae; genus Umbellularia; species Umbellularia californica. The sequence goes on along the minus strand of JAPQWN010000006.1, from coordinate 77,248,697 downwards.
AATCTGAACGTTCAATGTTTACTCATGTGCACAAAAAGCTTGATCGTGGCTCCAAGTGCAGAGCTTCGATTATAGTAATAAATTGGTGAGACCAGGTCGATCCGCATGGAGCAATGTAAATAAAGGTTCCTCTTCAACTTATACCTACCCCAAATTAAAAATCTAAATATAGCCTTAAAAAAAAACTAAAGAAAATTACAATCATCCTACTTTCCAAAAATTAAAATTAGTTACAATCCAATGAAAAAAAAACTTCCTAAAATTAAAATCCGAAGTTTGAAAGAATCTAAAAACTAAAGTTGCTGCAAAATAATACACAAGTTAAAACTTCCAAAACTAGAAAGTTAAGAAAGCTAAACAAAATAAAAAAACTAAATCAAACTAAGTTAGAAACACAAATTAATCAAATATGAGTTAGTCAAACATTCAACCATGATTAGTAATCAAATCAAACAATCAAGATAAAAGAAAACAACCTACTTTCTAAAATTAGATTTCCCAAGGTTAGTAACTTTCCTATTTTGAAACCTAAATTAAATTAGAAATTAACCTAAGTTAAATTAGAAACTAAGTTAAATCAACTCTTTCCTAAATTAAATTAGCAAACTTTCCAAAAGTTAAGAAGTTAGAAAGTTAGTAATGCAATGCAAAGCATGCTATGATAAGTTTCCTAATGCACAAATTTTATATGAGATGCAAACTTTTATAAAACATGAACCTAATCTAATGCAATCTAAAACTAAGTTTAATGGTTGGAATTGAAACAAGAATGATGCATGAAACTAACAAAAGAAATGGAAACAAAAAAGGTTGAAAACACAAGAAAGATATGCATGAAACGAGATTTATGTAATGAATAAACTTTCCAACCATAAACTATGCAAGAACCAAAAACAAAAACATAAAAAAAAATTGCAAGAAATTTAAATGTAGTGTGCAAGAATATTAAATGTAGTAAAGACAAGAATTTAAATGTATTTAATTTTAAAATTTTAAGTGTGTGGAAGTGTATTCTTCTCCTTCAAAATTCTTTTCTAAGCAGGGTTATAATTTGAGTCATGCTCTTAGGGCCTTTGGGTCGTCAATCCAAATACCAACAAGAAAAGAACACAAATCAAGCACCAATCACCCAAGTACAAGAAAGAAAGTTTGAAATGAGAAAGCAACACTTTTACAAATATGCAAAGTGACATAAGATAAAAAAAAATAAAAATAAATCAAGACAATTACATACTAGGATGAGAAGCCTCTTCTAGATGTAAAACCCAAGGGTGTAGTGTGATTTCTAGGCCAAATCTCCTTGAGGACTCTGGAGAGAAAGAGAGAGGAAGAAGATGGAGTGTAGTAGTAATTCTAGAGAAAGGTGGTCTATTTTCCCATGAGAGGAGAGGGATGACTATGCCTTCAATTTATAGATTTTTGCTCTCTTTCTCTCATTCTTTGCTCCAAGTTTTTAGCATGCAATCTTCTTTATATTTTCGCTCTCTTTCTCTCATTCTTTGCTCCAAGTTTTTAGCATGCATTCTTCTTTATATGGCCAACAAGTTTTCAAAGAAATACCATGGTGAGTGAGAGATATTTGGTGCTTTCCATGTGCAAAATTGCAATCCCGAGTAGAAATTGTAACACTAACTTGCTTAGGTCATCTCTCCCTCGTTTTAGCTCCGACTGACGCAATCTTAGGTTCCATGGATATCTACTCGAAAAATAGATTGTGCTGATCTGACAGTTGGATTGAGAGTTATGACATTTTACTCTTGCTGCCTCTTAAAGACTCGGTAATAATTGTACACATATGAAAGCTTCTATATTAGTTGTGTAATGGGGTGTGTGGGACCCATGTGGACGTCCAAAGGGGTCTTGGGTTCTTTCCTTCTTTGTTTCTTTGTTCCCTTCCATCTTTGGTTTACTTCCAAGCTTTTTTGATTGACTGGTCAACTCTTCTATCACACTTTCCTTTCTTGAATTTATTTCTTGATTTTTGAATTTCCAACTTAATAAGCAATAGATCTTACCAAATCTGAAGTTTCCTTTCTTGATCTCGAAATTCCAAGCCCAACTTTCCATTGTTGACTTTTTCAAACTCTCCAAAAATACCAAGATATGTGAGTCCATCATGAAAGATGTCCTACCCTTGATCTCTCTCAAATTTCACCATTGTGGGTCCCATTCTTGATTTCTCCTACACAAATTGAAATAAACAAATTCAACAATGATCGCATGTAAGAAATTTGAATGGACTATGCATGGGACCCTACTTGATGCAACCCAAAATAACCGACTTTCCAAAAATAAATTTTCAAAAATGGCAAGTTTCATAAATTTATGCAAACAGTGTGATGTTTGAGCAAATTACGCATGCATGCACTACAATGAATCCTAAATGCATAAAAATATGATTTTGACACTAAATGAGTCTCTTTAATATCAGGAAGTCCTTAATATGGTCCAAAATGTGTATGAAAATATGCGCGTTTCAGGACTCATCATGATGCTTCTATACAAACATGATAATATGTTTCATTTGTAAATTTTACAAAATTTACATATGTAAATTTCTTTTTCATGCTACATGTGTAAAAGACAGATGACCGCTTAATGAAAGCCTTGATGTTGTAAAATCTGGCATAAAACGATAGAATATTTGGAAGGCTTTATTCCAAATCTCTAGTTTCTCCCATGATCTTCCTTTTATTTTTTAATACTCAATTCTTTATACCGAGGCTGTTTTTGATTTTTTAAGGAACGTATGGAGACAATCTCAAATGCGGCAATCCTTGGTTTTCTCATCTATTGAAACCACTTGTAGGGTTTAGGGTGTTCTCATTTCTATTTCTTTCCTTGTTACTCCATGATCCATCTTACTATATGCATCTCAACCTCCTTGATTTTGTCTCATCATTTCTTTGTTGTGCGTTGCTTATTTTTATTTTGCAATGTAGGTCGAACTGCCAACTTATAGAAATGTATTTTTGGTTAAGTGCATTTAGCAATCACACAACACTTTACTAGCTTGTCTTCTCTTTTTCACAAATCCTATCTGCCAACTTATTTTTATATTGCTTTTGTTGAGAAACTATATGGCATAAGTCTAAATTGGTTCTTAACAAAAAAAGAGTAGATGCCTTAGGTGTTGTTCTATTTCCTCTCCCAAAGTTTCATCATATTGATAGCTTGGTTATTTGCAAAATTCTGTGTATCTGTTTTTATTCTTGTTATTAGGGACTAAATTACTTGTTCTCCATTATATAGGAATTCTTATGCACTTAAAAGCCAGAGTTTTTGTTGAATTACATTATTAATAAATGAAGCTCACTAGATAAAGAGCCCATGGCACAGTGAAAGGTGCTTACTATCGCAAACCTGAGGTTGCGGATTGAAGTCACGTTTCCAATATAAAAAACAAAAACGAAGCTCACAATTTCTCGGTGAAACCCATATCCATATAGATATAACTGGTCCTTGATCTCTCTCTCTATATATATGTGTATCTATTATATGTGTGTGTGTGTGTGTGTGTGAGTGTGTGTATATATATATATATATATATATATATATATATATATAAATGGGAGGTGCTCCTGTGAGAGCATCTCTCACCTTACTTTGAGAGATATGGGTGGGGGCCCTCACATTTAAGTTGTTGATAATTTAAAATCTGTGAAATTCTTCAAAAATCGCCAAACAGCAAAAATATTGTAATATTATAATATTACATTATTCTATTCTATACTATCTTATTCTTGCAATATTTAAATCTGTAAATATTTTATGTAAACATCCAAACAGGCTTAGAAATTTAGTATGGAAGAGTGTAATTAGTAACTATATAAGAAAATATAGTCTGCTTCAGCTGTTGTATTTTCTGAACGAGTTAGACATAGTCACGCGAATAGTCTAAACAAAATGTATCAGTCATCAAATTTGGAATGTTGATTGATGAACTTAAGCTACCAAACCCGTAAATGAATGTGAAAGCAATCTGGGAAAGAAATTCGTGAATAGCCTATTTTGCAACATCTAGTAAGATCTTATTAGGAAGCAAGAAGCAAAAGACTGAGAATTGCAAAATTCCCCAACCAATTGATGAGCATAGAAAATCACGTTGGATCTTTACACTAAAATAAAAAAGAAATATGAGCCCATGTTCACAACTGCAACATATGGAAATTGGAATTGCAATATTTTTGAACTGCACAACCAACTCAACAAAGGGGCATAAATTTATCAATCTTTGGTTCAACTGCTCTAGTCCACAATTAATCCATACCATCCATTCACACCAACACCATTATTCCACACAATTCGTCCAGAGCACTCATGATGATGTTAACATATGATCACTTAATTCATTCAGAACGTGATTTCTTGAGAAACTATCATGCACAAAACATGCAAGATAAATAAATGTCCATGGAGGAAGTGTTCCACCCATGTTATATGCAATCTGATCAGAGTACCCTCAAACATTCTCTCTAATCAGTTTCAAAAAATTCTGTAGCTCATGTTTATTTAAGAAATATGTAAGTTTATTCTCATTCATGTTCATTACTATAAGGGAACTGTTGGATAATATAATTACTAACTGCATACGATTTGAAATTTCTTTTAGTGGAGGTGCTTGGTTAGAGGAGTTATTAGACCAATTGTTGCAACTTCTGTCTATACAACTCAATATGTGACAACTACACTAGTTAGCAGAATAAAATGTGACAACTATACAATACTAATACTGATGTTTGTCATTGAACCCAAACAGTAGACATATGTCAATGTACCCAAACAGTTTAATCATTTTCAATCCAGAGCCTTTGCATGTGGGGTTAATGAAATTAAATGGAAAGATAAAAGACAAATATGTAGAAACACACCTATGATAAATCCAAAAAGTCTCTACTCAAAAGTTTTTTTTAAAGATGGTCCATGCAATTCAGCCATCTGATTTTCTTCTCCTAGGCCATCTCTTTACTAAATTATTTCTCCAAAACCAATCAAAGACGGAAAAAAAAATCTAAAAAACTCAGCACACCCATAAATAATACTGAAAAATAACAATGACATCATTACAGTAACATTATCAAATCTTTATTTTCTGGATATGGATGTTAGGGCCCCCACCTTATCTTTCATAGTAAGGTGAGAGCATCATAGTAAGGTGAAAGATGCTCTCACAGGAGCACCTTCCATATATATATATATATACATATACATATATAATAGTTTTTTGGGATATTCATATAGTTACTTGTGCTTAAGATATTTCATTAATCATCCTTTAGTTCTATTCCATGAGCTACTGCCCCTACATACTTTGTATTTAGTAGTTTTTGGAAATACATTCATGATACTCTGGGATTAGTCGATGATGATGATGATCCCCCTCATATTTTTCTTATTTCACCTTGAGCTGGTTTTTCATTTTTAATGCACCTTGATCAAGGCTTTAGTTTTCGTTTCTGTAATCTTTTCAAAGCTCATGGGTATCTCATCTCTTTAGTTCCAACTTGACAAACAAATTTTCATAAGCTTTATATTAGCCTTACAGCTTTCTTTGCATCTTTGTATTAGTTGTCCCAACTATGTTGGGGTAGGCTACATGAATTCTATTTCTCCATTCCAAACGTACATTTTTAGTGACTTTGTCAATATATGACCTGCCATTTGAGTGTACAATTTATTAGGATTCATATCTCATTTCCGATTTGTTTGTCTTGATAATTATTATCTATCTTGATAACCTATTTAATATTATTCAGTTCGATCTCCTTGTCTCATAATCTGTTAATGGAAACCTTATAGTCCACCACCTTATTCTAGGTCAATCCATCCTTTCTTTATTAATAAGTTGACTGTTAATATGAATAATTAAAATGAATATTAGCCTCCATGTCATCCATATGGACCATATCTGGTCTGGGTTTCAAAAATTTCTAAGTGCTATTCTTTCTTCACAAAGTACGTGATTAAGGACCAACTAAAAATTTGAGCCATCCTTATCCAGTTTCATTCCTTTCTTGATATATATATTTTTTTGTATAAAGTCCATGTCCTCACCATAACCATGGCTTGTCCATGTCATCCAATGTCATATCTGGGTTTCATAAATTACAAAGTGCTATTCTTTCTTCATAAAGTGTGTAATTAAAGACCGACTGAAATTTTGAGCCCTCCTTATCGATTTTCATTATTTTCACCAAAGTATGTCTTTTGTCTGTCCTTGTTTACCCTTCACAATTCTCTTGAATTCCTTATCAATCACGTTACCTACCTCATTTCTAGAATTACCCTTTCTTAAGTCGAAAACCATCCTGAAAATCCCTAGCATTCTAACTCCACCTAGGCTTTTACAATTGACCTATTTCAATCGACTCCCTCTTTGTATTATGCACTAACGTTGCATCCTTTCTTATCAAAGTACTCACATTCTCAGTGGTTAGGTGCAATTTTGAAGCTAATTCATTTTCTTGCATCTATTCTTTGATAACCCTTGTCCATTTAACATAATGGTCCAGTTTCTTTGCTGCCTTACCCTTTTAAGGGATGCCTTGGCCCACCTTAGCCCACTTCTCACTACAACCATTATATCGTGGGCTCGTGGCTTGTCACTTGATGCCGTAACACAATGATTTGTAGTTAAAAGGGAATTCATTTTAAAGATTTGGAGAAGCATTAATTAACAGCCTGTCTAATGCAGCCCTCTTTACCCAGGCTTGATTTTGGAATACCAATACGTGGTGGATTTATACATTAAGTCCTTTTACTGTAAAAGAAAACCTTTGATTGGTTATTCTGTTTCAAATAAAAACTGCAATTTCTTATTTAACTTTGTTTCAAAGAAACATTTTGTATAAATGGCCATTTAATTTTTGAAGCTGCCTTGATGTTTTCTTTCAAATGAGGAAGTACTGACTCTTCTGTTATTTTAAAGGAATTTCTTTTTCTTTTTTCATATTCTTTTTGAAATGGTTACATGACTCTAATCTGCACCCTTGTGGATGTGACAGTGAGCACCTTTCAACCAGCCCTGACAGATTAGGGTTTATATAAACGGGGATCCCACCAATTTTCAGATCCAAAGGATCTATCTTGATCAGAGATGTTACCAAACCAAACCAAACCAAACCAAGCCTTTTCCCACTAGTTGGGGTCGGCTATATGGATTTGACGACGCCAATCAAGTCTGTTTAGGGCCATGTCCTCTGTTAGATCCATGTAGGCAAGGTCATGTTTAATAGTTTCTTTCCAACTTCTCTTGGGTCTCCCTCTCCCTCTCCTACTCCTGGCAATCTCTATGCCTTCACACCTTTTAACAGGTGCTTCCATTGGACGCCTTCTAACATGGCCAAACCATCTTAGTCGATTTTCTCTCATTTTATCTCCAATCGGTGCTATTCCTACTTGATCAGAGATGTTATCCCCGAAAAAAAGCAACAGTAAAAAACCCCTTGATCTCAAATCCAATGGTGATGTCAGTCTGTATGGGTGCAAAATGGGCCTGATAGCAATTCACAGTGGAATAATGTGTCTGAGTCTGAGGTGGGGCATGGATCACAAGGGGGCTCAGAAGTTGGCCCCACAAAGATGGTGCTCTCTAGGCGATGTCGCTCAGTATATGTATATATTGTTTGATATGTTCTCTATGGAGTATAGTATGTTGCTTGATATGTGCATTTCTCTTGCAGTGCCTCTTCTTCTGGTTGGTTATGGCTTTGGAGCTTCGTTTGTTGCCCTTTTTGCTCAGTTGGGTGGTGGAATATACACTAAAGCAGCTGATGTTGGAGCTGATCTTGTTGGAAAAATTGAGCAGGGAATCCCTGAAGACGATCCTCGAAATCCTGCTGTCATTGCAGACTTGGTATCCCAAGCTCTATCTTTATGTTTCCAGGGTTTGATATTTTTCTCTTCAGCTGTTATCTATGTTTCTGGTTAGGTTATTTGATGTTTTGCTTCACTTTCTTACCTGGTAGTGGACCTTCTAATACATGCTGATTCGGACCCATCTCTTGCACCTTTATGTGTTCTAGTTTGTTATTATATACATTCAAATTTTCCCCTTGCATTTGTATCATGATGATAATTAGTCACTACCAGCAGTCTAATGTCATGGCTACCAGGCACCTTGTCAGAGATATAATCTCTAGTTTTTATATTACATATTTAGTAATTTAAAGACTAATAAAAAATCACTGGTTGTAAGAGGGCCTGTTATAATTTTTCTTCACAAAAAGTATGTTGAATTCTCATGTTTAAGGTTGGAGACAATGTGGGTGACTGTGCTGCTCGAGGTGCTGATCTTTTTGAGAGTATTGCTGCAGAGATAATTAGTGCTATGATACTTGGGGGATCAATGGCTCAACGCTGTAAAATTCAAGGCAAGTAATATACTTATTTAACATTTAAGTTATTTTTAAATACATACAAGTGGCTTAATCTTTGGACTCTCATCTTCCTTTGAGTTTTTTCTATGGGCAAATCCAAATTCTGGTCATCTTTCAACAAACCATTTTCTCTGATTGGCAGTTTTGAGTTTGTACCTTTTTTATTTTATACCTAGACATGTTAATCTGGAGCCTGATTTGGTAGAGCATGAATTGCATTTCTTCCTGGTCTTTGATGATAATTTTTGGATGGGATGATTCAGTCTTCTTTTGGATGCTTTCTTTAACCTGTATTATTGATTTGATAGTTGCATTTTGATGGGTTTCTATATATTGTTTTCTAGAAATACTTCTGATGATCATGTTCTTTTCCTTTGCAGATCCATCTGGTTTTATCCTGTTTCCTCTTGTTGTGCATTCCTTTGACTTGGTGGTGTCATCTGTTGGAATACTTTCAATCAAGGGTACACGGGAGTCTGGAGCGAAGGTTCCCATGGAGGATCCAATGGATATACTCCAAAAAGGCTATTCTATTACAATATTTTTGGCCATTCTAACATTTGGTGCGGTAATGCTCCCCCCACAGAGGAAAATGTTGAAGTATTTTAAACATTAGTTCTATATTCTATTTCTGTTTATTTTATATAATTAAGTAGTGCTTCAAAAAATGAAAAAAAAAAAAAAGTCATTGTCCAAGTATCCATGCTTTTATCTTGAATACTGGAAAACAATCTTGTTGTTAGCCCTTGTTTCTTTGTTCTGATCTTTATATTGTTTTCTTGGTGGCTGTTTACAGTCTACTCGTTGGCTGCTTTACACGGAACAAGCACCTACTGCATGGCTGAATTTTGCGTTATGTGGATTGGTAGGAATCATGACAGCCTATGCTTTTGTGTGGATCACCAAGTATTATACTGATTACAAGCACGAGCCGGTACGTACATTAGCTCTTTCGAGCTCTACAGGCCATGGAACTAACATAATTGCAGGCATCAGTTTGGGCTTAGAATCAACTGCTCTTCCAGTTCTTGTTATTAGTATATCTATAATCTCAACATTTTGGCTGGGCCACACATCGGGCCTGGTAGATGAAACTGGAAACCCCACTGGTGGTCTGTTTGGAACCGCTGTAGCTACGATGGGGATGCTCAGCACCGCGGCATATGTTCTCACCATGGATATGTTTGGCCCGATAGCTGATAATGCTGGTGGAATTGTTGAGATGAGTCAGCAGGTAAGAAAATTCATTAATAACTTATTTCTTTAGAATGCTCCAAGTTAGATCCAATAAAAGAAATGGCTGATTTTTCTTGCTTTAAGTTTGCGAACCTGGATCATGGGAAGCTAACCACAATGTAGTTGGGACAAGGCTTTGATGATAAAGATGAACCTGGACCATGAGGGGAAGTTAGCCAAGCACCTAGGCCCAACTGCCCAAGCTGCACAATATCAATTACTAGCTTAGGCTACATTTGGGTCCCTGATATTTGACGAGGAAGTTTTGTCCTTGTTTTCATGGTTCTGATAATAAAAATGATATCAAAGCAGGGGCAAACTTTTTTTCCTCCCAAAACAGAAAAAATAAGCCACGCACAACCTGTGGTCTTTGGGGATTTAGATTTGAGAGCAAGATAATAGCTGCCATCACCTTAAATTAAGTTATTGTCTGTGCAGCCTGAAAGTGTTCGGGAGATCACAGATGTTCTGGATGCTGTTGGGAACACCACCAAAGCCACTACCAAAGGCTTTGCCATTGGTTCTGCAGCACTTGCATCTTTTCTCCTTTTTAGTGCTTATATGGATGAAGTAGCTTCATTTGCTCAGGTCCCTTTTAAGCAGGTATCAAGTATAAACCAGTTTATTGAAGAATCTGTTGGTTTTACCATGATCCTTTGCTGTTAAAATAGTTTCAGATGCCTTTGCTTACTTTATGTTATCCAATTTTGTTATTAACAGGTTGATATTGCGATTCCCGAGGTTTTTGTTGGTGGCTTGTTGGGATCTATGCTGATATTTTTATTTAGTGCATGGGCCTGTTCTGCTGTTGGCCGAACTGCTCAAGAGGTTGTTAATGAAGTACGAAGGCAGTTCATTGAGAGACCAGGTATCATGGTAAGTGTGTTCCCTCTATTGTCCTGGGCAATGCATTCTTAAGCTGTATTATTATGAGTTGAATGGCATCTAAAATTGATTTATTGTTTCTATTTTAGGACTACAAAGAGAAACCAGATTATGGTCGTTGTGTTGCCATTGTGGCTTCTGCGTCTTTGCGAGAGATGATTAAGCCTGGTGCTTTGGCTATTATATCTCCCATAGTGACTGGTTAGTTTTCTGTTATTTGGATCATAGTTGGCGGGTCTGCAATTTGGCTGGCTGGTATTCAAGTTTATCATTCACATTTTGATACTCGTCACGGTTCACCAATTCATTGAAGTCAAATTCAGTTCATTTTTTGCTATACCCAATTCATAATTCCAGCTTTTTTCAGCGAATTTTGATTTTCTGTTTAACATATATATTTTTTTTTGTAATGATAGTTTAACGTAGATTGATTTGATTTACATGATTTGTAGGTCTGGTTCTACTATGCCATATAGGAGCATTACTCATTTGGGTGTGCCTTTTTCTATAGTTATATTTTAAACTTAAAAGATTGTTGAAGTTACTAATGTGAACTACTGTAACTAGGAAAGAGGAGAGAACCATACTGTGGAACAATTGGGTGATCCAGATGATCACACATTGCTCTATTTAGAGTTTCATTAGGCTTACACTGTAAGCATACACAACTAATAGAGATTGCCGCAAGTAGGCCAAAAAGATAAGAACTGTTCTAGAAGAGATAATTATACAGTATTCTATTCTATGGTATACAACAACTAGGATGTCCTTTCTGCCTACGGTGTATGTGAATGCAGATGTGAGTGCTCAACTCTAGTTGATACAAGCTATAACATGGCTAATGGATAGTAAGCTTAAAATGGGTCATTTAAAAGACATACTGCAAGATGTGCCTGAAAATTGGTATAATGTAACATGATTTTAGAATTCCAAATTGTCATTTTGCATTGTGCAGTCAATTGAATGTAGATTGGTTTATTGCTTTTAGCTCTGTACACCATTGATAACAAAAAAACTCGAACTGGATTTATGTGCTGTGTCACAAATCACCGACTTAAAGTGTGGCAGAAGAAGGGGATAAGCTGTTCTCTGTCTGCTTCTAAAGCAGTCTACTTTTTCATGTAGCAAATTTCAAGCTTCATAGTTTAAAAATAAAAAAGAAAAGGAAAAGGAAAAAAGCTTAGAGGAAATTTGAAGAGTGATGAGCTTAAAAATTTGTTCTTGGAACGGATTCCTTAATGGTTCATATATAACTGATTATGGTGTCATTTATTTTTTAATTTTTTTTTATGGCTTAATATTTTCCTTTGCTCTTCTCCATAGAGGCATAGACATATCGCTTATTATGAGGTCATTTGCAGGAATTCTGTTTCGGATGTTGGGGCACTACACAGGTCATCCTTTGCTTGGTGCAAAGGTTGTGGCCTCGATGCTCATGTTTGGGACTGTGTCAGGTATTCTTATGGCTCTGTTTCTAAATACTGCTGGTGGTGCCTGGGACAATGCGAAAAAATATATAGAGACAGGTGTTCTTGGAGGCAAAGGGAGTGATTGCCATAAAGCAGCTGTTACAGGAGACACGTAAGTGTGAACTTATTTTCATTTTCCTGTTCAAATGTCCCGTTTTCATTTAAAGTCTCTTGAAGGTGCTTACTCTTGGATGAACACATTCTAAAACTGTTAAACTTGAGGGCCACTGATCAAGGAGTTGGGATGATCTGATTGACGAGAGCTGATTGTTCTAGAAAAGAATTTGCATAGATCATCTAGCACTCCTTGTCTGGTCTAGTATGTTTCATACTTCCTGAAGATAAGAAATTGTAGATATTCTGATGTCGTACATTTTAAATTGGTCTTGCAGTGTAGGAGATCCCTTCAAAGACACAGCAGGGCCTTCACTACATGTCCTCATCAAGATGCTTGCAACGATAACATTAGTAATGGCACCTGTCTTTCTGTGAGTTCTCGTCGTCCTTGTCCTCAACAAGTATGCAGCACCCTTATCCCTTTGTGGGGGTATGAATATTCTGAAAAATGTAATGGTGATTGCGATCTTGAGCAAAAAGGTGCCGAAAATTTTCTTGTGTGGATCTGCGGCCATCATCGCTGTGTCATTCACATATAAAAGGCTTACATTCTTTTTTTTTTTCTTTCTGTTTTTAATAATAATTATATAATATCTAGTTTTCCAACTTAGCAAAAAAAAAAAAAAAAAAAAAAAAAAAAAAATCTAGTATTTCATCATGTTGAGACTTCGGTAGCATTGATACTTGTATACCTATACTTTTGTGAAAGCTTCCAATCTTTGTAACAAGGATACTTCCATCTGCAGGCGCCGTTTATAAGCTCAAGACTTCATAATTTTACATACATAATTAATTGCAGGCCCATAACATGTGCAACTGATGCCATTTAAGGAGTTTATAGAAAGCCTTGCCGCAGCAATTAAAAGGGGTCTTTGTTTTCACAATCAAATTTTTGTAGTTTTTTGGAGGACATAAACTAATCTAACAGGAGTGAATGGTGATGATTATAGAAAGCATCGCCAACCCAGGTGAACAGTGTGATCATCTTCTCCTGCCTGGGAAGAATAAGCCAAATTCATGGTTGTATAAAGCATTTTCCATGGAGAAGGAATCGAATAGAATGATTTTAATGAATCTATCTAGAAAAGCCTTTCCGATGGCTTTGTAGGAATGATCGAGCGTTTTTGCAAGTGCGGCAATGCAGTAACATGACTGCAATCTGCAACCTTAGCTGTTATTAAGATTTTCTACAGGTTCAGGCTCTTATCAGGTCACTAGAAGAAATAATGGAATAGAGATTACTTGCCTAATGCGGCAATGCAGTCGCATGAACACTCGAACATGTGAATATAAAGGACGGAAATTGATGGGTTCCAGTTCCACTATGGATAGTGTGGCCAAGCATCAAGAATTAAAAACTTTTGTGCCTGGTGAAATTAGTTGGGGTCTTAGTACTTTCATAAAGGATGACCAGGGCCTTAAAAACTTAAGGTTTTTTTTTTTTTTTTTTTTTTTTTTTAATTTATTATTATTAATTTTAATTTTTTATTTTTTAACTTCCGTCTTTGGTTAAGTTCAGTGTATTTTGGACCCCTTGGTAGGACCTTTAAACCACATGGTCGAAAGTCTCGATCCTGTAATCATGGGATGTGGGTTCTTTCTTATTAAGAAAAGAAGAGTACCTCCTTTAGATTCATTTCGATCAATGGCACTGAAAAGTAAATAATAGATGATACTTGTCAATCATCTATTACTCTCTATCTTTAAAATCATCCAATTTGTATGTTAGTTTAAATGAGTAAATTTGGAATCACTATTTCTTTTAGCAATTGTACAGGTTACACTTGTCAATCATCTATTCCTCCCTTAGCTTATAAATAAGGCATGTTCTTTCATTTTAATCAAACATTCTCATTCATTTTTCAAGAATTGGTCTTCCACCCTCACCACATTTTATTAGAAAGTATTTTAATATTGCACACGGCAAATTTAGTTAAGCCGGGTTAGGGGTGTATGAGTCTATGTCAAACCCGTGTGAATTCTTTATTAATTCTCATTTCAAAGGTTTTACTTCTATTTGTAACTTCTTCGACAAATATTACACCGTACAACACTAATAAAATAGTGCGGCGTAGTAATACATAAAAATATTTATGATTTTCTTATATATTTTGATCAATTCAACCACATTCTTTTAACTCACATATAAGCTAAAGTATACTAATTGCCTTTAAACAAGAGGGACCTGAGCCTCTTTATTTTCTAAACAAGTTCACTAAATGTTGAAGGAGTCAAGGACCCCAATCGTAGCCAGAATCTGACTCGATGATGGAATATGGTTTTTGAAGTTAATGGAACTTGTTGATAGGACTCTTTTAGATATGAAAATTTATTTGATTATATTTTTAATTTTTATTTAGGCTGATATTATTTTGAGTTTTTTCTTCAACTTTTGAAAATCCTCTATTATTATGATAAATTCATTTTTCAATAAATTATAAAATCTTTTATCAATTAATTTTTTTTCTAAATTACAGTCAAAATCTTTATCGGGAACGGGTGGCATAGAAAAAAAAGGTATGTTTAATATTTTTTTAAATCACATTTTAACTTAATTTAACATCATCTTTTTTATTTTTTTTTTACTATTTCTTTAGTAAATAGAAATTTTTAAAAAAGCCTCTAACCAATGTATTATAGGAGATGGGGATCTGCCCCTGTTTAGGGATCATTTATTAAATGAATTAAGTTCTCATTTTAAACCACTTTTGAATTTATATTTATTTTTATCTTTACCTCTCATCTATTTAAATGGGATTAAATTTGTTGGATTTCTAAAATATAAATTACTATTAAAGTAGCTAAAATTAAATAAATAAAGGCAAAGATCTACAATGACTATCAAATATTTTCCGTTTTGATAACATACAATGACCACACACACTAATGAATCAATGGAAAAATTCGGTATATTCTTAGAATAATGTGTATGCTAAGAATCTGACATTCTAGGGCATGACATATTCTAATAAGATCTCTATTTAAAAATAATTTGCTATGTGCTTGGTGGGAAAAAAAAAAGTAGGTCAAAATTAAAATTCGCCACGTTTCTCTCTCCTTTTATAATTGAGAATTAAGATTCTCTATTTTTAATCACTTATGAATATAAAAAGTCTTGGAATTCTTAGAAATTCAATTGCATGAAATAAATAAGCCGGAGCATTTTGATTGATAGTTACAAGGGAAAATGGCAATGGCCAAACTAAAATATCTAAAGCTCAATATCAGCAAGAGCATTTTGATTAACAGTTGCAACGGAAAATTTATGACAATGGTCAACCTATAAATACCTAAAGCTCAATGTGGTCATTTTCAAATATCGATCGTTATTCGGAAGTGTTGTGTTGGATTAATGATTTATGATCTAGGTAATGAAGTCACTGACACACCTAAATTGATGCAAGTAAACCTAAGCTCAAATTCGACCCAAATGAAACCTGAAATCAACCTGATCATAAACCAAACTGCAAATTACTGACCCCAGTGCAAATGAGGTTAATTTAAGATTGACTTAGGTCAGGTCAGATGCTCAGATTTGTAAGCCTTGATTTGCTTTTCATCCCAAACATTGCTATATCGGCGAGGCCTACTGATTTTGCCATATATAAAGTCAGCTCCATATATCAACTATCTATATAAGATTTGACCTTAATTATTAAACCTTCAATGATCAGAAGCGATTATTTCAACTCGCTCACTGATTTCATATGGACCATCACTTTATTTTTGTTGATTGGGGATCGAAATGCACTAGATTAATTTCTCATAAGAAACTAATCTAACAAACATATTTCTCTGTCTTAGCTTTTGGGTCCCAACTCTTACCATGTTTCTTTGTTAAAATGTCTTATTGGTGTGGGGGGAAATGTTCACCTATGGGTAGATTGGCATACAGCTATATGAAGTCCAACTTGGGGATCCATTTAGATGCAAGTTTACCAACGTGTTAAGGTCAACGTCCACCCTCGCTCCTGAGCGGTCATAATTGTGGTCGAGCACTCGCCCTCACCATAAAACCAATGTTGTGCAGTTTCCTATCACCATTTGGTTTCGGGATAAGTGGTAGCTCAATGGATCACGGGACACGCTTTGTGCGAGATGTGCAGACAGCACAATCTTTTCCACTAATTTCAATCAAAGATGGCCCCATTTTAAGATGTGATCCCCTGTTTTATAAGGAAATTTACTTCATTTTTCATCGCATGATCACATGTGATCAATCTGATGGTCGGCTCAACTTTAATTAGAGTGAAGTCGGGCCTGGTTACTATTAGAAAAAAAGATAGTTATCCTGAGCGGTTCGGATGTTAGATTTGGACCTTATGATTGGTTTCTAACATGGAATCTAAGTAATATATCAAAGTCGAAGTCGTCCTGCTCTCATTTCAAACCAGATGAATCAAAAAGCTCGTCAAAATGATTCTATCCATCATATTTTTGAATCAAGCATCAACAGGATCCTTAAATCTTTGTTTTCAATGACAGACTAAAACTCTGTACAGCCTACCTCATTCACTTCAATTTCTCATGCATGGAAAATGGTTTAAAAAACCATTACATGCAAAAAGGAAGAGGCAAAGTTCATCTGTACTTGGGTTGTTAATGAAGGAGAAGCAATTGAGACATCCCATCTTGTAATGAACAGCATCCAATCATCTCCTCTTCTCCGCTGAACCCAACTCCTTCATGAAGAACACTTCCCTTCTCTCTTACCACCTTCAATATATTCTCAAATACGGACACTTCACATGGTATTCTCAGCACTCCTTCCTGTTGAAACCCAAACTCCTCTTCAGCCCCTCTCAGCAGAATCCTAAATGCCCCGTGACCCAGATATCCTGTTGGGATTACAAACCTCTTGAGTTCTTCTCCGACGCAGACGGCGACGAATCCTTTCGGGACAGCAGCATTGCCGGAGACCAATGTAGTGGAAGAGCTGTTGGAAAAGGTGAAAGTTCTCTTGAGGAAGTTTATGCCTTTGCTGGTGCTGTTGCTGGGCCTTTGTGCATTTGTTAGCTTTCTCCATTTCTTGAGGATCTGCTGAAGCCTTACTATCTGTTGTTTAATCTTCTTGTGCTTGTTGCAATCCATGAGAGGCTTCTTTTGGATTTTGCTTCTTTTGGATTTTGCTAAGGTGTAATGCTTCAAGAGGCAAAGCCCACCGGGGTGTTGTATTTCTTGTGTGTTCTTGTGTCATTTTCTCTGCTGCGTGATGCTCTACTTATAGATAGTTGGGCCCCCTGTTTCCTGTGTTTTGTGATTCCGGGCCCTGATTTGGTTTCTCAGGATGGCAACAGAACATGGTTTTCAAAACATGCCTCTAGACAAGTTATTTTAGGCATATAGAGTGGTTCATGCATGAGTAGAGTTTTAATACAAATTTAAGTTTCCTCTAAAATACATAGAAAACATTCATGGCCCAAATCTTGTGTGTATGTAGATACTTTCCTTTTCTTTTCCTTTTTTTTTTTCAAGTTTCATGTAATATGGAGCTGATTTTTTATCCATGGCAAATTTTAGGATGCAACCCCTGATTTGTAGGCATCAACTGTCAGATGGGAATGTCTGAGAGAACTTCCCCTAATGCAGATATTAATAACTATTGGATTTCATCAAAATGTTTGCATGATGTATAACTGTTTAGTTTGGGGATTTAAAACTAAGGACTAGGATTATTTTGATAGGCCTAATCTCATATGTACTCCTAATCATCTAAATGCATCCAAAGCCCTGCCTCTTGATTTTTGTACATCCAAGTTACACATCTCTTAATAAAATGTTCTCCAATAACCTGGCTCATGATGATGATGACGACGACGGCGATGATTAGTAGTAGTAGTAATAATAATAATAAATCTTATAATTCACATGTAATGGGCTCCAATGCAGAATCATGAAATAAATAGCATTTGGAGATTCAGGAGGCGACCATTGGACGTACATAGTCCCCAATATGTTTTACACCTCATGTTTAAGAGCATTGATGGGTGAATCAGATTAAAAGATTTGGCAAATAAATGACCTGATCTCCATTGAATATGTAAGTGGTACTGTTTTCCTTTCATGTCTTGAACATTACAAAGAGGGTGAAAGAGAGTGTACCCCAAATCCACTCCAAAATCAGTGGGGAAAAGATTTTCTCTTTCCACTATTGTATGCTATATCTAAGTTTGGCAACCATAAATTTTCGCTGATTTTTTGCGCCTAAAATCTACGATTGATATGATTTTGGGATCCAATCTCTCCCCATCGAATATGCGAATCTTGCATGCAAAAGGGGTGGGTATAAAAGCCAAAATCCCACCCCCACTTCCCACCGTCTCGACCTCTCGCATAGACTTATATTTTGCTATGGTAGATTTGATGTTTGGAAAGATAAAGGGATCAAAGTAAAAATGAAAAGATAAGATGAAAATTCTCAAAATTTATTAAAATTTAATATCAAGATTCTGGTTTGAAATTATTTTAAACTACATAAGTGATAAACAACACATTTTATGGAACTTAAAAATTCACAAGTTGAAAAAAATCCAGAGAGGAAAAGACCTATGAGTATAGACACCCTGAAAAAAGACATACTGCCATTACTAATAAAACAACTTTATAAAAGATTGACTATTATTATATATGACGCGAAGTGGATTCGATTTCCAATTTCACTGTAAATTTCAAATTTGATTTTGACTCTTCTTATGTTGACCTCCTACTAAAAATAACGTTCTTTTTACTAATCCAATGTTAACTCTTTCGTCTTCTCTTTGTGTTTCTATTCACGTCTTTACATTTCCCACGTTTAAATGCCACAAGCCCTTTCCTCTTCTCCATCATCTCTAATGAATAACTCATTGATTATTTTTTATTAAGGTTACACTCTAAACTATTTGTATCGGTTTTTTTTTCAGACCTTTACATTATAACCACTACTAATTACATTGCATGTGCTCATCACGGGGTGCTTTCGCCAGTAAGATTGAAATGAATAGGTGGGTTGCTTATTATCCACGGATTTTGGTGTTCAACACCATTGATGAAATCCTCGGTGTCTCTACACTTACAACCAAACGTAAAAGGCAAGGAATCATTAGCTATGCAAATCCTTGGCAAGAATAACTTTAAAAAAGATTGAATATAAGGAATCCTAAATCATGCAGATTCCTCTGCGGTTACCAAACGTGCCCTAAGACTTCCCATTCTATAGAGATGATGAGGAAAAGACAAATAACGGGCAATCAACTTAAATGTCTTACTACATTGAGATTTCTTTCTACAATAACTGAGATTTAGTCCATGTTTGACACTTCTATTTTTAACCTCTATTTGTCTAAATATCTAAAACGGATATATGTTTTGAAAATAAGAGATTTGACACACATATCCACTCTCTACCCACTTTAGAGAAGTAGAAGCAAATCCTCTAAAAATCAATTGCTCCTATTCTAGGCGGTTGAAAATAGGGGCAAAAAAGTAGAGAGGGAGGATGTCAGGTGAATAGTACTTTGGACGTCCTCATGGCGCAGTCCATTATTTATTTATTTTTTAATTCTATGAGAGTAAATCGAAGGTCCAAACCATTAGATTAAGAAGGTCAAACTTGGCTATGGGTCCAAATCTTAACCGTTGGATCATTGTATATTTTGAGATGTTTGTAAAATACTTTAGATATTTAGAACTAATTTTTTGACTTATGTGGGCCTCGATCATATGATCCTAACCTTTAATCCTATTTGGAATGAAAAACACATCTATGGGTCAAATTTCAAGGTTTGATTCCTCATGGAGCTCAAGAAAATTGGGAAAAACTTTCAACCATTAAATGTAAACTATTAGGTTGTGGACTTGTCCATAGGCAGTACGGTTTTTTCTTTCTTTCTTAAATTATAGAACCATAAATCATGATCCAAACCATTGGATAGATTGAGAAGATTAAACATTGCTATGGGTCCAAATTTCATCTATTGGATCATCAAATATTTGGAGATATTTAAAAAAAAAAAAACTCCATATATTTATATCTATTTTTCTAATATCCGTGGTCCCAAAAACCAAGATCTAAACCGTTACTTCTCTTTGTATGGCTAAACACGGATATGGGTTCAAATCTCAAAGCTTTATTCTTTGTGTATGCCGGGAAATTCATAAAAAACTTTTATCCGCTGATTTAAAAAGGTATATTTCAATCAGTTTCTGTGCTACCAAATAGACTATTTCTAAGGCATCTATTTCGAAAGGGGCCATTTTAAAAACGAAACAGATCTATTTCATGTAGATTTTTTTCATAGATAAATGGGATTTTTACGAAATAATTAAGTTTAGAGTGTGATTCAACGTTTTGATGAAGAATGATAAGAAAAATACGAATGAGTGGTTCGTACATTTTATTTTGACATTTTTGGCCCAGTTGACGATATCATCAATACTTAATGATATAGTCAAAAAGCCTTGGTGGAAAAAATGCCAAACAAGGCATTAGGAGAGAATCAGTTAGATTCTCCGGTCCGTTCTCGTCTCTCAGGCGCTTCATTCCAACATGAAATGCCTAATATGAGGGAGCAGCGACTTGGGTTTGCCCCATGTGCTTACATAGCATGAAGGCCTACAACCAGAGTCAACTATGTGAATGTTATAGTGATGTAGGACGAGGCTTGGACAATTTAGGAGCATTAGGATCACAATGAATACATATTTTATTCCAACAGTCAGATTCGATAATATAACATGCTATATTGAAAAGCTCTCAACTATTACTCCCACCTAAAAACCCTGTTGGCATTTTGAAATCCCATAGCTTTGAATGGTCAAATTTCAAATTTTAAGTTAAATTACTTGTTATAGTAAGTTCGCTTTAGCTATAGTCAAGTTGAAATCCATATACTATTTATGTGTCATTCTGTGTTAATATGGTAAGCAGTCTAGATAGATATTACTTAACTATTTTCAATTAGTTTTTTTTTTTTTATAACGCGGGGTGTTCCAGCTCTTTGGGCCAAAATAATCCCTATGGGCCCAGGAGAGAAATCCGGATAAAATCTCCCAATGGCCCCAGCGTGGTAGTGCAATTTCAAACTCACAACCTCCGAGTGCAAACTATGGTCCTAAGCCAACTGAGCTACCCCTTGGGGTTAACTATTTTCAATAAGTTAAAAGTCGACATTTTGTGCCGAAACTAATATTACCTTGTGTAAGACTCTAAGAAAATGGTTAATTACCTCTATAACTGAAATCATTTTTTTTTTCTCGAGAAACTGCACATGTGCTTTTTCTTAGAAAAGACAAAATGGAAATCGCAAAAGAAAAAAAAAAAAACATGTTAACAAAAAGCAACAAAAAATATATATATTCTCCTATGGGGAACATGGGCTAACTCAAATGGTCATAAGCATCCCTTCTCACCCACAGTGCCAGGGTCGACCCCTGGCAATGGCGGAGCACGGTCCCGAGCATACTTGGGCGGAGCAAGCCATGTATGGAGGACCCTAGGGGATCCGGGCCAATCGATTAGGATAATTTACAATTCCATCTTATGTAGTAATGGCCAAAAAAGTATTTATATTCTCCTCAGATTTCATTTTCTACTGAAGATGCTTTTCAACAAAATACCCACAATGTCACAACTCCTTGAGCATTCAACAGTGGTCATTTCTAGGATTTAGACTGCCTAGTAAATACTCATCAAAGCCTCATTCTCAGCAGTGGCAGAACGAGGAGATTCAGCTCTTGCAAGGGCCACTATGTAACAAAATTCTTGGGTGTATCAATGTAAATTATTAATAATAATAATAAAATTCCACAACACATAGAGGTTTTTCAAAATTTATGGTTGATTGGGTGGTTTCAACAATTTAGGAGAATCTTTTACCAAGTGGACATAAAGAAATAATGCATGCATTACATGAACTTCATGCTGAAAGGACCTTCACGTCACCCTGTATTTCATTGCAATCTTCCAAGAATGCTGAAAGCATGGTTTTTAGAATTGTAGTAGAAGTAATGGTGATTAGATTAAAAAAGAAGAAGAAGAAAAAAAAACTGAATAGGACTGGGATATGCATCCAAACAAAGGGTCTTTTGAGAGGCATCTTTCAAAGAAGAACTTTTCCTCATCTAAAAATATCCTTACATGTATATCTGTATATGCATTCCGAATTCCCATGCAATTCATATGGGACCTATCCCTTCTATCCACATCTCAGTCAGCTAAAGGACAGATGAAAAGGAAGTGGTCCAGTAGCCCATGTGTCTACTTTAGAAATTGTTTTGTCACAAGCAGTTTTCATGCAATGACTTGTCGACACAAGCATATACTTTTAGCTCTTGTTTGAATTTACCGCGAATTGAGGTATGGTAAGGTGCAGTATCAAATTAAAAGAGAATACATTATAAAATATTATGATGATATTTTGTTTTAGTTATTTGATATCAAATTTTTTTAATTTTTTGTATAGAAAAGTGGAATTTTTTTGTCATTTAGTTGAGAAAAGAGGATGTTTTTTTTTTTTTACGTTTTTTGAAATTGGAAGGTTGTTTCTCTGTCAGCTAAAGAACATCATTTTATTTTGTTCAAAAATGAAAATTTGGCCTTTACTTGTACATTGGATTGGTTATTTTAAAAATAGATTTTAATCAAGAAAAAGTGGACCCACACGAAAATAGAAATTCATCCAAATGGGACTTTGATATGGACACCTTTATGGGGATATATAAGATTCTAGATTAGACAAGACTTTAATGGAAATTTTAAGTCTTTCATAGTACTTATTAACTACCATGTCTATTGTTAGTTTTCAAATACAATAAATGATGTTCCTTGACTAAATCGCTCAGACTTTGACAGGTAAGACTAAAAATAAGATATTTTGGCCTCTTCCAACTGCTTTTGATGAAAAACTGCTTAAAAAATGAAGATACCACCACCAATCAAAAAAAGAAAGAAAGAAAAAAAAAATAAAAAATGAATATACCCTTTTATCTTCAAGTCTCCATAGTTTACCCTTGGTTAAGTTTAAGCTTGAGAATGAACTATGGTAGTGTAAAACATTGAAGAAATACATGGCAGTTCTAACTGGTTTGACTTTGAAGACAAGAAGATAATTTGACATGATTAGGAAATATTAGTTAGGTTAGTAGGTTCCTCACCATGATTAAAAAAAAAAAAAAAAAAACAAGTCTGACTACCAATCAAGATGCCCATAAATATTGTATAAATAGTTGCTTGTAAAATAAAAAGAAAGAAAGAAAACAGACAATATTGGGAAATCCTTAGCAAAGGCAGGAGGTTGTAGCTAGCATGTTAAATTTCCTAAATAAAATCTTAGCAAACTTACATGGCCAGAGTAATAGACACCTAAAGAGTTCAACACTAATTTTGCCTCAACTCCAGGAGTCAATGGTCATACAGGTGCCTGGGCCGATGCTTCTTAAAGCCTGGCCCATTTAGTCACAGGGCTATTATTAAGGCCCGCATTCGACTCCCTTTAAAGGTCAGGAGAAGGTTTGGGCTTATTTGCAAAATACATACACCTCTTCACTTTAATTTAGTGGGCCTCAAAGCACATACACCCACAAACCTACCCACGTAATATCGGACCACAAAAATTGGCCGGAACGAAACCATGGGCTTAAGAACAGAGCAAAATCCAGCCCAGTGTCTAATGGGCTTGGGTCAGGCTCAGGCTGACCGTGATCCCCCTAATTGCATAGAAGAAAAAGGAAAGGTACTCTTCAACCACACCTCAAACTACGACCCACACTAGTAGAACTAGGACCCCTTCATCCATATGGTGCCCATCATTCACTAATCAAATGGTCCTAATTAACAATCAAATACCATCACAATGATTGATCTACATACATAGCTCATGGTACACATGAAAAACAAGCATGCCAATAGGATGATGGTTTCGGGTTTGGGTCAGATCAATCCAGGTCTTTGAGCCAAACCCAACCTACTCATGAACAGGCACCCATACCCAAACCCTCAACTTGGGTGCACATTACAGAACCAGTTTCTTCACCCAAATTGAGATTATAGACCCGGACCCACATCCATTAAGTAGACCCGGAACCTGACAATGCCCTAATTATATAAAGTTTCGGATCCTTTGTAGATCCGGATAAAGGATATAGACTCTCTCTCTCGCTTTCCCTCTCCCTCTCTCTCTCCCTCTCTCTCTCTCTCTCTCGCGTTTTTACCTTCCAAAGAACGGAACAAGACACTTCTCTGCTACTTTCTACAGAGAGAGACGTCGGCATTCATCTGGTCGGTCCCAAAAGCCCCACAAATTCGTACTCTTTCTCAAAACCTGGCAAAAAAAATCTAGTCTTTGATCAAAAAAATCAACGACCCAGGTAAGAAAGATTCCATTTTTCCACGTTTTCGCACATGGGTTTTGCTCTATATATCAAATCCGATATAGCAAGCATCATGTATATAGTTCTCCTTCTTCTTTGCTTCCTCTTTGTTCTGATCAAATGTCTTTTCAATCAGAATCGCAGAAGAAGAAGCTTTATCTTCTGGGTGATGCTTATTACAGTCTAATGGTGTTGCCCAAGGAGCTTGAGCTCGAAAAGGAGGGCGCTTTCGAGCTCCGGTTTCAGGCTCCTGATCTGAGAAGAGGGATGAATGTGAGATTCTCCCTTTTCATTTTGTTTCTTTATATTGATTATTTTGTTGTCTTTTTTTTAATTAGTTTTTGTTGATTGTGTGAATATTGATGTTTGTTTATTGATTTCTTTAATGAATGTAACAAAAAATTTGGTATGTGATGAAAATCATTGGAATGGAATCTGGCTTCTGTGAACCCTTTATGATTATTTTTTAAAATTTGATTGCAAGTGGCTTTTATGGGATCCTGATTCCTATTGCTTTTGGCGAATTTTGTGGTAATATGTGTTTCTATTTTATGTAAAATCTGTGATTTGAGTTCATTTATGTCCATCTATAGGATGATTTTCTCTTGCACACTGCACATTGGTGCTGTTTATCGCGCGGGATCAACGTTGTTGATATATTTTTATTTTGAATTTCTCTGTTGAAGCTTTGATCTTTCAGGGGTAGTACGTTTTTATAATATTTATTTTTCTTAAGAAAGTGTTTTTTTATTGGGTTATTTTTTAGTTTTAAGATATTAAAATCTTATTGGATGGTTGATGACCTGCTTGTCCCTATTGTTTAAACAAAAATGTGAATCACTCTTTTGAGCCCACCTTGGGCCATCAGCAAGCAAAGGTATGGGAGATAGGAAGGCCTATGCACGGATTAGCGATGTCCCTAGCCTGATCAAATGCTGTTGATTCTCAGGCCCAAAGATCAATGGTGAATAGAAACTAAAAAGACTTCTAATCCAATGGTGATTAAAACTCCAAAAAAGATCTAAATTGGGTGAGTGCCAGCTGCCAGGTAGCAAAGTCTGAGAGAAGGGGAGATGGGTGGAAAGTGAGCCTCATAGGTTAAGCCTTCTCAAATTTGAAACTGATTTGAGTGATGCACTGATGGATTATGTGGTGGGGGAAAGAGAGGGTACCATTTGATAATGTCAAATGTGAATCTGCTACTAAATTGGTAGGCTATAATCTGTGTGTGTAAATAATTTCAATATACTATTAAGATGTAGTATATCTGTATTGTTGTGTTTGTGTATCAGGATTACCAAAGTTGGGATATTTGATACCCTTTACCTGTGTTTGACACTGATATCCATGTCTGTCAAGTTAAATACCTTTTTACGACATTGTGTATCGTAATGTGATGGTTAATGCCAACAGCGTACAATCCCAATACCAGAAGCAGAAAGATTCGTTGAATTTATCATGGGTGTATCAAGTTTTTTTAATCTGCATTTAGTCAGTAGAAAACTACATCATTGGGCTTTCAAGCTTTTCATTTTGATTGAAATGTATGTATTTTGATATTTTTCACAATTGAAATGTATGTATTTTGATATTTTTCACAATCTTGAGTTGGAACGAGCACATGTGATTTTGGTTCAAAGATCATGGAAGTGAAGTTGATCTGATGCAGGATTTCATACGTAGTAGAGAAGTGAAGGAGTTTCTTAGTGGGGCTTTAGCAGGTGCCATGGCTAAAGCTGTGCTGGCTCCTCTTGAAACCATTCGGTGAGCCTTTTTTTCCACCTTTATTTTCTGCCATTTGCATTTCAGATGGGGCATATCGCATGCTTTTATTTGTTCTGACTGCAACAAGATGAAGGGCAGCAGTGATAGGTTGATCACTAAATCCATAGGAATCTGAGCATGTTTGAGGTACTTGTAGCAATATAGTATGTTCAGATAGCACCTTGCCTGTTGGATTAAGAAAATTTCTTATTTCAAGTTAACGGCTGTCATGCTTGTAATACTTGTACAATCATCCAAGTTTTTTTTTATCGACTCATGCAATTTTATTCTACATCATGGTATTTTGAGATGTGATTGGTAAAGTGTCAATTGGTTTATATTCTGGTTGTCAATATGAGTGCAGTTCATGACTTACACTTATTCTAGTGATCAAATAGCTTATAGATATTGTTGTGATTGGCATTTGTGGTGCTGGTTTAAGTGAAACAATGCCTTTTGTCCAACAAGCAATCATACAACTGGGGCTCATTTTTAGTAACATAATCCAATCATATGGCCGGTGGGCTCCATTGTAACTCTTAAGAGAGACCATACATTGATGTCTCTCCTATTGCATTATTCTTTTTGATATGTTTGGTTTCTTGCACAAATGGGCAGCCATTTTTAAATATTCCAGTTATGAAGTGAATATCAGACGGACATGCAGTGGAGGAGCTGCGATACAATCTCATCAATCAAAAAGAAAAAAAAACTGTAGCTGACCCCAACATAGTTGGGACAAGGCTTTGGGCGATGATGATTATTCAAATAGTGGTTTCCCGCATGTACAATCAGGAGTCAGGACCAAGCAAGTGATATGGTCAAGAACTGTATGTTTCTTCTTAGAGCTTATTTGGATGCATTGATCCTGGTGTCAATGGAATTATCAAACTTTGGCCTTGAGCCTTCTTAATCTGAATCAAGACATCCGCATTATGATGCTCCAATCCCCCTCCTCTTCTAGAGGCTCTGACACCTCGACACCATTGCTTATGACTTTTCCTAGGCGATTACTTTTCCTTCTTGCATTGACCATCCTGTGAAAGAAGTTGGTGTTCCCATCCCCTTCCTTAAGCCACAAAACTCTATATTTCTGCCTATTAAATATGGTTCTTGCATTACAATCTTGAAAACTGTATACCAATCACCATATTTTTGGTTTTCTGCACCATGTCAGGATCTTTTCAGGACCTGATAGATATCCATTCTGCAATATTAATCATTCTGCTTTGCAATTTAAGGCACATCCATATGCACTCTTTAGGGGTATGCAGTATGCACCTTGGCTGGCTAGACTCAGGTTGCATAGGCTCCAAATACCTAATGCATATTGTGTGATGACACATGATAACCTTTAGGCGTGTTTTAAGATCCCAACTTTTAAAAATGTGGGGTATGCTTTCCTGTCAAAAGAAAATTAACTGTGTTTAGCATATCTGACCTGAAAGATCACCATCCTTGTGTCTAGGTGTTAATTTTAGTGTTCTAATGAAATTAAAATGCTGGAAAGAATGCCCATCTTTTTATTGAAAGAATTGGTTCACTTGAGATTCTGGAGAATTCAGATAGAAAATAGAAGATTGATTTTCATTGCTTGTGGCCTTTCAAATTTAGATTCTATTTTTTGAAGCCCTATGGAATGGAATTTTTGAAGTAATTGCTTGGCTTGATATGGGTAATTTGAATCACTCTGGAGTTTGGAAACATCTGGCCTGAATGGTATTGATTTTGCAGGACGAGGATGATTGTTGGTGTTGGATCTAAAAACATTGCTGGCAGCTTTATTGAGATCATTGAGAAACAGGGCTTGCCAGGACTTTGGGCTGGAAACACCATCAACATGCTCCGTATAGTCCCGACTCAGGCGATTGAGCTTGGAACTTTTGAATGTGTCAAACGCACATTGACATCTGCCCAAGAAAAATGGAACCAAAATGAGTGCCCAAAAGTGCAACTTGGACCTATGAGTCTCAACTTATCTTTTTCTTGGATCTCTCCGATTGCTGTTGGAGGCGCAGCCGCTGGGATTGTGAGCACACTCATCTGCCATCCTCTTGAAGTCTTAAAGGTAATTGGGGTGTTGAAAGGCTCTTTGTCTGTAACATGAAATGAAAATGTAGTCAGATTACTCTGCTATATGAGAATAAACAATGTATGCTTTCTGGGAAGACTTATTGATTCTTCACTTTATGCATAGGAACTACAAGCCTCGCCTTGAGGATACTAATATCCTTGGGCTCTGAGACCATTCAAGGATGCTTGTAGTTCAGGAATCAAAACAATTGGCATGATTGGCTTCATCATGTATGGACAATACCAGATGGGGTAACCTAGCCATTCTATCTTTGATCTTATCTCTCTTGAATCGGATGGTTGCTGTATATTTTCTAAACCATTTATTATCACGCCATTGATCAAAGGGCCATCCAATTTGAGATGTTTTACTGGCATCTTCTATGTGTTGTCGAAAATGTTATTGGAGAATTGTCTTTATATGATTTCAAAGATAAAGTGTAGCCCTACATCACATATATGGTTCCAAATATAAGTGAAACCCTAATGCACATGGAGACCCTTGGTTGAGGTTTTAGATGTTTTATTCTGGTCTATAGAAACATAATTGAAAGACGTCATTTATCTCTATTGCCTTGTCCCAATAAATTTAGAGTCCGTTAACTGCTTATTACTCTCACTAAAGAAACAATCTAAAACCATCTATCCTATCATTCTAAAATTGCCGTTGGAGAGAGATCTCAGTGTGTGTTTTTGTGTGAACACAAAATTAAAGAACCTGCACAAGAGATAGACATCATCACCGTCATTGTAACCTAAACTAATGTATTTAGGGCTGCCTTCATAAAATTTTGATCTTCATTCACCCTATTAGAGGTCATGTTGTCCATAGCTCGAAAGTCTTAACACATTCATTGAAGGTCTTAAGTGGTCTCTCCTTCTCCTAGTTCATACGTAGCCCTTCGCCACGTTGTACTAGAGCTGATTGAGGCCCAAACCAGCTCAAGTAGCATTCCACTTTTTATTTCTTTCTACTGTTGAAGCTACTCATTGATTTCCTCTTATGTACTCATTCCCAATTATGTTATTTCTTGTAACTCCACACATCCTTCTTAGCGTGTGTATCTCGGCTGCATGCCCATCATTGGAGTGGTGATTCTAAGTAAAGCCGAAGCCGAAAGAGCTTTTAAAGTGTAGCATCCAGAAGTTGTATGACTAGGGATGTCCCTCCTCCTCTAGCATTTAAAAATGAAATATGTGAACCTACCCTGTCAAATCTTGAATTTTGGCAGGTGTCAAACTGTTTTTGCGAATTAGATGCGAATTGGTTGGACCATGAACCAGGTAAGTATGGTCCCAAGCATGGGATGTCCACGCGTGACGTGTGGCAATGATGCTACCAGACCATATACGTGGGACCTACTCAAGGATGAAAATAGCGGTAGCGGCGGGCGTAGCGGCCTGCCGCCAAAACGCTACGTAGCGGTGTAGCGGTGCGATTTGAAAAAATCGTCAAAAAAATATGAAAAAATTCTAGAAAATCTAGAATATTGGAAAATGAAAGAAAATGTATTTTTTTTGCAAAAGTAACTAAGGTAAGGGGGCGTAGCGGTCCCCTCACTAGATGAGGTCGTGTATCGCTGTATAAATAGAAAATAATAGTAATGATCATTTTTTTTATATGTGTTCATGTTACTTAGTTATGCTAATTTAGAAACTAATGAAAGGCTTATAAAAGAAAAAATTATGTCATGAAGTCAAGACTTAAGAGTACCTAGAGAAAAAAATGCATCTACCAAAGGGGGTGTCTAATAGGATGTACTTAGAGAAGAATCATTGAGAAGAACTCTTTATATCGACTACAATTCGGCGCGATCATGTGCTTTTTGGTGTTCTTTTAAATATAAAAGGGTAAAAGAGTTGTGTAGAAATGTTATTTGGAGAGAAAAAGAAAAGAAATAAGTCTTATTATGCATTTTAAAAAAAATTGGAAAGCAGGAATTTTTCTCACCCCGTAGCGGCCCCATAGCGGCCGCTACATTCGCGTAGCGGCCGCAACATTAATGTAGCGGTCAGAACACTGTTTTTTTCAATCCAGGCCGCCACGGCTGATATAAGCGTAGCGGCCGCTATTTTCATCTATGGACCTACCCATGGACCATGGGCATGGAGCCAGGTATGCAATGAGTGGGTTTCCCTCTGGTCCATGCTTGCTTGGATTGCCTGGTGTCTTGTCCAGCTTGTCCAAATAGTAGTTGACATACATGGTCAAATTGATCATATCCAGTTTATCGCCCATGGGATTAATCACCTGGATGACCTTCTTCCGCTTGACTGGATTATGCTATGCATATCCTTGGGCTGAGATCATATGATTCCTCTTTGGTTGTGGACCATGGAAAAAGTAGTAATTCATAAAATTTATCCAAATCCTCATTGTTCTTTTTGTAGTATGTTACAGGATCGGTTGACTGTAAATCCTGAGGTGTACCCTACTATTACTCTTGCTATTCAGAAGATTTACAAGGATGGTGGAGTTGGTGGTTTTTATGCAGGAATCTCACCAACACTGATTGGCATACTTCCATACAGTACATGCCACTATTTCATGTATGAGACAATGAAGATATCTTATTGCCAAGCAAAGAAGAAGAAGACATTAAATCGAGCAGAACTGCTTCTGTTCGGAGCTCTATCAGGTGAGAACCTGGCTTTAGTTTTCCTTTGCTTTCAGATACAGAAAGCATGGGCTTGAATTTTATTTGTGTGTGATGCTTGAAGTTTCCACTGACATAGCTGAAAAAACACATTTCTGGGTTGAAACAATAATTTTCTGCAGTTTCTGCCTCAATGTATTAGCGCAAGTAACCTATTCTGATTTGGGGAAAAAAAAAAGGAAAAATACACATCTCCAGTTGTGATATCTGATTTCTTTGCTACCCAAAGTACACAGCGAAAATGATAACTATTTTGTCCTGCAAAATAGAAACTGATTTCTATTTGTGGTACATCTAAATGTTGATCCACCTTTAACATCTAAGCCACTTCTAAATTTCTTGGGCATGATTGGTAGCCAAAGAATTAGTCTCTCTCCAAATGTGATTTCCAGTTCCTGTGCTACCCCTAGGACACACTACCAATTTTTTTCCTGAAAAATGTAGAAGTTGATTGCTATTTGGGGTACATCCAAAAGCATTCTAACTCAAGTATGATTGTTAGATAATTTGGCCTTTTCAATTTAGTTATATGTTTAAATTCTGTAATACCATTTGGGGTTTCAGGTGGGAGCAGCAGATTGTCCCAATAATTGGAAGTTTGCTTGAAATGAAATGGGCTTGAGATCAGCCATGGAAAATGATAAACCGACTTAACATGATACTCTATATATCAGGTTCTGTCAGGCATTTTGTCTTCTGTCTGTTATGCTCATATACTTCAGATCTATTTGGAGACTTTATAGCGGAATTTTCAGGATGCATCTTGATCCCTGATCTCCCCAGATCGCAATTAGTTCCAATATTTTGGCAAAAATGATTGGTTATCTGCCCTGCTAGGCCTTGGGGCGGAATTAAATTTAATTACGTAAGTTATGATAGTGTTTTTCAGCCTTTTCCGTCCCGAATCATCTGCAGTGTGGATCATCAACTTGGCAAGTACAAATTGGAAAAATAGTATCCCAACTACTGTTATTTTGTAATTCAGCTTCTGTCCCAAACTCAGTAGCATGGACAAGTCATCCAATCTGTCATAATGTTCATTTTAATTGTACCAAATTCCAGACGTACCCTTGACGACCTTTCTGTAGCCTAGAAGGCTCGAGTCTAAGGTATTCATGTTCCAGAGAAGTTACAAGTTTCAATGTTTGAATTTGTATTGTTGATAAGTCGTTAGAAGCCGTTACTTTATTTGCTTGTTTTGTAGAAGAGTTAGTTACAAGATGACATACAAATACTTCGAAGGAAGTTTGCCTCTGAAGTGGACAAGTATCATCTTCTTCCTTGGGTTGAGGGATTCCCCCAACAAATATCAAGCATTTGGCCTAGTTCGGTTGCTGAAATTAAAGTGTTTTTTGTTAGTATTTTTTAATTGTAAATTATGAGTTATTGTGTTAGTAGTTATGGTGGTTGGGTTAGGTTAGTGATGACGTGTAAAGTAATTAGTTGTATACTTTGAATTTAGGAAGTTAATCATACTTGAATTTGGAAAGTTACAATTGGTTAGTCATTATTTTCTACAATAACTACCTTGTTCATATTTTTGAATGCCTTAGCTTTTAGACAATCAAGTTGTTTCTCTTCCAATGGAGCTCCATACAAGTTTTTCCAATGAAATTCTATACAAGCTTTCTGCTGTTACTTGTTCTTCAATTTTTTAGTGTGAGTCTTGAGATAGTTTCAACTTAGGTTCAACAAATTGAGAGGCAAGTTTTTTCAGTACTTGGGAGTTTGCTGTTCCCTTCACGGGTCAAGTGAAAACCTGTTTACAAGCATTGAGTTTCCTCTGTTGACACTGAATGAAGATTTCCAGGCTGCACATTCATCGACAATGAAGGATCTCAAGATCTGGCCCCATTGGAGTGCTTATGCTATATCAAACCTGCTAGATGTCAGTTGGCAACAAATTATTAATGTTCTTGCTACGTTCTTCTTCTAGCTTGTTTTTCTTATTCCCTCAGATCTGACATCTTGCAGATCTTGATTTGTTATCAAACCATTAATCTCCAATTTCAAGGACCATCACAAGAACCAGCCCTTTTTATTACAAAAAATCCTGACAATGAGAGAGTGAGGGCCATCAGTCTTCATGCCTCCCTCCCTTCCTCCCTTTACCCTTTATACGACCCAAAGAGACTAGTCAGTAAACATTTTTTGCGTACATTCGTTCCCACGGCCACCAATCACTGTTTCTGCAATCTTGATTGTTCTCCTCCCAATAATATAGAACTCTGTTCTATTCCTGAAGCACAAAACCATGCTACAGAGCCATGTTCACCCAAATTCTGAAACCCATACCTGTTTCAATTACCATTACTTAAACTTTAAGTTGTTGTGTTACCACAGTGGCCAGATTTAGCCTTTGAATTTTGTCAATGAGGGTTAAGTTGTGCTTTTGTTCGGCCGATGGGGTAGATCTCTTCCCCCTGGCCTGTCCTTCCCCTATCAACTGGTACATACTATTTTTTGTAGGAACTAATGCGAACATTTGTTGTCACCATATAGGAATGTCGAACATAGATTAATTTAGAGTCTAATAGTATTATTACTCTTAAAGGGAACCCCAAATTGCTGGGATACGGCTCTAGTGCTTGTGATGACAATGATGATGATGTCACTAAGAATTCCTGATTCCACAAGAGAATTACAAGGGAAATTTGGATTTTGGACTGCATTGCCAAATCCAAAATGGTGTTCTGAAATGCCTTTTTGATGAGTAGGTGTGAGTACTGGCCAGAAAGTAAGATACACTAATCCGCAGAAGAGACTCCATTTTATTGTAAGAACTGTCATGATGTGCTAATTGATGTTTCTCAAGCATTCACGGAAATTGTCACCATTGAGTACTCAAATTTTATCTTATTCTTGATCTTTTGACCTCTCTTATCCTGTAGAGAGCTGTGATTTTTCATCAAATATACTTTGGAAAAATGACCTTAAATTTGTTCGATATAAAGAATGTTTGATTTTTGGCTGTTTGGTTTTCTCAAGAAAATGACAGGAAACCTCTAGAATAGAGGTTGTCTCAGGTTTGTAACATTCTAGGGGTTTCTGAAGGGGAAGAAAACTGAGAAACTAGAGGTTTCTGGCATGGCACAGGGATTGGCTTCAGATTCTCTCATTTCACCAAAATGGTGAACTTATTTTTCCAATTGTGAAGAAAAAGTGAAGCAGTAGTTGGCTGACTTGTAGTTTTGGTATCTTAACAGGTTTTACAGCAAGCACAATCAGCTTTCCACTGGAAGTGGCAAGAAAGCGCCTGATGGTCGGCTCATTGCAAGGTAAGTGCCCACCCCATATGGCTGCAGCACTTGCTGAAGTTATTCAGGAAGAGGGATTGAGGGGTCTCTACAGGGGGTGGGGTGCAAGCTGTTTGAAAGTTATGCCGACATCTGGCATCACATGGATGTTCTACGAAGCATGGAAGGACATTTTGCTAGTCGGGAAACAGCCTTTTTAGCCGATTTTCCATGTGAACTGGACCAGAACCATGTGCATGTGGTGTCCTATCTTTAATGATGAGATTTTTGTTTTGGGAGTCAAACTCACGTACTCTCACTTTGGCGATGGTTTATAGGCGATTATGATGCTTTGTATTACAAGGTTGGGTTGGTCAGGAAGTGTGCATTGATTTCATGCTAACAAGATCTGTATCTCACCTGTCAAGCAAGGTGTAGATGCAAAAATGAAATACTATATATAAAATTATAGAGATTCTTTCCTTTTTTCTTTGGGTTTTGTTCCATATATGGTTCCCATAACAGAATGTGTTCCATTATAGTGCAAAAGTTGTACTAATTTTCACCTCATTAGAGCTCCGAGTGCTCTCAGGTTTGTCTTTTTTCTTTCTTTCCTTTTTCCCCCTTTTGTTTTTGACCATTGTATGAACTTTTATGTTGTGTTGATGGATATTTCTGCTGATTTATGCATGAAATTTTTTTGCATGGTCTAAGTTCATTCACAACATTTTAGTGCATAAAATTGCCAAATGCGACTCATGGAGGTAGTTGATGGCATGTTTCCATAACAAGCTTGGGAATTAAGTAGAAGAAAAATAATCTCATTAGATATTGCTTGCCATCCGTGCGGATCTTAATCCACAATGCTTTCTTTCATTTGATAAAACTATATTGATATGTTGTTCTCTATGACAGTTTGAATGGTTTAGCTGGAGACTGGAGTTGGACCCATAGTTAGTATCTTTACTCGGGTCCAACTGGTTGAGCCTGAATCAGATTGGACTCTGATCGGATCCTGGCCTTGACCTGATATGAACTTTTTGATAACTGTTTACCTTTTGCTCTAACTAAAAGTAGCCATGAGAAAATCTCTGTTCTACACAAAAGGTTTGCTGAATTTTTGCTTGGACACAAAATGGCTCTATGTTTTTTCAAAAAATTACCACAATCCATAATGCATTAAGACAGAGATGGTCATCTCCATACTGTTTTTGGCCTTTCAGAGATGATGAACGGTTCGGACCATGTAAATGAGGCTCATATGAATTAAAATTTTTAGTTTTTATGGACTGGACTTTCTCATAAATAATTAAAGTTCATGATGAATCTACAGCTAAATATTAATCCCATAGCCCTTTTTGGTTCCTACAAGATGAACGGTTTGGATCTTATTTAGGGGTCCACATGAACCGAAAAATGACATGTGTGAGTTGGTTGTTGAGCCCTCTGGTGAGGGAGTAGACCTCGGGTGAGGTAGCTATGGCTACCGGGTGAGGGAAGGTGCCTGCCTAGGTCTGAACCTAAAACAGGCAGGTAGGAACTCAAATTTCTTACCACTAGCTAGGATAAGATGCAGCGCTTGACTAGTTAAGTAGATGTCATATAGTCTATAGGGTAGGATTCCTTGGAGATTTCCAAACATGGAATGAGTGATTCTTCTCCTCATAAATCCTCGTTGAGGATAACTTGGTTCCAAGGGAGACCGAGGAAGGCCCGTCGAGGATGGTTACCAAATGAGCCCTTAATCTCAATCCAATCTTCTCTCCTAAAATCTTTCCAACAAATCAAATCAATAGATGGGCCCACTATGGCGTTCCACTCTAAATGGATTTCTCTAAAGGTAAAAGAGTCCGGATATGATGAGGCTTTATACCACGATGACCATGAGTGGACCAACTACGGTTTGTCACATTTACCCAAGTCGCCGTGGGTAAACCCCCTAGAGGATCCAGATTCGAAGTAAAAGCATGAAAGCATCCAAAATAGTGTGATGACATGCAAAGTTTTTAAATCCAAGCAATTTAAACAATTTTGAATTGGACTTAACTCTAAAGAGGCATACATCACAAAAATGAGGAAGTGTTCCATTTAGGATTATCTATGAAATATTAATGGGAAGGAAATGTTAATGAGAATAAATAAATAAAAAACAGGTCTCATGGCTCACCTAAAAGCTTGGATTTATTTTAATATTTCTTCATCATTTAGAGCATGCATTCACTACAATTTTTAGAAATAGGTAAATCAGGCGTAAGCTAGGAGCTTGGTAAGATATTAGCGTCTTTTGTGAGTTACGGAACCCCAGAACTTGAAACTATTATTATTTACATTTATAAGAACCTGAGTAAAATTCAATTTTTTGGTAAATTTATTTACGTGTTTTTGGTAAAGTTATCTTTTTAAATAATAATAATAACTTTTTTGAAAATGAGCCAAAAGTACATGAATATTTCAAAAAAGAATAAAATTTTTTCACAATTCTTTCAATCAATTCCTCTCCAAAAAGATTTTTGAGAAATGACAGAAACACCATTCCCTTATAAAAGGTGGTTTTTTTTTTTTTTTTTTTTGTCTTTTCGTAACCTCTTTTCTCCCCCCAAAACTACCCAATTTGATTTTAATGATGATAGCATTTTATCAAACCTGGTTTTTTTAGTCATTTGGAATCCTGTTGTATCACCTCATTAGGTGATTTGAGTAGAACTTAATCATTTCTCTCAAATGATTTATTAAAAGGAAAACTTTTTAAATGACATAAGGGTATTTTTTTCAATTTTCAATTTTTATTTTTATTTTTATGGAGATGACCTGATTGAAAGATTGAACTACTAAAGTTATTTTTTTTAATTTATAGAAAAAAATTATTTTTTTTAATTTATAGAAAAAGTGCAAAAAGACTTAAATGTAGTTTTCAAATGGCAGCCAGCCGATACGAGGGAGAACAGCGAGACGTGACACTTCGCATTTCCATCCGTATCAACGTTGACAGAGATAGAAATGCGGAGTGTGTTGGGTACTTGGGTTAGTTAACATTTTGCATTTCCATCATAGTCCCTCTCTTTATCACCTTATCTAGAACATTCCCATTTCCATGCTAGTCGCTCTCTTTTCCACCTTATCTCGAACATTCTCATTTTCATCTCAATCCTCTCTTTCCCACCTTATCTCAAACATTCTCAATTTCATCTCATTCCCCCTCTTTTAGGGTTGTAAATAGGACGGTTCCAGGTCAGAACTTGGTCAGACCCGGCCCTATTTCTAAATAACCATTTTGATTTCAGACCCGGCTTTGACTCGAAACTTGTCTTGTTGGTTTCAAGCCTAGTTCCGACAAAAAAATCCAGATCCAATTTTGAAACCGGATATACCCGAGGATTGGAATCTAACTTCAAAAACTTCTCTTTATTGTTTTTTAAATAAGTATATTATTCAACTTATAACAGTACGTCAAGTATACTACATTCAGTACTATACATAAGAATGTGAAAAAAAGATTAATTGTAAGGTACAATTTGCAATATCAAAGATTCGTATGTTGGGTCCACATATATATGGACCTAGAACTAGACCCATTTATCAATCGGAGCTTAAATTGGATTTCGAACCTGGACCAATTTATTAATCGGAGCTTAGACTGGGTTTCGAACCCGGACCTATTTATGAATCGAAATCTAAAATAGGTTTCATACGCGGGGATTTTCGGAGCTTAGACTGGGTTTCGAACCCGGACCCATTTATGAATCAAAATCTAAAATAGGTTCCATATGCGGGGATTTTCGTGTCAAAACTTTCAAATAATCGGAGAATCGGATACCTATTCTCTTTCCTACCTTATCTTCAACATTTACAGTTCCATCTTAGCCCCCAGAAAGCACGAGGATAGCAATCAAATAAAAAGAATACTGTATGCGCAATATTAGGTCATTTGGGTTGGACTTGATTATTTCTCTTAAATGATTTATTAAAGTAAAGGTTTTGAAAATTCACATAGGTGAAATATTTAAATCGTCCTGTATTTTTTGAAATTGAGCCAAAAGTTATACCTTTTTGAGATTTTCTCAAATAAAAATAATTTCATTTTAAAATGATTAATCTCAGGCCCATTTAAGAATAAAAAAGATTTTGAACTGAAGTTGAGATCTTTCCATTAAAAAAAAAAAAATTTCTTCCTACCGTCTTACTGTCTAAGACTGACATAGCCTCTCCTGAGCCTCATAAGCCATTCTTCTGCCTGCAAGACTACATTATGGACGGTACTCAGCTGGCTACCGAACTTTTTCTTTAGCAACTAATAATTCTAAAAAGGTGTATCTTGCTGACGTATCTCATAACTTGCGCGAGTTGGTAGTTCGTTAATCGTTGCTCTCCCAATGTGAGGACGTGTTTCCACTTTCCAGACTCTGGATGATTGGGGGTAGGTAAAGCGGTCACAGGAGGACCACTTCGGTGCCTTTTTTAAATATATAATATTGGTTTGAATCTTTGCATCTCCGATTCTCAGGAGTGGACTTAGCCCATGTTTCTCAGGAGTGGACTTAGCCCATGTTTGGTATCTCTATTTCGTGCCTCTATTTCTCTAAATGTCTAAATCGAACAGAGGTTTGAATAATTAGAGCGTTTGGTACAAGATTATAGACTCTGTCCGCTTTAGACATTTAGAGGCAAATCCTCTAAAATCCAAATGTGCCAAAAGTGGGCAGATGAGAAATAGAGCTTTTGGGTCTTAAAATATAGAGGCAAGGTATATAAAATAGATTCGTGTGTGACCAAACACATTTTTTTCATTCTAACCTCTTTTTTTTATAGCTCTTTTTTAAATGGCTCTATTTTAGATAGATCTATAAAAAAACGAGTAGAAATACCAAACAAGCCCTTAGGCACATGCAACTTTAAACCATGGTGTGCTTAAAAAGATCGGATAGAAATTAGAGCTCTACTTTCACAATTCATATAAATATCTTCAATTTGCCCCTAAAACCAAGCTACTTGTTAGCGTTTAAACGAAAATTCTGAGTCCATCACTACCTATATTGGCCAAAATTCTGGGTCCACATGACTTGCGACGTATCACATGACTTGCGCGAGTTGGTAGTTCGTTAATCGTTGCTCCACGTAAGGATGTGACACTGGATGATTGAGGGCAGGTAAAGCGGCCACAGGAGGACCACTTCGGCGCGTTTTTTAAATATAATATTGGATGCTTGTGTGATTATGATTTACCTACCAAGACATTGTCAAATGTCATTAAAATTAATTTAATAAAAAAAGGTCACTAAGTTTTATATAATTTTTTAATATTTGAAGAACAAATGACTCGTACAATTGTTTTAGATGAAAAATCCGAATTAGATTGTTATTTGGAAGAGCCAAAGGATAAATATACAAATTTTAATATATTAGATTGGTAGAAAGTTAATTCAATAAAATATCCAATTTTTTTAACAATGACTCGTGACATTTTAGCAATCACAGTGTCTACCGTTGCTTCTAAATCAATATTGAGTACAAGAATATGAGACTATAGAAATCTTAATTTATGCATAATATTGAATACGTTTGTAGCAACCCAATGATAATAATGCATCAGTGATCTTTTAGATATTCTAAAAGGAGATTTAATAATTAAATAAATAACTATTGTTATTAGTTTTATATGTATTATCATTTATAAAATTGAATAATATTTAAGTGTATCTATTCCTCACCATTTTTGGTGAGGGACATCCCTTTTGGGGAGGTTTCAAGTACAAAAGGAACTCCTTGAAATCTCCCCAAAAGGGGTTTCCCTCACCAAAAATGGTGGGGAATGGATGCATACTTTAGATTTTACGTTATATAAATTATTTTATCCCATCACTTGTCTTCTAATGAATTTCTTTGTAACTTCGTCATGTTGGGTTTTATCCCATCGCTAGCCTCGCCTCGTCAGTCATTAGTCATAACCCGTCTGCCCAGGACGGCGCTCGGCTGGAGCATTTGATCGTTTCTTTTATTGTTTTTGGGTGGGGCATTTGATCTTTTCCTTAGCAACTACGTACTTTTCCCCACCCCGGCAAGCCGGGCGGGTCCTCCCTCCACCTACATCTATATAAAGAAGTGTTCAGAACTCAGACTTCAGAGTCGTTCCATATACGGATAATTGGGCAGGTCATACAGAAATGGCTGAGAGGAATTGCAGCAAGTGATTTGCAACGATGGTATGCAATGTTTCTATCTGTGATTTTAAGCTACTTGCAATTATCACAACAACAACGCCAAGGAGACGAAGAAGCTCGTATCTATTCGCAAACCGCATCTCTCTGTTTCACCATCGCTCTTATCACACTCACTACCTCGAACCCTCTTCCTTGTTCATCTAAAGCCCTTCAAATCGGACTTTTCCATCTCATATTAGGTTGTGCTTTCCTCGTTTCTTGGGCTGTCCCAAATGTGCTCTGGTGGACGCCCTATTTCTCGTGAATTCGCCCCTTCTTTCATCTGCTCCCTGACCCATTTCAACTCCAAATTCTGCAGTTTTCCCTATCCCTATGGAATGCTATCAAACTGTTGGTGAGTCTAGCCACCTCGTATGTTGGCTCTATCTTTCCATTTCCACTCACAATCATGCATTTTCTGCAATCTCAATGGAATGATATTCCTGTGTCAGTTGGTGCCGGTCAAAATGTAGAGTCCTCAACCATACAAGCCAATTTCAACTCGCAGCAGGTGGTAGAGCTACGCGAACAAGAAGCCAATTTCAACTCGCAGCAGGTGATAGAGATACGCGATCAAGAAGTGAGTAATACATATGCTTCTATGTCTTTGGCGTCATCATCCTCACAAGCCTAATTGAACTTGAAGTGGATTCACGTACAGCTCACAGAAGACGTGAATTCCTCTAATCTCAGGAAACAGAACGTCAACATGTTTTTGTTCTTAGATACGCCAGGATTTATATTAGTCATTTTCTTCATCCAGCCATTCACATTTAGCACCTCCCCTAATTCACTATTAGCGGAACGCGACGCAACTGCTAGTTCTACCGAATCGCAGTCGCTCAACAGTTTTGTAACAGGTAACTCCATGTCATTTCCTATAGGTGATAGGACCTTACCTGACTTTGTGTTCTACCCGTGCTTCTTTTCCTCGTAGATATGGAAGTTGGTTTATGTGAAGGCTATACAGCGCTGTTTCCTTTCATTTAATCCTTTTATTGCATTTAAGTGGTGTATGTTGTTCTTATATCAGAGCTAGTTGATGAATTCCATGTTTGTATAATCAGACTGCACTCTTGTAATGACAGTCTTCTGTAACTACTCAAAGGGAATCAATCTGGAGAATGATAATATTAATAATTGGGGGATTAGAAGATGTTGAAAAAGTAGAGAGTTGTTTCCTTTCATTTCTCTTTCTATTGCATTTAAGCGGTGTATGTTTGTCACATCCCGGTCCCGAATCACCCTGGCCTAGGGTAATCCCCGAGGTGAAACACACGTACTCCCGTGTGATTGTACCTGTCGCGAGGCAAATACAAGCACACGAAGGAGAAGACCATTCCACTCGTGAGTCGAACTCACTGGTAACTATCCATCAACAGTTCATATAGCGGAAGCTTATATCAAATGATCATCATAACCCTGTACAATCCCATATATAAACATAACATTCGAGTTTAAACAAAAGAATTATACAATGTTTGTATCAAAGAAGGTTCTATATATCGTTATCAAAATACATAACAAAATGAATTGAATTTGGTGTGACTTCAAAAAAAACATTAGTCACACATCTACTATGCTCTCAAAATGTCTTGGCGCTCTCCGAACCGAGGAGTCTCTACATGGGCCCTACCCCAGGCCACTCCTCTAGTCCCGAAGCTACCTCCTGGGTACCTTTATCTCCCTCCGCGGTCTCTGTAGGACCGGGGGCTGCGTCTGTGCCTCTGACACCAAGAATAGTATCTCAATACAACTATTTAGCAAGCATAAACAGTAAACAGGGATACAATGAAGTTTTTAAGGACAATAACAATTTGAGAATAAAAATAAGACGAGTAAAAGAGAAATTAAATAGTCCATTTTCATGAATAAATCCTATATGTCATTCCTTTTAAAACCATTAAAGAAACTATAATACAAAAATTGGCAACTACATAAAGCTCATCCTCTCATTGAGAGCAAATCGTGTTGGGATGTCACTAGGGGTCCGGCCAAAGATCCTCCTAGCTACCCGGGTCCTGGAGTTCCGGTACTCCAGTCTGTCAACTGCGCAGCGACGTTCAATAATAAACCAAGACTTAACCCCGTCGAGTACCGTCCGGTCGAAGCTAAGTAGTGCCGACTTATTCAAATCAATTTCGTTTGCAATTCAAATTGAGTAACTATTCAAATATTTGGATACACCCAATGGCGTTATCCATATCAATATCACATAATGTATAACAAATGAAGGGCATTGTATATATGCCAATTTATCGAAAATTGATGTAATTACAATTCTCGTTTTCAATACTTAAAGCAATTATTTAACGACTATAACAATTGATAATAAATTATTATTCATATAATCTATTGTCATCCAATACAAGATTAATTCATAAAATCCACATGTTACTGTTTTCTTAGTGTCACTTATGATGATCTCATGTTGGATTTTTAAATTAATCTTCATGGCTTAACAATAGGTTAATGATTTTCCTTTGGGCTTAATTAGTAGGATCATGGTTCCAATACTAAGACATAATGAAACCTAAGTTTCTATGGTAAGGGGGTGTACATCCTAATTATCCATTTGGGATTGATTAGGAGGGTTAATTATGGACTAGGAGTAATAATATACCTTTAATGAGCCATAAAGAGGTCCAGCAGAAAGGTTTAGGCAGTTCTACCGGTAGAAATTCCGGTAGAAGAAGTTCTACCGGTAGAACTACCGGTTGAGGCTTTTCTACCGGTAGAACTTCCGGTAGAGACAGTTCTACCGGTAGAACTACCGGTTTGAGCATCTGGATTTCCTTCTCCAGGCTCTCTGCCAGATTTTTGACTGTTTCTACCGGTAGAACTTCCGGTAGAACAGGGGTTCACAGTTTTCTTCAACTCTCTGTGTGATTTCGAGCCGTTTCTACCGGTAGAACTTCCGGTAGAACGTCTTGAGTTCAATTTTTTCTTCTTCTTTCTATTTTAATCTCTTCCAAATGAGCCTCCTAGCTCTCCAAACACATACATAATACTTCCATACTTCCCAA
This sequence comes from Umbellularia californica, assembly GCA_028538565.1. Lineage (NCBI taxonomy): Eukaryota > Viridiplantae > Streptophyta > Magnoliopsida > Laurales > Lauraceae > Umbellularia > Umbellularia californica. The sequence continues at coordinate 77,205,314 of JAPQWN010000006.1, read as the reverse complement.
AACAACTACAAGAAGAAATCCAACTCATTTACCTTCTTTAAACATAAAAACCCAATTTTATGGAAAGAGAAAGAGAATACTTGAATCAATTGAAAATGTACAAAATGCAACCCAATTTATGTTTATACTTGCCTCAAAGAAGAGCTTATAACTTCACACCCACTTGACTTGAGGAAAAACCCAAAAGCCCCAATATTCAAACCCTAATCATCATAAACACATAGAAATGGATGAGGATGTAATGCATGTATGAGGATGGGTCTATTCATCTCTAAGATGCTCAAAATCATGGTCAAAGGGTTTTGCTACTCACCTTTAGTAGGGATTTCGAATTTGAGATGGAATAGAGAGTGTTGGAAGATGTCTCTTGTCACAAGGTGAAGAAGAAATGGAGAAGATGAAGATGATGATGCCCACTCCACTCTTAAAGCACATGCAATAGTTCTTGAAGGATTGAATGAGGAGAGTGAGTAGAGGAGAAATGGTATGGAGGGTTGTAGAGATAATGAAGTGGAATGAAATGAATGAAAAGGAAAGAGGTTCATGTCTCATATATGAAATGAAATGAACTTTTTGCAAATCAACCCATTTGTTAAGAACATTTCCAAATCAAGTCAATTGAGAGTCCACTTCCTCAATGAGTGGTCAAATGAGGTCAAGTCTATTATGAAGGTTGATAGGGTCGACAAAATACACGTGTTAGTGGCAAAATGACGTGCAAATGATGCAATTTGTGAAAATCAAGAATTACGAAAAAGCTCTTAATTGCATTAAACCGAGTCAATCGGTGTCAACTCATCTATTTAGGGTTCAAAACTCACCTAACTCAATCAAATGCATTAATCAATACTAATTCATCATAATTAGGAGTCAAGCATAGTTAATTTGGCTAATACTCAATTAATTAGCAATAATTAAGGTTAATTAGGCTTGGGGTGTAACAATGTTGTTCCTCTATCAAAGTTAGTTGATGAACTACGAATTAGTATAAACTGTAATCTGAATGCACTCTTGTAATGAAGCAAAAGGAACTGATAAGGAGAATGATAATATTAATAATTATTAAGAATTGGGGGATTAGAAGATGTCGATTAAACACACTACAGTGAATGCTGCGAATGTGATGAAAGGATGCTGCTCCAAAGTGCATGAACGGAATAAAAGACATAACTTACGAGACAGGCTACATTCATGTATGATTCGTCTGTCTATGCAAATCTTTGTATTGATCGCTGTAATTATTGCACAAGTTAAAAAAATCATATGAATTTGCACAAAGATACCAAAGACAAGAAATGGATTTGTGATTTGAACCTGCAAGACAGCTTGCGTAACTAATTACTGATGTTGTCTCATGTGTGTTTAGTGATGTGAGTCTCTAATCTGGTTGTATAACTTGATGGTTCACTGTTTATTGCTTGAGTTAAACAATCATATAAATTTGCACGAAGATATCAAAGAAAAGAAATCGATTCATGATTTGAACTTGGAATACAGCTTGCATAACTGATTAGTGATGTTGTCTCATGTGTGCTTATTGATGTTAGTCTCTAACTTTGGTTGTATAACTTGATGGTTTCATTCACATGCTTGCAAATTGGATAAGACAAGGTACACCTCCCAGAAGATGTGAAATCCCTCTAATCTCAGAGGCAGAGCATTAGTATGTCTTACCTTTTAGATTCTGCTGGATAACAGGGTGCAGCACGTTTAAAGTGGTAAGTTATGTCATCTCGGATGGGTCCTGAAATAGAAAATAAATTTAGTTTTACCCACACGGCCTTTGTTGATTAATCTTATCAATATCATAATTCTGATTGTGGAACTTGGTATATATGATATCTATTAGTACAAGTACAGAGTCATGTCCTTTCATTTCTCTTTAAATTGTATTTCAGTATTGTCTGTAGTTCTTTTCTTGGAGTTAGTTGATGAGAGTCTACAAACTGCATTATGGATGCACTGTTGTAACGACAGTCCTAAGTAGCGACTTATTCTCACAAGCGCACGAATGGGGAAAAGAATAGAAACCTTCTGAGAAAAATAAGATATATGCACGATACATCTCTCTATGCAAATCTGTGTATCGATCAGCCACTTACTAACCAATTAAACAAACATATAAATTTGCTCAAAGAAACCCAAGAAGGGAAAATGTATCTTGGTTCTTTGAAGACAGCTTGCACAACTAATTAGCGATGGTATCTCATGTGTGCTTATTGTTGCAAATCTCTAACTTGATTATATAACATGATGGTTTCTCTCATATGCTTAAAAAACCGGCAAATACAAGATTTGAATGTTCCTTTGGTTGCCCACCACGTTGTCAGGTCTCGTCCCGAGTTAATCAAGATTAACTCTAGTTAATTGAAATTACTGCGGTAATTAATGACTAAGCTCGATGAGTTAGTCCCAAATGAATGGAATGAACGGATAATGAAAAGATTAAGTGGATTGGTTATGCTTAAGGCTAATTAACTGCGGTTAATTGAGCTAATGATGGTCAATGACCAAATGATATGGAATAAGCCTCAAATGAATCAATTGGGCTTAATGGAATGGTAAAGAATGGATTTGCATGGTTTAAATGGAGTTTTAGACTCAAACATAGAAATGAAGGACTTTTATGTAAATACGAAATTTCGCGTATTTCGTCGAATACGGAAACTCTTGATACCAACGCGTGTATCTCGACGAGTACGTCAACTTTCATAATAGGTTCGAAGTCGTTTGACAAGAATCTGGTCAAATGACCATTCATTTGACTTAAATTGTAATTTAGTGAGATTCATGGGCTTGAATGCAATTTATTAGCTTATATAAGCTAAGAGAACCCTAATGAGATCATTATCTCATTTGTTTAAAGCATTTCAAACCCTAGGCACCTTTCTTCTTGCTTTTTCTCTTCTTTTCTTCCAATCTCACTCAATCAAGAGGTAAACAAGGAGTTTACAAGTGTTTTCAAGAAGCTTTCATCCTCTACTTCATCCTCCTCAACTTTGTTTACAAATTTTGGAGGTGTGAAGCTTGGACTTGAGGTTTTATTCTTGGAACTACAAGCTAAGGAAGGTTTATTCTCCATTCAACCTTCACAAAAGGCAAGTACTTATGCATTCTTATGATTTATAGTGTTTTAGAGATGTTGGAGTCTATTTGACTCAATTTCGGGAAGTTTTGCTTCAGAAAATCCGAAGTTCAGAACTGAACTTCTGAGCATGTGTCGGTTAGCCGACACCTGACCGACAAGCTAACCGACAGCTCTGGGAGTTGTCTCGGAGAGTTTCAGCTCTCTGGAATTCTGACCGACATTGTGTCGGTCAGCCTACATGGTAGTGTCGGTCGACCGACAGGTCAACCGACGGACTAACCGACAGATCTGAAATCTGTCTCAGTGAATTCCAGCTCTCTGGAATTCGAACCGACGATAGGTCGGTCAACCGACATGGTATCTTCGGTCAGCCGACACCTGACCGAGGCCTGACCGACAAATGTATCAGAGAATGGATTGGAAATCCAGCTTCTGGAACTTGAACCGACAAAGTGTCGGTTAACCGATAGGTCAACCGACGTTGTATGGTCGGTCAGCCGACAGGCCAACCGACAGCTGAGATGAACTCAGAGAAGATTATGGAAATGAAGCCTAGTTTGTACAGGCTATTCCATGCTGATGTCTAAGCCTACATAGGTGTTAGCGAAGGTCGTCTCAATGTACAAATCAAATACATAAAGTGATATTCATCAAAAATAACATGTACATTGGATAACTAACGCTTCACTCGTTTGTCTGGCTTAGAAGTATGAATAGAATTGATAAGAGATGAATAGAATCCATGAAGTGACACAGAGGTGAACTTCATTGACATAGTGAACGTCATTGACATAATGCACGAAATGACAGAATACATGAATTGAATTAATGAAATGAAATGAAATGAATAGTCACTAAAGGTGACAGTAACTTGAATGAATGAATAATTCCTGCTGCAGTAGATGTGAGGGGCGTTCCGGAGCCTCGTGGAATGCCAGTGCTCTCTGATCAAGACACTGGAAAATTTCCACCATTGTGAAAAGTCATGTAATGAAAAGTGAAACAATCTTGAAGCCTCGGCCATGAATGGTTTGCCCTTCCGCCTTGTGCTTAATTAATGTGACTAAATAAAAATTGAATGATCTTGAAGCCTAGGCTATGAATGGTTTGCCCTTCCGCCTTGTGCTTACACTGCTTCCGTTGGAAGACACGAAATGAACGAAATGAACGAAATGAAAGGATATGATTGACATAGATATTTGTTATGGAATTGAAGTAGGTTATATAGAACTGTTAAGTTCTTTTATTGTAGAACTGTTTAAGTTCTTACCTTATTGAATTCTTGTATAGAATTGTTAAAGAACATGAAGAATCATGAAAATGCATGTATCTTGTTGAACCTTCGTGTTCACGTGTTATTGATGATATCACAGGCCCAGATGCCCGTGCCGGTCCTGCCGAGGCCGCGCCGCCTGCGGAGGAAGCCCGTCCGTTACCTCCAGGAGGTTTAGCGGAGTGGGCATAGTCGGAGGGCGATTGTAAATGAATCTTTTTGTAATAGAGAATTTTGGATTGTGATTAAATACCAACTGCATTGTATTTTAAGTGTGCAGTGTTGGTGTTAGTGGGCTGTAAATTTGTATAAGGGAACTTTACTTTTGTGTAAAGTTAATTGTAGTCAATGTATATATACATGTTTTCCGCACATTGTACATTGACAGGTATTGTGATTTGATATCCCTTGTGAGTCTTGTCTTAACTTCGGTTAATTCAGGATTTACGGGAGTAAGTATAGTTCCGCGACTCGGGGGTCCGTCCGAAGTAATCAGATCTCAGGCCCGGGTCGTGACACACATTCAGTACTTACCTGAAGTTTGGAAAAAAGGAAAAGAAATCCCTGAATGTCACATCGACAAGAATTTAGAGAAATTGTAACCCTTTATCATGTAACCCACTAACTTGATATACAAAAGATGGACCAGTGCTCCATCAACCTCTCATGCTCATCAGACAATTACTGTTAACTGAAAAAATCAAAATAAGAAACCACTTTATCAAAGGCTTAGAGATTGTTAAACCTTTTATGCAGTCTTTATGTTAAGGGAAAGTAAGATCTGATGGGATCTTGAGGTAATCCCGAACCCAATAGTCCTTTATCCTATTTTTAAATCCTCAGGGGAAGAGGAGGAAACAAGTCCCTTGGGAAAGATGAAAGAAAACGCCTCTAAAGAATTATATTTATGAAAAAAGGATCTTCCCTCTAATTAAATCAAAGTCTGGTCCCAAGTGTTTGGTTTCTCTGAGTTTGGGAGCCACTGCATGAATTGATTCATGTTAACCAATGTTGTCTGTCCTTTTGTTATCCTCTGCAAGTCTTGCATCAATAAGGTGGTGTATTCTACACTTTTGCCACATTTTTAGACATATCAAAGACGAATTTGGACAATGCATGAATTGCTTCCTGCAACTGATCCATTACAATGCATGAATTGCTTCCTGCAACTGATCCATTCTTTCGTTGAAAAGCCTAGAAAGGCATGGGTCCAATCGCCTGCTTTAGTACACAGTTGATGTAACCCCTACTCCAGATGGGCTGTTTTTTTTTTTTTTTTGAATGGTAACTTATATTAATCAAAAGCTTGGTATTACAAAAAAAATATACTGGAAAGCAAAGAAAATTACCAAAAAGATAGGAAAACACCATCCACAAACAAGAAACACAAAGGAAAGGGAATGAGAACAAAAACCTCTCCAAAGCCTAAAGGTCTCAACTCTATACTAAAGAAAAGCCAAAAAGTTAAGAAGTCACTACTCTCATCAATAGGCATTTCCCAGAATTCTGAAACTACCTAAACCCACGAAGCAACTTGAAATCTTGATTTGTAAAAGACAGCCGACGTAGAGGTGGATTTGCCTTCAAAGCGTCTCCGGTTTCTTTGTTTTCAAATAGCCCAATTAGTCACAAAAAAAGAACCATGCCATAGGAGCTTTCTTTTGGAAGACCCTGACCCAAACATCCAAGCTTCAAAAAGGTCATGCATGGACAATGGAAGAACCCAGCTTTAGTCAAAGCTACTAAGGAGCAGATTCCAAATATCTTGGGCCATAGCACATTGAAGAAGGAAGGAGGTGGTCCACTGATTCCTCGGCAGAGAGACAAAGTGGACAAGCATTGACTAGAGTCACTTTATGCTTGTGGAGGATGTCCAAAGTGAGAATACTGACTCGAAGCACTAACCACCCAAAAGCAGAAGGAACCTTAGATTTCCACAAGAATTCAAACTGATTCTTGGAATTATCATTGGTTGACAAAGCTGGGAAGAACCATGAGACCGAGAAAACCCCATCTTGAGACAGGATCCATACTCTGCAATCACTCCCCTCTTATGGAATGAAGATGCGCTCTAACCTTTGAGGAAGGCAAAAGAGATTTTCCACTTCAATTTCCCTCAAATTTCTTCTGAATATCAGACCCCACGAAATTTGATTGTTATTTGTGACCATGTAGTCTTTAACCTTTGCCAATTGATTAGAAGCACACCTAAATAAATTCTGGAATTCAACTGATAGAGGCCTATCCCCCACCACATCTTCACTAGAGCCAATCTTATATCTGATATGCATGCAAACAAATCTTTGACAGAAAGAATGCCTCTCCACAATCCAGAGGATCTATAAGATGGTCCAGGAATATCCCAACCATTTCTTCTCACAACATATTTTGCTAGTAGAATCCGCCTCCACAAACTATCGCAAATTTCCCCTACGCCATAACCATTTACCGAAGAGGGCTTGATTCAATAGCCTTAGAAGCTTAAAGCCAAGGCCACCGTCCTTCTTAGGCTTACAAACATAATTCGAATCAACTAGGTGAAACTTAAATGGATAAGAATTCCAGATTTTTCCATGGGTTAGCTTCAAATAGACCGAGAAGAAACAAGATTTCTTATTTGATGGATGGTAGGGTTAGAATGGATGATCGAGAGGACATCATCAATCACATCACAGGTTTTTTCTCGGCGCTTTATAGTAAAGATCATTGGGACAGGCCTTCCTTGACTAACTTACTTTCGATAGTTTGAGTGAGGGAGACAGCTCTTGGCTTGAAAGAGAGTTCGAAGAGGAGGAAGTTAGATCAACTATCCATACTTTCTTTCAAATGGGAAGAGGAGAAAAGAGGCCTAGAGCGAAAGAGGAAAGCAGAGACCTCTACAGAATTGTAGAAGGAAAGAACTATGAGTACCAATCCTAATACCTCAAAGCCATTGGTCTAGGATGAAAGGAAGAGAACCACCTACAATTCCTGATCCAGATCCCCTTTAGCCATTGTTATACTCATCTGCACTAGAATTATAAAGAGGAAGAAGAACTCAAAATTTTTGTGTTAATATTTTTTTGAATGAAAATAGAAAGAATGGTTGAACGGCCGTTGTAATATGAACTCCACCCCCGCCCCGCTCATCAAGGATTCAATTTCTTATAGTGCATGTGTAGTCTTTCATGAAAAAGATGGTGCTATTGTTACTCTCTCTTTATGTATTTTTAATTTTGTACCTGATCATGTTATTGAAATCTAGTTTATATTGTAGTTTGATCAACTAGCCTTTTCAGTTTCTCATATTTCAGGCTTACAGCTTCTGAATAAGAGCACAGTAGGAGGACATTGTTTATACACGAAGACTGCTATCAGATAGATATCAACTTGATTTGTATCCTAATGATCCAGACCTGAGTCCACATCCACTGGAAAGAGGAAGGAAAGAGTCAAACTGACAGAGATAGATAGGAAGAACAGGTTCAGGCCAATCCCATCCCATAAATGATCCAATTGTACACACAGATATGGATTGCATGCAGCACGTGAACCATGTGCATGGCCATAATATGGATTGCATGCATTTGGAATTCAGTTGGTGGCCATCAAATGGACTGCTAAGATAAATTTTAGCATTCCAAATTCAGTAGGTCAAATCATGTTGCGAAGATGACCGCATCAGCATCAATTTTTGCTATGCTTTCATTCACATGAGACCCACGTACCGCACCATCTGATCAGCATGGTTTGTGTACGATGGATGAGTTGCCAATGTTCTGCTTGGGGGAACATGGGATTAGAGTCTGGGTCTGAAAGTATCTAGGTGTTTTCTTTAACCCTAGTTCTCATTTGTAAAGGAATTTAGTTCTCAGTTTTGAGTTCTTAAACTCCATTTTATTTCATGTTCAAATGGTTAATCTGCATTTCTTGCTTTGTTGCTCATACAGATGTTGATTCAGAGACAGATGACATGAGTCTATGGGAAAATTGTAGAGATGAGAACACTGTTCATGCTGGTGCGCCAATGAATGGTTAGTAGATGATGCATATGTTGATGTTGTAGATGTTCTTGAAAATATATTAGCATAGTTTATTTTCTGGAGGTAGCTCAATCGCAGTTGATCTTGATTCAGTTGATGTCTTGATTCATGTTACAAGTTTCAACCAGTGCTTGATTTATGTGAACAGTATCTAATTTATGTATGCAGAGAGTTGATTTATGGTGTTGATTCAGTTTGTAGTTCATAACTGATGCTTTATTGAGTTCATTTGCTGCAGTGTAAAGCAGTCATTGATGTTGATAGACATTGTTATGCCATTCACTGATAGCTCGAGCTGGTCATTAACATGGTATCAGAGACAGAGGTCTCGAGTGTCATGCCCCGAGCCCGAGATTAAGCTCATCTCGAAGCATGACGTACGCCCGCGTGGAAATTCAAACCAACATGAATACCACGAACGAGTTTTCCGACAGGATATCACGTGTGAGATAAAAATTTCCTTAACCTGTATAGTTCAATCATAACTTGTCCATATATATAACATCCATCAAATATGTAATCATGATGATAGAGCATAATCTAGTCCACGAGCATAATTGAGAGTTTAAGTTTCAAAGTTAGCAAGTAAGAAAGAAATACTAAAGTATAGTTGAAGCAAATATTAATTAGGTTTATAATCTCAAATAAAAGTCTAAATCAAGTATAAGTCAATGGCAATCCATGCCATGGTCAAGGACAATGGTGACGCATGTCGATTAAACACACTACAGTGAATACTGCGAATGAGATGAAAGGATGCTGCTCCAAAGTGCAAGAACGGAATAAAAGACATAACTTTTGAGACAGGCTACATTCATGTAAGATTCTTCTGTCTATGCAAATCTTTGTATTGATCGCTGTAATTATTGCACAAGTTAAAAATCATATATATTTGCACAAAGATACAAAAGACAAGAAATGGATTTGTTATTTGAACATGTAACACAGCTTGCGTAACTAATTACTGATATTGTCTCATGTGTGTTTATTGATGTGAGTCTCTAATCTGGTTGAATAACAAGCTTAGGAATTAAGTAGAAGAAAAATAATCTCATTAAATATTGCTTGCCATCTGTGTAGTACAACACTTTCTTTCATTTGATAAAACTATATCCATATGTTCTCCATGACAGTTTGAATGGTTTAGCTGGAGCCTGGAGTTGGGCCCATAGTTATTATCCTTACTCGGGTCCAACTGGTTGAGCCCGAATCAGATTGGAGTAAGGCTGATTCAACTAGTCGGGTATTTGAGTATGGACTCGATCGGATCCTGATCTAGACCTGATATGAACTTTTTGATAACTGTATTCCTTTGCTCCAACTAAAAGTTTCCAAGAGAAAATCTCTGTTCTACAGAAAAGGTTTGCTGATTTTTAGCTTGGCCACTGATTTTAAAAGTCCAAGTCAGACTCAGTCAAGCTCAGGCATGCTCGTGGCTCGCCTGAGGCAACTCAGATTGACATAAAATTGAATACTTGGTTAAAAATCAGCCCTTGAAGAGTTTTGCTCAAACTTGGTGAAGGTAAAAACGTTTTGGCCAAGCTTGGTTTGATTCCATCAAGGCTTGGTAGGTTTGGTTTTGACTCGATTAAAACTCACTCAGGAACTCAAGAAAAACCACTGAAAAATTAATTTTGTTAAGAACACACATCTCCACACTTGCTGAGTTACTCAACTCAGTTGAGTCCCCGAGTCGATTCAGCTTGATAGCTTTACCACAATGGCAGAAACTGGGGCCGGGATATGAAAAAGTGGTTTTAAAGGGCGCCATTTGTAAAGAACTGAAGATTTTCAATTTTCAATTTTTAAAAGTGAGCCGAACAAGTTGTTTAGTTGATGAAACATGATAATGGCCATAATAAACAAACGAGGCCCATTCAATTCCAACGAAACTCAAGGTTCCGTATACCATGTTAGTTTATAATTTATATCCCCATGTGGCCATGCCTTATTGGTACCATTCACACCTCACCTTCACCTGTTTAATAAGGGGAGTTTTATTGGCATCACAAAAGTGTTTCTCCACACCGCAAAGAAAAAAAGAATTCCATTTCCTAAATTAACCCTCCTCCCTTTCCCTCTTCCTCGACCCTCTCCCCCACCCCACCCCACCCCACCCCACCCCACGCTCCCAGTCCCCCCGGCCAGCCAACCAGCGGCCTCCCTCCCCCCTCCTCTATTTTCTCTCCCTCTCTCCCTTCCTCTTCTTCTCTCTCCTTCCCTCCCCCCTCCCAGTTGCAGACAGGGAGGGAGATCGGGTGGCAGGGCTGCACCAGGTGCACCACTATTTCCTTCGGCAACGTGGCCGAACGTGGAAAGGGAGAGGGAGAGGGAGAGGGAGAGAGAATGAAGAGTTATGGAGAGAGGGAGAGGGAGAGGAAGAGAAAGAATTGAAGAGATTGGACTGGATTGATTTTTATTTTTATTTTTGGATTTTTCCGGTATGGGTACCTTAAGATCTAACATTTGCCGCTCAACGATTGAAGTTTAAAAAATTAATATAGAGCTGTTCATGTGATGTTCTAGTGCCGTGAGATATCGCACCATGCAGTATCCTACATCTATAGATAATCACACAATTTTCCTGACTTTTTAGTCCATTTTATTAGACAAGCAGCCGTGTAGGAATTTTTAAAATTTTAACTGTTCATGAGCAAAATGTTAAGTCTTAAAGTAGCTGTACATTCAAAATCCCATATATTTTTTAGGGTGATAGTTCTCATTGAGAGCATTTTGTTTTTGCTTATTATCCAAGATACCTTATTTGGAAAGTCTTATCTCCATGAAATAGATCTATGGATGATAGATCTGTGTAGAATTTATAGATATGTGTAAAATAGACCTTTTATAAATAAACCATTTGGAAAGATAAATACACAGTTTGAAATAAAAACCTCTAAGAATCTGACAGTTTATGTTTTTTCTTGACAAATTTCTCAAGAATCACAATAGTTAAGATCTAAATTTTGATTCCCTAACCTTTTGAGCTTTCCAAAAAGGATCAAAGGCTAGGATCTTGATTAAGGGCCCTACAAAATTGAAAAATGCATATTTAAGTGTTTGTGCTTTTTCAAGAATATCTCGAGATGGCTAAAACTTGACCCTGTGGCCATGTCCAACCCTTGAAGAGATCCAATGGTTCAGATCATCCATTGGGTTCGCACAATTAAGAAAAAAAAAAAAAAATGGGACCGCTTATAATGATGTGAAAACTTAGCCATTTGGCTCTTGAGTAAATAAATGTTCATTTTTTTAAATTTCTATAGATGCATGAGAAATCGAGTGTTGAAATATGACTCTTTAGTCGTTTGAAGCTTTCCCAAGAGAATCAATGGTTCAGATCTTGATAAGTAGCCTGCAAAATCCAAAAATACATATTTAAGATCATTTGGTTTTGCACAAATTTCTTAAGATCCATGAAAAACCAACGACTCAAAATTCACCCTCTAATTGTGTTTAATCTTTTCAAGAGATTCAATGGTTTAGATCATTCTTTTGAGTCCAATGATTTAAATAAAAAAGAGATAAAATCGAATGACCAACAATCTTGTGATTTGCAAACCCTGCACATTTGGGTCTTGAGTCATCAACAGATTCACTATTTTTTTCATAAAATACTTGAGATTTGTGATGAATCAAGGGCTGAAATTTGACCACATTGCCATTTTTTATCTTCTAAAGAGGGTCAATATCGGATCTTTATCTTGGGGCGTACATAAGTCCAAATATACATATCAAAAGCTTAATTTTTCAACAAAAAAAAAAAAAAAAACCTTTTAGATCCATGAAAAATCAACGGACGCACTTGGGATTACGAAGATATCCAAAGTTTAAGATGCCCTCCACGAATATTTGGTAAAAAGACAAGAAATGGATTGGTATGCCGTATCCGATGATGTGTCCCGTTTTCCTTTGTGACAGTACATGCCAATGCCGTTTGCGTTATGCTCGCTTCAAATCTGCAGTGGCTTATTTAAGTATTGCAATAATGATGGTTTCCCAATCCCAGTCCGACTCTTTTGACTGAAAACAGTACAGAGGGCGACCTTTCTGTCAGCTTCAGCAAAGTACTGCTTTAGAAAGCAAGAAATTATGAGGCTCGGAAGCTCAGATTGTTTATTCCGATTTCCTAGCATAGATCATATGATCAAACATGCGTATTCCTTTCTACCAAAAAAGTACCTGCAGGATTTTCAGAGCCTATGCCGCTAGGTTCGTCAATGGGACGGTTTTACATCCGAACCACAGTGATCCGGAATTGTTTTTAAATAACGGTTTTGATTTTGATTTTGACTCAAAGCCTGTTTGGTTTGTCCCGGACCCTATTCTGATAGAATAATCAAGATTCGGTTCCGAAACCGAGTTTACCTGGAGGATTGGAATCTAATTTCAAAATTAATTCTAATATCTATTTACTTTTCGTTTTTCTTAAAATAAACATATTATTAAACTTATAACAATGCATCAAGTTTACTACCTCCATTATTATACATAAAATTATAAAAAAAAAGGAAGTTAATTTTGAAGTATAATTTGTAATATCAAAGGCTCATATTTTGGGTACTGGGTTCAGGACTTGGAACCGGACCCCTTTTTTCAATTAACCAGAACCTAATTTGGGTTTCGAACCCGGACCGGTTTATGACTCAGAACTTAAAATAGGTTCCAGGCCCAGTTCTTAAGTTGGAATGTTGATGTTAGCCAATAGCCATAATCCATTTTTGGAGTAGATCACTTTTCTTGACTGAGACTCTTGGATGGACTCAGCCATGTTCTTCTGTCTTGATAAAAAAAGAAAGGTGTTTTTTTTTTCTTTTTTTCATTTTTATCCGATCACACTACAAGACATTTATCTGATCAGAGCTTTTGAATTAGGAACATTATCTATTAAGATGTCTTCTGGACCTTTTGAAATAGGAACATTATGGTTGTGAAACTTTGTTCTGGGTGAAGTTTATTTTAATTTGGATGTAGCATTGTCATCACTTCGAGGAGTATTGTTGTTGTTTTTCTCTAGTTCATCGAGAAGGTTTAGTTCTAAATATATGTAGAGGTCTGAGTGCTTCCACTTAGAAGGTTTTTCTTCGCTTTAATGATGCATGCTTCTTCAAACTGGACTTAAATTCTAGAAATGCAAAAGATGTCAATAGGGCCCTCATGTATGTAACAATATAATGCGATTCCACATATTGGCTCCGTAGACCTATGCATCCAAAAAAAAAAAAGGAAAAAAAAAAGCAACTTATGCATCATAAGCATTGCTTCCTTATGCATAAAAAGCAACTATAGAAATCGTCTTTGCATGTTTCATCATCAATGCCATTGATGATGAAAGATGCAAAGATTCAATGCTTCTCATTCCTTTTAACCTATATTACAACCAGTTTTGGATGATTGGGCAGGTAATACGGATACAGATATGTCTGAACAAGGAAGGGTTGTAGCAAAGGATTTGGATCAATGGTATGCAATGGTCTTACCTGTCATTTTAGGCTACTTGCAGTTACAACCACAACACTGTGGAGGAGATGAAGAACAAGCTCGGTTGTATTCGCAATCTGCGTATCTTTGTTTTACTATTGCCCTAGTGGCACTCACGGCCTCCGGGCCCCTCCCTTCTGCATCTAAAACCCTTCAATTTTGCCTTTTCCTTCTCATTTTAGGGTGTTCTCTGCTACTTTCTTTGGCAGCGCCGGTCATGCTCGGCTTGGTCCCCTATTTCTCCTGCATTCGCCCCCTCTTTCATCTTCTCCCTGCCAAATTCCAACTCAGAATTCTCCATTTTTCGCAATCCGTTTGGGATAACACCAAACAGCTGCTGCGGATCCTACTCTCCAATGTTCCATCTCGATTCTCGATCCTGCAATCTTCCATATCTGAGCGGAATGCTATTGCAGGATTAGTGGCAGCTGGTGCAATTCCAAATGCTCAGCAATCCTCACCAGCACAAGCCAACTTAAACTCGCTGCAGGCGGTCAAGCTATCCGAGCAACAAGTGTGTAGTGGGGAGGCTTCTACTGCGTCTTTGGCGTCGTCGTCATCGTCGTCTGACTACCATTCGAACTTGGAGTGGGTCCTAAAGCACCTCGCCCAATTGAACTTGGAGCATGTCCACGCGCACCTCGTGGAAGAGGTGGAGTCACTCTAATATCAGGAAACAATCTACAGTATTTGATTTTAGATTTGCTAGGATTGTAGTCGATTTCCATGGTACCACCTCGCCCGGCCAGTTTGGCTACTCTACAAATAGAGTCAGTGAAGTAAAGTTTTATTTTGAAGAAATGTTATGATGGTATTTTGTATTTAGTTGTCCGTTATGAAATTATTTTACTTTTTGTATGGGAAAGTCGAGTTTTTTTGTATTTCGGTGGATAAAGGTGGTTGCGTTTTGATTTTTTTTTTTTCTTCTTTTGAAAAAAGATGAAAGGAGTTTTGAATTAAAGTACTTTTGATGTGATATCTTATCTAAATATTGAAGGCTTTACTTAACTACTATGTTAGTAAAGTCCCAGACTAGCCCGACATATAGAATTTGGTTTTAGTGACAATAGTTATATTAAAAAAAGTAGAGAGTTGTTTCCTTTCATTTCTCCTTTTATTGCATTTGAGTGGTGTATGTTGTTCTTCCATCAGAGTTAGTTGATGAATTCCATGTAAGAATGGGCTGAAATGTGGCTGCACCATTGTAATGACGCAAAAGGAACGAAACCTGGAGAATGATAATGTTAATAATTGGGGGATTAGAAGAAGTTGATTAGACACACTACAATGAATGCTGTGATTAAACACACCATTGTAATGATGCATGCTGCTTCAAAACCTTTACTATAGCATTCTGGACTTGAATTATACAAATGCAAACGTTGTCAATAGGGCCCTCATGTATGTAACAATATAATGCGATTCCGCATATTGGCTCCGGTAGCATCTTACGGTGGGTTGTAGTGCTGTTTCTAACATTTGAATTATTATGTGGGAGTAAATTAAACTACGATTAGGGTTGTAAACGGATCGGGTTTGGTTCGGGTTCATGGTGGACTCGGAACCACTAAGAAGAAGGTGGAACTGGATTCAGACCCGGAACCGTTTCGGAATCGGTTTTTTTGCTACTAGAACCATATATAGACAAGTCTGAATCCGGGTTTAGGTTTAGGTAAAGAATGATATTAAAATAAACATGGTTTTTAAAAAAGATTTTTGAAAATTGAGACAATATGTTGGGTCTCGGGTCCACGGGTCTAAACCAAGGTGGAACAGGACTCGGACCCGGATCCATCTACTTATCTGAGCTTAAATAAGAACTCCTACCCGGTTTTTAATGGGGTCGTCGTCGGAACCTTCTTGCATCCCTAACTTTTTAGGAAGCTTCTTTGCAGCTTTCATCAGTCATGCTTTCCTATTCATTTTTTTAACCTATATAACCAGACTACCAGTTTTGGATGACGGATACAGATATGTCTGAACAAGAAAGGCTTGTAGCAGAGGCTTTGGATTTTCTCTACACCACAAGAGTAAGCAACTTGTTCTCAAAACAGGTAATTTCTTCAAGTGGGCCCCATAGTGGTGTAGAGAAAAGATTAAGTGGGCCCATAGTGGTGTAGAGAAAGTGGTGTAGAGAAAAGATTGAATGGGCCCATAGTGGTGTAGAGAAAAGATTAAGTGGGCCCATAGTGGTGTAGAGAAAGTGGTGTAGAGAAAAGATTAAGTGGGCCCATAGTGGTGTAGAGAAAAGATTAAGTGGGCCCATAGTGGTGTAGAGAAGTGATTAAGTGGGGCCATAGTGGAGTAGAGAAAAGATTAAATGGGCCCATAGTGGTGTAGAGAAAAAGATTAAGTGGGCCGATAGTGGTGTAGAGAAAGTGGTGTATAGAAAAGATTAAATGGGCCCATAGTGGTGTAGAGAAAATGGTGTAGAGAAAAGATTAAATGGGCCCATAGTGGTGTAGAGAAAGTGGTGTATAGAAAAGATTAAATGGGCCCATAGTGGTGTAGAGAAAAGATTAAGTGGGCCCATAGTGGTGTAGAGAAAGTGGTGTAGAGAAAATATTAAGTGGGCCCATAGAGATGTAGAGAAAAAGATTAAGTGGGCCCATAGTGGTGTAGAGAAAGTGGTGTATAGAAAAGATTAAGTGGGCCCATAGTGGTGTAGAGAAAGTGGTGTATAGAAAAGATTAAGTGGGCCCATAGTCGTGTAAAGAAATGATTAAGTGGGCCCATAGTGGAGTAGAGAAAGTGGTGTAGAGAAACGATTAAGTGGGCCCATAGTGGTGTAGAGAAAAGATTATTAGGCCATAGTAGTGTCGAGAAAGTGGTGTAGAGAAAAGATTAAGTGGGCCCATAGTCGTGTAAAGAAATGATTAAGCAACTTGTCCTCTTATAAATAAGAGTAGATAGATTAGATAGATAGAAATAGATAACCAGTTTTGGATGATTGGGCAGGTAATACGGATACAGATATGCCTGAACAAGGGAGGATTGTAGCGAAGGATTTGGAACGATGGTATGCAATGGTCTTGCCTGTCATTTTAGGCTACTTGCAGTTACAACCACAACACTCTGGAGGAGATGAAGAACAAGCTCGCTTGTATTCGCAAGCTGCGTATCTTTGTTTTACTATTGCCCTAGTGGCACTCACGGCCTCCGGGCCCCTCCCTTCTGCATCTAAAACCCTTCAATTCTGCCTTTTCCTTCTCATTTTAGGGTGTTCTCTGCTACTTTCTTTGGCAGCGCCGGACATGCTCGGCTTAGCCCCCTATTTCTCCTGCATTCGCCCCCTCTTTCATCTTCTCCCTGCCAAATTCCAACTCAGAATCCTCCATTTTTTCCAATCCGTTTGGGATAACACCAAACAGCTGCTGCTGATCCTACTCTCCAATGTTCCATCTCGATTCTCGATCCTGCATTCTTCCAAATCTGAGTGGAATGCTATTGCAGGATTTGTGGCAGCTGGTGCAATACCAAATGCTTCAGCACTCCTCACCCGCACAAGCCAACTTAAACTCGCTGCAGGCGGTCAAGCTATCCGAGCAACAAGTGTGTAGCACTTGTTTGAGAGAAAGTAAACCCTAATCCGGGTTCGAGATAAAGTCCGGAAAAAAAGATCCGGTAACCTATAAACCCTAATACAGCATTATATACCCATGCCTCCCTCTCCTCTCTTTTCCTCTCTGCGACCCAAAATGGTTGCATCTTGGATTTCGTTTCTGGGAAGATTTGTGCGAAGAAGGAGTTTCAACTTCCCTTGAAAAGAAGAAGGATAAAGGGAAGCTGAAACTCTTTCTTCTTCGCAGAAATGTTCCCAGAAACGAAAGCCCAAGGAAATGGAAATGCAAATGCCATTTTGGGTCGGAGGGAGGAAAAGAGAGGAGAGGGAGACAGAGGATTTAGGGTTTATGTTTTATACAGGGGTATATAATGCTGGATTAGGGTTTATAGTTTCGGATTTTTTTTTTTTATCCGGAACCGGACTTTCTCTCGAACCCAGATTAGGGTTTCTACTACGGCTTTGGCGGCTGCGGCATCCTCATCTGACTACCATTTGAACTTGGAGTGGATACTAAAGCACCTCGCCGAATTGAACTTGGAGCAGGCCACGCGCACCGCACGGAAGAGGTGAACTCACTCTAATATCAGGAAACAGTCTTTGATTTTAGATTTGCTGGGATCGTAGTCAATTTCCATGCGTACCACCTCGCCCTAATTTTATGTAGAAGTTGGTTTAAGTGACCATAGTTATATTAGAAAAAGTAGAGAGCTGTTTCCTTTCATTTCTCCTTTTATTGCATTTGAGTGGTGTATGTTGTTCTTCCATCAGAGTTAGTTGATGAATTCCATGTAAGTTTGAGCTGAAATGTGGCTGCACCATTGTAATGACGCAAAAGGAACGAACCCTGGAGAATGATAATGTTAATAATTGGGGGATTAGAAGAAGTTGATTAAACACACTACAATGAATGCTGTGATGAAAGGATGTTGCTCCAAAAGGAATGAATGAATTAAAAAGACATATCAGGGTGCAGGGTGCAGCAGGTTTAAAGTGGTAAGTTATCTCATCTCGGATAGGTCCTGAAATATAAAATAATTAGTTTTACCCATGTAGCCTTTGTTGATTAATCTTATCAATATCATCATACTGAATGTGGAACTTGATATATATGTGTTTTAGTACAAGTAGACAGTTGTGTCCTTTCACTTCTCCTTGGATTGTATTAAGTGGTGTCCGAAGTTCTTTTCTTTGAGTTAGTTAATGACAGTCTACAAATTGCATTATGGTTGCACTGTTGTAATGACAATCTTAAGTAGTGACTCAATATCACAAAGACAAAGGCATGAATGGAATAAAAATAGAAACCTTCTGAGACAAATAAGATATATGTGAGATTGTATCTCTCTATGCAAATCTGTGTATTGATCAGCCACTTACAGAACAGTTAAATAAACATATAAATTTTCTCAAAGAAACCTAGTAGGGGAAAATGTATCATGGTTTTAACTTTGAAGACAGATTGCACAACTAATTAGTGATGCTATCTCATTTGTGCTTATTGTTGCAAATCTCTAACTTGATTATATAACTTGATAGTTTCACTCATGCTTTGAAAAGCGGCAAACACAAGAATTGATTGTTCCTATGGTTGCTTATATGCATACAATACTCACCTCCAGTTCAGAAAAAGGGAATAGAAATCCCTGAATGTCACCTTGAAAAGCATTTAGAGAAATTGTGACCCTTTATCACATACCCTTCTAATTTGTTATACATAAGTTAGACCAGTGCTCCATCCATCAAACCTCTCATGCTCATCAGACAATTACTGTTAACTGCAAAATAAGAAAGCACTTTATCGAAGGTTTATAGATTGTTATACCTTTTATGATGCAACCTTATGTTAAGCGAAAAGTATGACCTGATGGGATCTTGAGGTAATCCCAAACACAAAAGTCCTTCATCCTATTCTTTTTTAAATCCTCAGGGGAACAGCAGGAAGCAAGTCTCTAGGGAAAGATGAAAGAAAATGCCTCTTAAAGAATTATAAAAAAAAAAAAAAAAAGGATCTACCATCCAATTACATCGAAGTCTGGTCTCAAGTGTTTTGTTGCTTTACAAGTCTGGGAGCTGTTGCGACTTGCATGAGTTGATTCATGTTAACCAATGTTGTCTGTCCTTTTTTTATCCTCTCCAAACCTTCCATGAATAAGGTGATGTAATCAACACTTGTGCCACATTATTAGACATATCAAAGACGAATTTGGACAACACATGAATTGCTTCCTGCAACTGATCCATGCTGTGGTTGAAAAGCCTAGAAAGGCATGGGTCCAATCTCCTGCTTTAATACACAGTTGATGTAACCCTAACTCCAGAAGGCCTTTGATCATACTTTCTTTCAAATGGGAAGAGGAGAAAAGAGGCCTAGAGAGAGAGAGAGAGAGAGAGGAAAGAAGAGGTCTCTAAAGAATTATAAATGGAAAGAACCATGAGTACAAATCTTAATACCTCAAAGCCATTGGGATAGGATGAAAGGAAGAGGACCACGAACAATTCCTGATCAAGAACCCCTTTAGTCATTGATATGCCCATAGCACAAGAGTTATAAAGAGGAAGAACTCATTATTTTTGTGTTAATATCTGAATGAGAATACGAAGAATGCTCAAACAGCCCTTGTAATATGAACTCTCTCTCTCTCTCTCTCTCTCTCTCTCTCTCTCATATCTAGGGTTTAATTTCTTATGGTGCATGTAGTCTTTCATGGAAAGATGGTGCTATTGTTACTCTCTTCATGTATTTTCAGTTTTGTACCTGGTCATGTCATAAAAATCCAGTTTATATAAAATTGTAATTTTATCAACTAGCTTATTCAGATTCTCATATTTCAGGCTTACCACTTTTGAATAAGAGCATCGGCGGCATAGTAAGAGGAAATTGTCTATACAGGAAGACTGCTATGAGATAGATATCAACTGGAGTTGTATCCTAATGATCCAGACCCGAGCCCACGTCCACGGGAAAGATGAATGAAAGAGTCAAACTAACTGTTATAGATAGGAAGACCAGGTTCAGGCCAATCCATCCTATAAATGACCCGATTGTACACACAGATATGGCTTGCATGCAGTATATGAACCATGTGTAGGCTATAATATGGATTGGATGCAGTATGTGAACCATATGTTGGCCATAATATGGATTGCATGCATTTGGAATTCCATCGGTGGCCATCAAATGGACGGCTAAGATATTTTTTTTTATTATTCGAAATTCTTTAGGTGAAATCATGTAGTGAAGATGACAGCATCAGCATCAATTTTTGCTATGCTTTCATCCATATGAGACCCATTTACTGCACCATCTGATAGCATGCTTTGTGTACGGCGGATAATTTGCCAATGTTCTGCTCGGGGACACATCGGATGGGAGTCCAGGTCTGAAAGTGTCTGGTCTTTTTCTTTACTCCTAGTTCTCATTCGTAAAGGAATTTTAGTTCTCAGTTTTGAGTTCTATTTTATTTCATGTTCAAATGGTTAATTTGCATTTCTTCCTCTGTTACTTATACAGATGTTGATTCAGAGACAGACGACACGAGTCAATGGGATAATTGTATACATCAGAACACTGTTCATGCTGATGACTCAATGAATGGTTAGTAGATGATGCAGATGTTAATGTTGTAGATGTTCCTGAAAATATATTAACATAGTTTATATTATGGAGGTGGCTCAATCGCAGGTGATCTTGATTCCGTTGATATCTTGATTCATGTAACAAGTTGTCTATAACAAGTTTCAACCAGTGGTCTTGAATTATGTAAACAGTTATCGGATTTATGCATGCAGAGAGTTGATTTATGGTGTTGATTCAGTTTGGAGTTCATAATTGATGCTTTATTGAGTTCATTTGCTGCAGTGTAAAGCAGTCATTGACACAAAGGGATTGTATTCAGAATTTATCCTGCTGCAATTGAAAAACTTTTGATCTGATTTGGGTGTATGTTAAGACATTCAGGTTTCATTCTATGGACCTTCAAGACATCAGGCACATGCATTAATCAGGTATCACA
Organism: Umbellularia californica; assembly: GCA_028538565.1. Taxonomy (NCBI): domain Eukaryota; kingdom Viridiplantae; phylum Streptophyta; class Magnoliopsida; order Laurales; family Lauraceae; genus Umbellularia; species Umbellularia californica. The sequence continues at coordinate 77,183,872 of JAPQWN010000006.1, read as the reverse complement.
TCAGATGGGTCAAATTTATATCTTAAGGAAAAGCTAGACCGAAAACAGTCCAAGACTCTGAAAGCATGAGTCTAGTCTACTCAAAAGTCATGTATGATGCTACAAAAGTCCAGTGACCTACAACCATTTCCAATCCCCTCCATCAAATTAACATGATCAACAGTACTATTATCTCATGACCATTCTGCAGGGGCTAAAACTACTTGTCAAAGGGAAGTAAATGTTCTCACACATTATTTCTTCATGACTATTTCTCATCAACCCCTTCATAAACTTGTTGAATTGTGCATTGGGTGACTGGAAATTGAAAAATGCATGAATACATTCTGAGCCAATTAGGGAAAAATACCATTAAACAGCACTCATTGAACTTGTTAAGCTGCATTTCTGAACCAATTGCTCTGGTTTTATCTGAAGCAATTACCTTTCTGAAAAGGGCACTCAATCAAACTTCCTGTATTGGTGGTCTCACAACACTTACATTCCAGAAAATATTTACAAATTGGGAACTGGTTACAATCCATAAAGTGTCTACCTACATATACCCAACCGTTCATTGAAGAACAGTTGAAATTTAATAATCACTGAATGATGGTTGAAATTCAACAATTCAGAACTGTCTACAGACAAATACCCACCCATCCATAAGTGTTGACACTCACTTGAGAGACTCCTACAAAATTGCGGTCAGCTCAACATGGATACAGTGAATCGACTCCTACAAAATCATGATCCACCAAGGAAAAGCATGTCGTGATCTGTTTGACTCCTATAAAATCAGAGAAAGAAATTAGATTAGTAAACAATGGCTAGGCATACATTTCAAACTAAACCCTAAATAAATCAAACCTAAGCATCACGTATTTTGTCAACAATAAAAATCAATACTCATTATAAAGATTAGAAAATGTATGATTGCCTTTCTAAATTACAAAATAAACTCATTATAAAGATTTGGAGAAGTTCAAGAGGCATTTACAACATTAAATCTAACTTATTGTCTTAGAAAATATTGATAGTTTACAAAACACAAGAGGCTGAGATTGGATAATAGGGATAAGTGAGATTTTCAGGAGCTGTTGAGGATAGTAGGTGGGTCAAAAATCGATTTGAATATATAATTCTAATTTGAAGGTAGCATCGAAAAATGAAATATGTGAACCTACCCTGTCAAATTTTGAAATTTTGTGGGTGTCAAATTGTTTCTTTCGACTTAGATGCGAATTGGCTGGACCATGAACCAGGTAAGTATGGTCCCAAGCACGGGACGTCCACACGTGTGGCAAGGATGCTGCCCGACCATATATGTAGGACCCACCCATGGACCATGGAGCCATGTATGCAATGAATGGGTTTCCCTCTGGTTCACGGCTGCTTGGATTGCCTGGTGTCCTGTCCAGCGTGTCCAAATAGTTGTCGGCCAACTGACATACATGGTCAAATTGATCATATCAAGTTTATCGCCCATGTGATTAGTCACCTGGATGACCTTCTTCCTCTTGACTGCATTATGCTATGCATGTCCTTGGGCTGAGATCATATGATTCCTCTTTGGTTGTGGATCATGGAAAAATTAGTAATTCATAAAATTTATCCCAATCCTCATTTTTCTCTGTGTAGTATGTTACAGGAACGGTTGACTGTGAATCCTAGTGTACCCTACTATTACTGTTGCTGTTGAGAAGATTTACAAGGATGGTGAAGTTGGTGGATTTTATGCTGGAATTTCACCAACACTGATTGGCATGCTTCCATGCAGTACATGCTACTATTTCATGTATGAGACAATGAAGAAATCTTATTGCCAAGCAAAGAAGAAGAAGGCATTCAATCGAGCAGAACTGCTTCTGGTTGGAGCTTTGTCAGGTGAGAACCTGGCTTTAATTTTCCTTTGCTTTCAGTTACAGAAAGAACAGGCTTGAATTTTATTTGTGTATGATGCTTAAAGTTTCCACTCAAATAGCTAAAAAACACATTTCTGGGTCGAAAACAGATATTTGTCTTAAATACTGTGAGTGCATTTGGAGTGGGACTTTGTACTCACCCAATTCAGAAGTGGTCTCATTAATTTGGTAGAGTTGCGGGTATCCAATAATCTGTATTAGACCTCAATGCATTTAATTATTAAACCACGGTAGATGAAACAGTAATTTTCTGCAGGTTCTGCCTCAGTTTATTAGCTTGAGTCACCTATTCTGATTTGGGGCAAAAATTTTGGAAAAATAAGCATCTCTACTCTCTAGTTGTGATATCTGATTACTGTGCTACCCGAAGTACACAGCAAAAAGGATAACCAATAACCATTTTGTTTTGCAAAATTGAGAAACTGATTGCCATTTGTGGTACATCTAAATGTAGATACACCTTAACACCTAAGCCACTTCTAAATTTCTTGGGCCTGATTTGTTAGCCAAAGAATTAGTATCTCTCCAAATGTGATTTCTAATTCCTGTGCCACCCCTAGGACACTGAAAAGGCTAACCATTTTTTCCTGAAAGATGTAGATGTTGATTGCAATTTGGGGTACATCCAAATGCACTCTAACATCCAAGCTAGTTCTAAAACGCAAGTATGAGTGATAGATAAATTGGTCTTTTCAACTTAATTCTATGTTTAAATTCGGGAGCAGCAGAATTGCCCCAATAATTGGATGTTTGCTTGAAATGAAATGGGCTTGAGAGCAGCCAAGGAAAACAGTAAAATGACTTAACATGATGCTCTAGATATCAGGTTCTGTCTCTTATGCTCATATACTTTAGATCTGTTTGGAGACTTTATAGTGGAATTTTAAGGATGCATCTTGAACCCTGATCTCCCCATATTATAACTAGTTTGAATATTTTGGCAAAAATGATTGGTTATCTGCCCTGCTAGGCATGATAGTGTTTTTCTGAATTTTCTGTCCTGAATCATCTGCAGTGTGGATCATCAACTTGGCAAGTACAAATTTGAAAAATAGTATCCCAACTACTGTTATTTTGTAATTCGGTTTTGCCCCAAACTCACGCACTCTCACTTTGGCGATGGATTATAGGCGATTATGATGCTTTGTATTACAGGGTTGGGTTGGTCAGGAAGGATGCATTGATTTCATGCTAACATAAAATTGAGTAGCGGTTAAAAATGAGCTATTGGAGAGTTTTGCCCAAACTTAGCTTTATTCGGACAATGTAAGAATCAACCTTTAACAAGTTTTGGCCAGGCTAGGTTTGATTCGATCAAGGCTAGGTAAGCTTGGTTTTGACTTGATCAAAACTCATTTATGAACTCAAGATATACTACTGAAAAACTAATTTTGTTAAGAACACCTCCACACTGTGCTGAGTTGGGCAATTCATATCCACAATGGCAGAAACTCGGGTCTGGATGTGGAAAAAAAAGGTTTTAAAAAGAGCCCTTTGTAAAGAACCAAACACAATTCCGCCCAAAAATCCTTTTTATTTTTTCATTTTTACCTTTCTTTTCGAGGGGCGATGTAACTCTCATTTTTTGTGTTGAGGGTTGATATCTAGCCCTCACATCTATCTTAGCATGCGAATCCCTTCTTCCCCTCCGTGCTTAACCTTCCCAAGCCACCTGTCACACACCTTATTCAACTCTAAAGCTTTTTAAAGAGGTAGATCTACCACATTTGCCCTTGAACTTTAGGTTCATTTCTTTTCATTTGCTTATGGAGCCAAGTGAATGTATATGCTTTGAATGTGGGTTCAACAACATTTTTGTTTCTTTCTCCTGGAGCATGAGTTCCTCTATTGTCCTTTTAACAGTTCACATTCAATCAGAAAATAATGTTTAGCAAGTGGTGTGAAATTTGTACTGTTGTGCATAGCCTAAAAGCAGACTTGGCCAATGGTCCACATTCAATTAGAGTCAAACGTAGTGCCAATCCATGACACGCTTTGATGCAACAAAGAGTATCCGGGTGTTCATTCGCAGGCCTGTCAATGGGACGGGACGGGCCTGGACTTGGGTTGTCCAATCCCATCCCGAAAGTAGGACGGGCGTGCCAGGTGTTGTCCAATCCCAGCCCTAAATTGAATGGGCCTACATAAAATCCCATCCTATACAGCCCAGGCTGGGACATGGCCGGGCCTGGGTTAGCCCGATCTTGGACATAAGCAAAACATTCTCTAATTATTCCTATTGTCACCAGACACTTAAGGCCTGTTTGGCATAGTTCTCGTGTTCTCAATTTTGTGCTCGGATTAGGTTAAACTGAGATTAGGTTGTGCTGAGTTTATACTCTGTAGAACTTGTTTGGCAACATTATATTAAATTCCTCTTTTTAAAATATGTTGTACTGAACTTGTTTGGTAACATTATAAAAGTTTTGCTCCAAGGAGCAAAATATGATTTACAGTGTGGGACCCCACCTTTTATTATTTGCAATACTATTATTATCATATATGGGACCCACCTGTAGAAGTTACAGCGTGGTATCCGCCTTTAAAAATTAGAATATGGAGTCCATATCCATTGGATTTATAATGTGGGGCCACCTTTATATGAATTATAATGTGGGCCAACTTTTTGTTAATGTAAATATGGGATCCACCTTCAGAAATTTTAATATAGGCTCAAATTTTTAGGATTTGCAATGTGGGTCCATATTTTGTAAACGAGACCATGTGACCAATATTTAAGATTTACAAAGTGGAGCCACATTTTTTATAATATTTGTAGACACGGCCCATCTTTAGAAATTAGAATGTGGTGCCCACCTTTAAAACTTAGAACATGGGGGGTAGCACATTTATAAAATTTACAATGTGGGCCTACCTTTACAGGAATTACAATGTGGAGCCATACTTTTTGTTAATTGTGAATACGGGACCTACTTTTAAAAAATTATAAAGTAGTACCCACATTTAGAAATTTGAACATGGGGCCATCATTAAAATGTGGGGCCATACTTTTTGTTAATTGTGAATACGGGACCCACCTTTAAAAAATTACAATGTGGAATCTACATTTAGAAATCCGAACATGGGGCCACCATTAAAATATGATTGTGGACATGGGACCCACCTAGAGAAATTACAACGTGATGCGACCCACCTTTAAAAAATTACAATGTGGTATCTACATATAGAAATCTGATCATGGGGCTACTATTAAAATATGATTGTGGATACGGGACCCACCTAAAGAAATTACAACGTGATGCCTACTTTTATGAACGATCTATAATGTGATCCCACTATTATAGAATTATAATAGGGGCCCACCATTTGTGATTGTGACCATGTAACCCACCTCTAGCAATTATAAAGTGGGGTCACCTCCTTTGGGATTGTGAACGTGGGACCTATATTTAGGATAAGTAAGATGACTTAAAATATTCAAATGATATTCTTTAAAAGGCAAGAGATGAGAAATAAGCAATTGTTCCAGCAAGTTGTTTAAAAAAGAAAAACAAAGTTTTTTTGTTCCAACTTTCTTATGCTAGCGGGTTAAGATTTTGAGATTCCTTCTCATGAGAATAAAATTCGGAATAATCATTTACACATACCAAACATGTTTTCTATACCTTTATCTCGTCGGAAGAGTTACCTTATATGATGTTCCCCGGCAATGGCGCCACAAACTTGATCGGACCCCCAAGTGCAAGGGTGCGACTGTAGTAATAATCTGGTGAAACCAGATCGATCCACAGCGAGCAATGCTTTTTTAGAAACTTTCCAACTTTAACCTGTCCTAATTTAGAAACTAAATCTAACCTAATAAAGAAACTAACCAAATTACAAGAATCTTTCTAAAAATTGAGAATTAACAATTACAACTTTCCAATAAAAAAAATAAACCTAAACTAAGTAAAGAAACTTAGTTTATTCAACCCTATTCTAACTATAACCAGTGAAAGTAACAAACTCATCAAAACAACCAATTTAATATAAGATAAATCAAAACAAATTTTTTTAAATTAGATCCTAATTACCAAAATCATTTTTTATGAAAATATGAATGATCTATAATACCCTAAATGCTAACAATGCAATTTTATGCAAGTTTCTAAAAATCTGATGCATGCTGTAAAAAATTCTAAGTATGGAAACTCTTGTACAGGCCCAATTTCGCTAGATTGTACGACTAGTCTAAGATGATATAAACCTAAATTTAATTCCCTAAGTCAATTCTCTGATGATTAATGAATACAACAAAAAAAGAAGAATGGAAAAAGGACTTAAAACGAAAAAGTTATGATCACTTAAAGATGCCTACTTGAACTGTTTTGTTGCTGAAATCTGAACGCGGCTTCCCAACTACCCCTGTTTGAGCCTTTGGTTGACACGGCTCCCGAGGTTATCTTTAGCTGAAATTCTGGAGTTTCAAAATCCAATTACCATACTTTATATCTGCTATTTCTTGGACGAAAACATTCACGTTTAATTGGTTTTTAAATCGCGCACTTTTGTAACACAGTTGAGTCAATTCTGCTGAAACTGTGCAGGATTTTTCACTAGTCTTCTTCCAAGTCCGAATTTAGTCTTTCTAATCAGTTGACAATCTTATAATTTCAGCAACAAAACCCTGTTCTAATGCAATTTCCAAATATGATGCATGCACAAAGATACTTTCCAACCATAGATTATGCAAGTAGCAAAAATAGAAAGTTTCTATTAAACATAGAAAGATGCAAGTTGGGGTTTTTAAATTTAGAATTTGTAAATAAATAAATCAGAATATTAATTTAAACAAAATAAAAGGGGTGGAAAAAATAAAAAACAGGAAAGATGTACCAAAGATTTAGAAACTAGACAATCCTACAAGTTTTGACAATGCGATTATATGCAGTCCTCTCTTCTCAGAGTAGGAAAAAAATAATGCAAGTGGTTACTTGTTGTCTCTCGACTTTTTATCCTTTTTATTTTATTTTCAAACCCTAGATCTAATCATGTGAAATATTGTCTCCAATCAAAGCACATAAAAGAACTAGAATGAGAAAATTTAACACACTTACATTAAGAATACTCAGAATCAATCCAAGTAGTGTCTTTATTCCTTGATCTTGAAGTACATAAAATTAAGATTCTTCTCTATTGATCATTCTCTCAACATGATCTCTCAATCTATGTCTAAAGAATTAGAAGGGAGAAGAGGAAGAAAGGGACTTAGAGAGAAAGGGTGGATGGCAGTGGAAAAGGAGAGAGCACCTCTAAGATTTTCACCTACAATGCATTGGACGTCGAGCCCTTCCCATGACTCCCTTTTATGCTTTTGAAAATCTTTTTTTAGTAAAGAATCTCTCATCTTTAAGGCTTTTATTTCCTTATGTGTAGAGATTCTTACTTAGGCTCCAAACTAGCTTCTTTCTTTGGAAAGACTTTTAAATTTGAGAGATAGTCTTGCTTTTTTAGGTTTCTTGATGCACACACTTCCTTGTACAATTCCAAGAATATCTCTAAAAATCACATGATCATGTAGAGAGTAGAAACTTTCCAAATATTGAGATTTCTTGTAATTCCTGCCTAAAACTGTAGCAGACAACTTCCTGAGGTCATATCCCCCTCAATATAGCTCCGATTTAGGCAATCTTGGACTCCACGGATATCTACTCAAAAAGATCTTTCCAACGGTGGACAGATTGCACCAATCCAACACTCGGTTTAAGAATTATGGCAATTTTAAATTGTTACCCCTCAAAAATTAGGGAATAATTGCGCAAAAATGGAAGCTTCTATGTTGGCATGCAATGGGGTGTATGGGACCCATGTTGATTTCTCCTACAAATTGAAAGAAATAAATTTAACATTAATTACATGTAAGAAAATAAACTTGAGTAATGCATTGGACCCTACATGCTTAATGATGCAACCAAATGATAAACTTTCCAAAAATATTACATGGTGCCAAAAATAGCAAGATATGCATTGATGAAACCAAAATCCTAATTTTGGGGTGATAAATGAGATGAGAAAAACTTAATTTTACAAAGTCATGCAATTCAATGAATTTTGACCAATTTTGACCATGTTTCCAGAAATATCCTCAAATGCATGTAATCATGAAATTAAATGCAATTCTATGCCATTAAACCTAATTAAGTCCACAAATGCTAATGAAATGATGACTTAATGGCCTAGTTTTGTGGACTTATCAAGCACGTAGACCAAAGTAGATAATTTCATGCTGAATTGGGTCGGGCTATATTTTCAGTAGGGGAGTATGTGAGAACTTCGTCTGTGCGGCAACCGTAGAGTTCGTTACATCAACTTCGAACTCATTCTGTAAACTCCAAACTCATTCATCAATTTTATATTCACTACATCAACTTCTAACTCATTCATCAACTTCAAATTCACCACAGCTTCAAACTCATTCCATCAACATGAAACTCAATTTGAACGACATGCAAGAATAAGATACCCTACACAGGATAATCATTTCTCATTCTCTTCTTTATATAATTCCTCTATTTTTTTTTACTGCTCCTCTCTCTTTTGAGCACTAGGTAAACATTGTCAATTTCAAATGGTATCTTTGATATGTCATCTAAAAATTGCTAAACTTATCAATAATAGATTAATAGCTAGTGTAGCATGATAAATTTATAAAGTTGGGAATTTCAGTTTGTATCAACATAGATAATCATTGATGGCATCCACCAAACACTATAATATTGCTTTAAATGGTGGAAGAAAATGACAAACTCCAGCTTTTGGATGCACTTTAGAGCTGAATAAAGTGGGTGGCAAATGGCTTGGAAAGGATGAGCATGATGGGAAAGAATGCATTCGCATTAAGTAAGAGAGACATGAGGTTCGACGTCGGCCCTTTAAAATAAAGGTTAAAAAAAAAGGGTTTTTTGGGCGGAAAGGTTGGTTTGGTGTGGATTTGGTTAAAGTCTTTTTGGTCCAGTGCCCACCTAAAGTGTTCTCTTTTATTAATAAAATCCCTTAATATTAATAAATAAATAAATTCTTGGGGCCAATGTAGACTTCAAAATTCTAGGGGAATAGTAGTTCCGCCCCTTCTCCTTGCCCTTCTCAACATTATTTTACCTCCATCACTAAACATAATAATACGTAGGGAGTAAAGTGCATGAGGAGATCCCACGTTACTTTTTAAGATCCCCAGCCCTTTCACATAATGAAGAGTCCTGCGTACACCTCAGTTATGTTGTTTGGTTGGATAATAATTATTCTTACATTAAACATCCATACACCATGCTAAAAAGAGTCCTTTTTGAATTATTCATATATGTTTTGAAATCAATTTTATTCAATCCTAAAGCCATCAAAGTCCGAATGTACCAACACGCTTGGGGTGGGGTGGGGGTTCGGACTCCTCATTCATAAAATATACACAGATGCTTGATCAGAAGCAAGTCTCGCCAATCGGGGGGGGGGGGGGGGGGGGGGGGGGTGTTGTTTGGGGTTCGGACTCCTCATTCATAAAATATACACAGATGCTTGATCAGAAGCAAGTCTCGCCAATCAGCATTCCAACAAGATTAGGCTTGCTCTTATCATAGGTTTTCACTGTCTTGTGGGTTCTATTCCTATCTCTCAGCTCGTTATATTGTCACTCAAACCACACAAATATTCACATGGGGCATTTGAATGGTTTTCCTGCAGTCTACCCGTATTTTATAGGCTGTCTATGATTATGCTATCCCCCTTACACAAACTATCCTTCTGTATGTTCAAGTTTGACATTAATCCAAGAACGATTCTTTACCTCGGGTAAGGAGCTTCAGTTCTTACCTGCTGGATAGGGTTTGAATTTCCGGTATGTCACTTCTTCCCACTTGTCTATGCTTTCTTCCCGCTTGTGAGGGCTGACTTCCTGTGTGTACGGGCTCTCCCTTGAGTCCCAGCCCGTAAAAAGAAAAAAAAAAGTTTGACATTAATCCAATTGTTACTCATTGTTGGATTGAAATGAAAATAATTATGCCTTCTAAAATCATTAAACTTGAGAGACATTGACCAAAAGATTATGATGATCCATTGGAGTTGATATTTTGTATGGACCAAGCTCTAATTAGGAGCTTTCCATCCCCAACTTTCACTATGATTAGTATGGCATTACATAGGGACCCATAAGGCAGACCGTGCTATGTTAAATATGAGCAGTTCATGCCTCACATCACTCAAAAGGAATGGAGGAGAACAAAGTGGAAGAAGAGTTAATTTTATTTTATTTTATTTTTTTTAATCTTTGTTTTCTTCTCAGAGGTGATGAGGGGTTGGTAACTCCCAGTTTTAAAATGCTGCTTTTTCAGGGGTGAGGGGTTGGCAGCTTTCAGTTTTAAAATGCTGCTTTCTCAGGGGTGAGGGGTTGGTAGCTCTCAGCAGAAACTATATGGTTTCCTTTGACATGTTTGGTAACCATTCTCACATAGAACTCCTCTTGGTTTTCATTGCTAGCAAGGAAAATCCATGTTTGGTTATAACATGGACTTGGTTCAACCTCTGTAATTGTTACAATGCCGAAACAACTCAAAGCACATATTCCTTGCTTCCTAGCCTCGCCCATCTGATTCAATGGTTGCGCAAAAAAGTGCTAGCTAAAGGACCTACTTTTACAATTTTTTTGGTTTTTTCTGACCCTCATTCGAGATCCAAACCATTAGCTGATCTTTTAGATTTTTCAAAAGTAGATTGAATAATTAAATAAAGAATCATTCCTGTTAGCTTTACATGTGATATCATTTATAAAATTATAGTTATATATTTTATGTTTTACATTATAAAAATTATTGTATCCCACCATTAACAATTTTTAATAATATATATTTTTTAACTTCATCCTATTGTATTTTGCATTGCATAGCGAGTCCCCCCTGTCCGGCCAGAGGACGATGGTTACAATTAAGTATAGGAAATATTAACTCCGATTTCCATTTCCACTTCAGCCCAAAGTACCAACCGCGGATCTTGTCCCTTTCCATTTTGCGGATGTGAACATGTTGTCCTTCTCCGTTTTTGCACCTTCTGCATCGTTGTTCACTCTGAAAGAAATTTTTTGGACTTTTACCTGATATTGGAAAAGTGGAATACCCTACATGTGAACCATGTCTAAGTGGGAAAATGGTCAAGAAATCATTCCCAAAGGGAACTAGAAATTCGGAATTGCTAGACATGATTCACACAGATATATGTGAACCTTTAAATGTTCATACTAGGACGGAGGAGGTATATTTCATTACCTTCATTGATGACTTTAGCAGATATAACTATATCTACTTGATTAAACATAAACATGAGACATTAAATTTTTTTTAAATATATGCTGCTGAAGTTCATAATCAAAAGGGCATGAAAATTAAACTGATTCGATCCGATAGAGGGGGGGAGTACACTTCTGAGTTGTTCAAAGAATATTGTGCAAAAGAGGGAATCATACATGAGTATGCGATCCCTTACACCCCACAACAAAATGGCGTGGCTGAACGTCGAAATCGAATACTTTTGGACATGGTTAGGTCCATGATTAGCCACGCGGAACTTCCTCTGTATTTGTGGGGAGAGGCAATTAATACTGCACAATATATATTGAATAGGGTGCCCTCTAAATCTGTGCCCAAGACCCCGTATGAGTTGTGGACTGGAGCCAAACCTAAAATGGAACATATAAAAGTCTGGGGCTGCCCCGTACATGTCCTGTTACCGCCACAAGAAAGACACAAACTGCAGGCAAAAAGGAGAAAGAATTGCTTGTTTGTTGGCTATCCAAGTAATTCAAAAGGGTATCGTGTGTATGATCACGATAATAAAATAATCATGGAATGTCGAATGTGTATTTCTTTGAGAATCCAACGGGTAATCCTAGAGATAGACCACGGATGGTGGGTTTCTATGAGATCTCAAAGGATAAGGATATTCATACGAGTGGGGGGTCCGACGTGATTGACGTTGGAAATGTAACTCCTGGCAGGACCCACTTGATGAGGAACAACCAGAACTTAGTAGACCGTTCGGATAAGGAAACATCCGTCATATCTGGATGATTATTGCAGTCTAGTGGAAACCGTGGAGGATTTGGATCCGACATCCTACTCTCAAGCAATCAATGGGCATGATGCTGAAAATTGGATGAATGCTATGAGAGAGGAAATTGAATTAATTCATAAGAACCAGGTGTGGCAATTAGTTGATTTACCCAAAGGTCGAAAGGCCATCGGTTGTAAATGGGTTCTTAAGAAGAAATTCAATTCGGATGGTTCCTTGGATAAATACAAAGCACGGTTGGTGGCCAAGGGTTTCACGCAAGTGGAAGGAATTGATTACGATGAAACTTTCTCTCCGGTAGTAAAATTCCAATCCATTAGAACCCTTATGGCGGTTGTGGCTTATCATGACTTGGAATTGCACCAAATTGATGTAAAAACTTCTTTCCTGAATGGCGAATTGGATGAAGAGATTTACATGAAATAACCTGAAAGTTTTTTGGTGCAAGGTCATGAGGACAAGGTGTACAAATTACAAAAGCCACTCTATGGACTTAAACAGTCATCGAGGCAGTGGTACAAGAAATTTCACCAGGCCATAAGTGAAATTGGTCTTGTCCCCAATATTGTTGATATATGTTTCTATGTTAAACGTAGTGGGACTAATTATTTATATTTGTCATTGTATGTGGATGACATCCTGATTGTTGGTGATGATTTGGATGCCGTCAATGGAATCAAACAGTGGTTGAAGTCAAGATTCGAGATGAAGGACATGGGTGAGGCTAAATATGTACTGGGCATAAAGATCACCAGTGACCGGCCGAATCGGTTATTGACTTTGTCACAGGAATCCTATTTGGAGATTGTGTTAAAACGGTTTGATATGATGATGTGCAAGCCAGTCGATACTCCCATTAGCAAAAGTGAAAAATTGTCTAGCAAACAGGGGCCCATGACTGAGGAAGATAAGGCAATAATGCGAGGCAAGCCTTATGCTCAGGTTGCGGGAAGCATCATGTATGCGATGCTGTGTACGAGACCGGATGTTGTATTCGTCGTGGGTCTCGTGAGTAGATTCCTAAGTAACCCTGGATTACCTCATTGGTATGCGGTTAAGAGGATTCTACGGTAAATCAAAGGCACCTTGAAGTTGCAACTATATTATCAAGGTGATGACTTGAAATTACGTGGTTATTCCGATGCGGATTGGGCCGGTGACTTAGACAATAGAAAGTCAACCACAGGCTATGTGTATACTTTGGGGGGAGGTGCGATCTCTTGGAGTAGCAAGAAACAGACCTCAATGGTCTTGTCTACGGTCGAGGCAGAGTATATTGCATGTATTACCGCAGTTCAGGAGGCTGTCTGGTTTAGAAACTTTTTAAGTGGTATTGATTTAATCAGTGACGATCAGCCTGTCCCAATGAACATAGATAGTACGTCTGCCATCTCCATGGTGACTGAGCTAAAATTTAACAGCCAATCAAAGCATGTTGAGATAAATTATCATTTTGTCCGGGAGAAGGCATAGAATGGAGAAACTGAGATTTCTTATTTGCCTTCTGAGGATTTGATGGCTGATGCTCTCACTAAACCATTGCCTGCGGAAGAACTTACGAGGCATGTGATGTGTATGGGACTCAAATACATTTGATGTGCATTGGCACGTTTGTCAACCATGGCATTCGTGCCAAGTGGGAGATTGTTAGGAAAATTGTGTGGCCCGATTGCCATTGGGCCCACGCCAGATTGAGCCTGGCGGTGTGCTTCGGATGAACTCCCAACAAGTTTTGATCTGGTTGAGTCGGATAAGGATCAAACTCTTAGTGGTAGAGTTTGGATCGAGTTCAGACTCCCGGTTTGGCAGACTTCCCACGCTGATCAGGAGATGTGGGATTTCAGGAGAGGTAGTATCCTAGTAGAAAAGTAACTCCTAGGGATTACTCTATTTAAGGGAGATGAGAACCCTTGCTTTTGATCATCCAGAGATCTGAGAGTATTCGCAGCGAGTTCGCTGGTCTACCTCACATCGAAAAGCACAAGGTTCTCGGCGAGTTCGGTTCCGACACCCATCTGGGATCAGCACTTCTTTCAATTCCCACATCTCCTGATCAGCGTAGGAAGTCTGCGAAACCGGGAGTCTAAACTCGATCCAAACTCTACCACTAAGAGTTTGATCCTTATCTGACTCAACCAAATCAAGACTTGTTGGGAGTTCATCTGTAGAACACCGCCGGGCTCGATCTGGCGTGGGTCCAATGGCAATCGGGCCACACAATTTTCCTAACACACTCATGATATGAGATTGGATCACCGTTAAGTGAAATAAAAAGGAAAATTTTTAAAAAAATATAAAAATTTTGGCTTATTTTAAAAAATTACATGACGATTTGAATATTTTAAAGAGGTAAAGAGGTATAAAAGTCTTCAACAATTGTTTGAATCAAGTACTCTCCATAAGTTTTTTTTATTATTTAAAGAAATGATAATAAATATACCTTTCCCTTATTACAGCGTTTTATCCATTTTTAACATCATTCTTTCTCCCTAAAACTGCCTGTTCTGATTTTGTTGATCATATCCATTGAATGAAGTTAGTTTTTCCATAGTTTGAAATGCCTAGTTTTAGTGGGCTCTACTGGGTCAGTGGATTGGACTCGATCAATTGTCTTCAATGATTTATTAAAGGAAAGGTTTTGAAAAATCACATAGAGGAAAACGGTATATATTTTTTTTTGAAATATTCAATTCATCATATGTTTTTTGAAAATGAGTAAAAAGTTTTATACCTTCCTTAAATTTCCCAAAATAAAAATGATCTTAAAAAAAATAACCTCATTTTTTTTTTTTTTTTTTTTTAAATCTGTGCATCTCCTTACTGTCCAAGATTCACTTGCCTCCTCTCCCGAGCCTCATAAGTCATAACCAGTCCGCCTGCAAGACTAGATTATGGAGGGTACTCAGCTGGGCTGCTGGAGCATATGACCTTTTATTTAACAACTACACTCGACCAATGGTCCTCTTAAATTATAAGAGTCCGGATCCACTGTTTCAACGATTTCGACTTTTATCCCCTCTCGCTGTGTATATTGAAAAAAGCCATGTCAGCATTGTTTTTGTTGAAACAGGGGATCCGGACTCCCATCTGTATAAGGACGTGTTCGGAACGCAGACTTCAGAGTCGTTCCATACATGGATAATCGGGCAGGTAATACAGATACAGGTATGCCTGAAAGGATTGCAGCAAATGATTTACAAATATGGTATTCAATGTTTCTATCTGTGATTTTAAGCTACTTGCAAGTACAACTACAACGCCAAGGCGGTGGCGGAGGAGATGAAGAGGCTCGCATCTATTCCCAAGCCTCATCTCTCTGTTTTAGCGTCTCTTTTCACGCTCACTACCTCGAGCCCGCTTCCTTGTAGCTCTAAAATTCTTCAAATCGGACTTTTCAGTCTCATATTAGGCTGTGCTCACCTCCTTTCTATGGCTGTCCCAAATATAGTCGGGTGGACGCCGTATTTGTCTGCATTCGGCCATTTTTTCATCTGCTACCGGACGGATTTCAACTCCAAATTCTACAGTTTTCCCGATCCGTATGGACTGGTCTTAAACTGTCAGTGAGTCTAGCCTCCTCTTATGTTGGCTCTATCTTTCCACTTCCACTCACGATCATGCATGTTTTCCAATTCGAATGGAATGCCGTCAGAAGACTGGTGCGCAGTTGGTGACAGTCAATATGCAATGTCGTCCTCACCTACACAAGCCAACTTCAACTCGCAGCAGGTGGTCGAGCTACGCGAACAAGAAGTGAGTAGTACATATGCTTCTCTGTCTCTGGCGTCATCATTCTCACAAGCCTGATTGAACTTGAAGTGGATTCACGTACAGCTCATAGAAGACGTGAATTCCTCTAATCTCAGGAAACAGAACATCAACATCTCTTTGTTCTTAGATACGCTAGGATTTATATTAGTCATGTTCTTCATCCAGCCATTCATATATAGCACCTCCCCCAATTCACTATTAGCAGAACGCGACGCAACTGCTAGTTCTACCGAATCGCAGTCGCTCAACAGGCTTGTAACAGGTAACTCCATGTCATTTCCTACTTAGCAAAATATGCCCGTGCTTAGCACGGGCAATATAACTCTTCATATTAAAATTTTATATTATAATAGTAGTTTTTATTTAAATTATATTGGGATGGTAAAACTTGGAATCAAAAGCAATCCTTATTATTAATAACGACGAAACATATAACTGGTTAATCTCAAGCACTTCAGTTTGTTTTAAATCAATTGCAAATCTTTTTTTTTTTTCAAATCATAATAATTATTTGATGGGCTCATCACACTTTATTTTTTAAAATATTTTCTAAATCCGATGACATGGATTCCATATTTTTAATAGCCGCTTCAATTGGTTTATAAAATAAGAATTAATATTTAAATCAGTAATCAACATTAACATCTAGCATGCACTAAATACTTAATTTGTCTAAGTCTATATAAGAAAATTATAAAAGACATTCAAGAATTATAGTTCAATGTTACACAAAATAAAGAGTGCTTAGTGAGTGTAAAATTGTCAAAGTTACGATAAAGGATAACGCAATTGCTTTCTTATCGTACAATATCATCATCACCACCACTTTTCCTAATAAAATTGGGTCTGCCTCAAGACGCTTAAGACCCAATTAAGCGTCTCATTCCATTACTTGTGTAGTAAATTTTGTGCATGTATATGGAGTTTGCAGCAGAAGCACGTTGGAACCAACAAACCTATAGAGAACCTCTCAAAAGGAAGAGAAGTGGTGAGAATGACAAAGCCACGTACATGACACTGAATTGAGACATTTATTTATCTATTAATTTTTATTCACTCCATAGGTACTAAGAGGCAACATAAAGATCATTAGGAGAATGAACCATCAACTATAGATGAGAAGTGAACGGATTGGTCAAAATTCTAAATTCCTGCTACTACACCTTTTTCATCATTTAGGCAACAACTCTTCCAATGATAAAACATTAATCCAAATACCATGTTCCTGCACACCCATCAAAATCAAGAACCTCTTGTCAGCAAAAGCAATACAAAATGGGACTATAAAAGCCAGTCCCATCACCTTGCACAAACAACATTGGTCATTGTAGCAACTGAAATGGGAAATAATTTAAATCCTTACTATGTTCTTGATGGGATCCACAACTCAAGAAACCCAACAATGGAGGCAAGAATAAATTGCGAGGGTGAGGCCGTGGGGGTAGTGGAAGGGATAAAAATGAAGAAGTAAAGATTAAACACCTATTAATAAACGCCCAATAAATTAGTAATAGACCAAAATAAATGGGCTTAAATTTAAAATCAATTAGTAACCACCCAAACAATTAGTATTCAAATGATGGGTCAAAATAAAGGGACAGAGGAAGCTAAGGCGACATAAAAACAAATTGAAACTCAGTCAAAATCAATTAGCTGTAATTGGCTGATTTCTCAATCGAAACCTGTAGCCTAGTAATGACAATATATTTTAAAATACTATAAAATTATTAAAAATATATATTTTTTAAATTATATTTTCTTTATGAATTATACTGAACATGTCCATGCAAAGCTCGTTCTCTGATTAAAAGACAAATAAGCGGTAGCCCACTCGGTCCAACTCATCTTAACCTAGGTCTTATGAAATTCAAATTTGGAATTGCGTTTCTCAATAAATTTCATTTGTTCCAATTCACAGTGACCTTTGATCATGTTTAAATTAGGAGGATAAAGTAAAAAAAAAAGAAATAGTCTAAAAGATTTGACAAAAAAGAGGAAGAAATATACTCCTCTTAGAACATGATTTAATTTTTTTTTTTAAAAATATATTGTCAATTGATTGGGTTCCAAATGTTGGCCTACAGTCAAGTTCTTTCAAAAATGATCTTTTTATAAGTTTTTATCCATATATTGTTATCCATCAGTGTACATTTAAAGTCTACACCGTCAATGGAGCCTGCATTTAAAACCTATACCATTAAAAGAAATTGTCACACCATGTTTCTCTATTAACGCAAAATGTCTTTCAATCCCATTCACGACCACTATTGATCACCATTAAAACATGGGGTCAAAAAATTAAAAATAAAAAAGTCAAATAATTAAAAAAATGCATTCACTTGAAATGTGCATGATTCGTGATCTTAAATTTATATGCCCTGACTTATTGAGTCCATTGATAATTTACTTTTTTTTTCTTTTTGATTTATCACAACCAATTTTGTATTCTTCCTCACCCATTAAAACAGTCATAGACTACAAAAACACCGTTATACTCAGCATCAGTTTCTTGTGTAGGACTTCGGGCATCCAATAAAAAACCCTATCATGCACTTGAAAACAATGCCTATGAGATTTTGTGCGTAGGATTTTGGGCATGGCCAGCATAACAATTAACAACCATATAATACATTTGAAAACAATGCCCTTGAATAATAATACAATTTCCTTTAACTTCAACCCAAATAATAAAAATAATAAGATAATAATGTAATTGTTATCTAAGCTCATTTGGATAGCATCAAGGCATAGTTCAAAATGGAAAAAAAAAGAAGAGAAAATCTGAAAAATATTAAATACCTGTGGGATGTCGCTAATAACGATATTTACATTACTCCCTTGTGGGATGTCGACAATAACGATATTTGCATTACTCTCTTCTAGCTTATAAGTTCAAAATAGAATAATAAATCAACAAACAAGACAATATCCAATAGAAAGATATAATATAATCGATGCCAAGCTGTAGAGCATGTGAAATAATTGAGATATGCTGCTAAAGTTGAAGGCTGAGATAATCGAGATATGTTACTGAAGATGAAGGTGTGATTTACATTCAATAGTAGACTCGTACAAGATGCAGAACATGAAACATAAATTGGTACCTTCTGAGACCGAGACTTCATCAATGAAAATCAAAAGCTGCATAATCGGTACCTTCCAAAGTCATGCAAACTCAGAACTTAAGAAGCAAGCATGATTCCAATTAGGATGTTTTCAAATCGATAAAAGAAGCACATAGAACATAAACTTTAGAGTAATGATTGCAAGTTATGATTGCAGTTTAGAGAAACCCATGGGGTATATTAGAAGAATTGATGGAAGAATTCATGTGGAACTACATGACACTGTTATAGTTTTGATAAAAGGGTGAATTCGACAATCCATTGCATGAAGAAGAAGAAGAAGAAGAGATTGTGATGTCTCTTGATGATAGAAACGAATCTCACGCATGGGTGCTACTTCCTTGAGAAGGAAAAATGAAAGAGAATGCAACTAAAAGGCAATGTTGCGAAATGATAGTTTCTGTTCTTTATTTGAAAGAGAATTTGGTTAATTTTTTGGGTTTATATGTAAATTGAGGCCTGCCAACTCATTTGACTCTCTTAAGAACAAGTGACCGTCCATTTGAGTCTCGCAAGAGATTGAAACCGAAAACAATGATTTTATGAGGTTAAGTAATCGTCCATTTTAGTAATTGCTCATTACACAAGTATCATGGGGAGTCGAGGGATAATCAAAATATTTAAAATGGTCAAATTCAATTGGATCCAATTGTTCGATTTCTCAATTGGATTCAATTTGCTTCATATATAACTAGCGAAGAGAAACTCGTGCAAAGCATGGGCTTCTGTTTTGGCCCTCAACAAAATTTCTCTAAAATGTTATTAGGGTTTGATTTTAAAATAATAGCATGGTGGTTAAAGTAACTTTCATGATTAAAAAATCTAAGTCACCACCACCAACCTGCATAGAAGTTAGCACAGGCCTCAAGTCGTCATCATACAGTAGAAATAGATACTTGTCTACTAATTTCGTAGCCATCAAAGGTGTCCCAACCATAGATCTTAGGTGATATAGCTGAATGTCATGGTATGAAATATTCATGAAATTCAGAGAATTCTATATTTCATAAGCACAGCATATGCAATATAAAAAATGAATAAAATATAGAATTATAAAGTAATAATTTTAAAATTATGAAACAATAATAGTGATAAATATATATATATATATATATTAAAAAAAAACTAACATCCATGTCTGAAGTGCCAAAATCAGTAGATGTAAAGTTCATTTATCCTTCAAAATCTCTTCAATAAATCTTTTCTATTCCATGTTCTTATCCACCTGGATTTTGCATTCCTTATTTCTTTTTGGATTTCGGCAACAGTTGTTGACAATCCTTATTTCTTTTTGACAATCCTCGGCTACTTTTAAATATAATAATGTTAAGGATTTGTCCAAATGAAATAATTTTAAATATATATCTTGAGCATTTGAAGGTAAAAGTCATTTTCAAGACTGATTGCTTAGATAAAAACAGAAAATGATGAGCAAAAGCAAGGGCCAACAGAACTAAGAGACTTGAAACTATAGGATTTAAAAAAAAAAAGGAAAATTAAAAGAGAAAAAAATCCAAAACACACCACTAAAATTTTTTGTAAGGGTCAGAGAGAAAAGAAAATAGAAGGTTGGCAAATCTCTATAATGTTTTCTTTTGGGTTGTCTGAATCTATAGCCAAGAAATTAATCTCCATGAAAGCAGTCCATTCCTACATTCTCAAGAAAGTATCTTGAATGATTTTGAGAATAGGCCGAAGACATTGATGCTGGTCATGTGTAAGTGTCTTAGTCATGTGTAAGTGTCTTAGTGAAGCAAACTTGCTAACTAATAGTGTGTTTGGGAGGGGAGGGGAGGGGAGGGAAAACTTGAGGGGAAAGAAAAATGAAGGGGAGAGGAGGGTAGGGGAGGGAAAATTAATTTTACCTCATCTTGTTTGGGAAGTCAAAAAGTAGGGGGAAGAAAAGTGAAAAAAGTATAATTTTGTTTGTTTAACCATTTTATCCTTACTTTTGCAAAAGTTTCAATTGAACAAAAATGGCAGTTTAATAATTTTCCCCAAATTCCCCTTTTTTGCTGTCATTTTCCCCCCTATTTTGGGGGAAAATTTTTGAGTGGGCCCCACACTCTTTTGCCCTCAATTTTCCCCTCCCCAACTTTCCCTCCCCCCTTCCAAACACCCTCATTTTCATTTTCCATCCATTCTCCCCCCCTTTTTTTCCTCCCCCCATTTTAGCCCTTTCCCAAACGGTTCCTAAGGGCATGTTTGTGTAGCCCATTTCCGCGGAAAAGGTTGTAGTTTTCTTCAGAGAACTTCTTTTTCATGTGTTTAGTGCGACAGTTTTTCGCGGAAATGCTTTTTCGCCGCGTCAGCTTTTTCCATCCTAAGCATGGAAATAGACTTCCTATGGGGGGTATGGGAAGTCCATTTCCATGGAAAAATGACCCCCCAATTTCCTCTCTCTCCCCCTCACTCCACCCGGCCACCCTCTTTCTTCCTCCTCCCCTCCCAACTCCACCCACTCCACACACATACCAACCCACCCACCTAATAGTTTTTACTAAAAAGTGGTTTTTACTAAAGAAATCCATAGCTGCACCAAACAACATTAGCACTAATTCATCGAGGAAAACCTTTTTGCACCAAACATGAATTTCTAATTTTTTCATAAAACCATTTCTGAGGAATTTAAAAACCATAGAATTTGCTGATGTGGCAATTTCATCTTTCCATGGAAGTTACCTCTACACAAACGTGCCCTAAGAGATCTTTATCAAATCTTGCGGTCGACTGATATTGAGAAGCCATTTAAAATTTGCTATGGTCCTATGGAGAAGGGGCCAGAAACGTCAATATATAAAAGAGTAAAAAATATCTTTAAACTTGCCACGGAGGAGAAAAAATTCTTATGGTATAAAGGCAGAAAGGGCGAAGGAACTAGAAACCAATACCCATCCAATTTAGGGAGTCATAAAACTGAATCAGCATCATGACTATTGTCTTTTCAATAAAAATGAGTCATGTGATGACCTATAGATACAATGCAAAAACCGCTAACATCTTAAAACATCTAAGCCTTTGAAGACATTGATGATGACAGTGTATCTGATAAATGGTGGAAAGGTTCTAGTAGAGCGAGGCTGCACTCATGATCCTTCTTAGACCTCATAATCAATGCACACAATTACATGGAGGAAGAAACACACCTTTTAATGGATCATACAGGGATTACAATAGCCGACAAAAAGACCTTCCACCTCAAATACCAATCATGGTTGTGTTTACTCATACATGTTCTCGTTACCTGGCCCTCATCCATTTGAAGTTAGCCCCCCGACAAAAAGACCTTCCACCTCAAATACCAATCATGGTGTATGTTGTTCTTACATCAGAGTTAGTTGATGAATTCCATGTTAGTATAATCAGAATGCACTCTTGTAACGACAGTCTTCTGTAACTACACAAAGGGAATCAATCTGGATAATGATAATATTAATAATTGGGGGATTAGAAGATGTTGAAAAAGTAGAGAGTTGTCTCCTTTCATTTCTCTTTCTATTGCATTTATGCAGTGTATGTTGTGTAAGGAAATTATCTTTAAGTCCATTACTTGGACCACAAGTCCTTTCCTTTCCCGAATTGTGGTCATTATAGGAAATCCGTTTTCATAGGATACATGCTATTCCTTACTAAAAAAGGTTTCTTAATGAGATGTATTCTATAACAAACTCTACCTTGATGGATGATTGAGATTAAGTCTATGGAAACCCTAATTGGAAATTCGGTCATCTTTTCACCTATAAAACAAAGCATTTTGTCCATCACAAAGGTATTCACGAAAATCAACACATTAAGGTTTTATAGGCAAGGAAAGAGAAACCGAAACCATTCACATAGTCTCTTTCTCGACGGATCACAGCATCAATCAGCAACAGCACCAGACTGTAGGATCAGAAAGCTCTCTGCATCAGGATGTCTGGAGGTACTTTTTAATTTATTTAAGATTAAATCCTACACGTGATTATCATGCTGTTCACGATCTTAGGATTCATGTTAATAATAGTATAACATGTTGTTCTTCTATCAGAGTTAGTTGATGAACTACGACTTAATATAAACTGTAATCTGATTGCACTCTTGTCATGAAGCAAAAGGAACTGATAAGGAGAATGATAATATTAATAATTATTAATGACTGGGGGAATAGAAGGTGTCGATTAAACACAGTCAATGCTCATATGATCTATGTTAGGAAATCGGAATAAACAATCTGAGCTTCCGAGCCTCATAATTTCTTGCCTTCTAAAGTAGGACTTGCTTAAGCTGATGGAAAGGTGGGAATCATTACTGTTTTCTTTAGCCTCAAGAATCAAAAGAGTCGGACTGGGATTGGGAAACCATCATTATTGCAAAACTTAAATAGGCCACTGCAGATTTGAAGAGAACATAACACAAAGGGCATTGGCATGTGCTGTCACAAGAGAAAACGGGACACATCATCGCATACGGCATACTAATCCATTTCTTGTCTTTTTACCAAATATTCGTGGAGGGCATCTTAAACTTTGGATATCTTCGTAATCCCAAGTGCGTCCGTTGATTTTTCATGGATCTAAAAGGGTCTTTTTTTTTCTTTTTTGTTTTTTTTTGAAAAATTAAGCCTTTGATATGTAAATTTGGACTTATGTAGGCCCCAAGATCAAGATCCGATATTGATCCTCTTTAGAAGATAAAAAATGGCAATGCGGTCAAATTTCAGCCCTTGATTCATCACAGATCTCAAGTGTTTTATGAAAAAAATAGTGAATCCATTGATGACTCAAGACCCAAATGTGCGGGGTTTTCAAATCACAAGATTGTTCGTCGTTCGATTTTAGCTCTTTTTTATTTAAATCATTGGACTCAAAAGAATGATCTAAACCGTTGGATCTCTTGAAAAGATTAAACACAGCTAGAGGGTGAATTTTGAGTCTTTGATTTTTCATGGATCTCAAGAAATTTGTGCAAAAACCAAATGATCTTAAATATGTATTTTTGGATTTTGCAGGCTCCTTATCAAGATCCGAACCATTAATTCTCTTGGAAAAGTTTCAAACGACTAAAGAGTCATATTTCAACACTGGATTCCTCATGCATCTATAGAAATTTAAAAAAAAAAAAAACATTTATTTACTCAAGAGCCAAATGGCTAGGTTTTCACATCATTATAAGCGGTCCCATTTTTATTTTTTTTTCTTAGTTGTGCGAACCCAATGGATGATCTGAACCATTGGATCTCCTCAAGGGTTGAACATGGCCACAGGGTCAAATTTTAGCCATCTCGAGATATTCTTGAAAAAGCACAAACATTTAAATATGCGTTTTTCAATTTTGTAGATCAAAATCCTAGTCGTTGATCCTTTTTGGAAAGCTCAAAAGGCTAGGGAATCAAAATTAAGACCTTAATTATTGTGATTCTTGAGAAATTTGTCAAGAAAAAACATAAACTGTCATATTCTTAGAGGTTTTATTTCAAACTGTGTATTTATCTTTCCAAATGGTTTATTTATAAAAGGTCTATTTTACACATATCTATAAATTCTATACACATCTATTATCCATAGATCTATTTCATGGAGATAAGACTTTCCAAATAAGGTATCTTGGATAATAAGCAAAAACAAAATGCTCTCAATGAGAACTATCACCCTAAAAAATATATGGGATTTTGAATGTACAGCTACTTTAAGACTTGACATTTTGCTCGTGAACAGTTAAAATTTAAAAAATTCCTTCACGGCTGTTTGTAACTTTGTATAATAAAATGGACTAAAAAGTCAAGAAAATTGTGTGATTACCTATAGATGTAGGATACCGCATAGTGCGATATCTCAAGGCTCTAGAACATCACATGAACAGCTCTACAATAATTTTTTAAACTTCAATCGTTGAGCGGCAAATGTTAGATCTTAAGGTACCCGTACCGAAAAAATCCAAAATAAAAATAAAAATCAATCCAATCCAATCTCTTCAATCCTCTCTTCCTCTCCCTCTCCCTCTCTCCATATCTTTTCATTCTCTCTCCCTCTCCCTCTCCCTGTTCGGCCACGCTGCCAAAGGAAACAGTGGTGCACCTGGTGCAGCCCTGCCACCTGATCTCCCTCCCTGTCGGCGGCTGGGAGGGGGGAGGGAAGGAGAGAGAAGAAGAGGAAGGGAGAGGGAGAGAAAATAGAGGAGGGGGGTGGGAGGAAGAAAGAGGGAGATGGGGGAGGGAGGCCGCTGGTTGGCTAGCCGGAGGGACTGGGAGGGAGGCCGCTGGTTGGCTGGCCAGGGGGACTGGGTGGGGTGGGGGAGAGGGTGGAGGAAGAGGGAAAGGGAGGAGGGGTAGTTTAGGAAATGGAATTCTTTTTTCTTTGTGGTGTGGAGAAACACTTTTGTGATGCCAATAAAACTCCCCTTATTAAACAGGTGAAGGTGAGGTGTGAATGGTACCAATAAGGCATGGCCACACGGGGATATAAACTATAAACTAACATGGTATATGGAACCTTGAGTTTCGTTGGAATTGAATGGGCCTCGTTTGTTTATTATGGCCATTATCATGTCTCATCAACTAAACAACTTGTTGGGCTCACTTTTAAAAATTGAAAATTGAAAATCTTCGGTTCTTTACAAATGGCGCCCTTTAAAACCACTTTTTCACATCCCGGCCCCAGTTTCTGCCATTGTGGTAAAGCTATCAAGCTGAATCGACTCGGGGACTCAACTGAGTTGAGTAACTCAGCAAGTGTGGAGATGTGTGTTCTTAACAAAATTAATTTTTCCGTGGTTTTTCTTGAGTTCCTGAGTGAGTTTTAATCGAGTCAAAACCAAACCTACCAAGCCTTGATGGAATCAAACCAAGCTTGGCCTTCACCAAGTTTGGGCAAAACTCTTCCAAGGCTGAATTTTAACCAAGTATTCAATTTTATGTCAATCCGAGTTGCCTCAGGCGAGCCGCGAGCATGCATGAGCTTGACTGAGTCTGACTTGAACTTTTAAAATCAGTGTCCAAGCTAAAAATCAGCGAACCTTTTCTGTAGAAGAGAGATTTTTTCATGGCTACTTTTAGTTGGAGCAAAGGTATACAGTTATCAAAAAGTTCATATCAGGTCTAGACCAGGATCCGATCGAGGCCATACTCAAATACCCGACTAGTTGAATCAGGATTACTGCAATCTGATTCAGGCTCAACCAGTTGGACCCAAGTAAAGACAATAACTATGGGCCCAACTCCAGTCTCCAGCTAAACCATTCAAGCTGTGGTAGAGAACATATCTATATAGTTTTATCAAATGAAAGAAAGCGTTGTACTGCACAGATGGCAAGCAATATCTAATGAGATTATTTTTCTTCTACTTAATTCCCAAGCTTGTTATACAACCAGATTAGAGAGTCACATTAATAAGCACACCTGAGACAACATCAGTAATTAGTTACGCAAGCTGTGTTACATGTTCAAATCACAAATCCATTTCCTGTCTTTGGTATCTTTGTGCAAATTTATATGATTTTTTAACTTGTGCAATAATTACAGCGATCAATACAAAGATTTGCATAGACAGAAGAATCATACATGAATGTAGCCTTTCTCAAAAGCTATGTCTTTTATTCCGTTCATGCACTTCGGAGCAGCATCGACCTTTCATCACATTCCAAGCATTCACTGTAGTGTGTTTAATCGACATCTTCTATTCCCCCAGTTATTAATAATTATTAATATTATCATTCTCCTTATCAGTTCCTTTTGCTTCATGACAAGAGTGCAATCAGATTACAGTTTATATTAACTCGTAGTTCATCAACTAACTCTGATAGAAGAACGACATACACTGCTTAAATGCAATAGAAAGAGAAATGAAAGGAGACAACTCTCTACATTTTCAACATCTTCTAATCCCCCAATTATTAATATTATCATTATAATAGGACCTTACAAGAGTGCAGTCTGATTACAGTTCATAGTATTCATAGTATACTAACATGGAATTTATCAACTAACTCTGACACAAGAACAATAACATACACCACTTAAATGCAATAAAAGCAGAAATGAATGGAAACAGCGCTGTATGGCCGTCACATAAACTAACTTCCATATCTACCAGGAAAAGAGGCACGGGTAGAACACGAAGTCAGGTTCCTATCGCCTATAGGAAATGACATGGAGTTACCTGTTACAACCCTGTTGAGCGACTGCGCATCGGTTAGAACTAGCAGTTGCGTCGCGTTCTGCTAATAGTGAATTGGGGGAGGTGCTATATCTGAACTCGAGCACTTCTTCTAGGCTTGTTCGCGTAGCACGGCAGGTGAGGAGGACTCTGCATGTTGACTGTCACCAGCCGCCACCAGTCTTCTGACGGGATTCCATTGGAATTGGAAAACATGCAGGATTGTGAGTGGAAGTGGAAAGATAGAGCCAACATAAGAGGAGGCTAGACTCACCAACAGTTGAAGACCAGTCCATACGGATCGGGAAAACTGTAGAATTTCGGGTTGAAATCGGTCCGGGAGGACATGAAACAAGGGCCGAAAGCAGGACAAGTACGGCGTCCACCCGAGTATATTTGGGACAGCCATAGAAAGGAGGTGAGCGCAACCTAATATTAGACTGAAAAGTCCAATTTGAAGAATTTTAGAGCTGCAGGGAAGGGGGCTCGAGGTAGTAAGCGTGAACAGGGACACGCTGAAACAAATAGAAGCACCTTCGCGTTGTAGTGGTAAGTGCAAGTAGCTTAAAATCACAGATAGAAACATTGCATACCATATTTGTAAATCATTTGCTGCAACCGTTTCAGGCATACCTGTATCTGGGTTACCTGCCCGATTATCCATATATGGAACGACTCTGAAGTCTGCGTTCCGAACACTTCCTCATATAGATGGGAGTCCGGATCCCCTGTGTCAACAAAAACAATGCTGACATGGCTTTTTTTAATATACATAGCCAAATCGTTGAACCAGTGGATCCGGACTCTTTTAATTTATAAGAGAACCATTGGTCGAATGTAGTTGTTAAAGAAAAGGTCAAATGCTCCAGCTGAGTACCGTCCATAATGTAGTCTTGCAGGCAGACTCGTTATGACTTATGAGGCTCGGGAGAGGAGGCAAGTGAATCTTGGACAGTAAGGAGATGCAAAGATTTAAAAAAAAAAAAAAAAAAACATGGAAAGATCTCAACGTGACCTAGGTAAAAAAAGAATATCAATATTTTTAATTCTTTAATGGACTTGAGGTTACTTATTTTAAGATGACATTATTTTTATTTTGGGAAATGTAAGGAAGGTATAAAACTATTTACTCATTTAAAAAAAAAAAAAAAAACACACGATGATTTGAATATTTCAAAAAAATATATACAGTTTTCCTCTATGTGACTTTTCAAAACCTTTCCTTTAATAAATCATTGAAGACAAATGATCGAGTCCAATCCACTGACCCAGTAAAGCCCACTAAAACTGGGTATTTCAAATTACAGAAAACTAACTTCATTCAATGGATATGATCAACAAAATCAGAATGGACACTTTTAGGGAGAAAGAATGAGGTTAATTTAAAATGGATAAAAAGCTGTAATAAGGGAAAGGTATATTTACTATCATTTCTTTAAAAAAAGACTTATGAGAGTACTCGATTCAAACAATTGTTGAAGACTTTTATATCTCATTACCTCTTTAAAATATTCAAATCGTTATGTAATTTTTTAAAATAAGCCAAAATTTTATATTTTTTTAAAAAATTCCTTTCTATTTCACTTAACGGTGATCCAATCTCATATCATGAGTGAACAACGATGCAGAAGGTGCAAATTCTCCCCAACAGTGGTCCACAGTTTCATAATACACTCGAAATGCACTCAGAGTGTACAACATCAGGTGGAATGTACAACATCTAATAGAAGGAAATGGATCCCCAAGCCCTGTTTGGACCATTGGGGGTGTCACATGGGGTTGACATTGTCACATCCTTCTCCTAAAAAAATTCCCATTTTCTTAAAAAAATTTATCTTTCCATGTGGCACCCCCTGATTGCCCTATTTGGACCAAACAGCGGATCTGGATCCCTAACGGAAATGGAGAACGACAACATGTCCACATCCGCGAAATGGAAAGGGACAACATCCGCGGTTGGTACTTTGAGCTGGAAGTGGAAATGGAAATGGGAGTAAATATTTCCTATACTTAATTGTAACCAACGTCCTCTGGCCGGACAAGGGGGACTCGCTATGCAATGCAAAATACAATAGGATGAAGTTAAAAAAAATTATTAAAAAGGCTAATGGTGGGATAAAATAATTTTTATAGTGTCAAACATAAAATATATAACTATAATTTTATAAATGATATCACATGTAAAGCTAACAGGAATGATTCTTTATTTAATTATTCAATCTACTTTTAAAATATCTAAAAGATCAGCTAATGGTTTGGATCTCGATTGAGGGTCGGAAAAAACCAAAAAAATTGTAAAAGTAGGTCCTTTAGCTAGCACCTTTTTGCGCAAGCATTGAATCAGATGGCTGAGGCTAGGAAGCGAGGAATATGTGCTTTGAGGCGTTTCGGCATTGTAACAATTATAGAGGTTGAACCAAATCCATGTTATAACCAAACATGGGTTTTCATTGCTAGCAATGAAAACCAAGAGGAATTTACTGTGAGAATGGTTACCAAACATGCCAAATTAAGGAAACCGTATAGTTTCTGTTGAGAGCTACCAACCCCTCACCCATGAGAAAGCAGCATTTTAAAACTAAGAACTACCAACCCCACACTCCTCGGAAAGCAACATTTTAAAACCGAGAGTTACCAACCCCTCATCACCTCTGAGAAGAAAACAAAGAGATTAACAAAATAAAAAATATATACAAAAATTAACTCTTCTTCCACTTTGTTCTTCTCCATTCCTTTTGAGTGATGTGAGGCATGAACTGCTCATATTTAACGTAGCATGGTCTGCCTTATGGGTCCCTATGTAATGCCATACTAATCATAGTGAAAGTTGGGGATGGAAAGATCCTAATTAGAGCTTGGGCCATACAAAATATCAACTCCAATGGATCATCATCATCTTTTGGTCAATGACTCTCAAGTTTAATGATTTTAGAAGGCATAATTATTTTCATTTCAATCCAACAATGAGTAACAATTGGATGAATGTCAAACTTCTTTTTTCTTTTTACGGGCTAGGACCCAAGAGAGAGCCCGTACACACAGGAAGCCAGCCCTCACAAGCGGGAAGAAAGCACAGACAAGTGGGAAGAGGTGACGTACCGGAAATTCAAACCCTGTGCAGCAGGTAAGAACTGACGCTCCTTACCCGAGGTAAGGAGCCGTTCTTGGATTAATGTCAAACTTGAACATACAGAAGGTTAGTTTGTGCAAGGGGGATAGCATAATCATAGACAGCCCTGTAAAATAGGGGCAGACTGCTGGAAAAACCATTCAAATGGTCCATGTGAATATTTATATGGTTTGAGTGACAATATAGCGAACTGAGAGATAGGAATAGAACGAAAGTTGATTGGCGAGACTTGCTTCTGATCAAGCATCTGTGTATATTTTATGAATGAGGAGTCTGAACCCCAAACCGCCCACCCCCCACCCCCACCCCCACCCCCACCCAGGCGTGTTGGTACATTCGGACTTTGATGGCTTTAGGATTGAATAAAATTGATTTCAAAACATATATGAATAATTCAAAAAGGACTCTTTTTAACATGGTGTATGGATGTTTAATGTAAGATTAATTATTATCCAACCAAACAACATAACTTAGGTGTACGCATGACTCTTCATTATGTGAAAGGGCTGGGGATCTTAAAAAGTAACGTGGGATCTCCTCATGCACTTTACTCCCTAGGTATTATTATGTTTAGTGATGGAGGTAAAATAATGTTGAGAAGGGCAAGGAGAAGGGGCGGAACTACTGTTCCCCTAGAATTTTGAAGTCTACGTTGGCCCCAAGAATTTATTTATTTATGAATATTAGGGGATTTTATTAATAAAAGAGAACACTTTAGGTGGGCAATGGACCAAAAAGACTTTAACCAAATCCACACCAAACCAACCTTTCCACCCAAAAAACCTTTTTTTTTTAACTTTTTTTTTAAAGGGCCGACATCGACCCTCATGTCTCTCTTACTTAACACGAATGCATTCTTCCCCATCATGCTCATCCTTTCGAAGCCATTTGCCCCCCATTTTATTCAGCTCTAAAGTGTATCCAAAAGCTGGAGTTTGTCATTTTCTTCCACCATTTAAAGCAATATTATAGTGTTTGATGGATGCCATCAATGATTATCTATGTTGATACAAACTGAAATTCCCAACTTTATAAATTTAGCATGCTACACGATTAATCTATTATTGATAAGTTTAGCAATTTGTAGATGATATATCAAAGATACCATTTGAAATTGACAATGTTTGCCTAGTGCTCAAAAGAGAGAGGAGCAGTAAAAAAAATTGGAGGAATTATATAAAGAAGAGAATGAGAAATGATTATCCTGTGTATGATATCTTATTCTTGCAGGTCGTTGAAATTTTGTTCTGAGTTTCTTGTTGATGGAATGAGTTTGAAGCTGTGGTGAATTTGAAGTTGATGAATGAGTTAGAAGTTGATGTAGTGAATATGAAATGATGAATGAGTTTGGAGTTTACAGAATGAGTTCGAAGTTGATGTAATGAACTCTACGGTTGCCGCGCAGACCAAGTTCTCACATTCTCCCCTACTGAAAATATAGCCCGACCCAACTCAGTATGAAATTATCTACTTTGGTCTACGTGCTCGTGTGAGGACTTCTTAGGAGTTCACCCATTTTAGTACTGCTCCCGCCCAAACACGCTTAACTCCAGAGTTCTTACAATTTCCAGGGCCATGCGGTTTTAAAAGGCCTCATGTTGAGTTAAGTCGAAGATTGACTTATAAGCCTAGGGTCATGACTTAAATATTTATGATGCGAATTAGCAGAGACTCAACGTTTAAAGTCCATGGTTGACACGCTATGCTCCGTGGTTAAGGTTGAACCCCGGACTGAGTTCTCACATAATGAGGTTGAAGTGTGATTCATCACCCATGTTATAAAGGAGCTACATTTTAAACATGTTGCTATGGTTGACGTTGACTTGGCCTTCACATTCTGGCAAGGCAGAATGTCAATACTTGTATCACTATCGACCCTAGGCAATCTGCACTAGGGTTGACGTCGACCATGGCCATCGCATTCTATCCGATGCACATCCATTGAACTTCCTTCCCTATGCCCAAAAATGAGGTGAGCATTTTCAAAAGTATGAACACCCTTGGATCCATCCATATGTTCCTTATCGTTGACGTATAAATAGGCTTGTCAATGGGACGCGTTGACACGGGTAGAAAGCTCGGCCCGGCCCGGCCCAAGCCCAAAAACACAGGGCTTTTAAAAAAAATTTAGCCCAGTGGGTTGAACTTGGACAATACATTTTAAAACCCAACCAAAATGGGATTGAGATTGGGCAGAAACAACATAGCCCGTTCAGGCCCGGCCCGGCCCGTTGCAAAGTCATTTAATAATAATTATTTATATATTATAATGGTAGAAATTAAGTTCAACTAAGTATTCTATTTTATCTCAAATGGCTCGAGATATTTTAGTTGTTCCAATTTCTACCGTTGCTTCAGAGTCAGTATTTAGCACCAACTAAAGTTCAGTTCACACTAGGTGTCTGTTGACAATAGGAATAATTAGAAAATGTTTTGCTTATTTCCAGGATCGGGCTAAGCCTAGGCCCGGCCCTGTCCCCGCATGTGTTGTACAGGACGGGATTTGATGTAGGCCCGTTCAATTTAGGGCCGGGATTGGACAACACCTGGCAGGCCCGTCCTATTTTCGGGACAAGATTGGACAACCCAAGCCCCAGGCCCGTCCCGTCCCATTAACAGGCCTGCGTATGAACACCCGGATACTCTTTGTTGCAATAAAGCGTGTCATGGATAGGCATTATGTTGACTCTAATTGAATGTTGACCATTGGCCAAGTCTGCTTTTAGGCTATGCACAACAGTACAAATTTCACACCATTAGCTAAACTTTACTTTCTGATTGAATGTGAACTCTTAGAAGGACAATAGAGGGAACTCATGCTCCAGGAGGGAACTCATATTCTAGGAGAAAGGAACAAAAATGTTGTTGAACCCACATTCAAAGCATATACATTCACTTGGCACCATAAGCAAATGAAAAGAAATGAACCTAAAGTTCAAGGGTAAATGTGGTACATCTACCTCTTTAAAAAGCTTTAGAGTTGAACAAGGTGCGTGACAGGTGGCTTGGGAAGGTTAACCATGATGGGGATTAAGGGTTTCGCATGATAAGATAGATGTGAGGGCTAGATGTCAACCCTCAACACAAAAAATGAGAGTTGACGACGCCCCTTGAAAAGAAAGGTAAAAAAAAATAAAAAAGGAATTTTGGGTGGAATTGTGTTTGGTTCTTTACAAAGGGCTCTTTTTAAATCCTTTTTTTTCCACATCCAGACCCGAGTTTCTGCCATTGTGGAAATGAATTGCCCAACTCAGCAAGTGTGGAGGTGTCCTTAACAAAATTAGTTTTTCAGTAGTTTTTCTTGAGTTCATAAATGAGTTTTGATCAAGTCAAAACCAAGCTTACCTAGCCTTGATCGAATCAAACCTAGCTTGGCCAAAACTTGTTAAAGGTTGATTCTTACATTGACTGAATAAAGCTAAGTTTGGGCAAAACTCTCCAATAGCTCATTTTTAACCGACTACTCAATTTTATGTTGCCCCAGGCGAGCATGCCTGAGCTTGACTGTGTCTGACTTGAACTTTTAAAATCAGTGTCCAAGCTAAAAATCAGCAAACCTTTTCTGTAGAACAGAGATTTTCTTATGGCAACTTTTAGTTGGAGCAAAGGAATACAGCTATTAAAAAGTTCATATCAGGTCTAGACCAGGATCCGATCGAGTCCATACTCAAATACCCGACTAGTTGAATCAGCATTACTCCAATCTGATTCAGGCTCAACCAGTTGGACCCGAGTAAAGATAATAACTATGGGCCCAACTCCTGGCTCCGGCTAAACCATTCAAACTGTCATAGAGAACATATCGATATAGTTTTATCAAATGAAAGAAAGTGATGTACTGCACAGATGGCAAGCAATATCTGATGAGATTATTTTTCTTCTACTTAATTCCCAAGCTTGTTATGGAAACATGCCATCAACTACCTCCATGAGTCGCATTTGGCAATTTTATGCACTAAAATGTTGTGAATAAACTAAGACCATGCAGAAAATTTTCATGCATAAATCAGCAGAAATATCCATCAACACAAGATAAAAGTTCATACAATGGTTATAAACAAAAGAGGGGAAAAAGAAAGAAAGAGAAAAGACAAACCTGAGAGCACTCGGAGCTCTAATGAGGAGAAAATTAGTACAACTTTTGCACTATAATGGAACACATTCTGTTATGGGAACCATATATGGAACAAAACCCAAAGCAAAAAGCAAAGAATTTCTATAATTTTATATATAGTATTTGATTTTTGCATCTACACCTTGCTTGACAGGTGAGATACAGATCTTGTTAGCATGAAATCAATGCATCCTTCCTGACCAACCCAACCTTGTAATACAAAGCATCATAATCGTCTAAAAACCATCCCCAAAGTGAGAGTGCGTGAGTTTGGGGCGAAACCGAATTACAAAATAACAGTAGTTGGGATACTATTTTTCAAATTTGTACTTGCCAAGTTGATGATCCACACTGCAGATGATTCAGGACAGAAAATTCAGAAAAACACTATCATGCCTAGCAGGGCAGATAACCAATCATTTTTGCCAAAATATTCAAACTAGTTATAATCTGGGGAGATCAGGGTTCAAGATGCATCCTTAAAATTCCACTATAAAGTCTCCAAACAGATCTCAAGTATATGAGCATATGAGACAGAACCTGATATCTAGAGCATCATGTTAAGTCATTTTACTGTTTTCCTTCGCTGCTCTCAATCCCATTTCATTTCAAGCAAACTTCCAATTATTGGGGCAATTCCGCTGCTCCCGAATTTAAACATAGAATTAAGTTGAAAAGACCAATTTATCTATCACTCATACTTGTGTTTTAGAACTAGCTTGGATGTTAAGAGTGCATTTGGATGTACCCCAAATTGCAATCAACATCTACATTTTTCAGGAAAAAATGGTTAGCCTTTTCAGTGTCCTAGGGGTGGCACAGGAATTGGAAATCACATTTGGAGAGATACTAATTCTTTGGCTACCGATCAGGCCCAACAAATTTAGAAGTGGCTTAGGTGTTAAGGTGTATCTACATTTAGATGTACCACAAATGGCAATCAGTTTCTCAATTTTGCAAAACAAAATGGTTATCGGTTATCCTTTTTGCTGTGTACTTCGGGTAGCACAGTAATCAGATATCACAATTAGAGAGTAGAGATGCTTATTTTCCAAAAAGTTTGCCCCAAATCAGAATAGGTGACTTGAGCTAATAAACTGAGGCAGAACCTGCAGAAAATTATTGTTTCATCTACCGTGGTTTAATAATTAAATGCATTGAGGTCTAATAAAGATTATTGGATACCCGCAACTCTACCAAATTAATGAGACCACTTCTGAATTGGGTGAGTACAAAGTGTAAGGAAATTATCTTTAAGTCCATTACTTGGACTAC
Source organism: Umbellularia californica (assembly GCA_028538565.1). NCBI lineage: Eukaryota > Viridiplantae > Streptophyta > Magnoliopsida > Laurales > Lauraceae > Umbellularia > Umbellularia californica. The sequence continues at coordinate 77,148,374 of JAPQWN010000006.1, read as the reverse complement.
AAGTCCTTTCCTTTTCCGAATTATGGTCATTATAGGAAATCTGTTTTCTTAGGATACATGCTATTCCTTACACAAAAAAGTTTCTTAATGAGATGTATTCCATAACAAACTCTACCTTGATGGATGGTTAAGATTAAGTCTATGGAAACCCTGATTGGAAATTTGGTCCTCTTTTCACCTATAAAACAAAGCCTTTCGTCCATCACAAAGGTATTCACGAAAATCAACACATTAAGGTTTATAGGCAAGGAAAGAGAAACCGAAACCATTCACATAGTCTCTTTCTCGATGGATCACAGCATCAATAAGCAGCAGCACCAGACTGCAGGATCAGAAAGCTCTCTGCATCAGGATGTCTGGAGGTACTCTTTAATTTATTTAAGATTAAATCCTACACGTGATTATCATGCTGTTCACGATCTTAGGGTTCATGTTAATAATAGTATAACATGTGGTATCAGAGCATGGTTTTAAAACACATGATCGTCCATTAATTAGGATAACTAGGCATCGCCATAATCGGCAAATATAGATCCGTTCTGACTCTGTTTTGCAGCAATTTATCGATCCAACTATTATGGCCTGCATGAATGGTTTATATTTATGTTATTCCGCAAATTTTTTTTTTTGGGCATGACTGTTTGATCATGATTTATTTAAGTTTTGAATTTTCAATTATGTATAAACTCCTACGTGAGTAAAAATTCAATGTAATAATGGAGGAGATCTGTAACTGGTACGTCATGACTGAAAGGGATGCTGTTTCGAGACTGAAGATGGCATTTTGACGCAGTCGAAGATAAAGACAGATGATCGAAAAGAATGACAGAAAATAGGTCATATAGTTGGATCATATTTTCATAATAATTCCGCATTATGTTGATTATCATTAGTATGTTTCTTCGTAATCGATGATATAATGCCTCAAAAAAAAATTTCGGGGCTACAGCCCCGAACCCCGCCATTATGGTGGGCGCCGCGGAGGGGCTGGTTTATCAGTACTTTTCATACAATGAATGATCTATCATGAATGCATGCAATATATAATGTTTATATTCATATTAAGCCACTTTTTATCACCAAAGTTGTATGCTTAGGATTAGGTCTCACCACAGTGACCCTAACAATTAAATACTGAAATTTGGCCATAAATTATACCATCATGATGTTTACATTACATATTGTTCAAGAGGGTATGAATCATTTAGTCGCCCACAGGCGGATTATACTCATACGATTGAACAATAATTAAGGAGTGTTTGTTCCTAATTAAGATTAACATCACTCATTTACATCACCTTGAATATGACGACCTTAGATGGTATAATGTGTAGAAATTATGGTGACTACCCACAGGAGCACCTAAAATTTTGTCGTATATATTCATATATTATGCGTGTGTTGTCTTATTTTTTATTAAAGCCTTATTGTTGTATCTCTATTGCAGTTCTTGCAACCACTAATCTCACTTCGCATGCTACCTCCGTCACTAAGCTCAATGGAACCAACTTCTCAGAATGGAAAGAGCAAGTTGAGTTCACATTGGGGGTACTTGAACTGGATATCGCTCTTCGTAAAGATAAGCCACCTTCACTCACTAATAAAAGTACCCCTGATGAAACAACCTTCTTTAATGCCTGGGAAAGGTCTGACAGACTAAGCACTATGTTTTTGCGAATGACTATTGCCACCAACATAAAAACATCCATTCCTACACCTGAGAATGCTAAGAACTATATGAAGGCCATTGAAGCTAGGTTTAAGACTGCAGACAAATCCATTGCTGGGAAACTAATGGCAGATCTTACAACCATGAAGTTTGATGGCACCAGATCAATGCATGAACATGTCATTGAGATGACCAACCTTGCAGCTAAACTAAAGAATTTGGGATTATCAGTGGATGAGGCGTTTCTCTTCCAATTTATCCTAAACAGTTTACCTCCTCAGTACGGGCCTTTCCAAATTCACTACAACACTATTACGGACAAGTGGACAATGAATGAATTGGCTAACAAACTGGTTCAAGAGGAGGCCAGGCTGAACCAACAAGGAATTAAAGTAGCTCATCTCGTTCAAGGAGCTGGACACAAAGTTGGGAAAAAGCATAATTCAGGCCAGAAAAGGGCACCACCCAGATCTAATGAGGCTGGTCAGAACCCCAAGAAGAAAAAGAAGGAAAACTTATGCAAATTTTGCAAGAAACCTGGACATTTTCAGGCAGACTGCATTAAACGTAAAGAATGGTTCGAAAAGAAAGGTAACCCTATGGGTTTCGTAAGTTATTTCGAATCAAATCTTACTTATGTTTCTTCTGATGCTTGGTGGATTGACACTGGTGCTAATGTTCATGTTTCCAATTCAATGCAGGGATTCCTTACGATCCAAACCATAAACCCAAGTGAGAACTTCCTTTTCATGGGAAACAAAGACAAATCTCCAGTTGAAGCTATTGGAACTTTTCGTCTTGTTTTAGATAGCGGTTATCAATTAGACTTATGTCAAACTCCTTATGTTCCGTCCCTTTCCCGTAATTTGGTTTCTGTAAGCGCACTTGATAAAGTTGGTTACTCATTTGAAGTAGGAAATGGTAATTTCAGTTTATTTAAAAATTCTAGTCGTATTGGTTCTGGAATTTTGATTGATGGGCTAAACAAGTTTCATCTTGATAATCAACTTGCTGAAACCCAACTTACCCTGCATTCTAAGGAAACAAAACGAAAGTCATCCAAACTCAACTCTTATTTCTTGTGGCATAAAAGACTGGGTCACATATCCAGTGAAAGAATCAAAAGATTAGTAAAAGATGGTGTCCTTCCGGATCTAGATTTTACTAATATTAATATATGTGTGGATTGTATTAAAGGCAAAACAACAAAACACACAAAGAAAGGAGCCACAAGAAGTACTGAGCTTCTTGAAATAATACATACAGACATTTGCGGACCCTTTGATGTTCCAACCTTTGGAGGAGAAAACTATTTTATTACCTTTATTGATAATTACTCACGTTACTATTATGTATACTTGTTGCATGACAAATCTCAGTCTGTGAATGCTGTACAAGTGTTCATTACTGAAGTCGAAAGGCAATTAGATAGAAAAGTGAAAATCATAAGGTCGGATAGAGGTGGTGAGTTTTATGGAAGGTATGATGAAACAGGACAACATCCTGGACCTTTTGCAAAACTTCTTCAAAAACTTGGAATTGTTGCCCAATACACAACGCCTGGTTCTCCATGGCAGAATGGTGTAGCTGAAAGGCGAAATCGTACATACATGGAAATGGTTAGATCAATGATGAGTCATGCTAACTTACCTATATCCTTGTGGATGGATGCTCTACTCACAGCTGTTTATATCTTGAACAGAGTTCCTAGTAAGGCAGTTCCAAAGACACCTTTTGAACTGTGGAATGGATGGAAACCTAGTTTACGACATCTCCAAATTTGGGGTTGCCCAGCTGAGGCTAGAGTATACAATCCACATGAAAAGAAATTGGACCTTAAAACAATCAGTGGTTACTTTATAGGTTACCCAGAAAAGTCTAAAGGATTTAGGTTTTACTGCCCTAACCATAGTACAAGAATTGTTGGAACCGGTAATGCTAGATTCTTTGAGACTGGTGAAATCAGTGGGAGTAATAAACCTCAAGATGTGATCATTCAGAAAATCAGGGTACCTATCCCTTTACCCTCTATTCCGAAAGATGTTGGCAATCCTCTCGTTGTTGAACCATTTAACAATGAGGAAAATCTAATAAATGATCAACAACTCTATAATGAGATTGTCGCCAATGAACATATGGATAATGCACCAGAGGAACCAGCATTAAGAAGGTCTCAAAGACAAAGGAGATCAGCTATTTTCGATGATTACATGCTTTACCAAGTAGAATCTGGAGAAGGGACAATTAATGACCCGGTTTCTTATTCACAAGCCATTAAGGATGTTAATTCTAGTAAATGGATTGATGCCATGAATGATGAATTGAAATCTATGAATGAAAATCAAGTCTGGGAAGTTGTTCAATTGCCTCCAGGACACAAACCAGTTGGCTGTAAATGGGTCTTCAAGACCAAACGCGACTGCAAAGGCAATATTGAACGCCATAAAGCCAGACTTGTTGCCAAAGGTTTCAATCAGAAAGAAGGTATTGACTATACTAAGACTTTTTCCCTTGTGTCAAGGAAGGATTCTCTTAGAATTATCATGGCATTAGTAGCTCACTATGACCTCGAGTTACATCAAATGGATGTGAAAACTGCCTTTCTTAATGGAGACTTGGAAGAAGAAGTCTACATGCGTCAACCTGAAGGCTTCATCATTGAAGGCCAGGAAGACATGGTCTGCAAACTTAAGAAATCAATATATGGACTGAAACAAGCTTCGAGGCAATGGTACCTAAAGTTTCATGAAATCATTACTAACTTCGATTTCATAGAAAACATCGTTGACCCTTGCATATACCTCAAGATCAGTGGGTGTAAGTTCATATTTCTGGTTCTGTACGTTGATGACATATTACTGGCCAGCAGCGACCTTAGTTTATTACATCAAACAAAGGACTATCTCTCTAAGCATTTTGAAATGAAAGATATCGTTGAGGCTTCCTATGTGATAGGAATAGAAATATTCCGTGACAGGTCACTTGGTATTTTGGGATTGTCTCAGAAAGCATATATTGACAAAGTTCTAGAGAGGTTTGGCATGATGACCTGTTCCTCTAGTCCTGTTCCACTGCATAAAGGAGACAAGTTTGATCTTTCGCAGTGTCCACAGAACGAATTGGAACTTAAAGAAATGGCAAAATATCCTTATGCTTCTCTTGTCGGGAGTTTGATGTATGCACAGGTCTATACAAGACCTGACATTAGTCATGTTGTTGGCATGCTCGGAAGATTTCAGAGTAAACCAGGAATCGCTCATATGAAAGCTGCAAAGAAAGTACTGAGATACCTCAAGGGAACAAGGAATTACATGCTCACATACAGAAAATCAAGTCACCTACAGGTGACTGGTTATTCAGATTCAGATTTTGCTGGATGTCTTGACACCAGACTCTGCACTCTTGGCTATGTGTATCTCTTATGTGGAGGTACAATATCATGGAAAAGCCAGAAATCCGAGTTGCTTTACTCATCCACCATGATGGCTGAGTATGTCGCATGTTACGAGGCTGCAATTCAGGGAACATGGTTGCATAATGTTATCTCTCAGTTTGGAGCTTTGAATTTCATTTCTAAGCCATTAACCCTTTACTGTAACAATGAAGCTGCAACATTCTTCTCCAAGCATGACATGATATCTAAGGGATTCAAACACATGGACCTTAAATATCTATCACTGAAACAAGATGTTAGATTACAGAAATTTGTCATTGAGTCTATACGTACAGATTTCATAGTCGCAGACATATTCACGAAAGGACGACCTCCAAAGACCTTTCAAGGACATACTGAAAGCATGGGTCTTGAAGATAGTTCTTAATTATCATTTTCTGCCTTTTATTTCTGTACTTATATTTGACATTTATTGAGCTCTTAATGCAACTCTATATCTGCTATTTCTGTTTTTCCATTGTGTACATTTTATGTGTGGATGAATGATAAACAGAAACAGTCTTTCAACATAGACATGATGAGACCATTACGTATATCTCCTTTTACGGTCTAGTTATGCAGGTTGTCAATGCTGTAGTACGTGGAAGTAAACATGTTGCAAAATAATGTGTGCACGCCATGACTCCCATTGACCACTGAATTAGCCAAGACACTTATGATAACCGACTCAAGAAATGTTTAGCATATAATGCGCGCCTTATGATTCCTAAAATGAAAAACACTAAAGGATCTTCCTATCGACTAGGTGGGAGAATGTAAGGAAATTATCTTTAAGTCCATTACTTGGACTACAAGTCCTTTCCTTTCCCGAATTGTGGTCATTATAGGAAATCTGTTTTCTTAGGATACATGTTATTCCTTACACAAAAAAGTTTCTTAATGAGATGTATTCCATAACAAACTCTACCTTGATGGATGGTTAAGATTAAGTCTATGGAAACCCTGATTGGAAATTTGGTCCTCTTTTCACCTATAAAACAAAGCCTTTCGTCCATCACAAAGGCATTCACGAAAATCAACACATTAAGGTTTATAGGCAAGGAAAGAGAAACCGAAACCATTCACATAGTCTCTTTCTCGACGGATCACAGCATCAATCAGCAACAGCACCAGACTGCAGGATCAGAAAGCTCTCTGCATCAGGATGTCTGGAGGTACTCTTTAATTTATTTAAGATTAAATCTTACACGTGATTATCATGCTGTTCATGATCTTATGGTTCATGTTAATAATAGTATAACACAAAGTCCCACTCCAAATGCACTCACAGTATGTAAGACAAATATCTGTTTTCGACCCAGAAATGTGTTTTTCAGCTATTTGAGTGGAAACTTTAAGCATCATAGACAAATAAAATTCAAGCCCGTTCTTTCTGTAACTGAAAGCAAAGGAAAATTAAAGCCAGGTTCTCACCTGACAGAGCTCCAACCAGAAGCAGTTCTGCTCGATTTAATGCCTTCTTCTTCTTTGCTTGGCAATAAGATTTCTTCATTGTCTCATACATGAAATAGTAGCATGTACTGCATGGAAGCATGCCAATCAGTGTTGGTGAAATTCCAGCATAAAATCCACCAACTCCACCATCCTTGTAAATCTTCTCAAGAGCAACAGTAATAGTAGGGTACACTAGGATTCACAGTCAACCGTTCCTGTAACATACTACAAAAAGAAAAATGAGGATTGGGATAAATTTTATTAATTACTACTTTTTCCATGATCCACAACCAAAAAGGAATCATATGATCTCAGCCCAAGGACATGCATAGCATAATGCAGTCAAGAGGAAGGTCATCCAGGTGACTAATCCCATGGGCGATAAACTTGATATGATCAATTTGACCATGTATGTCAGTTGGCCGACAACTATTTGGACAGGCTGGACAGGACACTAGGCAATCCAAGCAGCCGTGAACCAGAGGGAAACCCATTCATTGCATACATGGCTCCATGGTCCACGGGTGGGTCCTACATATATAGTACGGCAGCATCCTTGCCACACGTGTGGACATCCCGTGCTTGGGACCATACTTACCTGGTTCATGGTCCAGCCAATTCGCATCTAAGTTGAAAGAAACAATTTGACACCCACCAAATTTCAAAATTTGACAGGGTAGGTTCACATATTTCATTTTTCGATGCTACCTTCAAATTAGAATTATATATTCAAATTGATTTTTGACCCACCTACTATCCTCAACGGCTCCTGCAAATCTCACTTATCCCTATTATCCAATCCTCGGCCTCTTGTGTTTTGTAAACTATCAATATTTTCTAAGACAATAAGTTAGATTTAATGTTGTAAATGCCTCTTGAGCTTCTCCAAATCTTTATAATGAGTTTATTTTGTAATTTAGAAAGTCAATCATACATTTTCTAATCTTTATAATGAGTATTGATTTTTATTGTTGACAAAATACGTGATGCTTAGGTTTGATTTATTTAGGGTTTAGTTTGAAATGTATGCCTAGCCATTGTTTACCAATCTATTTTCTTTCTCTGATTTTATAGGAGTCAAACAGATCACGACATGCTTTTCCTTGGCGGATCTTGATTTTGTAGGAGTCGATTCACTGTATCCATGTTGAGCTGACCGCAATTTTGTAGGAGTCTTATCAAGCGAGTGTCAACACTTATGGATGGGTGGGTATTTGTCTGTAGACGGTTCTGAATTGTTGAATTTCAACCATCGTTCAGTGATTATTGAATTTCAACTGTTCTTCAATGAACGGTTGGGTATATGTAGGTAGACACTTTATGGATTGTAACCAGTTTCCAATTTGTAAATATTTTCTGGAATGTAGACATTTCCTATGCATGTCATTTTCTGGATTGCAATCATTTTCTGAAATGTGGACAAACCAGCAATAGAGGTGATCTTCATGTGTTGTAAAACCAGCAATATGGTTGCAGGTTGCGTATACCAGTAATTGTTGTGAAACCACCAATACAGGTAGTTTGATTGAGTGCCTTTTTCAGAAAGGTAATTGCTTCAGATAAAACCAGCGCAATCGGTTCAGAAATGCAGCTTAACAAGTTCAATGAGTGCAGTTTAATGGTATTTTTCCCTAATTGGTTCAGAATGTATTCATGCATTTTTCAATTTCCAGTCACCCAATGCACAATTCAACAAGTTTATGAAGGGGTTGATGAGAAATAGTCATGAAGAAATAATGTGCGAGAACATTTACTTCCCTTTGACAAGTAGTTTTAGCCCCTGCAGAATGGTCATGAGATAATAGTACTGTTGATCATGTTAATTTGATGGAGGGGATTGGAAATGGTTGTAGGTCACTGGACTTTTGTTGCATCATACATGACTTTTGAGTAGACTCATGCTTTCAGAGTCTTGGACTGTTTTCGTTCTAGCTTTTCCTTAAGATATAAATTTGACCCATCTGATGTGATACCTGATTAATGCATGTAACTGATGTCTTGAAGGTCCATAGAATGAAACCTGAATGTCTTAACATACACCCAAATCAGATCAAAAGTTTTTCAATTGCCGCAGGACAAATTCTGAATACAATCCCTTTGTGTCAATGACTGCTTTACACTGCAGCAAATGAACTCAATAAAGCATCAATTATGAACTCCAAACTGAATCAACACCATAAATCAACTCTCTGCATTCATAAATCCGATAACTGTTTACATAATTCAAGACCACTGGTTGAAACTTGTTATATACAACTTGTGCACGAATCAAGATATCAATGGAATCAAGATCACCTGCGATTGAGCCACCTCCATAATATAAACTATGTTAATATATTTTCAGGAACATCTACAACATTAACATCTGCATCATCTACTAACCATTCTTTGAGTCATCAGCATGAACAGTGTTCTGATGTCTGCAATTATCCCTTTGACTCGTGTCGTTTGTCTCTGAATCAACATCTGTATAAGTAACAAAGGAAGAAATGCAGATTAACCATTTGAATATGAAATAAAATAGAACTCAAAACTGAGAACTAAAATTCCTTTACAAATGAGAACTAAGAGTAAAGAAAAAGACCAGATACTTTCAGACCTGAACTCCCATCGGATGTTCCCCCAAGCAGAACATTGGCAACTTATCCGCCGTACACAAAGCATGCTAATCAGATGGTGCAGTACATGGGTCTCATATGGATGAAAGCATAGCAAAAATTGATATTGATGCTGTCATCTTCGCCACATGATTTCACCTAAAGAATTTGGAATAATAATAATAATAAAAAAAAATTTATCTTAGCTGTCCATTTGATGGCCACCGACGGAATTTCAAATGCATGCAATCCATATTATGGCCAACATATGGTTCACATATTGCATCCAATCCATATTATAGCATACACATGGTTCACATACTGCATTGAAGCCATATCTGTGTGTACAATCGGGTCATTTATAGGATGGATTGGCCTGAACCTGGTCTTCCTATCTATAACTGTTAGTTTGACTCTTTCATTCATCTTTCCCGTGGATGTGGGCTCGGGTCTAGATCATTAGGATACAACTCAAGTTGATATCTATCTGATAGCAGTCTTCCTGTATAGACAATTTTCTCTTACTATGCCGCCGATGCTCTTATTCAAAAGTGGTAAGCCTGAAATATGAGAATCAGAATAAGCCAGTTGATAAAATTACAATTTTATATAAACTGGATTTTTATGACATGACCAGGTACAAAACTGAAAAGACATGAAGAGAGTAACAATAGCACCATCTTTCCATGAAAGACTACATGCACCATAAGAAATTAAACCCTAGATGTGTGTGTGTGTGTGTGAGAGAGAGAGAGAGAGAGAGAGAGAAGAAATTCATATTACAAGGGCTGTTCGAGCATTCTTCGTATTCTTGTCCAGATATTAATACAAAAATAATGAGTTCTTCCTCTTTATAACTCTTGTGCTATGGGCATATCAATGACTAAAGGGGTTCTTGATCGGGAATTGTTCGTGGTCCTCTTCCTTTCATCCTATCCCAATGGCTTTGAGGCACTAAGATTTGTACTCATGGTTCTTTCCTTCTATAATTCTTTAGAGACCTCTTCTTTCCTCTCTCTCTCTCTCTCTAGGTCTCTTTTATCCTCTTCCCATTTGAAAGAAAGTATGATAAAAGGCCTTCTGGAGCTAGGGATATATCAACTGTGTATTAAACCAGGAGATTGGACCCATGCCTTTCTAGGCTTTTCAACCACAGCATGGATCAGTTGCAGGAAGCGATTCATGTGTTGTCCAAATTCGTGTTTGATATGTCTAATAATGTGCCACAAGTGTTGATTACATCACCTTATTGATGCAAGGTTTGGAGAGGATAAAAAAAGGACAGACAACATTGGTTAACATGAATCAACTCATGCAAGTCGCAACAGCTCCCAGACTTGTAGAGCAACCAAACACTTGAGACCAGACTTCGATGTAATTGGATGGTAGATCCTTTTTTTTTTTATAATTCTTTAAGAGGCATTTTCTTTCATCTTTCCCTAGAGACTTGCTTCCTGCTGTTCCCCTGATGATTTAAAAAAGAATAGGATGAAGGACTTTTGTGTTCAGGATTACCTCAAGATCCCATCAGGTCATACTTTCGCTTAACATAAGGTTGCATCATAAAAGGTATAAAAATCTCTAAACCTTCGATAAAGTGCTTTCTTATTTTGCAGTTAACAGTAATTGTCTGATGAGCATGAGAGCTTTGATGGATGGAGCACTGGTCTAACTTATGTATAACAAATTAGAAGGGTATGTGATAAAGGGTCACAATTTCTCTAACTGCTTTTCAAGGTGACATTCAGGGATTTCTATTCCCTTATTCTAAACTGGAGGTGAGTATTGTATGCATGTGAGCATCCATAGGAACAATCAATTCTTGTGTTTGCCACTTTTCAAGCATGAGTGAAACTATCAAGTTATATAATCAAGTTAGAGATTTGCAACAATAAGCACAAATGAGATAGCATCACTAATTAGTTGTGCAATCTGTCTTCAAAGTTCAAACCATGATACATTTTCCCCTACTAGGTTTCTTTGAGAAAATTTGTATGTTTATTTAACTGTTCAGTAAGTGGCTGATCAATACACAGATTTGCATAGAGAGATACAATCTCACATATATCTTATTTGTCTCAGAAGGTTTCTATTTTTATTCCATTCATGCCTTTGTCTTTTTGAGATTTAGTCACTACTTAAGATTGTCATTACGACAGTGCAACCATAATGCAATTTGTAGACTGTCATTAACTAACTCAAAGAAAAGAACTTCAGACACTACTTAATACAATCCAAGGAGAAGTGAAAGGACACGAATGTCTGCTTGTACTAATACACATCATATATATCAAGTTATACAACCGAAGTTAGAGATTCATATCAATAAGCACACATGAGACTAATTAGTTATGCAAGCTGTCTTCAAAGTTCAAGTCATGAATCAATAAGCACAAATTTACATGATTGTTTAACTCAACCAATAAATAGTGAACAATCAAGTAATACAACCAGATTGGCGATTCGCATCAATAAAAAGCACACAAGAGACAACATCACTAATTAGTTATGCACGCCATCTTCCAAGTTCAAATCACGAATCCATTTCTTGCCTTTTGGAATGCCTGTGGAAATTTATATGTTTTGTTTAAACTTATGCAATAATTACAGTGATCAATAAAAAGATTTGCATTGACAGAAGAATCAAACATGAACTGATATGTCCTTTTATTTCATTGATTCCTTTTGGAGCAACATTCTTTCATCACAGCATTCACTGTAGTGTGTTTAATCAACTTCTTCTAATCCCCCAGCTATTAACATTATCATTCTCCAGGTTTGGTTCCTTTTGCGTCATTACAATGGTGCGGCCACATTTCAGCTCATACTTACATGGAATTCATCAACTAACTCTGATGGAAGAACAACATACACCACTCAAATGCAATGAAAGGAAACAGCTCTCTACTTTTTCTAATATAACTATGGTCACTTAAACCAACTTCTACATAAAATTAGGGCAAGGTGGTACGCATGAAAATTGACTACAATCCCAGCAAATCTAAAATCAAAGACTGTTTCCTGATATTAGAGTGAATTCACCTCTTCCGTGCGGTGCGAGTGGGCCTGCTCCAAGTTCAATTCGGCGAGGTGCTTTAGGATCCACTCCAAGTTCAAATGGTAGTCAGATGACGACGCCGCCGCCTCCAAAGACGTAGTAGAAGCCTCCCTACTGCAACACACTTGTTGCTCGGATAGCTTGACCACCTGCAGCGAGTTTAAGTTGGCTTGTGCTGGTGAGGAGTGCTAATTCCACCAGCTGCCACTAATCCTGCAATAGCATTCCGCTCAGATTTGGAAGATTGCAGGATCGAGAATCGAGATGGAAAATTGGAGAGTAGGATCAGCAGCAGCTGTTTGGTGTTATCCCAAACGGATTGGGAAAAATGGAGGATTCTGAGTTGGAATTTGGCAGGGAGAAGATGAAAGGGGGCGAATGCAGGAGAAATAAGGGGCTAAGCCGAGCATGTCCGGCGCTGCCAAAGAAAGTAGCAGAGAACACCCTAAAATGAGAAGGAAAAGGCAAAATTGAAGGGTTTTAGATGCAGAAGGGAGGGGCCCGGAGGCCGTGTTTATTTTAATATCATTCTTTACTTAGACCTAAATTCGGATTTAGACTTGTCCCATATATGGTTTTAGTTCCAGTTCCGGAGCAAAAAACCGGTTCCGAAACGGTTCCGGGTCCGAATTCAGTTCTACCTTCTCCTTAGCGGTTCCGAGTCCACCATGAACCCGAACCAGAACCGACCCGTTTACAACCTTACTCGTAGTTTACTCCCACATAATAATTCAAATGTTAAAAACAGCACTACAATCCACCGTAAGATGCTACCGGAGCCAATATGCGGAATCGCATTATATTGTTACATACATGAGGGCCCTATTGACATCGTTTGCATTTGTATAATTTAAGTCGAGAATGCATAGTAAAGGTTTTGAAGCAGCATGCATCATTACAATGGTGTGTTTAATCACAGCATTCATTGTAGTGTGTTTAATCAACTTCTTCTAATCCCCCAATTATTAACATCATCATTCTCCAGGTTTCGTTCCTTTTGCGTCATTACAATGGTGCGGCCACATTTCAGCTCATACTTACATGGAATTTATCAACTAACTCTGATGGAAGAACAACATACACCACTCAAATGCAATAAAAGGAGAAATGAAAGGACACAACTCTCTACTTTTTCTAATATAACTATTGTCACTAAAACCAAATTCTATATATCGGGCTAGTTTGGGACTTTACTAACATAGTAAAAATTAAGTAAAACCTCCAATATTTGGGTAAGATGTCACATCAAAGTACTTTAATTCAAAACTTCTTTCATCTTTTAAAAAAAAAAAAATTCAAAACGCAACCACCTTTGTCCACCGAAATACAAAAAAACTCAACTTTCCCCCGTGCAAAAAGTAAAAAACTTCCACATCAGACAACGAAATACAAAATACCATCATTGTTAACTGAAAAAACAGAGTACACAAAAACTAGAAACAGAGGTTTTTATTACTCAATGCACTCTACCTCAAACTACAAAGTACTGACTGCCTATAAATAGGCATTTACAAAAGCAACAGCCAGTTTAGAACGTGGGCTCTATCTGCATGCCACATCACAAATTGATTCCTAATTTCTCTAACAACAAAACAGAAACATTTGAAACAGTCAAGCTACCTAAAGTTTTGCACCACTAACCAACAATCATAACCTTTCTTCAATATCGAACTTTGCTTCACTGACTCTATTTGTAAAGTTGCCAAACTGGCCCGGGCGAGGTGGTACCATGGAAATCGACTACAATCCTAGCAAATCTAAAATTAAAGACTGTAGATTGTTTCCTGATATTAGAGTGACTTCACCTCTTCCGCGAGGTGCGCGTGGACATGCTCCAAGTTCAATTGGGCGAGGTTCTTTAGGACCCACTCCAAGTTCAAATGGTAGTCAGACGACGATGACGACGACGCCAAAGACGCAGTAGAAGCCTCCTCACTACACACTTGTTGCTCGGATAGCTTGACCGCCTGCAGCGAGTTTAAGTTGGCTTGTGCTGGTGAGGATTGCTGAGCATTTGGAATTGCACCAGCTGCCACTAATCCTGCAATAGCATTCCGCTCATATATGGAAGATTGCAGGATCGAGAATCGAGATGGAACATTGGAGAGTAGGATCCGCAGCAGCTGTTTGGTGTTATCCCAAACGGATTGGGAAAAATGGAGAATTCTGAGTTGGAATTTGGCAGGGAGAAGATGAAAGAGGGGGCGAATGCAGGAGAAATAGGGGACCAAGCCGAGCATGACCGGCGCTGCCAAAGAAAGTAGCAGAGAACACCCTAAAATGAGAAGGAAAAGGCAAAATTGAAGGGTTTTAGATGCAGAAGGGAGGGGCCCGGAGGCCGTGAGTGCCACTAGGGCAATAGTAAAACAAAGATACGCAGCTTGCGAATACAACCGAGCTTGTTCTTCATCTCCTCCACAGTGTTGTGGTTGTAACTGCAAGTAGCCTAAAATGACAGGCCAGACCATTGCATACCATTGATCCAAATCCATTGCTACAACCCTTCCTCGTTCAGACGTCTCTGTATCCGTATAAATAGTCTCACCACCTTTATCACTCGCACATAGGATCTTCAAAAGTTGAACTTAACTTTAGCCATAAAGGATCTTGTGTTTTGAACTTTAGCCATAAAGCAAACAGTACTAAAGAATCTTGAAGCCTCTACCAAAAAGTGCCAGCAAGATTTTCGCCAGCAAGATTTTCAGAGCCTTTGTAGCATAGGTTGCAAATGGTACCGTTTTGGGTCCGAACTTTTCTGTACCGGTTAAATGTTTTCGGATCCAGACCTCGGGTCAAGCCTGGCTCGCGCGCATATGACCGTTTAACCGGTCCGATTTTGACTCGAAACCTGTTCTGTTTATTCCAAACCCTGTTCCGATTGAATAATCAGGATCCGGTTCCGGAACCGGGTCCACCTAGAGGATTGAAATCTAATTTCAAAATCTATTCTAATATCTATTTACTTTTCATTTTTCTTAAAAGAAGCGTATCATTTAACTTATAACAATGCATAAAGTTTACTGCCCCCATTATTATACATAAAATTATCCAAAAAAAAGTAAAATTTGAGATATAATTTGTAATATCAAAGGCTCATATGGGACCGGACCTATTAGGACCCGGAACCGGACCCCTTCTTTTTATGAATCGGAATCTAAATTGGGTTTCAAACCCGGACCCGTTTAAGAATCGGAATCTAAAATAGGTTCCCAACCCGGTTCTTCAGATGGAATGTTTATGTTAGCCAATAGCCATAATCCATTTTTGGAGTAGACTTTTCTTGACTAAGACTCTTGGAATGGACTCAGCCATGTTTGTCTGTTTTGATAAAAAAAAAAAGGTGGTTTTTTTTTTTTTTTTTCATTTTTATTCGATCACACTACAAGACATTTATCTATTCAGAGCTTTTGAATTAGGAACATTATCTATTAAGATGTCTTCTGGATCTTTTGAAATAGGAACATTATGGTTGTGAAATTTTGTTCTGGATGAAGTTTATTTTAATCTGGATGTAGCATTGTCATCACTTCAAGGAGTATTGTTGTTGTTTTTTCTAGTTCATCAAGAAGGTTTAGTTCTAAATATATCTAGAGGTCTGGGTGCTTTAATGATGCATGCTGCTTCAAAACCTCTCCTATCGCATTCTGGACTTAAATTATACAAATGCAAACGATGTCAACAGGGCCCTCATGTATGTAACCATTTAATGCGATTCCGCAAATTGGCTCCGGTAGCATCTTCCGGTGGATTGTAGTGCTGTTTTTAACGTTTGAATACTTATGTGGGAGTAAACTATGAGTAGGGTTGTAAGCGGGTTGGTTCTGGTCCGCGCCCATGGTGGACCCGGAACCACTAAGGAGAAGGTGGAACTGGATTCGGACCCAGAACAGTTTCGGAACCGGTTTTTTGGCGCAGGAACTAGAACCATAACTATATATGAGACAGGTCTGGATCCGGATTTAGGTCTAGGTAAAGAATGATATTAAAATAAATATGGTTTTTAAAAAAGATTTTCAAAAATTGAGACAATATATTGGGTCTCGGATCCACGGGTCTGAACCAAGGTGGAACCGGACCCGGACCCGGACCCATTTATTTATCTAAGCTTAAATAAGGACTCGTACCCGGTTTTTAACAGGTCCTCGTTGGAACCTTCTTGCATCCCTAACTTTTTAGGAAGCTTCTTTGCCGCAGTAATGCTTTCCTATTCATTTTTTTAACCTATATAACCAGACTACCAGTTTTGGATGACGGATGCAGATATGTCTGACAAGAAAGGCTTGTAGCAAAGGCTTTGGATTTTCTCGACACCACAAGATTAAGCAACTTGTTCTCAAACCAGGTAATTTCTTCAAGTGGGCCCCATAGTGGTCTAGAGAAAAGATTGAGTGGGCCCATAGTGGTGTAGAGGAAAGATTAAGTGGGCCCATAGTGGTGTATAAAAGATTAAGTGGGCCCATAGTGGTGTAGAGAAAAGATTGAATGGGCCCATAGTGGTGTAGAGAAAAGATTAAGTGGGCCCATAGTGGTGTAGAGAAAGTGGTGTAGAGAAAAGATTAAGTGGGCCCATAGTGGTGTAGAAAAAAGATTAAGTGGGCCCATAGTGGTGTAGAGAAATGATTAAGTGGGCCCATAGTGGAGTAGAGAAAAGATTAAATGGGCCCATAGTGGTGTAGAGAAAAAGACTAAGTGGGCCGATAGTGGTGTAGAGAAAGTGGTGTATAGAAAAGATTAAATGGGCCCATAGTGGTGTAGAGAAAAGATTAAGTGGGCCCATAGTGGTGTAGAGAAAGTGGTGTAGAGAAAAGATTAAATGGGCCCATAGTGGTGTAGAGAAAAAGATTAAGTGGGCCCATAGTGGTGTAGAGAAAGTGGTGTATGGAAAAGATTAAATGGGCCCATAGTGGTGTAGAGAAAAGATTAAGTGGGCCCATAGTGGTGTAGAGAAAATATTAAGTGGGCCCATAGAGATGTAGAGAAAAAGATTAAGTGGGCCCATAGTGGTGTAGAGAAAGTGGTGTCTAGAAAAGATTAAGTGGGCCCATAGTCGTGTAAAGAAATGATTAAGTGGGCCCATAGTGGAGTAGAGAAAGTGGTGTAGACAAACGATTAAGTGGGCCCATAGTGGTGTAGAGAAAAGATTATTAGGCCATAGTGGTGTCGAGAAAGTGGTGTAGAGAAAAGATTAAGTGGGCCCATAGTCGTGTAAAGAAATGATTAAGCAACTTGTCCTCTTATAAATAAGAGTAGATAGATTAGATAGATAGAAATAGATAACCAGTTTTGGATGATTGGGCAGGTAATACGGATACAGATATGCCTGAACAAGGGAGGATTGTAGCAAAGGATTTGGAACGTTGGTATGCAATGGTCTTGCCTGTCATTTTAGGCTGCTTGCAGTTACAACCACAACACTGTGGAGGAGATGAAGAACAAGCTCGGTTGTATTCGCAAGCTGCGTATCTTTGTTTTACTATTGCCCTAGTGGCACTCACGGCCTCCGGGCCCCTCCCTTCTGCATCTAAAACCCTTCAATTTTGCCTTTTCCTTCTCATTTTAGGGTGTTCTCTGCTACTTTCTTTGGCAGCGCCGGTCATGCTCGGCTTGGTCCCCTATTTCTCCTGCATTCGCCCCCTCTTTCATCTTCTCCCTGCCAAATTCCAACTCAGAATTCTCCATTTTTCCCAATCCGTTTGGGATAACACCAAACAGCTGCTGCGGATCCTACTCTCCAATGTTCCATCTCGATTCTCGATCCTGCAATCTTCCATATATGAGCGGAATGCTATTGCAGGATTAGTGGCAGCTGGTGCAATTCCAAATGCTCAGCACTCCTCACCAGCACAAGCCAACGCGGTCAACCTATGCGAGCAACAAGTGTGTTGTAGTAGGGAGGCTTCTACTACGTCTTTGGCGGCGGCGGCCTCGTCGTCGTCGTCATCTGACTACCATTTGAACTTAGAGTGGGTCCTAAGACACCTCGCCCAATTGAACTTGGAGCAGGTCCACGGGCACCTCGCGGAAGAGGTGAAGTCACTCTAATATCAGGAAACAGAATATAGAAGTTGGTTTAAGTGAAAATGGTTATATTAGAAAAAGTAGAGAGCTGTTTCCTTTCATTTCTCCTTTTATTGCATTTGAGTGGTGTATGTTGTTCTTCCATCAGAGTTAGTTGATGAATTCCATGTAAGTATAAGCTGAAATGTGGCTGCACCATTGTAATGATGCAAAAGGAACCAAACCTGGAGAATGATAATGTTAATAGTTGGGGGATTAGAAGAAAGTTGATTAAACACACTACAATGAATGCTGTGATGAAAGGATGTTGCTCCAAAAGGAATGAATGAATTAAAAGGACATATCAGTTCGTGTTTGATTCTTCTGTCAATGCAAATCTTTTTATTGATCACTGTAATTATTGCATAAGTTAAAATATATATATATATATATATATATATATATAAATTTGCACAGGCATTCCAAAAGGCAAGAAATGGATTCGTGATTTGAACTTGGAAGACGGCGTGCATAACTAATTAGTGATGTTGTCTCATGTGTGCTTATTGATGCGAATCGCCAATCTGGTTGTATTACTTGATTGTTCACTATTTATTGGTTGAGTTAAACAATCATGTAAATTTGTGCTTATTGATTCATGATTTGAACTTTGAAGACAGCTTGCATAACTAATTAGTCTCATGTGTGCTTATTGATATGAATCTCTAACTTTGGTTGTATAACTTGATGGTTTCACTCACACGCTTGTAATTTGGATAATACAAGGTACACCTCCCTGAAGATGTAAAATCCCTCCAATCTCAGAAGTCAGAAGAAGAGCATCAGTATGTCTTCCCTTTTCGATTCTGTTGGATAGCAGGGTGCAGCAGGTTTAAAGTGGTAAGTTATCTCATCTCAGATAGGTCCTGAAATATAAAATAATTAGTTTTACCCATGTAGCCTTTATTAATAAATCTTATCAATATCATCATACTGAATGTGGAACTTGCTATATATTATGTGTATTAGTACAAGCTGACAGTCGTGTCCTTTTACTTCTCCTTGGATTGTATTAAGTAGTGTCTGAAGTTCTTTTCTTTGAGTTAGTTAATGACAGTCTACAAATTGCATTATGGTTGCACTGTCGTAATGACAATCTTAAGTAGAGACTCAATCTCACAAAGACAAAGGCATGAATGGAATAAAAATAGAAACCTTCTGAGACAAATAAGATATATGTGAGATTGTATCTCTCTATGCAAATCCGTGTATTGATCAGCCACTTACTGAACAGTTAAATAAACATATAAATTTTCTCAAAGAAACCTAGTAGGGGAAAATGTATCATGGTTTGAACTTTGAAGACAGATTGCACAACTAATTAGTGATGCTATCTCATTTGTGCTTATTGTTGCAAATCTCTAACTTGATTATATAACTTTATAGTTTCACTCATGCTTGAAAAGTGGCAAACACAAGAATTGATTGTTCCTATGGTTGCTCACATGCATACAATACTCACCTCCAGTTCAGAAAAAGGGAATAGAAATCCCTGAGTGTCACCTTGAAAAGCATTTAGAAAAATTGTGACCCTTTATCACATACCCTTCTAACTTGTTAGGATAAGTTATACCAGTGCTCCATCCATCAAAGCTCTCATGCTCATCAGACAATTACTGTTAAGACAATTACTGTTAACGGCAAAATAAGAAAGCACTTTATCGAAGGTTTAGAGATTGTTATACCTTTTATGATGCAACCTTATGGTATGCGAAAGTATGACCTGATGGGATCTTGAGGTAATCCTGAACTCAAAAGTCCTTCATCCTATTCTTTTTTAAATCCTCAGGGGAACAGCAGGAAGCAAGTCTCTAGGGAAAGATGAAAGAATATGCCTCTTAAAGAATAAAAAATAAAAAAAAAGGATCTACGATCCAATTACATCGAAGTCTGGTCTCAAGTGTTTGGTTGCTCTACAAGTCTGGGAGCTGTTGCGACTTGCATGAGTTGATTCATGTTAACCAATGTTGTCTGTCCTTTTGTTATATCCTCTCCAAACCTTGCATCAATAAGGTGATGTAATCAACACTCGTGCCACATTATTAGACATATCAAAGACGAATTTGGACAACACATGAATCGCTTCCTGCAACTGATCCATGCTGTGGTTGAAAAGCCTAGAAAGGCATGCAGTGGCGGACCCAGGATTTTCATATGGGTGGGGCTAAAATTTTACTGGACTTGACATTTGAGGGAAAAATATTTTTTCTTGACTTTGCTAGACTTGACATTTGAGAAAAAATTATATTTTTTATTGACTTTGCAAGACTTTTCACATTATCAAATAACACTTATACGTTGTTCTTTAGAAAATATCCAACTCGTGCAACTCAAATAGATGCACGAAGTTATTGAAGATTGGGCAATGAAGAGGTTAGAATGTTAATCAGAAGTACCAAAAATCATTAGATTGATAAAAAATGATTCTTACCTTGATTTAATTAGATATTCAAACTCACATTTTCATGTTTCACTAAATTTATATGTTAAAATCAATTCCCAACTACAAACTCAAGGTGAGGGGGGTGTGTGTGAGAAAAACTTAATACAAGAACTACAAGAACATTTAAGGACACACATCATTTCCCTTTTCTCTTTCTCATAGCTTCCAACCTTTAGATAATGGGAGTGGAATTCCATCTTTGAATCATAGTGGGGTAAAAAGACATGATAAAAGGAATTGATTTGATTATCTTTGGATTTTTGTAGTTACCCTCAGATTTGGTGATTTAGGGCTTAGGGTATGGATAAGGATTTTGGGATTGTTTCAAAATTAGGATTTGGAAATTAAGCATTTAGATATAGGTATAGAGTGATTAGGTAGGATTATACTAGATATGTTTGGTAGATAAAGATGCAGTAGTCTACACAGTACATAGAGACCGGCAACGAGGAGCTTGATAGACTATCGGAGTGAAGAGGTCGAAGAAAAGGGAGAGAGATATGTTACAGCGTCGTTTTCTTTTCTTTCTTTTTACCAATGACGCTTTACTTATGTGGGATCATCCTTAGACATATGTGAAGCAACAAGTTTAGACTTTAGACATGAGGGGCATATTTCAAGGCCCCGTTCAACTCTACGAGGATTTTAATTTTGACATGGGGCAACTGCCCTAGATCATGCCAACATAAGTCCGCCCTGCACCAAGACGCCATTAAACTTTATTCTAATTCCAATTCCGACTTGGGGCGACCGCCCCAGGTCACTAGAACCTAGGTCCGCCTCTGAAGGCATGGGTCCAATCTCCTGGTTTAATACACAGTTGATGTAACCCTAACTCCAGAAGGCCTTTTATCATACTTTCTTTCAAATGGGAAGAGGAGAAACGAGGCCTAGAGAGAGAGGAAAGACGAGGTCTCTAAAGAATTATAGAAGGAAAGAACCATGAGTGCAAATCTTAATACCTCAAAGCCATTGGGATAGGATGAAAGGAAGAGGACCACAAACAATTCCTGATCAAGAACCCCTTTAGTCATTGATATGCCCATAGCACAAGAGTTATAAAGAGGAAGAACTCATTATTTTTGTGTTAATATCTGAACAAGAATACAAAGAATGCTTGAACAGCCCTTGTAATATGAATTTTCCTCTCTCTCTCTCTCTCTCTCTCTCTCTCTCTCTCTCTCTCTCTCATATATCTAGGGTTTAATTTCTTATGGTGCATGTAGTCTTTCATGGAAAGA